>JAJTUV010000681.1:0-1200000 GCA_021653895.1 Mastomys natalensis | reverse complement strand
GAATCCCCCAGTGAGGGACTGGGGATGTGGCACTAGCCCAGTGGGGAAGACAAACCACATCATCTACTCTAGAAGCAGCAATTGTGGTACACAGAGCTGGCAGCAGGGTCTTTGACAACAGGATCTTCCCATCTGCAACTCTGAACCCACCTGCTCCTTTATCTTCCAGACCCTGAAGAATCACTGGCTTCAGCAATACAGCCATGAGTCAGCTAACCCAGGCATTCCCGTGCTCCTGGCCTGTGGTACCATCTCCAGCACCTGTGGCCAGATTGCCAGTTACCCTCTGGCACTGGTCCGTACCCGAATGCAGGCCCAAGGTGAGAAGTCTGGGCAGGAGGCTGGGGTAGGAAAGCCAGCCACTTGGGTTCACCTGCCCTCACCTGTGTAGGGAGAGTCCTAAGCCAGGATCCTTGTGGGTTTGGGTGGCCTTCATAAACCCTTCCTCTTGTCTGGGCTTCAGTTTACCCATTGGTGACCCTGAAGAAGGAGGCTTTTACCTGAGAGTTCAGTGGCATCAAAACTACAAGAAAGTACTACAGACAACATTGTGGCATTTCTGGGCCTGCCAATAACTTGAGCTGTTATTCAAAACTGAGAGAAAATAAGGGAGTGGGGGTTGCTTGGAACAGCATTAGGCAAGGTCAAGGAAGGACAGTTTACTGGGTCTTCATTCATTCATTCATTCAATGAGACAGGTTCTCACTATGTAGCCCTAACTGGCTGGAACTCACTATGTAGCCTGGGCTTGCCTTGAACTCAGAAAGATCCCCAAGTGCTTGGGTTAGTGGCATGGCCAACAGGCCTGGCTATATCATTGTCATTTTTAGACAAGGTCTCACTGTGTGGCCCTGTCTGGCCTGGAATTCATATAGATCTACCACTGGCTCTGCCTCCTAAAGGTGTGCACCCTACACTCAGCCTTGAGGACAGCCCAATTACTATGTTTCATTTTGATTTTAAGGTATTTTAATTTTTTTTAAGATTTATTTTTATTTCTGCACACATTCATGTGTGTTTGCTTGTGTGTGTGTGTGTGTGTGTGGAGAGAGAGAGAGAGAGAGAGAGAGAACCCAAGGAGGCCCATCAGGACCCCCTGGAGCTAGAGAAAGTCCCTTGCATGGGACTCTGATCCTCCCGGAAGAGCAGGAAGTGCTCCTCCAGTTGAGCCATCCCTCCAGCCCTGCTATGTACCAAGCTGGGCTGGAGCCTCAGGACAATCCATCTGCCTCAGTTTTCCCATGGTTGTTTTTCCTTTGTATTTTTCTCTCCTGAGTTATCTTCCTGTTTTGTTATCCCTGAATCTGTTTTTGTGAACCTGGGTTTTGGCTGGAGAAACTATCAGTGAGTGACTAAATGCACCCTCTACCCTCATGTTCATCCCCTGGGGATGATAGGAGGAGCCCAACTTAGATTAAGTACCACAGAGGGCTCCTCCAAACAGCCAGCTTTGGGATGGAGAATGGAAGGATGAGTAGACGCTAACCCTGAAGCGAAGGAGAGAATTAACTTTAAGGAAGGGGGTATTTCTCACCTCTTGTCACACACACACACAGACACACATATGTATTTACACATATGCACTTACATAGACATAGACACATATATGTACTCTTATACACAGAAACACATATGCACTTACACAGACATATTTATGTACTCTCACACATGTACATATGAACTTTCACACATACATATGCACACACAAAGACATACTGCACACTCATACATGCACACATACATTTATGTACCCTCACAGACACACAGAAGCACTCTCATATAGTTGTACATATGCACTCTTATACACAAATACACATATGCAGTTTCACACATACAAACAGACACACACATGTCCACACAAGTCACAGATATGCACACACAGACACATATGTGTGTACTCTCACAGTGCACACACACAGGCACACATACACTCCCACATACAAACTTTCACACAGGCATATGCACATATAGACATGCACACACACACAGACACACATATACATTCCCACACATGTACACGCCAACTTTTACAGTGCATATGCACACACAGAGACAAATGTACACAGACTCGTGTACATATTCTCATGCATGTACATACCTGGTATTTCCATTCATTCCCAAATGTAGTCCCTAAGATTGACATCCTGAGTCTTGTGGTAGGTCCCACTGTTCCTCTGTCTCACCCTCTTGCCTCCTGTTTAAATGGTCACCTAACTCAGTCCTAGGGTGAGGCAGGAGGGAGAAATGAAATAGGGAAGCTTTGGTCTTACCTGGCTTCCAACCACCTACAGCCTCCACTGAGGGTGGCCCGCAGGTCTCCATGGTGGGTCTGCTTCGACACATCCTATCCCAGGAGGGTGTATGGGGCCTCTACCGGGGCATTGCCCCCAACTTCATGAAGGTCATTCCAGCTGTGAGCATCTCCTACGTGGTCTACGAGAACATGAAGCAGGCTCTGGGGGTCACATCCAGGTGAGGGACAGGGAACCTGTCCCCCCAAGATTCCCTCATCTTCATCACGGCATCCCCACGCTGATGTCTTCAACCACCAGAGACTGATGGCCTGCCTGACAGTGGATCCTAACCCCACACCCCAAGGCACTGGACCCCAGGACCCAAATCCCAGATCCTAACCCTGTGCCCTGACCATGGTACCACTGCACCCCACACTTCAGCCACAGGCCCCTAGGACTTGATCCTCAACTTCACAACCAGACCCCCAAGCCCTAACCACTGGACCCTGCATATCAGCAGTCTGACCCTTGAAATGTAAAACTATCCATACCCTGGCCCCAAACCCTTATCCCCGCCCGCCCGAGTCCCTTGATCCTCATAATCTACACCTCAAAGCTGGATCCTGCTTTCCCTGCCCCACTGAGTACTGGGCCTCCCTATGCAGCAGCAGGTGGTCCCAATGCCCCAAGCATGGGGGCACTCATCCGTGTACCCCATAGCCCAGACCTCAGAGCCCTCAGGCACCAGACCCAGTGCCCTAATCCACACTGGACCAGAGATCCCCAAACTTGCTGCTGAGTTCTGTCACCTGCTTCACAGCCCAGCCACTGGATTCTAGGAGCCAAGAACTCTCAGTCACAGGGTCCTGACAGTCAATGCCAAGATCCTGGCCTCTGCCACTGGGTCCCTTGATCCCTGGATCACAGGTCCCTTACCCCAACCAATACATTTTCCTCAGTTTGGGGTTCCATATCTTCCTATTTTTACTGCTGGGTCAACATTCCAAGCACCACCCCCAGTCTCTCACCACTGGAACCCAAGTCCCAGTCCACTGGATTCTGGCTCCTGGAAGCATGGGTGTGAGAGCTCCAGGGTCCCTCATGTGGATCCCACCCACCCCAGCTGCTAAATTCCAGATCCCAGATTCATTCAACCCCTTCTCTGGACAACATCCATAGAAGGCCAAGTCCCCAAACACCTCTAGATCCTAAGGTCTTTGCTCCTATGCCCCAAATGTCAATACCCAAGTCTAGATCCCAATAGCCCAGTGACAGCACCTCATATCCCAGACACGCCCTGGATCTGATTCCCAATGCATGGAAGCATGCCATCCAAGGAGCCTTCTGGAAGCTCAGACCCCAGACAGTAAGGAATGGGACATATGAATGCTGGATCAAATCTCCTAGAACATACCTCCCCTCCCACCACTCCCCAAAATCACAGCTCTCCCTGTCCCCCACTCTCTCCAATGTCTTCCACATTCCCCTGCCCTCCTTCCAGGCTATTAACTCCCAGAGTCTAGGCCCCTCTCGGAGTGTCCAGTCTGCTTGTTCATGGGTTGGGAGCTGCCAGGGGAGGTCAGGGACATAACCAAGGGGACCACCTGCCTCTCACACTGCCAGCCCTGCTTGGGCCTCAGTCACAATCAAGGACCAACACACAGCATCCTTCCTGAAACCTAGCATCCAATATGCAAATTAAGTATCCTCAAGCTGACTCGGAGTCTATTTTTCTACCAGAAAGAGAACAAAGTCCCCTGGCTCCCACCACATTCCCTCCACACTTCAAGATGGATTCCTAGCTTAGAACTGGGGTACCCTGCTCCACCTCTCAGTCTTTAGGGGACCTCATCAAAGGACTGAGAGGAAAACTGGGATGTTGGGGGGGATACTTTCCACCTCTCCCTCCAACCTATACGAGGTCCTACCTCCCTGCCCATGTGTGTCATTTCAAGGAAAAAGAATAAATTTTCTAAGCTCTTATTGTTGCTTTTTAATTGTTTAAATTACATTCAATTGTTTGAGGGAGGGGTATATGGAAGGCAGAGGAAAACTCGTGGGACTCTGTCCTCTCCTTCCCAGTGTGGGTCCCGCAGATCAGACTCAGGTTTGGTGTGGAGTGCCTTTACCTACTGAGACATTTCATTGACCTCATTGTAGTTTTGTTACTTTTTAAAAAGTATGTGTGTGGTGTGTATATGTGTGTGGGTAACCACACTGAGGTATTCTCAAGGTGAGGAGATGAGACATGGGTCTCTGTCTCTCTCCTTTCTGTCTCACACACACACACATACACACACACACACACACACGTTTCCTTTATCTCTCCTCTATACCTCCACCCTCTCTCACCTTATACCTTCCTTCCCCTCCCTCTTTCCTACCTGCCTTTCTCTATCTCTATCCTTCCCTCCATTCTCCCTCCCTCCTTTCCCCCCTGCTTTCTTGCTTTCCTTCTGTCCCTTCCTCCTCCTTTCTTCCTCCCTTCTTCTGACCCTCCATTGCTCCCTCTACCCTATCTTCTCCTCTCTCCTCTTCTCTAAGAGATTGGAGCCTCAGTTTCCACTCCATTTATAAAGAGCAAGGGGGTTGGAGAGATGGCTTACTGGTTGAGAGCCTATACTGCTCCTGCAGAAGCCCTGAGTTACAGTCTCAACACCCACATGCCTGCTCACAGCCATCTGTAGGGCTTGCTTCAATGTTCCCTTCGGGCTTCTGAGGACACTGCACTCACATGGTACCTGTGTGCACACCACATACACACATGCACACACACTAGGTAAAGTGCTTGCCACACAAGCCTGACCACCTCAGATCCCTGGGATCTACATGCAAGTGGAAGGATGGAGCTGACTCCACAAAACTGTCATCAGACCTCCACAGATGCACCACAGTACATATGTACACACACACCACACCACACACACACCACACACACCACACACACCACACACACCACACACACACACAGTTGGGGAGTGCTTTTAATCTGGGTGAGGTGCTAAGGCAGGTGAACTGGTAAAGGCAGGAGGATGGGACTTCAGAGTCTTTCTCAAAGCCATCCTGGGCTACATGAGACCCAGCCTCGCTGATCCCTACTTTAAAACCATTTTTATTGTATGCAGATGTGGCAGCATGGAGCTCACCTACCGGGCTCTGCAGCTATCCCCACCACTCATTTCTAGAACTCTCCATCTCTCTACAACAAAACTCTGTCTCTGTTCAACACTAACTGCATTCTGCTTCCTGCCCTGGGAGCCAGAGGCAGGAGGACCAGGAATTCAAATTCATCCTTAGCTAGCTGGTGAGTTTAAGACCAGCCAGGGCTACATGCCATCCTGTTTCAAAACAGCAAATGAATAAATAAATATTGGTCAGGCACCGTACAGAGGACCACACTGGTTCTTCCTGAGCCATGGGAACTAGGACGTGGACACTATGGGAAGACGGGGATCAGCCACTTTGCCTACCATCATGGTTGTGAGCTCACAAGCACTTTTGTGACCTCATCCCCCCTTGCCCCTATAATTACAAGGCCAGATAACCAGCCACTCTCAGCTGGGAGGCAGATAGACGCCCCAGGGGACGCTGAGACTGGGACCCTAATCCTTCGGCAGCTATGGGAGTCCATCTTGAGGTAACTCGGGATCCTCATTCGAGGGTCCAGACCTTGTTTAAAAGGGTCAAGGCCTTATTTAGGAAAGCTCTATGTCACCCCACCCCACCCCTCTCCACCCTACCCTACCACTATCTGAAGCCTGGAACCCAGGGTGCGTACATACACGAGTATGAGTATGTTTGAACATATGAGTGAGAACAACCTTGAGCATCCTCCATCATAACAGGTAAGTCTGGGGAGTGAGGTGGCACAGGCTGGACCAAAGGGAAACAGCTTCAAGGCCCATATGGTATGGAGTACCTTCTCCCTCAGGCAAAGTAGAATAATATACACTTAGACCCTGTGTGAGACCATGTGGTGGCACACACCTGTTATCCCAGAAATCAGGAGGCTACAGCAGGACATCAAAAGTCTGAGGTCATCCTCGACTGTTTAGTGAGTTAGAGACCAGTCTGAACTACTTGAGACCCTGTCTTAAAAGGGGAAGGGGGAAGAGAGAGGGATGCTGGGGCTGAGGAGATGGCTAAGGAGAAAGTGCCTAACACTCCACAAAGCATAAGGCTTCAGGACCCTAGAACCTGTGTAAATGCTGAGTAGGCCTGACAGCCACCTGTAATCCCAACAGCCCAGAGGTGAGGCAGAGATGGGGGAGCAAGCTGGCTGGCTAGACCAGATGAACTGGTGGGCCTCTGGGCTCAAATTAGGGACTCTCCCTCAACATATAAGGTAGAGAGTGGTCCAAGAAGACAATGGACATGAACTTCTAGCCTATACACACTCACACACAAGAGAAACCACTACAAACATACACAGCTGCACATACCACTACACACACATATGCATGCACTCTCTCTGACACACACAGTCACAAATATCCCTACACACACTCACTTGTGTGTACTCTCACACACATACACAGTCCCACACACCACACACACACACACTCATATGCATGCACTCTTTCTGTGACATACACACACTCTCTCATGACTGCATTCATGCACACACACAGCAACACACACATGCATGCACTCTCACATGAAGGAAGATAGGAAAACAGACTGGAGCAGTTAAGAGCTCTTGCAGAGGATAAGAACTCAGTCTCCAGCACCCACATGCTGGCCCACAACCATCTGTAACTCCAGATGCATTGAATCCAATGTCTTTCTGATCCCCTTGGGTACCTTCACACACAGACAAAAAGTAAATCATTAAGAAAGACAGAAATCGCCAGGCAGTGGTGGCGCACGCCTTTAATCTCAGCACTTGGGAGGCAGAGGCAGGTGGATTTCTGAGTTCGAGGCCAGCCTGGTCTACAGAGTGAGTTCCAGGATGGCCAGGGATACACAGAGAAACTGTCTCGAAAAACCTAAAAAAAGAAAGAAAGACAGAAATCAGCTGGGTGGTGGTGGAGTATGCCTTTAATCTCAACACTTAGGCAGAAGCAGGCAGGTCTCTGTGAACTGGAAGCTAGCCTGGTCTATACAGTGTGTCCCAGGACAGCCAGAGCCCAGTGAGACCTTGCCACAAAACAAACAAAAAAACAAAACCACCTAATCACCCCATCAAAGAATTGTCCACATCAAGGCAGCAAACAGAGACAGAGCGGGGGCTCTGAGGGAGCAAGCCCCTTTACGGCTAAGTGTGGCCAAATGGTGGCTGTTCTTGCAGGTTCTGGACACAGGAGAGCAGCTGATGGTCCCTGTGGATGTCTTGGAAGAGGAAAACAAGGGAGCCTTGTGGAAGTTTCTGCTCTCCGGAGCCATGGCTGGAGCAGTGTCTCGCACAGGGACAGCACCTCTGGACAGAGCCAGGGTATACATGCAGGTTTGTCCACGAGGCTGGGACCTTCTGTGAGTACAGTATAAATGAAGAGGGATGGAACTCAGGATGGACTGGAGCTAGACATAGAGCTCTCAAAAAGTTGTTGCTGAGGCTGAAGTTGTAGAGGATGGGGACAGGAAGTAGTCATGTTGGGGCTAGGATTAGAGAACTCCAGGCACAGAGGCTAACATGAGACTAGGTAGAAAGGTTTGGAGATCTGTAGGTTGTGGGTGGTGTCTTTGAGATGTTTGCTGGGGGATGGAAGAAATTGAAGATGAATGCCAAGGCTTCACACATACCAGAGAAGCACTCACTGCTAAGCAATGTTCCCAGACCTCCTTTCTTTGGAAAAATTTATTTTTATTTTATATGTTTGAGTTTGACTGTGTGTCTGTGCAATGTGTACATTAGTGCTACTGGAAGACAGAAGAGGGCAGTGGATCCTCCTAGAACCTAAGTTCCGGGTGATTGTAAGCCACTATGTGGAAGCTGGGAACAGACCAGGTTCTTCTGCAGGAGGTGCTCTTGCCCCCTGAGCCATCATCTTCCCAGCCCAGTGCTCTAACTGTCCCACCAGCCGATCTCTTGTCACATTTTATTTCCAGGCATCTCAGTAAGTAGCCTTGATAGCTCAGAAAGAACTTGAACTACAATGTTCCTGACTCAGTCTCCCAAATAGATGACATCACAAACCAGCCTTGCCAGACCTGGCTACAATGGAAGTCTTTAGAGAAATGTGAAGACTAAATAAATGCAGAAGCAGGCAGGTCTCTGTGAATTGGAACCCAGCCTGGTCTACACAATGTGTCCCAGGACAGCCAGAGCCCAGTAAGACCTTGCCACAAAACAAAGACAAAAACAAAACAAAACAAAAAAAACCAAAACCACCTAATCACCCCCTCCAAAGAACTGTCCACATCAAGGCAGCAAACAGACAGAGTTGGGGCTCCGGGGGGATCTACCTACTGGCACAAGCCTGTGATGCCAGCTATTCCCGAGGCTGAAGCGGGAGGATCTCCACTTCAAGTCCAGCTCAGACAATTTTAGTGAGAACTTGTGTCAAAATACAAAATAAAAAAAGGGCTAGGGACGGCTCAGGGGTGGAACCCCTGCTTACAATCCCCTAGTGAGGGTCTGGGGGCGAGGTCAGGGTGAAGCCCCCCCCCAGGAACCCCCTTAGGTAAGGGGCTTGAGGAAGGACACCTGGCGGGCCCTCAGGGCTGCTTACCCCTCTTTCTCTCCAGGTGTACTCCTCCAAGAGTAACTTCAGGAACCTCCTGAGTGGACTGTGGAGCCTGGTCCAGGAGGGCGGCATCCGCTCACTCTGGCGGGGCAATGGCATAAACGTGCTCAAGATCGCCCCGGAGTACGCTATCAAGTTCTCTGTCTTTGAGCAGGTGAGCCTGGGTCTCACCACAGACCAATCCCGGAGAGAGTGCAAGACACCCCTCCACTCGCCCCAGTCGCACAGTGGCAGGCGATTCTCTCACACCCACTCCCCCTGCAGTGTAAGAATTTCTTCTGCGGTGTGCACACATCCCCGCTCTTCCAGGAACGGGTGGTCGCAGGCTCCCTGGCTGTGGCTATCTCCCAGACACTTATCAACCCCATGGAGGTAAGGCAGAAGCGCGGGGGTGAGGGGAGCAGGGCTGGTTCTGGGGCACCCCCTCACCTCCTCCTTGTTATGCTCCCCTCCTTCCTCTCCCACCTTTTACATCCCTCCTCCCTCTTCCTCCTCCGTTTCAAGCTTCTCCTTTCCACTTCTCTCTCCTTCCTTGCTCCTTGCTCTCTCTCCTCACCTTCCTCCACCTTCCTGCCCTTCTTTTTTTTGGGGGGGAGGGAGGGAGGTGTTGTTTTGTTTTGTGTTTTCCCTTGAGACTGGGTTTCTCTGTTTAACTCTGGCTGTCCTGGAACTCACTGTGTAGACCAGGCTGGTCTGGGACTCATAAAGATCTGCCTGCCTCAGCCTCCAGAGTGCTGGGATTAAAAGCATGCATCACTGCCCAGCCTTGCTTTTTCTTTTACAAATGTATTATTTTATGTGTAAGGATACTTTGCCTGCATGTGTGTCTGTGCACCATGTGCATGTCTGGTGTCATGGAAGCCAGAAGAGCCACCTTGTGGGTGCTGGAACTCTTCTGAGTCCTCAGGGAAAGGAGCCATCTTTCAGCCCACATTCCTTTCCCTTCTCCCTTCTTTGTTCCTCAACTCATCCCACCCCTTTCTTCTCATTCCCTTCTTCCTCCTTCTTGGTCCTTCCACCTTTTCTCCCTCCTCCTCTTTCATTTTGTTTAATTGGCACAATTTTCAAACTGTAACATGGAATGGCTTAGAACAGCAGGCCTGTTGTCCTGCCTGGGCCTCCCAAGTACTAAAATAAACACTAAAACCCCCTTTCTCCATCATTCCTTTCCTCTCTGATGCTGGAACTCAGGCCTCCTTCAGCCTAGGAAGTCCTCATCACACCACACTAGCTCTGCACCGCGTTTCCTCACTGTGTGTCATGCACTGATCCGTCACTCCAGATGGCCATCCCTAGTCTCCAACAATCCTACATATCTGCTATGTACTTTCCTGGGCTACTTATGAACGTTCTTATAGCACTCAAGTTCACACACATATATATACACAAGAGCAACCAATGTGATGCATCTTTTTGCTTATTTTTTTGAAGTGTAGCATTCTGGCCTTAATCACACTATGTAGCCAAAATGATCCTAAATTTCTGAGCCTCCTGCCTCCAGGTGTGCACACTGCACCCAGCACAATCTACTTTTACAGAAGTTGAAGATTAGTCCAAAGTCAACTAGAAGTTCCCAGGCAGCCTCAGCTCTCCCTACATACAGTTTGTCAGCATCTCTCTGCAGTGTGACCCTCCCAAGGCTGCCTTTTCTACCAGTACAGTGCATAGCTTAGTGTGTTTTGTGTCCTTTTTCTTAGGCTGTGACAGATGTGTGAAGATGTATGTGTCCCAAGGTTTATAGACAACCCCCTCCTAAACCACCCACCTCTCCAGTCCCTTGCCTCAAAGACATTCAGACTGCCTTCCCAGTTTCCTGTTTAACTTGTAGACTTTTAGTCGGGCAGGGTGGTCACACCCCTAACTCCAGCAGCACTCCAGAGGCAGAAGCAGGAGCATGTCTGTCAGTTGAAGGCCAGCCTAGTCTACAGGTGTTCCAGAACAAGCAGACTCAGAGAATGAGACCCTACCTCAAAAGAATTTTTTGGAGACTTTTTTGTATTTCAGAAGTTAAAGTTTTTGTTTCTGGTTTTCTGTTGTGTGTGTGTGTGTGTGTGTGTGTGTGTGTGTGTGTGTGTGTGTTCATGGAGGGTGCCTCTTTTCTTGTGGGGCAGGAGCACCAATGAAGATTAAGTTCAAGGTTTTGTACATGGTAGGCTAGCACTCAACCACTGAACTACATCCTATCACCCCGTCCTGGTTTTTTTGTGATTTTTTTTTGGTATGTCCATTTGTATATGTGTATGCAATGCCTACAGAGGTCAGAAGAGACCATCAGATCCCCAGGAGCTGGAGTTACCAGGTGGGTCCCAAGATCAAACTCATCAAGCTTGGACCAAATGCCTTAATGCACTGAGGCATCTCACAAGCCTCCTCTTCTGTTTTTGAAATGAAGTCTCATGTAGCCCAAGCTGGCCTTGAACTCACTATGTATCTCAGGATATTCTTAACCTTTCAATCCTCCTCAGCTACATAGTGAACTAGAGGCCATCCTGGGCTACTTCAGACCCCTCCTCAAGCAAACACAGAATGGAAACTTGGTTGGGCCTTAGAGAATGACTGCAGTTAGACGGCATGATTGGATTCTGCTTCCCCACCAGACCAGGTTTCTTTGTGTAGCCCTAGCTATACTGGAACTCACTCTGTAGACTAGACCAGGCTGGCCTCAAACTCAGAGATCTTGCCTCTGTATCCCTAGTGCTGGGAATCAAATGTATGCACCACCACTGCTGGCTCATTTTTCGTTGTTTTGTTTTGCTTTGTTAGACAGCTTTTCAGGCTTGGTAAGGTGGTAGGACATGTCTTTAATCCCAGCACCCTGGAGGCAGACGCAAGACAATCTGTGAGAGTTAAAGTTAGCCTGGTCTTTCTTCATTGTGGGTTCCAGGTCAGCCATGGCCACATAGTAACAAACTCTATCTCAAAAGAAGGAACAGGGCAGGGTTTCACTGTAGCCCAGGCTGGACTGGAACTCTCCTTATATAACAGGATGACTTTAAACTTCTTGTCCCATTTCCACTTTTGGGTGCCGAGATCACAGGAGTGTGCCAACACACCCAGTTTATGGGAGTGCTAGGATGAAACTCAAGGCTTTGTACTAGGCATGCCCTCTACCGAAAGAGCCACAGCCTCAACCTATTATTTTTTGTGAAAGGGTCTTTCTATGTAGCCCAGGTTAGCCTGAAGTTTGTGATCCTCTTGCTCCAGCCTCCCCAGTGTTGAGATGATGGGTGTGTTAGCAGAAAGCCTGGATTTAATCTTTTAAAAGCTCAACAGCAGGCTGGAGAGATGGCTCAGTGGTTAAGAGCAGTACCTGCTCTTCCAGAGGTCCTGAGTTCAATTCCCGGCAACTACATGGTGGCTCACAACCATCTGTAATGGATCTGATGCCCTCTTCTGGTGTGTCTGAAGATAGCTACAGTGACAGCTACATATATACATGAAATAAATAAATAAATAATAGGTAAATCTTAAAAAAAAAAACTCAACAGCCACAGGTATTATGTTATATTGAGAAGAACCTAGCTAGTGGCTCCCTCTTTTCCATATAGGTGGCCTATCTCATTCTGCATGTGCACAACTGAACCCTTGACAAGCTCCACCTACAAGTGCCAGGTTAGGGTGACAGGCCTGGTAGAGAGTATTTAACCAAATGGACCTCCTCCCAATCCAGGTACTCAAGACTCGGCTGACCCTTCGCTTCACCGGCCAGTATAAAGGGCTTCTGGACTGTGCCAGGCACATCTTGGAACGGGATGGTACCCGAGCCCTATACCGTGGCTACCTGCCCAACATGTTGGGCATCATACCCTATGCTTGCACCGACCTGGCTGTGTATGAGGTATGTGTTCCCCAAGGAGAGAACATTGGCTTCAGATCAGCCTGTAGCTTTCTCCCTGTTCCTTCTCTAAAATCTTGCTTTTTAGATTAAGCCAGCATTTGTGTGCTGGGAACTGAACTTGGGTCTTCTGCAGGGGCGATAAATGATTTTTACCTGGAAGCCATCTCTCCAACCCACTATTTTTGTTTGGTCCCCCGGCCCCCAGACAGGGTTTCTCTGTGTTGCCCTGACTGTCCTGAAACTCATTCTATAGACCAGGCTGCCCTTGAACTCAGAGATCCAAAGCCTGTTGTTTTTTAAGACAGGATCTCACTATGTAGCCTTGTCTGAACTAGAGCTCAGTATGTACATGAGGCTAGCCTTAAACTTAGAGATCCTCCAGCCTCTGCCTCCTGGTGATGAGATTAAGGGTGTGTGCCATCATGCCCAGCTGGTTTTGATTTTGAGACTGGATCTTAGTATGTAGCCTTGGCTGTCCCTGAACTTAGAGATCCATTAGCCACTGATTCAACAGTGGAGAGACTAAAGGTGTGCACCACCATGCCTGCCTTGACTCTGAGTCTTTATCAAGAGCACTCTTGCCTCCCTTTGCAGCTACTCCGGTGCCTGTGGCAGAAGTCGGGCAGGGACATGAAGGACCCCAGTGGCCTCGTCAGCCTGTCGTCTGTAACACTGTCCTCGACCTGTGGCCAGATGGCCAGTTACCCACTGACTTTGGTGCGCACAAGGATGCAGGCACAAGGTCAGCCTGGCTCCAGGAGCCATTACACATAGTTAGCTGTTCCTTGCATCGTTCCAGCTCTCTGAATTTTCTCACCCTTCCCACCAACTTCCAGCCTCTCTATAACTCATCTAGAACACCTTTGCTAAGTACTGAACCTACCAAAGCTTATGCTCACCCTCAATCTAATCCTAACCCTCAAATTAACATGCCTATCACCCATCACTTAGAAGGCCAGCCTCAGCTACCTTGAGGCTGGGCTCAAGGTACAGAGTGTGCCTAATACGCATGGACTTAATCCCCAGTACTATGTAAACTGGGTGTGGTAGTGCTGTTATTCTAATAGGAGGTAGATGCAAGGGAAGTAAGAGTTCAAAGCTAGCCTCAGCTACATATGGAGTTCTAGGTCAATCTGCACATGATACCATCTCAAAATACATACATATATAACAATAACCAAATGATCTTTACAAAATTCCCTCAAAGTGTGACCCGGATCCTTCACAGTGAATCTCACATCATACTCAGTGCTGACCTTGTCTTTGTCTATCCCCAGACACTGTGGAGGGCTCCAACCCCACCATGCTGGGAATCTTTAAGAGGATACTGAGCCAGCAGGGCTGGCCCGGGCTGTACAGAGGCATGACACCCACATTACTGAGGTGTTGCCAGCAGGCGGCATCAGCTACCTGGTGTATGAAGCCATGAAGAAAACCCTGGGTGTACAAGTCCTGAGCAGATGACCTGCCCTGAACAAGAAGAGAATGGAAGACCCAGTGTCCCTGAGTCTCGAAAAGCACTCCAAGGCTCAGGCTTTAAGGCCATTTTGGTTTGCAAAAACCATCCAGGACTGGGGTTAGAAAAGTGCTGGGAGTCCTCCAGTTGGGATTCTGAGTTGGGATTCCAGCCTAGTTTTTGCAGGCTTGTCCAAGAGAAGATGTAGACAATGAATAAAGATAGTTTTCGATGTCTGTGTCTGGGACTAGCTGGTTCCAGGTGGGGGTGTATTGCTCAGGGTGCTGGCCTAGCATTTATGAGATCCTAGGTTCAATCCCCACCCTGACGACTTGGGGATCAAGGGACCTGAGATTTTGGGGTCCAGGCTAGGAGCTAGGGATCCTGAACTCCTGGTAAATGGACCTGGGACTTCTGGGTCCAAGGTGGCAACTGGAAGTTTGGACCCCTGTGGGGAACCTGAGATCTTTTCTGAGTCCAGGGTTGGAAGCAGGAGCCTTGGACCCCTATGGGAATAGGCTTGAAGTCTGAGGAGTTGGTGCTATGTGTCTTGGAAGTGAAGGCTCTAGGTCCTTTGTATGAGGGGAAATTGAGGATATCCCTGGTGTTTCACCCAATTTCGGGCCACCCACTAACCTAAAGAAATACCGATCCCCAAGGCTTCGAGCAGGCCAAGCAGCTCCGAGCAGGCCGCTGGCCTGACTTAAGGTCAGTTCATAGTTCCGGCAGCAGATCACCACCTCCCACGTCCCCTGCCATTCACTTCTGCACCCACTAATCCGCTCTTGCCGTCTGGTAGCGGGTTCCACCCCAATGCAGATGCGCTTTCACTGGCTCTCATCAAAAGAGGGCATTATAACTTCCGTTGCTGCTATTTGTCCATGGAGAGGTCAATCATTGACCGCTTGTCCTTGTCGCTCAGCCATTGGTTCAGAAGTCAGAGGGCCATAGATTCTGAGAAAAGTCGTCAGTCCAAATCCAAGCGCATCCAAAACGCTTCAGGGACTGGGTTAAATGACTGCCAATCTTGGCAAGCACCGCCTCCTAAGTGTATTCATTAGCTGGTGTTTACGACTATCTCGCCGAGCGCCCGCCCAGTTCATCTTAGAGAACTTTCATAAGCTCCGCCCCCAACTCCACGTGACTGATCTGAGCCATCACTCTCATCCTAGAGCCGCCCCAAGAATGTGGAACTCACGCTTCATTGGGCCTCCTGACTTCTCGCGTGACTTCCAATTGCCCGCCCAGTGCCAGCAGCCCTGGGTTTATTGAGTCCTATAGTCGTCAGTCACACCGCGCCTCCCGCCCCCTGCGTCTTCCTGTACTCGGACTGGTCGCCCGGATTTACGGCCCACGATTGGCGGGCGTATAGTGATACCCGTATCCTACTGGCTGTTCCACGCCGTCCGTCAAGCCGGCGGCGGGAGGAGGTGCTCCTCTCCCCCCCCCCACACACTCGTCGCCTTCCCAGCCGCTGGCTTCCCATCGTGCTCCGCGGCCGTGTGGAGCGAGGCCTTGTTCCCGCGTTGAGCCGCCGCCGCCTCCTCAGCTTGAAGCCTCCGCACCAGGCCCGTCCCCGCCGCGCCATGTCGGACTACAGCACCGGAGGTCCCCCGCCAGGCCCGCCGCCTCCCGCTGGCGGAGGAGGAGGAGCCGCGGGTGCGGGAGGAGGCCCTCCGCCGGGCCCGCCGGGCGCGGGAGACCGGGGCGGCGGAGGCCCTGGCGGCGGCGGCCCGGGTGGAGGAGGCGCGTCCGGGGGCCCCTCACAGCCTCCCGGTGGCAGCGGCCCTGGGATCCGCAAGGACGCCTTCGCCGACGCCGTGCAGCGGGCCCGCCAGGTGAGGGGGCCGCGAGGGCGCGTGCGCGCGCGGGGGAGGGGGCGGCGGCGCGCGCGGGGTCGCGGGAGGGTCACGTGGGCGGCGGGCTCGGGGCGGGGAGCCTGGGGCCCTCACGGTATGAGGGTGACCCTCTACGTGCGTGGAATTAAGGGTGCCCTGAACCGGGATCTCCGAAAACTAGACTTTGCACTGGACGATTCCTCTTAGGATACTAGGGCTTGCAGCCTTTGGGGTCCCGGAGACCCACCCCTGTACTTGCACCAGATCTTCTCTATTAGAACAGTAGGGTTGCAGCCCTGGAGTTCCAAGGATGTTTTTCCTGGGTGTACTAGACGATTCCTCTAGGACCCACAAAGGTTGCAGTCTGGGACAGTGTCTCCAAGAGCCACCCCTGAGCTTGCACCCTTTATTTCCATTCAGGACATGACAGCTTGTATTCTGAGGACCACTCTAAAGTCGCGGAGTGTTTGTGACTTGGAGAGGTCTCCTGGTTTTCCAAAGGCCTGAGCTTGAATGTTAAGAGGATGTCCCCAAGAATCACTCCCGGGTTTGCACTTAGGCACTCCTTTAGGACTCATGAGGCAGGTCTGTAAGACCTATTCCTGAGTTCATGAAGGATGGGTCAGAGATGCTCTGAGACCCCTCTTTGAACCCTTGGAATCTTAGGGTCTCCACGAGCTTCTCAGGGTTTCTAAAAGTTACATTGCAGGGTGCTAGGAGACTCACTATTCAGAGACATGAGGGCTCAGAATATATTAGTTCCCAAGACTGAGTGTTTGCACAGGAACTGAGCTTGAGCATATACTAAGGGGGGCGGGGGGGACTATCTTAGCACATGTTTGCACTCACCCAGAAGTTAAGTAACTACCTTTTAGAGGATCTTGCTTTACACACCGTTACTCTTAGTTTCATATCCAAACAGGTCTCCCACCCATCCCATTTCTGTATCTTCCCCTGAAGGGATTTGGTAAGGGGCTGGGAGAAGTCCTTTTTGTTGGATCTGGATGGTGAACAGAGGACTCTTTTGTTAGAGAACCTAGGCTTTGGAGTGAGGTGGGAAAGGTGGACATGGGAACCTGCTTTTTACTGTTTGAATTCAAAAGAACTGTCTCCCTTTGGGAACATGACTTGTTTTGATGACAGCATATAGAAGTGTTATGTGCTAGTGTGACACGGCCCAGCTTTGCTCACAACCCCACTCAGGTCAGTTCTGAAAGTTGGACAAGCCAGGCTTACTGCAGATGCTGGTATCCTGGGGTTGTCCCAAGGCCTCTGGGCTAAGGACTGGCCCCTCCCTAGGTGGGAGGACCCATTGGGTTACTGCTGTCTTCATTATCATCTCTGCCTTCCTCCAAAGTGGGCTGGGCTTTAGCGTGCCATTTTGGTCATCCCCCAAAATGTCTTAAGAGGCAGCTTCCTATGGGTGAGTGCTGTCAGTTGTGGTGACACTCCTTGTCAAGGGTAAGCACAGTTTTTGGTGGTGGTGGTGGTGGTGGTGGGTGGGTTGGTTGGTGTTTGTTTTGTTTTTTGGTCTTTATAATGGAGTAGGCCAGATCCTGAGTTCAGGATTTGGGATGTGTTTGCTGGTTTAGGGGTGATGTGAATATGTTCTCTGTGTACTTGAAACTCAGTTTGTGCCCCAGAGGGGATTTTGTTTTGGTCATAGTGGAATGTCAGGTGCCTTGAAAGTAAGAAGCTTGGCTGAGATGTCTCAGGATATTTTTGTAAAGATGTCCAGGGTAAGAGACAGGAAAGTTGGAAGGACCACACTGAAGTCCTGTTTGCTGTCCAGGTCACTTAGGTGGTTCAGGAATCCCTGTCCTCATCAGCTGCTGTTCCTTTTGCACTTAGAACAGCTTGTGGACATAGGTCCTGACGATAATGGGGACAGGGAGCCTGCAGTTCTTAAAACTTGGGAGACATTCATAAAAGCTTCCAGAGTGTCTATGCCCACACTCCTCAAAATCAGGGAGAGCCACTCCAAACCAAGGGTAGAGATGAACTTGGGTTGCTTGGGGTAGTAACTCATCTCTGCCTCTACCTCACTCTAGATTGCAGCCAAAATCGGAGGTGATGCTGCTACCACCGTGAATAACAACACTCCTGATTTTGGTTTTGGGGGCCAAAAGAGACAGCTGGAAGATGGAGGTAACTCCTGGTGGTGAAGGGGCCGGGGCGGGGCGGAGGCTGTGGGAGCTGGCTCTCACCTGAGACGGAGGCCTGGGGCTGAGCATTTTGTCCCAGTGGGGCTTCAAGACAGGGGAGCCAGCCCAGCTTTTTTGTTCCATCTCCCACCCTTAAGTATCAGATACCTGAGAGAAGGGCAGGTCGATTGTGACCAGGGAGAGTAGTGGGTTCTCAAGATTGTTCCTTCCTTGTTAGAGACTGACCCAGGGCACAAGGCAGCTCTTAAGCAGGACATTTGTTTCCTGGGCAAATCTGACTCTAATCTGGAAGGACCCTGTGATGTTAATACCGTTCACATGTTAAAAGTGAACTTTGTCACTCTGAAGCGGTGAATCACTTGGGCATGTTGCTCCTTTCTGGGCCAGCACCTTCTAACCCTCCATCTCATCTGTCATGCAGTACTGGTGGTGACCATGCCTAGAACATGCCGCACCAGCTTTGGGGTTGAGGCAGTGCGGGTGGGTGTTGTCACATCTGACAGACTCTCTCATCCACAGACCAGCCAGACAGCAAGAAACTGGCTTCCCAGGGAGACTGTAAGTCCACTGGGTGTGTGCAAGCAGGGGCATGATGGGTTGGGGTTGAGGAGCCCAGACAGATGCTAAGCTAGACTTTGCTTTGAATTTCTCTTCCCAGCGATTGGTTCTCAACTGGGACCCATCCATCCTCCCCCCAGGTAAGCTGTTTATTGGCTGCCTGCTGTCTGTGTTTTAGGGGCTGGCATAGGGGCATTTCTGGAGCCAGGGAATGCTGGTGGGTGAGGAAAAGGGTGCCCTTGTGTCCATGAGTGTGCTCTGTGACTGGGAGGGAGTGGCTGGGGGGGTTACAATGTGGCCACTGTAACAACATGGTTCAGCACTAACTATGAGTGGTCAAATGCTCTCCAGGGTGATTAGAACCTGTGGCGTATGCTGCTATCTGGCTGCCTCAGATGGCCTGGGGTGAATATGACTAGGTTGTTGAGATAGGCACTGGCTTTCTTTGAATGAGTCTGTAGTTTCATGAAGTGTAGTGGATACTAACTGGAGGGTGAGAGGAGCTATGTGACAGCCCCCTTTTTACTGATATGTGGACTGTCAGTGTGGTATGAAGGCTGTAACTTAGTCAGTAGAGCACTCACCCTGGATTCCCTCCCAAATGCCCTGCCTCAAAACAAAAAGCCAGTCAAAGTGATACATATCTATCATCTTACCTTGTGGAAAGTTAAGGCAGAGGCATCAGGAATTCAAAGCCATCCTGAGCTATATGGAATTCTGTCTCCAAAACCAAATTCAAGTGTTTCTTACTTAAGGAAACAGGATTGCCATGGGCCACTTGTAGACTCTCTGGCCCTGAAGCCATTGCCCTTGATGTAGTAGCAGGGTGTGCAGCAAAAAGGCCTGGAGCTTCAAAGGGCTGCCCGGCCCTTATTTCTATGAAAGCTGTGTGGTCTTTCCTTTAGCTGGAGGTTGATGTTGAGTGTCTCTCCCCACAGGACCTCAATGACAGAAGAATATAGGGTTCCGGACGGCATGGTGGGCTTGAGTGAGTGTGGGCCCCCTTGATGAGGGTGGGGTCCTGAGAGCCCCTGGCTGCCTTTGGCCAAGGGGGTTTCTGTGTGATAGTGTCCATGGACTACTGGTGGGGAGCCTTGGTCTGGGTGCCCTTACTCAGCCTTTGCCTATCTTTTCTTTCCATCTAGTCATTGGCAGAGGTGGTGAGCAGATAAACAAAATCCAGCAGGACTCAGGCTGCAAAGTTCAGATCTCACCAGGTACGGCCCTCCATCTGTAAAGTTGCCTGGGACCCCAGGGCAAAGCTGGCTCTACTGGGTGGATACTTCCTGCAGAAGTACAGGTGCAGGTGCCACAGTGGCAATATTTCTACTGTATTTATTTTTATGTGTGTGTTGGGGGCATGCATCTGTCATGGCACACACGTGAAGTTCAGGTTAGTTCTCTCCCTCCATCATAGGGAATCCAGATACTTAACTTAGGCTATCAGGTTTGGTGATAAGCACCTTTGCTCCCTGAGCCATGTCCCTGCTCTTGTTTTTCCTCTTTGCATTTGGGGTGGTCTGAGGGAATGTGGGCATGGGCGTGGAGGCACCACTTTCCAGGTGGCAGGCTCTATGGTGTCACCTTAAAGTGCTGCAGAAAGCAGAATGGCAGGCTCTGGCTGCTTGGGTCTGCTCCTATGGAGCGTGTGCATGGGGCTCCCTTTACATTTGAGCCGAGGTCCTAGATGTTGTTAAGAGTAATCCTGACCTAATTGTGGAGTCTCCCCGTTCCTTCACTGTCTGTCTTGCAATGGCCTCTGGGTGCTAGGAGGGATGTGGTACTCAGCATACGTACCTCCTCCAAAGTTCTGTCTTCCCCCCACTGAGCTTTAAAGAAGCAGCCTTCCTAGTGTCTCATGGCAGGGGGTGAAATGATTTGTAGGAGAGGGCTGCAGGTTGTTCTGGAAGTCTCCTGTCCCTACTGCAGCAACCTCTCTGCACTGAGCCCTTCTTCTTTGCAGATAGTGGTGGCCTCCCTGAGCGCAGCGTGTCTCTGACTGGAGCACCTGAGTCTGTCCAGTAAGTCCCCAGCTGGGTTTCCTGCAGGAGTTAGTGACATCTATGTGTGTCCTTCCCACCAGACCTCTCCTTAGATCTTTGTGGGCAATTTGACACCAACACCTCACCAATCTCGAACAGCCCCAGGTCCTTTGCACCTGCCAGATAACTTACCTGAGCTGGGTGTGCTCCAAATGCACACTCTCAGTGCCGCCCCTTTATCTTCCCAGAAAGGCAAAGATGATGCTGGATGACATCGTGTCTCGGGGCCGTGGGGGCCCCCCAGGACAGTTCCATGACAGCGCCAATGGGGGTCAGAATGGCACAGTGCAGGAGATCATGATCCCTGCTGGCAAGGCTGGCCTGGTCATTGGCAAGGTGGAGAGACCATCAAGCAGCTGCAGGTGTGTGTTGGCACAGGCCAAACACTAGTTCCCACATTCTCCAGCGTCCCTGAGACTGCCTCTGACGGGCTCTTACATTGTAGGAGCGGGCCGGGGTGAAGATGATTTTAATTCAGGATGGCTCTCAGAACACAAACGGGACAAACCACTGCGGATTATCGGGGACCCATACAAAGTACAGGTGAGCTCCCAGAAAGCATAGACTCCGGACAGCTTCACTGTCCAGCCTTGCCTGGCTATTGCCAGCAGCAGCCTCCTCTAAGGCATTTTGCAGCTCCACAAAGATGTGGGAGACCCTCGCAGGTGCCAGGAGGTGGGTGTAGTGGCAGCATACTTGCCTGTTCCCATTGCTCAGTGTGGTATGTTCACAGCAAGCCTGTGAGATGGTGATGGACATCCTGCGAGAACGTGACCAAGGTGGCTTTGGGGACCGCAACGAATACGGATCTCGGGTTGGCGGAGGCATTGATGTGAGTGCAAGCACTCCAGGGAGGTGGGCAGCTGGGAGCAGGGCAGAGCTAGGGCACACCAGGTAACCCTATGCCTCCTGGCCTCCCAGGTGCCTGTACCCAGGCATTCAGTTGGTGTGGTCATTGGCCGGAGTGGAGAGATGATCAAGAAGATCCAGAATGATGCCGGTGTGCGCATCCAGTTCAAGCAAGGTGAGGGGTGGGCGCCACTTTGGCTCAGGCACTGGTGCTATCCCCCAGCTCTTGTAGGCCCTCAGTACCTGCAGAGGTTTGATGCCCAGTTCTGTCAGTTGCTTTTCTGGAACCAGTTTCTCTAAGATTGCTTAGTTAGTTCTATAGACCTCGGAGGTGGGAAGATGCTCAGGCAGGAAGCTTGTCTACACATGGAGACAGCAAATCAGAGGAGGTGTCTTGAGGGAGCTTGGCTTTGCTTTGAGTAGTATCTGTTTCTTGGTGTGGATGTCAGATGATGGGACTGGCCCTGAGAAGATTGCTCACATCATGGGGCCTCCAGATCGGTGTGAACACGCAGCCCGGATCATCAATGACCTCCTCCAGAGTCTTCGGAGTGGGCCCCCAGGTCCTCCAGGGGCCCCTGGCATGCCCCCTGGGGGCCGGGGCCGGGGCCGAGGCCAAGGCAACTGGGGCCCTCCTGGAGGGGAGATGACTTTCTCCATTCCTACCCATAAATGTGGGCTGGTCATTGGCCGAGGTGAGTCCCTAAGGGTCTGCCCTTTCCCTGCCTGGCTCTGTCTGCACTTGCCAGCCCTTCACTAACCATGGTCCCACAGGTGGGGAGAATGTGAAGGCCATTAACCAGCAGACAGGCGCCTTTGTGGAAATATCTCGCCAGCTGCCACCCAATGGAGACCCCAATTTCAAGTTGTTTGTCATCCGAGGCTCACCTCAGCAGATTGACCATGCAAAGCAGCTCATTGAGGAGAAGATAGAGGTAGGTTCACGGGTGCTGGTGAAGATGCCCTCTCCCCTTTGGATTGCTCACTGCAGCTGCCACTTTTTCCCTCAGGGTCCCCTCTGCCCAGTTGGACCAGGCCCTGGGGGACCAGGCCCTGCTGGACCCATGGGGCCTTTCAACCCTGGACCCTTCAACCAGGGGCCTCCGGGGGCACCCCCACAGTGAGTACTCCCTGGCTCCTGGGTTGTGTTTAGTGTTGTGAGGCCTAGAAAAAGAGGGCCAGGCCCTTTCTCACTGGGCTGTGTGCAGCCCCGTGTGATAGGTGCCATGAGACTCTACTGCCTTTGACCTTGGTCTTGGTTGTCAGCCCTAGCTTTGTTGGTAAGGACTTCTGTTCTCACACCCTCAAACCAGTTCTCATGGCCACTTCTCTCCCCTGCAGTGCTGGTGGTCCCCCTCCTCACCAGTACCCGCCTCAGGGCTGGGGCAATACCTACCCCCAGTGGCAACCACCTGCCCCTCACGACCCAAGTAAGTGTCAACACCACGTAGGAAATTTGGGAGTGACACAAGGCCAACTACTATGCCCTTCCTCAACCAACATCTCTTCCTGTAGACAAAGCTGCAGCAGCGGCTACAGACCCTAATGCTGCCTGGGCTGCCTACTACTCCCACTACTACCAGCAACCCCCAGGCCCCGTGCCAGGTCCTGCCCCAGCCCCTGCAGCCCCACCTGCGCAGGGGGAGCCCCCCCAGCCTCCACCCACTGGCCAATCAGACTACACCAAGGCTTGGGAAGAGTATTACAAAAAAATTGGTAAGTTCAGTGCTGGGGAGCAGTGGGGGATCCTGCACAGGGTCCAATTGCCCTGACACCCTACCCTGTTCTTCAGGCCAGCAGCCCCAGCAGCCTGGGGCACCCCCACAGCAGGACTACACCAAGGCCTGGGAGGAGTACTACAAGAAGCAAGGTAAGCTGCTGGGTAGGGATGGGGGTGGGGTTGCTGGGGCAGGGTTTAGGTTCTTCTGCCAGCCGCTCATTATCCCCTCTGCCCACAGCACAAGTGGCCACTGGTGGGGGTCCTGGAGCACCCCCTGGCTCCCAGCCTGACTACAGTGCCGCCTGGGCTGAGTATTACAGACAGCAGGCTGCTTACTACGGACAGACCCCAGGCCCTGGTGGCCCACAGCCACCTCCCACCCAGCAGGGACAGCAGCAGGCAAGTGGGAACTGCCACCCTCCTCCTCCTCCTTTCTCCTTCCAACCCCCGGCCACCGTCCATCCTGCCTTAGTGGGTAGCGCCGGAAACCCTTTCCCCTGCGGGGTGTGCCCTTGATGCCAGCTTCGGGCGCGTGGCCAGAGTCTCCCAGAGCCCCACAGCCCCGCCGCTGGGAAGCACTCGATGGGTGCAGAGGCTCACGGAAGAGGCTCCTCCGGTAGCCACTGTTGGTGCGTCGTTGTCGGGTGCGGGGCACCGGCCGCAAAGGTGGAACTCTGAACTGCTGGGGTGTCCCGGGTGGGGGCAGGAAGTGGGGACTGTGCTGGGTGCCACACTGGTTGCTGAACCCGCTCGCTCAAAATCTGGCCACTTGGGAAGAAAATGTCTATTTTTTTCCCCCTTCTCAGCATCACTATTTTGGGTTTTGTTCTTTTTTTATTCTTTTATTTTTTTTAAAAGCCACCATCTTTATCCCCCATGTCCAAGTAACTGCGTGTTGCAGGCGGCCCTGGCTCTGCTGGGATGGAGGGGAGCCCATGGAGGGAACTGGGCCCTCCCTGCCTAGCGAGGCCATCTCTTGTGTGCTTGCCTCTGTGTCCCGGTCTTGTCTGTGAAGTGGGCATGATGATCGTTGCCACCTTCCAACCTACCTCACAGGGGTGTTGTGGGGACACCATGATTTGAATGTTGTGACGCCGAGCCGCCTCCTTCTTCTGTCCCCCTCCCCCCTGGCACTTCTCCCCTGTGTGCCCTCTTCCACACCTCTGGCTTCTGCTGCAGACTCCTCTTCCTTCTCCTCCTCCTCTTCTTCCTGCTTCTCCTCCACCAAGGAGCAGTCTGGCCAGTGGAGTCCCCAAGACAGACAGTCACAGTCCTCTGCTTAGCCTGTGGGGACTTGGGCCCGGCCTCTTGGCCCACTGCCTGGAGTTGCAGCCTCTTGTAGCCAGGCCGCCCTCCTGCCATGACCATTCCTGTCTCTCCCTCTCTGCAGGCAAATGAAGCAAATGGATATGAACTTCATCTGTGAAAATATTTTTTTCCTCCATTTTTGTTCCATTTGGGGGCTTCTTTTATTGGTTTCTATATTTGATTGGTTTGGCGAGAGAGCAGCGGCTGCCTAGGGTGCAGGGGGTCCCCTTCATGCTGAGGCGCTCCCTCTCTCTCATTCTGTGTCTCATCTTTTTCCTTTACAAAATCGGGATCCTTCATGTTGAGCCAGCCTTAGAAAATAGCGAGAATTTAACCTCTGCCAAAAAGAAAATTTAAAAATTAAATCACAAAGAGCAGAACAAAACCTATAAAATGATATATATATAGAAATATATAAATCTCTATGCCCTAGCCTCCGAGCCCACCCTCTGAGGGAAGCGGTTCACTATCTCCCTACTGTCCGGGGCCCTATTCTTGTTTTTAAATAAACTTTTTAAAAGGAAAGAAACAGTCACTCTTGCTATCCTTTTTTCTTTTTTTTTTTTTTTTGTTTTTGTTTTTGTGTGGGGTTTTTTTGTTTTGTTGGGTTTTTTTGTTTTTTTTAGTTAGCATTGGAACATTCCTTGGACCAGGTGTGGGTGTCACAGGCCCCTCCTGCCCTGCCCATCTCTCTCTGTCTCTCTCTTTCTCCCTGCCCCCGCTCTTCCCTGGCTCCTCCCTATACCCACCCCAACCCCAGGACTGGCCTGGTACGTTGTCATCTGTTGAAGATGAGATAAACTGAGAAAAAAATGAGAACAAAACAAAAAAATTGTATGGCAGTTTTTACTTTTTATCGCTCGTTTTTAACTTCACAAATAAATGGTAACAAAACCTCCCTGTGTCTTGTTGGCTGTGGTCTCTTGGTCTGTCTCCTCTGCCCTTCAAGTAGGCTTCTGAAGCAGATGTTGGCTGCTTTTTTTTAGGTGTTAGAAGCATAACCCTGGTGATGAGAAGTTGTGCGGATTTTGTCTTAGTTTTAAATAGAGGACAGTTTGCAGGCATGTGCTTTCCTCACCTCCCTTTTCAGTGCACAGGGTAGAGAGGATGGAGTAGGGTGTGGTCCCTGAAACCACCTATCTTTTGGGGAGCCCTACCTAGCTGTCTCTGCACTTTCCCTTTGGGACCTAAGGAACAAGGCACTGAGGAGGATCCCTGGGGTTCATGTTCCCATGGATGTGGCCACACCTGTCACCAAGGATTGCCTCGTGGAAGCATCCCATTGTGGGCACAGGCCTGACTTGAGCGTGTGTGGCTAACATTGAGTGGAAAGTAGAGGCCAGGCCTGGGTGAGTGATGCCCAGGACAAAGTGGGCAGTGCCAAGAGGTCTGAGGCAGTGTGGCAGCCTGAAAAGTTCCCTTCTGTGATCAGAATTAGCCAGGGAGATGGCATAACAGGTGAAAAGTGGTAGCCCCAAAGCCAGGTGCAGTGGCTTAGTAACCCCAGCCAGATGGGGGGCTTGTGGGCCAGCAGAAATGAGACCCCATTCTTAAAAGCTGCTGTCAAACTATGTGAGTCGTGCCTTGCTAGAATAATTACCAGAGTCCACATGATGCAGTAGCAGCTGCCACTTCTAGGTGAAGTTGGTTTCCCTCCAGCTCTGCTAGGTACCTTGTGTGCCCTGTTAGCACCAAGGACCAGGTCTGGGTCCTGTGTACTGTGGAGAAGGGTAGGCCAGATGTTGGCCCAGTCCTACCTAGCTCACTGCAGACTCTCAATGACTGAACAGCACTTGGCAAAGATGCTTTCAGGGGCTTCTTCAGCCAGTATCTAGGGGAGAAGACATAAGATCAAAGATGCAGCCCATGGCAAGAACTATGTATGCTCCATCCCTCAAGGCAAGCCCTGATACAAGCAGGTTTGTTGTATTTAGTGCCATCCCATCTCCTATGACAGTGGGTTTGGGGATGGGGCAGGAGTGAGCCATGGAAACCCCATGGGTCCAAGGATCAGAATGCATAGTCTCCCATGCTTGCTTCCCACAGGGATGAGACCACCACCAAAGTCCCTTATGTTCTATTGACACCAATCACCCCAGCACGTGCTAAGCCAGGTGTGTGTGAGCAGTCCCAGGGCTTCACAGCTACACAAGTGGCAGTTGGAGACCCTATTGTAGCTTTCAGAAACTGGAAGCACATTCACTGGCTCACACCTGTTATCCTAGAGCTCAGGAGACTGAGGGAAGAGGATTACATGAGTTCAAGGCCAGCCTGGGCTACGTGAGGCCTCAGCCTGTGCCACCCAAAGGAGATTTAATTCCCCCATCCCCCCATTTCTTACTGGACAAAGTTGCAAATCCCAAGCTTGCTAAATGGGGCTTGGGGCTCACTTCTGGGTACCCACATATCGCAGAAGGTTCTTTTGCTGGTAAAAGGTCAGGACGGGCTCACATAGGGTGTAGTGCGTCTCTAGGCGCTTGCGGATGGCCGCCTCTGAGTCATCTGCTCGGTGCTCCACCTGTCCTCGTCATAGCACTCTGCGCACCATGGTCTCCATGGAGCAGTCAAACACTATGACTATGTTGGGGGCTCTGCCCACCTAGGCAGCAACCAACAGAACCCTGAGGAGAGAGTCTTGCATCCATTCCCAAGAGGTCATGAGGCTGGGGAGACATCAGGCCTCTCTGGTCTATTTTGTAAAGTGTGTGTATGCTCACAGAAGTCAGAAGAGGACATCAGGTACCTGGGAGCTGGTGGTAGTAGTGAGCCGCCTACATAGATGCTAAGAACTGAACTCCAAGTCCTCTGCAAACAGCAATATACACTCTTAAACACTTTGAGCCAAGAATAGTTGGTTCATGCCTTTAATCCCAGCACTTCAGAGATGAGGCAGGAAGATCTGAGTTCGAAGCCCAGCCTGGTCTACAGAGCTATTTCTGTTGTTTTGGTTTTTTTAAGACAGTGCCTTGAGCTGGGCATTGGTAGCACATGGCTTTAATCCCAGCACTTGGGAGGCAGAGGCAGGCAGATTTCTAAGTTCAAGGCCAGCCTGGTCTACAGAGTGTGTTCCAGGACAGCCAGGGCTACACAGAGAAACTCTGTCTCGAAAAACAACAAAAAAAGATTAAAAAAAAAAAGTGCCTTGAACTTGCAGAGACCTGCCTACCTCCTCCTCCTCAGTGCTTGAATTGAAGGTGAATGCCACCATGCCTGGCGCAATAGATGCTCTTGACTGCTGAGCCATTCCCCCAGCCTACAACCTAGTTTTGAGGCAAACAGGGTCTCTCGCTGGCCTGAAACTACAGGTAGACTAGGCTGGCTGACCAGTAAGCTCCAGGAATCCCTCTGTCTCCCCTATTCAAGAGCTCAGATCAAGCATATACACCACACCCAGCTTTCTATGTGGCTCTGGGGATGGAATTCAGGCTCCCACACTTGCAGTGTTAGCACTTTGCTGACCTAGCCATATCCTCTACCCCTTGGTTAACTTTTTGAGACAGGGTCTCATATCATCCCAGCTGTCACAGAACTCCTGATCCTCCTAGTGAATGGATGGAGCCAAGGGCTTCAAGCATGGAGGGTGAATCTCTGTCCTCTGAGCCGGAAGATGCTAGAGTTACAGATGTGCACAGCCACACTGGATATGTTCTTTTCTATTTTACTTACTTACTTATTTATTTAGAGACCAGATCATTTTATATACCCAAATCTAGCCTCAAACATTCCTCCTGCCTCAACATCCCCAGTGCTGATAGCATAAATCCTTTTATTTCACCTCCACCCTCTTTTTTCCCTTTTTTGAATAGGGTCTCACTATATAGCCCAGAAACTGTTCATGTAGACCAGGCTGGCCTGGAACTCAGAGATCCACCTGCCTCTGTTTCCCAGGTGCTGGGATTAACCATGTATGTGCTGCCTTTACCCAGCTCTTTTTTGGACAAGGTCTCATGAAGGCCAGCATCCTGAATCCCCAATCAGGGATTCACCTCCCCAGTTTCGGTGCTGGGATAAAGGGTATGCACCACCATGCTTGGTTTCTTGCTTCTAATGGGGTCAGGGACACCACCAAAGTCCCTTACCACACAGCCTTGAGCTGACACAAATGGGGTTTCACTTCTACACTTCTAAGCCCTGGGGATGGATGGAGTCAAGGGCTTCAAACATGGGAGGTGAATCTCTGTTCTCTGAGCCTAGTCTCACCCAACCTGAGGCTTGATTTGCAATGGTGTAGAGCCTGAAGGTTCTCTCTCCCACTACCCGTCTAATGGCCTCTCCCTATAGGCAGCAAAGTCACCTGCTGCCTGGACCTCCAACAGTCGTGGCACCTGCATGTATGATTCTGGTATTTCATCATTTTCTTTTATTATTATTGGAAGGAGGGGAGGCATGTGTCAAAGTCAGAGGACAGCTTTGTGGAAGTCTGCTCTCTTCCATCTTTAGGGGATTCCAGGGATAGAACTCAGGGGGGTTGATGTCAGGCTTAGTAGTAAGCACTTTTACCTGCTGGTCTCCCTTCATCCTTTTTTAAGATTTTTTTAAAAACCTATATGTATAGGTGTGTGCTACACAAGAGTGCTGGTGCCCACAGAGACCAAAGCAGGGGGTGCCCGTGAGGCTACGTAAGTGGATGCTGGAAACTAAACCCAGGTCTTCTGGAAAATCATTGAGTGCTCTTAACTACTAAGCCATTTTTCCAGCTACTTCCTTCCTTCTTCCCTTCCTCTTTCTCCTCTTTTTTTTTTTTTTTTTTTTAATCTTATTTTTGAGACCAGGAGTCTTCTCTGGAGCTCTAGCTGTCCTAGAACTTTGTGAACCAGGCTGGTCTTAAAGTCAAAGAGATCCACCTGCCTCTGCCTCCTGAATGCTGGGATTAAAGGCAGATGCTACCATGTCCAGCCCTGTTTTATATAAAGATGCTTGCCCTGTACACTTGCTCACAAAATGGAGACCATAGGCTCCATGCTGCCAATAGGCTCCATGCTGGCAGATGGGTATTTCTTTACAAGCACTAGCTACTTGTCCACATTATTCAGACACCCTGGATAAGAGAGCCCACTTGATGCTGGGTCTGTAATTGCCACAGCTGCCCACATCCTCCACACTTTGCCTGTAGATGACTCACTCGGAGCACCTGACACAATAGCCACACTGCTTATTGTCGGAGCAAGTTTGTATGTGTTCGGTACAGGTGCAAATTTCTTCCCTAAATATGTTTACTTACATGTATTTACTCTGTCCATGTCACACACATGCTATGACATGTTAGTGCATGAGTGGAGGTAGAGAACGCCCTGCAGGTGTCAGTCCTCTCCTTCCAGCATGTGGGTTCAGGACTCTGAACTCATGTCCTCAGGCTTGGATACAAGCCTCATTACCTGCTGTGAACTCTAGCAGTCCCCATCCTCTGCTTTAAGTCTGAGCTTCATTACGTGTTTGGATATGGGACTGCTTTATGAGCCAAGGCCAGCGTATCCATATGCATCTCACAACCTAAGAAAGCAAAGTGTCCACAGACTGCATCCCTGAACCACACCTCCAGACTCTCACTTAAAAACCAAAAAACCAGCTAGGCAGTGGTGGCACACACCTTTAATGCCAGTATTAGAAGGCAGAGGTGGGTGATCTCTGAGTTCAAGCCCAGCCTGGTCTACAGAGTCAGTTTAGAGCCAGGCTATACAAAGAAACCCCATCTCAAAAAAAAAAGAAGTTTCTGTGTGGGTATCATTGAGTGCACCCAAGTACCCACGTACAGTGCATAGTTAGGGCAGCCGCATGGCTTGGGGATAGAGTACTTGTTCTTGGAAAGGACCTAGATTTCATTCCCAGCATACACATGATTGCTCACAACCATCCCAAGTCCAGTTCCAGGGGATCTGATGCCATGTTAAAGGGTACCAGGCATATCTGTGGTAGATATACATATATACAAGCAAAACAGTCACATGTATACACTGAAATATCAAAAAGCAAGGAATTGGGGCTGGAGAGATGTCTCAGTGGTTAACTAGGTTCTGAGTTCAATTCTCAGCAACCACATGGTGGCTCACAACCATCTGTAATGGGATCCAATGCCCTCTGGGGTGTCTAAAGAGAGCGACAGTGTACTCACATACATTAAATAAATAAATAAAATCTTTAAAAAATAACAAACAAGGCTAGGTGGTGGTGGCGCACGCCTTTAATCCCAGCACTTGGGAGGCAGAAGCAGGTGGATTTCTGAGTTCGAGGCCAGCCTGGTCTACAGAGTGAGTTCCAGGACAGCCGGGGCTATACAGAGAAACCTTGTCTCGAAAAACCTAAAAAATAAATAAATAAATAAATAAATAACAGCAAGAAATTAACTGTCACCTGTCCAGCCTGCTGTGGTGATGTGTTCTTAGCATTCAGGAGGGCCGCAGGGACTTCCAGGCCAGCCTGGCTACATAAAGAGACACTGTCTCCAGAAACAGCACGAAACAGAAAGAAGCCAGCTGGACAGTGCTGTCTGCTTTCTGTTATCCCAGCACCAGGGAGGTGGAGGCAGGAGCATTCTCAGCTCAAGGTCATCCTTACATACTTCAGAGATGAAGGCTAGCTTGGGCTACATGAAACACTCTGGGAACTGAGGCTACTGCTCCACTTTGACTCCCAGCTCACAATTCCCTTTGGGTTACACAGTTTCACATTTTAAGAAATTGTGACCAATATTTAAGCAAGGTGGGGGTTGAGAGGCAGCTTCTGCAACACAGCTCTCAGCTTCCCATAAACCCTACTGGCTTGGTAATGTGAGTCCTGCACATCCCCATGGCAACAGCAGTGTGACTGCTTCCTAAGCCCATTGGCAGCACTCTGCATGGATAAATTCACCTTCAGTAATCTTTTATAGGTTTGAACCATCAGCATCCCAATTTCTTCATGCATATGTTTGTGAGTGTGGCTGCCAGAGGTCAGCCAGCATGCAGGCCTTGTTCAGTGTGTATTGTTTGAAACAGGGTCTTTTTATGGAATTCCCAGCTGAACTCCAAATGTAGCTCAGGCTGGCCCAGAAATCACAGTCCTCCTGCTTCACAGGATCCCAGTGCTGGGGTAACAGGCATGTACCTTCATGCGCAGCTTCTGACCATTACTAATGCAGAAAAGAAATTGCATGTGCGGGCTGGGCAGAGCACGGTAGGTAGAGGGCTCGCCAGCATGCCTGAAGCCCTGGCTTCCATCCTCAGCATATAAACTAGTTGTGGCACAGCCCTGCCATCTCAACACCCCAGAGATGAAGGCAAGAAGAGTAGGGAGTTCAAGGTCAGCCTCTCCTATGTTAAGGAGTTTGAGACCAGTCTAGGCTATGTGAAATCTGAAGGAGTCGGGAGATGGGGTGGGGATCAGGAGAGGAAGGAAGGTCCTATCTCCCAGCCTCAGGTCCTCCCATATCCATCCACTAGGGTTTTATGGAGAGTAGGGAGAGGGTGGTCTGAAACCTCCACTCAGGTAGCACACACCCTGAAGGGCACTCTGGCTCTGGGGGATCAGGTCACTCACAATCCGCTCAAACTCTTTGGCCTGTTTCAGCTCTCTGGGGAAGCCATCGATGAGGAAGCCGCGGCTCTTTGGATAAGACAACAAGTTGTCACTGACCATGTCCAGAATGAGACCCTGGGAAGGAAAGGGCATGGACTCAGGATTCGCCCCTCCAAAACAGTCAGGGGCTATGAAGGTCATTCATTTTCCTCCTGTAAGACAGGAAACAGGACCCAGCATCCTAATCACTGGCTTCCTCTCTGCTTTTTTTTTTTTTTTTTCTGAAACAGGGTTTCTCTGTATAGCCCCGGCTGTCCTGGAACTCACTCTGTAGACCAGGCTGGCCTCGAACTCATAAATCTGCCTGCCTCTGCCTCCCAAGTGCTGGGATTAAAGGCGTGCGCCACCACTGCCCGGTTTCTGCTTGCATCTTTTAAAATTAATTTGAAGTTATTTCTGATTGTGTGTACGTCTGTGTGTAGATACATTCAGGTGCATGCAGGTGCCCTAGAGGCCAAAGATGTAAGTCCCAGGAGCTGGATTTACAGGCTGTTGTGAGCCACCTGAGAGCTGAACCCAGGTCTACAGAGCAGTTAAGTCTCTGTAACAGCTGAGCCACCTCCCCAGCAACTAGGCATGTAGCCCAAGCTGGCCCTGAATTCAGAGACTCCCCTGTGTCTGCCTCCTTGAGTGCTTGGCTCTTTTTCTTTCCTTTACCCCCAACCCCTACACACCCATATACTGAGCCCAAGGCCTCACAAAATGCTAGGCAAACTCTTGCTCTCTGAACTAGGCGCTCAGACTCCTCATACTTTGTTTTAGAGACAGTCTCACATAGCTAGGCTCGTTGGAAACTTATACTGTCCTTAAACTTAGATATCCTCTTGCTTCTGCCTCCCAGGTGTTGGGATGAAAAGTGTGCCACCAACTCCAGTGACCTTGAACTGAACTTTCCATCTTCTTGCCTCTACCTTCCTGAGTGACAGGCTTGCCCCACTATGCCCATTAGATATTCTAAGACTCTATCAGACAGCTTATATTACCTGACACACCATCAATCTAATTCTAGACAAACAGCTATACTTTGCTGTGTAGGAGATGAAGTGTGTCCCTGCTCAGCAATTTGCTTCCTGGACATTCTCAGTAAGGTCCATTGAATATGTGGGTGTGCAGATTGTGGGTACAGTAGTGATTTAAGTAATTTATTTATTTAGGGTCTATGTAACCCAGGCTGACCTCAAATTTCCCATCCTCCTGCCTCAGCCTTTCAGGTCTGAGAATGACAGGTGTTTGCCACTTCATCTGGCTTTCTTTTTTCTTCCCTCCTTTCCTTCTTTGTCATCCCCCTCTCCCATACCTGATATAGCCCCTGACATGTCCCAGGCTAGAAATGTTTTTGTGGGGGAGGGGTAGTTTTAGACAGGGTTTCTGTGTGGCCCTGGCTATCCTTGAACTCTCTCTGTAGACCAGGCTGGCCTTAAACGCACAGAAATCCTCCTGCCTCTGCTTTCCCAAGTGCTGAGATCAAAAATGTGTGTCACCACTGCCTGGCCAGGCTAGACTCTTATAAGTTTATTAGATCTGAAAAAAAGTTATCAGATCTCTTTATTATTTACCTAGTTGGGAAAGGATGGTGCCTATGCCATTCACAGGAGTCGGCTCAGGGACTGGATTCAGGCTGTGAGGCTTGGCTGCAAAGTGTCTTCGCCAACTGTGCTATCGCTGGTGCCTGGCATGGACTGCACTATCTATATAGCCAAGGATGCACCCAGTTTCTGCAGTGCTGGGGATGGGACCCAGGACTTCCAGCATGCTAGGCCAGTGGCTGTTTCTTTTAGTCTTATTTGTATGAGTGTTTGCTTACATGTATGTCTGTATACATGTGTGAGTGTGTACAGAGCCCTCAGAGGCCAGAAGAGAGTGCTGGAAACCTGGAAATCGAGTTAACAGATAGTTGTGAGCTGTCACTTGCGTGCTGGGAAACACACCCAGGTTCTGGGCAGGAGCAGCCAGTGTCCTTAACTCTTACATTGTCATAGCATTATCAGATAAGAACAGTGTTAGCGCAGCAAGGCAGTGGGCTGGGCCAGGAGACCCTGACGTCAATGCTCCCATTTCCTGTGAACTCTCACCGTGGGTACCAGGAGTCCCTGCTGCATGATGTCCGGATCTGCCGGCCCCTCTGGGTGTTTCTCTGAGCCTCCTTCCGCAGCAGCTGGCCCAGCTCCACGTGGTTTAAGCCGTATTTCATAGCCATGTTTCTGCACTGGGTCCCTTTCCGCAGCCAGGGCCCCCACCACAAAGATGATCAGGGGATACCTCAGAATATCTATGGTGTTCAGGGAAGAGAGCGGGTACTAGTGCGAGTCTACAAGAGATCCTGGCCTCAAACTGAAGGATCCCTCTGTTGGGATTTTCCTGAGCAGGCCACAGGCCATTTGCACAGACCTCCATGAAATGCCTTAGTGACTCCATCATCCCATTTTACAGAAAATGAAAGAGGAAGGCCCTCAAACTCACCCAGTAGCACCCTGCTCCACTCACCATGTGGTCCTTTCTATCCTACCTGCTTGTGCCTCTAGTCACACAACCCCTGCGTTGGGATACAGCTTCTCTGCCCTTTCCTCTCCTCCAGTCAGCCATGGTTCTTTGTCCCTTTCAACTCGCTTTGATCTTCCTAGCCAGCCTCTGTAACTCAAGATGCACTCCCCGAAAGAAGAAATGAATGTCTCAGCTACTAGACACATCGGTGGAGTCTGTTGTTTATGGTTCTGTAAAGCCTGTCATGGAATCAGCCTATCTCATCCCTCTCAGGTTCAATGTCTGTGCCTCCCTTGCCCCTCTGCTTAACCAACTCTTTTGCATCCCGCAGGCCCCCTTTCTCTGATTCCTCTCCCAAGAATTGTACTTTCCATTTCCGACACTGGCTCCTCTACTCAAGTTATAGTCCAAAGGTATCAACCAATGGTGGGATGGGAGCATGCGCAGATGTGTTCCTGACATGCAAGGGTTGGTGTGCACACCCAGGTGGTGGGGATACCTGCCCGCCTCCCCTTTCCGTTACCCCATGTAAACCAATGACCCCACGTTGTTACCCTTCTCCTGGGGCCTCAAAGCTCTGCCCACCTGGGGCAACGTGGACTCGCACAGACCCATCCCGCCCACAAAGCCGGGGTACGCTGGGCCCGGTCTCCACCCTGCACCGACCCCCTGCTCGGCTCTACGTCACAAGGGACTCATTTTGCAAGATCGTTGGGATCCTCAGATCCCAGGATACAGAGAAAACGGAATCTCAGACCCGCCCCAGAAGAGCCACTGAAGCCACCCCACAGAGCGAGCCTCGGTTGCCATGGCAACGCGGCCTCCGCTCCGGCTTCTTGGACACATTTACGCTTGCGCAAGAGTACGGCGTACTAGCGCACCGGAAGATTCCAGTCCCACTCTACCCAGGATGCTCCACGATGCTTGCGTCGTGATGTCACGACGGACGTCACCACACGTGATTAAATTATCCGTGCTCTACCAGAGAACGCTAGCAAAAGGCGGCTTTATTCTTTCAGAAGCTGGAGAAGCGATAGACTAGGTAGGTACAGCGGTAGCTCTCATCTCGGTGTGGCAGTTCTACTTCCGGGTCAGGCTGTGACGCTTGCGCAGAGAGTTAGGTCTCTTTTTTTTTTCTCTTCTTCCAGCATTCTCGGAGACTTAAGGGTTTGGAAATCCAAAGCACAGGATCACACTAACGTGACAACCAAGAAAGGTGCCGAGGGACACAACGAAGATCATCCAGTCAGGCCGACCGGGAGCAGCGTGAGCAACGGCCATGGCGGCTCTAGTGAGTATGAATGAGGTGGGGGTAGAGGTGTCACAGAACAGACCCCGCGCCCTCTCTTCGCCTTACAGACCCCTGCTCTCTTGCAGGGCTCCAGCAGCCAGAATGTCACCGAGTACGTCGTCCGAGTCCCCAAGTAAGTCTCCGTCCACCCACACTCCAGAACCTCAGCCCTGTGTGCCCCTGCCACGCTGGCCCTGCTGCTCGGTCCAAGACATAGTAACAGTTACACCTTGGTAGTTAATGTCAGGGTCGGTGACTTTGTCCTGTTTCAGACTGGTCAGGCAAGACATGGTGGCTGCCTTTAATCTCAGCACTTGGGAAGCAGAAGCAAGAAAATTTCTGTGAGTTCGCAGTCAGCCAGGTCTTTATAGTGAGTTCCAGGCCAGCCAAGGCTACATAGTGAAGTCTTGTCTCAAAATAAAACAAAATCCCAAACTGGTCTCAGGTGGTATACATCCTGTTTTCTGTGCCAAGTGCCATGACCCTCAACTTCTAACTTTATCTTATGTCGGTATGTGCTAGGGCTATCACTCCACCACCGAGCCACACCCAGCCCCCTTTTATTTTTTGTTTATTTTGAAGACGAGATTCTTACTGTGTAGTCGAGTTGGTTTGACCAGGCTGGCTTTGAACCCATTAAGACCCATTAAGACCCATGCCTGCCTGCCCTTCTTTTTACATAGGGGTCCTCTACATCTTTGGTTCCTTTTTCTTAAAGATTTATTTATTGTTCTCTGTGTGTGTGAATGTTTTGTCTGTGTGTACATATATGTTCTGGGAGAGTGCCTGGTGCCCACGGCTCCTTATCTGATGGAGTTCGATGACATGGATCTCGATTCCTTAAAAGAAAAAAAAAAAAAAAAAAACAAAACCCTGAGAAACGGGAGCGGGAGCAGTGGGTCTCAACCTGTGGGTTGCCCAAGACCATCAGAAAACACAGATATTTATATCATGATTCATAACAGTAGCAAGTTGACAGTTATGAACTAACAAAAATAATTTTCTGGTTGGGTCACCATAGCATGAGGAACTTTATTAGAGGGTCATAGCTTTAGGACGGTTGAGAACTAGTGCTTTGGAGTCTTATATGAGTTCCCAGAATTACCTACAACCAAGGGTGTAAATTATAGATTTGTTGAATGAATAATCAATAGATTGAATAGTTTCTTGCTCATTCCAGGAACACAGCCAAAAGATACAATATAATGGCTTTTAATGCAGCCGATAAAGTCAACTTTGCTACCTGGAACCAGGTAAGTGTGAAATTCTGGGTGGCTGGGGCAGGGACCTAATCCTGGACTGGTGACTGTGTAGTAATAACGTTACTGAAACAATGTGCCCACTCCTGTAACCCCAGCAGACTTGTGATTCCAGCCATTTGGAGGCTGAGGCAGAAAGACTAAGTATTTCAGACCAGCCTGTGCTACATAAATCCTATCTCCAAAGAAAAGAAGAGGAAAGGAAAGGAAAGGGGAAAGGAAAGAGGAAAGGAAAGGAAAAAGGAAAGGAAAGGAAAGGAAAGGAAAGGAAAGGAAAGGAAAGGAAAGGTGTGCCTGAGGATGTGGTTCAGTTGATAGAGCACTCATCTAGCCTCTAGGAGGCCAAGTTGGACCACCAGCACCATGTATACTGGGCATGGTGGCACACACCTGTAATCCCAGCACTGGAAAAGGGGTAGGATCTCAAATTGTAGACCACCATTGGCTAGATTGTGAAGCCCAAGATACATAGACCATGTCTTTAAAAAGTAAAGTAGTGGGAAGCAAGATGACTCAGTGAGCAAAGAGGTGGCTCCAACTGTGTCCTCAGACCTCACAAGCAGGCCATGTCTTGTACAACCTCCACAAAAACAAATACATTTTAAAAGTTTGGGGGTTTTGTTTTTAAGATGAAGCCAGCTGGCCATAGTGGCACATACCTTTACTGCCAGTTCTTGGGCAGCAGAGTCGGTAGATCTCTGATTTCAAGGCCAGCCTGGTCTGCATAGTGAATTTGAGAGTAGATTGGCTATACAGTGAGACCCTGTCTCAAAACCATATACAAGATGGGTACAGCTAGGGGTACTAGCATCCCAGCACCAGGGAGGTAGAGGCAGGATGATCATTAGTTTGAAGCCAGCCTGAGCTACATAACAGAATTCTCTAGATAATACTAAGAATAAAAAAATATTAAAGGCCAGAGTTTTCAAGTGTCCATGTTAATATGTGGGTGCTCCTGAGCCTTCCTCATGTGGTCACTATACATCTTTAGTCTCTGTACCTGTCTCTTTGAGCTCATGGACCAGTCTGTTTTACTGTTGTTGTAAGTCCCACGTTCCCTCTGGCCAGAGTCTTGTGTGTGTGTCTGTGGGACTGCACATGTGCGTGTGGGCATGCGGTGCATGTCGAGGCCAGAGTTGATATCAGGTGTCTTCCATAGTCACTCTACACTTTATTATTTTGATGACATCTGTTGGAATGTGAGGGATACAGAGTTTGTAGAACAGAGAAGACTTGGCAGGAGTCAGTGCTCACCTCCTGCCATGTGTATCCTGGGGCTGGAGCTCAGGCCTCAGGCTTGGCAGCAAGTGCTATCTCATAGCCTTTTGACATTGTGTTTTGAGTCAGGATATCTAACTGAACCTGGGGCTTGCTGACCTTCGAGTTCCAGGGACCTTCCTGTCTATACCTCTCTATTGGGGCCTCAGATGCACATTGCCATGCCCAGCTTCGTCTGTGGGTACTGGGTATCTGCATTCCGGACCCTCATGCTTGCAATGAACCATCTCCACAGCCCTGTCCCTGGGCAGAGTGAGCAGTGCTCACATCCCTGCCCTCATGCCACATGGGGCGTCTGCTGGGAGCACATGGAGCCTGGCACAGGCAGACAGAAGAATATTCCTGCTTCTCCTGCAGGCACGGCTGGAGCGAGATCTGAGCAACAAGAAGATCTACCAGGAAGAGGAGATGCCAGAGTCCGGGGCGGGCAGTGAATTCAACCGCAAGCTCAGGGAAGAGGCGCGCCGGAAGAAGTACGGCATCGTCCTAAAGGAGTTCCGGCCTGAGGACCAGCCTTGGCTACTCCGTGTCAATGGCAAATCAGGAAGGAAGTAAGCGGTGCTGATGGTGGGGACGGTCCAGCCTGTGGTCCTCACACATGCACACTTTGAAGGCATCTTCCTCGTCTGTACCCAACAGGATGGTGGTCCCAGTACTCCCTCCTTATCAAAGTTTAATCTTGGCGGTAAATTAACTGAATACTGTTGGCCTGGCTCAGCAGCCTGCATATGGCCTGGAGGTAGGGCCTTGACACTTGGGATGACCCCATGGGAGAGGATCGAGGTGCAGAGAAGGTGGAGTCTGATGGAGCCAGTGAGGAGTGCACTATGCATAGTTATTCAGTGAACTGATAGCTGGAGCCTGCTTGGTGTAGGGCCCTCAGTAGCCATGGAGGGTTATGGGCTGAGAGCAGGATACACAGTGGCAGGGTGATGTTTGGGCTAAGGAGATGGTGGCCCATGCCATTCTCTCCTAGTCATTGTTAGAAGAGCCCAAATGGGTACTGTAGAGAGGTGAATGGAGAGCAGGCAGGCCCTATGGGTGGGAACCTGACTTAACCTATGTTCTCCACAGGTTTAAGGGCATAAAGAAAGGCGGGGTAACAGAAAACACAGCCTACTACATCTTTACACAGTGTGCTGACGGTGCCTTTGAGGCCTTCCCTGTACAGAACTGGTACAATTTCACGCCGCTGGCCCGGCACCGTACACTCACTGCTGAAGAAGCAGAGGAGGAATGGGAGAGGTGAGCCAAAAGTGGTTGTTACAGTGTGTATGCCTTCAGAGCATGCCTGTCTGGAGCTGGCAGCTATCTGCTCAGTACTTGCTTGGGCAGACCTGTCTCACTTGCTTGAGTCTTTGGCCTGGGAGCTGAGTGAAGGCTGGTACCACAGATAGGCACAGCCTGGGGTTCCAGGGAGGCGCCTCCTAATGGCAGCTGACTCAGTTCTAGCCTGGGAGGTAGAGACAAAGATGGGTGCAGGGAAGCTAGGATAGAGAAACTGGGGATATACAGTGTAAGATGTCTTGTACACCGCTGAGGATGGGACCTGTGTGTCCAGAGAGGGCTGCAGGAATTTATATGGTTTGTGGGGTTGCTCTGTGCTTGCCTACAAGTCTGGACCAGTACAGGTTCTCAAGGGACTGGGATCGAAATGTCAAAAGCAGCTCCTCCACTATGCTGAGTCTTTTTTTTTTGTTTGTTTGTTTGTTTTTTTCGAGACAGGGTTTCTCTGTGTAGCCCTGGCTGTCCTGGAACTCACTCTGTAGACCAGGCTGGCCTCGAACTCAGAAATCCGCCTGCCTCTGCCTCCCAAGTGCTGGGATTAAAGGCGTACGCCACCACCGCCCGGCCAACTATGCTGAGTCTTATTCCAGGCATGCCAGTGAGACCCTCCCAGTGCCTTCTCTAAGTAATCCTTGAGATAAATTAACAGTGGGAGTGCGGGTGGGGGTGTCAGGGGCAGCCCTGTTTATACACTGAAGGCCTAAAATCAGCAATGAGCCTAAGTCAGCTTGCTAACACAAAGTCTTGGGTCTCTATGGAAAAACACTGAATGATGGCTATAGGATCTTGTAAACAGGCAGCTTTGGTGGAAATTTACCAGCCTGGATGGGAACAGGTAGTCATGGGTCTTGTGGACAGTCATAGACCTTGGATAGCCTTGGTGGATAGTACCAACTTAGATAAGGACAAGTGAATCATTGGTGGAGTCATAGTGACCTGTCCCCTGAACCTTCACCCAACCGATACCCTGTTCTGAAAGATATCTGTACTCCCCCTGAACACCTACACTTCTGCGTCATCCCCTTCCCCATATTCTGCCTCTGTGTATATAACCCCTGTGTGAGAAAATTATAATCAGCTGTTTGATCAGACTATAGACAAGCCGCTGTTCTTTGCGTTCGCCTGTGTCCTCCATCCTCTCTTTCAGGTGACTTCCCCAGACCCCTGTTTACTGCCCTCCTGGACGGGGCATGGGGGTAGTGCATATGCACACTCATCACCTTAGCACACAGACGGCAGAAGCAAGAGTTCAAGTCCATCTTCTCCTGTATTAAGTTTGAGGCCAGCTGTAGTTATACGAGATTTGGTTTCAAAACACCCAAAACTTGCCAGACACAGTGGTACAGGCCAGGCCTTTTTTTTTTTTGGTTTTTCGAGACAGGGTTTCTCTGTGTAACCCGGGCTGTCCTGGAACTCACTCTGTAGACCAGGCTGGCCTCGAACTCAGAAATCCGCCTGTCTCTGCCTCCCAAGTGCTGGGATTAAAGGCGTGCGCCACCACCGCCCGGCGGTACAGGCCTTTAATCTCAGTACTTTGGTGCACAGGCAACAGGATCTCTGAGTTTGAGGGTTGGTGTATATTCCAAGTTCCAGGCCAGCTAAGATCACACAGTGAGATTCTGTTTTAAAAGGAATTTTAATTGGGCCAAGCCTGGTGGTGCACACCTTTAACCCCAGCACCCTAGGGTACAGTGGCATGAGGATTTCTGTGAGTTCAAGGCCAGCCTGCTCTTCATAGTGACTTCCAAGACAGCTAGGACAATGGAGAGAGATCTTAGCTCACAAAAAATAAAACAAAAACCAACCAACCAACACCTCCTAACCTCCTCCCCTCCCAAACCCATATAGAATTATTTAGCTGACCAATAGGATGGCTGGATATGCATGGAACAGACCCTAAGTCTGGAGGAGCTAAGATGCGGGGTCCCAGGGGGCTCAAGTGTACATGGGCCTAAGGCCATCTCAGGGCTCACCCTATGTTGTTTCAAGATTTGGGGGTCTGAAATGGCCCAGGCTGCATGCCCTGCCCCTTTCTCTTTCTGTTGCATGTGGTGTGGTGCAAGTTAACAACCCTGCAGAGTCTTTTTGCCTTAGCCTCCTTACAGTGTGCATACCTTAATGAGCTTATCCTGTCATGCCCATTTGTCCCTGTAAAGGAGGGGTGCCCATTTGAGTGTCCCAGTCATTATCTTCCACTGTTCTCCTTGCCCAAGCAGCTCTTTGCAGTCCCCTACTCCCCGCCACCCTCTACCGCACAAAGTACTTAGTCACTTGTCCCCATATGCAGGAGGAACAAGGTCCTGAACCACTTCAGCATCATGCAGCAGCGGCGGCTCAAGGACCAGGATCAGGATGAAGAGGAGGAGGAGAAGGAGAAGCGCAGTCGCAGGAAACCTAGTGAGCTGCGCATTCACGACCTGGAGGATGACCTGGAGATGTCCTCTGACGCCAGCGATGCCAGTGGCGACGAGGGTGAGTGGTGACCCAGAGGTCTTAGTTCAGAGACAAGGTGAGTTAACACTACCTCGGAAGCTCATGACACAAGGTTACTCAGGAAATGAATGGCACCTTTTCAGAATTTCCATGGGAGCAATTTGTTTAAATGATCCAAGGGTGCTGTGCTGCAGGTCACACGGGCCTGGCTGATTATAGGTATAGGTTTTTCTTTTTACTTTTTTTCTTTTTTTTTCTTTTTTTTGGTTTTTCGAGACAGGGTTTCTCTGTGTATCTCTGGCTGTCCTGGAACTCACTCTAGACCAGGCTGGCCTCGAACTCAGAAGTCTGCCTGCCTCTGCCTCCCAAGTGCTGGGATTAAAGGCGTGCGCCACCACCGCCTGGCGGTATACGTTTTTCTGGTGACTGAATGGCAGTACTGGGGGCATGGGTGAGGACAGTGGTCTGAGGCACTTGCACAGGAGGGATGAGCCTCCTACTTTTTCTAAGAATTGGCTCAACCTGGGGTGCAGTCTCCCTGTCAAGATATAACATATAAAAAGACGTGGTGTGCTTGCTGTGACCCCAGAACTCAGGGCTCTGGGGCAAGAGAGGTCCAACTCTGTCTTTAAAAAATGAAAGGCTAAGCCAGATGGTGGTAGCACACATCTTTAATTCTAGCACTCGAGAAGCAGAAAGTGGTGGATCTCTGTGAATTCAAGGTAGTCTATAGAGCAAGTTCCAGGAAAGCCACATATAGACAGAAACCCTGTCTATAAGAAACAAAAACAAACAAAAAATCCCCAAGCCCTCCACAACACAGCAGCATTCGTGGAGGTTGGGAATGTGGTCAGGGTGGAGCTCATGCCTACAATCCCTTTTGGGTAATGGGTCGCATATCACATAACTTGCATATTAGATATTTACATTACAATTCATAACAGTAGCAAAAATATAGTTACGAAGAACACCAAAAATAATTTTATGTTTGGGGGTCACCACAACATGAAGAACTGTGTTAAAGGGTCACAGTGTTAGAAAGGCTGAGAGCCACTGGCCTAGGTCGCTCTCTCTCCTCTACCTCTGTCCCTCCCTTGCCTGAGGTGCAACTTACATTGATGTACTATTTATACTGCAATTCAGCAGCTTGTAAGAATCCTCAGAATGCTTGCCAATGGTGGCACAGGCCTGTGACCCCAGCACTCAAGAAGCTGATGCAGGAGGACAGTTAATTCAGGGCAAGCCTGGACTACAAATCAAGGCTTCCTATCAGAAGTGATTACATGTGTGTTTTCTCTGTAGAATTAAGCACCCATCACCATGATGACTTTTGGAATGATTACAGGTCTGTCTTAGTCAGGGTTTCTATTGCTGTGGTGAGACACCATGACCAATGCAACGTGGGGAGGAAAGGGTTTCTTTGGCTTCTACTTCTGCATCTTAGTCCATCACTAAAGGAAGCCAGGACAGGAATTCAAACAGGGCAGGAATCTGGAGGCAAGAACTGATGCAGAGGCCATGGAGGGTGTGGCTTGCTGACTTGCTCCTCATGGCTGGCTCAGCCTGTTTTCTTCTAGAACCCAGGGCCACTAGCCCAGGGCTGGCCCCACCCACAGTGGGCTGGGCCTCCCACATCAATCACTACAGACTTGCCTACAGCCTGATCTTATGGAGGGGTTTTCTCCACTGAAGCTCTCTCCTCCCGGATGACTAACTTGTGTCAGGTTGACATAGCCAGGACAAAATCCTTGATTTCTTTCCCATTTTCTGATGATTATGAATCAGCTATGTGTTCCTATAGAGCTGCCTGCTCAGATACCTTTTATAAAGGCTTTAGATGTTATGTGACCTGAGGTCTTTCCTGTCACTCCTTGAGTATAACAATGCATGTGGCATCAGGTGTTAGGATTTCCTGGCTAGATGGGATTGCTGCTCATGGGTACGGCCCCTCCCTGGAATCCCCTGTGAGGGGGATAGGGGGAGTGGATTGGGTGGAGCCTCTGCCTAGCTGTGAGCAAAGATCTGGGCTCATCCAGTCTGAGCCCCTCCTGTATCTTTCTTTCACAGGCAGCAGAGCCTCCAAGGCTAAGAAAAAGGCCCCATTGACCAAGGCCGGCAGGAAGAAGAAAAAGAAGAAGGGCTCAGATGATGAGGCTTTTGAGGACAGCGATGATGGGGACTTTGAGGGCCAGGAGGTAGACTACATGTCTGATGGCTCCAGGTGAGGCAGGGGCAAGGCAGAGATGAGGCAGGGGCAAAGCAGGCCTGTGGTCACCCAACTTCATGCCCTTCCCTTCTCTGCCCTACAGCAGCTCTCCAGATGAGACAGAGGGCAAGCCCAAAGTGCCCCAGCAGGAGGATGGCCCCAAGGGTAGGTGCCAGCTGGGGACAAGCCAGGGGCTGGCAGTGCGCTCAGCTGTTGCTGCTGCTCACACCTGTGACTTGTGTCCTGTGTCCCAGGTGTGGACGAGCAGAGTGAGAGCAGCGAGGAGAGCGAGGAGGAGAAGCCCCCTGAGGAGGACAAGGAAGAGGAGGAAGACAAGAAGGCTCCGACCCCACAAGAGAAGAAACGCAGGAAAGGTGGGTGAGGCATGCAAGGCTGGGGGTGATGATGGCTACTGTGCTTCTGTTCCTTTGGACCTACCTGCGGTGGGTAGGCTCTGTCCAGGGTCTCTGCTTATGATGGTTGTCTGTCCTATGCAGACAGTAGTGATGACTCAGACAGCTCAGAAGAGCGACATTGACAGTGAGACCTCCTCTGCACTCTTCATGGCGGTAAGTCAGCTGGGGGCTTGAGTAGGAATGACAGTCTGAGCCTTCAGACTCATACCCCAATCTCTGCAGAAGAAGAAGACACCCCCCAAGAGGGAGCGGAAGCCATCAGGGGGAAGTTCAAAGGGCACCAGCCGGCCAGGAACTCCCAGTACAGAAGCAGCAAGCACTTCTTCTACCCTGCGGGCCGCAGCCAACAAGCTGGAGCAGGGTGAGTGCCCAGAAAATCCTGTCTCTGGAGAAACAGAGCTTCCAGCAGACACATCCTTCTGCACACCTGGTGTCCCCAATCTGGGCCCCATCCGGACCTGACATTACTCTCTCTACCAGGGAAGCGGACAAGTGAGACTCCAGCAGCCAAGCGTCTTCGGATGGACACGGGTCCCCAGAGCCTGTCTGGGAAGTCCACACCCAGCAGCGGGTACGTTCAGACAGGAGCAGGACCATAGGTAGGATTGGATTAAAGGGACTCTTGTATGACTCCAGCCTCCAACCCTCCCTTCCCCTCCCATAGTGACATCCAGGTGACAGAGGATGCTGTGCGCCGCTACCTGACCCGCAAGCCCATGACCACAAAGGACCTGCTGAAGAAGTTCCAGACCAAGAAGACAGGGCTGAGCAGCGAGCAGACAGTGAATGTGCTGGCGCAGATCCTCAAGCGCCTCAACCCTGAGCGCAAGATGATTGGTGAGAAGATGCACTTCTCCCTCAAGGAGTGATGCCAATAAAGAGACCAGACCCAGAGTGTGAGTCATTACTGCCACCTGCCCTCCTGGAGCCTGGGACATCGGAGCCTCCGTCCTTACAGGACACAGCGTTCCTGCTCACTGTGCTCAAGCCACAGGCAGGACTTGTCCCCGTGCAGTCCTCACCGCTCTGATTCCACTTGGCCTCTGACCTCTGGCCACACTCACAGCCCCTCATTGGGGCATTCTAGGCAAGCAGGGGCTTCTACCCTTGACCACACCAAAAGCCCCTTGCTGGAGGATTCTGGGCAGGGGCTCCACTCTTGAGCCACCATGCCCTAGTCCTACCTAGATCAGTGTGTTGTGTGGATTTATGGTGGCATGCATTTGGAAATGCTCGGCCTCCAACAGTCCTCCAGCAGTGTAGGTTTGGGATTGTTGTTGCACCTGCTACTCCATCCCTAGTCCACTTCCTACTTTTGTAGCTGAGTCTGGCCTTGAACTACTGACCCTCCCACCTCCACCTCTGGAGTTCAGGATGATAGGCACGTACCACTGACATGCATGGCTCCTTTACTTTGTCTTTTGACAAAGTCTTGCATTGTAGCCCAGGCTAGCCTGAAACTCAGTTTCCCAAATGTTAGGATGAGTGTCACATTCCCTGAATACAACCCAGGCCACTTTTAGTGTGCAGTTCTCAGTCTGGGTGCTCCCCTTACTGATTGCTGTGATCCAACCTATTCCTGGTATTGGCACCTAGATGCTGTTTTCCATTTCCAAGTGACATTCCTGGGGTCCCCCTTATCTCCTGACAAGCCCAGTGATGTATCTATATCCAGGCCAGCCAGGCGTTGCTTGGGGAGAAAGTGCTTTCCATTCTGGGTGGTGACAGGGCTGTTCGGTGCTTGGCCTCAGCTGCTACCTTGAAAGCTGGGTCCTGAGCAGCCTGGGTGAAGTGAGAGCTTTCTCTCACGGGCAGCTGGACTCCAGTGCAAACCCAGTCTTACAACCCCTAGTTGATTGAGAATGGGGGCTTGTCCTTAGGGACATCCCTGCCTAGTGTCTGCGGGCCCTTTGGGCCTGGGTTTAAGGTGCCATCACCCTAGGACAGGCAGGGTGTGCACCTGTGTTTAAGGGCAGAGCCTTCCTTTCCAGGGAACCTAGTTCAAGTGACTTTTGAAAGCTGTTTGCTTTTTGAGAGTCTCAAGTAGCTCGGGCTGGCCTTGAACTGTTGATCTTCCTTCCTCAGCCTTCCCAGTACCGAGATGATGGGCATGTACCATCATGTCAGTTTATGCCGTGCTTAGATGGAACCCACAGCTGCTTTGTTGATGCTCAGGAAGCATTCTACAAACTCAGCTCCAAACCTTGTCTTCTTAAAAACGATACTCTGACGTGTGTGTCTTGTGCAGCACCTGCATGCCACCATATGCGTGTGGTGGTCAGAGGACAACTTTTGAGAGTCAGTTTTCTTCTATCATGTGGATTCTGCAGTTCACACCTGGGCTGGCTTTTACCTGCCAAGCTTGTACCACTGCTTACTATGAGCCTATGGTGTCCTCACCTTGCAGCAATCCTGCCCTGGCTTCCTAAGCACAGGGGCTACCCCATGCACTGCTATACCCAGCATTAGTTCTATTCCTTCGTCTCCAAAGTCCTTGGTCTGATGCTGCCCATGTTTACTTGCTGGGTCTCATGGATTCAGAAGTCTGCAGAACCTGTGCCTTCTGGGATGATTTGTCTCTGATACTCCAACGCCCAGACTGGCTGTAGCTAGCTGGGGCTTCACAGGTTGGCCTTCCAAGAATGGGAGTCCAGCCCTTGGCTATCCCCTAGCCTCTCCCTTTTCCTGTTTTGATGCTGTCTCAGCCAAGTCCGGAGACAGGGGCATGATAGCTTAATCCTGGCTGAAGCTGAGATGGACTGGTGCCTACTGACTCTCCTACCTGCCATGTGCCCTTCCCAGTCCCTATTGGTCCCACATGGCCACACTCCAGTTCGAGACCTAGAACAGGCCTCTTCCCAGCCTCCCTGTACTTCCTCCACTGATAGCAGGTGGGGTGGGGACACAGGTTGGTAGCCAGCTCTGGACTTGCTTCTGGCTGATGGTGTGACACTCATAAATCAGGGACATCAAGTTGTTGGAGATGGGTCTATGGAATGTCTGGGTGGGTAAGGCATCAATTCTTAGGGATGAGGATGTGGGGACAAGGTGGGTGGGACCCCCATTGCTTCCCTGGGACATGGTGTTGGCAGTGATTTTAATCCCCAGGACAGGCAGGGAATAAATTCAGGGCACCAAGGTCTCTCAGCATCCTGGGGCCTGCTGTCAGAATGGCTGCAGGAAGACTTTGGATCATGTTTCTGCTGCTCCTGTCCTTGCACCTGGGCCTTGGCTGGGTCCTTGATCTTCAAGAGGCCCCTGTGGCAGATGAGCTTTCCTCTGGGAAGATGGCAGAGACTGGAGGGACCTGGAAGTCCCATCAGGGTAAGAATTCCTGCGGGCCTCCTGACTCCCCAGTTCCTTCTCTCAAAGCCCTCACTTCATCTCACCATCCTATTCTACTTTGCACTAGGTAACAACCATGTCCGCCTTCCAAGAGCCTTGGCTGGTTCATGCCGGCTGTGGAGCCTGACCCTACCAGTGGCTGAGCTGGGCCTGGGCTATGCCTCAGAGGAGAAGGTCATCTTCCGATACTGTGCTGGCAGCTGTCCCCAAGAGGCCCGTACCCAGCACAGTCTGGTACTGGCCCGGCTTCGAGGGCAGGGTCGAGCCCACGGCCGACCCTGCTGCCAGCCCACCAGCTATGCTGATGTGACCTTCCTTGATGATCATCACCATTGGCGGCAACTGCAGCAGCTCTCAGCTGCAGCTTGTGGCTGTGGTGGCTGACGGAGGCCAGTCTGGCGTCTCAGAATAACTTGCATGAGGCAGCCTGGGCTTTGAAAGGCTCAGGTGACTTTATTAGAAATTTGCATAAGTGAAGAAGATAAGAAGGAAAGGGACCTGGGTTGTTTGGTTTTGTTCGTTTGCTTGTTTTCTTATCAGCAGTGAATGCAATAAATGATATTCTCATGGGCATAAGAGTATGTGTGATGGGGTGCACCCTGGCAGCCACCATGCTGTGACTCCTGAGACCTTGATCTTCTTTTAAGGGCCTCAGCCCCAGCAGACGGTAATTGGAAGATTCCCATGATAGCATTTTCCCTACTTTATTCACATTTCCAGAGGATATGTGGAGAGGTCAACAGGCTGGAGGTGGCTCTTCTGGCCTTCCTGGCCTATCCCTTCAGGGAGGGAGCGGCAAATCACTGAGATGCGTCGGCCCCGGGGGACCCGATGCTCCCCAAAAAATGATTCTTCATCTCTAAGGATCTCATGGGAGAAGTCATATCGGGCTGAACCCCTGCAAGAAGAGAGAGGCTAAGTGGGTGGATGGAAGGAAGTCTGTCCCTTCAGCATTTCTATACTTTTTCTGGGTGGTGGTGGTGGTGGTGACTTCCTCTGCTATGAGAGCAGAAACAAGAGCTGTTAGAAACACCTGGCCTCACCTGGGGGCTCTAGGCTAGGTCGTACCTTAGGATATAGAGAGAACCTGGTTCCAGCAACAGTTCTAGCCACTGCTCAGGTTCCTGTGTATGTACCAGCTTCATAACACTTGGAGACAACAGGGAAAGGCCAGCGATGGTAGATCCACAGAACTGGAAAAGGAGTATGGTGTGTGGTGTGAGGGGATCAGGCTCAGTTCTGCCCTCCTGCCCACCGCCAACCTGACTAGAAGTTCTGACAGGATGCCTTCTGCCCACCTTGACACTGTCAACGTGAGGCTTGATGTAGCCCCGATGTTCCAGGTCCAATACATGGACGGGGGATAGCAGGGTCTGGTCAGGACCAAAGGCAGCCGCCCGGACCCGCTGCAGGATGGTCTGGCTTGCATCAGACCAGCAGGATTTCTCTGTCTCCCTGAAGCCGTGGATGGCCTGTACAGAGAGCTCAAGTCATAACTGGGAACTCCCAGGACAGGAAGACGAGGTATAGAGGGGCGCAGTACAGGACAGGCAGTAGCTTTAGCTCACAACCCAGCCTTTAAGCATGGCTCAGTGAGGTTTCAACTACGCATCTGGTCTTCACATTTTGATTCCCAGTGGTCCCTGGACACCCTAATATTCAGTATCTCAGTCTCCAGTCTCAACTTGATCCCACTCAAGTCCCTAGTGTAATTCCCAATGGCTGGAACTCCCTCTCCCAAGTCTGCTTTCTATTCCTAATCTTGTCATCAGTGCCCCTCAGTTCCAGAACCTCATGTCTGAAGTGATATCTTTGTCCTCACTACCCATTCCTTGGTGCCCACCAAAACCCTCCCTTCTGATTCCGGGCCCAGCCTCACGCCACAGCCCCTGTTCTTGGTAACCCCACTGTATTACTGCACTGCTCTATCCCCCTGAGCTGTTGCCGGTTCACCTTCTCCGGCTCCGCTCCCTTCCCCTGCTCTAAGAACCATCCATAACCCCGCAGCTGCAGGCCTTCCCCTGGCACCATGATCAGCCCTGTTCCCTTAGAACGTCCTGTTCCACTGTCACACCAGGTGCCCAGCACCTGTCACGTCCCACACCAGAGAAACTGGTCGCAGCAGCAGTCGGAGCCCCGTGTCACTTGGTCCCACCCGAACCTACACCGGGCAATTGCCCAGAACACATCGTCCCCAACCTGGCCGAGCCTGCCTAGGTCTCAGCTCTTCGCTCTGCCCCTCCGAGGACCGCGCCCCCTCATCACGTCCCAGTGGACGTCCCCGTAGCTCGCCGCTCCGCCCACTCACCGCGTCCCAGTGGTCGTACTCGTAGCGCCGGCGCCGCAGCTGGGGCTCCAGTTCGCGTGTCAGTGTGTCCTCCTCCTCCTGGCTAAGGAAGCCCGGATACACCACGGCCTCATCACGCAGGCGGCTCAGCACGGCAGAGTCCGAGCCGCGCACCCAACCGCACCCAGAAAACAACCGCGTTGCCAACCTCCCGGTGCCCGCCATCTTTAGGGATGGACCGCACAAGGCTGAGCCACACCCCCGCCAGCCATTGGCTGGCACTGCACCACGCCCACCAGCTATTGGCTCACCCACCACTATTGGACACAAGCACGCATCCACATCCTATTAGCTGTGCTCTAAGTCAGTCTACTGCTTGTCCCACCTCTCGGTCCTGAGCAAGGTCTCAAGCAGTCGTAGATTCGTGTGGTGAAGAACAAGGGCGAACGGAGGCTCAGGGTCACGTGGGGACAAAGCCAAGGTTAGAAAGTCAACCAACTTAACGCAAGCCTATCGCCGGTCAAACAGCACACCCTGGTGGAGAAAGAGGGTAACACCAAGGTCAGCCCTTGAGTTTGAAGCTAGCCTGAGTTGCAGATGTTATCCACAAAATAAGACATTCAAAATACAATCCCCACCTCAAATGTTGTAAGCTAAATTTAAAAAGAAAAAAAAAAAGTCTACTTTCTTCCAAACCACCCTAATAAATTGGACCTAGGAAAATGGCTCAGCACTTGCCAGGAAGCTTTGATCTCCAGGACCCCCAAACACAGTACAAGCTGAAAAAACAACTTGTGCACTTGTGATCCTCTGACCTCATGTGTCATGTGGCACCTGCCCCTTCCCATAAACTGGTCCAATCCCTTTTTTTAGCTACATCTACATATCTGATCCTCTTGCTTCCATTTTTAGTAAAACTCCACAAAAATTTCCTGAATTCTGGCTAGGACTTTTGTCACCTGTTGAGTCACCAGTGCCAGGTCTCATGGGTCTGAGGATCAATCCAAAGTTGGTGGTAGCTTCTAGTAGACCCTAACTCAACTCTCTAGGTGCAAAGCCCTGCTCAGCAGGTAAGAATGTACTTCCAGTGCCCACAGGGAGGCTCCAGGGGACTCAAAACCCTCTTCTGGCCATGGGTGCATGCACAAACCCACACTTAATCAAAAATAAATGCATAAAACCATCTTTCTACCTGCTGACTTTGGGGTAGTATATGGCTTAGGTCTGCTGACAGCCAGGTGTGATGGTGTACACCTTTAATCCTAGCACTCAGGAGGCAGAGGCAGGTGGGTATCTGAGTCTGAAGCTAGGTTGGTTTACAAAGCTAGTTCCAGGACAGTCAGGGTTTGCTGACTGAAGAAGTGGTTTGTCAAAGTAAAAGAGGCCGGCTATCTTGGAAGTAATAGAAATAATAGAAGTAATAGAAAGTGCTTCAGACATGGGACAAAGACCACAAAGATTTAATTTAAAATCACAGTGTCTCAGGCAGGCTGCCCTGCTTTGAGGGCAACCTCAATCCACATCTCCTCCAGGGTTTGTTCTTGGCCCCAGCAAAAGAAGTGTAGCAGTCCTCAGTCTGGTCTTCACACTGCTGGAGAGGAGGTCAGGCCCTTAGGTGCCTGCCGGGGCAGGAGGATCCATCGGGGCTGTGGCAGTCTCCTTTTGTACCAGTTCTGGCTCATCCTCCCCGTCCTGAGGTGGGTGGACCAAGACCTTGTCCAAGATGCCAAACTCTTGGGCCTCCATGGGGCTCATGTAGCGGTCCCTCTCCATGGCTGACTCTGGGGAAAGCAGTGTATGTGGGAAAGAGTAGAGACCTGGGATGCTGTCCCCAAATTCCTAGGTTGAAGCCCCTACCAGTCATGAGATGACTTATGGAGTCCTGAGGGACCCTACCATGGGATCTGTGCTCCTATGAGAAAAAGAAAGCCATCTGGGAGGCAAAAGCAGAAGGGATACAAACAAGATCATGTCTTAAAAGAAACAAAAAGAGGAGTTCTGTTGGCTGAGCACTTTCCTAACCCACACAGAGCCCAGGACTACCTGCAGTTCCAGGAAACCGAAGGTGTAGGAGCCATTAGTATGTCACCTTTCAGGCCCTGGCTATTCCCAACCTTCCTGCTTCCAGGACTGAGAAGCACATTCCTAGCACTTTAGCTTCCAGCCCACGATGCTTTGTTCCAGCTCCCGAGTGACATAAGACATGTGCTTACTCTGACAATCCTTCCCCATGGGGCCTGGGAACTTCTGTGACTCAGTCTCCCCAGTAGTAAAAAATAATTTGTTTTTTGTTTTTTCAGACAGGATCACCTACATGTAGCCCAGGCTGGCCTCAAAGGGATGACCTTCAACTCCTGATTCTCCCATTTGCACGTGCCACGTGCTGGGATGAGAGGTCTGCAGCACTAGACCACACTGACTTCATTTTTACTGACTACTCAAATACAACCAGGTCCCAGGACCACAGGGTAGAAGAGAATCACATCCTGAACGTTGTCCCTGAACTCGCCCTGGCATGGCTAGCACATGCCCATTCACATACCAATAAAATGGAATTAGGAAGAGGTCTCGTGGTGCTATGTGGTAAACAAAGAATGGCATGTGGGAGGGCAAGGTGGCTTGGCGGGAAGAGGGGCTTGCCACCAAGTCTAATGACCTCAGATTCGATCACTATTCCTCACATGGTATCAACAGAAAACAGACGTCTACAAACTGTCCTCTGACTTCCACACATCACTGTGGCAGGTACATGCTCCCCAAATCAACTATTTTAAAAAATGAAATATTGCCGGGCAGTGGTGGCGTATGCCTTTAATCCTAGCACTTGGGAGGCAGAGGCAGGTGGATTTCTGAGTTCGAGGCCAGCCAGGTCTACAGAGTGAGTTCCAGGACAGCCAGGACTACACAGAGAAACCCTGTCTTGAAAAACCAAAAAAAAGAAATATCACAGGCAACAGGGAAGTAGCCCTTGCTACCTTTTCCCCATCAAAACAACCTCTGTAGCACAGGCCAGCTGAGCCCACTTCTGTGACTGAGACTGAGACCCAAAACATTCTCTAGCCCAGTCTACAACTCAGCTCTACAACTACCTCCCAGCTGGGATGACAGGTAGGTGCCAACAAACTCAGCTTGCAAAGTTGATCTAAAGGGCTCAGAACTGGGGATTTAAACCGAAGGGAATTCTGCCCAATGTGCTAGGAACTTTTGTTTTGTGATACGGGGGACAGAGAATCCATGTCAGGCCAGGAATGTTTCCCAGGGCTGGAGAGTTGGCTCAGTGGTTAAGAGGACTTGTTTTGGCAAAGGACCCACTATGCCTCACAACCATCTATAACTTCAAGGGGATTCTAGACCCTCTTCTCCCTTCCACAGGCACTTCAAACCACACACACACACACACACACACACCACACACACGCCACTTACAGACATACAGGTTAGAAAAACACCCACACACATATAATAATAAATGAATCAGAAGGTGAAAAAAAGGAAAAAGAAATGTATCCTTCCTTAAGGCACACCCCTAGTCCTTCCTGGGGAATTTCAGACTGGGGCTCCCCCCTGACCATACCCTAACCCCTCAGTGGGAAAGGGCTCACTCTAGGCAAGAGCTCTGCCATAGCCACAGGGCCCCAAGCACAGAGCGTTTGTGGGTCAGGGATTCTACTGAGCATCCTCCATGGCCCAGCGTGACCACAGTATAGCAGTCTGGTTCTGACTGTCCAGGTGGGGAAGCCCTGCTTCAGGACAATGCTGATGACCCAGTGTGTGCTGTGTGAGGCTGGGTGCTCACCGATCACCTGCAGGCTCTGCTTGGTATGTTTGGCATAGATGTTGTATAGCTGCCTTTTCAGCTTCATGATCTCCTCTGCCTGGATGGCGATATCTGTGGCTTGGCCCTGAGGAGCAGTAAGTTAAGGAAGAAGATGAAACCCACAGCTGGAGGAGCCTCTCATGGGACACTAGTGAGGGAGCCATCCCTGTGTGTCTGACCTTCTGCTTCTGAGTGTATCTTCTTCCCACTGACCTATTTTTATTTTATTTTAGTTTAGTTTAGTGACAGGGTCTCTTTACATAACTCTGGCTGTCCAGAAATTCACTATGAAGTCCAGGCTCGCTTGAAACTCACAGAGATCAGCCTGTCTCTGCCTTTGCTGCCTGAGTATTGGGATTAAAGGTGTGTATCACCACGCCTGGCTCTATTTTGTTTTTATCCTTTCTGGTGTTGGAAATGGAACCCAGGGCCTTGCCTCTGCTTGGCAAGCATTCTACTCCTGAGGAGTATCTCCCCAGCCATGAAAACACTTATCTCAAAGCAGAGGCAGCAGGATCTCAGTGGGTTAAGAGGCCAGCCTGGTCTACACAGTGAACTACAGCACAACTGAGGCTACACGACGAGACCCTGTCTCCAACAAACAAACAAAGGCAGTGGTATTCCCGTTGTTCTGGTTCCCACGAGATGTCCCTGTAGAAGGTGCACTCACTCTGGCTCCTCCGGAGGGCTGGTGGATCATGATTCTGGAATTGGGCAGTGAATGGCGCATGCCCGGGCTGCCAGCAGCGAGGAGCAGGGAGCCCATGCTGGCAGCCTGTCCAACGCACCATGTGCAGATGGGGTTCAGAATGTACTGCATTGTGTCATAGATAGCCAGGCCCGCAGTCACCACACCACCTGTAATCGAGGGAACAGTAAAGGGGGAGCTTATCCCAGTACCCTTCCAGCAAGCCACAAGAGCAAATGTTGTTAGGGGAGGGGGTGACAACAAGAGGGGGAACAAAGAGGGTCTTTGCTCCAGAGTTAGCTATGATCAGACATGTACATGTGATAACACACAGAATTCAATAAAAGACATCAAAAAGCTGTTAGCCACCTCCCAGCTGATCAACATGTAAGGCTAGCCACGACCACTCTGAGGCACACAGGGCAGCATAAATCACAGGTGAGCACTCTCATTGTCTGCAGGGAGCTTAGATGAGAAGACAGACAATGAGTGCCTAACAGCCTGCCAAGCGTCCAATCATCCAAACTGCCCACCCTCGGGCAGCTGAGAAGCATTATCCAGTGATGGTGGTGCTCACCACCAAGCCTAGCAAACCGAATTCAATTCCCAGGACCCACATGATGGGGAAGAGCCCATATCACATGGACTTGTATCAGGGCCAACCCACAGGTGGTCCTCTAATCTTCATACACACACATACAGTGGCATGCACTCACCCATCCATACACACATAAATAAACGTAACCTAATATTGTTCTTAAAAATGAACTATTTCTGCAGAGTGCAGTGGTTCACACCTACCATGCCAGCTAAGCTGAGTCCTAAGGTCTGCAGAGAATCTGGGCTACAGAGTGAAACTATCTCAAAACAGGTTTTCTGTCTTTCTTTTCTTTTCTCTTCTCTTTTCTTTTAAAATTTGGCTACTGTCAAAGCTAGAGAGACTGCTCAGCTGCTCAGCTGGTAAAATGTTTGCTCTACAAGTATGTGGACTCAAGTTCAGATCCCCAACACCCACAGAGTAGGCATGGCAGCACACACCTGTCCCAGCACTGGGGAGGTGGAGACAGAAGGATCCTTGGGCTCACTGACCTGCCAGGCTAGGGTACTTGGAAAGTTCCAGGTCAGAGAGACCCTCTTGGAGTGATTTTAATTACTTACTTACTTTTGTTTTGCTGAGACAGGGTTTCTCTGTGTAGCCCTGGCTGTCTTGGAACTCACTCTGTAAACTAGGCTGTCCTCAAGCTTACAGATCTACCTGCCTCCAAAGTCCTGAGATTAAGGCGTTCACCACCACCACACAACGAAAAAAGCCTAAGTTTCTTTCTTGTGTTTTGAGATAGGGTTTCCGTGTATAGCTCTGGTTATCTTAGAACTCACCATGTAAACCACCCTGGCCTCAAATTAAGAGGGCTTCCCCAAAGGGCCTATCTCTGACCCCACATCCCCACAACCAGGCTAGCCTGGCTTACCTGGGCTGTTGATGTACATATGAATGGGTTTCTTGTTGCTTTCAGACTGTAAGAACAACAGCTGGGCGATGACCAGACTGGCCACACTGTCATCAATCTGCAGGTGGGGAGAGCAGAGGTATCCTCAGGTTGAAGGTGGAATGGATAGAGGCTTAAGGAGCTAAGGCCCTGGGAACCAGGAATTTCCAGCACAGGAAGTTGGGTCAGGAAACCCCAGATAGTGGAAGACCTTAAGCTGAGGATAGGGCTGGGATAGAGTGCTCTCTTAGTAGGCACAAGGCCCTGGGTTTAAGCACTGGCTAAACCTGGTGTGGTTTAGGCATCCTCATCCCAGCCTCAAATGTCCTGTCAGCTACATAGGGAGTTTAAGGCCAACCTGGGACCTGTCTTAGAAGACTACAGAATAAAACGAAACAAAGAATAGCTGATAACAGTAGACTATGGTAATAATGTACATTTTACACCCCAACATTTGGGAAGCTAAGGCAGAATGATGGACAGGTGGGGAATAGCCTGAACTACAAAGCAAGAGTTTTGCTCAAATTAAAAAAAAGAATGTTTAAGGTCAGGGACTAGGGCCTAGGGTCTAGGAGGTCATCAAGGATGAGGGGCGAAGATGGGAGCATATGACACAGAGCTTGACAAGGGAGAAAAGTTGGAAAGACAGTAAGGTGTCCCGGGAAGGACAGGGGTCGCTCACCGGGCCCATGACGCACACGATGCGTTCCCTCAACAGTCTCGAGTATATGTCATAAGCGCGCTCGCCTCGACCCTTCGTGGGAAAAGAAGAGGTGAAAGGTCAGCGTTCCTTGCACGCCGACCGACTACAAGCCTCTGCGCCATGTCCCCATCAGGTCCCCGTACCGTCTGCTCCACCACTATGGGGATGAGCGGGAAAGCTTGCGTCGCAGTTCCATGTAGGCTCCTCCGCAGGGGTGAGCCGTTCCAGCAGTCCATGGCGGGGAGAAACGCACAGCAAGGCGAGACAAGAGAGCACGGCATCCGCCCGCAGCCACCCGGGCCTCCCCCAACAGCACTCTGGGCCACATGCCGCCGCGCACCCCGGCTTGGCTTCCGGAACTACAACACCCAGCGTGCTTTGCGGGAGTCGCTGGCTCGTCCACTTCCGAGAACGGAATAGGCGGAGCCGAAAAACGCTGCGCTGTTCCCGGTGCCCACGCGGTAAGAAGCTAGGGTGAGAAGAGGCCTAGGCGAGACACTTGCCCGCCACCATCGCTCCCGCAGCAATCCTCTGGTCCACGTGCTGGCCTGTAACCAATTGGTCTTCCAGAACTACAATTCCCAGCTGCTTTGCGCTCGTGACTCCCGCGTATAGGCTCACTAGAGAAAGGGGCAGGTTCTGTTTTGGGAACCGGACTTAAACCACAAGTAGAGACCAGAACTCGCTGGGAGATTTATTGAACGATGTAGCTTAGGGCATTGTGAACACTGAGATAGGAGAGGAGGCCTGGATCTTGACAGAAGTACCGGACGTTCGCTACACCTGTATTCGTTTTCAGAGGGTGCTCGCTTTCTAGAAACGTTCCTTTATTGTTCCCATTCCAAGTGAAACTTGGGCGGTAGGTGGACAGTTCCTATTGTCCATGTGCACGGTCCTATACCTTGAGAAATACTGTGCCCGCTACCTTGATCTGTCGCCACAAGACCCAAGATCCCAGGAGCTCCCTCCACCTCCATACCTGCCTCGCCTGTACCCACGTTGCTTTCTTATTCAGCAGCTGGAGACCCTTGGAAGAGGTGAAACAGTCATCGAACCGGAGACATCATGGCTTTCTGTCAATCACCTCTGCATGCAACTCTTAGCAGCCAGCCACATTTTCTCCCACATGTCCTCCCTCTGCCCTGTGCTGGCTCCTTGACAGCACACCTATATCATGCTGAGACATCATGCTTTGCTACTACCCCAGGCACATTCTGGAACTTTCTCAATTAATTGTAATCTGATGTAAGTATTACTTAAAGCAGTTGCTGTGTTCTCTGAGGAAGATACACTTGCGTAACTGGAGACTTGTACCTTTTTTTGTTGTTGTTGTTCGAGACAGGGTTTCTCTGTGTAACCCTTGCTGTCCTGGAACTCAACTCTGTAGACCAGGCTGGCCTCGAACTCAGAAATCCAACTGCCTCTGCCTCCCAAGTGCTGGGATTAAAGGCGTGCACCACCACTGCCCGGCGACTTGTACCTTTAAATTGCATAAAAGCCAGAAAGGAACATCAAAAGCCAGAGATGTTTCTCCCCAGAGCTCTCTAAACAACCCAGGCTTTTGCCATTATTCTTGGTTGCCCACCATATCAGATGACAAGGCTCAGTTACTGAAGACACCAGTCACTTTGGTTATGGGACATGCAGAAACCAAACTGGAATTGACCTGGAGATTTCCTCCCAGCTGATTCAATTTTATAGTACCAGAAGGTGGCATGCTATCTGTTGGAGAGAAAAGACATCAGTGGTCTTATCCAGGTGTGGATCTTGAGTATTGCAGCTGGTGGGAAGATGTAGATGCCAGTGCACTAGTGGCATAAGAGCTATGGGGTGACCAGCACTCAGGAAGCAGAGACAGGAGGATCTTGTCTCTCTTTGACATCAGCCTGGTCTATATTGGGAGTCCCAGAGCAGCCAGGGCTACATAGAGAGACCATGTATCAAAAACAAGCAAGCAAGCAAGCAAACAAACAAAAAAACCCAATAACAAGTATTTTGTTTATTTTGAAGGTTTGTTGTTATTTTAGTTGAGGGTATGTGGATGTGCAAGTGCTGTAGGGGCCAAGAGAGGGCATCAGATCTCCCAGAGCTGAAGGTACAAAAGGTTGTGAGCTGCCTGATGTGGGTTCTGGGAGCTAAACTCAGGTCTAAACCAGAATAGCAAGTGCTCTAAGCTGTTGTGCCTCTCTATACGCTTAGGTTAGCCTGGAATTCATGGCATATACCTGCCTCAGCCTCAGATGATGGGCATGCAGCACCAAGCCAGGCTCACTGCTAATAGGTCTTATTCCTTTTCACATAAGTATTAAGGCAAAAAGCCTTTGTCTGGCAATTGGATCTTTCTAGAATGCAATAACTATCTTTTCCTTGAAATGCATTTCAATCAAACTGAAGGTCTGGAGAGGGCTTGGAGTCTGCTTTCTTTCTTTCTTTCTTTTTTTTTTTTTTTTTTGAGACAGGGTTTCTCTGTATAGCCCTGGCTGTCCTGGAACTCACTCTGTAGACCAGGCTGGCCTCGAACTCAGAAATCTGCCTGTCTCTGCCTCCCAAGTGCTGGGATTAAAGGCGTGCACCACCACTGCCCGGCTGCTTTCTATTCTTTAAAGAGTTATACAATTTCCTCATTTGGTGATTTTTGTCTATCTGGGACAGGGTCTCTAGCACAGGCTGGCCTGGAACTTACTATGTTGCCAAGACTGGCCTTCAATTCCAAGGCCTCTTTTTTAGGGCTTGGGCTGACAGACATAAGCCACCACAGCCTTTCCTTTGAATCTAGTATTTAAGCTAATTAAGCTCACGACAGTATAGTTTACACAGAGAGCACTCAGGGAAACATGTGAGAAACCCCAAGGAATACAGGTCAAGGCTGTTGAAACCAGATTAAAATCTACAGATGTCAATAGTGCCAACTCACTGGTTTTGAAAGTGGAGTTATGTAACATGACACTAGTGGGACATGGCTCATCCTTGTCTTGTGGGAATCAGTTCTCTGGGCAAGACAGCCACCACTACTGTGAAAGTCTCAGAGAGCCCAATATGCTGGCTCAAATCTGTTAACCCAGCACTTAAGAGGTGGAGGCAAGAGGATCAGGAGTTCAGGGATAGCCTTAGCTACTTAGTGAGTTTGAGGTTAGCCTGGACAATAAGATAATGAGAAGCAGAAGAAAAGAAAGAGAAAGAAAGGGAGAAAGAAAGTTGTCTGAACTTTCCCCTGAGAGATGTGAATAAATGTCACTCATCTTGGACAGCACACCTGGAAACCTTCCCACCCCAGTCTGGCTTGGTGAGGAGTGACTTTATTTCGTTAGTTACAGGAGCATGGCAGAAGCACCAGCCACCACAGATGACCACCTTCCAAAACTTGGTAGGTTGAGCACCCCCACCATGCACTTTGATTTTTGATCTCTTGAGACCACATTCAGTGATGGTATCAGACCAACAACAATGGTCAGAATGTGATGCAGCTGTAGCAGTGCAGGAGCAGGGAGGCTGTGGCAACCCTCTCCATCCCCTTTTGTTAAAGGGCTCTCTCTTTTTGAGACAGGTTTCTCTGGAGCACAGGCTGTCCTGGAACTCGCTCTGTAGACCAGAGTGGCCAGAGATCCACCTCCTGAGTGCTGGGATTAAAGTTGTGCATAGCCACACCCAGCCTTGCAGGTCTCTCTTTGGTTGGTTTTTATGCTTCTTTTTGAGACAAGGTCTCTTGTAACTCACTGGCCTGCTACTGGCTACATAGCCAAGGATGACCTTATAGTGCTGGGTTGTCAGGTGTGTGTTATTACACTGGGTTCCATTCCATCACCTTCTAAGGTGAATCAAGTTTGTGAGTTACTTGGAAAAGACAAGAGTGGGTGAGAGGCCCCAGGGTCAATCCAAGGAGTTCAATCCCTAGTACCCACAGGTGGAAGAAAGAACTAATTGTCTTGAGCTGTCCCTTGACCTCTCACATGCACATAATAAATAAGTAAATGTAAAGGATAGAAAAGAAAGGAAGAGAGCCCAGGCACTGTGGACATGGACACAGCAGGGTCTCCTCTGTGTAGCTGAGGATGACCTGGAGTTCCTGATCCTCCTGCCTACACACCTGCAGAGTGTTGGAACAGGTGTGTACCGCCACGCCTGGAACTAGCTGGGATTTCTGGCAGATTGTCAAGTTCAAAGGTTCTAGGTGTGTTGGACTGATTTCCGTGGAACTGACTGCATGATGAGGGAACAAATGGCTGTTCTCGAAGAGGACCTGGAAACTGAACCCACATTAAGCAAGCAGCTTACTCTAACTCCAGCGGACCAAACACCCCTTCCGGCCTCTGAGGGCGCTACATTCATGTGCACATACAAAGGCACATGTGCACATGTAATAGTTTTAAGAACTCATTTTTTAAAAGATAAATTTAAAAAAGAGAAGAGCCTATTGGCCTGCTGGCACATGCCTGTCATTCCAGCACTTGGGAAGTGGAGACAAGGAGATGGGGAACTCAAGGACATCGCCGGGAGACGGCTCAGGAAGTAAGTACCTGCTCTGAGGGTTCTCTTTTAAGCTTCAGCATACACATGAATGAAGGGCTCAGTGCCTGCACCCCTCCTCCCCGCGACACTAGGGAGGCAGAGACAGGAGGATGCCATCAGGTTCAATGGTAGACCCTGTCTCTTCAGCATGGTGGAGAGGCTGAAGAGAGGGCTCATGGTTTACAGTCCCTGCGCATCATCTTGAGAACAGAGTTCAGATCCCAACAGTCACAAAACAAACAAGGTATATCCCAAAACACCAGTCACCCCAGCTCTGAGTATGAAGAGACAGGGTTGCTGGGAACTGCTTGGGGGGTAAGACATCAACCTCAGGTTCTGGAAGACACACTGCTTTAAAGGGATGGAAGAGAGTGATGGGAGAGATCATGGATGCTCCCTTCTGGCCTCCAGCAGACACACAGGATGTAATAAATTAACATCCTTTAGCATATGATTCATGAAATGAAAGTGCTTCCTGCTCAAGACAATCCTGGAAGCCATGTAAAGGTGGGCACTGCACACAGCTGCCCTCTGACCTCCAGATGTGTCCTGCAGGCCCTCACATACAACACACACACACACACAAAGTTAAAAGATGAGAAACACACCTTTAATTCTAGCACTCAGGAGGCAGAGGCAGGCAGGTCTCTGAATTTGAAAAGCAAAAAGAGGGACATTGTGAGCAGACAGGCTCAGAGGGACTAGAGGTGAAGAGCATCAGACACTGACACATACCCTTATATTTATTCATACATATATGCACACACAAATATACATACACAATGCACATGCACTTATATGCATACATATATATTACATGCATATAAATATGTATATGCACATATACATATGCATACATGTATAACATACATATACAACTATGTATACACTCATACATATATACATATGCATGTGTACACACGGTTATTTACACATATGCATACAATGCATATATATGTATACATACACACCTCTATATACACATGCACACATATACATAATACACATGCATACACACATGTATATGTACACATATGCACATATATATTCATATATACACATGCATACACATACATATATACATGTATAATATAATACGTTATTGGGCCATGGAAGGATGTCTTGATTCTTGGGTGGGCATGGGCCTTTGAACCCCGACTCCCATTGGAGAAACGGCAGATGTTCGGCCACACCCCCAGAATCTAGGCTTCTATGCGTGGTCACATCCCCATTAACCTGCACCTTGCAGACACGTTTGTCTCAGAGTAGCTCCTCCCAGAGAGGTTTGTGTCATCATCCACACCTATAGGTAGAGGTTGTGACTCCATATTCATGAGTTACCTAAAGGCCAGGGAGCATAGCTCAATTAAATTATTCCTCCCCAGTACCGCCTCTTTCCCCCTTCCTATTTAAGCCAGCTCTCCCCTGGCTGAAGTAGGACACACATCCAGATTCAACTACCACACCATGGCAATAAAACTCTTTGGAAATCCACGGACTTTTCGTATCATTGGGGCCTGCCGTCGCCAAAGCTTCCAGCCTTTAAGAACAAGAACATTGGACCTACCCGATGCGCAGTCCATGGATTCCTCCCTGGATCCTTCTCCTGTTTGTGGGACCCACCATGTGGAAAGCCTCCAGGACTCCACCGCCGTCCCCCACCCCCACCCTGCGGGCCACCGCCAATGCGGGCCCAGGGCTGCCGCGTTTTTTCCCACAATATGTATACACACATATATATATATCCATACATGTACACATTATTCACAAATTCATATATAGACATATACAAGTTTATATATGCACTTATATACATATAACATACATATATACATATATGTACATACACACATATGTATATGTATACACATATATACACACATAAAATATATGCACATATATACACAAATAAAATATATGCACATATAGAAACATCACACATATACACAAATGTGCATGTATATACGTATAGACACACACACACACACACACATATATATATATATATACACACACACACACACACATATATACATATATATGATTTTTCAGTACTAAGATGGAACACAGGGCCCTTACAGATTCTAGTATGAACTTGCCACTGTACTGCAACCCCAGTTCTATTTTTGTTTTTTAGGTTGTTTTTTTTTTTTTTTTTTTTTAGGCAGGTCTCACTATGTAGCCCAGCCTGGAACTCTCTATATAGCTCAGGATGGCTTGAAACTCACAGATTATAGGTATATACCACCATGCCTGACTAAGATTTTATTTTGTTATTGTATTTTATTTATTTATTTAAATTAATCAATTTATATATTTTTCAACATAGGGTTTCTCTGTGTAGCTCTAGTTGTCCTGGAACTTGCTCTGTAGTCAAGGCTGGCCTCGAACTCATGGAGACCTTCCTGCCTCTGCCTCCAGAGTGATGGGATTAAAGGTGTGTACTGCCACTGCCAGACTTTACCTTTTCTTTTGAGACAAGGCCTTAGTATGGAGCACAGATCAACCTTAATCTCCTGATCCTCCTGTCTCTGCCTCTTGAGTAGGATGTCACCACCACACCTGGTGCTTTATGCCCTAAACCCAGCACTAGCCCCTTATTATCACAGTATTAAAGCAGTCAGTCCCTTGTGTCTTGCTCCTCAAGTGCCAGCTTGAAAGGCCTCCTCCCTGCTTACTGTCGCCCAACCCAAAGAACACCGCCCCTCAGCAGTTGCTTAGGGCAGCCTCAGTGCCCTACTGTGCACATCTGCCAGGCTACCCTGGTGCAATAGGGAGCCACCCAGCAGGTTTTTCCTCTCAGCATGCTCCAGGGCTCTGAGTTGTCCTGTCTCCACCTCTCCCTGGCTGGGCACTCCTAGGCTCACTCACTCAACTGGCGCACCTCTGGCAGGCACAGGATGCATGCACCGGACACCAGAGCAAAGATGTCCAGCATCTTTGCCTATCAGAGCTCTGAGGTGGATTGGTGCGAGAGTAATTTCCAGCACTCGGAATTGGTGGCTGAGTTCTACAATACGGTGAGGGCCTGGGCAGGGGCTTTGAGAAGGGTGGGATGCGGTAAGCTTACTGAATGTGATTTACCAGATGTGGGATTAAGCCACATCTCCTCCATGGGGAATCTTATTTGAGCAGTTGTGTAGCCTGGTGGATCAGCTTGTATCCATTCATTCGTCTTCCTGTAGAACTGAGATCTATGGCAGGGTTTTAGACTCAGTTCTGAGGAATGGGGCTGTGATGGTGGGCACACCAGCAGCCTTAAAGACCCCCAGAGGAGGCTCTTTGAATCAGTAGGATTGACCTAGGCAGGCTTTTTGGGAGAAGTAAGGATGTCTGTTCTTTCATCTTCAACCTCCAGCCAAGATCATTGCATCCCGGTTTTCCCTTTCATGATCCTATTTGAACCACTCTGATTTTTATCTTTCTATACCTGATACCACACAACACCAGGAATATTCAGTACTTGATACACAGCGATGCACTTGTTGGAGAGACTTGAAAGATGCAGGCAGGTAGAGGAGGCCATATGAGCTTGCTTCAGCTGCCCGAAACAGAGCTGCTTAGTCACGAGGAAGGGACATCATCGAGTCCCTTTTCTGGAGGCAGGTTCTTCCTTGGAAGCCCAGAGTAGCTGCCATGCATGTCCTCTGGTGCTGGATCCAAATGCTGGGACTGGAAGCCCGCACCCACCACACCCATCCTAGCTTTTATTTGGTGCTTGCTGTGTGCACATTGTATAAACCTTTCACCTTCATAATCTCATCTGATCCACACAGCCTCATGGGGAGACAGGAAGACGCCAAGAGGGGTGTCTCACTGTGCAGCAGGTGCTTCAGGGGGTGAAGGACAGGCTGCAAATCACCCTGGTGCTTAAACCTAGACTTTGAACTTCAACTTAGCAAACCCAACACACACACGCACACGCACACACACACACACACACACACACACACACACACACAGACTCACACATGCACAGAATCACACACAATAAAATAGTTCTGTATAGGAAATTGCCAGCACAGGTGAGACAGGAATGTTCATTACTCCAGCTACTAGTGACGCTGAAAAAGTGGGATTGTTGAGAGTTTAAAGCTAGCTGGGACATTCTATGTCAAAATAAAAAGTGGTGATAGCACACAACTTTCATCCCAGCACTCAGGAGGCAGGGACAAGTGGATCTCTGTGAGTTCAAGCCTGTCAGGGCTATACAGTGAGACCCTGTTTCAAACAAAACAAAACCAAGCAAGACTCACAAAAATAAAATCAAACCAAGAAAATTGGTTCTCTAGTTTTGCATATAGTTCAGCTGTGGCGCTCCCACCTAGAATCCTCAGTGAGGGGCTGAGGTCATGGTCAGGAGTGGAGTCCCTACCTAAAACCCCCAGTGTGGACCTGTGGGGAGTGGTCAGGTGGAGCTCCTGCCTAGAATCCCACAGTAAGAGACTTGTTCCTCTGTGGTCTTCCTTGGTCCTCAGTTTCCATCCAATTATTGGAGTTGGTAGAGACTTTCCTTTGGGAGAGGTCGGAGAGGACTGGGCTTCTACAGTTCCTCTCTCTGCCTTTCCAGATGCCCTGTGATCCAGAAATTCTCTGGACATCTCAGTTCACTATGATGGGTACCCTATAAAAGATCCCAGGAAAATACTGAGTCAGGTTTGTCAGTGCCTGGGCCTGTCACTCTCAAGTGGCTGGCATGCCCCTGTCAGCTTCTCTAAAGGGCCAGCACTCCACAGACTGGGCGGGGAGACTTCACAACCTCCGCCAATGGGACATTTCCACTTGTAGTATAACTGTATGAATGAAACTCCCCAGCATGAATTCATTTGACTTTTGCTCTTCCCTTTTGTTTGGGGCTTACTATATAGCCCAGGCTATCCTCAAGCTCAAGAGCTCTCTTCCCCAACCCCTCCCTGCCTCAGCCTCTCCAGTGCTATTACAGGCTATTACAGTCTGCCATCACATCTGACCTTATTTTTAATTTTTTTCTAATACATTTTATGTATGTATGTATGTATGTATGTATGTTGTGTGTGTGCACATGTGCATGTATGGAGGTTGGAGAGCAGATCTAGTTGGGAGAGTTTCTGGCTGTTTGAACAGGGATGACTTCCAGGGGTCATTTCCATTGTGCTAAGGCAGAATGCCCTGGGGGGAATGTGAATGAGCCTTGATAAGGCTATAAGCCAATAAAGCTTTATTGGCAGGAGCTAGGAGTGGTGCTGGCTGAAGCTCAGGAAGAAGAGGTGAAGAGTGCCAGGAATTTGAGGCCACCAGGTTTAGGGGGTAAGTTCTAGGGTAGCTTGGCTTACAGTGTGAGAGTCTGTCAGAAGACCAAGATGGAAATTGAAGGGAAGGGAAAGGAAAAAAAAAAAAGGGAGGATCATGGTGCATACCTATCATCCCTGCGCTCCAGAAACTGAGGCAGGAGGATTGTCCCCAAGGTGGCCCTCAGCTACATGGTGAGTTAGAGGCCAGCCTAGGCTACAGGAGACCCTGTCAAAAAAGGAAAAAGAGAGTTTGCTTTTAGTAGACGTGGGCTCTCCCCTCTCCTGTTGCTTCATGAAGACAGTTTGCCAGTTGCAGAGTAGATGGACTGAGAGAACTGTGGCCCAGCTTTGGTCAGTCAGTGCACCGTGGCAATTATTTTTACCTAAGAAATCACCTCAACAGACAGGATTTATAAAGCAAGTCATCCAGAGTCACACTGCCTGGGACTTGGATGGAAGCTACCACAGTGTTACTACATGCATGCAACTGTATCCTCTGGAGCTACACTGTGCATTCCAATGTGCCATTCCAGCTCTGGGCCAGCAGAGGTTACTAAGGAACTGAAGGCCATCCTTTACTAGAGAGAGTTTGTGGCCAGCCTGGGCTACAGGATACCAGTGAGAAACCCCACCTCAAAAACAGAACCAAGAACCCACCAAACAAATTTATTTAAGGCACTGAGGAATGGCCCCAGAGGTTGTCTGTTTGTCTTAGGGTATCTACTAGTGTGAAGAGACACCATGACCATGGGAACTCACTTTTCTTTTTTCTTTTTAATTCTTCTTTCATACAATTTGTTCCACCTGCAGTTTCTACTCTCTCCACTCCCCCCAGCTCTACCCCTACTTCCCTTCTCCCCCAGGTCCACTCCTCCTCTGTTTCCCTTCAGAAAAGAGCAGGCCTCCCAGGGTCACCAATGGAATACAACATGACAAGTTACAGTAAGAGTAGACACAAACCCTCGAATCAAGGCTGCGTGAGGCAACCCAGTAGGAGAAGGGTTCTAAGAGCAGGTGAAAGAGTCAGAGACACCTCCACTCTCACTGTTAGGAGCCCCACAGAAATACCAAGCTACACAGCCATAATACACACACAGAGGACCTAGCACAGACCCATGCGGGCTCCATGATCACAGCTTTAGCGTCTGTGAGCCCCTATGAGCGCTGCTTAGTTGATTCAGTGGGCCATATTCTCTTGGTGTCCTCAACTCCTCTGGGTCCTACATTTCTTCCTCTTCTCTTCTGCAGGGTTCCTCTGGCTCTGCCTAGTGTTTGGCTGTTGTGGCAACTCTTAATAAGGGAAACATTTAAGTGGGGCTGGCTTACCATTCAGAGGGTCCATTATGTTCATGACAGGAAGAATGGCAGCACGCAAGCAGATATGGTGCTGGAGAAGGAGCTGAGAGTTCTATATCAGGATTCACAGGTAACGAGAAGAGAGACAGGGCCTGGCTTGAGCGTCTGAAACCTCAAAGCCCGCCCTCAGTGACACACTTCCTCCAATAGGGCCACACCTCCTAAGAGTGCCACGCCCTACGGGCCTCTGGGGACATTTCATTCAAACCACACACCACTGATCTCCACACACACATGCACAGACACAAAATAAAACAAGCAGATGCTTTCGTTTTAGCACATGATCAGAGGGCATCCACCAAAAGTTTCATGTATAGTACTAAGTGATTTCACAAGCCACAGCCCACAGCTGGAGAATAAGTTGTTTGGATTCGTCACAGGATCTGACTCCAGGCTAACCTTTAGCTTGAGATCCTTCTGCCTCAGCCTCCCAATTGCTGAAAATTGCAGGTGGAGCCACTGCACTGGTCTTCTTGTCTATTCTTAATTATAATTAATCAATTATATACATGTATATGATTTATTATATTTAATTATATATATATTTATTTATATACTTTATATATATTTAGATTTTATATATATACACAGTATATATATATTTATATATATATAATATATAATATTTAGACAAGGTGTTTCTACATAACATTGACTGTTCTGAAGCATACGAAGTAGACCAGGCTAGCTTCAAACTTACCACAAAGGTCTACCTGCTTCCACATTCAGAGTGCTGGAATTAAAGGAAAGCATACATCAACATACCCGTTTAACAAATTTATTTTGATTTATTTTGACCTGGAGTGGTAACCACATCTTTAATCTCTATACTCTGGAGTCAGAAGCCGATGGCTCTCTGAGTTTGAGGCCAACCTGGTTTACATAGTGAGTTTCAGGACAGCCAGGGCTAAGTAAAGAGACACTGTAACCAAAAAAATTAAAAATTATTTTAAATTATGTATAAGCAGATGTGTGTGTGTGCATGTGAGTGTGGTGCCCTCAGAAGTCAGAGGGCTCTGATCCCCTGGAACTGGACACACAGGTGGTCATCAGCTGCTTGACATGAGTGTTGGAAACAGACTCAGGTCCTTTGCAAGAGTATTGGTTGTCACACTTTAATTTGGATGTATGTGAGAGAGAGAGTGTGTATGTGAGAGAGTGCATGTGAGAGAGAGTGTGTATGTGAGAGTGTGTGTGTGTGAGAGAGAGTGTGTATGTGAGAGAGTGTATGTGAGAGAGAGAGTGTGTATGGAGAGTGTGTATGTGAGAGAGTGTATGTGAGAGAGTGTGTATATGCATGTGTATGAGTGTATACATGTTGTATATATACAACCTATGTTATATGTGTCTGTAAGTGTGTGTGTATTCATGTGTGAGTGTGTGAGTATGAATGTTGTGTGTGTGTGCATGTGTATGTGCATGTGTGCATGTGGATGGCTTGGGACAAGCAGAAGAAATGACACACAGCTAGGCCTGTGTGTCTGAGGCACAAGGCAGAAGCTGAGTGATGGGAATGATGGGAGTGAAAACTGTCTGAGGCCGTGGTGCCTGGAAGAAGGGCATTCACAAAGGCCCCATGTGAAAAAGCACAGCCTGTTGGGAAACAGTGTGTAACTTGCAAGAATTCAGAGTCCAGGCTGCTGTGAGGATAGGACCAGGGTCAAACTAGAAGCAATTTGCTGAGGGATGCATCCTTTATCCTGCGAACACTGGGGAGCCATTGGTGCTTGATTATCACAGCAGGAGGTCAGCTGGACACCCGATGTCTGGGCAGCGGCTGAAAGAGCCAAGCAAGACCTATGGAAAGGACCAGATGTCAAGGGCTTCAGTAGGACAGAAGCCGAACTTGGGAGTCATACCAGTTTGCACCTGTTTGAATTGGCTTGATAGCTTTGGATTTGCCAGATGTTTAAGGGAGTTTCAAGTGGAACTGTGGACAGTGGGTGTTTTCAGGCTCCCAGGTTCCCAGAGACTGGATTTCTTTACTTATCTGCACAAGTGTTTGTGTTTGTATGTCTACATGTTTGGGTGAGCATATGCCATAAGTGTTCCATGCTATATGCCTAGAGAAAGACCAGAAAAAGCACTGGATGCCCTAATGCTGGACTAACAGGCTCTTGTGAGCTGTCTGATATGGGCACTGAGAACTTAACCTGGGTCCTACAAGAGCAACGAATGCTCTTAATTGCTGAGCCGTTTCTCTAGCCCCAAGAGCCTGTTAAGATATAGAACAAGGGAACTACACAGCCCAGGCAAACATGAGGAGGTAGGAGCAGGTAGGAGTTGGGGGCACTGAAGAGGGAAACAGAGCAGGGAAAGTGTGGATGGCTGCACACCAAACCCTACCTGTGTCTTCTGAGCCAGTTCACTACCAGCCACCCCCATCTCTTCCTTGAAGGTTGTATGGCCTCTGCCTTCATATTTATCCACAGGTAGAGCAAGAACAATTGAAACCAGGTTAGTTCAGACAAATAGGCAGAAGATAGGAAGGATCTTTTGCCCAGGCAGATAAGATGCCTGGATTATATAATTACTAGTGAAGGGTATTGCCCCGGTCCATTGAGATAAGCTTCTTTGGGTGTTCTTCTGTGTGTACCCAGGGCATGTGTGTGTGTGTGTGTGTGTGTGTGTGTGTGTATTTGTAAGGCAGAAGTCAATGTCAGGCAAAGTTGAACTATTTATTTATTTATTTATTTATTTATTTATTTATGTTCAAGACAGAATCTCATTATGCAGCTCTGATTGTCCTGGAGCTCACTTCCTAGATCAGACTGGCCTTAACCCAGAAATCTGCCTGCCTCTGCCTCCCAGGGGTGCTGGGATTAAAGGTGTGAACTACCACCATTTGGCCCCACTGGCTTTTTAGAGTAGGTTATTGGAATTTTAATCTTTATTGACTGAGTCATCTCAGCAGCCTTCCTGTTTCTCTGTCAGTTGGTGGCCTCTGCTCTGCTGGGCTTCTGAGTTGGATGGAGATGTCCAAGTCAATGGGACAGTAGTCTCCTTATTTTTTTATTTCTTCATGAGCCAAGGAAGGAAGAAGCAGCTGGCATGTTCTGAGCTTTGGGACACAGAGGGGGACCGAAACAGACAGAAAACCGTTTTTTTGGGTGGGTCTGGTGTTTGGAAGGAAACTGATATTGCTGTTGTCAAGGGTGCAAGAAGCAAGGCGAGGATCTTCAGTGGGAGAGTTGAACTTCCTCACTCTCTGTCCTTGAGTGAATGAGTGAACACTAGCCTCAAACTGACTGGGTAGCCAGGGATGACCCTGACCTTCTGACCCTCGTTTCTCACTTCCCGAGTGCTGTGATGACCGGTATGTCAGCATAACCAGCTTAAAGTCGCTGAATCTTCCAGGTATGGTGGTGCATGCCCTTAATCCCAGCACTCAGCAGGCAGAGGCAGGTAGATCTTTGGGAGTTTGATGCAAGCCTGGTCTACATAGCAAGTTATAGAATAGCTAGGGCTGCACAGTGAGAACCCATCTCAACAAAACAAAACAAAAGAAAACAAAACAAAAAACCAGGACAGAACAAACCTCTATAGTTCATGGCGTGTCCTAGGTATCGAGAGGGCATGGCAGGAAAGGGGACTGGGGCTAAGCCTGATGACTTGAGTTTGATCCTTGGGACCCACATGGTGGAGAGAGCTGGCTCCTGCAGGTTGGTCGCTGACCTGTGCAAGTATGTCATGCCACCCCCTTGCCACCAATAATTAACAAATGAAAGAAAATTGCAAAGCTGTTCCCATAACAAACACCGCAAAGATGATAGTTATCAACACTGACATTTATTAATACTTTTTAATACAATATATTTAACTGTTAGCCTCATAAACTTCCTTTGAAGTAGCTTCTCTTTCCCACCTCCTGTGGGTTTTCCAGTTTTGCTACATAGCCTCAGCTGGCCTGAAACTAGTAATCCTCTAGCCTCAGGTTCTGAGTCCTGAGATGACAGACTTATACCATATTCTAATAAGATGAAAAGTCTAACAAGGCTCAGAGAGATTTGGTTCCTTGCCCAGGGTCACACAGCAGAAAAGTACACAGGGGTCTGGCTCAAAGCAGCTCTTCTTGCTTAACCACTAAGCCAGAGGCTGCCACCTGGATTAACCACCACGTGGATGGTAATTCCTACAGGTAAGTCTGGTCCTGCAGCAGGCGCTGCCTCCAGGCACTCCACCCCAACCCACAACCTTGGGCAGGCCGTCCATGGGAGCAGATCGTGTAACTCGTAGTAGATGACAGGTGCAGGCAGTGGAGACCAGAAGATAGGCAATGAGCACGGAGGGAGTGGAGGCGGCTCCGGAGATACTCCCTGACTCAATAGTAGGGCCAATAGCTTCTCCCCACTGCCTCTCCTGTCTCCTTCAGATGCCTAATGATAGGCAAGTGGTGTTTGTCACAGTGAATGGTGAATGTTTATTGGCTTACAGTACTGGCTATGAAACCTAAGAACTCTTCAAGGCCGAGGGCTCTACGGGAACCATGTGCCTCTCTCTTCACTCTAAGATCGTGGGGGCGGGAAGGGAATGCACTCTTGACCACGCCCCTGACCCTCACTGGGGAATTCTAGGCTGGGCTCCACCCCTGGCCACGCCCCAGGTCCTCACTTAGGGATTCTAGGCAGGGGATCAACTTCTGAGACATATCCTAAAGTCCTTTTTAACAACTTCTATTTTTAAATGAGGTATTGGTATGTAGTCCAAGCAAGTTTTATTTTTATTTTCTTTTTTTTTTAAAATTTGTTTTATTTTCTTTCTTTTTAAGACAAAGTCTATGAACCTGTGTAGCTTTGTCAGTTTGGCACAAACTAGGGACATCTGCAAATATGGAACTTAAATTGAGAAAATTTCTCCCTCAGATCAGTCAGTCTGTAGGCAAACTGTGAGGCATTGTCTTGATTGATGTTTTATGCAGGAGGACCCCGCCCACCTCGAATGGTGCTGTCCTGGGCGGGTGGTCCTGGGCGGGTGGTTCTGGGCTCTGTAAGGGAACAGGCTGAGCAGGGCATGGGGTGAAAGCCAGTAAGCAGCACCCTTTATGGCTTCCACATCAGCTCCTGCCCTGACTTTCCTCACAATGGACTGTGAGGAGGAAACACAGCCTCTCCAAGCTGCTTTTCTCATGGTCTTTGTCGCAGCAGAGAAAGCAGATTAGTCTGAGACTGGTCTATAATCCTGGCTGCCTCCCAAGCATCTGCCTGCTTCTGCCTCTCGAGTGCTGGGACTGAAGTCATGCTCCACCACACCTGGCTTTGTTGTTGTTTTTAATTATTATTTAAAACACTTTTTAAATTTAAATATATTTTGATCACACTCTTCCTCTCTTCCAAATTCTTCCAGATCCTTTCCCTTTCCTACCCACCCAGTTTAAAATTCTTTCTCAAAAAAATAAAACCCCAATACAACAGCAACACCCCCAAGACAAGAAACAAAATTAAACACCACCCAAAAACAAATTAAAACATCAAACAGTAACCAAATAAAAACACACCAAATAAAACTTCCATTGCTCCAGAACATAAGACCTGTCCTGGCATGGTTGTATACTAGTGTCACTCTACTGGAGAGAACTGATTGTCTCTCTTCCAGCAAGTACAAGTGACATTTGCCAACATTTGCACCAGTAACCAGTTTTTTCATTTATTTATTCATTTATTCTTTTTTTAAAATTTATAACAAAATAAAATATAGTAAGATAAAAAAGCCAGGCAGTGGTGGTGCATGCCTTTAATTTGAGCACTCAGAAGGCAGAGGCAGGCAGATCCCTTTGAGTTTGAGGCCAGACTGGTCTACAGAAAGAAACTTTGTCTTGAAAAAACCAAACCAATCAAACAAAAGGATAAAACAAAAACTATCCCATCAAAGCTAGACAAGACAAACCAAAAGAAGGAAAATAACCCAATGCACAAGAATTAGAGAGACCCTCATTCATACACTCAGGAATTCTACAAAACAGCCATGATATATACATATACATATACATATACATATACATATACATATACATATACATAATACATATACATATACATATATATATATAGTGTGTGTGTGTATGTGTGTGCATGTGTGTGTGTATGTGTGTGTGAGTATGTGTGTGTATGTGTGTGTGAGCACATGCACAGGGCACAGGACCTGGTAAAATGCTGCTTTACACTGAATTCACACGAGCTTTGATCATGTTGATTTAAGAGCCTTGTGTTCTTGGTGTTCTACTTCTGGTTCTTACCCTCTTTCTGCTTCCTCTTCTGTGGGGTTCCCTGATCTCTGAGGTGAGGAATTTGATGGAAACACTCCAATGCTGTGTGTTTCAAGGTATGTTTCTCTCCTCTGCATAATGCCTCAGCCTTGCTTTTTGTGGCAGATGTAAATTTCTGTCGTAACGGGTCCCACCATAACACGTTCATGCATGTACACAGCATATTCTGATCATAGTCCCCTTCATCCTCTCTTGCCTGTCTCCTACTCCTGTGGATCCCTTCCTCTTCCTAGGCCCTTTCATCTTTAGATCATTTTGTCTTAGTTTGTGACCCATTTGTGTACATGAATTCGGGTCCCTGTGGCTGGAATACAGAGAAGGGCCCCAAAAGACACATGGAGTCTGGGAATCCAAGGCTTTATTGTTCATGGTGTGTGATAGTTGTTCTAGATGTGCACCCCCCAGTTGAAGCGGGGGGGGGGGACGAGGGGGAGCTGGCTTAAATAGGGAGGAGGAGAAGGAAAGATCTGGGAGGGAATAACTTAATTGGCTATGCCCTCTGGCCTTGAGGTAACTCATGAATATGGAAATCGCTCAAGGCTGAGGCCTGTAGTCACGACCTCTGCCTGTAGCCCTATGTCACTGCAAGGTGCAGACCAAATGGAGATCTTGGCCACATGTCAGGAGCCTGGGTTCTGGGGTGTGGCCGAACACCTGCAGTTTCCCCATCAGGGTCGGAGTTCCATGCCTGTGCCCAGCCAAGAACCAGGCTTCTTTCATGGCCCAACACATGAACATGGGTATATTTTTAAAATTACACCTATTTATTTATTTAAGTTGTGTGCTCTGTGTGTGTATGTATATATGCACATGCCATGGTATGCGTGTGCCTTGAGAGGGCATCTTACTAAAGTCACTTCTCTCCTATATTGTGGGCTCTGGGGATCCAACTCAGGTCATCAGGCTTCGCAGCAAGAACCTTTGCTCAGCCAACACACTGCCTGACTCTATCTCACAGTTCAGTTATAGACACTGGGGAATATATATTTGTGAGTGTGTGTGTGTATGTGCATGGACATGCAATACACATGCCACAGCACATACATACAGGTCAGAAGACAATCCCAGGTGTTAGTTCTTTCCATCCATCTCCTCAGAGTCCTCTCTTTTGTTGTTTGTAGCTGAGCTGAGCACTGTTGCTGGACTGTCTCAACCCGCCAGCTTCCAATAATGACACATAGACTTACATTTATTTATGAATGCTTAGGCCTATTAGCTTAGGCTTGTTCCCCACTAGCTCCTATAATTTAATTTTATATTTTATTCTAATTTATTTTCTGTTTAGTCTACATTTTGCCACGTGGCCCATTCACACCTGTTCCTTCCCTGTGTCTGGCTGGTGAGTCCTCCATGCCGGATTCTTTCCCAGAGTTCCTATCTCTTCCTGAATGCCCGTTCTTTCCTCTCTTGCCTTGCTATAGGTCATCGGCTCTTTATTGAACCAATCAGAAGGTGACAGTGAAGAATGTTTACAAAATATGATGCAGGTGCTGAACAATTAGAATAACAACACCAAAGTCTAGACAGTACTCAGCTATCTGCAGGTACAAAATCAACATTTGAACAATACAAAGACTTTACACAGTACACAAGAAGATCATCCCAACATCTCTGTCTTTGTCCAATGAAAGACTTTTTTTTTTTCTTTCCGAGACAGGGTTTCTCTGTGTAGCCCTGGCTGTCCTGGAACTCACTCTGTAGACCAGGCTGGCCTCGAACTCAGAAATCCACCTGCCTCTGCCTCCCAAGTGCTGGGATTAAAGGCGTGCGCCACCACTGCCTGGCCAAAAGACTTTCTCTAACATCAATAAACTATATACAGGAAGAACAACTATGAACTATCAGGTAAGAGTTATACTCACAATGTTCAATCCATGTGTATTTGGCAACCTTAGAGAAAGTACTCTACTATGTATCCTATCTTGGTGAGTCCAAAGTTCTGTACTTGAATCACTTTCTATCGTAACTCGCATTTATTAAACTATAACTGTCTTTTAGATCCTTAAATAATTTTCTTAAACCCTAAACAACTCGAGCTTAATATGAGACTATAAATATTCAGTCTTCAACCCCATCAGAGACATGCCAAGGATAAATATTACCTGAGTAAACAGGAAGTGCAGAGCCAGCAGCTTCCAAAACTATAGAAATAACAGACAGCTGGTTGCTTGCATAGTCACCCAAGATTCCTCTGTAAGATGGATAATGTTGTATCCATCTTCAGGCTACTGGCTCAGAATAGCTGACAGGACTGGCCTACTTCGTCTTGGCAAAGTTGACCAGTTGACTTCCCAGTGTCCTGCTTGGTCACAGTTTAGATGGCATGCTGTCAGTAGGCAAGCTGACTTTTCTGCACAGTGTCTAGCTTTGCCAAGTGCACCTGCCTCAGTGTCACGAAAAGCCTTCTGTTATTAAAGCATCTAAATTCTGAAGATCTCTGAAGACCATCTATTAATCTAAAATACATCTAAATAGTCAAACATTGCTTGTTTCCAGCTATCTACTGCTTACTTTTGAAAACATCTACAGGAAGCCAAATAAAGCTTATATATTGACTGACTACTATTGCATTTCTTAATTATTCTTAACAGTTTGTAATTGTAGCTTTCAAGGACTAGAACTTTACATTTTAAAATGAGTTGCATAAGTACAATACCTTTACAAGAGTTGAAACATATATACAATATGATGTAGCAAAAATAACCTTAAATTCATATCAATATACAAAAATCCATTCCAATGAAAATATTTGAGATTGGTAGTTTCTGTTTATTGTAAAAAGTAGATTTAATAATCTACCCTTTTATCCTATCACTCCTATATCCTTCTTTTTCTTTTCGTTCCTTCTCTTCCTTTAACACTATATAGAACAGAAAGGATAAAGGAAAGAAAAAGAAAGAGATCCATGAATCTAACCTCCTTTGTTTCCTCTCTGACCAAGACCATTAACAACTTGTGACCAACCCCCTTAAATGATGACAACACCCATCACCCACTGAACGACCAAAACCACCCATCCCACCTTTTAGGAAGGGGGGTATCTCCTTAAAATTTTTCCCGCTCTCTGGAGAGAACAGCAACTTTTGGGGGGCCCTATGAAAACTGGAGTATTGGCCAAGTCCTGGGAGAGCTAGCTGTATCATTTGCTGACCAGTCTCAGTGTGATGGGAAAGTGCAGTGTTTAACTGAAGTTCTAGCTGGAATAGTCTGTGAGTCTGGACCAATTAAGCTAGTCGCTGAGGAAACAGCTACTGAGGCCAGCTGTGAGGCTGGATTATCTGGGATATTTGTCTTTTCTTCACTGGTATCTGATCCTTTATTCTGAAAACACACAAATTTTTAAAGGTAGTATACATTTCTATATTAACACATGCATAGAATGTGTGGTGTGCACATACCAACTAGAAGTGATTCTTTGCTCTTTGTTTGAGCAGGAAAGGAGTCAAACTTTATAGGTCCATTTGGACTGCATAACAAAATTGTAATATAAATCTCCACCCTTGGCATCTCCATCTCCAAGGGTAGCATGTAACAATAAGTCCCAAGGACTCTAGCCCACAAGACTTACTGGCTATGCAGAGACATGTCTTAGCCAATCTCTGAGCTGTTCCCAAGTAGAGGGATCAGCATTCATGTCACCTGTTTTGTTGTTCATCGTGGTCTCTTCCTTCATGTCCGCAACCAAGATTTTCAGGTGGTCTTCCTGGGTCTGATCTAATCTTTATTAATTTCGAAGGAATCTACAACTTTTCATTTCCTATTGAAACAAAGATATAACCTCTTCCCTCAATGCAACACATTTCCTAACTTCCATTATGAAGTTAACATATCCTTATAATCTATAGGCTTCTTTAATCTAGTAGTTCTTTTTAAAATCCAGTCAGTGTTTTCAGTAGCTGTGTTACCTGTCTCATTGACATTTAAAAATTTAAAGTCAATAAAACATTATTTAATCTATCTCTGGGAGACCTTACATCCCCCTTCTGTTTAATAAGCATTTCCTTTAAAGTCCTGTTAAATCTCTCCACAATTGCTTATCCTTAGGGTGTAAAGTATACCAGTAATATGTTTTATGTTATATTTAAAGAACTTTTGCATTTTACTGGATACATATGCTGGAACATTATCAGTTTTAATCTTTAAAGGTATTCCTAATATCGCCACTGCTTCTAATAAATGTATTATTATAGAATCAGTCTTTTCAGAACTCAAGGAAGAAGGCCATTGGAATCCTGAATAGGCATTAATTATATGATGTACATACTTTAGTTGGGTTTTATTTTGTTTTTTTTGAGACAGGGTTTTCTGTGTAATCCTGGCTGTCCTGGAACTCACTCTGTAGACCAGGCTGGCCTTGAACTCAGAAATCAACCTGCCTCTGCCTCTCAAGTGCTGAGATCAAAGGCGTGCACAACCACTGCCCGGCTTTAGTTTTCTAAACTCTGCAAAATGAAACATCCATTTTCCAAATTTCATTTCTATGGTTACCTACCTATAGGGTTACTTCCAGCAGGTAACAGAGCTTGATTATCCAAGGAAGAAGTAGGCCAATTTTTTATGATTTCCTTTGCTTGTTGCCAAGTTATAGGAAAAATAATTCTTTAAACCTCTGCTATCTACATGGTGACTTTTATGTAATTTGAAGTCTCTAATACATTTCCTGATAATAATTTGGTCTATGTCCTCATTTCCTAGTGCCTGCCAATGATCCTGGCAAAGCTGTATGAGATAAAATGTGAGTTATCTGTATTGGGTGATCTGATTTGAATTACTTGTTGTATAAATAATAAAGTTAATTCTGAATCATGTAAAATAAGTCCAGCAGTTTCTCTGAATATTGAGAATCAGCAACTATATTAAGAGGTTATGGACAATCAAACAGAACCAGGATAGCATATAGTTCTGACTTCTGAACTGGAGCCTATGGACCTTGCATTCACTTATTTATATTTTCTTACTTATAACCTGACATTCTTGATTTATTGGCATCTGTATAAAAAAGTAGGAGCTTTAGACATTTGTGTTCCTCTCACTTTTTGAGGAAGAATCCAGTTAGTTCTTTTGATAAATTGAAGCCTCTTCCCTTCTCCAAGTATAGAAGGACTGTGGCAGTTTTAATCTTGTAAAGGTGGGGATAGAGGCCAGACCTCCAGTAATTAAAGGGGACCTTGTAATGGCTCCAGTCCTCCTGTTGTTGTCTAGTGAGGCATGAGGGCCATACCCGTTCCGATGTCTTTTTTCTGGAGAGGGGATACTTTTGACATCAACCCCTATGTAGTCAGGCTTGTCCCTCAGGGAACCCAGAAAGATATTTTTAATTTTTATCTATATTCCCTTGTAGTGCTTAGCCTAGCAGCCTAAGCAAGAATTTAGATAGCCAGTCAGAGGGGTTCTGGGTGGCCCCTCTCTGCTTGGTCTAGGGGTGGAAGTCCCCTCTTTTAGGTTGAGTGAAGATAGGTTTTGGGAACACCCTGGATAGAGTAACAACCTCATCTTGAGTCTCATGGTCCTCCATAGCTAACTTATGATAATGTATCTGAATAGGTTTTATTATCAAATTATCTATCTGTTATTTCACAAAATTAGTCAGCCTATTTAAGGCCCAGGGACCAAAAGAAATAAGCAAAAATAACCCAATTAATGATCCCAAAATGGAAGGAAGTAGGGTTGACATCTAGGGAGTGGTTGAAAACCAATTCTCTCTCTCTCTCTCTCTCTCTCTCTCTCTCTCTCTCTCTCTCTTGGTTTTTCGAGACAGGGTTTCTCTGTGTAGTCCTGGCCATCCTGGAACTCACTCTGTAGACCAGGCTGGCCTCGAAACTCAGAAATCCGCCTGCCTCTGCCTCCCAAGTGCTGGGATTAAAACTTTCTTCTCTGCATATCCAACCACTCCCAGCTAGCAAGATAGTGTGAAATTCTGTCCAATAGAAGAGTGCATCGAATCACATTACAGATGGTTGTGAGCCACCATGTAGTTGCTGGGAATTGAACTCAGGACCTCTGGCAGAGCAGTCAGTGCTCTTAACCACTGAGCCATCTCTCCAGCGAAAACCAACTCTTGTACTAGCTCTCATCTTTTTCTCTTATGCTCTCTGTCTTTTCTCAAGGCTTTCTCTAACCTTTTTCATGCTCTCTTTAACCATCTCTGTCTTGTCTATATAAAAGCAACATTCTTCTTTAAGGATTGTACACAGTCTAGAGCTGTACACAGTCTTCTCTATTGTAAAAGAGTAAATCAAGTCCAATAAAGTCCTTTGCAGTTTTTGGAGATCACTTCAGACAGCAAAAACGAGGGATTTCTCCAGATAGTGATGTCAGTCTCTAGCTGTTGATGTCCTTGTCAATGGCCCATCGAAGGTCTAAATAGTGTAAGTCTGGAGGCCAGCATCAGAATTAGAACTTCCAACTGCAAACACCACAGGTGATTCATTTTTACCTGGAAAGGAAAAAGAAGGGAATTCTCAGGGAGATTTCTCTTCCTTGGATGTCAGTTGTTATCCATCTTATTTATAATTGGGCCTGGCTTTGTGGGGGTATCTATTTATTTCATTAATCTTTTTGACAGCCATTTAGCTGTGCCTTCTGTGGTATCAAACAGGCATATCAATCCTCAGCCCCATATAAGAACTGGGTCTGGGCCATTCCATTTGAAGGTAAGAGGGTCCTTCCACATAACTGGGGCATAGTTTTTATTGGTCTCATCGTGCCAAACACAGTCAGCAGCAGGTTTGCCATGACATCCAGATTTAAAAAATTGAGAACGAAATTGATGGAGAGTATTTCTGGGAGACTCCTTCTGGGGCTATAGTTTCCCCTCTTTTGTTTTAAAAGCCAATTTTTCAAAGTTCTTGTAAAACCAGGACAGAAGCACCAGTAGCTGTTCCTCCCATACTCAGAGAGTTATGAAGATATTATTTTAAAATTTTACAATACCTTGTTCTTGTCAAGACAAAACAAAAGCTATTTACTTAATCATTGGTTGTTTTTGAAATGAGGTGCTAAGTGCCAAAAAACTGCAGTTTCTGGCCTCAAGGATCACAAAAGGCAGATCAGCTACAGTGGCACAGCAATCTAGATAAACAAGCCTTTATTATATAGCAACCCCAATGTAAAGATGTAAAGAATAAAATTGTATGGCCAATTGTTTTTGTAGGGTCTGTAATCTATCTGATATATAAATTTGTTATAGCATCTTCCTGGAGGCCAGGTAATCTAGTATGAGCTCTTAAATGTCTTAAAAAATTAAGGAAAAACACATGTTTCTTAAATTGAGCTGTATTTGTAAAATCTGAAAATTAGTAATATTTAGAAAAGGAACAATTTTAAGCATTATAAATCCTGAACTATATATTGGCTATGAGTATACCAATTGAAAGCTTAATTTTTGTATTTTAAATAGGGGCTATAGCTCATAGTTCAATTATCTGTGATGAAGCAGGAGGAACTCGAGAGAGTGAACATGTAATCTCATTATATATGTATTGTCTTCCCATTAAATGAGCTGTCTATCTAAACATACTAAACATACTTTTTATGAGCTATATGTATAACTGTAACAAATTGATCATGTAACAGATCAAATATCAGTATTTTTTAATAACCAATTATATTATTGTTTGGAATAAGAAATATTTCATTAAGTTCTTTCTCTCTTTTTTTTTTTTTTTTTTTGGTTTTTTGAGACAGGGTTTCTCCGGATAACCCTGGCTGTCCTGGAACTCACTCTGTAGACCAGGCTGGCCTCGAACTCAGAAATCCACCTGCCTCTGCCTCCCAAGTGCTGGGATTAAAGGTGTGTGCCACCACTGCCCAGCCCAGATAAAACTCTTACTGAGATCTCTTTTATAATCTGTTTTTTTAATGACTCTAACTCTGAATTATCAGATTTAATCTTGATATTTGTTACCAAAATTATGAATTTTTAATCATTCCCAATAACTTCTAGACTAATAATATATAACCAAAACATATAGAACAAACATATTTATATTTTTAAAACCAGTCAAGGACAAAATAAAATAAGTGTACTTTTTATAGATTTTATCCAAACATATATATCTTTTTTACCTTTTCCAGTTGTAATTTTAAGAGAAAAGCACCCTTTTACTTATCAAACTGGAAGAACCACTATCAATTCCTTTACTATAGAAGCCAAAAAACTGTTGGCCCCCTTCTAAGAGCCGCTTATGAAAACGATTAACTCTTGCCAAGGTTCTTTCTGCTAGTGCCCTTCCCCGAGCCACAGAGCAGGGTAAATTATCAGCCTCTACTGTGTAAATTGAAACTGTTATTTCCAAGCAAGTTTCAAACTAAATCGAGCAAGCAGTTTAACCAGTTTTTCTTTTAAAATGAAACATAGAACAACGATCAAATCTTTATCTTGTTTCTCAAAGACTACTGAAAAAAGCAATCTTTTAAATCAACCACTGTAATGACAATGCCTTAGGTAATAAGGAAGCTAAAGGGACTCCAGGTTGTAAAGAGCCCTTAGGCTCAAAGACTTTATTGATTACTCTCAGATCTATAAGCATCCTACATTTACCAGATTTCTTTTTAATGACAAACACAGGAGAATTCCCAGGACTGGTGGACTCTTCTATATGTTTAGCCTCTAGTTGCTCTTGGATCAGCTGTTCTAATGCCCATAAGTATTCTTTGTTTAAGGCTGTTGCTCTACCCAAATAGGTTTGTCAGTTAACTGTTTTGGTAATAGGGTAGTTCGTACTCTATCAGCAGTGACTTCCCTTTCTAAATTTGGAGAGCCAGCCTCTGCTATGCCCTGCCTATGGACAGCCTGGACAGTCTGTAACTGTCTTTGATAACGTTTTAAAATTTCTTTATTAGGGACATCTCTTTTATAGCCTGTATATAAAGTTGGAGGAATGCTAATCTGTGCTTCCCACTGTTGCAATAGATCTCTTCTCCATAAATTTATGGATATGTTTGTCACATATGGCTTTAATTTTCCTACCCGACCTTCTGATGCTATACATTTAATCCATTTTAGACTTTGTTTGACCTGAGACAATGTCCCAACTCCTAGAAGCTGTGTAGATAGTGGCCAAACTGAATTCCAGTAATCATGTGAAATTATTGTTACATCTGCTCCTATATCCATTAAGCCTTTAATCTCAATTCTATCTAATAGTAATTTCATTTTTGGTTTCTTATCATTTATAACAGTTTTCCAAAATATCTGTTTTTTGGTATCTTTAGAATCTCTTGTTCTATCCAGATGAGCTGTTCTATCTTTGTTAAGGGGTTTATTTAAGTTTTGAGCAGCTCTGTTTGTCCTATCAGGCTTTAATTTTTCTAGTTGCTTTCCAGAACAGTTTTTCCTTGGCTAACAGGAATCAAACAGCTTGTGTCGTTTTTTGTTAGGCCTTGAGCAAGTTTCCCTTAGGCAGTTTTCTGACACTAAGGAATTGATTCAAATATCTTTGGATGACCTATATTCATAAACCCTGTGTCTGTTCCTTTCATATCTTCTACATATCACAGGAATCTTTCTCCATGGATTATGATTAAAGAAGAATGTATCCTTAGGAACTGTTTGTCTAAGGTCCTTTAGGAAATGACCTGATCTTTCACAGCCTCAGCAATGGGCATTTTGAGTTTTTATGTCTTTTGTAATTGTTTGTCCAACCACAACTGAGTTGTGAGCATTAGATTCAATATCTGCAGTAGTTTTGATACATTCACAAATAGGTGCAGATCTGGCCTGATAGCCTATTTGCATTTAGCATCAACATTCTTAAAAGTTAAATATTCAATTACAAATTCTCTAGCATTTGGATCTGTTATTGCTTTATTCAGGGATGTAGTCAATCTTTGCAAAAAGTCAGTCAAGGAGTCACTTGAACCCTGGTAGTAGGGTAGTTGGTACTCTATCAGCAGTGACATTCTCTTCTAAATTTGGAGATATTGAACTTGAACATATTTGTAAATGATTCAGCTTGTCCCTGTTGACCAACCTTGTCCCAAGCATTTAACGCTATTGTATGACATTGTTCTAAGATGGTATCATCAAGTGTAACCTGTACTCTTCATTCAGAATACAAACCTTCACCTAGTAAGTGATCCTTGACAGTATCAATGCCTCTAGTCCTATTTCATTGCTCCATAGCTGAAGACATATCTTTCCACCATGTCAGCCATTGTAGTTGAGGGCTAGGCTCTAAGATAGCTGCCATCAAATCTCTCCAATCTTTTGAAATTATATGATTTTGTGTGGCCTAGTTATTAACTATCTGTATTACGTATGGTGAATGTAAGTCATAGGTCATTTCTGTTTCTTTAAATCTCTTTAAGTCTAATGTCTCTATGGGCCACCATTCAAATTCTTGATAACCTTGTAGATTTCTCTCATCTGCATCTAAGTCCATTATTATGGCTGGAAAAATCATTTTAGGTTTTTTAATGGATCTGAATGAATCTGTGATAAGATTACAGTCTTATCACAAGGTGGCATTTTAGATTTTAGACTGGATTTACCTGAAAATTATGATTCAAAGGATTGTCTAATTTTTGTTATATTGTTTGTAACTTAGCATGAATCTTCCAGCTCTTTCCTGATCTAGTTATGTTTTAAAATCTGATCTTTCTTAAAGAGGATATATAAAATTGTAATCATTACTGAAAGCATATTTATTTCTATGCTGAAAATCGAAACAAAATTATATGGAGTCCAAGTGCTCTTTCTCATTGTTTTCCATTTTTCAACTCAGAAAATATTTTCTTTTCAATCTCTCTCTCCTTTGTTTGGAAGCTTCATTTTATTATTTTCAAACTCATTATTTCTTTCTATTTTTTTTTTATGTAGTTTTTTTTCCTCTTTTACTGTTTTAAAACTTAATACCTTACCAGTTCATCAGTTTGGGGCTTCCTAGTCACCTGTGCAGCTCTGGGAAGATGTTCCCTCTGCCCTTCTGCCCTCCTCTGGGTCTGCAGGCTCCTTCTGCTGCTCAGCTAGTACATGGTGGTGGTGACTGGCTCTGTCCCTCGGGTCAGTCCAATCCTCCCCTGCCACACTACCCTGCCAGCCAATGTGCCAAGCTTCTCTGCCCACCAAGCCACTGCAGGGCCACAGGCTTTTCCATGGGTATCTATTGGCAGCCACACCAACAGCTCCAGGAAGCTGGTGCTGTCGGCTATACCAGGCACCAGGATGTGGCAGACTTGGACTGGGCTATGGTCTCCAGAAGTGTTTCCCATGGGCCAAAGCCTGCAGATAGAAAGGACTAGCTGGGCCACAGTGAGGCATGCACACTGCTGGCCGGTTTGTCTCTCTATAGTTCCAACAGCTGGGTGTTGCATGGTCCCCCATGTGCCTGTGAAGTGCACTGAAGCTTTGATTCTAGTTCCCCACCCAGCAGGCAGCTGGCCTTGTTTCTCAGTAGGGGCTCTGCACTCTCTGTCCTCTCCCTGTTTCCTGTTCCTTCCACTCTCTGGCTTCCTAGGTTGCTAAGAAACCCGCCTTTTCAGGCTTTGTGCTTGACTTGGCCTAAAGTCTAATTTGCCTAAGTTTGGATTTCTAGCCCCACCTTGGGTGTCAAATATTGCTGGACTGTCTTGACCCACCAGCTTCCAATAATGACACAGACTTATATTTATTTATGAGTGCTTAGGCCTGTTAGCTTAGTCTTTGTTCCCCACTAACTCGTATAATTTAATTAAACCATTTATTCTAATCTAAGTTCTGCCACGTGGCCCGTTACATCTCCTTCAGTCCTAGAACCTGTTCCTTCCTCCACATCTGTCAAGTCCTCCATGCCTAATTCTTTCCTGAGTTTTTATCGCTATCTGAATGCCAGGCCTTTCCTCTCCTGCCCTGTTATAGGCCATCAGCTCTAAACCAATTAGAAGGCAGTGGAAAAATGTTTACAAAATGTGATGCAGGTGCTGAGCAATTAGAATAACAGTACCAAAGTCCAGATCGTTCTCTGCTATCTACATAAATCAACATTTGAATAAGATAAATACAACCTTTACACAGTGCCCAAGAATATTATCCCAACAGCACCTTAGGCTGGCACACCCCATGTCCACCTCTCACCTCTCCACCAAAGACCAGGTTCCAGCTGCACACTGCTGCATCTAGGCTTATATGAGTTCTGGGGTATTGAACTCAGGTACTCATGCATGGCGCTTTACTCACTAAACTGTCTCTGGAGCCCCCAATGCAGCCCTTCAGATGTGTCTCCTGTCTCGGCCTCTGCAGTAGCTGGGATCGCAGGCACGGGAGGTGTTCTTAACCTGACAGAAACTGTAGCCACTGAGCCTAGTAAGTTCTGGGCATTTGGGTGAACAATGCTAGGGAGGTGACTGTGCCTGGTTCACAGGTCAGATATGGATGCTGGGATCATGTGTCATTCCAGAACCTCATGGTGGTGAACAAGGTGGCAAGGGTTAAAGCCCTGAGCATGAGGGTCAGAAGAGGCCCTGAGCAATTGTGTGTGTGTGACATGACCACAGCCCTGTCTAGGACCAGAATGCCTCACACCCAAGGAAGTGGCAAAGCCTTCTGCCATGAGGCTCGGGGAACTGGCAGAGCTGGTCTGGTATGGATGATGACAGTGTATGCAAAAATTAGCAACCATAGTTAGGGTTACCATGATCAAGGTCACTCTTATAAAGGACAACATTTAATGGGGTCTGGCTTACAGATACAGAGGTTCAGTCCATTAACATCAAGGCAGGAAGCATGGCAATGTCCAGGCAGACATGGTGCAGGAGAAGGAGCTGAGAGTTATACATCTTGATCTAAAGGCAGCCAGAAGAAAAATGTCTGCCAGGCAGTGGTGGCGCACGCCTTTAGATCCCAGCACTTGGGAGGCAGAGGCAGGCGGATTTCTGAGTTCAAGGCCAGCCTGGTCTACAGAGTGAGTTCCAGGACAGCCAGGGCTACACAGAGAAACCCTGTCTTGAAAAACCAAAAAAAAAAAAAAAGAAAAAAAGAAAAATGTCTTCCAGGCAGCTAGGAGGACAGTCTCAAAACAGTCTCCAAAGTGGCACATTTCCTCCAACAAGGCCACAACTAATAGTGCCACGCCCTATAGGCCAAGCATATTCAAATCACAACACAGAGCTTTGTCCTCTGAGGTCTCCACTGCCTGAGACTACCCCCTTACGGAGACCTCCATGGAGATCTGCTAAACTACTTGCTCAGCTCTGTACCACAAGCCTTCCTCCTCTATTTCAGTGAATACGATAAGTGCTCTGAATATATTGGTGGCACTTGTTGGTACAACTCCAGCAGAGTGCATGGACCACCCATGCTCTCTGAGCATGATCCCAGCCTTTCTGTGTCTGTGTGTCTGTCTTTTCTTCATTCCCTCATGGTCCCAGGGAAGTTTCCAGGACTAAGTAGTGCAGGATTGGTTCTCCTACCCATTAATCATGACTTAATAAAATACCCACAGCTGCTGAGGTGGCTCAGGAGATAAGTGTGCCCTTGAAGCATTTGGGCCTGGGTTCAAATCCCCAGCAGCTGCATAAAAAGATGGGCATTGCTGAGCATGTACAGAACCTCAGCGTTGGGAGAGTGGAGATGGCGGATCCTGAGAACTTACCAGCCAGGAGCCTAGCCTAAATGGAGAGTGCCAGGGAGAGACCCTGGCTCACCAGGAGATGGAGAGCAATGGAGGAAGGCATGGGGCACACACCCCTGAGGTGGTCTGGAAGTGGATGGTTTTAATTTTTCTAGGTATATTTAATTTATTTTATGTGTACGAGTGTTTTGCCCGAATATATGTTATGTGCTCCATGTGCAGTGCCTGCAGAGGCCGGAAGAGGGAGTCTGATTCTCTGGAACTGCAGTTAAAGATGGTTATGAATGGCCATGTGGACGCTGGTCAAATCGCTGCTGGAAGTGATCTTAACTGATAAGCCATCTCTCCAGTTCTAGATGGGTCTAAACTGAAGATTCTTTCTGACCAAAAAACACCATCAAATTGCTTGGTTCAGCAAGATCTGGTGGTATCCTTGTCATCCTGGCACTTGTGAGAGGGACATAGAAGGATCATGACTTTAAGGTCATTCTGGGCTGTCTCACAACACTAAGGAAAATTAAAAAAAAAAACTGCTTAATTCCTTCCTTATTCATTTATTTACACGTTTACACCCACTCACATGCACCACAGCATGAAATATGGAGGACTGCTTTCATGAGTCAGTTTTCTTCTTCTACCATCTGAGATCCCAGGAATTGAACTTAGGTCGACAGCCTTTGTGGCAAGTACCTTCAACTGCTGAGCCTTCTTGCCAGTTCCTACTTTCTGCTGTCATTCCTACTCATATTGTGGTGCACATCTGTAACATCTGCACTCAGGAAGCTGAGTTGGAAGGCTTGCCTTCTCAAGACCTAATTGAGCTGCAAAGTGAGACCCTGTCTCAGAAAGAAAGGAAGTAAAGCGAGAGGAACAGGGAGGGAAGGGGAGTGGAGGAGAGGGAAAGGAAGTGGAAACCTTTAGAAACACAACCTGGATGCTGTGGTTATGCCTGTATCTCATTGGCTAAAGCCTATCACATGGTTGTATGTAGCTGCAAGGAAGTCTGACAAGTATTTTTGCTATAATAGAAGAAAGCGGAGACTCAGATCAACATGACTAAGGTGCTGTTTGTGTCTAGGATTTACTTCCTTCCGACATGACTGACTGAGTCACATCATGGTTTAGCTGAGGGTGAATAAGTAAGGATGGTAGTCAGAAACTTGTGTAGTTACCTGTCATGTGGTTGTGACAAAATACTTAAATTGCCAAAGCAATTTAAGAAAGAGTTTATTTTGGCTCACAGTCAGAGGCATTGTGGTGGGGAACACATGGCGGGAGGAGCATCAGAGAAGGACCTGTGAAGAATCAGTTCTCCTTTCACCATGCAGGTTCTGGGATCTAATCCAGGTCATCAGACTTGGCAGCAAGCATCTTCAACCTGCTGAACCCTTTTACAGGCCCCCTGAGGAGGTCCCTTTTATACAATGGTGCAATTTTAGTTTAGAACCTGTGGAATTCCCCCCATAGTCTTTAAATATTCTTTAGGTAATCTGCTGAGGCCAGACCAATGTTGTGTGCATAGGTATTTCCATGTTTTTCTTACCGCTATGTTGGACACAGGGTCTTACACTCCAGGATGGCTTGGAACTCCTGACAGTCCTGCTTCAGCCTCCAGATGAGTACTGGAGATTGGAAATACATGACTGAAGATCATGTGTATCACCATACTGAATGCTTCCTGGGTGTGTGTTTGTTTTGTTTTTGTTTTTTCAAAACAGGGTTTCTCTGTGTAGCCTTGGCTGTCCTGGAACTTGCTTTGTAGACCAGGCTGGCCTCGAACTCACAGAGAACTTCTACCTCCCAAGAGCTGGAGTTAAAGGTGTGCGCCACTACACCTGACACATTTTGGTTTTTGAAAGGGGTCTCTGTAGTTTAGGCTGGCCTCAAATTCAGAGATCCAACTGTCTCTGCCTCCTGAGTGCTGAGATTAAAGGTATACCTCGTTATGTCTGTCCTGAATACTGTTTTTTTTTTTTTTTTCTGAATACTGTTTTTAAAGATTTATTTATTTGTTTTATGTATATGAGTACACTGCTGCTATCTTCTGACACACAAGAAGAGAGGGCATCAGGCCAGGCGGTGGTGGCACACGCCTTTAATCCTAGCACTTGGGAGGCAGAGGCAGGCGGATTTCTGAGTTCGAGGCCAGCCCGGTCTACAGAGTGAGTTCCAGGACAGCCAGGGCTACACAGAGAAACCCTGTCTCGAAAAAACCAAAAAAAAAAAAAAAAAAAAAAAAAGAAAAAAGGAAAAAAAAGAAGAAGGCATCAGATCCCATTACAAATAGTTGTGAGCCACCATGTGGTTGCTGAGAATTGAACTCAGGACCTCTGGAAGAACAGCCAGTGCTCTTTAACTACTGAGCCATCTCTTCAGCCCTGTCCTGAATATTTTTAGTCCACAATTACAGAGCCCACAAATTTAGAATTTTCCTCTAAGAAGAAAATGAGGGAGAACATGTGGAAAAGATTTAGTAGGCCATCCATACTTCCCTCATTGAGTAAATGAAAGAACCAATAGAATAATGGGCAGAATGTAGGGTCTATTGAGGATTTAGGGATGGCCTGTAGATGGCCAGGGTCAGTGGGGGAGGGGAAGGACAGGCTTGGAGACAGAACCCCTGCCTAGAATCCCCCAGTGAGGGGTGGGAGTGTGGTCAGGAATGGAGCTTCTGCCCAGACTCCCCCAAATGGGTGTTTGAGGTTGTGGTTAATGGTGGAGCTTTTACCTAGCAGTCTGTCCAAGGTCCAGGATTCCATTAGTAATTATAACGAGTGTGTGTGTGTGTGTGTGTGTGTGTGTGTGTGTGTGTGTGTGTGAGACTATGTAGCCCTGGCTGCCTGGGATTTTCAATATAGAGAAGACTGGTTGAATTCTAGAGATTAACCTACTTTTGCTCACTGAGTGCTAGGGTTAAAGGCCAGTAATACTAATGAATAAAATTTTTAAAAATAAAGGGAGAGCTCTTTAATTTCAACACTTAAGAGGCAGAGGCAAGTGGATCTTCTCTGGGACTTTGAGGCCAGGTAGGTCCACACATCGAGTTCCAAGACAGCTAGACTCTTATAGTGAGATCTTGTCTCAAAACAAATAAACAAACAAAAAATTAAAATCAGGAAAGATGAGCTGGGAACTTACAGTTGAATGATGGACAAATGTTGGTTCATTCCTGGACAGCCCATGTGATGGAGCACTTAGGAATGAGCCCTAGGTGGACAGGAGCAGCCATCAGTTCTGGTCTTACTAGCCCTGTTCTTGCTTCTCCTGCAGTTCAGCAATGTGTTCTTCCTCATCTTTGGACCTCTCATGATGTCCCTCATGCATCCTTATGCCCAGAAGCGTTCCTGGGGTATCTATGGAGTGTCAATCCTCTTCATGGTCATAGGTAGGTGCAAGTGTGTGAAGCTGGGGAAGTGATCTGGAAAGGGTCCCTCCTCCTGACGCCTCTACTTGCCTCTGCTTTCCTACAGGTCTGTTCTCCATGTATTTCCACATGACGCTCAGCTTTGTAGGGCAGCTGCTAGATGAAATCTCCATCCTGTGGTTGCTGGCTAGTGCATACAGCGTGTGGATGCCCCGCTGCTACTTCCCCAAGTTTGTCAAGGGGAGCAGGTAGAGCAGGCCCACCAGTGGGGAGGGAAATTAAAGGAGCACAAAGAACTCTCATAATTTTTACCCAAACACCTGTTCTCCATCTTCCGAACCCCCATGCTTCTCTGAACCCCTCGTTTGACCTTAACCAGGCCTCTCGAGTCCCCTAACCCCTCTTTATCTTCCTAGCCCACCTCAGGCTCTTTAATCCCAGCGTGGTACACCTGGTTTCTCTTAAATCCTGTTCTTCCTGAGCAGACCTGAGGAGACCAGAGGCTCCTTCTGAGCCCAGATGTACTCTCCAGGGTTCTTGGTTTGTTGAATCTATTTTGGCTGCCTGAGATGACCTCGCTGAGTCCTTCAGCACCTCTGGGACACTCTCCCACCCTGTCTCACCCTCAGGTTCTACTTCAGCTGCCTGGTAATTATGACCACTATTATCAGCACCTTCTTGACGTTCGTGAAGCCTACAGTCAATGCATATGCCCTCAACAGCATCGCCATACACATCCTCTACATTGTGCGCAAAGAGTACAAGAAGTGAGTGCAAGGTGATGGAGGCGTGGTCAGGGGTGGAGCCCCGCCTAGAATCCCTGAGTGAGGGGCTGGGGCGTGGTCAGGGGTGGAGCCCCGCCTAGAATCCCTGAGTGAGGGGCTGGGGCGTGGTCAGAGTGGTGGCCCACCTAGAATCTCCCACTGGGCTGGGTGTTTTATGTGTAGAGCCCCTGTTTAATATGTTCTAGTATGTGGGTTCTAGTCCCAGCATCACACAAAACAATTGTTAATGCTTTTTAGGAAGCAAGTGTCAGTTGCAGTTGCCTAAGAGTTTCCTTCTGTTCCCCTTTGAAGCTATGTACTTTTCAGCGGTTTTGTGCTTTAAGAGTTTCTAACTCCAGTCTCCTGGAGGGCACCCATTCCCCATGTTGACCTGTGAACAGGAAGGGCAAGGTTTCCTTCTGAGCAGTCTGTCAGCCTGCAAACATTGTCTTAAAACATACTGTAAGCCGGGCGGTGGTGGCACACGCCTTTAATCCCAGCACTTGGGAGTCAGAGGCAGGCGGAACACATTTTAAGTGAATGAAAGATCTGTTCTAGGTCCCAACTCTGAGAAGTTCTATTACCTCCCTAAAGAGTGGAGGCAAAGACAGATCTTTTTAACACAAGAGCCATTGGAAGATACCCCAGAGCCAACTTACAGCAAACACCAACTCCCTTAAAACACCACTTGTCCTCCCAACCTGTGAGACACATCTCCTGGATAGATGAATTTCCCATCAGCCACTTAGGACACTGCCTTCTGTGTTAGTGCAGATGCATCCATCAATCATTTCCACCCATCCATCCACACACCCACCTACCCATCATCTATCCACCCATTTACAAACCCACCCATCCATGTTCCCCTCAGCCCCCACCATCTACCTATCCACCATCCAACCATCCATCCACCTGCCCATCTGTCTGTGTGCCATCCATCTGCCCATCTTCCCACTCCCACATACTCCCAACCCAGCCCTCTTTTGTCCCCAGGACTAGAGATGAGGATCTTCGGCATATGATTGAGATTTCTGTGATCTTATGGGCAGCTGCGCTGACCAGCTGGATCAGTGACCGTGTACTTTGCAGTTTCTGGCAGCGGATTCACTTCTTCTATCTGCATAGCATTTGGTAAAATACCCCTTTTGGATCCCAAGACCCCCAGGTCAGAGTTCAGATGCTAGAGTTGTAGAGGAGTGTCTGGGGTGCAAGACTGGAAGAGGGATGAGATCCAGACGCTGGAATGTAGAGGTGGTGGGAGAGGCTATAAGGCTGCCTGGACCTAAAGATGCAAGAAGACTGGGTAGGGCTGGAGCATCTCTTGATTTCTTACCCCACCCTCTCTTAACCACAGGCATGTCCTCATAAGCATCACTTTCCCTTATGGTATCGTGACCATGGCCCTGGTGGACGCCAAGTATGAGATGCCAGATAAAACCCTCAAAGTCCACTACTGGCCCCGGGACAGCTGGCTCATCGGCCTACCCTATGTGGAGATCCAGGAGAATGACAAGAACTGCTGAGCTCTGCTGTAGTCTCTGCTCTCTGACCAGCCGCCCAGTCTCCTGTGTTCTGAGGATACAGGGCAGGATCAGGCTTTCAGCGGGCACACTTGCAGGCCCCACACCCATGCTCCTTGTCCTGCTCTGTTGGCACAGGATAGACTTACTTGTGGCTCAGGGTACTAGTTTGGTGACAGTACTCTGGGCAGGGACTGCCTGGTGTGTGGAATGACTGGCTGGTGTCCTACTTCTGCCTATGAGACCACAGCTTCTCCATGGCCACTGATGGTGTGTGGCTGATACAGCACCTGCTTGAAGCATAATGCTTGCTGTCTGGCAGCTTGCACATCTGGGACTGTTATGAGTGTTATAGATCCAACTGGGTCACGACAGTATTCTGGGAAAGTGAGGAGTAGCCAGAGAACATTCTAGGCCCCACCACATACAGATAGGTATGTGTATAGAGACCTCTTTGAATCACCACATGCACTCAGGGCATGGTGTTGAATGTGAGAACCATGAGTGAGGAAAATAGGGTAACCCAGGTGACATAATGGGACTAGGTGTGTCAGAGGAGTGCATGATGGCCATTCTAGTCACTTAGAGAGAAGGCTAGTGGGAAAAGGGTTTCCATGATGGCTAAGGACACAGAGTTAGATGTGCCAAAGCTTGACTTTCTGCTCCACAGTATTCAACTTGCATAGTCCTGAGGGGTGTAACGTTTCAAATGCTATTTGTAAATAAAATTTCATTCCCTCCTGGGATTTCTGTTGATTAAAATTAGCTCATATGTGTGAACTATTTGGAATAGCCTTGAAAATATCCACCCACCCACCTATCAACCATTCACCCATTCACCATTTTAACCACCCATCCATCCACCTGCCCAACCATCCATCCATCCATCCATCATTCATCCATCTACCCACTCACCCACTCATCAACCCATCCTTCCACCCATCCATCCACTCATCCATCTATCCATTTACCAACCCACCCATCCATTCACCCATCTATCCACTCACCCATGCACACATCCACTCACCCATCCACCATCCATCTATTTACCCACTTACCTACCCAGCCACCAACCCATCTATCTATCCATCCATCTCCATCTATCTATCCATCCATCCATCCACTCTCTCCCTCTCTTTTCCTTCCTCCTTCCCTCTACCTCCCTTATTACATATACCATTCGTTCTGCCTCCCCCTTATCCACCTACACAAATTAGAGTTGCAAGTGTGGGTTGCTCAGATGGCTCCGATGGCTTGCAGCTCAGTATGATGATCTGAATTTAATCCTTGGAATTTGCATGGAAAGAGAACAGAAGGCAAGAACCAAATCCTACAAGTTCTCTTCTGACCCTTCTGACCTTCACACACATGCAGTAGTAGCACACACAGTGTGGCAGGTGCACAGACAAAAGTTTTAAGATGTAAAAAATGCAAATAAGGAGCTGGAGGCTCAGCAATTAAGAGCACTGGCTGCTCTTTTAGAGGACTCAGGTTTGAGTCCCAGAACCCATGTGGCATACCTTTCATAACCATCTGTAATTCCAGTCCCAGGAGATCCAACCTCCTCTCCTGGCCTCTACCAGTACTGCACAGACATGGTTCTCAGACACACTTCAGGCAAATGTTCACAAACATAAGATAAAATAAAATAACCCACAAATGAACTATCCTGATTTTATTTTCAGTTCACTCTTCCCTATAAGATGCCATCCTCTTTGCCAGACAGCAGACATATAGAGTCCCCTATCAACACTCTGTCAGATGTGACATATGCTAACTGCATGGGCACTCAGACACATTGATATATGGTCCAAAGAAGACAGAGTTGGAAGGGCTGGTGTATAGATAGGGTCACACGATAGAGGAGAGGCTTCCCTTGAAGGTGGCAAGATGGGTGTGCCCTTCTTGGAAACAGCGAGCCCTCCAGTTCCTTGGCTGCATGGGACAACAAGGAAAGAGAGACAGGCTAGCTGTTGCTGCCTGCGGTGGGATCTGAAGCAACAGGGAAGGGTTTCCACAGCTAATCCAGGAAGGAGGACACAAGGCAGTAGGTGCCTCTGTTCCAAGTTTAAAGACAGGGCTTTTCTGTTTAGCCCAGGCTGTCCCAGACCTCTCAATCTTCTGGCCTCAGCCTCCTGGGTACTGAGGTAACAAGCACGTTTAACCATGCCTGGCCACTCACAGGTGGGTGGCATTCTGCATCTGGGGGTGATTGTGACATGTGTCACAAATTGGTGTCTGGGCATGTCACCTTACCCCTGCCATGAAGCACTTCAAACACACAAGAATACTTTTCTATCATAGATAAGGCTCAGAGGAGACATATGATTTACCCACACAGCCTGGGCTTCCTGTCAGACCTATTCTCCCTGAGAGCTCTTTGGATTCCCTTGAGGCTGGTGGAATCTGGACCCCCTTCTAGGTCCCTTTTGTCGATTTTCAAACCTAGATATTCTTCAGCAGTGTCCCCTGGGTGGATTCCAGTCTGAGAGATGGAGGTGGTCCTGTGAACCATGCCTGATTTTTTTGTTTGTTTTTGAGACAGGGTCTGTGTACCCTGGCTGTCCTGAAACTCTCTCTGTAAACTAGGCTGGCTTCAAACTCACAGAGATCCACCTGCCTCAGCTTCCCGAGTGTTGGGATTAAAGGAGTGTGCCACCACTCCAGGCTTAAACTTATAATATTATCAGGAAACTTGGGCCTGAGGGAAACATGTTGTATTTGATCCCCCTAAAGTTAAGATAGTCACTCAAAGAGCTTCTGAGGCAGAGGGATGAGAGGAACACCTGTACTGATGGTTCTATGTGTCTTTTCCCCACATAGAGTGTTCCTCTGCTATGAAACCAAAGGTTATCCCAGCATGCAGGAGATTGAGGCAGAAGGATCAGGAGTTCAAGGTCACCCTTAGCTATGCAGTGAGTTCATAGCCAGCCTGGGCTACATGAGCCTGTCTCAAAAAAAAAAAAAAAAAAAAGAAAAAAAGAAAGAAAAAAGAAAAGAAAAGAAAGATCACCATGAAGCCATATATGCTTGCACAGGTGTGACCTAGGCTGGCAGAGAACTCACTATGTAGCACAGGCTGGCCTCAAAATTACAGCAACCCTTCTGTATTAACCTCTAAGGTGCTAGATGAATAGTCGTGATTCACTATACAAAGCTTTTTAAATTTTTTTTTTTTTTGCAAAGCCATCTATGCTCCCATGCAGAGGAATGTTCCCGGTGGACTCAGCATCAGGTTAATCCGGGCCAAGTCTCTCATAGTAGGCCACTGGGCTCTACTCCAGCCTGCTCACATTTTCTCAGCATCAAAAGTCCCTGTGGATATTTGTGACAGTCTAGAAACTGAGATACACAAGAACACACTGGAGGCCAGAAAGCAGGGTCTCAAAAATTCTCCTGAAGGGCCATCTACAAGGTCAATAAAAAAAATGAAACGTAATAAAAGGAGAGTTAGACTCCGGTTTGCAACCCAAAGCAACCAGTAGAGGGCGCTAGCGGCAGGCACAAGGCAGGAGTCAGCAAATCCTGCAGGTTAGTGTCCAAGGGTGGACCTCCAACCAGACTAGAGCCTTTGCATTCAGTTTCACTATTTGAAAATCGTTGGTCATGTGGCAAGAAGATGTCAGAGAGAACTGACAGGATTAGGTACACCTGCACCAAACCCTCAAATTGCCTTTTGCTCTTCTGTCTTCTCCTCCCTCCCTCCCTCCTCTCCTCCATTCCCTTTTTCTTTCTTTCCTTCCTTCTGTTTGAAACAGGGTTTCAGGCTGGCCCTAAACTCTTCATGTAGCGGAGGATGACCTCGAACTCCTGATCTAGATGGCTCAAGTCTTAGTTTTAATATAGGAGGTCTGCTTTCTTGGGCCTGGAATGGTTATGGGCTCCTTTTATCGAAGCATGTGGGTTAATTATACATACATACAACACACCACAGAATAACAAATAAGCCGGGTGGTGGTAATGCACCCCTTTGATCTCAGTGCTCAGGAGGCAAAGGCAAGTAGATCCTTATGAGTTTCAGGCTGGCCTGGGCTACACAGAGAAACCCTGTCTCATAAAAAGAGTGACTTATTTATCTTTTTTGTTTGTTTTTGATTTTTCAAGAACAGGTTTCTTTGTGTAGCCTTGACTGTCTTGGAACTTGCTCTGTAGACCAGGAAAGTCTCAAACTCAGAAATCTGCCTTTCTGCCTTCTGAGTGTTAGGGTTAAAGGTGTGTGCCATCATGACTCATTTATTTATCAGGTGTGTGCGCATGTGCGCGCGCGCGGTGTGTGTGTGTGTGTGTGTGTGTGTGTGTGTGTGTGTGTGTGCGCGCGCGCACGCGCGCGTGTGCATGTGCGTACCCCACATGCATGCAGTATCTGTGGAAGCCCAGAACAGGTGTCAGCTCCTGTGGAGGTTTTGACTGAGAATGGTTCCAACAGGCTCATCAGTTTGAATCCTTGGTCCCCAGCTGGTAGACTGTTTGGGAAGGATTAGGGGTATAGTCTTGTTGAAAGAGGTGTGTTGTGGTGAGAATTTTGTTATCTTTAAAAACATGGAAATAAGCTGGGCAGTGGTGGTGCATGCCTTTAATCCCAGCACTTGGGAGGCAGAGGCAGGCGGATTTCTGAGTTCGAGGCCAGCCTGGTCTACAGAGTGAGTTCCAGGACAGCCAGGGCTACACAGAGAAACCCTGTCTGGAACCGCCCTCCCCCCCCCCAAAAAAAGAAAAAAAACATGGAAATATAAAAAAGGATTCATGTTAATCCCAGGTGTGGGATATGGGTCACTTCAGACTGTCCACAGCCACTGACCATGATTTGCCTCGTGCTCTAGCGGGGGCATGACTTTGCCAGCTGCAAGTAGTTTCTGCAAGTGTGTGACATTTGGAATTCTGGGGACTTTTCAGAGGATGTATAAATGATAGAGCCCTGAAGGGGGGCTGGTTGGCAAGTTGGTGGTTGGTTATAGTTTGCTAAGTAGTAGAAGAAACAAAACAACAAGAAATTAGATATCCTGATAACAAAGATCAAACTTGCCCCAAGGAACCTGACTCCCCTAATCAGCAGGAAGTAGTCTATAGATGTCATCACCCTTTCTCCCTCTATCCTCTTTTTTCTCCTACCTAATGTTAGGGCGTTGAAAGGGTGGAAGAAGAGGTGAAGGATATGGGGCATGTGGACCATGCCACAAGAGGAACTGACATGGTAAGGTAGAGCATGTTCAAACCTCAGAAATCTCAAAACTTGGGACCAGGAAGAGTAGAACTAGCTCCCTGCCTGTCTCTGTGCCTGCTTCAAAGCATGTAATCAGATGGCCCCCAACCAGGTAGTCACAGGTAATCAGCCGTGTAACCCAGCACCTGGACTGTCTCCCCATGCTAATGAGGCATCTCAGTACCTGAGCTTTCAGGCAAAGACCTTTTCCCTCCTTGGATATTCCCATACCCATCCCCCAACTATATAACCCTTGGTTCACTCCAAATAAAATGTATGTGTTCAAACCCACCCCTGAATAAGGAAATTCAAACAAGATTGTTTCTGAAAGCTGCTTCATTAAAGATCTTTAGAGAAGGCCACTACTGATGCCTCTCCCCCTTCTGGAGGGAGGGGGAAGCCCCAACCAGAAAGGGATACTGAAGTGGAAACTTAAGGCTTCTTTGGAAAGTCAGCTAAGTTGGATGGTGTCTTGCTGGGGCAGACAAGTGAAGGAGTGTTTCCCTGAAGCAGACACAGGTGAAAGGATGTTTAGCTACACAAACACGTGAAAGGACACATGTTAAGAAGGGGTATAAATATAACTCAACAGACAGTGGACGACGCTGCATGGTACACTTTGCCATTTCTTACTGGTCATGGTTTGTCATGACTTCATAGAAAGAAATGCACCAGCCGGGCGGTGGTGGCGCACACCTTTAATCCCAGCACTTGGGAGGCAGAGACAGGCGGATTTCTGAGTTCGAGGCCAGCCTGGTCTACAGAGTGAGTTCCAGGACAGCCAGGGCTACACAGAGAAACCCTGTCTCGAAAACCAAAAAAAAAAAGAAATGCACCAAAAAACTTCTGGTGGTGTTCTGGTGGCTTCTTGCTGCTTCCTCTCAGACTTGGGCCCATTGGCAGAGTGATGTCAGCTGATATAGACTCATGTGAAGTTTTGCTAAGACAGAGAGACTCATGTGGTGTTTTGCTGACGCAAGACCCATGGAGGACATATGATGTTTGGAATGAGTATAAATAGGACCCAACAGACAGTGATTACAGGCTTGCACAGCTAGCTTTGCAATGATTCATTGATCTTGTGTCTTCGTCTTTACTGATCTTCACTTCCATTGAGAGAGGCATAGCAGAGAACTTCTCCTGACATCCCTGCTGGTCCTGGTCACTCCTGCTGATTCGGCAGAGGCCTGGCTGTTTCTGCTAGGCCATGTCACTGCTGCTGATTCATGTTTGCTATCCTGACAATACTGAACTGGGCTGATGGTATATATCCTGACAACACAGATTGGATTTGCTCCAAAAAACCTATTTATAAACAGATCCACCTCCCCCTTATCCTAATCACTTTTCTTTTCCATTACCTCTGGTAGGTGGTGGGCTAGAGGGGAGGTTAAAGCATTTAAGAACCCTTTTCATTTTTTTGACTGTCCTAAATTATTTATTGGATATGAATTGTACAAATATCACGTGTATTAGCAGTAACGGTGGAGCTGGAGACTATTGAGCCTTCTTCAGGCTGCACGGTGAGAACCACCAGTAGTGTGGTGGAGCTTGTGGCCCTTTCCAAAGCCACAGCTCTTTCGGCCAGCAGAAGTCAGCCCTCGCATCTCTCTCTGCTTGTGGACTGGTTTGGTGATCCACTGGGTGGCAGGATTTCTTCTGATAGCTTTATGGAATCGATCAATGAGAATAACCTCAAAAGACCGGGCAGTGATGGCGCATGCCTTTAATCCCAGCACTTGGGAGGCAGAGGCAGGCAGATTTCTGAGTTTGAGGCCAGCCTGGTCTACAGAGTGAGCTCCAGGACAGCCAGGACTACACAGAGAAACTCTGTCTCGAAAAACCAAAAAAAAAAAAAAAAAAAAAAAAAAAAACACAAAAAAAAAAAAAAAAATCAAAAAATTTATATGTGGAATCTTCACCAACCCAGTAGGAATTCAGGACTCTCAAAGCCCCACAATGGTACCCAGCTCTCTCCTCAGCAACAGACTGAAGGCTTCCGGCAAATTTCAGCTGGTTATTAACACCACGGTGGACAGGCTTGCTGTAAGTTTCACCCTTAGGAACTGGGCGTTTGCGACCATCACAGCAGACACGAATCCTGTAAATGACATAACCTTGTTTCGCCTTGTATCCCAGTCTTTGCGCTTTATCAGGCTGGGTGGGGCGGGAGACCGGGGAGCCCTGTACAGTGCAGAGAGCTGGCGGCATTGCCAGCTGCGGACCCTCAGAAGAAAGCGCATCACGTCGGACTGCTTCTTCCTCCATAGCTCTTGGATGTATTTGTATGCACCCATCTTGGCTCACCTGATGGCTGCTGCCAGAGGAAAGGAAGAAGCCTTTCTCTCACCTTAAGAACGCTTTTTAAAAGTGGGATTTGAAAACTTTAAGCCTACAGGAGGCGCCCAACATGACTTAGGCATAATGGGTAACTGCTTCTAGTGTAGAGGAAATGGCAGATTATGACGGGTTAAAAATATTGCTTAAGGAGATTGGCAAAATGGCAGCTGCTGCTGCTGGGTGGTCCTGCCTTGCTCCCAGAAGAGTTTTTGTTGTTGTTTTGGTTTTGTTTTGTTTCATAGTTTTCATTTTTCATGTACACTATTTTGAAAAAGCTTAAGGGGGAACCTGACAATTCTCTTCTCTCAGAGGAGATTGCAGAGTTGGCTCTGCCCTTAAAGAGTGCACAGATAGAGGCAGAAGTGCTTGGAACACAAGAAGGGCCAGTGGGATGAGAACGGCAGGCTTCAGGCCTTGCTTCACACACTGTCACTGCCAGGCACCCAGAGCACCTCCGTGAAACTAGGGTCAGGGAAGAGTAGGGACAGGAACACGGGGGAAGGTGTTCAGTTGAGTGCACCACCAGAGAATTTGCTTGGACCTATGCAGGCACCTTCAGCCTTTGTGCAGCATGTGCTTGCCAATAATGGTAATTCCTGACATAATGAAATGACCTGGTGTCCCATAGAAATGCTAGATCTAAAGCATTTTAAAGAAGCGGTGGAGCTGGGCAGTGGTGGCGCACGCCTTTTGTTAAAGAAATGCTAAATAACTCAGCTACACAGCATAGGGTTATCCCACAAGACTGGAAGAGATTGGTATCAGCTGTACTAGAAGCTGGACAGCAATTACAGTGCTGTCATGGTGGAGGCAGGAAGTTACAAAACTAGAATGTAGAATGTAGAATGTAAAATGTAGCAAGGGGGATGAATGTTACTAAACGTTACTAAATGTTACTAAAATGTTACTAAAGACCAGCTGCTTGGTGAAGGGGTTATGCTGACTTACAAGAACATATCTAATGTGATGGTGTAATTGAACAATGTCAGGTTGCAGCTCTAAGAGCTTGGGATATGATTGAGGACTGGAGGCAGGGATTCACCTCATTTAGTAAGATAACACAGGGTTCAGGAAAAGCCTTTACAGAATTCTTACAGAGACTGGGTTCAGCTATAAATTGAGCCATAGCAGACGCTGAAACCAGACAGCCATTGATAGAAATCTTGGCCTTTGAGAATGCAAACACTGAATGTAAGAGAGTAATCAGACCATAAAAAACACAAGGAACATCAGTAGATGAATGGATAAGGGAGACAACTGGTATTAGTTCTCAGGAGCATAATACCAATCATAACTAGAAATATCAGGAATCAAAATGCTTGATGTTTTAATTGTGGTCAATTTGGTCATTTCCAAAGAAATTGTAAGGCTCAAAGATTCAGAACTCAAAATAACAGGTACACTGACTCTAGAGAATATGGCAATCATAGAAGAGAACAAGGAAGTTCTGCTTGCTATGAGCTGCAAAGGCTTCCAGGGTATTGTAGCCACTGTGGAAAGGAAAGGAAAACACTGGTTTGAGGACTGTTGGTCCAAAAGAGACATACAAGGTAACCTCTTGCCATTGGGAAATGAACTGAGAGGCCTGTCAGCTCCAGGCCCCACAGCAAACAATACGAGCCCCCTTCCTTTGGTCAAGAGGTACCAAATAGGCGAGAAAATCAAAATTAGGTATTTCTGATCTTATACATGCTACAGAAGGAGCAGCTTTGGACCTGGCCATAGATATCTCTCTTACATTATCCTCAAAAGTTGAATGTTACAAACTACTCACTGGTGTGTGTGGTCCCTTACCTTCAGGGACAGCGGGAATAATCTTGGGAAGAAATGGATTAACTTCTCAAGGATTTATTGTGTATCCAGGTATAGTAGATGGAGATAGCAAGGAAGAAATAAAAATTCATCACAAATGTGAAAAGGGAGATGCAAATAGAAGCAGGGGAAAAATTGCTCAATTGTTGGTTCCTTACACCAAGGGCAAGGCTGCTCCTGTTGAACAAACAGGGGCTTTTGGGAGTACTAGGAAATGTGTGTTCTGCCAAACAGTGGAAAATAATCAGAGACCCAAATTAATGGTACAAATGAATGGTGTTGACATAGAAGGGTTGGTAGATACAGGAGCTAGTGTAAGTATCCTTTTCCAAAAGTCTTGGAATCCAGATTGGCCACTTCAGAAGGTTTATACACAATTTATAGGACTTGGTAAATTATCTCAAATAAGATAAAGTGTCAGATGGATTACCTGTGTGGGACCAGAAGGGCAAACAGGGAATTTGAGACCTTATATGGCTGACATCCCCATACATTTATGGGGGAAAGACCTTTTACAATAACGAGGCATTCAAATTAATATTCCTGCAATTATGAGGACAGCAAATGAGGGATTAGGGTGCTATGGTAGACGCTCCTGGGGAAAGTATTGATACAGGGGATAGAAAAGAACAATCACAAGCTGTGTCCATGATCAAAAAACAGGACATCACAGGGACTCAGTTTCCAAATTTACAAAAGGGGCCACTGCTGACATAGTCACAGCCTTGCCCCTGAAATGGTTATCAAACCAGCCTTTGTGGCAGGAGCAATGGCCCATAACAAAAGAAAAATTACAGGCACTTGAACAACTGTTCCAAGAGCAGCTGGAGGCTCAACATATAGAAAGTCTTCCAGCCCATGGAATTCCCTGTGTTTGTTGTTAAAAAGAAGTCAGGCAAATGGAGGATGACAATGATTTAAGAGCAGTTAACAAGGTAATTCAGCCAATGGGTTTTTTACAGCCTGGACTTCCTTTACCATCTTTGTTACCAAAATCACGGCCTACACTAATAATTTACTTGAAAGATTGCTTTTTCACAATACTCTTGCATGAGCAGGATAGGAAAGGGTTTGCTTTCTTAATACCTACTTTGAATAATAGTCATCCACTAAAGAGATACCACTGGAAGGTGCTTCCACAGGGAATGTTAAACAGTCCAACTCTACGTTAGTATTTTGTGCAACAACCATTAGAAATGATATGTAAGCAATTCCCTCCATCTACCACTTATCATTGTATGGATGACATTCTGTTGGCTGATTCTGACAAAGATGTTTTAGAGAATGTGTTTAAGGTAACATAAAGAATTCTGCTATGCTGGTAGTCTCAGATTGCTCCCCCCACCCCCCAAAAAAATAACAAAGAGGAGAATCACTTAGTTATTTGGATTATTGTCTTAGGGTTTTACTGCTATGAACAGACACCATGACCAAGGTCACTCTTATAAAGGACAACATTTAACTGGGGCCTGCTTACAGGTTCAGAGGTTCAGTCCATTATCACCAAGGCAGGAACATGGCAGCATCTAGGCAGGCATGGTGTAGGAGAAGCTGAGAGTTCTACATTTTCATCTGAAGGCCGCTAGTAGACTATTGGCTTCCAGGCAGCTAGGATGAGGGTCTTAAAGCCCACACCCACAGTGACACACCTACTCCAACAAGGGCCACACCCTCTAATAGTGCCACTCCCTGGGCCAAGCAATACAAACCGTCACAGTTATAAAATCAGTCAACAAAAAAATCTGACCACGCCAGGTGGTGATGGTGCACGCCTTTAATCCCAGCACTTGCAGGTGGATTTCTGAGTTCGAGGACAGCCTGGTCTACAGAGTGAGTTCCAGGACAGCCAGGGCTACACAGAGAAACCCTGTCTCAAAAAAAAAAAAAAATCTGACCACAAAAGGTATATATCCATAGGGACCAATTGCAAACTCTTAACAATTTTCAAAAATTAATGGGAGAAATGAACTGGCTGAAGTCTACAATTAGACTAAGTACATATGAGTTAAGTAATCTGTTTCAAACATTACAAGGATATTCAAATTTAAAGAGGCCAAGGTGTTTAACAGCTGAAGCTGAAAAAGAGTTAGCTCTTGTAGAACAAAGACTGCAAGAGGCATATGTGGATAGAATTGATCCTAACCTTGATTGTATTCTGGTCATTTTACCTTCAATTCATTCTACTACTGGGTTCATTATGCAAAGGGAAGATAGTGTGGACTCCCTTAGCTCATAAACAAACAAAAAACTGAATATATATATAAAATTTCTGAATTAATTAAAAAGGTAGAATAAGACTGCATCAATTGTCAAGAACAGACCCAGCAGAAATTGTGGCACCTCTTAGCAGTGCTGAGATGATGTCACTATGGTGATCAGTGAGGGCTGGCAAGGAGCCTGTAGTAACTTTTTGGGTAAAATTGATAATAAATAACCAAAATGCAAACATATATAGTGTATAAAAAGAACTAATTTGATTCTTCCACGTATAGTAAAGAGAACACCAGTTACAGAGGCACCAAAATTTTATATTAATGTAAACAAGATGAGGATGGAAGGTTATAAGTTACATAAAATAAACAAGGTGGTCAAAAGTCCATATACATTGGCTGCAAAATCAGAATGGTATGCAATCCTTATGGTACTATTAGATTATCCTGAATCTCTTAACATAATTACTGAGTCTTTATATGTGGAAAGAGTTGTCTTGTCAATAGAGACTGATGAATTTGTACCTGATAACTCAGAATTAACTTTTGTTATTTATACAATTATAATAGGACATCAGAAGTAGAAATTATCCATTACATATTAATCATATTAGGTCTAATTCAGATTTGCCAGGTCCATAAGCTCAAGGAAATGAGAAAATTGGAAATGTGTTAGAAGCCTCAAAATTTCATGAGAAACATCATGTTAATGGGAAAGGTTTAAAGAAAAACATTCTGTCACTTGGCAACAAGCCAAAAAAATATTAACAAAAATGTCCTACCTGTTCCCTATACAACCAAACTCCATTGCCTGCTGGCAGTAACCCTCGGGGCACCAAAAGAAATGACATCTGGCAGGTGGATGTTTTCCATTTTGCGGAATTTGGAAAACAAAAATATATACACTATACCATTGAAGTGTACTCAGGGTTTCAATGGGCATTTGCTTCTGAAAAGGAAAAGACTGTGTAATTGCATGTTTATTGGAAATAATGGCAATTATGGGGATTCCTGCACAAATTAAAAGTGACAATGCTCCCACATATGTATCCAATAAGATGAAGCAATTGTCTGCATATTATAATATAAAGCATGTCACTGGTCTACCACATAATCCCACAGGACAAGCAGTTATAGAAAGATCCAATCATACCTTAAAAGAGATGCTTATGAAACAAAAAGGGAGAGTACAACCCGCAGGCACATACTAAATAATGTGTTGTCAGGATATACACCACCAGCCCAGTTCAGTAGTATCAGGAGAGCAAACACGAATCAGCAGCAGTGGCATGGCCTAGCAGAAACAGCCAGGCCCCTGCCGAAGCAGCACAAGTCATCTACCGTCTGTTGGGTTATCTTTATATCTCCTCTTAACATCATGTATCCTTTCACGTGTTTGCTTAGCTAAACATCCTTTCACCTGTGTCTGCTTCAGGGAAACAGTCCTTCATTTGTCTGCCCCAGCAAGACACCATCCAACTTAGCTGACTTTCCAAAGAAACCTTAAGTTTCCACTTCAAGCCGGGTGGTGGTGGTGCACGCCTTTAATCCCAGCACTTGGGAGGCAGAGGCAGGCGGATTTCTGAGTTCGAGGCCAGCCTGGTCTACCGAGCGAGTTCCAGGACAGCCCGGACTACACAGAGAAACCCTGTCTCGGAAAAAAACCAAAAAAAAAAAAAAAAAAAATTTCCACTTCAGGATCCTGTCCGTTCCAGATTGTGCTTCATCCTTTCAGCCCACTGTGCAGTGGAGTCTGGACACCCTGAGAAGGAGAAGACAGAAGACAGGGAACCACAACATTCATTCTGGACTCCACTTCACCTTCCTTGCCTGGCGTGCTGCAGCATCTGATGCTCCAGAGGGAAAAGGCAGACTTCGGACCCAACCCATTCTGAACTTCACCCTTCCCTCTCTGAGCTGTGGTGTACCAGTGACATCCAGACACACTGAGAGGAGAGGCGGAACCTGGAACCACAAAGGATCTGGTTATATTTTGTCACTGGAGTTTGAACTTTGATGGTTCAAAAGAGTCCTGAAATTTGCATTTTCCTCTCTATCTCCCACCTGTGGATTCAGATGTGAACTCTCGGCTGTTCCTACCTTGATGCCTTTGCTCTGCTATGATGAACTCTAGCCCTCTGAAACTGTAAGGCCAACTAAGCACTTCCTTCTATAAGTTCCCTTGTTCATGGTGTTTCATCATAGTCATAAAGTAACCAACACATTCCCTGGAAGCTGGAGTTACGTGTGGCTATGAGCTGCCTGACATACAGCTGTGAACCAAACCCTGGTCCTCTGTAAGAATAGGACGTGTTGTTCATGGCTGACCCATTTTCCCAGGTCCTGGTTCTCTACTTTGATTGGTAGACTACCTTATATAACAGTTCTCCACTGCCCATGTCCATTCCCATAGTACATCTGATTTTAATCATATGCACACCCAATTATTCATAAGCATAAAACGGGAAATAGGGGATTCCCCCTTACAAAGCTTAGAGAGGACAGAGTTTTGCCTTTACTGTGCATGCACCTGAAACCAGTTCAGGGCAGACTGGCTCTTCTCGTGTTCATCCCTGGACACATTGGGGATGTACTTGAATAAACTATCTCAATTTGATTGTCAGCATAGGTGGGGAGGCCTCTGCTCTTGTTCAGGAATATGTGCATCCTGACTCAGATGTAGATCATGGACCCGAGGTTGCTATTGTTTGGAGAGGGATGTTTTTGCAAAGTACATTGGGAAGGAATTTGGCCAGCAAGGGAACTATTGCTACAAAAAGGTGGGCATAACCCAAACCCAGTTGAGTTCCAGGGTGCTAAACTGTCTCCTATGCTTGCCAGCCATTCAGGTGAGGGACTTTATCATCTAGCAATTACTGCCAAACACTGAGTTATCCAGGAGCTGGAGAGACAGCTCACACATTAAGAGTGTTGACTGCTTTTGCAGAGGACCCACGTTGGGTTCCTAGCACCCACACTGGCCCCTCACAATGGCTTATGACTCTATTTGCAGGGACCCAACACTCTTTGCTGACTTCCACGTGCACCAGGACAGACTGACTTGCAGGCACTAACTCACACAGATACAATAAAATGTAAATAATTGTTTAGAGGTGTGGTGGCTGTCATCTCGGTGCTGAGGCAGGAGAATAGTTATGAATTTGAAGTCAGGCTGGGATACAGAGTGAGACGCTGAATAACTCAGGTGTGGAGGCACACACCTTTAATCCCAGCACTTGAGAGCTGAGGATTTCTGTGAGTTTAAGGCCAGCCTGGTCTACAGAGTAAGTTCCAGATCACTCATGGTTACATAGTGAGATCTTGTCTCCAACAAAACAAAACAGAAAAGTTAAAAAACTCTAAATAACTAGAGAGGTAAATGAATAAATAATGAAGTCACTCATTAGAGATTTCAAAATGGTGATTTTTTTTCCCCATTACTTTTTCTGTTTTTATTGCTTGGATTGGGTTTTCTCTGTCTGAAGAGCTCATTCACTGAAACCGATTTTGTGCCTTGAAGTGGTAAAAATAAGGACTTAAGATAGGCATCACCTTCAAAGGTTTTCTTCTGGTTATTGAGATATAATCTCACACTTTAGCCCAAGATGGACCTGAGACTGCCCTGCCTCAACCTCCAGAGTACTGATTGAAATGTGTTCCTGGCACTGCTCCCATTCCACACCAACTCCATTCCTCCCCAGCTTCAGCCCTTACCACCTCACTTCCTGTCTTTGAATCTGAATGCTCTGGGGACCTCCTGGGAGTGGGATCCTGCAGTGTGTATGCTGTGTCTGGCTCATGCCACTAAGCAGATAGATGTCAGAATGTCCTTCATTTGCAGATATCCTAGTATATTCTTTTACACTACACTTGAAAATACATTAACACTTGGGCTATTTCCCCATTCAATCTTGAAATTTTTAAAATTTTTGTTGAGTGTGTGGGAGTGCCTGTCATGGCACAGGAGGAGTCCATTCTTTCCACTTTAATGTGAGTTCTGGAGGACAAGATCCAGGACCTTGGCTCATCTCTACAAGACATTATGCAGAAACCATTCCCTGCAGCTCCCGTCAGAACCAGACCATTGGTGCCTCTCCTCAGTTACATCAATTTACCTGATCTAGTCTCTCTGAAAGGTGAGTGAGCCTTGGTTATCTTTAGGGCTAGTTAAGCTGCTGGTGGCATAGCACTCTTACTCCATGAACAAGGGAGGGCAGGTAGTCTCCTCACCACTGTCTTGAGCTCACAGAACTTTGCCTCCACCTCCAAGTGTAGGGGGTTGGTCTGGTGCTGCTTGTATTCCGATGCTAAATTCTGTATCCCAAGACCTAGTTGCCCCCAAGGAGGAGATCCTCACATATACCAAGTGATGCTATGTAACTTAGCTTCCCAAGTGAACTGGACAATAAACGACTAAAGCCTGTGACTGGGCAATAGATAGAGGTAGGCGGGTTTTCAGTTACCTGGCTGGAGGTCGAAGGTAGAGAGTGGAGAGAAAAAAAGGACAGGGAAACTGGAGGAGGCTGCCATGAGAGGAGATGTGCCATGAGCACATCTCCTAGCCAGGAAAAACAGCAAGTGACGAGGGACACATGGCAGGAATGTAAGTTAGAATAGCTCAAAACAAGCTCCAAACTAGAATTAGCTGCACAATCTAGACTTATGGTTTGTAAATAAAATACCTGGATTGTGTGTCTTTTATACAGGCTAGCAAGACTTTATATTTCTTTTATATCGAAGTTCTAGGATGATAGGCATGCGTCACTGCACTTGTTTTATAGAGTGTTGAGGATAGAACCCAGGGCTTCATCGTTCTAGGAGAGTGCTCTATCAATTATGACCCAGCCCCGGCCTTCAAGTCAAAAGTGAAAACAGAGCTGTGGATGTAGTTCAACAGTGGGAGCCCCGAGTTCAGCCTTCAGTATGGCAGGATACACAGTCTACAGTTGACTGCTGACTACTGTTCCTTTCCCTGTGTTGAATAGATGAGACTGCTGATTATTTAGAATGGCCCCGTTTAAGATGTGCACTGTTAACAACCACAACAAGAAGAACCGCCCCAGACAAGTTTGTGAAAAGCTTACATTTTAAATTGTGCATGTCTGTGTGCGAGCGCTAGCACCTGTGTGCAGTGCTTGAGAACGCCATAAGAGGGCACTGAAGTTACGTGCTGGATTTTACAGATGCACACACTGAGCTGGGAGAAGTGGGCTGAACCCACTAGCTTTACGTGATCCAGACCGGTAAAATAATTACCGGCTCTGTCATGCAGGAGCACGGAACATCGTCAGCAATCCCTCCCTCCGCTGGGCTCAAACCTAAACTCTTAGGGCCTTTTTAGGGACGTTCCCTCTAGAGCCGCTTCGGGGATCAGTGCGCAGACACCACGCCACGGCCTGGCCCACCCCCTCCACGTGCAGCGCACACCTCGAGCTGCTCTGCGGAGCTCGCCTCGCGCCTCCTTGACTCCCTCCGCCCGCTCCCTGCGGCGCCCGCTTCCTATTGGCTGACGGCGTTGTCGTTCCGACTGTAGCCCGGCGGGCCCCCACCAGCCCGGAAGTCCCGCCCCGCGCGCGGTGCTCTGGCCTTCTGACAGGCTTGGAGGCTTGTCCGTCGGCGAGGCCGGGCCCGAGTCGGCGGCTAGGGGCCCGCGGTCGCTGAGCGGCCCGGGCTGGCGGCGGTTTCCGGTTCAGCGCGGCTGGCGGGCGGGCGGCCCGGAGCGGCGGCGGCGGCGGCCCCCGACAGACAATGAGAGCGGCGGGGCGTTGCTGAGCGGCGGCGGCGAGAGCGACGCGGGGCCCGGGGGCGGGGCGGGCGCCAGTCATGGACAATCAGGTAAGAAGCCTCCGCCCGGGACTGGCCTCCCGCTGCCCTGCGCGGCGCTTTGGTCGGCTCTGCGAGCACACGGCCCCGCGGGCGCCCGGTGTGCGTGCGCTCATTCCAATGGGCCCTTCTCCAGCCACCGCGACCCCGGGGCGTCCTTCCCCCATCGCCATCTCGGGATGCCCCTCCCCCACTGCGACCCCACGCACCCCTCCCCCATCGCGACCCCAGGTCTGGTGCAGAACCCCTTGGAGTCTATCTCAGCACCCCGATGCCACCCACTACATACTGGGGAATTCTTTGCCAGCGTATTGTATCCACACTGCCGCGGTATCTTGGGGGACTCAGCCTGGCCCAGAGCCCCGTGAGACACCCCTTTGAACCCCAGAACACCCCTTGGGCATCATTCAGGAAACCAGAGCTTCAGCACCTTGGGAACTTAATCTCGTTCCAGAGGTTCCCGGAGACACCCCTTAGGAACCCAGTTTACACACAGACTCCTGAGGTGCTTATCAGGATCCCCGGGCTTTAGCACCCTGGGCATCACAGCTGGAACCCTTTGGGATTCCCCTTGTACTAACATAGCACCCTGGGGATCCCCAGCCTGGTCCACACCTCTCCTGGAAGACTTTTGGAATCCTATAGCCACTCACAGCACCATCGGGATTCTATCCTGGCCCAAAGTCCCCTGGGGAATCTTTTAGAATCCCAGTATGAGAATGGAACGCATTGGAATTACGAAGCCACTCAGTCTAGCTGAGAACTCCACTGAACTCACATCCCCTATGGATCCAAATCTAGCCAGACTCCCTTCAGAACTCCAGTACATCCCACAGCTCCTGGCAACCTTGTCTGGCCCAAAATCCTTGGAAACATGCTCAGAACTTCAGTGGGACTTCAGCCCCTGTGGTCTGTAGCATGGCTTAGAATCTGTGGAGACTCTACACAGAGTCCCCACAGACAGCCCAGGAACTCTAGGTCAGTCCCTCAACATAGCCTCTTAGATGCCACACCACCCCAAATATGGCCTGAGCCTGTCTCCTTTGGAAGATTCTTCCTGGACCCATGACCCCAAATCTCCCCAAACTCCAGGAATCCCCAACCAGGTGCTTCTGTACTGCTCAGCTTCAGGTCTGTTCTGAATGCTTTCTGCTGCAGCCCCACCCTCTCTTCATCTAAGACACCCACTTGAGGTCACTTTTTCCCTGCCTCCTGCCTAGCCTGCCTCCTCTCCTCTATGTCTTCCGCTCATGAGAATCTGGTTCCTTCGCACTCTGTTCTAAGACTCTGGCCTTTTGCCTCCGGGAACTTAATTCTGATGTCGGACCTTGAGCCTGGGCCAGAGTCTAAAGCCCCTTTGACCCAACCTGCACTCACCCTCTTCTGTGCCCAGGGCCCAAGGGTGGCACTGCCTTTCACATACAGACCAAGGGCAGTCTCAGACCTGGTACCCTAGAAGCCTTACAAAGTCTTAAGACTTTGTTTTGTCCCTTGGCTTTGCCCAGCTTTGCGTCTGAGGTGATGATTTCTGACTTTCCGTCTGTAATCCTCGTCTAGTCTTCTCACCCTGGTAGGCCCACTCTGATCTCAGCTGGTCCCTAGAACTCTTCCCCCCTGTCCTGCTCCCTCTCCCCCTCACATTCCTATTGCCTTCCAACCTCACTTAGCTGCAGGTGGATTCCTCAGGCTCCCTGTTGGCAGCCCCCTGCCACTTAGAAACCAGCCCTGTTGGTTCTTTTAAACCTGAGGGTCTTCTGGCCCTTGTGCCCATGTCACCTAGCTCTGTACCATGTGAACTCCTCCCCATCTTCTTTAAATACCTTCACCCAGGGTCACATCCTCCCCCTCCCCTTCCAAAGCCCAAACTTCCAGGGGTAGCTTCCCTTCCTGGGAAGGTGTGGGGCTGTGGGAGTGGCAGCTGATGGCTTCCTCTCTCTTGGTAAGGCCAGATTGGGGCATTCCTAGTTACTGGTGACATGGAGGTGACATCATCTGGTTTGGCCATGTGGCTGTGTAGTTTCAGGTGCATGGGCAGGGACCTCCTGTGTGTCCCACTATCTGTGACCTAGCATCACTGGGGCAGGTAACTGGTGGCTTTGCTTTTGTCCCTGGTGTGCCTGACTTTCTGCTAGTGAACAGTCTGGTTTGCAAGCCTGCTTGCTACCTGGGCTCTTCATTGATCGAACCACATAAAACGTCCCTGTCCTTCGGTACCTTCTGTACTCTAAAGCTCAGGAGTCCTCAATAGAGTCCCCAGAGATTGGAGGCCATTCCCTCTGTGGTGTGCTGGGTGGCTGTCACTCTGTGGCTGCAATGCTGAGGAAAGGCAGCAATCTCAGGGACAGTGGGGAACAGGATTTGCTCAGGTGTAAGACCCCTAAGAGCTGCCGGTACTCACCTGTGACTGTGTCTGCTTTTAAGTTTCAGCCAAGTAGTATGGAGAGCTGAGCCCTTAATCACAGGAGCACATGTTAAGTGCTGGGCAGCCATTATGACTGAGCACCCAGCCATAGCAGGGCTAACAGACAGGACCCTCGCACAAAAGTGGACCAACAGTGTTGGGCTGTGGTGCTGGTATGCATGTGCCATCTGCCTTTCCTTCCCGACCAGCTCAGGAGAAGAGCAGCTGCCCTCCTTGCAACTATGAGACCCCTGTGGGAAGTGGAGGGCTGGCCCTCAGAGATGTGATTGTCCTCAAGGGACTGTGAGTGTGCAGGGTAGAGTCCAAGCCTCTCCCCACTGTGGGGTTGCCATGAACCCATATGTGCCTTACTGGGAAGCAGTGTGCTCAAGTGTGGGTTTCTAGCCCTGCATGCCTTCTCTGTCCCTGTCTTGGTCTCATGTTTCTCTGTGTCTCTGAGGTTGGTGCAGAGGCCAGCACAGAAGTAATGGTTTTTACTTGGCTTCCTGTTTTCCCTATGGGCAGGAAGGCCAGGAAAGTATCTCAGGTGTCCCCTTCACGCCCATACCCACCATGCCCACCTTACTCCCCAATCCAGTGCTGTCTGTTGTATTGGATTTCCATGTTGAGCAGGGGCATACCCAGGGTTGTTGCTGACTTTGGGTAGGGATGGAATAGAATTGGCTTTTTGGGGTACAGTGCTAGAAAGATGAGAAGGGTCTGAGAGCACAGTGGGGCTCCCCAGCAAATTATTAGAGAGGGTGTTGTAACTCCCAAAGAGCCTGGGCGCTCCCTTCCCAGAGTCCCTGACCTGGCCTCAGAAGAGGTACAGTGTGGTCATAGGTGGCCCTGTTTGGGACTCCTCCACTCTGGGAATGGATACTCAGGTGTGGGGCTGCTGGATTCTTTCCCTGATATCCTGAGTGTTCCACCTCCCACAGGAGTCCTGATAGGAGGCTGTAGACAGAGCACTGGAGTTGGAACCGAGTCTCTGGTCCTCTGTAGCTAGCCTTAGGCTTTCTCATTCTGCTCTGCTGGCCTGCTTGACAGGGGTAGGGACCTGCCACCTGGATTGGGGCTGCCAACAGTTCTAGTACCTCACCCAGGGAGGAGGAGACACATAGTGGCTCTCCTTGTGTTGTAGACCCTTCACAGTCTTCTTTCAGTACCTATCATATCCATGCAAATATCACACCTGTCCCTTCCCAGGTCCTTCTCGTCCCTTTGTTTTGAGCATTGTGCCCTGTCAGAGGGAAGACATTGCTGGGCCCAGAAAGGAGGTGACAGTGGTTGGAGGCTGGGCCCCAGGGCTGCCAACTTAGATGTATTTTTTAATTTTTTGTTCTCCAGACTTGTCTTGCCAAAAGGCCAGGTGCTTTCCACTGTAGTGGAGTGTTTTAGGGTACCATGTTTCTCTTACACTCCAGGCTACCTGCTTCCCAGGAGTGCTGTCTGGGACTAGTTCTAGAGAGTTCAGTTGACTTGGTCTTGTGTCTCTGTTGGGTCGGGGTCTGGGTCCTGGCACCTTCACCATTAGTATGTGTGAACCTTGCTATGGGGGTGGACCTGATGTGTTTTCTTACTGAAGGTGAGAGTCAGATGCATGCAAGGTATTGCCAGCAGGAGCTAGATGACAGGTATAATTATACCATGGGGTGTTGTGTAGATTCCCAGAGGAAAGGCCATTTGTTACAGAGAATTCCCATAAGAAAATCAGATGAAAACCTATAGGAAAACTAACAGCTAATGACTGCCTCCTGGGCCCAAGCTTTGACTTGGAGGTGTTGTTGGAGGGTTGGCCAGGAGGAGTGGATGATGGATGGGTGGGAGGGATTTGTTGATCGATGTGTGGATGGATGGATGGATGGATGGATGGATGGATGGATGGATTGGAGGATGGATATGTGAGGGCATATCCATCAGTGGATGGATGGATAGGTTGGTAGATGTGTGGATAGATGGGTTAATGGTTATGTTAGTGCATGGTGGGTGAATAGACAGATGGGTAGATGGATGGTGGCAGGGAGGATGGATGAATCAATGGATATATGAGTGTGTGGTGGGTGGATAAGGGTGTATGGGTGAATTTAGAGTCACTCAGAGCTGTGGGATGGGGTGTTCTGCCCTTTGCCCCTATACACTTAGAGAGAGCGGGCTCCCTCAGGAAGGGCCTGTGAGGGGCACCTTGTGCTGTTTGTCTTGCTTGCTGGATTGGGATTCTGGGTCTGAGTGCCCTCTGCCAGTTGGCCTGGCAGCATGAAGCCTCCTTTTGAGCTTAACTGACCCCAGGCACTCTGAGGCTTCGGGCTGCTGTGCCCCTTGGCTTTTGATCTCCAGCAGCAGGATGAGTGACACTTCTGGGGCAGGCCCTGGCATGGGGGCTTTCCTTGGGGTCCAGGCAGCAAGGTCACTTGTAGCTCCCAATTTTGGGGATTGTGCAGAGGCAGCCATGCAACAAGTGGTCATGGTGCTAGGAGGGCCTTGCAGTGCTGGCGGCATGAGCTAGGTCATGCTGGTTATGGCAGTGTTTCTACCCAAGTTCCACTTGCCATCAACACTGCTCCTGGAGAGCCAGCTGTTGGGTTTGCTCAAGTGTGGGCACAAGGGATCTAGGTAGAGAGCAAGAAGGGGCCTGAAGATGATGTCACCAGGGTGGCTAGGGCTCAGCTGTACCTTGAGCTGCAGCAGCAGCTTAGGCCCCTTTCTTTATGTTGATGGCACAGACCCTATGCTGTCTCACCACCACCACGATTTCTAGAAGATCCTGCCCCCCCCCCCCCCCCCCGAGTGTGGATCTCTCCTTGAGCTTTAGCACAGGAAGGTTGAAGGTGATTAGGTCTGGGGGGACCTGGACATGACTGGTCCAGCCCTTAACTGGGGTGTTGTGGCTCTAGTTGGCACCAGCCCTTTGGCCATTAGTGTTGCTAGCCAGTGCTTTGGGCACAGGCTGCCAACGCCTTGAAACCTCCTGTTTACTTTGGCTTGTGTCTTGAAGTTCTGGCGCCTGCGTCCTAGCCCCGATGGAGCTGTGGTCATTTGTTCTTTCGCAATAGCCACTGTGCTGCCTGTGCTGTGGCCCATATGAGATCCTCATGTCAGGCAGGCAGCCCAGGGCTTAGCTGGTGAGTTGTAGGATGTAGAGATCAGGCCTACAGCTGACCAGGAACTCCAAAGAAATGGCTCAGGGGAATAGGGTTACCAGTGTTTAGGAGTCTTGGAAGCCTCCAGCCAGCAGTGGCCTTCTGATCATGTTCTCCAGGGTGCTGGCAGTATTGCTCTAGAATCATGTTGAAAATTCTCTAACCATACCCCATGCTCATAAAACTGCTTGTGCTTCATCTGTAGTTTGTCCATACAGGTATCTTGAGGTCTGGCCATGTAGCCCAGGTTAGCCTTTAGCTCATCCTCTTTGCCTCTGCTGGGTCACTGGCAGGCACCACACCTAACAGGTGTTGATGGATAGTTTTCCCCAAGATGTTCCCAGTGCTGGGACTCTGGCCCTTCTACAGTCCATGCAGAGTTACAAGCCCTGCCCACTTGTCCCAGAGACCACATCATATCTGCACTCAGGTCCACCTGGTTTCTCCTGTCAGGCCTCCCTTCCCTTTCTTCAGCTTCTCCCCCACCTGCCACCATTTGTGGCCAAGCATGTCTTTCAGATGTCCCTGCCATTGTCCACTTACGGTCCACTATCATACTACCTGTGTCCCATCTGGAGAGCTTCCTAGGAGCCTAAACTATGCTTGTCCTTGCATACACAGACTCTAGAGGGGTTATGCGGTCAGGTGTGGGGAAAGGGTTGGAGATGTAGGTATAACTTCTGGGGTCTAGGCACTTGGACATTGGTTCCACTGGGGAGAACTAGCAGAGGCCAGTGTATCCAAGTTCCTAGGAGAAGGCCTGGGCCTCAGGCCTCCTGCTTGATTGTCTTGCTTATCTGGGCAGGGCACTTAGCAAGCCCATGTGCCCTCTGCTGCTGTCAGAACCCTGTTTTATATTGTCAGGCCCTTCCATCAAGAGCATTTTGGTGGAGTCAGACGGGAGACCGCAGCACTCAGGAAGCAGAGGGGTGGAGAGTTCAGGGCAGCCTGGGCTTCATGGTGAGACCTTGTCTTTAAAAGGGTTGGGGCAGCTGGGCAGTGCTGGCACATGCCTTTAATTCCAGCACTTAGGAGGCAGAGGCAGGCGGATTTCTGAGTTCGAAGCCAGCCTGGTCTACAGAGTTGAGTTCCAGGACAGCTAGGACTATACAGAGAAACCCTGTCTCCCAAAACAAAACAAACAAACAAAAGGGTTGGGGCTGGGGGGACTAGGGCTGAGCATGATGGCACACACTTAAGTCTCAGCACTGAGTTCAATGATAGTCTGGTTTACACAGCAAGTTCTAGGCTGGCCAAGGGTACTTGAGTGAGACCCTGACTCAAAAATAACGTCTAGGGAGGGCCTGATGGTGTAACTTAGTGCTTGCTTAGCATGCATGAAGGCCCTCAGGTCAGTCCGTAGCATCAACAAAAAGAAAGAAAGAAAGACAGAGTGCGCGTGCATGCGTGCATGTGTGTGATAGTTTTTGGGCTGAAGGGATGGCTCAGTAGAGTGCTGCCTTGTAAACATGAAGACCTAAGTTGGGTCCCTAGAAGTCATGTGAAAAAGCTGGGTGTGGTGCTTGATTGTGATCCAAACCTTGGGGAGCTGCAGACAAGGAGGTCCTGGGGCATTATGACCATCTACTCTAGCCTAATTAGTGTGTTCCAGGCCTGTGGAAGACTCTGTCTCAAAGAAAGTGGGCCTGGGCAACAGTTAGGTTGTTAAGAGCACTTGCTACTGCTCCAGAGGGCCAAAGTTGGGTTTCCAGCGTCAAACAGGTGACTCACAAACACAGTTCTAGGGAATCCAGTTCCTTCTTCTGACACCCTCTCACTCCAGCTCCACACACAGCAGATACACAGACAAATATGTAACTAAATGCAGTAAAAATAAACTGTAAAAAAGAACCGTAAATCGTATTCCTGAGAGTGACCTTCAGAGCTGTCTTCTGCCTCCATCCACACACTCACACATGCATACACACACACCACATTGAAAACATATAAAAAGACTGGGGAGATGGATTGGTGGTTAATGTGCTCACTGTTCAATATGAAGGGCAGTTGAGCTCCCTAGCACCTATTCAGACCAGCACTGGGGAGGCAGAGGTCCAGTGTCCCTCTCCACTTTCTGTTGCTGGGTTAAACACATGACCAAAGACAGATTGATTGGCTTACACATGCAAGTCACAGCCCATCACTGAGCCAGGGCTTGCTCCTCATGGCTTCCTTAGTTCTGTTTTTTGTTTTTTTTTTTTAATATATATATATCCATCCCAGGACCACCTGCCCCCATGATGGGCTGAGCCCTGGCATATCAATCATTAATTAAGAAACCACAGCACAGGACAGTCTGATAGAAGCGCTTTCTTGTTGAAGTTCCCTGTTTGGATGATTCTGGCTTGTGTCAAATTGACAAAAAGTAACTAGCACCTGGACAAGCTGGTACCTGGATGAGCCAGACCAGCACCAATGAGAGGGCCTTCGTCAATATGTACAGTGGAGAGTGGTGGGGGAGGATCTTTGGGCTTGCATACATGTATATAACATGTCCAGAGAAGGTTCTTACAGATTACAGGGATTCTAGTTGGCTCCCTTTCTGAGATGGGCCCACCTTTGTGCAGGGAGTCCCTTGGAGTGTAGTGGCTTTGTGTTTAGTTTGGGGCTGGTCTGAGTCACCTGGAGTTTCAGGGTACAGTAGTGCTCCATTAGGGAGCTGCTGTGTCTGGCTTGGGTAGCACTCTGGGACCATCAGTAGCAGGTTGCCTAGTTATGCTCTTCAAGGTCTCAGGCTCTATGTTCAAGTCAACAGCAGGGGCCATGATAGTTTCCATAAAGAACACAGACTGGGAGGTGGTCAGGGAAAATGCCCTGTGGAGGAGACCATCAAGTTCTGAGTGATGTTCAGGGGGTGTCTAGGGGACAGCATGAAGTTGAAAGGGCCACAGATGTTGCTGCTGATGTAAGGAGCCAGGACCTGAGCCCTCTTTGCACATGCTGGGGACTGTGGTGCATGTGTATCTGCTTCCTAGAAGCATGCGGAAGCACCCACAGCCAGTACTGACTGTGCCCTAGACCAGGGCACAGGACAGCAGTGAGTGTCTCTGCCTCCATGCTGACCAGGTCCCTGCCTCTCTCTTTTCCCTAGTGCACTGTCCAGGTGAAGTTAGAGCTGGGGCACCGTGCTCAGCTGCGGAAGAAGCCCACCACTGAGGGCTTCACCCATGACTGGATGGTCTTCGTGCGTGGCCCTGAGCAGTGTGACATCCAGCACTTTGTGGAGAAGGTCATCTTCCGGCTGCATGACAGCTTCCCCAAACCCAAGCGTGGTGAGTGCCCTTTCCCTGCCTTTCCCCACCAGTAGCCCTGTGAGCTTGGAGGTGGCAGGACCCCTGTGATGTGACTAGTGACTGGCTGGGACAGGTGGGTGCTGGAGCAGCTAGGAAGCACCCTGGGTCAGAAGTGATGAGGATGATGGCTTGAGAGCTCTCTGAGAGGTCTGACTCAGCATACACACAACTCTTAAGGCCAGCCCCATGCCCAGCACAACAAACTCACCAGTAGTTTTGGAGTTGTTTGTTTTTTTGTTTTGTCTTGTTTTTATTTATTCTTTCTCACAATGCTTTGTCTGGGCCTTTTTCTCCCCTTATAGATCTTTTGTTTCTATGTAGGTATGTGTATGTTTCTTGTGCTTTCTCTTTGGCTCTTTTTTTCCCATTTGTTTTGTCTATTCTAGTTTGTTTTTGTTTGTCTTGTATTACTGTTATTTTTTAGATGTTTGTTTGTAATCTAATGAGAGAAAGAAAGTATGTGGGCTTGAGTGGGTGAGGAAGGACCTGCGAATAGTTGGGAGAGGAAAACTAACCAGAATATACTGTATGAAAAATCTATTTTCAGTAAAAAAAAAAAAAAAAAGAATACATACTATTTAGGGTAGAAAGATTATGGGGGCTCTCACTACTGTGCTTGGATATGTATTTCTCCTCTGGCTACCATGTTATCAAGACTGCATCATGTGGTTCTTATCGCTGTCCCTCACTTCCCACCTGCCTCAGGAGCAGCTGCCCTGGGGGACAGTGTCTGGTAAGGTTTGTGATCAGAAGTGACTTCCTGTGGCAGGTGGTCTCTGCATAGTGTGTTTTGTGTGTGTGTGTGTGTGTGTGTGTGTGTGTGTGTGTGTGTGTGTGTAGGCTGGTCAGGCTGCCTCAGCTGTTTACTCTTCACTTTGGGTCATAGCTTGGCATGCTCTGGAGTCCACAGCCATTTTCTTTTTGTTCTGTGCTAATGATAAAACTCAGGATTTTACATGTTAGCTGAATACTACTGCTGGGTCACACACCTAATTCTGAGGATGATATATTCTGGGCGGGGCCTCTAATCCTGACCATGACAATAGCACCTCACTGGGGGATTCTGTGCAGGGGCTCTATTCTTGAGCCCGCCCTGGGAGATTCCACTTGGGGGCATTACCCTATCACTTCCCCAGCCCCACACTGGGGGATTCTAGCCAGGGGCTTCACCCTGATCACAACCCCAGCCCCACACTGTAGGAGTCTACTCATGGGCTTCACCCAATCATGCCCCAAGGCCCTCACTGTAAGATCAAGTACAATAAATACTATTTTCTTGGGTGTGTCAGGACTGAGCAGAATGCTTTTCTCTAGTGAAGCTCTTCAACTGGGGAGAACTGTTGCTGGACCGTTCAGCTTCTGCATTGCTGTGTGGGCTGTAGCCATGAAGATTGACACTGGGCTTGCAGTGGGTGACAGGTTATGCTTGGGCCAAGCACCCCCATTTGTTTGTTTGTTTGTCTTTACATCCCAACCACAGTTTCCCCCCTCCCCTCCCCTCCCCTCCCCTCCCCTCCCCTCCCCTCCCCTCCCCTCCCCTCCCTTCTCCTCCTGGCCTCTTTCCTCCACCTCCCCTCTTCATCAGTCTCCACCCCTATCCCTGTCTACTCCTCCTGTTTCTCTTCAGAAAAGGGCAGCCCTCCTAAGGATATCAACCAGCCATGGCATATCAAGTTGTAGTAAGACAAGGTACCTTCTCTCCTATTGAGCCTAGATGAGGCAGCACAGTGTGGGGAAAAGGTCCCAAAGGCAGGCAACAGAGTCAGACAACCCCTGCTCCCACTGTTAGGAGTCCTACAAGAAGACCCAGCTGCACAACTTGCAGAGGGCCTAGGTCAGTCCCATGCATGCTTTCTCGTTGGTGGCTCAGTCTCTGTGAGCCCCTATGGTCTCAGGTTAGTTGAATCTATAGTTTTATGGTGTCCTTGACCCCTCTGGCTCCTCCACTCCCTCTTTCCCATCTTCTGCAAGATTCCTCAAGCTCCACCTAATGTTTGGCTATGGACCTCTATATTTGTTTCTATCAGTTACTGGGTGAAGCTTCTATGATGACAATTGGGCTAGATGCCAATGTATGAGTATAGCAAAATATCATTAGGAATCATTTTATTGACTATTTTTTCCCCCATTTATGTTTGGTTCTATCCTAGGTCTCTGGGCTATCCCGCCTCTGGTTCCTAGCCATCCAGACAGTGTCAGTGTAGGCTCCTTCTCATGGCATGGGTCTTGAGCTGGATCAGTCATTAGTTGGCTACTCCCACAATTTCTGTGCCACCTTTACACGATTGGTGTTTTGTTCAAAAAGTTCTCTCCTGTCCCAATGCATTCAGGGTTTTCAGATTCAGTGTATCTGGTTTTATGTTGAGGTCTTTGATCGAGGTGGACTTGACTTTTGTATAGAGTGATAGATATGGATTTATTTGTATTCTACATGCAGATACCCAGTTATTTGGTTTGCAGTTACCAAAGTTTGCCTTCTTTGTCAAAAATCAAGTGTCCATACGTATGTGGATTTACTTCTGGATCTTCACTTCCATTGATAACCAGTCTGTTTTTATGCCAATACTGTGCGGTTTTGTTTTTTTGTTTTAGTACAGCTTGAGGTCAGGGATAGTGGTTCTTTTATTGTACAGGATTGTTTTAGATATCATGTTTGTTTGTTTGTGTACTGTTGGTTTTCTATATGAAGTTGAATATTGTTTTTTTTTAAGGTCTGTAAAGAATTGTGTTGAAATTTTGATGGGAATTGCGTCGAATTTGTAGATTTGGTATGATGGCCATTTTACTATGATTCATGATTGGGAGATCTTTCCATCTTCTGATATCTTCTCTGCTTTCATTTTTCATCGACTATGAAGTTGTCTTACAAGTCTTTCTTTCACTTGCTTCGTTTTAGTTAACTAAGGTATTTTAGGTTATTTGTGGCTATTGTAAAGGGTGTTGTCTCCCTAATTTCTTTCTTAACACGTTTATCATTTGTATACAGGAAGGCTACTGATTTCTTTGAGTTAATTTTGTATGCAGCCACTTTGCTGAAGGTGTTTATCAGCTGTAGGAGTTCCCCGGTAGTATTTTTGGGCTGCTTATGTATGCTCTCATATCATCTGTGAATAGTGAGGACTTCCCAGAACCCTCCTGAAAAACTTGTGTGTGGCATATGAGTGATCCCTGTGTTGGGGATGGAGACCAAGGGATCTTAGTTAGGGCTTCCGTTGCTCACAGCAGACACCGTGACCAAGGCAATTCGTATAAAGGACAACATTTAATTGGAGCTGGCTTACAAGTACAGAGGTTCCATTATCATCAGGGTGGGAATCAGGGCAGTGTCCAGGCAGGCATGGCTCTAGAGAAGGCTTGGGGAGTTCTACATATTATTCCAAAGGCAGACAGGAGAAGGCTGCTTCATGGACAGCTAGGAGGAAGGTCTCAAAGCCCACTACTCCCACAGTAACACACTTCTTCTGACAAGGGCCACACCTATTCCAACAAGGCCACACCTCCTAATAGTGCCACTCCCTGGGCCATGCATGTTCAAACCACCCTAATCTCCTTTAGTTGTCTTATTGCTCTGGCTAGGACTTCAAGTACTATATAGAGAAGATACAGTCTTGTCCCTGATATTAGTGGAATTACTTTAAGTTTCTCTTCATCAGCCAAGCACTTCTAAGGGCAGCAGTGATTTATTTTTCTTCTGTTTTATTATTTTTTCTTTATGCTTTTTATTCAAATTCCTTCTTTCTAAGTACTCATCTTCTCTATTTCTACCTGCCTTCCTTCTTCCTTCTCTTCAACCACATAGCCATTTATCTGTCTACCCATTTATTCTTCCACCATCCATATATTCATTACCAATTCTCCTATCTTCTACCATCCAGTCATCCATCCTCCCACCCATCCATCCTCCCACCTGTCTATCCTTCCACCTACCCACTCATCCATCCATCCATCCACCCACCCATCCTTCTATTCCCTCCATCTTCTGTCAGTACTTTTGTTCCCCTATCTTAGAGCATGGCACTGTGGCTGCTGTACACAGCAGGTGCACATGGAGGTGTCAGGTGTCTGACAGGTGCCTATCTCATGACAGCCTTCACAGGCGAGCAGCCAGTCCAAAGGTGCAGAACACCTGTCTGCCTGTGCTTTAAAGTGAGGTCAGCTGGCTGCAGTAGTGCATTCCTGCAATCTTGCAGGGTCATGTGTTGATGGCCAGCCTGGACTATATAGTGAGACCCTGGGCTGTTACATAGCGATCTTTAGGCCAGCTGAAAACTATGGTCCTGCCTTGGTGCTGAGTACTGGGCTCATATTGGCTTGCTTTATCTGTTGTGGCTGTGGTGCCTGCAGAGACCTGAAGTCCTCCCCAGGTGTTTTCTAAGTGCAAGTGACTTCTTCCTCCCTCCCTGTCAGCTTTGGTCCAGCATCTGAATCCTACTGAGGTGGCTGAGAAGCTATGATGGGACTCATCTCTCCTAGAGCCTCCACAGCCCTCCTTTTGGGGCTGCCCTTCACCTAGCCAAGGTTCTGGGCTAATGTGTCCCCTGCTCTGGGGTTGGAGGGTGAACATTGAGTCTGATTGCAGTGATTGCAGCTCTTGATTGTGGATCTGACACAGGATGGGGTCAGCTGGTCTTCCTCTGGGCCCACCTCTGAGTTACTCTAAGAGAGGCTTAAAGGCACTGCAAGGTCATCATTTGTGGTTAATTTAGCTTCCTGAGTGCTGGGATCATAGATGTCCTACCTCTCTCCCACAGTGACATTTTCTGTGGCATGAGCTTCTTTCCCTTGTTGTATTTGTCTGTTCTCCCTTCTATCCCATTGTGGTATGCTGCAGCTGCCCCAGGCCTTCCTCATAAGATGGTCCTCTGTGTCCTCCTTCTCTGTATTATTCTCCCTCTCCATCCTGTATATGCTTGCCACAGTTGTTGCTTGCCTGGGGTCTGCTGCTCCCACTCATCCCTTCTTGTATCTAAGCTGCTTCCACTGAATTCACTTTTCTTTAACATTGTATTCTCTAAGTATTTTTTAATATCACTTTTACACCTTGTATTCTGTTTATATGTGTGTCTCTGTGAGTGTGTGCCAGGGAGTGTAGGTGCCCCAAGAGGCCAGAGAAGACATTGGGTTCCCAGAATTAAAGATACTTGTGTGGGGTGCTGGGAATTGAACTGGGGTCCTCTGCAAGAGCTGAGTCATCTCTCTAGTTCCTAAAACAATTTAATTACATTAATTCATTTATTTTGTGTATATGTTGGAAGAGGAGTATACCATAGTGTCTGTATGGAAACTAGAAGACAACTTTTCTTCCCTGTACCATATGGGTTCCAGGGATCAAACGTAAACCATCAGAGTCAGTGGCAGGCTTCCTTACCTTCCTAGCCATCTTGCCAGTCCAGATTTCATTTTCCTTTGTTGCCCTCTGGGACTCTGGACCAAAGGGAGTCCCCAAAGAACCCTGTCTGCCCCTAACTTTTCAGTGTTCCTCCTGGAACTTGATGGAGGGCTGTGTGAGGCCTTTGGGGAGCCTTAGACACTCAGGACTTCTTTCTTGACATGGATGAGCTGAGCGGTTACCCATCCCCATGAGGTAATGCCCTCCCTGAGCAGCTAGTGACCTTGAAATCAGAGACCCTATCCTGTTGTCTTTACACGGATCTCCGGTGGCTGGGTGAGACTTAGAAGGGCTTGTTGAGAGGTGATGGGGTTGGAGTATGTGGGCAGGTATGAGGGTGGAGTGGCCACACACTCTAGACTCCTGGCAGGGCAGTCTACCTCCATCAGTTTAACGGGGCCACCCTCACAGGAAGAAGCCAGAAGGGGTAGTGAGTGTGTATACACAAAATAAATGAATTAGTGAGAATGAATGAGAAAGGCATTGCTTTCTGGATGCCATAACTCACATGCAGACCCTGATGTAGGTCCTCAGGCGTCCAAAGCATTGTTAGGGCAGGAAAGCCCTGGAAAAAGCAGTAGAAGGGAGTCCTGGGCCCGCCTTTCTTGTGACTGTGGAGCCACAGGCTAGTCTGGCCTCTGCAGTTGCCTGCCGGGGTCCCATGCAAACATGTCTCACTGGTCTTGCCTTCAAGGGCCCCTAGGTCCTGCAGGCTACCTGCTTACTATGCTTGGCTTCACAGTCACACAAGGTGTGCAAGGGTGATATCTGAGAGTGCCATTGTCCTCCACCTCCCATCTACCTCAGTCCTCCTGTCTTCCTCTCTCCCTCTGTCTCCATTTCTCTTTTGCTACCATGACTGGGTGGCTGTTCTTCAGCAGCCTCATGTGGGTAGGGTATTTGAAAGAGATTGTGAGTAGACAGTGAGTGGGACAGGGTTGTTCCAGGGTAAGGTTTGCAGGCAGTTGTGTCTGAGTAACTTGGGGTGGAGCTCCTACGCCTCCTGCCTGGCATCCCTGTTGTCAAGGTGCTTGTCACTGCACAAAGCACTACATGTTGTAGCACTTGGTCTGTTGTAGCCTGTCCTGCCCTGCCCTCTGCTGACCACACAGAGGGCCTGCCCTGCCCTGTTCTGACCCCACTCTGCCCTGTCATTTCTCAGAAACCCTGGTCTGAGCTCCATTTTTCCTGCAGCCCAGTCTCCTAAGCAGCTGGAAAGCCTGGAGGGCTGTGGTAGGCAGGAGGCTGATGGAGTATTTTCACTCTCTTTGCAGTGTGCAAGGAGCCCCCCTACAAAGTGGAGGAGTCGGGCTATGCAGGCTTCATCATGCTCATTGAAGTATACTTCAAAAACAAGGTAAGAGCCTGATTGAGTGGGAAGGAAGCACCTGTGACCCTGGCAGGAGCCAGACTGTGTGAGGAAGGAGTAGAGGTGGGGCTAGGGGCATATGCCTGTCAGCCAAGCTCAGACCCTAACAGAATGAAAAGCAGAAACAAAAAGTGGAGGTTGAGCCAACTGCAGTTTGCATACAGCGGAGAGGAGCAGGTGGTACAGGTAGGTCACTGGACCTGACTGGGGTGAAGAAAGACACAGAGATCTCCAATCTGGTGGTCTAGGCTGGACTCAGAGAAACTGTAACTGCCCACACACAGCTGGACCAGGAGGTGGGGTTTATGCACACAGCTAGACAGGGGAGCAGGTTAGTTCATCTCTGTAGGAGCTCTCTCTGTAGGGGAGCAGTCTGTAGACTGTCAGCAGCCAGTGTGAGAAAGCTATGGTGGATATTGTACACCTTGTCAACACTTGTAGTTGCTGTGTGGGGTGTGTTCCCCCTCAAGGCTTTGCCATCCCTCTGAACCTGAGGCTATGGTGTCCTTGACATAGGCACCTCTGTCAACAGTATACATTCAGTCAGAAACTCAGGACTTCACTCTCCCATAGTTAAGTGTCTGGAAAATGAGTAAGTGGGACATGTCCCCTGGGGGGTTGTGTTGGTGAGGCCACACAGATTTCCAGACACTCTAAATGTCCTAGCTGGCAAGTGGAGAGGCTGGGTTGGCTGTGTCATAAGTGTCACCTTCCCAAGGGAAGAGTTGTCAGTGTCCCTGAGTGAATGAAGCATGCAGGAGTAGTGCGCCCACAGAGAGGAACTTGTCTGCCAAGGAGCAGCTGGGACAGCATACAGTGTGAGCACGTTTCCAACAGCCGACTTCTGTACTGTGCGTGCCAGTGCTGTTTCACAGCAGCCAGCTGTGGCACAGGGCAGAGGGGCTCTTCCTCCAGAGTTCTTACTTCTGTGTGCTAGGAACCTGTGCTTCTTTGCCAGTTGTTTTTCTCTGTAGTTCTTACAGCTTCATAATTTTACTCTGTCCAAGCATTTGTATATGTATGTGACACACAAACATACACACGCATGGACAAATGCACATACACATGGAAGCCAAAAGACAACTTATGGGGAATTGGGTTCTCTCCTTTTATCAGGGAGCTTTGGTTTTGGACTCAGGTCATCAGGCTTAGCCGAAAGCACTTTGACCAAGTGAGCCCTCTTGCCCACCTTCTCTTGGTTGTTTTGAGGTTTATGATGCCTCTATATGATAACACAGTGAAGTTCTTTTTTTTTTTTCCTGAGTTGTGTGTGTTGGTATGTTTTCACAAGTGTACATGGAGGCCAGAGAGCATCTTCAGAGACTGGGTGACTCCTCACCCTGTCTTGTGAGAATGTGGCCTCTCACTGACTTGGCTGTAGTGAGCTCTAGGCATCTGCCTGCCTACACCTCAGGTCTGAGGTTACAGATTACACTCAGGAGTGAACTCAGCTTCATGCTTGTAAGCAAAAACATCACCAGAGAAGCTGTCTGCCCCTCCCCTGATGCACAGTCCAGGAGCATCATGCTTCACTCTGTGTTGGAAAAGGCCTCTATTGCAAGGGGTGCCTTGCTCCCACAAGGCCCTGAGTTTATCTCAATCTTTTTTTTTTTTTTTTTAAATCAGCTCTGCAAATATTTGAGAGTGACAGGAGAGATACCATTCTATTGTAAGGACCTCTGGGGACAGGCTCAGGTGTGCTGCCCCATGGGAGCGAGTGCTAATTCAGTGGATGGCAAGTGCATCCTGAGTTTCAGCCATGCCACAGGGAGACACAGCAAGGTCATGAGTGCTTCTCTGCAGCCTTCAGTCATCAAGTGGCAGGAAGCACACAACAGTCTGTCCTGCTGGGGTCTAGAAAGGCAAGGTACTGCCAACCTGTTCGTGGTGAGGCTTTGAAGTGTAAGAACAGTGGGGCTACTGGGGCAGCTGACCCACCCTTGGGCTGACAGGCTCAGTGTTCTGGAGGCTTAAGGACTGTTTATAGTCCCCTGTGGTGAGGCTTTGAAGTGTAAGAACAGTGGGGCTACTGGGGCAGCTGACCCACCCTTGGGCTGACAGGCTCAGTGTTCTGGAGGCTTAAGGACTGTTTATAGTCCCCTGTGCTCAGAGGCCTTGTGTCTCTGATACCTGTGGGCCTCTCCCTTCCTGGCCAAGCATTTGAGCTGGCTGGGCTCTGGTTTCTCAGGCACCCTAACCCCAGCCCTTGCAATTTGTACTAGAGCCTGTTGTGCTAATGGGTGAAGAGGCTATGTGGTAAATATGTCATGCCAGTGGAAGGCACATTGCTCTGAGAATAGGCAGGTCTTGGTTACTACACAGGCTTTTACCCAGCTCTGTAGTGATAAGTCCCCCTCTGCACCCCAGTCCTCTTGGGTTGACTCACTGCAGGTCTAGCCGGAATTTGACTGCTCTGTCTCAGCCCAAGGATGGCTACTAGAGGATACAGTGATCTAACTTTCTGATTGCAAGGCTATAGTCAGGTATGTCCTTGTGTCCTTACATGCTGTTGGTGTCCCCAAGGATGGACAGTGTGGAGTTCCTGGACTGGGGAACCTGCATAGTAGCCTGGGTGGAGGCTGTTTCCCCTGTTCCTGTCTCACACTCTATCTGAGGCACATCCTGGATGGGGCTGTCATCTATGTCCTGGCATCTTAGGCAGACCTTGTGCTGGGCACCATTTAAAGGGAGAGTCACACTCCTGGTTTTTCTTAGTTGCTTTGGCCATGGTGGAATGAACGAGGGCCACTGGGCCATGCTATAGCACATTCCTGGGCTTCACAAGCAGAGCAGTGCCCTCACTTGTGTCAGCAGGATGGGGTGGGTGGATTGCACTCCATGCTTGGCCTCTGCTTTTCATGTTTCCTCCAGGAGAGGCTCTTTGGTTTCCAGCAGCCTTTGGGTATGATGAAGCATGGCTACTCATTTGCCACCATGTTCTCTGGGCCAGGAGCCCAAGGTGGCTACGTACACGTCAAATGGTCTGCTTCACCCTAAAACCACACCTATGAATGCTCATCTGGCTCTGAGGGCAGGTGCCAAGGCAACTCTGCCCAAGGTCTTGAGACTGTCCTAGGAGAGACGGATTGTGATGGGGCCTCAGGAAGGTACAAGCCAGGTGGTTGAGGTTCTGTGTCCCTGCACACTCTTCAGGGATCCCAAGGGCTTCATGTGAGCTGCAGGTCAGATGTTGTCATGGACCCCTTGTTGCTCTGGGCTGCTGATCATGCACAGTCCCATGTCCCCACATTTCCTTCTGAGGCAGTTCTTGGCTTTTATTTATCTCATCACTGGTTCTCTCTTGTGGTGCGATTCTTTTGCTGAGGGTGTGAGTGTTTTCTGAGTCATATTGGACATCTGTATGATGACTTCCTGGCCTGTACAGACACTCTCAGGACAAAGACTAGCCCAGGGAATTGTGTCTCTAAGGGAGCTGGGAGTCAGTCCCCTGGAGGGAGGAGCCCAACCTGTGATCACACCAGTGGTGCCTGTGTCAAACAAGGTCTTGTCTTTTCATCACCCAGACTAGATACAGGGAGAGAGGGGTCACAGCTGCTGTGGAGTCTGCGGGCAATGTAGTGACACCAGTATGTTCTGCCTACTTTGCCTTATGGGTCTCTCCTGGGGAGGCTTGCTGAGGAGTGGACACTTGGAAGGAGCATCAGTGAAGTGCCAAAGTGGAAAAACTTTAAAGCAGGACCTAGAGCATGATTGAGAGCTTTCACCTAACTATAAGCCTTTACCTTTCCCCACCATCTGTATCTCAGGGTGGAGCCAGACCACTCACACAGCTGTGCTCAGGCCTGTGGTGTCCCCATTGTTTAGTTAGGGTTTCTGTTGCTGCAGTGAAACACAGTGACCAAAAAGCAAGTTGGGGAGGAAAGTTTATTCAGTTTACATTTCCATATGGTAGTCCATCATTGAAGGAAATCAGGACAGAAAACTCAAACAGGGCAGGAACCTGAGACAGGAGCCTCCAGGAGACCATGGTGGGGTGCTGCTTACTGGCTTGCTTAGCTCTCTTCTTATAGCACTCAGGACCACTAGCCCAGAGATAGTACCACCCACAATGGGTTGGGTCGTGTCCCATCGACCACTAATTTTAAAAATGCCTTACAGATTTGTGTAAAGCCTGATGTTATGAAGGCATTTCCTCTTCTCAGATGACTCTAGCTTGTTGACATAAATCTAGCCAGCACACCCATCCCAAACCTCAAAATAGAGCCAGGTCACTCACAGGGCTGTGGCCAGGCCTGCTCTGTACTGCACAATGTGGGTACTTGGATGTTGCTCTGGGTGACATCTAAATGACACACTGGAGACATGCAGGTCTACCCGCCACCATACCCCTGGTGTGTGCACTGCTACCTGTATTGAACTGCTCATGCCATGTACAGATGTGCGTTACTTTCAGAAAAGGGACATCACCAGAACGGGGAGAGAGACTAAGAGATATAGGAGGCAGCAGGAGGCAGGCCAGGCGGTGTTACAGGGGTGCCCCTGTCTCAGTAACAGCAGAACGAACATAGCCTCTAGATGATGTACCATGCTAAGATCTCAGGAGCTGCTACTGTCAGAGTGGACAGGTGACCTCTCAGGGTCTCAGGTTCAGTCTGTGAAGTAGTCAGAGGCTGTGACCTTGGAAGGGGCGATAGGCAAGGACATTCCAAACACATCTATTCACAAGTGTCTGTGTGTGGTCTTAGAGTCTCCCTCCTTCCCAGCTTCCTGGACTCATCTAGAGGAGGTTCAGGGCCTCTATAGGCTATAGCTGGAGGAAGGCTGGTTGTGATGTGGCCTGGTTTCTTGTAAGCATGGTGGGTCTGTATTCAGGCAGTGAGGAGCTTGACTAGACCCCAGGACCTGTTTTCCTATAAACTGAACTTCCCTTGCAGCTGGTGCTTACCTCGAGTCTATGAAGCCTTGTCTATAAAGGAATTACTATTTAAAAAGAAGGAATTTCCTTCTTTTAAAAAACATGACATTTATTTGTGTGTGTGTTTATGTATTTGTGTGAACACATGGAAGCTTGAGTGTATGTACATGGAGGTGTTTGCACATTTGTGTATGTCAACATGGATGAGTGTGTCTTCACACCTGCCTGGGTCACTTTTGCACACATGCTATAGGTTGCATTTGTGTCATTCTCTGGCTTAGAGACTAGCTTAGAGTCAGGTTTAGTGACCACTCCCCGGGGTGATCAGGAGCCACTTCTTTCTGGTTTTTCATACTGACCTTTCTGTTCCTGGTGCCCTTGTATGTGCTTCTTTAAAGACTCCTGATTAATGTTCTCGTTGATTGTGGACATCAGAGTGGTAGCTGAGCCTCTAGCCCTGCCCAGCCTGAACCACTTGAGCCTGGTAGTGTTTGCCAGGATATACACTGCAGCTTGACTGTTTGCTTTTGCTGTCCTTGCCGAGCACCAGCGAGACACATGAAGGCCCACCCCTGCCTTTCTTCTATACTTCTCACACTCTCAGAGGCTACCTTAAACAGCTTGTTGTTAGAAAACAGATGAGCCACATGCCTCAGGCAGCAGACAGCAGGCTGTCCTGCGAAAGTTACAGAGGCCAGGATCCACAGGTGGAATCAGCCCTGCATCTTCACTGTTCTCCCCACTTCCACTCTGCTGTTGGAAATGCAGTGACCATGGCAGCCAGCGCCACATCTGTACATGGCATTGTTTGTTCTGGTAGATGCTAGTGGAAGAATTAGGAGGGGCCTGGGAAGAGTAGGGGGGATACTGAGAGGAGTAAGGGACCTTGGATAAGGGGGTGCTGGGTAGAATTGGGGGAATGAGAAAGTAAGGGGCCTGGGAGGAGTCAGGTTGAGTTTCACTTTCTGAACAGCTCCTCGTGTCCTGTGGTGGCTGCAGCATTTTGCTTTCACTGTGATGAGACTTCCTGTATTCGTGGGACCTCAGCCACGCCTACTCTGTTAAACTATGACCAGCTCAATGGATGGATGGATTTTTTTTTGTTGAGGTTCTTGCCTTTTCTTATTTGGTCATGGGGCCCAGCATCTTCTAACTGCTCCCTGGTCACTGATAACTTCTTGAGATAGAGTTAATGTCTCTGCACTGCATGTGGTGTGGAAGCTTTTGTATACTTTGGGATTAAACTCAGGCCGGGTGTGACCAGCAGGTGCCTCACTTCCATCTGCAGTTGTTTTCTTATTTGTGTCCCTTTATGTACAAAGATCTCACATTTTTATGAAATTTGATTATCTGGTTTTCCTTTTTTTGTACAGGACTGTGGTATCAGTTGCCTTTTGAGGTCATAGAGGCTAATCCTGAGGTTTACACTAGTAGTTGTGGGCTAGTTTGGTGCTGGAGACAGAGCCTGGGCTTCACAAATGCTGAGAATGTGTTCTGCTCTAGAGCCCAGACCCTCCAGGGTAGTGTGGTTTTACTTTTGTGTGACTTTTGAGACATACTTTGTAGCCATGGTTGGCCTGGAACTCACTCTGTAGACCAGGCTGTCCTTCCATTCACTGAAATCTGTTGGCTTCTGGAGGACTGGGATTAGTTGCTTGTACCATTGTACCCAGCTTCACTTTTATATATGTATGTTTTATTATACTTATTTATTTTGTATTTATATGTATCTGGAGACCAGAGCACAACACATAGGAATCTGTTCTCATCTTCACCATGTGGGACCTGGGGCTTGAAAATAATCATACTTCTTTAGCTGTTTAACCATCTTGCTGGACCATTCTGTTTATTTGAATACAGCCCAGAGTCTCAGTACAGGGAATGATGCTTCACACAGTGGACAGATCTTCTCACTTCAGTTAACCTAATGAAGGTAGTCCTCTCAGAGTCCTGTCTCCCAGGTAACGCTAGAGCTCATCATGGTGACACTTAGTTGAGCTATCACAGTTTCACATCTGCAGCTTCAGTGGAATTATTAGTACTATAGGTTTAGAGTGTATGTGTGTGTGTGTGTCTGTGTGTGGTGTGCATGTGTGTGTGTGTGGTGTGTGTGGAGGTGGTTTTTCCACATGTCCCTCACATTCATTATCTGCAGTCAGCTTATTTCCCTTCTTTTCGGATTCAGTGCTTCTTGTCTCACTGCTCTGTTGAGTACTTCAGCATTGGTAAAGTGGGCATCCCCACCTCCCTCTTGTTTTGGGGAAGTTTCCATTGGTTTTAAGTCTTTTGTAAATGGCCATTATAGGTTAAGGAAGCCTACTTCTAAAAGCAACAAAACAAAACCAAACCAAAAACTTTGCTACCACAGCAGAGCCTAGGTTCGTACACATGATCCTCACAGTATGCACAGCAGCTGTAAGTGTAGCCTGCAGAGCACTGCTGATCAAGGTTGCAAGGCCTGAGCAGCTTCTGTGTCAGGGGTGTGGGCGTGGGACCAGAGGGTCCATTGCAGCTCCTGACCATGAGGAATGACAGAACTTTCAGATGCTCTGTCCTGGAGAGGCAGGGACTAAGCACAGAGCTTTTGTATGTCACACATTCCCCTAGCTTCCTGTGGAATGCTCTTCTATGATGAGAGGTATTTAATTTTGTTAAAGCCTTTTTTTTTTTCTGCCACTGTCAAGAAAAACCATGTGGTTGCTCCCTTCCTGTTAGCAGTGCTCTACTCCAGGTGCTTTGTGTGCTTTGCCTCACACTGTCGCCTCTCAGATTCGACCAGTGGACAGAAGACAACGGACATGGGAACTTCTTCTCAACACCGTTTACTCAGGAACCATTAACGTACAAAAAGCCCGCCAACCGTCGTTCCCTGCCCTTAAATCTCTGTCTCCTCCAATCAGAAGCCATTCTGTATTGGTACTCTGCCCATATGTCAAACGGCCTGATCTTATGTACAAGCAATATGCACGCAGTAATGCCAGATCTGCGTGCCCTGATCATGGCGCAGCAATGACCAAGCTAGGGCTGGCAGATTGCCAGCCATCATCTTGTGACACCAGCTCTCCACAATTCCGCCTTATTTATTAAATTTTGGCAGAGAGAATGCCTGTCTTAGGTTGCCCCTTGCAACAATGTTCCTTACCCGTCTTTGGGGTACAAACAGCTTTGGTTTGATCCCTGTCTTAGGTTGGTAACATGTCCAAGGAGTCTTACCCGTCATTGACTATTTCTCTAGCATACCAAGCCACAGCTGAGGGGATTGTCCAATTTCTACTGCTGCAAATACTTGTATAATCAGAGCCTGATCACGAGCGTGGTCATGATTTCTCATGCGGCACAAGCACCAGAATGCTAGGCAACTGATAAGGACGAGACACAGAACCAAACCTCCCAATCCCACCATTCCTTCAAATGGGAAGCTGCTTGAAGAACCCGATCTGCTATTCCACTGGCTAAGGAAACATCCATATGGGTGGAATTGATGTCAATGATGGACTGTCTCAGCTCCCGAAGCAGCATGTCTAATCCGTTAGATCAGTTTCCTGTAAGATAAGATACTGAGATTTCGTGATAACTGTGCAGCATAACTAGCATCTTTTTTTTTTTTTTGGTTTTTTCGAGACAGGGTTTCTCTGTAGCCCGGCTGTCCTGGAACTCACTCTGTAGACCAGGCTGGCTCGAACTCAGAAATCTGCCTGCCTCTGCCTCCCAAGTGCTGGGATTAAAGCGTGCGCCACCACCGCCCGGCTCCATAACTAGAATTCTTAAAAGTACCAGAGGACACATAACCCTGTATACTTCCACTTATCTTACAGGAAACGTTCTCTCGGGGAGAACACCCAGAAGCTATTCCCCCTTTTTGTTTAATAAGACATTTTTTCAAGGTGCAATGAGCACGCTCAATAATGCCTTGTCCTTGAGGTTATATGGCAATCTATGATTTAAGTGGATTCCCATCATTTTGCAAAACTTGTAAAAGAGCTAGGGGTGTATGCTGGTCCATTATCAGTCCTTTAAGCCTTTCAGCATGCTCCAGCTGCCCAGGCCTCAAGCATGGGCAATAACCTAGCGCGCCTTCCCCTAATTGCAGGGAGGCATACATCACTCCGGGACGCCAGTATCAAGGGAAACATGTATATATTTTTTTTAACTTTTCAAATTCAGAAAAATGAGTAAACATCCATTTGCCCACAAATGGAGTGGGTGAACCCCCGGGTTTAATCCTATGCTAATTTGCGGCAATAACGAACACAGGCTTGACACGATTTTCCTATACCCCTGGCTTTCTGCCCGGGAAATGCCAAACCTAGAGACAAAGTCTTAGAATTAACATGAAATTGCTTATGAAAATCGGCAGCCAACTCCAAGGAAGAGAGGGCGAAAAAAACTGAAAAAGCTTTGCAGGCTTATCCACTGCATCATTCCCTTCAGCTAGAGGGCCTGGCAATCCAGTATGTGCTCTAATATATTGAACAAAAAAGGGAGCTGTACGATTCTAAATCAAATTTTTGTAATTGCACTAACAAATTACTGATAACTGATTTCAACTATTTTTCCAACCACTTCCAAGGACTTTAAAATATTCACTACATATTGACCATCTGATAGCAAATTGAAGGGGCCCATAAACTGTTCAAATACTTTTGTAACAATCTGAAACTCAATTACTTGGGGGAGGCTGATGGAAACTGGATCACCACTGGCTGAGACCATAAACCAAAAAGGCCCCACATCCATTTTTTAAAACCATCAGTAAAAATAAGAGGGCAATTCTGTAATGGAATCTGTTTGGTAACTTTTGGAAAATTACAGGATGCATAGTAACCAGTTGTAAAATTTAGATCCTTAGGTAAATGGTTATCTATTTTACCATTGAAACGCATCTTAACACAGACACTCATCTGTTGTAACTGTTAACACTTCAAATTTTCAGCCGGATAAGGTATAATTAATTTTCTCTGGTTGGCATCCAAAATACTGAACACACGCGGGAAGTCCCTGCAGGGCAAGTTGTGCAACTGCTGTAGGATAAGGGGAAAGTGCCCTTAGCGGGAGAAATTCTGGGATGTACCCACAATAATGGAGCTCCTTGCCAAACCACCCCTGTAGGTTGACTCTGTGGACAAAATCATAGTAATATAGCTTGAGTCTCATCTCTGCACCTCAAGACTGCATCTTGTAAGCTCTTTTCCACTAATACTAGTGCATCTCGAGCTTCTTCTGTAAGTTGTCTGGGTGAATTTAAATCGGGCTCACCAGGAAGAATATCATATAGGGCTGCAGCTGTTTATTAGATAAATGCAAAAAAGGGTCTCAGCCATTGAATATCTCCTAACAAACTTCTGAAAATCGTTTAAAGAACTCAAACCATCTGTGCGGATTTGCATCTTTTGGGGAATAACAGTCTCTGGAGATATCTTTATCCCTAAGTAATTAACAACCAAATCCTTTTGTACCTTCTCTGGGGCAATTAATCAAATGCATCCTTTTAAGGTTAAAATAATAGCAAGATAGGCATCATCTAATAAGAATATCATCCATATAATGGTATATCTTCACTTTTTAAAATTTTTGTCTAACCTCTTTCAATGCCGCATCAACATATAGCTGACATAGTAGGACTATTGGCCATACCCTGGGTAGGACGACCCATTCAAATCTCTTATCAGGTTCACAATGGTTTAAAGAAGGAACAGTGAAGGCAAATCTAACAGTGTCCTTTGCATATAGGGGAATGGAGAAAAAACAATCCTTGATATCTAATACAATCACAGGCCAATTTTGGGGCAGTACAGAGGATAATGGAAGACCTCTCTGGACAGGACCCATAATCACCATCTGCTTATTAATTTCTCTCAAGTCATGTAATAATCTCCACTTTCCTGATTTTTTTTCTTATAATAAAAATTGGAGTCCAAGGAGATGTAGATGGCTGCAAATGTCCTAATTCTAATTGTTCTGCAACTAAAGAATGCACGCTTGTAATTTTTCTGAGGAAGCGGCCACTGGGGAACTCACACCGGCTCCTCAGACTTCCAAGATATGGGAATTGCCTCCACAGTGGCCCCTAGGAAAAACCCACTCCAGTCCTGTCATTCTTTGGAACAGTGGGCACAAGGCAGAGTCCTGCCTTGAAATTTCCCCCTTCCAAGTCTCTCCCGGGATATATCCCATATCAGACATCATCCTATATGCCTGGGGGCTATAATCTTTTTCATTGGGTTAGGGTATATCCCTTTCTTTCATGAGATCTCTGCCCCAAAGGACACAGGAACCTCTAAAATATAAGGCTGAAAGGTCCCTTCAGGGCCTTCATCATATTTCCATTGCAAAAGACGAGAGCTCATTTCAGGTTCTTATCATACCCCAAACCCCTAAAGAGTTGTACTGATTTTTGTCTGGGCCACTCTTTTCGGCAATCTTTAACATTGATAATTACTGCAGTTGGCACCAGTATCTAAAAGCCCAGAAATATTTTTCCCCTCAACCATCAAAGATAATAATGGTCTTGATTCAAGATCTAAAGAGAAAAATTTATAGCGAGGACCCTGTTGACCCAAAGCCCTTATCCAGAGTTCAGAGGTTGTCCGTTTATATCCTTCACTGATCTTCATTCATAAATCGAGGACAACCGTAACTTTGACTACTCAGTCTTCATTCATAAATTTCTGGACTGTCTTCAGACCCATCCCTTTCGCTTTCAGCAACCCTCGGATGCCTGACTAAACTGAATTAGTGCTTGGTGAAACTGTCCTGATTCCTCAGGAACTTTACGTCTCTTGCCGAGAACTTTCTCTTGTCCCATTTACCCGGGAACTTGAAATTTGTCCCTAAACTTGGGAACCTTATCGTCTTTCTTGCCGAGAACTTGCCTTTGTCCCATTTACCCTGGAATTTACCAGCTAGCTACCCTGACGGTGAAAAGTTCTGAAGTTTCCCTGTAACGGGGCAGCCATTTGTTGCCTCCCAATCTGACCAGCAGACAAGAAACAACGACATAGGAACTCTTCCTTCTCAACCGTTTACTCAGGAACCATTAACGTACGAAAACCCGCCAACCGTCGTTCCCAGCCCTTAAATCTCTGTCTCCTCCAACAGAAGCCATTCCGTTTGGTGCTCCGCCCTATGTCAAACGCCTGATCTTATGTACAAGCAATATGCACGCAGTAATGCCAGATCTATGTGCCCTGATCATGGCGCAGCAATGTCCAAGCTAGGCTGGCAGATTGCCAGCCGTCATCTTGTGACACCAGCTCTCCACACACAACACCCTGGTCTAACCCTGGTGTGTGTTGCACCATCTTCTCAGCTGTTGGATCCACTCTCCGTAGTGTTTCACCAGGGTATTTGCATCTGTGTTCATAGACTTTGTCAGTCACTGGCTTCCTGTGGTGTCCCCTGGTTTCTGTATGGGTTGATACCAACCACACAGACTGTTTTAGAGAGTGACCACTCCTCTTCTCACCCTACTGAGCTCAGTAGGACAGGCTATTGTCTCTGCATGTTCAGGAGGGTGTGCCAAGGAAGCTTTGTGTCCAAGATGTCCTGCCTGTCTGTGGCAGGTCTAGAATCCCTTCCTCAGTCTGCACAGTTCTGAGGTATAGGTATCAACACTGGCCTGTTTTTCCAGAGAGTTCCTGACAGCTGCTTGAGTCTCTTGCTTGTGGTGGATTTTGTTCAGAATCTCTACTTTTTTGTAGAAAAATTTACTTTGTTGAAAAGATATGTTTTCCATGTTTGATGTTTGCCTGCATGTCTGACTGTGTAACCACATTGTGGCCTGGTGTCTAAGGTACTGAGAAGAGGTATCAGCTCCCCTGGGACTGGAGGTTGATGGTTGTGAACCACCATATGGGTGCTGGAAAGCAAGCCTGGCTCCTGAGGATGGCTGCTACACCCACCTCTAGCACACCTCTCCTTTTTGGACTCTGCACACTAGAAAGCACTTCCCTTTCTTTTGGTGATTTGTCTGTTGGCGCTTGCTTTTTCTATGCCCCTTTTAAAGCATTCTTTTTTTTTTTTTTTTGATTTTTTTTTTTTTTTTTCTTTTGTTTTTCGAACGGGGTTTCTCTGTTAGCCTGGGCTAGTCCTGGAACTCACTCTGTAACCAGGCTGGCCTTAACTCAGAAATCCACCTGCCTCTCCTCCAGTGCTGGGTTTAAAGCGTGCAACCACCACCGCCTGCTTCCTTTAACTTTCCCTCTTACATTTATTTTGTGTGGGGTGTCTGTCCTGTCCTGCAAGTACACGTGGTATTAGCATGTGTCTGTGTACATGTCTGGGGAGGCCAGAGTTCAGTATCAAGCATTTCCTCTATCTTGGCCCACATTTAAAGAATTATTTACTAAACTTTTTTTTTTTTAAGTTAAAAAAAACTTTATTTGTTCTAAGGCTTTGGGCCCAAGTCTCCTTACAACTTCTGAAACTGCTTCTTGGTGCCAGCACCTTGATGAGTTTTGAGCACATTCAAACCTCTATTCACAAGTGTCTGTGTGTGGTCTTAGAGTCTCCCTCCTTCCCAGCTTCCTGGACTCATCTAGAGGAGGTTCAGGGCCTCTATAGGCTATAGCTGGAGGAAGGCTGGTTGTGATGTGGCCTGGTTCTTGTAAGCATGGTGGGTCTGTATTCAGGCAGTGAGGAGCTTGACTAGACCCCAGGACCTGTTTTCCTATAAACTGAACTTCCCTTGCAGCTGGGTGCTTACCTCGAGTCTATGAAGCCTTGTCTATAAAGGAATTACTATTTAAAAAGAAGGAATTTCCTTCTTTTTAAAAACATGACATTTATTTGTGTGTGTGTTTATGTATTTGTGTGAACACATGGAAGCTTGAGTGTATGTACATGGAGGTGTTTGCACATTTGTGTATGGTCAACATGGATGAGTGTGTCTTCACACCTGCCTGGGTCACTTTTTGCACACATGCTATAGGTTGCATTTGTGTCATTCTCTGGCTTAGAGACTAGCTTAGAGTCAGGTTTAGTGACCACTCCCCGGGGTGATCAGGAGCCACTTCTTTCTGGTTTTTCATACTGACCTTTCTGTTCCTGGTGCCCTTGTATGTGCTTCTTTAAAGACTCCTGATTAATGTTCTCGTTGATTGTGGACATCAGAGTGGTAGCTGAGCCTCTAGCCCTGCCCAGCCTGAACCACTTGAGCCTGGTAGTGTTTGCCAGGATTATACACTGCAGCTTGACTGTTTGCTTTTGCTGTCCTTGCCGAGCACCAGCGAGACACATGAAGGCCCACCCTGCCTTTCTTCTATACTTCTCACACTCTCAGAGGCTACCTTAAACAGCTTGTTGTTAGAAAACAGATGAGCCACATGCCTCAGGCAGCAGACAGCAGGCTGTCCTGCGAAGTTACAGAGGCCAGGATCCACAGGTGGAATCAGCCCTGCATCTTCACTGTTCTCCCCACTTCCACTCTGCTGTTGGAAATGCAGTGACCATGGCAGCCAGCGCCACATCTGTACATGGCATTGTTTGTTCTGGTAGATGCTAGTGGAAGAATTAGGAGGGGCCTGGGAAGAGTAGGGGGGATACTGAGAGGAGTAAGGGACCTTGGATAAGGGGGTGCTGGGTAGAATTGGGGGGAATGAGAAGAGTAAGGGGCCTGGGAGGAGTCAGGTTGAGTTTCACTTTCTGAACAGCTCCTCGTGTCCTGTGGTGGCTGCAGCATTTTGCTTTCACTGTGATGAGACTTCCTGTATTCGTGGGACCTCAGCCACGCCTACTCTGTTAAACTATGACCAGCTCAATGGATGGATGGATTTTTTTTTGTTGAGGTTCTTGCCTTTTCTTATTTGGTCATGGTGGCCCAGCATCTTCTAACTGCTCCCTGGTCACTGATAACTTCTTGAGATAGAGTTAATGTCTCTGCACTGCATGTGGTGTGGAAGCTTTTGTATACTTTGGGGATTAAAACTCAGGCCGGGTGTGACCAGCAGGTGCCTCACTTCCATCTGCAGTTGTTTTCTTATTTGTGTCCCTTTATGTACAAAGATCTCACATTTTTATGAAATTTGATTATCTGGTTTTCCTTTTTTTGTACAGGACTGTGGTATCAGTTGCCTTTTGAGGTCATAGAGGCTAATCTGAGGTTTACACTAGTAGTTGTGGGCTAGTTTGGTGCTGGAGACAGAGCCTGGGCTTCACAAATGCTGAGAATGTGTTCTGCTCTAGAGCCCAGACCCTCCAGGGGTAGTGTGGTTTTACTTTTGTGTGACTTTTGAGACATACTTTGTAGCCATGGTTGGCCTGGAACTCACTCTGTAGACCAGGCTGTCCTTCCATTCACTGAAATCTGTTGGCTTCTGGAGGACTGGGATTAGTTGCTTGTACCATTGTACCCAGCTTCACTTTTATATATGTATGTTTTATTATACTTATTTATTTTGTATTTATATGTATCTGGAGACCAGAGCACAACACATAGGAATCTGTTCTCATCTTCACCATGTGGGACCTGGGGCTTGAAAATAATCATACTTCTTTAGCTGTTTAACCATCTTGCTGGACCATTCTGTTTATTTGAATACAGCCCAGAGTCTCAGTACAGGGAATGATGCTTCACACAGTGGACAGATCTTCTCACTTCAGTTAACCTAATGAAGGTAGTCCTCTCAGAGTCCTGTCTCCCAGGTAACGCTAGAGCTCATCATGGTGACACTTAGTTGAGCTATCACAGTTTCACATCTGCAGCTTCAGTGGAATTATTAGTACTATAGGTTTAGAGTGTATGTGTGTGTGTGTGTCTGTGTGTGGTGTGCATGTGTGTGTGTGTGGTGTGTGTGGAGGTGGTTTTCCACATGTCCCTCACATTCATTATCTGCAGTCAGCTTATTTCCCTTCTTTTCGGATTCAGTGCTTCTTGTCTCACTGCTCTGTTGAGTACTTCAGCATTGGTGAAGTGGGCATCCCCACCTCCTCTTGTTTTGGGGAAGTTTCCATTGGTTTTAAGTCTTTTGTAAATGGCCATTATTAGGTTAAGGAAGCCTACTTCTAAAAGCAACAAAACAAAACCAAACCAAAAACTTTGCTACCACAGCAGAGCCTAGGGTTCGTACACATGATCCTCACAGTATGCACAGCAGCTGTAAGTGTAGCCTGCAGAGCACTGCTGATCAAGGTTGCAAGGGCCTGAGCAGCTTCTGTGTCAGGGGTGTGGGCGTGGGACCAGAGGGTCCATTGCAGCTCCTGACCATGAGGAGATGACAGAACTTTCAGATGCTCTGTCCTGGAGAGGCAGGGACTAAGCACAGAGCTTTTGTATGTCACACATTCCCCTAGCTTCCTGTGGAATGCTCTTCTATGATGAGAGGTATTTAATTTTGTTAAAGCCTTTTTTTTTTTCTGCCACTGTCAAGAAAAACCATGTGGTTGCTCCCTTCCTGTTAGCAGTGCTCTACTCCAGGTGGCTTTGTGTGCTTTGCCTCACACTGTCGCCTCTCAGATTCGACCAGGGACAGAAGACAACGGACATGGGAACTTCTTCTCAACACCGTTTACTCAGGAACCATTAACGTACAAAAAGCCCGCCAACCGTCGTTCCCTGCCCTTAAATCTCTGTCTCCTCCAATCAGAAGCCATTCTGTATTGGTACTCTGCCCATATGTCAAACGGCCTGATCTTATGTACAAGCAATATGCACGCAGTAATGCCAGATCTGCGTGCCCTGATCATGGCGCAGCAATGACCAAGCTAGGGCTGGCAGATTGCCAGCCATCATCTTGTGACACCAGCTCTCCACAATTCCCCTTATTTATTAAATTTTGGCAGAGAGAATGCCTGTCTTAGGTTGCCCCTTGCAACAATGTTCCTTACCCGTCTTTGGGGTACAAACAGCTTTGGTTTGATCCCTGTCTTAGGTTGGTAACATGTCCAAGGAGTCTTACCCGTCATTGACTATTTCTCTAGCATACCAAGCCACAGCTGAGGGGATTGTCCAATTTCTACTGCTGCAAATACTTGTATAATCAGAGCCTGATCACGAGCGTGGTCATGATTTCTCATGCGGCACAAGCACCAGAATGCTAGGCAACTGATAAGGACGAGACACAGAACCAAACCTCCCAATCCCGCCCATTCCTTCAAATGGGAAGCTGCTTGAAGAACCCGATCTGCTATTCCACTGGCTAAGGAAACATCCATATGGGTGGAATTGATGTCAATGATGGACTGTCTCAGCTCCCGAAGCAGCATGTCTAATCCGTTAGATCAGTTTCCTGTAAGATAAGATACTGAGATTTCGTGATAACTGTGCAGCATAACTAGCATTCTTTTTTTTTTTTTGGTTTTTTCGAGACAGGGTTTCTCTGTGTAGCCCGGGCTGTCCTGGAACTCACTCTGTAGACCAGGCTGGCCTCGAACTCAGAAATCTGCCTGCCTCTGCCTCCCAAGTGCTGGGATTAAAGGCGTGCGCCACCACCGCCCGGCTCCATAACTAGAATTCTTAAAAGGTACCAAGGTGACACATAACCCTGTATACTTCCACTTATCTTACAGGAAACGTTCTCTCGGGGAGAACACCCAGAAGCTATTCCCCCTTTTTGTTTAATAAGACATTTTTTCAAGGTGCAATGAGCACGCTCAATAATGCCTTGTCCTTGAGGGTTATATGGCAATCTATGATTTAAGTGGATTCCCATCATTTTGCAAAAACTTGTAAAAGAGCTAGAGGTGTATGCTGGTCCATTATCAGTCTTTAAGCCTTTCAGCATGCTCCAGGCTGCCCAGGCCTCAAAGCAATGGGCAATAACATAGCGCCCTTTTCCCCTAATTGCAGGGAGGCATACATCACTCCTGACGCAGTATCAATGGAAACATGTATATACTTTAACTTTTCAAATTCAGAAAAATGAGTAACATCCATTTGCCACAAATGGAGTGGGTGTAACCCCCGGGGATTAATCCCTATGCTAATTTGCGGCAATAACGGAACACAGGCTTGACACGATTTTCCTATATCCCTGGCATCTGCCGGGAAATGCCAAACCTAGAGGACAAAGTCTTAGAATTAACATGAAATTGCTTATGAAAATCGGCAGCCAACTCCAAGGAAGAGAGGGCGAAAAAAACTGAAAAAGCTTTGCAGGCTTTATCCACTGCATCATTCCCTTCAGCTAGAGGGCCTGGCAATCCAGTATGTGCTCTAATATATTGAACAAAAAAGGGAGCTGTACGATTCTAAATCAAATTTTGTAATTGCACTAACAAATTACTGATAACTGATTTCAACTATTTTTCCAACCACTTCCAAGGACTTTAAAATATTCACTACATATTGACCATCTGATAGCAAATTGAAGGGGCCCATAAACTGTTCAAATACTTTTGTAACAATCTGTAACTCAATTACTTGGGGGGAGGCTGATGGAAACTGGATCACCACTGGCTGATGACCATAAACCAAAAAGGCTCCACATCCATTCTTAGAACCATCAGTAAAAATAAGAGGGCAATTCTGTAATGGAATCTGTTTGGTAACTTTTGGAAAAATTACAGGATGCATAGTAACCAGTTGTAAAATAGGATCCTTAGGTAAATGGTTATCTATGTAGCCATTGAAAACGCATCTTAACACAGACACTCATCTGTTGTAACTGTTAACACTTCAAATTGTTCAGCCGGATAAGGTATAATTAATTTCTCTGGTTGGCATCCAAAATACTGAACACACTGCTGAAGTCCCTGCAGGGCAAGTTGTGCAACTGCTGTAGGATAATGGGAAAGTGTCTTAGCTGGAGAAATTCTAGGATGTACCCACAATAATGGAGCTCCTTGCCAAACCACCCCTGTAGGTTGACTCTTGGTGGACAAAATGCATAGTAATATAGCTTGAGTCTCATCTCTGCACCTCAAGACTGCATCTTGTAAGCTCTTTTCCACTAATACTAGTGCATCTCGAGCTTCTTCTGTAAGTTGTCTAGGTGAATTTAAATCAGGCTCACCAGGAAGAATATCATATAGGGGCTGCAGCTGTTTATTAGATAAATGCAAATAAGGTCTCAGCCATTGAATATCTCCTAACAACTTCTGAAAATCGTTTAAAGAACTCAAACCATCTGTGCGGATTTGCATCTTTTGGGGAATAACAGTCTCTGGAGATATCTTTATCCCTAAGTAATTAACAACCAAATCCTTTTGTACCTTCTCTGGGGGCAATTATCAAATGCATCCTTTTAAGGGTTAAAATAATAGCAAGATAGGCATCATCTAATAAGAATATCATCCATATAATGGTATATCTTCACTTTTAAAAATTTTTGTCTAACCTCTTTCAATGCCGCATCAACATATAGCTGACACATAGTAGGACTATTGGCCATACCCTGAGGTAGGACGACCCATTCAAATCTCTTATCAGGTTCACAATGGTTTAAAGAAGGAACAGTGAAGGCAAATCTAACAGTGTCCTTTGCATATAGGGGAATGGAGAAAAAACAATCCTTGATATCTAATACAATCACAGGCCAATTCTTGGGCAGTACAGAGGATAATGGAAGACCTCTCTGGACAGGACCCATAATCACCATCTGCTTATTAATTTCTCTCAAGTCATGTAATAATCTCCACTTTCCTGATTTTTTTTCTTAATAATAAAAATTGGAGTCCAAGGAGATGTAGATGGCTGCAAATGTCCTAATTCTAATTGTTCTGCAACTAAAGAATGCACTGCTTGTAATTTTTCTGAGGGAAGCGGCCACTGGGGAACTCACACCGGCTCCTCAGACTTCCAAGATATGGGAATTGCCTCCACAGTGGCCCCTAGGAAAAACCCACTCCAGTCCTGTCATTCTTTGGAACAGTGGGCACAGGCAGAGTCCTGCCTTGTAATCCTCTTCCAAGTCCTCTCCCCGGGATATATCCCATATCAGACATCATCCTATATGCCTGAGGGCTATAATCTTTTTCATTAGTTAGGGTATATCCCATCTCTTTCATGAGATCTCTGCCCCAAAGGGACACAGGAACCTCTAAAATATAAGGCTGAAAGGTCCCTTCATGGCCTTCATCATATTTCCATTGCAAAAGACGAGAGCTCATTTCAGGTTCTTATCATCCCCAAACCCTAAAGAGTTGTACTGATTTTTGTCTGGGCCACTCTTTCGGCCAATCTTTAACATTGATAATACTGCAGTTGGCACCAGTATCTAAAAGCCCAGAAATATTTTTCCCCTCAACCATCAAAGATAATAATGGTCTTGATTCAAGATCTAAAGAGCAAAATATAGCGGAGGACCCTGTTGACCCAAAGCCCTTATCCAGAGTTCAGAGGTTGTCCGTTTATATCCTTCACTGATCTTCATTCATAAATCGAGGACACCGTAACTTTGACTACTCCAGTCTTCATTCATAAATTTCTGGACTGTCTTCAGACCCACTCCTTTCGCTTTCAGCAACCCTCGGAGTGCCTGACTAACTGAATTAGTGCTTGGTGAAACTTGTCCTGATCCTCAGGAACTTTATCGTCTCTTGCCGAGAACTTTCTCTTGTCCCATTTACCCGGGAACTTGAAATTTGTCCCTAAACTGGGAACCTTATCGTCTCTTGCCGAGAACTTGCCTTTGTCCCATTTACCTGGGAATTTACCAGCTAGCTACCCTGACGGTGAAAAGTTCTGAAGTTTCCCTGTACGGGGCAGCACTTGTTGCCTCCCAATCTGACCAGCAGACAAGAAGACAACGGACATAGGAACTTCTTCTCAACACCGTTTACTCAGGAACCATTAACGTACGAAAAGCCCGCCAACCGTCGTTCCCCGCCCTTAAATCTCTGTCTCCTCCAATCAGAAGCCATTCCGTATTGGTGCTCCGCCCATATGTCAAACGGCCTGATCTTATGTACAAGCAATATGCACGCAGTAATGCCAGATCTATGTGCCCTGATCATGGCGCAGCAATGTCCAAGCTAGGGCTGGCAGATTGCCAGCCGTCATCTTGTGACACCAGCTCTCCACATCACACCTCTGGTCTAACCCTGGTGTGTGGTGTGCACCATCTTCTCAGCTGTTGGATCCACTCTCCTAGTGTTTCACCAGGGTATTTGCATCTGTGTTCATAGACTTTGTCAGTCACTGGCTTCCTGTGGTGTCCCTGGTTTCTGTATGGGTTGATACCAACCACACAGACTGTTTTAGAGAGTGACCACTCCTCTTCTCACCCTACTGAGCTCAGTAGGACAGGCTATTGTCTCTGCATGTTCAGGAGGGTGTGCCAAGGGAAGCTTTGTGTCCAAGAGTCCTGCCTGTCTGTGGCAGGTCTAGAATCCTCCTTCCTCAGTCTGCACAGTTCTGAGGTATAGGTATCACCACTGGCCTGTTTTTCCAGAGAGTTCCTGACAGCTGCTTGAGTCTCTTGCTTGTGGTGGATTTGTTCAGAATCTCTACTTTTTTGTAGAAAAATTTACTTTGTTGAAAAGATATGTTTTCCATGTTTGAATGTTTGCCTGCATGTCTGACTGTGTACCACATGTGTGCCTGGTGTCTAAGGTACTGAGAAGAGGGTATCAGCTCCCCTGGGACTGGAGGTTGATGGTTGTGAACCACCATATGGGTGCTGGAAAGCAAGCCTGGCTCCTGAGGAGTGGCTGCTACACCCACCTGCTGAGCCACACCTCTCTTCTGGACTCTGCTAGCACGTAGAAAGACACTTGCTTTCTCTTGGTGATTTGTCTGTTGGCGCTTGCTATTCTATGTCCCTTTAGCATTCTTTTTTTTTTTTTTTTGATTTTTTTTCTTTTGTTTTCTTTTGTTTTTCGAGACAGGGTTTCTCTGTGTAGCCTGGGCTGTCCTGGAACTCACTCTGTAGACCAGGCTGGCCTTGAACTCAGAAATCCACCTGCCTCTGCCTCCCAAGTGCTGGGATTAAAGGCGTGCACCACCACCGCCTGGCTTCCTTTAGCATTCTCTTAGCATTTATTTTGTGTGCGGTGTCTGTCCTGTCCTGCATGAGTACACGTGTGTATTAGCATGTGTCTGTGTACATGTCTGTGGAGGCCAGAGTTCAGTATCAAGCATCTTCCTCTATCTTGGCCCACATTTTAAAGAATTATTTTACTATATCTTTTTTTTTTTTTTAAGTTAGAAAATAACTTTATTTGTTCTAAGGCATTGGCCAGAGTCTCCTTACAACTTCTGAAACTGCTTCTTGGTGCCAGCAGCCTTGATGAGCTTGAGCACATTGAATCAGACAGTCTTGCTCAGGGGCCTGCATTCTCCAACAGTGACAATGTCACCAATCTGTACATTCCTGAAACAGGGGGACAGGTGCACAGACGTGTTCTTGTGACACTTCTCAAAGTGATTGTATTTTTGGGTGTAATGGAGATAGTTCCAACGGATAACAATGGTCCTTTGCATCTTCATCTTCGCCACGACACCAGACAGGATCCGACCTCGGATGAAAACATTGATGGTGCCCTCGATGGCCTCTTTGGGCATCTTGAATCCTAGACTGATGTTTTTATAGTACCGAGGGAGTTTTTCCTTGCTGGTTTCTCCCAGCAAAACATGCTTCTTGTTTTCAAATATTGTAGGCTGCTTTTGGTAAGCACGCTCCATCTAAATGTCCGCCATCTTCCCAGCAGCCTGAGAAAAGGAAGGATAGGCCCACCCCCGGCTTGCTTATTCACCACGCGAGGTCTTGAGCAGTTACTGTATCTTTTTAAAGTAGGATTTGGTTTCTTTAAAATTTTTCTTTATATATATGGGTGTTTTGCCTGCATGTATGTTCATGTGCATGCCTGGTGCTCGCAGAGGCCAGAAGAGGGCATCAGATCCCTGAAACTAGAGTTACAAATGTTGTGAGGCACCAGGTGCTGGGAATCGAACATGAGTACTGTAGAAGAGCAATCAGTGCTCATAACTGCTGAGCCACCTCTCTAGCCTCCTTGTATCTTAATTTTTGATAAAAAGTCTCTCACCAAACCTGGAGCTCACTGGTGGCTGGACAGGCTGAAGGGACAAGCCTCCAGGGCCCTCCTGTCTACACTTCTCCAAGGCTGGGGTTACAGGCATGTGTTACCACATCTAGCTCACACAGGGACTAGAGATCTACACTTGGGTCTTTGTGCTTGTTGAATGGATACTTTACCCTTTTCCATGCTAGCAGTTCCCAGTTGTCTGTGATTTGGTTTGTTTGTATGTTTTATTTTAAGAAGCTGTGTATTGTACTTCATGTGCAAGTGTGTGTGCCATGTATATGTGTGTGCACCATGTGTACAGAACTTGTAGAGATTAGAAGTTTGGTGCTAGGTCAACTGAGTGCTTGTAACTGCAATGATTACTACACCTGGCTGGTTTGCCTAGCCTGCCACAGGCTGATTACAGTAGCGGCTATAATCAGACAGGCCAGTTTGTACTGAATTATTCCATGTCATCTTTTGCTCTCTCTTTAATTCTGAGTCAAGGTCTCAAAGCCCAGGTTAGTTTTCTTGGCATCCTTCTGCCTCAGCCTCCTGCACACTGGAATGACAGGTGCTACCTCCTGGCACAGCTCCCTGGTGTCTGTTTGTTGAGTCTCTACTTGCTGAGGAGTGTGTCACATGGTTTCAGCCTACTGTGAGGTTCCCCCCAGAAAGCTGCCGTTCTCTCTTTCTAAGGTCCCACTGCATCTCCCTGTGTTGTTGATGAACCCTGCCCTGTCATTATGCATGCTTCTCCTTGAGACTGAACTGGGGAAAGCCTCTCTCATGGCCACATTGATCTTTGTGGTGGGTTCTGAGACAGTCCTCCCTTGCTGCCAGCCCCATGATAGCCTAGTGATAATTGGTTTAGGGCTGCGTACCTGGAAGGCTGGCTGTTCTGGCTGTGAGGATGAGTAGCATGTGTATGAGTGTTTGCCTGTATGCATATCTGTGTATCATGTGTGTGTCTGGTGCTGCAAAAGCCAGAAGAAGGTGTTTGATTTCCTGGAGGTGGAGTTACCAGGTAGTTGTGAGTCACCATGTGGGTGCTGAGAACCAAACCCAAGTCCTTTGCAAAAGCAAGTGTTGTTAATGTAAGCCATCTCCAGCCCAAATGGTGAGTCCATAAACTGACCAAGATGCAGCCACCTTCACACAGGGCTTTCTGTCCCTGTGCAGTGTTTGCTGCTGGCTGGGGCTTCTACTTCTTGCTGTTACTTCACTGGTATCACCCACCCAAGGGATCTCCTATTCTGTTTTCCTCCAGGGTGGATGACACTTGTCACTGCAGCAAGAGTGGGCACTAACGTATATTGCTGGGGGTCCTAAGAGGGCAAGCTTTTGACTCAGTCTCCAGGAAAGCCCTGTGGGTGTGGGCCATGAGGCGTAGCCACATATGGGCTGGCACTCAGACCCGAGTTTTCCCTGATGCTGCTGAATCCTGGGCTGTTTTACCAAGCCTGGTGGTTCAGGTGGCCCTGAGGGAGGGCAGGAGAAGGGCCCATAGGAGCAGAGGGTGCCAAGGAAAGAGATGAGGAGAGCATGACAGCAGGGCATTTGCAAGGAATGGTTTGCAGTGTAGAAAAGTGCACTTTTCTGCAGAGAAGTGGAGGGCTGCCTGCCAGCTGCTGGCTTGCCTGCGGCACCTTCTCTCTCTGCTCTTGGAGTGTTTGGATGTGAACTTTGCCAGCTCTCCAGCTCACTCTGTGACCTATAAACAGTCCACTGCACGTCTGTGGGAGATAAGACTTTCAGACACCTCATCAGTGTCTGCAGATTGTGCTACTGCAGCCCTAATGTCTCTACCTGCCACTTTCTGGAGCCTCAGGGATGGCCTCATGTGTCTCATTTCTTACTGCTTTTGTGTTTAAGGTGCTGAGGGTAGAGCCCAGGGCCTCTTACTTGCTAGATACATGCCCATCATTGAGCCCCACCCAGTTCAGGTGTGAGTGTGTGTGCATGTGTGGGCATGTTTGTTGTCTGTTGGTCTATCTTGTCTATATGGTTTTCACTTCCTATGTGTATGTGTTTGACTAGTCTTTTTGCTCAGAATTTAAATCAGCAATCAGGGCAGGCCTTGGCTCTTTGGGCTGGGTTTCAGAGCCGCGTTCAGATTTATTTATCTGACTGCTGACTACATAGTCTGTGGACCCCAGGCTTGCAGCACACTGGGGGCCTCGTGGGGGGCTGCTGTTCTCTCATACTAGGGTAAGGAATGGGTCTAGGTGCCCAGGGGTGTCCTGCCCTGAAGCCCTTCCTCCTGAGCTGTGTTGACTCCTGGCCCTCTTGGCACCAGGACTGGTCTGGCCAGTTGGGTGGCATTGCAGTTGACTGAGGCTGGAAAGACGCTGGCTCGCTGCCCTCTGGTGGGTATGGTGGTTGTTTTATACAAGGGGCATGTGTGAAGCTGCTTGGAGTTGAGACAACTTGGAGACAGCTGAAGTGACTGAGGACCTTAGCCTTGGGGGGCTGGGGGGTACTGGACAGCATTCTGCTGGCCTTCAGGTCCTAGAGTGGTCTCCACCTCTCAGAATCTGTGTCCCTAAGGAGGCTTGTCTTCTCTTGTTGTTTCTCACCTGTCCTGAGTCAGCATGGGTGACTAAAGCCATAGTGCGTTGTCTCAGGTTGCCCTCCCTGTCACTCCATAAAGAACACTTGCCACACCAGCATGAGGGCTTCCCAGCACCCTCTGGAAGAAAGGTTATGTGGCATGTGAATAATCCCTGTGTCAGGGATGGAGACCAAGGGCTCTGTCCTAGTTAGGATTTTACTGCAGTGAACAGACACCGTGACCAAGGCAACGTTTAGAAAGACAACATTTAATTGGGGCTGACTTACAGGTTCAAAGGTTCAGTCCATTATTATCAAGGTGGGAGCATGGCAGCATCTAGGCAGACATGTGCAGGAGGAGCTGAGGGTTCTACATCTTGTTCTGAAGACAAACAGAAGACAGGCTCTCACGTAGTTAGGAGGAGGGTCTCATTACCTGCTCCCTCAGGGACACACTTTCCAACAAGGCCTTCCAACAAGGCTACACCTCCTAATAGTGCCACTCCCTGAGCCAAGCATATTCAAACCACCACAGGATCCTTGAGACTTAGTGACTAGGTAGGGTAAGTTCTGGATTCAATGAGACCACATCTCACAAAATAGGTTGCAGAGTAACTGAGAAAGACACTAAATTATGCATGTGTGTGAACATACACACATGCCCAAGAACTTGGCTCTTTCTCCCTAGGGTCCTTGCTTGCCCTGTTGGGCCAGTTCTGCACAGCCCTTCCAGTCACTGCTTTGGAGCTGCAGCCTGGGACCAGTGGGGTGCAGTCATCTTCCTGTTAACTAGACTGACTGGTTAGTCCTTTTTCTATTTCAGTCAGGGTCCTCTGAGTGCCCACTCTCTGTCCTCCTCATCCTTTTTCAGCTGTAGTTCCCCTCCCTTCCTTTGGCAGATTATTTGCTAAGCCCCAAAGGTGTCCATTTGGTGTTGACCAATCCTACCTCTCTGGGATGCTAGTTCATCTTTGGAGCAATTTTTCAAGTGTGGCATTGGATCCTGAGGCTTGATGGACCCAAGGGTACAAGTCTGAGCTTATATCTCTGCTGTGGGTCAGCTGTCCAGGTCCAGATCTTGTATCACACAGAAGCAACTCCTCCCTCTTATGTCCTCCCTCCTTGACCTGCTCTTGTTTCCCTGGCTGTGTCCTTTTTATAGGGAATGCAGGGTTAGTGCCAGGTCATCTCCACTCAGCCGAGACAGGGTTCCCCTCTTTGAACAGAGTGATGTCTGGGATCCAATTAGGGGCAGCCCGGAGAGGGAGCCCATGTGAGATGCTGCCTTCTTGTAGAGGTGACCTTGCGGATGGGGGTTGGGGAGCAGAGTTTTCTGCAGACTGTTTCCAGCCTGCCTGTTGCACCTCTTCTAGCCTCCTTTGTGGGAGGAACAAGAAGGGACCACAGGTCCCATTCATCTAGGCCAGCTTTCTGTCTGTTTCCCAGACTCTGCAGAATCTCATGTCTATTAAACCTGGGATCTCTGTCCTCAATGTTAGCCTTATTCCCTACTGCCCTTCACTTACAATTCTTGGAGAACCTGTCCAGTGACAGGTATGCCATCAGATGAACAGGACATCTAGGGGCCACCCTGCTGCTGTGTTGGGATGCCATGTTGCTGGCTGAGCCCCTGCTCAGAGTCACCTCAAGTCCTCAGAGCTTATACAGCTACCATTGATTAAACTTACCGATACACCTTGGGGAAGCAAGGGAGGAACCTTGTCTGTTCCTTCCCTCATCTACTGGAGTAGTCCTTGACAGGATCAGGAAACAGGGTCACACTGGACCTAGGGCCTGCCCTCCCGCTGCCCACAGAGGCCTTCCTGTCCTGTATCCTGGCTTTTTGTTTGGTGGTGGTGCTAGAGGAGGGAGGAGGAGGAGGAGGAAGTGTGTGGTGATGGTCGTGGTGGAGGAGGAGGTGGTAGTGGTGGGGGTGGGGTTGGTAGTTGATGAGATGATGATGTTATTGATGTTTGGTTTGCTTGGGTTTTGGTGAGATTACTTTTTTGTTGTTGGTTCCTCAGGAGTTGAATCTGTTTAAATTTCACTGATTAGCTAATGTGAAGCTCATTATGTTTTGGTGGGTTTAAAAATCAAGCTGCTGTCAGTCTCTGGACTGGGCCCATCTCCACTGAGATGGGGATTTGAGAGATGTGAGGCAAAGGACCCTCTTATCCCTCAGGAAGTACCGATCCTTTATCAAGGATGTTGAAGTAGCTGCACTCTCTTGCTAAGACATCCAAACAAGAAATCAGAAGGGCTCCCAAAACCTGGCCATCACTTGAGAATGCCCAATGCTTAGGGCTCTGCTGCTGACTAGATACTTACAACCATGAGCAGGATGGGAGAGTAGAGCCTCTGGGCTTCAACTTGGAGGTGGTGGCACCCTGCATGCTCAGTCCTTGGCAGCTGTTGTCGTGACGCGTTCCCAGCAGCCATGAATGGCTGTAGCAGTTATAGCTCCCACTTGGGCCTTAGGTGTTTTGGGTGCCAGGTCCTCCAGCTTGTAGCTACTAATGTCACAGCCTTCCTTGGCCTTAGTAACCATTAATGTCACAGCTCTTGAACCTTCAGATCTCAGCTGCTTCTGGAACTTTTAGAGATGAGGACTATTCTTATTTTCTTGTCCCTGCTTTCTTAAGCCTGCCACCCTTTCCTTCTACCATGTGGTCCTCTGGCTTGTATGGCAAAAAGCCCATCCCTCTGACCTAGCTTCTTCCCTCTGAGCTAGCTTCTTTCTCCCCTCTGAGCCAGCTCCTTCACTCTGACCCAGCTTCTTCCTTCTAAGCCAACTCCTTCCTTCTGAGTATAGTTCTTCCCTCTGAGCCAACTGCTCAGCTGAGCTCCTTTCTGATTGCAGGGTGAGGTGGAGTTCCATTGCACTTTGATCACGTGGCTGTCTAGTTGTAGCAGCACCATTGGTCCATGAGGTTGTTTTGCCTCCATGGAACTGTGCTGGCACCCATGTCACAAGTCAGTTGTCTGCTCCATATATGCAGGTTTAAAAGCCCTAGGGATGGGGACAGGCATGGCAGTGCTGTTCTTATCCTAGGACTCAGGAGACAGAGGCAGGAACATTGGGAGTTCAAGGCCAGCCTGAGTGGTGTAGTTTATTTACTTACACAGCATCATCTGGCAGTGGGGTGTCGAATCACTCAGCGTGATTCCTTGTGACTTCCAAACCACTGCACACAAAGGCTTTGGTTTCTGTGGTGGCTCCCAAGTGCCTCCTGTGGTAAAACCATGTGATTTGGCCCCCACTCCTGCTGCTCTACTCACAAGATGGCCTGCAGAGCCAGGTCTAAGTTGAGACCCAAGGAGTGTATATGGGAGGGGGTGGGAGGAGGGAACATCAGGGAGTGCCTTGCTGGTTGAGGTTTAGGGAAGAGCCACCTCTCTGGTGCTTTGCAATTTGGTGGGGATCTCAGAGGCAAGAATCCATGTTGTCTTGGGAGCATAGGGTTCAATTGTTCATGGCTGTCAAGTCCTTTGAATGGCAGATGATATGAGCATCTGGGACTTGGGGATGGGTGGGGATGGGAAAGTCCCTGTTCTCTGCAGTGTGCAGTGTTTCCCATTCATTGCTGATGGACTTACACGGTGCTCTGTGTTCTAGGAGGAGCCGAGGAAGGTCTGCTTCACCTATGACCTGTTTCTCAACCTGGAGGGCAACCCTCCTGTCAACCACCTACGCTGTGAGAAGCTCACCTTCAACAACCCCACCACTGAGTTTCGCTGCAAGCTGCTCATGGCTGGCGGGGTAAGTGTGCCTGCCTGCCACCTCTGCTCTGTGTTGGCTGGTAGCATGGCCAGGCCTGGGTAGACCTTAACTGGTGGGTTGGAGCAGCCTGAAGATGATTCAAGGTGTTCAGGGACATAGACAAGGGCAGCCAACTACAGCTGGACTAACTGCTGAAGGACAAGATTGCAAAGCCACCTGCATGCATGCCCAAGTTCTAGCCTAGGCTTATGATGGTCTGGCAAGGGGTGTGTGGGTATGGGCGTGGGGGGTGTGGTTTGTGTGAGTATGGGGGCACTGTGGGGTCATTTTATGGGTGCCCATAGTTCATGTGTACATGCAGATGCACAAACATGATAGTGGTCTGGTGTGGGAGTGTGATTATGCATGGAGTATGTTGTATTAGGTTTTGTGGTATTTTGTGCAGTGCTGCTTGTGGTCTGTAGATATGTATGTGGCATGTGTGGTTGTGGTGTGAAAGGTGTATGTCTTGTGTTCTACCTGGTGTTTAGAGTATATGTTTAATGTAGGGTATGTGTGTTCTTTGAAGGCTGTATGTATGTAGCACCTATTTAGGAGACTGTGGTGTTGTGAAGTGTGTGTACAGTGTGTGGTATTGGGAGTCATGAGGTAAAGATGTGTGGGCAGTGTGGTATTGTCTAAGTGCGTGTGAAGAGGATGCATATAAATGCAGGATGCATGTGTAGTGATGTCTGAGATGGTGTACACGTGACTGTGAAGTAGGACCTATGGATGGTGGCTGGTCTTTGGTGTGTGTGTGGGTGTGTATGTGTGTGTGTGTGTAAGGGTGGTGTGTGTATGTGAGGTGTGGGGTCTATGTAGTATGAGAGGAGTGTGGTGCTCCGTGGTGGCATCTGTGTGGCCTGCCCTCTTCCCTAAGTCCATATCAGTCAGGGTGTCAGAAAGAGGGTCAGGTACCCTCTTTCTCTTGGTTCTATATAGCCAGGTCTCTCAGGAACTACCTTCTTCAGAATGGAAATGGTTATTCTGAGGCGAGGGTTTGAGAATCCTACATGTGAAGCTCTGTGACTGCCTGGGTGGTGGCAGGGGCAGTGACAGCCTCAGGTGCACTCACACACATGATGCTGTTCTGCCCTTGGGTCCTGGAATGGCTGAGGGTGTGTGGGTGTGTGCAGTAGCAGCATCAGGTGCCTTGTATCCACAGTGTGTGGGCGGCTCCAGGGCCCCAGGTCAGCTTCTTGGGAGCGTCGGTATCTCTGGCCTCTTCAGGTCTCTCAGGTGCTAGGGGAGGTATTACCCAAGCTCTGGAGACAGTCTCAGGGCATCATCCGGACACACACAGCCTAGGAGGGACAGGGAGGGAAGGCCGTGTCCAGTTGGCCTTGAAAAAAGACTGCAGTGAGGTCCCAGAGTGGCCCAAGGGAGCCAGCCAGCCAGCCACTCTCCAGTCTCAAGTGACCTGGCTATGGAATGATGGCTCCCAGGTGACTCCCGGGATCAGGTAACTGTGGCCCTGTGTTGTTGACCTTCTAGGTTGTGAATCTCTGTGGGGGTAATGCTTGTTGTCTAGGAACTGTGGTTACTGGGGAACTAGAGATGGCATCATGCTAGAGCCTTATAGCCCCGTAGTGGCTATAGGTTCTGACCCTAGGCGTGCCCAGACTGAGATCCTACTGTTCTTGCAAGGCAGCCAGCCGGTGTCCAGCTCTGTGTCTCATCTGCTGGTAGCCTGAGGCTTATTTGCACCAGGGAGTCTGGCCCTTGTGGCAGCCTGGTCTGTGTGCCATCCCTGACTGGCCTTGGGCATCTTGGCAGGGAACTCAAGCTGCTTAACCTGGAGGCCAGGCAGGCTGGCAAGTGGAAAAGAAGTCAGGCTGTTCAGGGACCATCAAAGTCCAGCTGCCCTAGAGTTGGTGTCCTGTCCTGGGCTCCTACCCTGTTCTGGAAGGCCCCCTTACTCATGGGACCACTATCATGGACTGGAACTGCTGCTTCTAGAATCTGGTTCACAAAGCTCAGCTGGGGACACGTAGCCTGCATAGTAGCCTTGCCTCTGTTGTGGTTGGGCAGGCTCCTGTGAGCAAGTCATAGCAGGGCAGGGCAGGTCACCTTACTACCCTATTTCGGTGCATTGTCATGTAATCGTGGGATCAGCATCCCTAGATGAAAGGCATGGCTGGCTAGGTACCTGGCCCAGATGCTCCTCTTCTGCCAGCCTAAACCCTTTCTTTGAAGCCCCATCCTCCCTTTGTCTACTGCACTCTGTGCAGTGTTGCATTCTCAGTGACTGAACTCCATCTTTATGTTGCTGTTTGGAACTTGCTGTTTAGAGGCTATTCCCAAACTGCTTTGGGCATCTAGGAAGCAACTGATACAGGGCAGCACTTCCTACGCCTCAGGCTGGTCCTCTTCCCAGCCGGTGACCCTGAGCTGGCCAGGGTTCCCAGCAGCCCCAGCACTGGCCCCTATGGCTCTTCTCTTACCCTTCTTGCCCTTGGCCCTGTTCTTGGCTTCTGCCTTGCTGCTTGGGCTTTGTGTGGCCAGCTCCCACCACCTGTACCTGAAGTGAGGAAGGCTTGTCCCAGCTTTACCTGTGCTGATCCCTCAGAAGCCACTCTGCTACCCCTAGCAGAACTCTGCGTCTCCTGCTGTGCCTCCCTCCAGCCTCCTTCTCAGTGCTCAGTGGTCCATGGCCTCAACTGCATCTCTTGCTTTGCTACAGGCTCTGAATCTTCTTGGCCAGGGCTGCAGTCTGCTGGCCAGGGTCCATCCTGGAAGCCTTGGGGCCATTTTGGTCCCCAGTTGCTCTCCATCACAAGGACAAACCTGTGACTCTTCTGGGCAGCTGGCCTCCAGCTTCCTTCTCCCTCCCCCAGGAGGCCAGCTCCACGGCCGCCAGACCATTACCTGGCGCCTGTGGATAACCTCTGTCTCTTCTTTGTCACTAGGTGATGGTAATGCCCGAAGGAGCGGACACGGTGTCCAGGCCCAGCCCTGACTACCCCATGTTACCCACAATTCCACTCTCTGCCTTCTCTGACCCCAAGAAGAACAAACCATCCCACGGCTCCAAGGTTAGTGAGGTGGAAGGCCAGCGTTGTGGAGCGTGGGCCTGGCCATTGGCAATTGCAAGCCATCGCCACCACCATATGCAAAGCCCAGCCCTGCACACCTGCCGCCTACATCCAGAGCCTCTGCTTCTGCTCCTTGTTGCTTCGCTAGCTAGCGTGGCCAGGAGCGGTGCTTGGCATCTGGCTGCTCATTTTGTGCCCAGCTCCTCTTCAATCACAGGTCTCATGGGCCCTCTTTCCTGCCCAGTGGTTATTTGTCCCCAGCTACTGTGCAGGGCATCTCTATCATTGGTCCCTTGGCTACTTTCTTGGCTCCAGGTTCCTGGCCACACCTGCCCTTGTAGCTTCCAGATCTGGTGGTGGTCAGTGGTCAGTAGTGCTGGCATGGAGCTGACTTGGAGGAGGCTGGCGATAGCGTGCATGAGACTGAGCTGAATCTCAAGGACACACACTTTGTCCCCTTGCTCAGCACTCTGCAAGTTCATACTGGACCTCCTGGAGGGGCCACCTCAGCCACCGGCTGCCCAGTGCTGTCAGCACCACTGCAACATCTGAACCTAGAACCTTGGGTCTGTCCCTCGAGATACCTGGGTACTTGGCCTTCTTTGGACCCTCTGAGGGTGACTGATGACCCTGTGTATCTGTCCTTCATTTTCACATTCTTCTTGCTTCACTTGCCTATAGGGCATTGTCAGCTGGGCATCCCCATGAGACTCTAGCACCTTGGGCCATCTTATCCATGGGCACCACAGGAAGAGAAGCAAGCACCAGGGCAGGCTCCTTCCACTTCTTTCCACAAGGCTAACGGCCTGTGACATCCTCAAGCTGGTCAGCATCTTGGAGTCCTAACCAGGCCCTGATGTCACCTTTCACTGAACTTTGGAGGTTGGAGAAGAGGCCAGTCTTTGCTAGCAACCTGGGGCTTCTCACGAGCCATTGTTTGGAGTCCACAGAAGCCATGAAGGAGAAGGTTGCTATGTCTCACAGGTGCCTCTCTGGTAGCAAGCCTTCTCTAGTACCACTGTGGAACGCTGAATAGAGTTCCACAGATTTCTAGGCAGAATAGAGTTTCTTCTCTTTGGATGACTCTCCCAGAAGCCCTAGCCTTAGAGTGTGGTCCAACCTGAGTGTCAGCGCCTGTGCTACTCTAGCTGAGCAGTCTCCGGTGGCTGCACAGGGCCACAATGAGCAAGAGGTGAGCCTCTCAGGGACTGTTCTCAGGTGCCTGCAGCAGGAACCAGGCCCACCCAGACCTGTTCCCCTGGAGGCATGGGCTGTGTCACCCTGATGGGTACCAGGCCATGAGCCTTGGCAGCCTCTCTGAAGTATACCTCTTCACTGTTTACGAGTAAGGACAGCGTTGAGCCTATGACGGCCCCATCCTCACTGACTGTGCCTTCACAGATACAAATGATTTTCCAGTGTTTGAGACTGGGTTTCACTATGGAATGCTAGTTGACCTGGAACTCTGTAGTTGCCCAGGCATGGCCCCAGGAGAGTGGCTCCTGTCAAGCACAGCCACGGGCACATTCCTGTCAGCCATTCTTGCCCTGCACTCCTGCAAGCTTTCCCTCTGCAAGAGAGGGGGAGGACTACACGATTTCCATTTCTTGCCTCCCTTGTGGCTTACTGGGGGACAACCCCTCCCCCAGTCTCTATGAGGTACTCGTCGCCAGTCCTCATACCAGCTTCAGTGTTCCTTGACAAATTTATAGGAACATGGCCAATGGCCTAGGCCGGAGTCCTCAGACAGCTTCATCTGTCTCTAGACACCTGGGTGGTCCAAGTGTGTTGCAGAGCCCCTTTTGCCAGGTATTTGTCCCACCAGCTTGGTGTTCTTGGTGGTACTTTGGACCATGTCTATCCTGGGTTATGGACTACATGAAGGAGCTGTTGGCCTGGCTGGCTCTGAGCTCTTTGCCTGGACATTGGCTGTGCCTTCTGAAGAGAAGGCTGGAACTGGTGGAGGCGTGAGTTGAACACTCCAAAATGGGACTAGGGCCTCAAGAATCGATGATGCCCAGCTCCTTCCAGTCAGGTGCAGCCTCAGGTCTCCCACATGCGGGCAGCTGTGGGCACTGGTGGCCCTGCAGGTTTGTGGGCATGGCTCTGCTGTGTCTGTTGCTCATACCCTTTCACCCTGCGGATTCTCTCCACACATTTCAGACAGGCAAATCAGCCTTTGCCCAGGTTGGGGTGGCAGAACCAGGCGGCCCCAGCGTGCCGCTAACACATCTTCCTCACCTTCCCTGCCCTTGGCCTTGCAGGATGCCAACAAGGAGAGTGGCAAGGCTTCCAAACCACACAAGGTGGCCAGGGAGCACCGTGAGCGGCCGCGCAAGGACTCCGAGAGCAGGAGCTGCTCCAAGGAGCCAGAGCGCGAGCCCAAGAGTACCAAGGACACTGCACGAAAGCTGCCCAAGGAGGAGAAGGCCCCAGTGCCCAAGGCTGCCTTCAAGGAGCCCAAGATGGCCCTAAAGGAAACCAAGCTGGAGAGCCTGTCCCCCAAGGGGGTGCCCCAGCCTCCTCCCCTGCCCAAGGCCTCCAGCAAGAGGCCAGCTGCCACAGACTCACCGAAGCCCAGCGCCAAGAAGCCTAAGACGAGTGGGTCAAAGGGTGCACGGCGTGCACCCGGCACCTCACCCCGGGCTGCCTCCTTCCCTGACAAGAAAGTGACCAGGGACAAGAGCAGCAAAGGGGACAAGGGGAAGGCAGAGAGTGAGCCACGGGAGGCCAAGCGGACTCTGCAGGCTGAGGACTCAAACTCAGAGGATGAGGCCTCCTTCCGGTCAGAGGTGAGCAGGTGGTGGTGGGTGTCTCTTTGCCAGGCTGCTGGCTCACCTGGGTCAGCTCTCCCCTGCCCATGCAGTGGTAGCTCCTTGATATGGGCCTTGTAGCACTGCAGTTTGCAGCTCTAGCCCTCTTGCTACCCAGTGGATGGACAGCTTTGATGGCTAGGTAGACACTGCTGACTCTTCAAGAGTAACCAGATCATCCCTCTGTGTCCTACCTTTCTGGTGGGCCTTGGCCCTACTACCCATCAGGAAGGCACGTGGTGGCCACAGAGCCATACAGAGGTCCTTTTCCTGTCTCCTGCACCTGCCTCACACAGTAAGGTATAGGTGCAGTTGGCCAACTCCTAAAGAATTGCCTGCTTGTAGAGAATTGCCTGCTTGTGTCAGGGCCCTGGATAGGCAGCTTTGAACATGCTCTTAGGGCTACCCTGGACTGGTTTGGGGTCGAGAGCTCTGTAACCTGGTGCTCCTGCCACTGTGTTTGTTGGGTGCTAGTGACCTTCCACAGTCCTCAGTGAGAGCAGAACTGTGAGTAGCTTCCAGGGCTCATCACTGGAGCTATCTGTGGGCTCCAGGCCCGTGTCTCAAGGCAGGCACTGGGCTGTGTAGGGCTCAGAAGCCAGGGTTGATCACTGCTACTCCTCCTCCAAGCTCCAAGCAACTGGGGAGCCAGCCCTTCCTGAGACCTGAGCACTGATGTTTTGTCCCAGGCAAGGAGTTCCCAGGACACTGTTGGCACTTCCTCTCCCAGGGCCACAGCCTCCAGGCTAGAGCTGAGTGTAGGCAGTACCTGAGTACTCCAGTCAGAGCTCCACCACAGCTGCCAGGGCCTCAGACAAGCATAAGCTCCTGGGGAAGAGATAGACAGCTCTGAGGACAGCTGCTGTTGTAAGCTTGGTGGCCTTGCCACTCTCCTCCAAACTGCTGTCCACATCCCAGATCCTTCTGGTTCCTGGACATTCAGTCCCAGCCATCAAGGGCCATGTGACAAGTGTGGCAGCTGTAGTGCGATGGCCACCTGCTGGGTCGCTCTAGTGAGAAATGTTTCCAGAGTCTGTTAGTCCTTGCCCCTGGGGTCTCTGTAGGGATGGTGACAGGAGGTGTGTGGACCACCACAAGCCCACTGAGGCCTCAGAGAGGTACCTGTCTCTAACAGCTCCTGGTTTGTGCCTGAGCCTAGTAGGTAGGACATCCAGGCAGGGACCTGTAGAGCCACTCCCGTATCGGTGGGGAAATTTAAGGCTTGAATCTAGAGCCTGACCTGGCCTGGACCAATGCCAGATAGCCATTTTTCATGACTTTGTGCCCAGGGAAAACAAAGAGGTTGGGTGTGTACAAGGAGCGTGCCTTGGCTCCAGGCCCGGTCTGTGAGGTTCCACCCTGAGAACTTCACAGTGGACAGACTCATGGGTACCTAGGGCAGGTTCCCTAGGCACTCCCACTGACCAGTAGGAAGGTGGGTGAGAAGAGGCCTCACAGACACAGCTGGGTTCCAGTGGGCTAGGCTGCAGTGAACCCTGCACAGGATAGTTTCTTCCTTTAGTCTGGAATGTTCCTTCCCAGGCAGGCCGATTGGCTTTGCCCAAACTGAGGCCTTTTGCAGGCTGGGCACTGCCCCATCCCTTGTTCTGGGCAGGGCTGAGGGCTGCTCAGCTCTGGGTCCTGAGCTGTACCACAACAGGTATGTCCTATTCCCACTTCACCCTTTGACCAGGAGAAGGACTGTTGCCACTCTGTTCCAGGTGAGGGATAGGCTTAGCGGAGCCTGGGCCCTTAAAAATCAGCTGTCCCTGCTGCTTGCTCTGCTTCCCACCTGCTGGTGTCTGTAATAACTGAGTATGTATCATGATCACATCCCCAACACCATATATAACAAACACACTACAGCACACACTTCACATACCACACACCACACTACGTATCATAACTAACACATCACATACTACACACAACACACATGCAGTGCACACACAGATACATCTCACATACTACATATAACACACAGTGCACACTAAGGCCGCACATACTACACACTTCAGATACTACACCACACAACACACACACACACACACACACACACACACACACACACACACACACACACACCGCACACACGAGCGAGCCTCCCAGCATTCACTGAAGGGTTCACACAGTGGCAGCCTCCTGCCTTGTGTGATGTCCAGGCTGTCACTGCCCCCTGGTGGCTGAGTCCATCTCTGTGCAGCTTCAGAAGATCAGGTAAGGTGTGCCCTGCTCCATGGTGTTTGTGACCCACAGTCCTGCCATCACTCCTGCAGGGTGGTGAGACTTGGGTAGGATCTGGGCATTTGGTCATTGTCTCAGCCCCTAGGAGGGCAGGCAGCTTTACTGAGAATTCTGTGTTTCCTGTCTTCACAAGCCTCAGGCTCTGTGTGAGCTGGGGCAGAAGGCTGTCCTGGGTGCTTTGGGCCTGTTTGGTCCCTTCATTACCCCCTCCTCTGACATGCAAGATGACAATCTCTTCTTTCCCTCTTGTGCTGCCCTGGCATGGGCTGAAGTCGGCCCAGTCAAGCCCAGCTAATGCCAGCTCCAGCTCTGACTCCAGCTCTGACTCAGACTTTGAGCCGTCTCAGAACCACAGCCAAGGTGGGTCCAAAGGGGAGTTGGAGCTGGTGGAGGGATGGAGGTAGGAGGCACAGCAGTGGAGGCAGGGCAGTAGACATGGCCTAGGGAAGAGCATGGACGAGCCAGGGAGAGACATGGCTCTCTTGAGTGACAGGCTAGGGTCTGCCTGCTGCTTCAGAAAGACGGAGCCTGGGTTTGCACCTCTGAGTGCCCCTGGGCCAGACCTTTGTTCGGGCTAGCATCCCTTTCCCCTCAGCTGACCTCAGTGCCCAGGAGGCAGTAGAGGCCCATGTTGTCAGCCAGGACACATACCACAACTCCTGGTAGTGTAGGATTTGTAAACAAGTAGTTGTGCTCATCCAGAAGCCAGGTCAGTCTCTGGGGTCCAAAGACCTGTAGCCGTAGAGACCTACTTCCTTCTGAGAGACTGTCACTCAGCATTGCAGGCCTGTCCCAACCCATCAGATGACAGTCTGTGTGCTGGCCCTGGCTACTCTAGTGGTTCTTTCCAGGGAAGGGCTGGAAACTAGGCTGGCTATTGTGCCTCAGAGGAGCCTTGGCCTGCCTCCCATGGTGGCCGCTCCCTTTGGGGCAGAAGCTTGGATGGGGGTGGAGTCCTTGAATCCTATACTCTCCAAGGTTCTTATCCACTGGATAGGGAGGGAACCAACTGAATTGACATCATGTGACCAAGGTAATTGAGGGCTTTGTGTCCCTCTGTTGCCTTGGCAACAGAAATATAAACCAAGATGCCATCTGTAGGGGACTGGAACTGAATGCCTCTGGAGAAAAGGGAGGACAGTGGGCCAGAGCACCATGTAGGGTTACTGAGGCACTAGGCATCCTCACAAAGGGGTGCAGGCTCCATGGGGACTCTGGTCCTAGGCACAGTGTGCGACCTTCACCCTGCTGGCCCACTTGGGTTCTGAGCCTTTGGCTGCTGTGATGGAGGGATCTTGCAGGCCATTAGCAGACCAGGAGCCTGAAGCCTGTGAGGAGGGCCAGGAAGGCGGGGGGTGGGGATCTGCTGCAGACCAGAGGGACCCTGCAGGTGCTGATAAATCTGGGGTGGCCCTGGGGTAGGCAGCCAGAGGCTCAGCTTTCCCTCCATTTGCCCTCAGGACCCCTGCGCTCCATGGTGGAGGACCTGCAGTCTGAGGGGTCAGATGAAGATGACTCATCATCAGGAGAGGAGAGCACCGTCAAGGCCAACCCAGGCCGGGAGTCCAGGTGTGTGGGCAGCACAGTCAAGCCGGGACCAGGGGGCTGCATAGGCAGCCCAAGTGCACATCTTCACTGACAGGGCTGGGTTGGGGGACATAAGGTTGGCCAGGCTTTCCTTTTCATCCTGGCCTTTCATCCACCACCGTGACGTATGTTTAGCTGCCTGTGGAAGGGCTGGACATGACAGGTGTGCTGGAGAATGGGGGGCACGGGCTCCCACGCTAGCCACGGATAGGGCAGTGCGGGCTCCCCATGTCCTTACTGCAGGTACCCTGAATGGGACATCTACCTAGGCCTCCAACAGGCTGAACACTAGGCTGTGACAGGCAGAGCTAGAAATGGACAGCACCCCAGGACTCCATTGGCCCTGCTGTAGAGTAGTGTGCCCAAGAGTTCACTCTAGAGAGGTACCAGGAGGTCTGACGTATGCTGATGATAGTCCCCTCCCCGATCCATAGACAGGGCTACAGCCTTTGGTTATCCACAGTGACCCAAGGCCTGCCCAGCCACACGGCACCACACACCAAGGGCCATGAGATTCAAGGATCTGGTTTCTGCTCACAGGGAGGGCTTGGCCCTAGGAGCAAACAGGGAAGTAGATTCCTGAGAGTGGCAGGCACAGTCCTGTCTGAAGGAGTCAAAGTTATACGGGTTCCACTGTGGGGACATCATTTTGGGGATGTTTATGAAGGGCCCTTGGTGGGAGTTTGCCAGCCAGCAGGCCTGCAGTTGTCCCTATTGTCAGGGAAGGTTCATACAAGTAGGGCACCCACGCACACAAGGTGCTGGCAAGGCTCCGTGTCTTGCTTTGCTCCCTAAGGAGATCCAAGGTCCAGCATCCCCAGTTGTCACCTGTTGAGCACAGAGAGGGGCAAAAGTGAGGGGAACCTGAGGCTGTGCTTGCCTTGTAACAGCCTGACCTAGAGCCTGGCTCGCAGCCACAGAGCAGGAGCCCTGGACATAACCAGCTGACTGTGGGAGCTGAGGGAGGAAGCGCCATCCTGGTGGGTGGCTCAGTGGGTAAAGTCACTTGCCACCAGTCCCAATGACCCCAAAGCCCACGTGGTGCAAGAAGAGCTAATGCTGGATCCAGTTAGCATGTCAGGGAACTGCTGTGGCCGCCATGCTTACCTGGGGTCCCCAAGAACTTCTTGGACATTCCATCACTGAGATTGTGGAGCAAGGAGTCGGTTGGGAAGTTTGAATACTCAGTGAGACCTGCTGGTGCCGTGTGAGTCAGTAGTACTGCCCATTGTGGGCTAAGGACATCTGTCACTCAGGTACTCAGGTTGCACAGCCTGCTTTGCAGGACTACAGCAGTGTCTGAGACTTGTCCCCATGGTCTCTGGTCACTGGACTGTGGAGGGTCAGCCATAGGTTCTCATGAAGGAGCTAAGGGAAAACCTGATGGTCCGGGTGCTCAGAGCTGGGCAGGAAGACGTAAGCACGGGGCATCTCATGCCTGCTAGTGTGGTGTAGCATGTGACCTTTGACACTACCCTGCCTGCTCTGCAGGCTAAGCTTCAGTGACAGTGAGAGTGACAACAGTGCTGACTCCTGCTTGCCTGGCCGTGAGCCCTTGCCTCCCCAGAAGCCACCTCCTCCCAGCAACAAGGTGAGTAGTAGGGCCCAGCTCTCAGCTGACTTCTGTGGCTATCCTGGGAGGGCTGAGAAAAGCATGCTGCAGCTCACAGGTCTGGGGTCCCCACAGGTGTCTGGTCGGAGGAGCCCCGAACCCTGCAGCAAGCCTGAAAAGATTCTGAAGAAGGCTACCTACGACAAGGTGAGGCTGTCTGGGCCTGAGGGTTGGGCAGGTGGGGCGTTTAGCTCTGCTCCACTTGGGCCCCCAGCTCACTGACGCGCTTTCCCCAGGCTTACACAGATGAGCTGGTGGAGCTACACCGGAGGCTGATGGCTCTGCGTGAGCGCAATGTGCTGCAGCAGGTACTGAGTCCCCTTTTCCCAGGCATGGGCATTGGTACCCAGCACCATTTCCTGAATCCATCCAACCTGCCTTACAGATCGTCAACCTGATCGAGGAGACTGGCCACTTCAATGTCACCAACACCACCTTCGACTTTGATCTTTTTTCCTTGGATGAAAGCACTGTTCGCAAGCTGCAGAGCTGCCTGGAGGCCGTGGCCACATGACCCCGGCTGCCACTGTGGAGCCACGGTGGGCATGGTGGGCACGGGAGGGGCTGGGCATGAGGGCTGGCCCGCCATGGCTTCCGCTCCCGGTACCACCCCCAACTAACCATGGTGCCCCAGTGCCCCTCAGTGGTTGGTGTTGAAGGGGTGCTGCAGGCCACACTTCCACAGGGCGGGGTGACATAGGACACACGTGGCGTGCAGCCCCTCCCTTAGTTTCTGCCAGTTGTCCATTGTGGGCGGGACTGAATGGTAGGTCACAGACTGGGCCTCTCTGGGTGGCCTGAATGACCACAGTCTTCCACACAGTTCATGGGCCTCCCTCAGCTGGCCTGCCTCCTAGACTCAAGGGTCCGTTAGCATGGCCAGGGCCAGCTGTATGCACCTGCCTCTGCCATGCAGCCTTGTGTATTGTGTGTGCTCCAGGTGCATCCAGCAGCCAGGGAGGCTCATGCCACCCCTCTGCTAGAGGCACAGAGGATCTCCCCTCTAGATCCCAGGATGCCACTGCCTCTCGAGGCCCCAGGCCATTGAACACTACAATGAGCACCAATCTTGGGACCCCAAGGGCCACCACTGCAGCCATGTGCCAGCCAAGCACCCACAGTTCCACGGCTAGCTAGACTGGCGCTCCTGGGCCACCATTCCCCATGGGCCTCCTCCTCTGCTCTCTCACTGATCAAGTCTTTGAACTTTGAAAACATGAGCTTTTGCCAAATATTATAGGATGGTGTGTGTGAGGCGGGCCCAACCCCAGACTGCCTCTGTTCCTGGCCACATGGCTCTGCCTCCACAGTGCTCCTGGAGAGACTTTGGACCTGTGCCCTGAAAACTGCCAAGGGTCAAGCCAGCCCCCTTCCCATGTCTGAGCCTGGAGTGCCACCCCTTCTCCAATTCCAGTTGTCGGTGTTTGTGCCCCAACCAAGGTGTTTGAAGAGGCCTGAGCTGAAGGTGGCTCACAGTTGCCTCGTCGGTGTTGCTTCCTCCCCAGTGTGTGTTTACCCCTGGAGGCCTGGCCTCCCAGCTCCCTCTCCCTGTCTCTGTCCCACTCCCAGACCATCTGTCAGGAAGATCCTGACTACTCCCGGGGACCCCAGCCTCTAAGGCTTCCCTTACCCCAGGGAAAGGAGATGGACTCTGCCTGTAGCCCCTGTTGCCACTCTCTGTAGCTGGGAGGAAACAGGGCTGGCGTCCACGCCTCTTCCCGCATAGGCCGACAATACTCTCCATCAGGTGTTCTGCAGCCTCTAAGCCTTTGCATAGAAGGCCCTGGCATTGTGGCAGCTGTTGGCCTCCACATGGAGTGCGCCAGGGTCCCAAACAGCCTCAGCCCAGGGCACCGTTCTTCCTCTCACGGTCGCCAGTGGCCCAGCCCTTCTGCTGCCCTGGGCCTTGGTGTCTAGTCCTTCCAGATGCTTCCAGGGCCCTCCTGAAAGCACCCACCCATCTCTTCAGTTACCTCCTCTGGCCGGAAGGTCACACCACTGTCCTCCAGAGCCAGTCCTGGCTGTCTGGAAGCCTAAAGCAGCAGCCTGCAGCCAGACCCCTGAGGGCTCTAGGGACTTGTCTATAGGAAGGGCTGACACTGTGTCTGCCCTTGGTGAGTCCCTGTGCTGCAGCCTCCTGAACCAGTTCATGACACTGAGTGCAAAAGGTATTGGATACCTATCCCTCACCAGGGCTTCACAAGACATGTCTCCATGAATAGACATGTCACTGGCCCAGATGAGCCCTGGACAGAGGGACCAGGAGAGCTGTGTTTGTAATGAGCTGCAGGGCCATTTGTCCCGCATTTTAAACTTTTTTTGTTGTTGTTGTTAAATTGTGAAATGATGGAGGACTTTTATAGAAAATAAAGTGAGATGGGAGCAGTGGGTGGCCTGCCTTCTATTCAGCGAAGATTGGGAAGGGCCGTGTGGGAGCCTGTTTAGACGGGTGTTCCATATCTGTGCTGTTTCTTCCCTTGCAAGCGGGGATGAGGGCTGCTTAAAACACAGTGGGGTCCTGGGATGGTGGGTGGGCCAGCAGGAGGGTAGAAATGGGAAAGAGGGTACCCCTTGCAGGGACTCTAGAGCCCATGAGCCTCTGACAGCACTCACCTTGGGCCCATTGTCCAGACCTGAGCTCCACCCAGAGAGCCACAGGTGCATGACTGGCACACACCTGAGTGGCACACAGCCCACAACCTTGGCTACCATGCCTACAGGGCAGCCCCCTCTTGAGTTCTGTTAGAAACTGGGGGTTCGACCAGGCACAACTCAGCAGCACTGAGGCAGAAGCAGGTCATCTTGTGGCTTGTCAGTAACCAGAGTCCCACTCCTGTCACTGCTAGAAAAGGGTCTGAGGTCTCAGTGCTGTTGGATCTTAGCATCAGTAGTAAGCGAGCAGCCTCTGCACAGGGGCAGTCCAGGATTGGTGGTCAGCAATCAGATGGACTTTTCTGAGATTCCTTGAGCTTGACACTGCCATTACAGACCCTTCACTAATCAAGATTCTGACTGCCAGAGTCAGTTCCAGCAAGCTATTTGTGTGACTGTTGTCAGACACTTGCTCACCAATGCTTGCTCATCACCCTCTGGTGGCAAGAGCCAGCAAAGAGGTCCATGGGTGACTCAAAAATATGAAGAGTAGGAGATGGTTTGTTAAAATGCTGCCTGGCCAGCTTGGGACCTGGGCTTCCCTCCCAGAACCTACATGGAGCCAGGTGTAACAACATATGCACTTGTCTCGGGGGCCTTTTAAGATTTTTATGTGTCTGCATATATGTCATGTTGGGAGGTACTGCTGGAAGTGAGAGGAGGGTGTTAGATCCCCTGGAGCTAGAGTTGCAGGTACTCTAAGCTATGCACTGTAGGATCATGGGAGAACAGCAAGCACTTAATCACCAATGAGCCCTCTTTCCACCCCCAGCTGCAAGCTGCAAGGCAAGGGTGTCTGGGGCTGACTGAGCCAGTGGAGGCTGGCCGTTTTCAGGTTCAGTGAAAGACCCTATTGGGAGGGAGGAAAGAAAGAAAAAGGAGAGGGGGTGATCTGAGGAGGGTTTGACCTCTTTTCCACAGGTGTACATGTACACACAGTTTTTATTAAAAACATATATGCATACAAAGTTTGAATTCTCTAAATTTGTTCTACTTAGCAAAACTTATTGGCAGTTTAGAACACTGAAGGATACTGTCTTTCCGTGACTAACAAATTAATTGAGACTGGGTAATTTATAAAGAAAAGAAAAAAGCCTGTGTATCTTACAGTTCAGAAAGCTGGTTCCAGACAGGCCACTGCATCAACTTGGCTTCTGGTGAGGCCTTTATGTTCTACAAGTGGCCAAAGAGCAAGTGTATGCATTGAGAGAAAGGACCGAGCTCCCATAGCGTTTTCCCCTGAGGAGAGCAGGAAGCAACTCCTGAGAGCTATGCTCCCAGAATCCCAAAACATCCCAGCACTCATACTGAAAAAGCTCAGTGATGTCACTGATGGACCATGCTCAAACCATAGCCTAGTCCTCTTCACACTCACTTCCTCAGCCAAGTCATTTCTTGCTAACCCCATGGGTCATCCTTTGTTACAGACAATATATAGCCCAGACTAGCCTTGAACTGATCTCCTATCTCTACCTCCTGAGTGCTGGGCCAAGAGGTGTGCACTCCCACTCTGGTCTGTGTGGTGCTGGGGATGGGACCTAGGGCATACTAGATGAGTGTCCTACCTACTGAGCTGCAGCCCAGCCCTTTAGCACTGTTTACTAAGTTGACTCCCGTGAAGGTGATGGGATCATCGAGGGATTATCAATAGCATTCTCATGAGAACCTGATTAGTTCCCCAGAGACCACCACCTCCTCCGGTCTCAGCATACTCTTCCTCACATACTCTTCCTCAGCATACTCTTGCCGGTGTCAATGACATTAGGGTAACCAAGCAACTTGGCCAAAATGGGCCATGTTATTTGAGCTATCATAACCTCTCCTTGAAATATTACCAACCTCAATTGTTTTCTTATAGCAGCAGCACGAAGCACTATAGTCTTGTCTCACACACAGAAGTCTCCCTGCTTGATGCTGGTTCCAGTAGTAGTGGTTTCTGGTCTGGCCAGCCAGGGTTGTCTGTATCCACCTATTACATGCTCCCATTGTCTCTTTGTCTCCTGGTAGATATAAGAACTGTCCATACTCAGCCTTTTGTTATCTTGAGGATAGAAGTAGCTTCCAAGCTACTCACAGGTCAGACTTGGAGCCAGAAATCAAATCTGTGCACTTGCTTTGTTGGTCACAACTTCCTGGGTAACTGAATGAATATTCTCCCTGATAGGTACCCATGACAGACCAAGGATGTCAGCTAACTTAGTCAAGGAGATTGCCACAGAGTGGGGAACTTGGAGCTCACCCCAATATGAGTGCTCCAAGACTGTGTCCCTGGAGGTCTCTGCATGACTCCTGGCCTGCAACCTCCTTCCCCTGGCAATTATGACTGCATATATGACGTGTGGGCAGGGCCTCAGAAAACTTACCTCTAGAACCTTCCAAGTATTTCCTACATTTTAATGAGCCTTACATGAGGGCTACAGGACACACTAGGGGATGCACTCCATTTCCCCTGTTGTAAATTCTGTGTACCATCTTCCCCAAAAACTGACAGGATCTCACTGGACCAAGTTACTGTGGTCCTTTCCAGCCCCATCAGAACTTAAACAGCTCTGTGTCCCCAGGGTATGCTGTCTGGAATGCATCAGAAGTTCAGGATCATTGCTGTAGTTTGAGGTGTTGAGAGCTGGGGTGGGGGCGGGGTCTCCCAGCTGGTTCTGATTAAGACAGCATGAGATCTGAGTCTTCCCACTAAACTCCATGCACAGGTGCTGTCAGGTCCCTTTGTGTGCCTCAAGGCTTTGAGCTGGGAGTATTTGTACTGTCTCTAAAGAACACTGCAGGTCTCAGCAATTCCTCAACTTTGCATTAGTATACATGGGCCAGAGACATGGCTCAGTGATTAAAAGTGCTTGCTGCTCTTATAGAGGGCCCAATTTCAGTTCCCAGTGTCCACATGGCAACTCACAACTCTATAACTCCAGTTCCAGGACATGCAGTGACCTCTTCTGGAGTCTGAGAACACATGTACGCACACACACATGCATGCACGTGTGCGCACACCCACCCACTCACACACACATAGTGGTGGGAAGCTGGGTTGTGGCTGAGAACTTTCTTAGTCTAAGGACCTGGGCTCCAGACCAACTATAACAAAAGTAGCTTTTAATATAAGAACAAAGTCTAGGGTGGGAGCCCTTTCAGTTTAGGAGCCTTGATTGAGGTGTCAACTTGAAGCCCGAGTCAGGAGTTGCTATAAATTCAGGTCTTAACCCTGGCATCTGTCTGCAGATCCCTGCAGAGTGCTGTGCTGTGTCTTGGGCCTCTAGCCACTTCTCACCTGTCACAACAGCCACATGTCCCCAGATGTCATCTAGTGGTGTCCCTTGACAAAGTTACCTCTGGATGAGAGCCACCACTTTACTGAACACATTTAATTTCTTTACAATTCGAATACCAACTCTAGAGTGTGGGATATGCCTTTCCACCCAGAACCCTCGCAGAGAGTCCTCCCTTCATTGTAGAAATTGTTCTCCAATAAGCAGGATGGAGAAGATGAAGTGCTATCACTTGAACGAAGATTGGGGTGCATGGGGTTTCTAGGAGGTCGAAGTCTCATAGAGTTTCTGGATTTCCTCCTGGTATATCTTGACAATAGTGGACCTGTTCATCTTGCTCATGGGCCCTGTGATGGAAGCAAGGTTGTGGTGGACCTCCCCACAACCATCCCCAGGAGTCCCCACTCAAGCCCAAGCCAAGTTTTCAAGAGGGTCAAGTGCTTGCAAAGGGTGCATGGGAGCTGGGGTAGGAGAGAGAACTGGGAAGTAGAAGCCAAGAATTCTCTCCTGAAGTCCCTGGGGTCAGTGGTTAAAATGAAGGTGTAAAGTTGCCACCCCATCGACCTGGAGTGCAAACAGCCTCAGGCCAGTCAAGTCCAGAATCCTCCAACATTCAGATGCTGCCTCTGCACCCCCAAAATTCAGGAATTGCATCTGAAGTTGGCCCATCTTCCATTTGGGAGGAAAGATATGGGACTGGCCTCAGCACACTGTGTTTTATTCAAGCAAGGCTTGGATGTGGGAGGTGTTTTGAAGTTTTTATTTTATTTTGTGTCCTTGTGTGTGTGCTCATGCATGTGTGTGTGTGTGTGTGTGTGTGTGTGTGTGTGGTGTGTGTGCGTGTGCTTGTAGTGCCCTTGGAGGCCAGAAGAGGGCTCCAGAATTACAGATAGTTGTGAGCTGCCCAGTGTGTGTGGTGCTGGGAACTGAACTTGGATCTTCTCAAAGAGCAGCAAGTGCTTTTAACCTCTGAGCCATCTATCTGATTCCAAGGCTGCCCCTTCCTTCCTCCCCCTCTCCTCTCTTTTCCCCTCCCTCTCTCCCTCCCCCCCCCCTCCCTCTCCCTCTCCCTCTTCTCTCATGTGTGTGCCAAGACAGAAGAGAGGAGTCAGATGTCTTACTCTATCTCTCTCTACTGTCCGTATTCTTTCAGTACAGGGTCTCTCACTCAACCTTGAACTAAGCTGGTTGGCAGCAAGCCCCAGGGACCCTTCTGTCTCTGCCCTCGGCACTGGTAGAAGAGGCCTGCAGTTCCAAATGTAGCCTTTTAGGTGAGCTCCTGTGGTCCTTATGCACGACCCTCACAGTCACTAAACATCTCCTGAGTGTGTTTCTCTCTCTCTCTCTCTCTCTCTCTCTCTCTCTCTCTCTCTCTCTCTCTCTGTGTGTGTGTGTGTGTGTGTGTGTGTCTGTGTCTGTGTCTGTGTGTCTGTGTGTCTGTGTGTCTGTATTGTGGTTTTTTCCCCCCTGAAGAAGCCGGCTTTCACCATGTAGACCAGGCTATCCTGGAATTCATTATGTAGACCAGGCTTGCCTCAGACTCACAGAGAGAGATCTACTTGTTTCTGCCTCTCACATGCTGGGATTAAAACAAACAAACAAACAAACAAAACCAGTATCTTTCATTTTCCTGGTCAAGTAGACTAGGCTGACAGTCCAGGTATCACAAGGAATTCTCAACCTCCCCAGTATTGGAATTACAAGTGCACTGGGGGCCAGGTGACTCAATGCCTTTAATCCCAGTACTCAGGAGACAGAGGCAGGCAGATTTCTGAGTTCAAGGCCAGCCTGATCTACAGAGTGAGTTCCAGGACAGCCAGGGCTACACAGAGAAAACCTATCTTGAAAAAACAAAACAACAGAAAAGTGTATTGGACCTGGAGAGATGGCTCAGCAGTTAGAGCACTGACTGCTTCCACAGAGGGCCTGGGTTCAGTTCCCTGCATGTGGCTGCTCACAACCTGTAACTCCAGTCCCAGGGGGCTGATGCCCTCTTCTGGCCTCTGTTGGCACTGGACACACATGTTCAACTTTCATACATGTAGACAGTCATGAGCATAAACATAAAAATAAACCTTTAAAAACAGCCACCTGTATGCCTCTGGTTGGTTGGTTGGTTGTTCTGAGAGGGTTGATTGTTTGCTTTGTTTTAAACATGGGTTCTGGGAATCAAACTCAGCTCTTCAGCTTGTGCAGTCAGCATCCTTACAAACTTAAGCCATCTCCCCATCCCCAGGTTTGTTTATGAGACAAGGGTCGTCTTCTCTCTGTACCCTGGACAGCCTTTGATCCTCCTGCCTTAGATTTCTGGGTGCTCAGCTGACAGGCATGCACCTGTTTTAAATGTGTTTCTTTGCAAGTATCAGCTAAAGCTACATGAGCCCAGACCCTTCCCGTACACAATGGAAGCCTGGGGCTGAGGGTCCATGGTCCACCCATACCCATCACTCACCAAGCTCCCCGCCGTCCACAGAGAAATCGTTGTCTAGAATGACCCACTTAATGATCTTGGCGCCCACTGAGGGTGCCTCCGAATTCACATCCTGGATGCCCTGGTTAATGAACTCTGTGACCAAAGGGTCACGGTCATAATAGGACATCTGACAACCAGGTGGACTGGCTTCGAAGCTTCCGACAGCAAGCCACGGCCTCACTGGTCAGGTTACCCCGAGCCTCTCCAGTCTCTGGGTTTATCTGACACTGTGGAGAGGGACAGAGTTCATGTTTTGTGAGCACCCCTTTAGGGGGCCATACCCATGGCATAGGAGCTCCAGGCTACAGGTATCAGTGCATCAGAAAGCCTTTCTGGTCCCACAAGTAAGGGACAGAGCCAGCCTGCAGCTCAGTGACCATGCAAGCCCTGCAAAGCACATATCTTGGAGTTCATTCTCCCCTTCCGCCATGTGGGTATTGGGGATCATCTCAGATTGTTGGGCTTGCAGCAAGCAACCATTACCCACTGAGTCATTGCTCAAGCCACATCTCTTGGCTCCCCAAAGCCCATCTTCTCAACCAGACTGGTTGATATCCTCCACTTGGTACCTTGATGCCAATGGCCCTGTGTCCACACTGTGAGGGACACTGTCTACAGGGGAAATTCTATATCCTTCTATGCTGCTATGCACTCTGCACCCCTCCACAGAACCAGCAAGTAGAGTTGGGGTGCAATCCCACATAAAAGCTGCCTCAGGACACACTTTCCCTGTCAATAGGCCAGGATCTAGAGTCACCATAAAAACACACCCCTGGGGATGCCTGGCTTTCCAGAGAAGCTTAACTGACATGAAAATGCCACAAGCAGGGCTGGTGAGTTGGTTCAGTGGCTGAAACCTGAGGCAATGAGTCTCATCCCTGGAACCATGTACAGGCTGGGAGGAGAGAGCCCACTCCACAGAACTGTCCTCTGAACTCCACACTGGTACTGTGTGCATGAGCACAGATGATGATGATAATAATAAATTTAAGCCAGGCATGGTGGTGTACGCCTTTAATCCCAGCACTTCTGAGGCAGTGGTAGGTGGATTTCTGTGAGTTTGAGGCCAACAAGTTCTACAGAGTGAGTACCAGGACAGCCAGGGCTTCGTAGAGAGACCCTGTCCCACAAGAACAAAAACGACTTCCTTAAATTGCATTAAAATTTTATATGTGTAAGGGTCTGTGTATATGTTCATGTGTACACAATGCATAGAGGTCAGAGGTCAGCCCTCCTCAGATGTTTTTCCTCTGGCACTACCTTTTTAATTCAAGTCAGGGTCTCACAGGCCTGGAGCTTGCCAGTCTACTCCCCAGCACTAGGGATTATAAAGTGTGCTCCATCCGTGGGATGTCTCTCCTGGCCCTTAAATTGCTTCTGATTAGGTATTAAGTCACAGTGACCCAAAAAAAAAAAAAAAAAAAAAAAAAAGTCACTAAAACGGTGACTAAGTGACTCCCATCCAGCCCACCCTCCTTCTGGACTGCCAGAGTCTTGCTCCGTGGGTACCTTCAATGTGAGGAGGGCGCACAAGTACGGGGCGTCCTGGCCCACCAGCATGACATAGCGCACGATGGGGATTCGCGTCCTCACTCGCTCCTCGATGGGAAAAGGGTTGACCATTTCCCCAGAGCTCAACTTGATTAAATCTGAAGCAACAAAGAGAGGCGTTTGTCTTTGAAAAGCCACACCAAGTGGCTTATAGGGACCAGGGTGGGGCACAGCCCCTTCCCTAGGGAGTGCAGCGGCCCGTATGCTGTGCGTTCCTCACCGTTACTGTTCCCCATGATGTAGAGGAACTTGTCGAAATCCAAGAAGCCCAGGTCGCTCGTGTGTAGCCAGCCGTGGATGTCCACCTTCTTTTCTGTGCTCTGCTTGTCTCTGAGGTACCCCATGAATACATGGCGGCCCCAGATACACAAGCTCCCGATTCCATCGTGATTCTCCTTTTCCACCTTCGTGTGGGTTTTGGGAAGCTCCTTCCCACAGCTGTGGGCACGGAAGGGCGCCATAACAACGGGGCTGACATGCTCCCCCATCAGAGCACAAGACCCTTTCAGCTTCCGCCTCTCTCCCCACCCCTTCACTGTCTCTCAGTCAGAACAAGGCAGCACAGAAAAAAACATGAAATAATTCAGGTTAAGGCCTCAAAGTGCAGTCAGGAGAGATTGACACATTCACACTGCCTACTCCCCAAAGCTGGGTGTGATGGCACATGTCTGTAACTGCAGTGTTTGTGGAGCTGAAACAAGGGGATTGCTGTAAGTTTAAGGCTAACTGTAGTTACACAGGGAGATCCTGTCTCATAAAATAAAATGCAACAAAGCTGGGCAGGGACTCATGCCTTTCATCCCAGGGTTCAGGAAGCAGAGGCAGACAGTTCTCTGAAAGTTTGAGGTCAGCCTGATCTACAGAGGGAGTTCCAGGATAGCCAGGGCTACACAGAGGTCTCAGGGAAAAAAAAAAAAAAAAAAAAAAAAGCCCGCACTCCTTCCCCAACCCCCAACCCCACACACAGGCACAGGCAAGCGATACTGGCCTTCAAAACTGGCCCCAATCATAGAAGCAGTGTCCACAGGAGCCCCATCTGTCAGTCTGCTTGCCAGGCTCACTCTCTGAGGGAGGCTGCCCACCATGTATGGGTACCCAAAACATGCTTGGTACTTATAGAGGCCTGGGTCCTACCTCTGTCACCACCCCAGCCCGGCACCACAGAAACGTTCCAAATAAAGGAAACCACGCCCACGAGACTCAGCAGTCGCCTTGCTTTAGAGTGGCCTGAATCCAGGGGATCCCTGGATTGGACTGCTGTCCCGAGGGAAGACAGAGACCTGTCCAGACCCACCTCAGAAAACGGTAAGCCTGGAGGTTGGACAGAGTGTGCAGTCCCGAGCACTCCGACAAGCCATAACACTCCATGATAGGGATGTTCATGCTGAGGAAGAAATCCAGAGTGCAGCTGGGCAGCCCCATGCCCACGTTGAGAAACTGCTCGCAATGTTGAGACCCAGGAACTTCCTGGCAGGCTCGAAGGTCAGTCTCTTGGCCATCCCGAAGCACAGTGGCTGGTGGATCTCCCTTTAGACACAGAGCCGCAGAAGAAGGAGAAGGTGTGACCGCTGCCCCCAGGTCCCATCTGCCCCGCACCCCGGGCTCAGCACCCTGCGCCCCGATCCAGCGCCTGCCGCACCCCATCATCTTCCTCTTGTTGGTGCGGAGGCCCATGCGCATGGCCCAGCGGTCAATCCTTCTGCGGAAGGCGGTGGAGTCCAGGTGTTTGGTCTTCAGACTGTCCAGCATGCGGTCCCACACCCACGGAATGCCACAGAACGTGGTGGGCTGGACCTCGCGGAGCAGCTCCATCAGGAAGCCCTGAATGGGACGGGATGGGGTGCTGGGGGACCCCCATGCACACCAGGGACACGAGGTGGGAAGCTTCAGCCCCGGGGGAACCAGGATGAGACCGAAGACAACTCAGGTGACAGGCAGATACACGCCAGCAGAGTTGCCTTCTCCCGAGTTGGGGGAGAGACACAAAGGCCGGACAGAAGCCAGGAGATGGAAGGAGCATGCAGCATTCTTGCCCTTACACTTCTCACTTCGACCCTGTACCTCTCTCCTCACAGCAGGGAGCAGGGTGACCATTCCCACTTCATCCCCTACTCCCACCCGTCTTTGCTGCCCACCTACAGCCACTGTCTCTCTTACCCACAGAGCTCACCGTGCCAGGAGTTCGTGGTAGCCCACTCCACTTCCCTGACTCTAGTGAGGGGAAATAGACTGTCCCAGCCACGGAGATTGCCACCCAAACGTCCAAGATCTGTATTCCAGGGAAGCAGAGCGGAAGATAGCTCACAAGGACCTCCTGACCTTGAGGTGGACACTTGTACCCAAGGCTTTGGACGGTGGCTGCTGTAGTCCATGTGATCTGAAAGGCACCTTGCTAGGTCAGGTCTAGGTTCTTCTCGTTCCCAAAACGACCAGGCTGGGACAGCCCCTCAGAGAGGGCCACCTCAGAGAGGGCCATGACTCACGTTGTCATGGCTGAGCATTATGGCCTTTGGGGTCCCTGTGGTACCCTGGTTGTATACCAAAACACAGCACTGATTGGGCTTCTGTGCATCGATGATTTCGTCTAGTTTTTCATCCGAGATGCTATCCGCGAGGTCCAGGAACCCTTTCCACTGCAGAAAGGCTGGTTAGTGGGCGCTGGAGAGTAGAAACTATCCCAGACACCCTCCCAGCCCACCCACATCAGCTTTAACTGTACACTGTAATAGTTTTCAGCTGTGAAAAGGAAAGGCATTTGATGCATGCTCCAAAATGGAGAAACTAAGAGAATATGATGCCAGGCACCCAAAGACACACTCAAGAGTCCCATTTTGGACTTTCTGGACTCTCACCCTGAACTGGGCTTGGCCTCAATCTCCAGGCCTGTGGCTGGCTGTCCTGCCCTTACTCTCCATTTTGGACATACCGAGTATAGATTTGGCTGCACTTCCTGGATATCTTCTCTATATTGTATGATGGCCTTGAGATGCTTCAAGTAGCCCTGGATCTGCAGGACACCATGGGGTCAGCATGGGGAAAGATAAGGGCCCCTAGACCAGGGATTGCTCTACACACAAAAGGAAGGACACTCAATGGTCTTCTTTGTTTCATGACTGGGGAGATGGGGTCTCCTGTAGCCCAAGCTGGACTCAAACTCACTAAGTAGTTGAAGATGCCCTTGAACTCCGGGTAGGTCTTACTGCCATAGAGTGTGCTGTGGTGCCAGGGATGGGGGAGTGCTCTGCCCACAGAGCTCAACCCCAGTGTGTGTGTGTGCCTGTGCCTATGTGTATATGTGTGTGTCTGTGTGTGTGTCTGAGTGTGTGTGTGTATGTGTGTATGTGTGTATGTGCGGATTGTGTGTGCAGATGTGTGTGTGTGTATGTGTGTGTATGTGTGCGTGTGTGTGTTTTAGTTTTATATGCATGTGCCTGCATATCTGTATATGCACTGTGGAGACTAGAAGACAGCATCAGATGCTTTCATGGTGTGGAGCCTCATGCATGCCAGGCAGGTGCACGTAATGGCTAAGATCCACACCTGCACTTCTTACCACTCATTTCCATTTTTATTTCACTTCTGACGTGTGCTCACAGGTATTCATAAAAGCTCAGCGTCGCTGTCTTCCTCTATTGCTCTCCGCCCATACCATTTAAAATTTAGTACTAATACTGTGTATGTAATGCAGGCATGGGTATCCCAGACCCCCATGTACTGAGAGCATCCCAGATCCACAGACCCCAGAGCATCTTACCTGGTTAATCTTTTGCAGCTGTCTGTCATTATCCACCACGAAGATGTCCATTTCTGAGGTCTCGGCGATGATTTGGCAGGCTTTGGGAGAGTTGCTGCTCAGGATGCCCACAGAGATGCCACTGGAATAATAATTCAGGAGCTGAAGACCCACTGGGGAAGACTGTGGGGAGCCGTGGGGTTCTTGGGAGTCTTCATGCCCTGTCGGGAGGTGGGACTCAGGGGAAACTCCTTCAAAGCTCCTCCAAATGTTCTACATGCACGTAGGGAGGGCTCAGTGCTAGGGTATGGACAGAAATAGGAAGTATTCTTAAAGGAAGGGGCATTAAATGTTGGGCTCTACAGGATGTATATGAGTTTGATGAGGGAAGAGAATGTCTGGAAGAGAGAAACGAGCATGAGAAGGACTGGGTAATTAACAAACCCCTTCCAACACTCAACTGTAGCTATATGAACCCCCTGAACTCAAAAGAACCCTCCTGGCTTTCAAAGAGGCAAGACCCCAAGACACTCAGAGGACAAGCCAGGTGTCTCCCTTACCCTGCCATGATTGCTCCAATGCTGGCAATAACCCACTCCGAGGAGTTGATACCCATGATACCCACACCATGGAAGCGTTCCAGGCCCACCTGAGGGAGGAGAAACCTTTGTGAGACCCAGGAGACTCAGGAGTCCTCACTCTGACCTCATAGGAGTCTTCAGCTGAGAGGCTAAGTCTCTCTGGACTGTTTGTCCTCCAGACACAGGCACCATGTAGTGAGAATGCTGAGAGGGCACTGCCACCACATGCTTCTGTTATCTGTACATCTGTGTGCCTGTTACCCAGCATATGCTGTTAATCACCAGCCACCTGCCCACCTACTCTCACACTCGTTTGTGCCCTAACTCCCACTCATCCATCCATCCATCTACCCACTCATCCACCCACCCACTTATCCATCCATCCACCCACCCACCCACTCATCCATCCATCCATCTACCCACTCATCCATTCATCCACCCACTCATCCATCTACCCATCCACCCACCCACTCATCCATCCATCCATCTACCCACTCATCCATTCATCCACCCACTCATCCATCTACCCATCCACCCACCCACTCATCCATCCATCCATCTACCCACTCATCCATCCATCCACCACTCACCAGCCCAACTACCCACCCATCCACCTATCCATCCATCTAGTCACCCACCCACCATGCATCCACCTATCCATTCGTGATCCATCTTCAATGTTACCCCCACACACCAAAGGCTTGCATCCTTTGCACAGAATGTGTTCTCTAACCCAGGTCCTTGCATGGCGTATTCCTCTCTAGATTTTCTGATAACTTCTTCCTCCACTTAGCTGAGATTTTGCTGTCTGTGAACCCCCTCCCTCCTTGGCCACCACACTTCCTCTGGCTCTTCCTCCGTCCCCATCTTCAGGGTGCTCTGGATCACTGGCCCTGACCTTATTTATTAGGCTGGTTGGCAAGTCACTTCAGGTTTCTTTTATCCTCTTCCCTAATCTGAAGGATGGGGCTTTTAAAAAATTCATTTATTCAACAAACACCAGAGGTTAAAACAATAGCTTCTCATGGAACCAACCAACTAACAAACATGCCACCATGACACCAGGTATCCAGAAAGACAGGTACAGTGAGTGGGGCCAGGAGGCTGCCTTGGCAAAGCATTCGCCATGCAGCAGTTATGACCTGAGTACCAATTCTGCTGGGGAGGCACCAGGACCACCCCTTAAACACATGCAATTGGATGCAGAGCCAATCAGCGAGCTCCCAGTCAGCAGGATGATGCCATGCATGTGTGCCCATCCCCATCCCCACAAGGACACACCACTCACAGAGCAGAACCAACACACATGTCTGTCCTCAAAGGTGGCGTGTGGGCTGGATCCTACCATCTTCAATATGTGCGTGTTTTATGTTAAATGTATTATACAAACGGGCTGGAGAGAGGCCTCAGCAGCTAAGAACAGGTATTCTCTTGTGAAAGACCAAACTTTGGCTCCCAGCACTGCATCTGGCAGCTCACCCATCTATAACTCCAGGTCCAGGGAACCAAACAATCTCTTCTGAGCTCCATGCACTCACCCATACACATAAGATAAATAGCAGATCATTTTTGTTTTTTAAGACAAGGTCTCACTCTATAGACCAGGCTGACCTCGAAGTCACAGAGCTCCACCTGCCTCTGCCTCCTGAGTGCTGGGATTAAAGGTGTGCGCCATCACATCTGGCCACATTTTTAAAAATTAGTAAAAGATAAAGACCTTATAAAGTTAATATATAAACACATTAGATATAATTTTCAGTATTTTATGCACACATACTTATGATCCATACAACCTACATTATACACGTAACACATTTGGCACTATTTAATATTTTCATGTGTACATGTGTATATTAGATATCAAATATATGTATACTTTTTGTTTTTTTAATTTCCTTTGTGTAGATAGATGTTTTTTCTTTTCTTTTTCTTTTTTTTTTTTTTTTTTTTGGTTTTTCGAGACAGGGTTTCTCTGTGTAGCCTGGCTGTCCTGGAACTCACTCTGTAGCCAGGTGGCCTCAACTCAGAAATCCTGCCTGTCTCTGCCTCCCAAGTGCTGGGATTAAAGGCGTGCCCACCACCGCCCGGCAAGATAGATGTTTTGCCTACATGTGTGCCTGTGCACCATGTGCATGACTGGTACCCACAGAGGTTGAAAAGGGGCATAGGATCCCCTGGAACTGGAGTTACAGATAATGTTACTGATGAGCACACGGATGCTGGGAATTGAACCCTGGTCCTCTGTAAGAGCAGCTGGTGCTCTAACCACTGTGCCACATATTCAGCCCCTATTTGTATATGTTGCATATAGGAAAGCATACATTATACATGCAAAACCTTTCTTGTGTGAAAGCTTTCATACTTATAGATATGCACACTCTAGATTTTAATATGCATATGAATATATACAACAGTGGGTATACCTGATACAGCTCTGTATGGTTATGCACATACAAGATTAAAAGACACAAAATATGTGTAACACAAAAATAAAACTATCCTCCATGTTTAATTACACACACATGTTTGATATGGAAGATGAATCTTGTACATAGGGAAACTGAGGCACAGAATGGTAAATTATTCACTTGACTAATCGTGGCATGACACACTTGGCGTGAATGAGCAGCCTGAAGTGGAGTGCAAACCGTAGCAAACTCGCTCTGTCCATAACACACAGCATCTCTGGAGGGGCAAGCATGCGCAGGAAAGGGGTGTGTCACACTTGTACTTGCTTGCACATGAGCTGTACCTTGAGGAAGGCCTTGGCGGCACGCCGGCAGGCCTCATAGTACTCAATGTACGTGAGCAGCTGCCAGCTCTTCTTGTACTTGGAGCCAATCGCCAGGTAGTGTGAGTACTTTGTAGCTGCGCTCATGATCAAGTCAGGAACTGTGACTGGAGGCTCGTTCTCTAATGGGTTCTTGCCCATGCGCAGCTGCACCTGACCTTCCCTCTTAGATGTCCAGTAGCTGCTCCCTGTGGTGGGGTCAGAGGTCACTCCATTTGTTGGGACAAGAGATGAGGTCCTCAGGAGGAGAGTGAGTCACTCTCCCCAGAACAACCACTTCCCCCAAGAAGACTGGAAGAAGAACAAGGAGTCATTGACACTGACCCCAGGTGGATAGAGGTCAGAGGTCACTCTCTCCAAGAGAATGGGACAAAGGACAGGGATGACGGTCACTGTTCCTTGGCCCACAGAAAGGAGGACATGGAGTCATAGTTACTGTTCCCAGGTGGACAAAGCCTTGATGGTTGGTCACATGATCACCCCAGCAAGGGTCACATGGCCACAGGTATCACCCATACCCTGGTACTTGAGTCCTCTCCACAGGACTTCAACCCCCCACTGGCCACCTACCCCAGTAGACCAGTGTGGCTCTACTACCTGATCCCAGGAAGTGTGCCCGGACTGAAGAGATGACTCCCTAGAACCCCTGCTGCCAACCCCCATCCTCTCCCTGCAACCGGGGGCTCCCACCTGGGGTCGCTTTCTCGAAGGTTTCTGCTTGTGCCTTCTTCGATATTGTGCTGTGGAGTTTGTTCCTCAAGATGGTTTTTGGTTGCATGAGAGGCTTGGTGGTCCCAGCATTCCCTTGTTCTTTAGGGTCAGTCATCCCCACGACACGGACCCAGCACACAGGTGTTCACACACACAGTTACAGGGGGCAGAGGACCAGGTGTACACAGTGGGGTGTCTGCCTCCTCAAAGGATGGAGTGGATGGTGGTGGAGTTGGCCAGGGAAAGACAGGAACCTCACAGACCAGGGGTAAGGGGGCACCAGGAGTGGGTGCTGGCAAAAGAGACAAAACAAGCTGGGTGTTAGTGGGGACATTTCCTGTGTGTGGGGTGTGTGCAGACATGTGGAAGCAGACAGAGGTAGTCAGCACATACCTTCTTCCTCAGCCAGATTCCTTTTTTTGAGGCCTGTCTGGCAATGGCTGTCCACACCCCTCCCCTCCCGAATCCATAGCTTGCCTGTTGGCTAAGCTGGCTGTCAGTGAGCACTGGAGCCTCCTGTTACAGATATGGGCTGCCACACCCAGCTTTTTTGTGGGAGAGGGGACTGAACTCAGGTCCTCCAGTGTGTGTGTGCTGTGTGGACTCAAGGGTAGCCTAGGCTACATGAGACTCTGGAGAGGGGAGTAGAACGAGAGGAGAGGGAAGGAGGAGAAAAGAATAGGGTTTCCAGTACCTTCTGTGCCTACTGGATTGCTGCCAGGCGTTTCCTGAGAGAGGCTGGGGCAGATGTGGTCTTCAGCCCTCTCTCCCCACCACAGGTGGCCACTTTATCAATTGGTACGGCAGTGGCGATTCCCCTGTCCAGCTCTGCACCACCTCCCACTGTAGCCACAGAGGGACAAGCAGCCCCAGACTGGATATCCTCCAGAACATTCCCTTTTACAGTTCAAGTGCAGCCGTTGTGACATCACTGTGTTCCATGAGCCAGGGCCACGATGGCAGCGTGACCCAAGGCCGGCCGCCTCTGAAATAAGGGACTCGGGGCTGTCATAGCCATATCCACACAGTAGCTATGATTAGCTCATGCTCACTGACAGATGAGGGAGGGTGTGGGCACTCCAGGAGGACATGATAGGACACCCATGACAACTGGAAGAACCATGATGACACTGTCCATTGAAATATGCCAAGCAAGGGCACATACTCCAGGGTCCCACTTGCAGGCCCCAGAGCAAGTCACAGAGACAGGAAGTGAATGGTGGAGACCTGAGAGGGGATAGGAGTGACCACTGAATTAGGACAGAGCTTCAGATTGGGGAGACAGTAGGCTCTAGACTGGATTGGATGGTGATGATGGTTTCACAGTGTGAATGCATGTTTTGTTTGAGACAGTGTCTCACATACATAGCCTGGGCTACATTTGTACTCCCTGTGTAGCCAAGGATAACCTTGAATTTTTGGTCCTCTTGCCTCCACTGTCCCCAGTGTTGGTTTGACAGGCATGTGCCACCACGCCATTCATGTGATGCTTGGGGTGGGACCCCAGACCTCGTGCATACTATTTGAGTACTACCCACTGGGCTACAGCCCCAGACCCTGATGGTAGCTTTTGATGTGGTTTTTGGTTTTGAGACTCCCCGTAGGTTCTTGAATGGCCCTGTCTGGTTTCATTTTTATTTCTGACCAGTGTAATGCATAGTGCTCAGCACTGGAGCTGCAAACACTGTACAAGCACATGCAGATATCTGAATAAATGAAAGAATGGATGAAGGAACAAATGAATGATTGATCGGGTGAATGGATGAGTAGGTACACTGGTGAGTGACTGAAAGATGCATGCATGAAGGAATAAATAAGGGAATGAATGAATTAGCAGACGACAGGTGAAGGAAGCCCTTTCCCTGGGAGCACTTTTCTCCTGCGGCTGGGTGCAGGGGAGAATGGGCAGTGATGTCATAAGGGGTGTCCTGAGCAGAAGGTTCCAGAAGCCTGAATTATGGAGTTGTGTTGGGCGGGAACCCATCTACCTTCCTCTCTCTGTCCACTACCACCATCACCCTGGCTAGACTGAGGGGTGACCAGAGCAAGAAGGGACAACACGCACGTGCGCGCGCACACGCGCGTGCACACACACACACACAGAGGCTTCTGGGACAACTCACCACTGACCAACTCTATGGAAGGAGAAACTTGCTGACCAGATGTCTCCATCTGTGAAAGGTGACACTTGGTAAGGTTCCCAAGAGGATCTCGGCATGGGGTGCATGACAGAACAGAGCCCACATTTAGGGAAGGCCAAAGTCTAGTTTTTCCCTATGGAGGCAAGATTGCCTTGAACTGACCCTCCTGTGCTTGCTGCACTAAATGGGCTTGGGCTCAGGTTCTTAGAATCTGAAACTGAACACGATAAAAGCTGAACGCTGTGAGGCTCACCTGCAATACCAGCCCCCGCAGCCCCTGCAGCCCCCGCAGCCCCTGCAGCCCCTGTAGTACTCATTGTCAACGTACATTGTTTTGGTGTCTGTCGGGTCCCACAGTGTTGGCTGCAAAGGATGTCTGAAGTCCACTTTGTGCATTTGTGGTCAACTTTGGCTGCCACCCCTCAGACACTGTTCACCTTGTATTTTGAGTCACTATCTCCCACAGAACCAGGAGCTTGCTGAGTGGGTCAGATGGCTACCCATGAGCTCCAGCAATCTCCCTTGTCTCCACCTCTCCAGAGCTGGGGACACAGATGCACACCAGCACCCCTGGGGTTTTATATGTCAGGCTGGGGATTCAAACCCAGGTCCTTGTGCTTGTAGAGCACACACTTACCTGTGGAGCCATCTCCAAGCACTTGAGTTTGAGCTGTGTTGTTTTGTTCTGTGACAGGGTCTCACTGTGTAGCCTTGGCTTACCTGGAACTCTGTTTGTAGCTCGGGCCGGCCTTCAACTCACAGTGGTCCACCTGCCTCTTCCTCTCAAGTGCTGGATTAGAGACATGCACCACCACATCCAGCTTGTTTATGATCTTTGTGGAAAATTAAAATTGTTTTGATGTTATTTTTTGAGAGCAGGTCCTACATTGCTCAGCCGCCCTCGACTCTGTGATCACAGTCCTCCAGAGAGCTGTGGTGACACATACCCTGTGCCTAGCTATAGATGTTTTAAAATTACCTTATTATTATTGTGTGTATTTGTGCCTCTGTGTGTGGTCGTAGGACAACTTAGGGTGGTCAGTTCTCCCCTCCCATGTAGATCCTAGTGATTGAACGCAGGTCGGCAGGGTTGACAGTGTCTTCACCTATGAGCTGGCTGGCTGGACCAATAATAATCTTGAACAAAAAGAAGAGAGGAGGAGGGATGGAAGGAGCAGAAGTGGAGAGGAGGGAGGGTGGAGAACTCTGTTAGAACCTCACCATTGGACACCCTGTAACTTAGAAATGCACCATTCTCTGGCATAGAGACCATCTTTCCAGTCATCAGGCATGACTAAGCAATCCCAAGGTCTAGGCAGACATTACCAGTGGATTGGAAGTTGGCTCCTCTGCAGTTCTTGCCAAACTTCTGTTTCCTTCATTGGTTCATCGTCTGTGGCCCTGCAGCACTGTGACAAATGCTTCTTGTGAACCTGCAAAGGCTGGACCACCAATGACTCAAGAGAAGAAGGCAGAAGACCTTGAGAGAGGCACGGACACCACCCCAGGTTAGTGATGGCCAGAGAGCACCACACAGAGAGGGTGGATGGTTCCTCCTAAGGGGCCACTCAGCCATCTCAGCTTGGACACGCCTGACCTCCGGGGCTGTGACATACTTCCTGGTTGGGTATGAAGTCTCAAGTGGTCTGCAGTTTAGAGTCTGATCAGTTAGGTCACAAGTGACAACTGGGGGTCAAGGGGTACAGCACGGGTCATTTGCTGTCTGAGAAGCACATTTGCATATTACCTAGTTTCTGGTAGAACGTTCTGACAAAGGTGACTTCTGGGGAAGGGTTTACCAGCTCCGTATTCCATGTTACTGTCCACTGCGGCAGGGAGTCACATCTGTGGCAGAGAGCATGCACACACTCCAACACTCGTGAACACACACCAGCACTTGGCTGCTCTGCCCTCCACATGGCTCCTCTTTCAGGTGATTCTAAATAGTGTCATTTGACAAAGCTTTGACACAAATACTTTTTTCAAAAGTTTTATGGGGCTAAAGAGATGACTCAGTGGTGTACACATACACTCATACACTATGCACACAGGTGTATGTGCACACATGCACACTCATTCACACAGACACAGATATACATACGTACTGTCGGTTGTGTGGCACTTTTCCTGGGAAAACCTGAACCTATCCACCCTTATTGTGTGACAAGAGACTCCCTGGTGAGATGCAGCACACATGTCCACTCTCCTGAGGTAGGGAAAACAGAGCAGACCAAAGCATGGGCACCACCAACGTCCAGGGTGGTGCCATGAGTTTTATTGGGGTCACTGATGGGCATATGAGTGAGGGGGTCACATACAGGAGCGGAAATGACTCAGAGACAGCTGCATCACCAAGGTGTGAGTGACAGCTCAGAAAGCTGGGGACCTGATGCTCACCACACAGCCTGCAGGCAGGTCCACAAGCTGGAGAGCATCGTTTGCCGGCATCTTTGCATCTCTGAGGTGTATCTCAGCAGTCCTGACAGCTTATATATACTTGGGGAGGAAAGAGTCTATTTAATCTTACAGCTTACCGTCCATCATCCAGGAAGTCAGGGCAGGAACTCATGCAGCGGCCATGGAGGTGCTGCCTACTGCCTCACTCCCCACATCTTGTTCAGCTGGCTCTATGCCATGCAGGACCCGCTGGCCCAGAGACGGCACCACTCCAATTGACTGAGCCCTTCCATGTCAGTTATCAGTCTGTAACGTACACCACAGACTTGCCTGCATGCCCATCTGATAGAAGCATTTTCTCAGTCTAGGTTTGTATCAACTTGACAAAAACCAAGCAGCACCCAGAGAAAAGGCTAGTCACTTTTCAGGGACTTCTTGAAGGTTCTCAATTGTTTACTTTCTAAGCTTATGAGTATTCTCTGCATGATGGAGCGTTTTCACCTCAGAGGAAAATTCTATCCAACATACACATACACACTCACACATTCACACCATTTGGAGGCCCCTCCTCCCATCCTTGGTGTGTTCTTCCTGTGGTATGATAAGACACCATGACCAAACGCAATTTAAGGAACAGGCTTTATTTGGTTTGTGTTCAGAGGGATAAGAGTCCACATGGTGAGGGACATGACGGCAAGCAGTAGCCATGGCGGCAGGAACTGGAAGCCAAAAGCTCATGACTGGAACCACAGGCAGGAAGCAGAGAGCAAAGTAGAAGTACTATGGGGCTTTTTAATCCTAAAGCCTGCCTCCATGCTTCTTGCAGAAAGGCTGCACCTAACCAAGTAATCAAATGTATGAGCCTATGGGGGCAATTCTCATTCAGACCACCCAGAAGTCAGGACAGGAACTCAAACAGGCAGGAACCTGGAGCCAGGAGCTGGTGCAGAGGCCATGGAGGGATGCTGCTTACTGGCTTGCTCTCGTGGCTAGCTCAGCCTGCTTTCTTCTACAAGCCAGGGCCACCAGCCAAGGGATGGCTCCACCCACAGTGGGCTGGGCTCTCCCGTATTAATCACTAATTAAGAAAATGGCCCAGGCTTGCCTACAGTTAGATCTTATGGAGGTATTTTCTCAACTGAGGCTGGCTCCTGTCTGAGGATTCTAGCTTTTGTCAAGCACACAGGATAACCCCACCATACAGCCTGGCCTCAGCATCTCTCTGAAGCCACAGAAGAAGAATCCATGATTCCTTTACTCAGGCATCCTCTGCCCATCTAAAGCCAGCTTGGGACGGGTTTGCAGGCTTGAACCACCCACTGGCTTCCCAGGAGCATAGAAGCCCAGTGCACACTCAGGGACTGAGAGCTTAGCTGGGTGGGGCTTTGTCCTGAGGGTCTTCCCCTGCGGGTCAGCACAGACCTCTCCATGGTACTGATCAGTCCAAGGCTGCCCTCCAGCACCAGGCTTCACTGCAAACTGCAGCAGAGTTAACAGGTACTCTTTCTCTCTTCACACTGTACATTTTGAAATTCTTTCTGCCCCTGTTGCTCTTTTTCACTGTAGTCCTACATAAGAGCAGTCACCATAACTACAAGACAGAGCCAACATCATGCTTACCTCCTGCAACAATGAAATAGTCCATTACATCTTTTTTTTAAAAAAATTATCGTTTTATGTACGTGGGTGCTTAACTTGCATGTGTGTCTGCATACACCACATGTTTCAGTTTAGTCCAAGGTCCCTGCTAGAGAGAGGCTCATTTCCCAGCCCCCAAGACTGTGAAATAATCTGTTGTTATAAAACCTCCAGACCTCAGATGTCCTGTTATAGTAAAAGAAAACACACCCTGGCTCAGCTAGGAGAGTGTGCGTCTTCAAGCATGGAGATTCGAATGAGAAGTGTCCCTCATGGTCTGGGGCATTTGAACACCTGGTCTGCAGCTAGTGCTGCTGTTGGGGAAATGCACGGATGGGCTGCAGGAAGTCTGTCCCAGGGGTGGGCTTTGAGATGGGAAACACAATTGCTGGAGCACATGGAAGACAGCTTTGCTTTAAGAGCCCACTCGTGTGAGAACTTCCCTGCTATGAATCCTCCTTTAGTAAAACAAAACAAAACAAAAAACACTCCCTGGGCCCTCTCCCCAACACCACAATCAATGAAATTCTCAAGGTGGATTAGAGCAAGCAATCTTAGCCTGTGGGCTGCAACCCCTCTGCGGGTTGCATGACCGTTTCACAGGGATCACAGATCAGCTATCCTCCATGTCACATGTGATCCTCCATGTCACATGTGATTCATAACAGTCATAGAATTAAATCTATGAAGTAGCAACACAAATAAATTTACAGTTGGGGGGGTCCCCAGAGCATGCACAGCTGTATTAAAGGGTCGCAGTATTAGGAAAGTTGAGAACCATCTAGGTTTAGAAGGAACTCACCACAGTTAAACCACAGGGCACTGATGTCCCAGGATCCTGTTGTCTATCTTCTTCTCAGTTTCTGTTTGTTGTTTTGATCTCCCCTTATGAGATGATGTATCATTTAGCCCAGGCTAGCCTTGAACTTACTATGTAGCTAAGGATGACCTCAAACTCCATTTTGTGTGTGTGTGTGTGTGTGCACCCACATGTGTGTGGAGGCCATGAGGCCATGCTGGTGGCCTTCCTGAGCCACTCCCATTTATCTGAGGTTGTGGATATAGGCCCTCTCACTCCTGGATTCTTTAACCTGGGTGCATAGAACCTGAATTCATGCTTGCACAGCAAGCACTGACAGACTGAGCCTGCTCCTTGCCCCAACCCTAAACTTTGGAATTCCTGAGCACTGAGCTGACAGGTGCCACCATGCCTGGCTCCTCTTTAAAAAAAAAAAAATTACAGTATTTGTTTGTTTTGAGGGTGGGGCACACCTCAGTGCATATATAGAAGTCAGAGGGCAGCTTTCAGGAGCTGGTTCTCTCCTTCCCCTGTGTTCTTTCCAGGGCTTAGGCTCAGATCAGCAGCTTGGTGGTGAGTCCTTCTGCCCTCTGAGCACTCCAGCCCCTTCCTCCATTTGAACAAAAATCTCCAGGGGGCTGGAGATGCCACTCAGTGGTGAAGAACTCTTGCTCTGCCTTCGTCTGGTCTCAGGAGCACTGCAGGTACACAGTGCACAGACACATTTAGGCAAAACATTCATATACATCAATAAATAAATATAAAAACGCTTTGAAAATACCTGGGAGGGCTGAGGCTGTGGCACAGCTAGACAGCATTGGCCCAGTGTATAGCGCCTCCCTGTTCCACCACAGCACCACTACTTACCCATGCCTCTTCCAGCTTTCCCCAGGCTGTGGAGCACTCGCTGTGACGGAGAGGTGCTCCTGAGGCTGTCCAAACATGGGCCAGGCCATGAGACCCCGATGACCATCCCCGAGCTGTTTCAGGAATCTGTTGAACGATTCGGCGCTTATCCAGCCCTAGCCTCGAAGAACGGCAAAAAGTGGGACACGCTGACATTCAACCAGTACTATGAAGTGTGTCGAAAGGTAGCCAGATCTCTGATGAAGGTGAGCAGCTCCCCTCCCACTCAGCCATTCAGAAGCAGTGTTCCACAGAGCTTGGTGGGGGAGACTCCGGGGCCGCAGCATACAGGGATCTGAGGAAGGATGGTCCTAAGTTTCAAGCCAGCCTCAGGTACAGATAAGACAGTGTTCATTCAGAAAATGAACACAAAAGGAATGAAGTTGTGCTGGGACCCAGTGGCCAGCATGGTCTCCTGGAAGCACAAAATCCTGGGTTCCACTCCTAGCACTACGTAAAACTAGGTGTGATGGTTACACACCTGACATCCTTTCTCAGGAGGAGAGGGCAAGAGGGCCAGGAGTTTAAGACCAGCCTTGGCAACACAGTGAGTCAGAGTCCAGCCTAGGCTACATAAGACACAGTTTTAGTTACTTTTCTATTGTTGTGAGGATACATCATGACCACGGAAAGTTATAAAAGAAAAATTTATATATAATTTTTGTATAAATTTTATATAGAGATATAAAATTTTATATAAAAGAAATTTTTAATTGGAGTGGCTTACAGTTTAAAAGGTTTAGTCCATTATCCTCATGGTGGGAGCATGGTGCTGGAACAGAGGCTGGGAGCTGGGAGCTGAGAGCAAGTCAGAGACAGAAAGCAAGACTGGGCCTTGGGTGGAATTTTTTTTTTTAAACAAATTCTTTTTTTTTTTTTAAGATTTATTTATTTTATGTATATGAGTACAATTATAGCTGCCTTCAGGTACACTAGAAGAGGGCGTCAGATCCCATTACAGATGGTTGTGAGCCACCATGTGGTTGCTGGGAATTGAACTCAGGACCTCTGGAAGCGCAATGCTCTTAACCTCTGAGCCATCTCTCCAGTCCTTGGGTGGAATTTTGAATCCCCAAACCCCACCCTGTGACACACATCCTCCAACAAGGCCACACCTCCTGATCCTTCCCAGACAGGTCTACCAACGGGAGACCCAGCCTTCAAGCATAGGAGCTTGTGGGGGCTGCTCTCATCTAACACCATTCTACTCGCCCCGGCCCCCATAGGCTTGCAGTCATATCATAATGCAAAAATTCATTCAGTCCGATTTCAGAAGGCCACATTCTTATGATATATAACGCAGCACTGGGCGGGGGGGGGGGGACCTGGCAGGCCCATGTCAAGGTGTCCCCCTGAGAAATCACACCATGATACAGACCTGATTTAAGGAAGTTTACTCGGGGCGGGGCGGAGGCAAGCAGGACCTGAAAAAGGGCTAGATGCAGAGAAAGTGGGGACAGAGAAATGCAGAAAGAGAGAGAGGCTGGCCAGGAACACGTGGGAACGGAGAGAAAGAGAATGAGAAGGGAGAGCGAGAAGGAGGATGGAGTGGAAAGCAGGCAGTAATGGCTGCTGCTGATGACATAAGCTGTTGCTAGGTCGCTGTTGGGAGGAGCCTAGCAGAACTGTCTGTAAGGCAATACACAGTCTATTACAGTCTCAGCACTCTTTCAAAGTGACTTCTGACTCAAGGTAATCTCTTAGCTGTAAAATCAAAACTCGGAGCACATGTGTTCAGCATGCAATGACACAGAACATACAGTACCATTCCAAAAAGGAGAAAAGGGAGTACAGTGAGGAAATGCTGAACCCAAAGAAACCAAACCCCAGATACTCCATACTCCGATGTGGAAGGGCTCCGGTGGCTCTTTGGAGCTGCACTCCAGCTCTGCTGTGTAACACTCTCCCTCCCTTGGGCTGGCTCCATGCTGGGTACTCTCTCCTTGGCAGGTATCCCACTGCTCCGGCATCTCCATCATCTCGGGTCTCTGATACCATCCAGGTTCCACTTCCACACATTTCAGTAATCTCTCCAGGCCTCCATGCAGGGACTCCCCTGCCACAAGCCTGGCCTCCACAGCTTTCCTTAGCCACAGACGGAGATTCCACAACCATTTGACTCTCCTACCTTTCATGACTCTAAAACCAGAACTACATGGTTGATGCTGCCAAGTCCTGCTGCCTACTTGGGAGGCAGACTGTCCAGCACCAAGACCTACATTCGCACGAACTTTGACCTGTTACTGCTTTCCTTTGTTACATAAACCTTGCTTTAATTCCTTAGGCATTTTCCTGTCACAGGTTGCAGGATTCGGCAGCAATGCTTTCTTTTCAGCTTCTCCTGTCCTTGAGCACAGACTCGTGCCCAGCATTCCTGGTGCTCCTTTTCTCTTGTGTTTCTCTCTGCTGTGCGTGCTCTTTCAGACAATAATTTACATAAGACTGAACACTAACAGCCACCGGACAGTCACTATCAGGAAATCTCTTCTGCAATGCCATTAATCCAAAACTCTTCCATTTAGCTGCAGGCAGGTTCTTAGACAAGGGCTAAAAAGCAGCCATATTCTTTGCCAAAATACCATGAGAAAGGTCTCTGGCCCTGTTGCTTAGATTCTTTCCTTCTTGAGCTAGACCTCCATAGTCTGCAGTCTCCCAGAATGACTGTCTTCCGATATCCTACTAGGAAGGCCCATTAAGTCGCATTTACAGTGTCCCACCACTTTTTGTATCCAAATTCTCAACAGGTAGCATGGTCAGGCCTGTCATAGCAGTGACCAACTTCTGTCTATTCTGTGCTATTGCTGTGAAGATACCCCATGACCAGAGCAAGTCTTATAAAGACAGCATTTAATTGGGACTGACTTACAGTTTCAGACGGTTATTCCATTGCCATCATGGCGGCATGCAGACAGACATGGTGCTAGAGCAGCTGAGAGCTTTCCATCCTGATCCAGTGGGCAGAGAGAGAAGGAGGGAGGCCGGGTCTGCTGTGGCCTTTTGAATCCTCACAGCCCACCCTAGTGACACACCTCCTTCAACAAGGCTACAGTTCTAATCCTTCCCAAACGGTTCTACTAACTGGGGACCAATCAATCAGACATATAGGCCCATGTGAGCCATTTTCATTCATACCATCACAGTAAGTAAATGTAATTTTTAATAGGTCAGGGCTCAGCACCTAAGAACTCTACCTACTCTTCCAAAGTATCTGAGTTTACTTCTTAGCCATGAGGTCTAGTGACCCACAGTCACCTACAACTCCAGCTCCCAGGGACCCAACACCTTCTTTGGCTTCTGAGGGCAGATGTATGCACATAGCCACATGCAGACATGGACACATCTGAATCATTACAACTAAGGAGGTGAAGAAAGGAGAATCCTGGACTCTCTGGCTGGCAGCCTGGCCTGCATGGTTAGCTCCAGGAAAGAAATATGAGAAGATACAAAGGGAGTGAGCTGGGGTGATGTTCCCTGGATAGGACCTGCAGCAGCACAAGGACCAGACTGAGTGCCCAGAACCCATGTCAAAAGCCTGAGTGTTCCTACAGTCCTGGGTCAGTGGGTGAACAAAGGCTCATCTCAAAAGTCCACTGGCCTGGCTGAGGTGGTGAGTGCCTGGTCCACCACCTGTCTCAACATAGAGACATGGCAAGCAACAGAGGCCCCCTGCACACCCACACACCCAGCTGGATGGCGTGTGAGCACTGAGTCTCTCTCTGTACATACATGTGCAGGCACATACAACATTCATACGCATTTCCTACAATGCTGACATGCAATCAGCAGACCACCCTGAACTTCCGCCTCTCACCATGTGCTCAGAGGGATCAAGATCAAGGTCTTAAAGGGAAACCCATTCATCTGTATCCACCCCAGCACCATTCACACATCAGGAGACAGGCAGCTCCAAGTGCCCAGTGCTGCTGCAGAAGCATAGTGTGACGTCTGTACACCAGGATATCATGCAGCCTTGAAAACAGGGGACTCTGATACAAGGTACTAAGTGAAGGGACCTTGAGGGCACACAAAGAGGACGCACACTGCAGCAGGATCTCCTTCCCGGGAGGTTCTAGAGCTCTCAGGCTCACAGCAGCAGGAGCTGATGACTGTGACCTGGGAGGGATGGAGTTAATGGTGAATGGGTTCAGAGATTCATGTGTGGAGGATGGGAGATTCTGGAGGTGGATAGTGGAAATGGCTGTCCAGCCAAGAGGGTGTGTTTCCTATCCACTGAAGAAATAATAATGGCTAAGCAGTGAATTCCATGCCCCATGAACTTCACAAATGGAAGCCAAGTAGGCGGGCACTAAAGAGCAGAAGGATGTGAGCAAGCTCACTCACCCCAACTTCAGGCTGGATAGTGGCTCCCCTCTAGGTGTAGATGACACTCCCCAAAACTGATGCATCTTTCTTGCGTTCCGTTCCCTCCAGCTGGGCCTGCAGCGCTTCCACGGAGTTGGCATCCTGGGCTTTAACTCGGTCGAGTGGGTCGTCGCTGCTCTGGGCACCATCTTGGCTGGGTATGTTCCGCCCTTTGGTTCAATGTGTTGACAGACCACTGCCACCAGCTGCTCAGCACAAAGCCTGATTCAGAAGCCAAGGCCGAGTTAATACCCTTTCCATCCTCGGCCTTATCTTTTAAAAATAATTTCTTAAAATTTGTGGATTTACGCACGTGTGCAGGGGTACATATGTGTGTGTATACATGCATGTATGTATGCATGTGAGTGCAGGGGAATCAGATCCCCTGGAGGCTGGAGTTGCAGGCCATTGTTAGGCATATGGGTGCTGGGAACTGAACTGGGGTTCCCTGAAAGAGTGGCCAGTGCTCTAACCACTGAGATTTACCCAGCCTGGGCCTAGTTCTCACAGCTGGAGACCTCCAATGTGGGGGAGCTGAGGGTTTGATCCTCTGTGCAAGAACGATTCTGGTTGAACCTCACAACCAGCAGGGGAGCTGGATGGTGGGTTAAAGGCCTTAGGATGCCAATGCAAAGACCTACATAAAACACTAGCTGTTGTGGCTTAAATCTGACATAAATCCAACATAACTCAAACACCAGGTCAGTGCTGATGACCTGCTAATCAATCAGGGCGGCAGAACAGACGTGAGAGCTGAGCTACGACTCTGAAGGGATGTTGTACAGTTAAAGATGAAACCAATAAGCAAGGGGGAGGGTAGGCTGCAGCATTGTCCAGTCAAGTTTTGACATGAAGGGTTGAGCATGAGAGTTTCTGTCAGTCCTGGGCCTCGGAACATGGGCTCTGTTTGACCCTGTTGGCAACATGAAGAAGTTGTTCTTGAGATGTCTAGACTCAGACAACTGTTTCCTTACAATAGAAGCTGTTCAGTTATTGGAAAGTCTCCAAGTCCCCTAGCACTTGGGACCTTGAATTTAGTTTCTTCCTATGATTAAATGGAGTCTGAAATAGTGGTAATACTTAGAATACGTTTCTTTTGCTAGATCTCAACACTAGCACGGGCTCGGGAGATGGTGGCTCAGCAGACAAAGGCACTTATCAAAACCTTGCTGACCTCAGTTCCATGCCCTGGGTACACAGGGTGGCAGGAGGAACCTACTGGCTCCTCCTCTGATCTCCATGTGTTCACTGTGTGACGAGCTACCACATCCACACAAAGACATGAAATTTTAAAAAAGAGTTCTGTTTAGAGCAGTAGCTCCTCTTTGCAGAGGTTCAGTTACCCAAGCCCTCGTGGCAGCTCACAGCCACCTGTAACTCCAGCTCTAGGTATCCAGGCACTGTAACTATGCATGGACAGACATAGATGCAGACAAAGTACCCACATACCTAAAAATTAAAAAACAAAAAAAAGAAGAATCAATTCTTTCAGAAGCACATAGTCCATGTGCAAGTGAGTGAGTCTTGTGTTCCCAGGGGTCTCTGTGTTGGTATTTACGCCACCAACTCGGCCGAGGCCTGCCAGTACGTTATCAAGCAGTCCAACGTGAATATCTTGATAGTGGAGAATGACCAACAGCTGCAGAAAATCCTTTCGGTGAGTGCTTGGCTGCTATCTGAGGGGTTTCCACAGAAGCCCTCCAGAAAAACTTGCTTTTGAGGGGGAAGCAGGGTAAGTCGGGGGTGTTTGACTCCCAGGTCTGTCAGCTGGGCTCACTTCCCAACCTCCATGTAAGACCTGCATTCACTGGAGGCCAACGCAATACAGCACCATAACCTCAGCACTGGGGAGGTGGAGGTGGATGTGTGTCCAGGGTCCACTGGCCAGCCAGCCCGGCCTCACTGCAGACGGCAGGCCAGTGCAGACCCAGTATTCTAACACAGCATGGAGGGTGGCTGGGAAACTACAGACGAGGCTGACCTCTGCCTCCGTAAGCATTCACACAGTTCACACACATGTCTATGATCCCTGCACTTGGCAGACTGAAACAGGATGATTTGCTACAAGTTTGAGGCAAGCCTGGGCTATAGAGAAAGTTCCAGAGTAGCCTTAACTACATCATGACGTCTCACAAAAAAAAAAAAAGGAAAGGAGAGGCTGCTTCAGCTATCAAGCTGCCGTGCCCTGAGCGCGTGCCCCCTCTTGGCCTCTTCAGCCATAGTACCACTCTGTTGTGCTCTGAACTTACATGACACACCCACTTGCTTTACAGTGAAAATTTTCCTTTTTGTTTGTTGGTTTCTTTTTATGTGTGCAGTGAAACCTGGCTTCTCTTTCTGTTCTTGTAGCATGTATTTTCATTTTCCTGTTTTATGGATGTTACAGAAACAACTTCTATCTCTCATGTGTGCACAGACGCCTGGCATTCACCTATGTCTGGCAGAATGATCTGGAGGGAGGGTCCTTGGAAAGAGACTCGAGCATGAGAGACACTGTTCAGCTCAAGCTTGGTCATCAGGGGCCGAGAGGATGGCAGGGACGGGACCCAGAGCTAGTCAGTCAGTGAGAGACTCTGTCTCAAAGAACAAGCAGAGGTGATGGAGGAGGATGCCAGACATCAATCCAAAGCCATCCTCTGTCTCCCTGTACTCACATAAAGACAGACACGCACAGACAAAAACATTAAAAAAACAAAATTCATGATCCAGCAGGACAGTGGGTCCACCTTGTCAGACTTAGATAAAACAGTACCTAGAGGCATTTCTAGGGACATGTCTATCCATTCACCCATGGTCTACTTGTGAGTCATATGTCCTCGGTGATTTTTTCTGATGACTGAAGGCTATGACCATGTGCCACAGCGTTCTTTGACTCTTAGTTGCCAATCTTAAGCTGCTTTTGTTTCGAAACTGGGTCTTATGGAGCCCAGGCTGGTCTCCAGCTCACTGTGTAACTGAGGATGACCTTAAAGTCCTGATCCTCCTGCCTCGACCTCCTGAGGATTCAGAATGTGTACCCCCATACCTAGTTGATGTGGTGCTGGCTATGGGCCTTTGTCCATGCCCAGCCTGTGTTCTACCCACTGAACACAGCCCTAACCTTTATTTTTACAAGTTATTTTCTTTTTTAAAAAATTAATTTAGCCAGGCGGTGGTGGCACACACCTTTAATCCCAGCACTTGGGAGGCAGAGGCAGGTGGATTTCTGAGTTCGAGGCCAGCCTGGTCTACAGTTCTAGGACAGCCAGGGCTATACAGAGAAACCCTGTCTTGAAAAAAAAAACAAAAAAATTTAATTTATTTATGTATGTACTGTGTGTATGTGTGGAGGGTAGAGGAAAGCTTTGTGGGTTCAGTACTTCTCACCCACCATCTGCCTCTCGCAGGGATTGAACTTGGGTCATCAGACTTGCAGACAAGGTGCCTTTAAGAGAAGGCACGACATGGGTGCTGGGATCTGAACTCGGGCCCTCAGGCAGTGTTGTGCTGTGGACTGTGTCCCAGTACCCTGAGCCCACAGGGAACTCTTTCAGATTCCACCAGACAAGATGGAGACCGTGAAAGCCATTGTGCAGTACAAGCTGCCCTTGCTGGAAAACAGCACAAACCTGTACTCGGTGAGTGCGGAGTGAGGGGGTGGGGGGGTTGGGGGGCGCCTTGGGAGGGGCAGCGACTGTGGGGAGGGGCCTGTGGGAGGGGCTGGGTCTGTGGGGAGGGGCCTGTAGAAGGGGCAGGGACTGTGGGGTGCAGGGCATGTGGGTGGGAAGGGTTCTGTGGGAGTGGCAGGGCATATAGGTGAGGGGAAGAGGAGGGAGAGAGCTTGAGTCAGCCTGAGGTAGTAGGTGGGGCCACACAGGGAAATGTGTAGTGAGTGACCAGGGACTCCACGAAAAAATTGTGCAAAGGGACCACTCTAGGGAAGGAAATGGGCAGGGCTACAGGAACAATGTTGCAAGTGATTAGTGGCAGGTAATTCCTGGTACTTAGTGTGATCCCTCAGCCCAAAACCAGTAGATGAAGGCAGGAAGTCATTATTTTGTATGTCAGAAAATTAAAGTAGTTGTGTAAGAGCCTGTTCCTCGGCCAGTGGTACTTACTTCGAGCCGCCCCTGAGCTGCCTTCGATTGAGACACCGAGATGCAGATCGATGATGCAAAAGTCAGAGGTTTATTTTCCAGCCCATCGGGATCGACCTTCAATTAGTCCCTCAAGGAGAGTGACTAGAAGGCTATTACAAGCAGTTTTTATACTTTTTAGGGGTTTAAGTTACATCAGCAAGGTTACAGTTCAAACTTACAGGCTAAGCATATTGGCCTTTCAATCTATTGGCTAGCAAGCGTGGGTGGATCATCACACGCGCATTTGAACGCTACCTGGGACTTTCCAGAGGGTCAGGTGATTATCAGTCAGTATTTTCTGAGAATTCTTTACTCAAGAATGATCCTGTGGGTGGAGGATGGAACTTGGCCTAGCCTTGACCCCAGGTGGGAGGAGGGTGTGGAACTGGAAAAAGCCTTAGGGTCCCTCAGTTGAAAAAAAATCCCAAATTGAAAACTAAGAGGATTAATACATGTTATTTAAAACCTCATTTTTAACTGCCAAGGGGAAATTGCATATATATATATTTGTATGTTTTATCTTTTTGAGACAGGCCCATATTTTATATCATTTATTTATTACATATCATTTTCTCTTTTCATTTTTACTAATCTTTTTGTAATAACTTATGTTAGGCGTGTCGGGGCCTGTGAGGATGTCAGACAGGTTGCCTCTCTTCCACCGTGTGGTTCCTGGGGAGCAAACTCAGGTCATCAAGTTTAGCTGTCCTCCTCAGTGCTACAACCTAGTGGTTTTCATAACTGTATACACTGTGGAATGACTAGATCAGGACAGTTAACAGTTTTCTTTTTAAGAAAAACTGCCAATTGCCATGCCTCTAATCCCACCCAGCACTTGGCAAACTGAGTCAAGGGGATCACTGTGAGGTCAAGACCATTTTGATATACATTTTGAGTTTCAGGACAAGTCAGGCATGATGGCAACACGCCTTTAGTTCCATCACTCAGGAGGCAGAGGCAGCCTAGCAGATCTGGTCTATGTAGTGAGTTCCAGGACAGGCAGTGATAGATACATAGAGAGACTCTGTCTCAAACAAACAAATAAACAAACGAATATAAAATGAAAATATTAAACTTTTCAGAGATAACACTTACGATCTAATTTCTCCACAGTTTCTGAATGTATAACTCGTTATTTTAAATTTTAGTATTTTACATATGTCCAAGTCATTAATAGGTTGGTCTCTCATAATGATGCAGATTTAGGCAGATCAGAGCAGATTAAAAGCAGATAAATGTAGATTTAATTGGTGCAAGTCTTGGGCGGGTTCACCTATAGACTGGGGCCCAGGCAGTCGTGCACATGGGCGGAGGCAAGGAGGTTTTATAGTCTCCAGGCGAGGGTTGGTGAGGTGACAGTCAGGAGCTGGTGTAAGTGAAATATCTTTAAATGTAGCGGTGAATTAATCAGTAGTGTATTTCTTTACCTTATGCTAGTCCCCAATAACCACACACAAAAACATTAAGATTTATTTAAAACTGCACCTCAATAGCTGAGCGGTTGGATGATCTATCTTTACTTTCTGTGCTAATCTGACTCCCTTTCATCCCCATCCCAGGACACTTGCATACTATTATTAACCTGGCTCTTTGGGCTTCAGGTGTGTTTCCAAGATCTCTCTCCATACCTCTTCCTCATGGCTCCAAATCCTCCATCCTCCTTGCTGATCTGAATCTCCCTCCCTCTCTCTTTCCTCTGGATGGCAGATCTCCCGCCCTATTCTCCTATTCTGCCCAGCCATTGGGTGATCAGCATTTATTGACAAGGCAGAGAATAAATGATAAGAATTGTTTACACAGACTTGAGACAGGAGATTCTTGACATAAACATTACAACGCCGAGACCAGATTGAAACAAGATATGAGGGCGGAGAAATCAGCACTTGAGTAACACAAGGGTAAACTTTACACAGTGTACAGAAATACATGCTTACAAGCTAGGGCTGTGCCCGAGTATGGCCAGAAGCTAGGCTCCTGGGCAGACCCTTGAGTGGGCTGGCCATATTAGAATAGCTAGTTACCTCTGCTGCCAGCAATGCGGAGCTGAACTTTTGGCACCCTCCCTTTGTTCAGAGTTTTTCAGTGAATCTGGGTTGGGGGAAAGAGGGCAGACAGGGTTTCCTAGCTTGTGTAGGGGCAAGCAGCAGGCTCCAACTAAACAGTCATAATCTATTATAAATTTATTTTTGGCTATTTTTAGCTACATGTATTTAGATTTGTAAATGCTTTCTCTGGCTGCTGGGTCTTTCAGGCACCAGATCACAAGCACAGGTCATTTGAGGTCTGTGTCACTACATCAATAGTATCATAAGTCTTGAATCACTTTAAAAATCATCTTTGAAGCAAGGATGAGGACACAGGCCTGCCATCCTCACTACTAGGAAGGTTGAGAGAGGAAGACTGTGAGTTTAAGGTCAGCATGAGCAACTACTAAGACTATTTATTTACTAAAATAAATAGGCCTGGGGATGTGGCTCAGAAGTAGAACAGCTGCCTAGAATCCCTCAGTGAGGGGCTGCGGGTGTGGCTACCTGGTGTCTTCTTCTCTAGTGTGTGACTCTTGGTTCAACCTTGAGTGATGTGTTTCAAGGGGAAAGAAAAAGCAAAAACCTCCTTAGAGGTATCCTGACCACGTTCTTCAGTCTTGGGACTGTTGAGTTTGGGGCAGAGGACTCTTGGAAGGGATAGTCCTAGAGCAGTGGCTCTGGCCTTCAGCCACTAGGTGGCAGCAGCATCCTCCCCATAGTAACAGCAAGTCAACGCATAGGTTACGCTATGCGGTGATCCCTGCGGATGGATGAGAGCGCCTCTCCGTGAGGACACTGACAGGATGATTCTGTTACATGCCGCGGCACCTACCTACTCTGCAGTGGAGTATAAAATTCGAGTGAAGATAGATATGGATATGTACCTCAAGCTAGTCTTGAATTTGTAGCCCAGGCTGGCCTAAAACTTGACAGCGTCCTGCCTCAGCCTCGTGTGTGCTGGGATTTAGTCTTGCCAGTCTTAGGATTCAGTTTAGGAATGGAACCCTCTTGTTAGGCCCAGTTCCTCAGTCCTCTCAGCTGCACTGTTTGAACCTAAATAATGCCATTGCTTTCACACAACAAAACCTCAACCCCACATGGCTTGAGCAAGGAAGGTCATTTGTCAGTTCCTTTACAGCTCAGAATGTGGGCTTCAGGCAGGGCTGCAACCAGAAGCTTGTACCATCTGGGCTTTTTGTCACTAATCTCTTGGTTCTTCGGTCCCTCCCATTCCCACTCATGATTCTGTGGCCACATGTGCACTGACAAGTCTAGGCAATAGGAAAGCTAACTTCTTCATCTTCACTGTGTTGGAGTCATATGCCCCAAATCCTGGCTAATCACCATCCACTCAGGGATGACTTCCAGGGCAGGGGTGGAGTCAGACCCATCTAGTTGGTAACTCTAAGTTGGGGAAGCCATGACGTGAACTCAGGAAAGGATGGGAGCTCTTTTTCCAGAGGTCACTGCTTCCTGGAGGGGCCAGCCTTCAAGAAGGCTTGGCAGGTAAAGGGGCTTGCTTCATCCCGGGAACGCACACAGTGGGGGAGAGAACTGACTTCTACACATGTGTCCCAAAATAAGTAATTAAATTTAAGTCTAAGAATCACTTGTTTAAGTTATTTGAGGAACAGACTTTTGTTATCTACAGCTGGTGTTGTTCTTAAGGATACACTAGAGGGCTGGGTCAGGAGAGGGCAGCTGCTTGTCCAAGACCATAGTGCAGTCAGTCACTGTTTGGGACTCCCCAAAGACAGGGCTAGTGTTCCTGCATTATAGACAAGGCCTGTCTGATCTCACAGGCCCATCAGTGCACAGGCAGTGGTCAGAAGCTGGCCAGGAACAGAGCATTTCTGAGAGCTCTCCCAGTCCTTGGTCCTTCTGCCAACCTTTGCTGGCAACTTGCCTTGGGGTGAGCCCACTGGAGTCAGAGTGAGCCAGGCTGGAGTCTGAGCATGAACCAGCCAGGTCCCCACCCTCCACCCACCTTCCCATCCACAGTGGCCTGACTTCATGGAGCTGGGCAATGGCATCCCAAATATACAGCTGGATCGGGTCACCCTGAGCCAGAAGGCAACCAGTGTGCTGTCATCATCTACACCTCTGGGACCACAGGGACCCCCAAAGGCGTGATGCTGAGCCATGACAATGTAAGCTGAGACCCTCTGGAGTAGCTCTTTCCTGGCTCATTCTGAGCCCCAAAACAGGCAACAAGGAGGTGTGTGTGAGGTCTATGTGGGTCTTTCCCACAGAGAACCAGACAGTTAGTGGAGCTAGGGGCTTGGGTGTAGACCTGGGTCTAGAACAAAACTGGGCAAAGACAAGAAAATTGTCAGTGCCATGCCTCAGTTTCCCTGTCTGTGAAATGGGAATTGGTTTCATGGTTTCTTTCTGGTGGGTTTTATGTGAGTGTTTCTCTCTCTCTCTCCTCTCTCTCTCCTCTCTCTCTCTCTCTCTCTCTCTTGTGTGTGTGTGTGTGTGTGTGTGTGTGTGTGTGTGTGTAGACCAGAGACAATCTTGGCTGTGGTGGTCCCTTAGGGGTGTCTATCTTGGATTCTTTGAGATAGGGTCTCAATGGCCTGGGCCTCACTGATCAGGGCAGGCAGGCTAGCTGGCTGCCCTCCTGGACCCCCTCTCCAGAGCTGGGATTATTGATGCACACCACCACATGAACTCTGAGAATTGGCTCTCAGGTCCTATGCAGAGCAAGCACTGCCCACCAAGGCATTTCACCAGCCTGGTTGGTTCATTTTGTTTTGATTTACTTGTTTGTTTGTTTTGAAACAGGTTGTCACATAGCCCACACTGTCCTCAAACTTGTGGTATAGCTGAGGATGACCTTGAATTCCTGATCCCTCTGCCTCAGCCTCCTGAGTGCTGGGATGATAGCTTGCTTGTGAGAACACATGTGTGCAGGTGTCTGGAGGCCAACACTTGCCACTGGTGTCTTTTGTGATTGTTCCCCATCTTATATATGGAGTCAGGCCTCCCATTTGGATCCAGGATCACAGGTTCAGCTCGTTCTAGGGGTGGTCCTTTGTCTCCCCCTGTCAAGTGTCTGGGACTGCCAGTGGCTGCACATGCACTGTACTGGATAGTTTTATGTCAACTTAACACAAGCGAGAGTCATCTGAGATGAGAGAGCCTCCATTCAGAAAATGCCTCCATAAGATCAGCTGCTGGTGAGCCTGTGGGGCATTTTCTGAATTAGTGATTGATGGGGGAAGCCAACTATGGATGGTGCATGTCTGGGCTGGTGGTCCTGGGTTCTATAAGCAAGCAGGCTGAGAAAGCCATGAGGAGCAAGCCAGTAAGCAGCACCCTCCATGGCCTCTGCATCAGCTCCTGCCTTCAGGTTCCTGCCCTGTTTGAGTTCCTAATGTGGAAGTGTAAGCCAAACAAATGCTTTCTACCCAGCTTGCTTTGGTCATGGTATCTCATCACAACAAATCCTAAGACCATAGGGTTTTAAAACCCATAGAAACCCTAAGACACCCACACAGCATATCAGGCTCTGAAGATCTGAGCTCCAATCTTCACACTCGTGTGGTAAAGAGCTTCAGCACCTGAGCTATCTTTCAGACCCTGAAGGTTGACATTCTAGACTATCACAAAGAGGTATCCCTAGCCTTGTGGGCTGGGCCTACACATTTGGGATTGTATTGGTATTCATGTGGAGGTGTCTTCCTCAGTCACTCTCTATCTACCTTCTGTTTGGTATAGGATCACTCACTGAACCTCTGCTCACCTGCGTGGTCAAGCTGGTCAGCCACTAAGTCCCAGGAGCCTCCTATACCTCCTGATAACAGTAGTGTGTCATAGATGTCAAAAGGTTGGCAAGAGTGTTTGAAGATGGCTTTATTGCAAACACAAAGACCTGAGTTCAATCCCGACACCCACATAAACATCCAGGCACGGTGATGTATGGTTTCTAATCCCAGCTCTGGGGAAGCAGAAATCTGAAGACCCTGGGGGCTCACTGGCCAACAGCTAGTCAAATCAGTGAGCCCCAGTTCCAGTGAGAGACCCTGTCTCAGAAACAAAGTCAGAGGGGGCTGGAGAGATGGTGCATTGGTTAGGGGTGCTCACTTCTCAGTCAAAAGGACTAGAGTTTAAATTCCATCACCCACTATATGTACACCTGTGACACCCCAGCTTCAAGTGGAGCAAGACAAAAGGTTCCTGGGGATTGCTGGTTTTCTTGGTAGCCTGGCTACAAAGCATGAGTGCTGAATTCAAGAAAAGACCTTGCCCCCCAAAGGGCAAGCTAGCCTCAGAGGTGTAGACACACTCACAGTGAAGGATGTCTCTTAGGAAAGTGTGTGTGTGTGTGTGTGAGAGAGAGAGAGAGACAGAGAGACAGAGAGACAGAGACAGAGAGACACAGAGAGACACAGAGAGAAAGACAGACAGACAGACAACAGGAGTCTGTGAGTGCCTTCCAAGGCTAGAAGTGATCATCTTGAGCTGGAGTTAATGGTGTCTCAGAGCTGCGCTGTAGGTGCTGGGAACTAGACGGGTCCTCTGCAGTCGCAGCAAGTGTTCTTAACCTCAGTAAGTAAAATTTCAAAACAATAAGACAGGGAGCAGTTGAAGAAGACAACTAACTGATGTCTATCTCAGACCTCCTCATATGCACACACATGTGCACACATAAGTACACACATGTGCATGCACACACAAGTGCACACATTTGTGTGTGCACACATGAGTACAAGCATGTGCATGCACGTATGCACGTGTGCACAGTGGTCCTCAGGCAAGGCACAGAAGCTCTGGATTACCCTTGTTTTGTAGATCACATGGATGGCAGGGGCCATGGCGCGTGAGTTTGAGATGACCCATGTCTCAGGGAAGCAGGATACAATAGTCAGCTACCTGCCTCTCAGCCACATTGCATCCCAGCTCATGGACATCTGGGTCCCCATCAAGGTCGGGGCACTCGTTTTCTTCGCTCAACCAGATGCACTCAGGGTAAGGCTGGACGAGGCCCTCACCAAGCATCCAGTGGCCTTAGGGGGAGTGGACATCGCCTGTCTACTGGTCAGGCCCAAACTCTAAGAATGTTTTTCTCCGTCTTCGTTTTCTGCTCCATTCCACAGCGTTGAGAACAGCTGTCTACTCCCTTAGTTTTCTCTTTCCCTGCAGTGCAGTTGTGTAAACTATTCTGAACAAGCCCAGCAAGAGTCCTGAGTGGCACTGAAAGTGTATGTTTTTCAGTATTTCTTGCATATATGTATTCATTGGGCATATGTGCCATACTGTGCACATGATAGTCAGAGGACATATCTTCAGGCTCTCTTCCACCCAATGATCCTGGGGACAAACTCAAGTCATCTGGCTTAGTGACAAGTGCCTTTACCCAATGAGCCACCTTGTGACTTCTCCCCTTTTAAAAAACTTGTGTGTGCTCGTGCACGTGCATGCATTCATGTGTGTGTTTATGTATGTGGGGAGCCGTTTTCGCATGGGGTATGTGTGTGGAGTATGTATAGGGTGTGTGTGTGTGTGTGTGTGTGTATGGAGTATAGAGGTGTGTATAGGGTGTGTGCGCATGCATGTATGGGGTGTTGTGTATGGGGTCGGGGGGTATGGAGGTATGGAGGTATGGGTATGGGGTGTGTGTTGGTGTGAATATGTATGTGTGTGTGTGTATGGAGTGTGTGTGTGTAAGGGATGTGCTAATGGGGTGTATATATGTGTGCACTCACATGTGGTATGTGTGTGCTCACACATGCTTATGTGTGTAAGCTCCTGAGAAGCCCTGATTCTGTTTGCCAGGGTCTGGCCTGCATAGCAGGAAGGTGTTGGGGCTTTTTGCCGTAGGAGTATTAGCAGCTTGATTTCAGGAGACCTTATGCAATGCTGTGGAGAAGTCAGGCAAGACCTGAGCTTTGCTTGCCTTTCTGAAGGTCACAGAGATCTCTCAGGCCCTGTACCCCAAGTGCTGGGACAGCACCACAGCTCTTCCCCACTTCCCAGTCTGAGTATTTGAGCAGCCATAGCTCATATATTGAGATGATTTTTTTTTTTGCATTGGAATATGTGACATTACCATTTTTTGATTTGTCATGTATTATTTTCCTATGTGTTAAGTGAGCATCTGGCTCCTTCACTATCTCCATCCTCTCTTCCATCTTCTGAAAATAAACTTTGCTTTATAACTATAGCCAGGGGCTAACCAGACAACCCCAGCCCAGTCTGTTGCAACTTTCGTTTTACCTGGAGTTGTCAGTTGCCGTTGTTTTCCAGTCCAGTGACGTTTCTTCCTGCTGGTTTTCTTCCAACATTCCACTTGAACCAGGATACTTATCGTTTTGTTTCTTTGGTTGGGCTAACTGGAAGGGAAGCCTGAGGTGGGGTTTTGTAACTTATTGAGGTCAAGTAATAATTGGAAGGAAGTGAGACAAGCCAGGGTAGGTCCAAGGACCTAGCCAAGAAAATATGTAAGTTGAGCAACTCAGACAGACCCCTGGGGTACTCTGAGCATGAGCCAGCCCAAAACTATCCCACATTACAAGGGAGCTGGGCCTTTGTGTCTACCTGCAAGGTGGGTACTGGGCACAAGTTCGAGAACACACATGGGGCAAGCACAACCCCACTACTGCAGGTCTGTGGGAAGGAAGAAGCTGTGGGCCATGAGGAATCAGAAGCGGTTTTAGCAGTGCCCTGTGCACACTGCTCTGGGCCCTGCTGTGCCTCCCAGTTTGGGCCCCATTTTCTGGGGTCTTTACTGTCATCTGTCCTTCTTTCCTCTTTTTCATTCCTTCATGTAGCTGGAGATGACCCTTTGGTAGATGTTTCAGAGTATACATGGGAAGGAAATGTCCATTTCCTTTTTTCCTTTATGTATGGACTTTCCAGACTTCCCAAAACCAGATGAGAAGTCTGGAGTTCACCTCACCCCCAGTTGCCATAACAAGAAGATAAGCCACTTAGCACAACATACATGTGTGTTCTTGAGCTCTGAGTTAGAGGTTCAAACCGGGTTCTATGTGGCTAAATAGAGGCATCACCAGGACTAGGTTGTTACAGAGCACTGGGGACTTGTTTTCCTGACTTTTCCTCTTTCTAGAAGGAATGGCCACTTCCTCCATTTTCTAAAACACTGTGTTCGAGTGTGTGCATGTGTGCATGTGTGTGTGCACAAGTGTGTGCTGTGTACGTGTGTGTGTGTGAGAGTGCATGTACATGTATGCATACGTGTGTGCGCACGCATGTGTACATGTGTGTGCATGTACATGTGTGTGTGTACATGTGTGTGTGTTTGAGTGTTTACTGCATATATGTATGTCCTCCATTGCATACTTGGCACCCTTAGTAGCTAAAAGAGAGCATTGGGTCCCCTGGAGCTGGAGTTACAGGCCATTAAGAGCCTATGTATAGGTGCTAGGAACCAAACCTGGATCCTCTGCAGGAGCATCAGCTGTCTAAGCAGCAAGCTGTGCCTCCAGGTCTCTCTTCCCCTGTATTTAAAGTCACTTGCTAAACCAACATCACCCCTAACACAATTCACATAAACACAAAAGTGCATGAGTACACATATGCATGTGAACACAGAAATGCACACATACACACACAGACACAAATATCCTTAAACACACTGTCTCAAGGTTTCCATTGTTATAATGATGAAACACCTTGATCAAAAGCAAGCTGGAGAGAAGAAGGGTTTATTCAGCTTACACTTCCAGACCATACATAGTTCATCACTGAAGGAAGCCAGGACAGGAACTCAAGCAGGGCAGGAGGCAGGAGCTAGTGCAGAGGCTGTGGAGGGTGCTGCTTACTGGCTTACTCTCAAGGCTTGCTCAGCTTGCTTTCTTATAGAACCCAGGGCTACCAGCCTAAGGATGGCACCACCTACAGTGGGATGTCATATCAACCATCAATCAAGAGAATGCACCCCAGACATGTCACACGCCACTCTGGTGGAGGTATTTTCTAAATTGGGAGTCCTCTTCCCGAATGACTCTAGCTTATGTCAAATTGACAAAAACATTAACCATATATACACAAAAACATAAACATAGAAATGCACACATACCGATAAACACAGAAATGTACACACAATGTGTCTTAGTTAGGGTTTTCTTCTGTGAACAAAACCATGATCAATGCAACTCTTATAAGGACAACATTTAATCAGGGCTGGCTTATGTGTTCGGAGGTTCAGTCCATTGTTATTAAGGTGGGAGCATGGCAGCCTCCATGCAGGCATGATGCAGGCGGAGTTGAGAGTTCTACATTTTCATCTGAAGGCTGCTAGGAGAATACTGGCTTCAGGCAGTTAGGACGAGGGTCTTAAAGCCCACACCCACTGTAACACACCTACTCCAAAAGGGCCACACCACCTAATAGTGCCACTCCCTGGGCCAAGCATATACACACCATCACACAATGAGAAACACACATGCTACAAACATAAACACAAATATACAATGCACACACAAAACACACAGATGCCACACATATACAACACACATACACAGCACATGCTCAGACTTCAGTCCCCAGCTGATCCTTCTGTTGCCCTCCTATGTGGACTCCTGTGAGCTGCCCTCCTATGTGGACTCCTGTGAGCCACCTGATAACCAGTCAGAAAATCTAATGTTTCAAGATCCTTCATTTAAACTCTTTGAATCAAAGAGTTTGAATCATTCAAACTCTTTGAATTTGTATCAGAAGAATTAAATTTCCAGTGAGCTCTGGAGAAAGGTGAAAGGCATCGGGGCCAGGGGAACAGTAAAGTGTGTAGACACAGACTCAGAAACAGAGAGGCACACAATTAGACACAAGATACGGACCAGACACAGAATGCCACATGCAGACACAGAATGTCACACAGACACAGAACGTCACACATAGCCACAGGCAGACATAGACACAGAGCCACACATAGACAGACACAGACACACTCAGATTCAGACGCAGAGCCACATGTAGACATAGACGCAGAGTCACACTCTCATGACAGCACTAGTTACAAGATGAAATGCATCTGAAAGTAAATTGGACAGCAGTTCCTAACAACATGACTCAGAGGGTAAAGGCACCTGCCATTGATCTTGATGACCAGAGTCTGATGCTCAGACCCCACAGGGTGAAGAGAGAACTAATTCCTGTCATTGTCCTCTGACCTCCCCACAAGTGCCATAAAGAAAAGTCATGAGGCATGAGCTAATCTAGACACCCAGGGCTCTGAGATTAAAAAGTCACAGCTGCTGCAATGTTATCACAGGGACCCATTCTGGTAGGAGACAGTCCCTTCCATGGGCCCCGGGGACTTGTATACATAGAAGTATTATAGCCGATGGTGCAGAGATAGTTCAGCTGATAAGACTGCTTACTGCACAAATCTTAGGACCTGAGTTAATACTCTGAACACTCATGTAAAGTCCTGCATGTGGTCTGTCAGACAGAACAGGAGATCTCTAGGGGATTGCTTGGTAGTCAAGCCCAGGTTCAGTGAGAGGTTCCCTCTCAAGGGAATAAGGCAGAGTGGCCACAGGACTCCGGTCCTCCTCCTCTTCTGCATGTGTGGGTGTGTTGATCCCCTGGTGTTTTGTTTGTAAAATGAGACAGGATGCAGGGTAAGCATTCAGTGTAGAGTTGTGCACCTTTGAGTGTGTCGCACATTTTCACTGACCCAAGGGTCTCCAAAGGTTCCCATTTGGAAACATCTTTATCAATGTGGGATAGTCTCACTAGATTCCCAGCTTCGACATTGCCGCCCAGCGCAAGTTATGTATCCATCTTAAAAAGTGCCAACCTCATTGGTGTCTCCTGCGTATGAAGTGGCAGGTGACCATCCTTATTAATGAAGTACTGGAGTTCTCAGGGGTTCATTGACCCCTTGGCTTTAATTTCTTTTTTTCCTTTTTCAGTTGTTTTCTTTTTCTTTATTCTTCTTTCATACAATACATCCTGACCACATCCAACCGCTGCATCTTGTTTTACCAAGTTTGGTTGATATCATTGAGAGGACTACTCTTTTCCAAAGAGAAATGGAGGAGCACTTAAATTTCATTTCTGTTCAAACCTTTTGCATTTAAATTTTTCTTTGTATATCTAATCATGTTGATTTTTAAGAGTTCTTTACATATTGAGACAATGAATTGTTACCAGATACCATGGTTTACAAATGTCTTCTTCCAGTTCTTTGACTGTCTTTTTGGATTTTGTGGTTTTGGTTCTCCCTCTGTGGTCTTTTGAAGCATGACGGAAACCTTTGGCTTTGATGAAGTCCAGGTTATTGATTTTCCACTATGCTCCACTATGACAAAGATTTTCTCCTGTTTTCTTTTAGCCACTCTTTCAGTTTTTCATGTAGAGTTGATTTTCATGATGAATGAGAAGTAGGATTGTAGGCCAAGCATGACTTTGCTTTTGTACATTTATTACTTCCCCAGCTACAATGAACTACTTAAAAGATGTGTGCTAAAAGTCAGATGATCATAAATGTAAAATTTGTGTGAATTCCCTGTTATAAGTATCAGTTTTTATGTTTCTGCACATACACACACATGCACACAGGCAGACATGCATGCATACACATCTGTACACATGCACATACATACACACAAGCACACTTACACACACATGCAAACATGAATGTATGGGGGTGAGGTGGATGAATCTGAATCTGACTGGCTGCTTTGAAGCCAGGGGGTTGGTCCCCAGGCCTAGTGCAAAGGCTGTACTCGAGGAAAGGGCGAGGGACACAGAAGGACATGTGATGGATATGTGAGGGTTGTGCACGGCTTGTGAAAGCGCTGCAGTGCTCACCTGCTCCATCCCACACAGGGCACCTTGGTGTACACTCTGCAAGAAGTGAAGCCTACTTTTTTCATGGGAGTGCCACGCATCTGGGAAAAGATGCAGGACACCATCAAGGAAAACGTGGCCAAGTCCTCCAGGCTGAGAAAGAAGGCATTTGCATGGGCGAAGATGCTCGGCTTGAAGGTCAACACTAAGCGGATGCTGGGGTAGGCAGTGTCCTGTAGTGGGTGTGAGGGAGCATAGCAGAGGCTCTGCAGCCTGAAGCTGGGTCTCCTTGTTGATGCCATTCCCAGGAAACGAGACATCCCCATGAATTACCGCATGGCAAAGGCCCTCGTGTTCACGAAGGTCAGAACCTCCCTGGGCTTTGACAACTGCCACACCTTCTTCAGTGCAGCTTCACCTCTCTCTCAGGATTCTCAGAGTTCTTTCTCAGCCTGGACATCCCCATTGGTGAGATCTATGGGATGAGTGAATGTTCTGGACCCCACACAGTCTCCAGCAAGAATGTCTACAGAGTTTTGAGGTATCAGGCTCCTGCAGCCCTCAGGTCTCCAGTATCGTGGGGCAAGGGCACGAAGGGAGTGGGTGACCAATGGCTAGGATACATCCAGAGCCTGGGCACCATGAGGGCTCCATTCTCCAGCCTCCTAGCCCAGGCCTTCTGGCTTATCACATGACCTTCAGGGGAAGGGCACTTGCTGTAGAACCATCTATCATGTTGTGTGACTTTTCCTGGGGACACTTGAACAAATGTCTGTTTACCACAAATAAGGCACCAAAAATACCAAAGAAATGCTCCCTCCCAAGTGCAGCTTAACATGCTTATTGGGGTGATTGTGGGTCAGAGGTCACAGGTCAGGACTAACAGGAGTGAGCATGACTCAAAGGCAGAACATCCCCTATAAATCCACTACAGCCTGGACCATACCTCACAAAAGCTATGTACAAAGCACATTAAGAACATAGTTCCTATAGTCTCCCCCAGAACTATAACTGCTCATGGAACCTGGAGCTGGGCTCTGGGGCCTTGTACATTTCAGGAACTTTTCAAGATTTGTGAGTTTTCATTACTTCCTGAGTTTTAAGAAGCCACCTTCCAGTTAGCTGCGTTCCAGAAAGAGGAACACAGGAAGAGGAAGAGATTGCTCTCTGACACACAATGTCCTTCCCAGTGTCACTTAAGTGTTGTATGAACTCGGGACCCCATGATCCTCCATCTCAGGCATCTCTGTATCTCCTGTCTGCTTTCTTCTGCACAGCTCAGCTCACCAGGTTGCCTGGCTGGGCCACAGCAATCCAAACACACACATGTACTGCAGAGGACTCTACTGGACTCTCCCAGAATCCTTTGGTTCAAGTTCCCTACTCCTGCCCCCACTACTGCATTGTACGTTTGGCTTTCTGCTTTTGCCTGTGGCTTGCTGGTGTCCAGAATGCAACTGAAGGAGCAAAATAACAATAATGATAAAAGAGAAGAAAGGGGTAGGAGAAGATGGAGGAAGAAGAGATGGAAGAGGAAGAGAGGGTACAAGTTGTCCTTGTCCCTCAAATCTGCCTCAGCTGTGTGTGGCCCTCTCCACCTGCTGATGCTGTGATAACAGCTGTATGGCTACTTACTGTGCATGAGGTATTTCTAGAAGCCAGTGGGCACAGAGTGCTGCCTCAGTGTACCTTCTGTGCCTCTTCTCATGAGGTTGAAAGCAGCCTCCTGTACATTCCCTCTCTGAGGAGATTCTAGATTGGTTTTATTTGTTTGTTCGTATTTTTGTTGCTGTTTGTTTTACTTTTCCAAACCAGCGTCTGTGTAGCCCTGGCTAGTCCTAGAACTCACTCTGTAGACCAAGATGACCTGGAACTCACAGAGATCTGCCTGCCTCTGCCTCCTGAGTGCTGGGATTAAAAGTGTGTGCCACCACTGCCAGCTTAGCTACCAGCTTGTGCTGTTTTATGCTGCTGTCCTGGCTGTCACATGTTGCCTGAGATGTTCTCACACAGGAGGCGGCTCATTGCTGTTAGGTCTTCAGGGGCCTTATTTTCTCCACATCAATGCAGGCAGAAATCTGCAGGCTTCCAGACACACAGAACATTGTGAATCTGAATGTTGGATCAGACTGAAATCCACTGGGTCTCTGAGGGGTGTGAGTTTAGCTGGGACAGCCAAATCAGGTTCCTGGGGTGCTGCTGTGAGAGGTATGCGCTGCCCAGTCTCTGATCCCTCCACTCCGTCCCCCCTCCCCCCCATGTCATGTCCCAGCAGCTGTGGCAAGGTCCTGAATGGCTGCAAGAACATGTTGTACAAGCAGAACAAAGAAGGCGTGGGTGAAGTGTGCATGGGGCCGGCATGTCTTCATGGGCTACCTGGATAGGGAGGATGCCACATTGGAAGCACTAGATGAAGATGGCTGGCTGCACTCTGGGGACATTGGCCGTCTGGACAGCCATGATTTCCTTTATATCACTGGCCGCATCAAAGGTACCAGGTTCATTTGGGGCAAAGGATACTAGGTGTGCTAGGGGAGCTGGCAGGGAATGTTGGGATGCCAGGTACTGGGAGCACTGGAGAGAGTAGCATTCCCTCTTCACCAGAGGTCCCTTCCTGTCATCCTTCAGTAGCGGTCTTGGGGACAGATAGGTTGCTCTAGATCTGTGCCCTGGAGTGAGACTGCAGTTTGTCTGTCAACTTTGCCAAGCAGTGGAGAGGCCGGAAGGGCCGGGTGAGGCCAGAAAGTGTCAGAGAAGCTTCAGAGAGAGCATGAGGATAGATAGCCCTGTCATCTCAGCACTTGGGAGGGTGGGACAGGAGGGCTGGGGACTGGGAGTATCCTGGGCTGCACAATTGAGTGTCTGTGTCAGAACAAACAACCCAGCAAAGACATTGTCCTTTGGCGTGCTCTCTGTCACCTAATGGGCACCATGACAGGAAGCAGCTTGGGCAGGAGAGGGTTTATTCTGCTCACAGCTCAGGCCACGGTCTGTCACCAAAAAAAAAAAAAAAAAAAAAAAAAAAAAAAAAAAACCAAGGCAGGACCCTGGAGGCAGAGCTGGTGCAGAGGCCATGGAAGGTGCTGCTTACTGGCTTGCTCCTCATGGCTGGCTCAGCCTGTTTTCTTATAGAACCCAGGACCACCAGCCCGGGGATGGCTCCACCCACAGTGGGCTGGGCCCTCCCCCTTGATCATTAATTTAGAAAATGCCATACAGGCTTTGGAGACATTTTCTCAACTTCCCAGGAGACCCTGGCTTGACACGCTGACAAAGGCCAACCAGACAGATGGTGTCCATGTAGGGCCCTGAGGACTCAGGTGTTGGGAGGATGCAGAACTGGGTGGGGACTTGGGGTGCCAGAAGGGAGGCTATTGCAACCTCTGGCCTGGTCCCAGGTGAGTGAGGACCTGTACCAAGCTAGGCTCTCATTCCAGAAATCCTGATAACTGCTAGTGGTGAGAATGTATCCCCCATCCCCATTGAGACCCTGGTGAAGGAGAAAATCCCCATTATCAGCCATGCCTTACTGGTGGGTGACAAGGCCAAATTCCTGAGCATGCTGCTGACACTGAAGGTAATGACCCTCACCTGCGGTCACACTGCCGCCACCAACTACAGGGTCAGGTGGCAGGGGGGAGGGGGCTGCAGCCTGAACCCACGTTCTACTTCTTCAGCACCCTGGGTTGGGGGTCAGGGATGACGGAGGGTGGGGTGGGGGTTGGGCATGGTGACAGGTTGTCCTGGGGCAGTGTGAGACAGACAAGATGAGCGGAGAGCCCTTGGACAACCTGAGCAAGGAGGTCATCAGCTTCTGCCAGACGCTGGGTAGCGAGGCAACCACTGTGTCGGACATTTTAAAGATTCGAGACCCAATGGTCTACACAGCCATCCAGTATGGCATAGACATCGTGAATCAGCAAGCGATCTCTGACTCGCATAGAATTCGAAAGTGGATCATCTTGGAGAAAGACTTTTCCATCCAGGGTGGGGAGCTGGGTGAGTCACTTGGCTTGGGCCTGAGGCACTGGGGGTCTGGGCCTTACCCTTCTCTGGGGGCTAGGTCTATGAGACCAGCTAGGACACAGGACACTTCACCCCTCCTGACTGGGTCTAGATCCCTACTGGCCTCCATATGCAGCTTCTTCACCAGAGCAAACACCTTCATGCTTTAGAGGTAACACCCTCTGTAGGACTGGAGAGGTATCTCAGTGGTTAGAGCACTGTTTGCCCTTATTGAGGACCCAAAATCAGATCCCAACAACCAAGCTGGGTAGCTCATTTGTCCATCTGTGACCTGCAGCCCAGCGGATTAGACCCCCTCTCCTGGCCTCTGCACAATGTGCACACACAGCACACGCACGTACAAGCTCAAATACCCCACACATACATGAGATACATAATTAAAAATTAAGTAAATCTTGAAAAAACTTTATTATAGCCAGAATCCTCACTACGACAAGTCTATGTGGACATCCTGTAGTCCCCACTCACTGATGGCAGGACCAGTAGACATCCAGTCACCTGGTCCAGCCCCAGAACTGTGTGTCTTCGTTGGTCATACTAAATGTGGAACTTTTTCTCACCTCCACAACCTGACTACTCTTTCCTCTTTCCACAGGACCGACATCAAAACTTCAAAGAAATATGATAACCCAGAAATACAAAACACAGATTGACAGCATGTACTCATCATAATGGCTGTGGCAAGAGCTTCCTCCTGTCCTCATGGTAAGACCCAATGGCCTGGCTCTGCCGGGCTCTGTGGTGATAGGTGACCATCCTGCCCTCTCTGACCTTAAGATAGTCTTCCTGGCTAGGACAGTGTTCTTCATGGATTCCCAGTTCTTTATTTTATCTTCTTATAATGTATATGTGACTGCCTAGGTGTATGTGTGCAATCTGAGGACAATCTTGGGTGCTGCCCCTACCCTGCCAAGTCCAGCAGCCTAGCTGGCCCATAACCTTCCAGGGATCTCTGCTCTCCACTTCCATCCTCTGGAAGAGCACGTTGTGCCTGCTGGGTCTGGCCTCACATGGGTTTTGAGGATTTGAACTTGGATCGTCACAACCCTATGGCAAGCACTTTGCCCCTGAGCCATCTTCTTATGTCCCCATGTTCCATGTCTTTTGTTCAGAGAAGGTCTAGGCTCTAGAAATTCTGTGGCAGACTTCTGTGGGTGACTGACTCACTTTCCCTACTGTCCACACACCCTTTCCCCTTCCTCAGTGTGTGTGTGTGTGTGTGTGTGTGTGTGTGTGTGTGCACCCACAGTCATCCTCACAGCCACCTTCACCCTGCCATATGAAACTGGTGTCTTCAGTCAGCCCACCTGTGTGGCCTGAGGAATAGGCCTCCCAGGAAGGGATACCACAGCTGGCCACCAGCCCAGCTCCAGGCCTATGCATGGACAGGGCTAGCTAGCTTGGTCACCTCTGAGATTCATGAAGGACAGATCAGTATCCCCCTCCTACCTTGGGTCTCAGGAGGTCATCTGCTCTGTGGTATCCTGTTGTGTGTGCATGGTGCATGTATGAGTGTATGTGTGTGTGTGTGCGCGCGCGCATGGTGCATGCATGAGTGTATCTATGGGCACACACACATGTGTCTTGAGACAGTCTCTCACTGGCCTTGAATTTGTCAAGTAGGCTAGGCGGGCTAGGGAGCCCTAGAGAACTCTTGTGCTGGGTGGGATACAAATATGCACCATAGTAGCTAGCCCCTCCTTACCCACCCTACTCCTGCCTCCTTCCCTTCTTCCTCTTGTACATGTGCTTGGGATTTGAATTCAGGCCTCCATGATTGCTCAGCCAGCACGTTTCTAACCGAACTATCTCATCTCCCCAGCTCTTCTTCCAATGAGGACATCATGAGACTGAATGAGGGCTCACCCTGCGGCCCCCATTTTAGTGCCTGTAACAGCTCCAATTTCAAATAAGGTCAGTGTGAGGCCCCAGGCTCAGGGCTGCAGGGTTAGCCCACAGCACTTCTTACCTAGTGCCCAGCGCTTCCTGGCAGCTCATAGCACAGCCCTTAGCTTGCCCACCTACAACGGCACCAACTTCCCGTGCAGTTCAGAGAGAGCCTCTGGGGTAGACTCATGGGGTAGACTCATGACCTCCAGAGAGCCAGGGGTGAACCCCTTTACATTCAGAAGTTCAGCCTCAAAGTTTAAAATTATAAGTGATGTCAATACACGTAAAAGTGCATGGTGGACATGCAGGCCAGTGGACACCATGTGCCCTGCTCCTTCTCTGAGACCTTATTCCCTTGAGACTGAACCTGAAGCTGGGTGGTGACCTACAGCACTGGTCACAGGCAGAAGCAGCCACTCCCAGCTTTTCACATGGGTTCTGGAGATTCAGACTGAGGTCCTCGTGCCTGAGCCATCTCCCCGGCCCAACACTAGAAGATTTTAACTGCATATGTGGTTCATGTGACTGTTCTTGCATAATGTCCCTGTAAGTCTCAGTTGGTGGATGCTGGGGTGGGGACCATTTACAAGTGGCTTATTCCCTACAGGGCATTTACTGTGTGGAGCCTCAGGAACCCCATAGACTAACCCAATGTCTCCTCTCCAGCCCCCAACAGGTCGACCTCATCTCAATGGGGACCATCCTCCCCCCAGGAAGCCCCTTCCCATGCAGAAGAAGCCACACCCCTGCTGCTCTGTTCGTCCTACCTAAGCTTCCAAAGCAGGCGGCTCACACTAGAGACAATCCCAGACAGGACAAGCCGTCCAGGCGTGAGTGGAGTGACTGCGCAGCTGCAGCAGACTCTTCCTCTCCTAGGACTTTGTATTAGAAAAAAAGGTGTGAAGACCCAGAGCCCAAAACACCTTCCTGGGAGCAGCATGGAAACCCCTCAAATAAGCTGTCATAGTCAGGAGCCTCAGTGCCTTGACTCGTCATTCTTGGCCTGTGCTGGTGTAACGGGGACAGAGCGGCACTGGCCAGATGCATGCACTCACCCTCCTGTCAGGTGCTCTGGCTCTGTGTGTGGTGTTTCCTGTGTGTGGTTTAGGTGTGTGCACATGTGTACTTGTGTGGGCATGTGTGTCTGCATGTACATGTATGTGCATGTATGTGTGGTGTGTATAGATGTCTGTGCATATGTGTGTGTATATGTGTATGTTTGTGTGCATGTGTGGTATGTGTGCTTGTGTGTGTATGTCTGTGTGTCTGCTATACCTGTGTGCTTGTGTACATATGTGTATGTATATCTGGTGTACCTATGTGTGTGCATACATGTGTGTGTCTGCTGTACCTGTGTGTGTGGCTGTGTGTACATTTGTGTGTCTGGTGTACCTGTGTGTATACATGTGTGCCTTGTGTACCTGTGTGTGTGTATGTGTGTACATGTGTGTGTGCATGTGTTTGTGTTCTCTTTTTCTTTTTCTCTTGGCCAGGCCCTCTCTAACTTTGGCAATCAATCCGTTGACTAGAGTGGTCAATGTAAAAACAGCAATGTGTTTGAGAGCTGCACATAGCCTTCTTTGCTGCATAAACAGATCTAGTCCCCTACCTCCTCCAGGGAGCCCAAGAATCTAAAAGGTGAGAGATTCCTTTCTCAAATCTCTCAGTATCGGCTATCTATGGCCTCCCTTAGACCATAATAATGTTTGTTTTGTACCACCTAGGAAGCTACACCAGTTCCTGTGCCAGCCATGCCCAATTCTATGAGGACCACCAGAGTTACAGCCAAGATTGGTTCTCGCTTGGCTCTTTGACCAGGCCAGCTCAGTCAGTCAACAGGTTCTCCAGGCCAGGAGTGAGGATTAAAAAGAAAACAGACAATTAGACAACATTGTAGCATGACCCCAGCCAGTTCTGAGGCAGAGGCAGGTTTATTTTTTTCCAATCTGCATGCTATTATACCATTTTAATTACATGCAAGTAATAGGATTAGTTCTAGGTTGAGGAACAAGCAAGACAATAAACACAAATAGTCAAGGAACAAGCAAGGCAATAAACAAAGTCCTGTGATCACTCCCATGATCACTGTTTCTAAGGTGCTAGTCAAGATGATCAAGATATCTGAGCCTACTTCCCTGTCCTAGCCCACAGTCATATTTATACCTGAAGCCTACTTCCTTGTCATGGCCCAATGTCAGATTCCTGCCAAGCAGCCCCAAAAGCTCTCCACAGCTCTTGTGGTGACTAAACCTGAGGTTCCATCTAGGAAGTCTACGACTTGGTCGTCTGTGTGATAGATGATCCTAGGTAGTAACTGGACAAATACACAGAATTCTTGTCCTGATATAGTATATCCCCATGGTGTATGGGGTAAGCCCTGCAGTGCCTACAAGGCATTGGTGAGTGGTAATAGGTAATTATCATTATCTGGATTTGTCTTGTGGGTCCAGTTACAAAGATGGCTATAGGCCCCAGGGACAGAAGAAAGCCTCAGAGCCTCCACATTCATTGTGTTGGTCATGGCTCTGGGAATGTCCTGGGCAGACGTGGGAAGCTTGGTGCCAGAGTCCACCATTGCATTAAATGTGCTGTGAGTTGTGGCCATAATCTGTTGGAGGCTGTGCCGAGCTGTTCTGGGAGGGGTCCCATTCTTTACCCATCAGATCACAGAGGTTGACAAGGAGATCAAGGAACCAGGTACCTGGGGGCATAACCTGGGATGTGGAGTTGACCATCTTCCCTGTGGCCATATTGATGATGGCCCAAGTAAGGTTAAGGGGCTGCTGGGGGTTGGGTTTGCAGTGCACACAGTAATGAGGCTCATTAGGTTCACGGTTGCACGAGCCTGAGAGGGTTGGAAGGGTGCTTGGTAGTCTTATATTTTCTTTACTCTGCTGGTTCAGGTAATCCTCAACTGCAAACCAGTTGCAATTGGGTGTGAGTATCGTGGCATCCACTCTCTAATCCTGCCGACCTTCAGCACAATGGGTGTGTCAGAAGGATGCATGAGGGCCTTTCCAATGAGGTTCTAGCGTCCCTTGGCAGTATGTCTTGAGTAGGACCGAGTCTCCAGGCTCAAATGGATGAGGCTGCAGAAGTGGACCTGTTTCATAGAGGGCACGAGGTTTAGACTAGATATGTTTGTGGATCCACTGGACACCCTCAAGGTTGTCCACTAGTTGGCAGTCATCCGACTCAGCAAAGACTTCAGTCTGAAGGTTAGGAATGATGGGAGGGCAGAACCAAACATGATCTCAAAGTGGGTGAGTCCCATCTGGTACAGGGCATTCCATACCCTGCAAAGAGCGAAGGGGAAGAGAGTCACCAAGTTACCGCCAGTCTCTATGGTCAATTTAGTTAAGGTTTCTTTTAGAGTCCTGTTCCTCCTTTCTACCTGTCCTGAGTTCTAGAGTCTAGATACACAATGAAATTTCTAAACAATCCCCCAGAATATTTGCTAATCCCTGACTTACCTAGGACATAAAAGTGTGTCCATTAACTGATCCTGTAAGCCGTGGGAAGCCATACCTTGGAAGAATTTTTCTAATAGTTTCTTCGCCACTGTTTAAGCAGTCTCATGTTTGGTGGGAAAGGCCTCACTCTATCCTGAAAAGGTATCTATAAACACCAGTAAACATCTATATCCACATTTCCCTGGTTTTACCTCTGTGAAGTCTGTCTTCCAGTAGACTCCAGGCTTTGTACCCCTGAACCTATTACAAGGGTTCTTCTCATTATCCACTGCATTGGTTAGCTGGCAGGCTTCACAGTGCTCGACAATCTCAGCCATCTTCGAGTTGGCATCCCTAATCCTGATGTTAGCATGCTGCATCAAATCCCGAGGTCTTCAGACACCCATGTGAGAAGAGTGGTCAATCTTCTAAGGTGTGTGCATCCCATTTCTTCTGGCATAATGAGTTTGCAATCTGCTGCTCATGACACTGGGACATGGGCAAATTCCTAGCCCAGTTTATGTCACCTTTTGAATACTTAGGGTGGTTAGGGAGTGTAGGATCCCCTGGACTCAGGGAGGTCAGGGGCAAGAGAGGCTCAATATCTAGGGCAGTGTGTCAGGTTGCTTCATCTGCCCTATGTCGTCCTCTAAAACTGGGTCCTTCCCTCTCTGGTGTCCTGAGCTCTGAATGATGGCCAGCTTTCTAGGCCCCTATAGAGCCCTGAGTAGGTAAAAGATTTCCTCTTTATTTTTAATAGTCTTTCCTTCTGCCATCAGAAGGCCTCTCTCCCTACAAATAAATAGCCCCATGGACATGAGCGGAAAGGCACACCAGCTATCTGTGTAAATATTAGGTCTTTTCACAGCTCCAACGCCTTGGCTAGAGCTATCAGTTCAGCTTCCTGGGCTGACATTCCACCCATATGGTCTCAATATTTGAGACTACCACTACCCCAGCATACCTCTGTCTGTTCTGAATGAGGCTACTGTCATTGGTGAACCTTGTTACTTCTGCATCCATCAAGGGGGTATCCTGAAGACCTGGTCTGGTCCCATGGATGTGGGCCAAAATGTCTGAGCAATCATGTAGTGGCCCATCGAGGTCTGGGTCAGGCAGCAGGGTAGCAGGACTCAGGGCATTTGAGGCCTGGGGGCATTTAAGAGGAGAGACTGGTAACACATCACTGTGGCATTGGTGAGCCATTGGAGAGTCTGTCTAAGTTCCTTTTGATTGCATGAGGCATGGTGATGGTCAATTTGTCAGCATCCTTGACCAGGAGGGTTGTTGCAGCAATGATGCACAAACAGGGGGGGCTAGCCTCTGGCTACTGGGTTTCATTTCTTTGAGAAGTAGGTCACTAGTCAACGCCAGGGCCCAAGAGTGTGAGTCAATACCCCTTTTACTATCCTAGATCTCTCGTCCACAAAAAAATGAAAGGGCTTAGTCGCATCTGGCAACCCCAAGGCTGGTACAGAAATTACAGCCTTCTTTAAGGTGTCAAAGGCTTTCTGTTGTCCTTCTGTCCAGACAACGCTCCCAGGAGGCCCTTTGATGGTAATGTCTTAGTTATTTCTGCAAAGCCTAGTATTCACTGCACAGAATTCAGTGGACCCCAAGAATTCCCTTACCTGGTGGGAAGCCCTGGATGTGGGAAAGTGTAGGGATGTTTCCTGCCTGGCCTCAGGCATCTCTGGCCTTCCTTTAATATGTACCCTAGACTGGTCACCTGTGGTGGGCAGACTTGGACTTTCTTAACGGAAACTCTAAAAGATCCTGGGTTCGCTCTAGGCATTCTTGTTAGCTCTCTGCTGTCACCAGGAGGACAGGCACATACTGTAAGAGAGTCAGGTAGGGTGCTGGGCTCTGTACTCACTCTTCACGGAAGGCCTCATCAAAGATTGTAGGTGAGATTTTAAATCCTTGGGGCAGACAGATCCAAGTCGGCTGTCTGCTAATCCCAAACTCTGGATCATGCCATTCAAAGGCAAAGAGGTCTTGACTTTGGGTGTCAAGGGTAAACTGAAGAAAGTATCTTTTAAATCCAGTACCGTGTACCATTGGCACTCAGGAGGGTGTAGGGATTAGGGACTGTTGGGTGGATATCCATAACTTCTTTACCTCTCTTAAGTCTTATACTGGTCTATAATCATTAGTTCCAGGCTTCTTGACTGGCAGGAGAGGAGTGTTCAGGCTAATCGAGATGGTCTCAGGATCCCCACATTTAATAGTCTCCTGATATGGGGGGTTATGCCGTCCCTGGTGATTAGGGACATGGGGTACTGTCAGACCTGTACAGGCTCTGCCCCCGGCTTGAGCTCAATCCATATTGTGGTCCGATGTTTAGGACCACATCCCATCTTCTCCTGTCTCTGCCCAAGCATTGGAGAAGTGATTTAGCCAAGTAGGAATTTCGTTCTCTGAGGTGGGGAGGGGCTCAAACAATTGGAACTCTTCAACTAGAGCAGTGGTCAGGACATGAATTGGCTTCACCTCTGAATCTAATAGTTTGGCTCATTCTGGAGAGAAATGCAGTTGTGCCCTCATTTTAGTCAACAAATTTCTCCCTAAGAGGGGTATCGACATTCAGATACAACAAGGAATGAGTGAGTTATCCTGGCCACTCCCAAGTTCACTGTACTACGGGCAGTCCATGAATACTGTTTAATTCCTGTTCTACTGGAGACTCATAATCTGAAAAGTCCTTCAGTGACTGTATCAGGTCATCCAGAAGACAGTCTCCCTGCAGGAAGCTCTCAAGGCCATGTACTGACTTGTTTATTCTGTGATCTGTGTGTGACCCTGTTCTGTGGAAAGTTGTATGTTCTTATTTTCTCCAATCTTCCTTTAGTTCCAACCTGGATCTTGTAGAGATATATTTTTTTATATAGACTAGGAAAATTCTTGTGCAAATCCATTGTGTGCAAATATTTAACCAGTATTCTTGAGGAATGTAAGTTAACAGTTTCTTGGACAATTCTCTATAAAATATTAGACACACATATACAAAAGATTTCTTAAATTTAAATCTTGAGGGTCTGGAGAGATGGCTTAGTGGCTAAGACCACTGGCTGCTCTTCCAGGGACCCAGGTTCAATTCCCACCACCCACATGGCAACTCACACCTGTCTGTATCTCCAATTCCAGAGAATCTGGCACTTTCACAGACATACATGCAGGCAAGACACCAATGCACATAAAATAAACATAAATCTTTAAAAAGAATTTTAATTTTTGAAAAAGTTTTGTTTTTTCCTGGACATGTGTGTTTTTCATGCATGCCTGGTGCCCATAGAAAGCAGAACAGGATATCAGATCCTCCTGCAACTATCGTTACATATAGTCCTATATGTAACTCATACACATGAGCTGCCATGTGGGTTCTGGGAATCAAACCTGTGCCCTCTGGAAGAGGAGTCAGTGCTCTTAACTGCTAAGCCATCTCTCCAGCCAGCATTTAGAATAAGACTATAATATAAAGCTGGGTATTGGTGTCACATCCCTTTCATCCCAGCACTTGGGAGGCAGAGACAGGTGGATCTCTGAGTTCTAGGTCAGCCTGGTCTACAGAGTGAGTTCTAGGGCAGCCAGGGCTACACAGAGAAACCCTGTCTTAACTTCCAACCAAAGACTTCAAGCATGATGTTTAAGAGAGAGACTTCCCCTCTCCCCACCCCCCAACATTTGGGTGCCAACTTCTGTGGAGTCTTCACAATGGTCGTAGAATGTGGGTGCATTCTGCCAAGAACCAGCCTCAACGTGGACAGGGGCTCTGAGGAAGGAGTATCTGGAAACGGCAAAAACAAACTACTTGAAGTCAAATTGTGGGTCCAAGTTGGCAGCCTATGCTCTGCTCCAGACAGCTTTCCAGTTGTCGAGAATTGAGATTGAGGACAGAGGCAATAAGGAAGCCTTAGACTCCGAGGAAAGGTTATAATAGCTTGTTTATTCATAAGTAGTAATAAACAAATAAATAGTGAGATAGGATCGCATTCATTCACACACACACACTTCACTTAACCTCCAATCTGGCCCTGTGTAGTAGCCTGGCTCCATGGCAGCGTGTCAGGTAAGGTTTGTGAAATGTCCTTATTTTTTTGGGTCCAGCTGGAGCTCGGTCTGTGGTGCATTCACATATTACTTCAATGGGTGTTTACCTTATTACACTTACAAACACACACTTAGGCTTGGATTCCATAGTTACCTCTTAGTCAATCACAATTAAGGTGTTCACACATTACTTCAACAGGCATTTATCTCACTTCAACTTTATCACACACACACACACACACACACACACACACACTATACACTCTTAGGCTTGGTTTCCATGTTTATATTCATCCGTGATATCGTTTTACATTTTGTTCTTTCTGATCTGCTTTCTCTGGAGATCTCCAGACAGCTCTCTCTCATGTTCTGCTCAAGACAGTTCTCTTTTGCTATTCTAAAATTTTTCTCTGAATAGTTCATGTCTTGCAGATCTGCCTGCCTCTGTTAGTGCAGATGATAAGCTAGCTGGGTGGGATCTCCTTCGATCACCACTCCCTAAACTTCTTTGTCTCTTTGCTTAGTATCTCTCTGACAAGTTGGCTCACAGCACAGCTGTCCCTATTCCTTTAGCTTCTTAAAGCGCCCCCCCAGTTCATATTGCATCCTTATATTTTGTTATTATTTGTATATATATATTTTTTTTATATGTATATATATACATATATGATAAATTATATATTTTTGAACTCATGTTTTTAGAGTTCTTTCCCACAGCCTTAAGGGCTGTCCTGAAGGTCTCAGGGTTTGACATTTTGCTGATATATTAGCCACACCTTCACTTCCTGGACTTGTATTGTCTTTGTCATGGAGTCATTAACATTAACGGAGGACATTCCTTGAAGGAGGAACATAAAATGTGTACATTATTATTCAAATGAGCCCTATGCTCACAGCAGCCCTTGACACTCCTGTAGGCCCATGCCCACTGGCCCTGTCCCAGGGGCAGGAACCATGTCATTCTGTCCCCACCAAGGCCATGGCAGGTTTGAAGCTCCTGTCTTCAAAGGGGTTTCTGAGAACCCAACTGAATTCACAGGAGAATCCTGGAGAGTTGACATGAAAAAAAAAAATGGGAAAAAAACCCAAAAACCAAAACAAAACCCCTGGCTCCTGCCACTGTTACTCTAACATAAAATATGTATGTATGGAAGAGGGGCTGGTGAGAGAGCTCAGAGCAGAATGGTGCTTTCTGCCAAGCTGACTGATCTGAGGTGATCCTCAGGACACACAAGGTGAAAGGCAGAAAATGATACAAGTTGTCATCTGATCACATGTGTATCATAACATGCACATATCACATCCTAAAGAAATAAATGTAAAAGTACTAAAAATCTACGTAAGAAATGTACCAACTGTATCATCAGCTAGCGAGAGGCTTAGGACTCTGAGCTGTAGCTGAGATGAGAAGTCCTCTTTCCTTCCCATCCACAAGTGTTCCAGGTCTGGAACGGCTTCTGCTCCACCTCCCAGTCTCCTTGCCAAGGACCAAGCTTCCAGCCCATGAGCCCTGGGGACACACTTCTCAGTCTCCAAAACAATGAGTGCTGAAGGGCCACAGTTTGGTCCAAACACACACTGATGCTCACTCGTGCACAGCCATTTGCCTCCAAGGTAGTCACATTGAGTCTGTGACCGGGTCTCTCACAGTTGAGTCTGTGGGACCGGGTCTCTCACAGTTGAGTCTGTGGGACCGGGTCTCTCGCAGTTGAGCCCGTGGGACCGGGTCTCTCACAGTTGAGCCTGTGGGACCGGGTCTCTCACAGTTGAGTCTGTGGGACCGGGTCTCTCGCAGGCGCGCTAGTGTTGTAGTGTAGGCCGTCAGCAAAGGGGGCTGCGGCACGAGGCTTCCAGCTGCTCAGATGTGTTTATGTTGGCAACTCCAGTCCTAGGGACAGCCTCTACTGCCTTTCTCAGGGCCTAACTGCAGGATTTCATGAGTTAGAATGTGCAAAAATGCTTGGTAGCACCTGCCTCACATCCCAGTAGTCGAGAATCTAAGACAAAAAGATCATTAACCTGGACTTGGGCTACTTAGCCAGACCCTGATTCAAAGAAAAAGCAAAGCTTTGATCGCTTTGGTCACATAAGCCCAAGTTACCCATGTTCACTGGTGCAATTGGATGTTCAATGAATGCTAGGTCCGAGAGCGCCTTCTCACTTGTGTCCCTGAGTTTGAATAACTTCTTTTTACATAACTTTTCATTCTGTTTATTGTCACTGTCATCCCACCAAAATATAAGCTTTATGAAGATCCCACATTTAGACACAGAGACAGAGAGAGAGAGAGAGAGAGGAGACAGAGACAGAGACAGAGACAGACAGAGACAGAAAAGCAAGAGAGGGGGTGGGGAGTTGTGAGCTTAGCCAGGACTAGAGAACACATCATCCCAGGACTAGGGAGGTGGAACCAGGAGAATCAGGTGTTGGAGACCAGCTATACAGTGAGTGTATTGCAGTGGACCCGAGATCGGACCCCGCTCAATTAAGCGGTTTACAGCCGCTTACAGCCGCTGGTCACTCTGGCTCCAGCGCTATCCAGCGCTCTCTTCGGGCCTCCATGCACATTGCATGCACACGCACAGACAACAATCTTTAAAAAAAAAAGTTTTCAGTTTGTGGACCATGAAAGAGCAGGCGCAAGGCCGGAGTCTGCTGCTCCCCTTAGACAGTCAGCGACTCCAGTCTAGCAGAATCACCCTAACCCCGCAAAACACGCGCTGCCCGGACCTGCGCCACCAGCCGGCCCTCGCGCACCTCCTTAGAGCCAACCCTTCCCGGGAGCCGCGCGCCTCTCGCCAGGCCCGCCCTCCTTCGCAGCGATTGGCTAGCACTCTACTCAAAGGCCTGCCCCTTCACCCCTGACGGGCACCATGAAAACCAATGGAAAAATCGCCCGCCCTCCCTGAGTCCGTTGGAGGCGGGCATGGGCGGGCCGTTGGGGAGGCGGGGCGTGCAGCACTGGTAACCGTTGCCGGGCGCAACGCCCCGCCCCGCGAGGGCTGCGCGAGGCTGAGGCGGGCGGGCGCCTGCTGCGGGCGGGCGCTGCGGGCGGGCGGGAGGGCGGCGGGAGCCGGAGGAGGAGCGGCCGGCGCCGCCACCGCCGCCGCCATAGAGACTGTAGCCGTGGAGACTGTTACTTACCAACGCGGAGCGACACGCAGCGGCCGACGCCGCGGGAGCCGCTACCCGAACTCCCTGCCGAACTCCAGGTTAGCGGTGCGGGCCCGGGCAGGGGGCGGTGGGGGGGGGACCCCGCTCGGGGGGCCGTGGAGGCGGGCGCGGCGGGACCCGGCGCCCCAACTTTGCAGACGCCAACCTTCTGATCGGCGCGTCTGATTTGGGGGAGCCCTGGGCTGGGTGGAACCCCTCTCACACTCTGAAAAGTTTGTGAAGTGAAGCGATATCTTTTCGCCTTAGACGCACTAAATCTGACTTTGAGGGGCGGGGACTCCAGAAGACCCCCTTGTCTCTTACTTTTACTCTGCAATGCCTGGAGCACGGAGGCGCCCCCAAACTAGTCCTCTCTTTCATTACCTCCAAAACCTGAATTCGGGATTGCCCTAAACCTCAAAAGCCAGCTCTTGGGGCTTCCCCAAGCCCGCTTCTCACTGCCATCACTCCAAAACCCGAGTTGGGGGCTCCCACAGAGCCAGCCATTCTCCCCCAAGTCTGAAAATCCAGGGACACTGTCTTCCCTTTATACTTCTGAAATCGGGGTTCTGGCGGGTATCCATGAACTTGACTCCGAGGGTACTCTATTGCTTGGCTCATAGTTCTGCCCTCAGGTTTCCTTCTTGACTCAGGTACAGTGGATTTGAGGGATCCGGTACCCTTTCTTGTGCTTTGACCAAAATAGTCATTGCGTTTGTTCTGGAAGGAACTCCTCCCTTCGCGTTTTCTTGACCACCCCAAATTCCCTCGGCGCCCCAGATCCTCGGATCCCTTTCCCCTGAAACCCTACACCGCTGCGTTTGGGGGTCCTTTCCCACGCCGCGCCAGGAAGCTTCCTCTTCGCCGAGATCCGCAATCTAGAAAACTTTCCCGAAGGAAAGTAGTGTGTGAACCGTTTGTAGGAAGATTCAGGAGGCCGAGAGAGTGCGTGGCAGCCCTCCCGTGCGCAGGCAGCACACCCCGAAACACCAGATTGTCTTCCTCGCCCCTATCCTTGGGCCGCATCCGCGTTTGCAGTCGGGATTCGCTAGGGCAGGCGGTGGTTTCCTCAGCCCCTAGGGAGTCAACGTCCAGACAGGCCCCTAGGGTGGCGGCAGGGAGTTGGGGCGGGGAATGCTGTCTCTCCTGAGACTTCACCCCTACTTTAGCGCGTCTGGGGAACACTCCTGGTACTCTGGTCCTCGAGGAAAAAATCCTACAAGTTTATTAGTATGTATTACTTGTACATACGTGTGACCTTTCCCTGTGTGCATAATGTGTTCTGATCATAACCCCACCACTCTCCTCTTTTGCCCCATGATCCCCACTCACCCAGGCCCCTGGCCTGCTTCGACTTTTCCCCCATTTTTCCTTGAAGGGAAGAGAGTTTCACTTGGGGCCACAGCACAGAGGACAGTGGTTCCCTCCTCAGAAGTGGTGTCAGGTGCCTGTGGGTCCTCGGGAATCAGATGATTATTTACTTATTGTCAAGTGATTCACTTTTCTATTTAAATTTTTGCATGAATGTATTGTGTGTGACCACACTGCATGTGCACACTGAGGCTAGAGGACAGATACAGGAGGTCTCCTCCTTCCGGCACTCAGCACTGGGAGTTCACTCAGCAGGCTTGGTGGTAAGAGCCCTTACCTGCTGAGCCATCTCCCTGGCAGTGAAAGGAACTTTTAATTTAAAGTAAAACGAAGACAGTTCCAGAGCAGTGATAATATTAATAAAATAATAATGACATAGAACTTCTCTTAAAATGTTTTTGTTTGAATTTTTAACATCTTTGCCTCAGCCTGAGAACTGTGGACTGAGTTCTGAGTCCCTGCCCTTCCTCACTGTAACTTGGGTTCAGGGACTGAATGGGCTGGAAAATCCACCCGGGTGTGGCCACGCACCCACTCCCACTGAAGAAGGAGAACTCAGACCTCAGAGAAAGGAGTCTAAAGCTGTTACCATCAGGCCTACTGCCTGTCTGGTGAGTCCCTGTGGATACCTGAGCCCCAGGGCCACTACAGGGCTGTAAAGGACTTGTCACCACACTGGCCCTCTAAAATAAAATACAACCTATCATTCTCTTGCTGCAAGAAGTATCCCTAGCACTTTAGACTGTATTAGTAGTGGTATTTTTAAAATCTTTATTACTTTTGTGTGTGTGTGTGTGTGTGGTGTGTGTGTGAACATCTGCATGGACTATGGTTTGGAGGTCACAGGACAAGGTGCAGGAGTTGGCCCTTTGCTTCAGGTATGTCTTGAAGATGAAACACAGGTTACCAGGCTTGGCAGCAAGCTCCTTTCTCCTGCTGAGCCCCCTCAGCCTTCCCATTGATGATATAAATACTCATGTATACTTTACATATATTAGTATATATAAGTATGTTCATATAAAACTAATAAGTTCATGTATAAACTAAAGGTTACTTGGTTTGTTAAGTCCTTGGCTAGAAGGAATCACATGTTTTCCTTTTTTTTTCTCTCTGTTTTCCTATTTATTTATTGAGGTACTTGGCTTTGCATATATCCCAGCCCTGTTTCTTTATTATATTGGTTTTGTTTTTGTTTTTGAGATAGGGCGTCACTATATAGCCCTGATTGTCCTGGACCTTGCTCTGTAGACTACGCTGGCCTCAAACTCAAAGCTCCACCTGCCTCTGCCTCCCCAATGCGACCTGTTTCTTTTAAACTGACTGAAACCGACTTTAAATAATGCAGCCCCTCCCCTGTGTGCTTGTAACTATGGATGCTTGTTGAAAATGCGGTGCGCTGTCTGGAGGATGCAGTCCTCAGCAAACTGCAGCAGTGGGCATGCAACTTCCCATCCGTCTTTGGAGCTTTGGGGCTGAGATGACCCCAGCCATAGTTCCTAGCTGGGTTCTGAATCCTGCAGAGAAGTGGAGAGCAGTGATCAGGTGGAAGTCGGGCACGGAGCTCTAGCACTTGAGGCTTCCAAGACAGCAGCATTGTTGGAAGGACGGTGGGTTTGTGTGTTGCCTAAGCCTTTACTGGATCCTTTACTGGAATTTCAGGATGTGTGGGATGGCTCAGCCCACCTTTGTCTAGCATTAGTGGGTGGGTGTAGGGGTGGATGGATGGATGGATGGATGGATGGACAGACAGGCGAGTAGATGGATGGGTACCTGGATGGATGGATGAGGGAATGGGTGGAAGGATGGGTAGGTGTTGTATTAAATGTTTAATCTCATATGGGAGTTTCTACCCCACCTTTGGACATTCAATTCCCAGATAAGATACGAAACTTTTATATTTATAATAAGCTTTAAAGCACCACAGCTGGACCAATATCTGCCCTCCATGCTATTAAGACTACATCCCCATCAATAACCCGGAGTTATAACTCGGCATGTTCCATCTGGGCTGCTCCTGACTCCGGTTGGCCAGCCCTCATGGCCAGGTTTTCATAACTCACCTACCCCATGGCGTCGTCTTCTCTCTTTCTTCTCTCCCTTGTGGTCTCTGCCTCAGACCCTAAGCCTGGGAACCAAAACTTTACCTACATTTCTTCCCAGCTACAGGCTGTAAACAACTTTATTCAACTAATAGTTTTAAATTAAGGAGCAAGGTTACATAAATGTACATCACTTGGTATGTGAGATGATCTCCTCAACCCTGAGGCAACCAGGGCCAGTATTTAGCATTGCAATACATTGCAACAGACCAAACTTCAACTGGTGGTGTGGATGGGTAGATGGATGGATAGATGGATGGATGGATGGATGGATGGATGGATGGGTGGATGAGTTGAAGATGGATGAATGGATGGGTGGATGAGTTGAAGATGGATGAATGGATGGGTGGATGAGTTGAAGATGGATGAATGGATGGGTGGATGAGTTGAAGATGGATGAATGGATGGGTGGATGAGTTGAAGATGGATGAATGGATGGGTGGATGAGTTGAAGATGGATGGATGGATGGGTGGATGAGTTGAAGATGGATGGATGAGAGGGTGAGTTGAAGATGGATGGATGGGTGGGTGACATGTGGGTTGGGAAGTGGAGATGAACTGGACCACCTGCATAACTCATGTTCTTCAATCATTAAATAACATTTTGTTTGTTGCTTAAGACTAGGTCTCACATATTTCTGAACTTGAACCATGATCCTCCTCCCCAACTGCTGCTATGCTGATAGGTGGTCAGGTAGGCATTGCTTCTGAAGGAGAAGTCATCTAAGGAGATGCGCCTCTCTGTTCTGACAAGGATGCTCTAAGATGGAAAAGTGCAGTAGGTGCAGGTGATGGCCCTGCCCAGCTCCCAGGCCTTTGTACTGGGCTTCACCACCCAAGAAGCCTTTCAGATACTGATGGCTGCTCTGAATAGATTGTTCCTGATACCTGAAACCTGAGGTAGCCAAGTCTGGCTCTCCACAGTCCCCAAGTCCATTCGTCTCATTTCTTTTTTTTTTTCTTCTTTTTTTCCGAGACAGGGTTTCTCTGTGTAGCTCTGGCTATCCTGGAACTCACTCTGTAGACCAGGCTGGCCTCGAACTCAGAAATCTGCCTGCCTCTGCCTCCCAAGTATTGGAATTAAAGGTGTGCGCCACCACTGCCCGACCTCGTCTCATATTCTTCCATTAGTGAGCATCAACCAGGCACTCTGATTGTGAGATCCTCCAGCTGACGTAGGGGTCATTAGCAGTATCCATGACACCACATCTCTCCAGATGCCATTTGCCCACAGTGGGCAATAACAGTGTAACACTCCTCTGTCTCTGGGGTTCTCTCTGTCAGCACTCTATGCACTAAGTGTGCATAGTGCATGTTATGTTGCAGTGCTGGGGGCTGATGAGAACCTCACCCATGCCAGTCAGCTGCCCACTACTGAGCAATGACTCCAACTTAAAAAAAGAAGCCACCAAATTTTAAACCTGACGGCCGATGGTGAGAATCCCTTTGCTGTGGGCATTACGGTGACCAGCAGTTTACTGGGTGGCTAGCCCACTGAGCAGGGCTGTTTTGCCGTCTGAGATCACTGACTTGCAGGTGCCAACCCTGTGATATCTGGAAGGGAGCCACCGGGAGGCAGGCTGGTCTGGCCTTCGTGCCAGGACTTGAACTCAGCCCCCAGGAGCAGGCACCCAGCCCTGTGTACCTCAGCTCTTTCTTGCAGTCACATTCCTGTCATATGAGGTGTGGGCATGGCAGGTTCTGCCACTCTTTCCAACACCCTGGCAACACTGGCTGCTTCTTTGACCTAGTGAATCCTGTGATTTCCTGCCAAAATGGCTGACTAGCCCTGCTCACAGTAAACCCTGAGATTCCTGCTCTTGGGATGTATGTCACAAGGACTCACTGATTAACTCAGGAAACACCATACACACATTAAAAATAGAGTGCTCCTAACCACTGAGCCATCTCCGACCACTCTTCCAGAGGTCCTGAGTTCAATTCCCAGCAGCCACATGGTGGCTCACAACCATCTGTGATGGGATCCAATGACCTTCTGGTGTGTCTGAAGACAGCAACAGTGTACTCATATAAATAAAGTAAGTAGATCTTTTTTAAAAATAGAGTGGAGCTGGAGAGACAGCTCAGGGTCAAGAACACTCACCAGTCTTGTAGAGGACCTGGGTTTGGTTCCCAGCTCCCACTGGGCTCTGCATCTCCAGGTGGAGGATCTTCTGACCTCCAAAGCCCTCAGCATCCACATAAGACATCGAAATAAGCAGCAAAAATAAAACAGAAACCAGGCCTGTGGAGCATGCCTGTCATCCAGCCCATGGGCGGGCAGAGGCAGAAGGATCAGCGGTTCAAGGTCATCTTTGGTTACATAATGAGTTGAAGGACATCCTGGGCTACATGAGACCCCACTCTCAAGACAGGGACATGTTGTAGCCTGACATTATTAGGTAATGAAGCTCAGAGTCACGGGGGTAGGAAGTGCAAAGGCTCTGGGGTGGAGTGCTGTGTGGAATCCACCAGCATACTCAGGGCAGAGGATGGGGGCGCACTGCTACCTGGTGATTGGAGGGAGGAGAGATGGAATTGGAGCCATGAGAAGAGTTGGCAGGTGTGAGGTAGAGGTGTCCAGAAGGGCTGCCCATGCCATTGGCTCATCAGATGCCAGTCACTATCCTCCACTGACTGACAGGCAGGACCAGCCAGGAGGAGCAGACAACGTCCCCCTGAGGGTACAGAAGACATTGTGCCCACCGGCCAGGAGTAGTGGGAAGGTCATGAAGGCTTCATCAAACCTTAGACTGGCTACAGAGGCTGATGGGGTGAAGGGGGATGGCCATGTTTTTAAGACTCTTCTAGAAGCTACTGATGGCCAACTGCAAGGGCCCACAGGAGATGAGGCTAGACTTTGGAAGGTCTTGGACCAAGCAGGGGTCATTAACCATGACTCTTGGGTCAAATCCTGTTGGTTATTTTTACATTGGTGGAGGAGTGCCATTGTACACTGGGTTGGCCTTAGACTTGCCATGTAGCCAAGGGTGACTTTACACTCCTCCTGATCATTTGTTGTCACTTACTGCATGCTGAGATGGCAGACATATGCCAGCACACCTCATTTAGACAGCACAGGAGAAGGAACCTAGGACTCCTTGCATGATAGGCAGTGACTCTGTCCACTGAATCCTGGGCCCCCAAACTTTCCATGTTCTGAAGCAGCGGCAGAGATGAGCATCTGTGACAAAGAAGAATGTTACCGCTAGGATTGAACTGTATCTGGCCAGCCCTCCTGGTGTCCTGTCTGCTGGGCTGGAGTCCTCGGGATCAGAGGTTCTGGTGGCTGCACTGGAGGCTGCAGCTGTATTAGGAGAGGTGATAAGGACAAAAATGTCGGTCCTCAAGGGCTCACCAGGGCATGGGTGCTCACCACAGCGTCTCAGACCCTGAGGCCAGTGACCTTCCTGGATGTCTGGCTTCAAGGCCAGGCAAATCCTGGCAATTCAGTGACCTCAGGGAAATGGAGGGGGTGCATTGGGAGCCAGCAAAGGTCATACAGCCAGTTGTGTGCTTGAGACACTGAGGGGACAGCAGTAAAGTAGGGAGCTGGGTGGGACATCCCTAAGATCTGGGGTGTCCAAGCTAGAGGTCCTTCAAGAGGTGTGTGTTGATGTGAATGAGGTTCCAGGCAAGAATGAGAGAAGCAGAGGAGGAAGCTGAGGAGGAAATCTACCCAGCTCATAGCTGCCCTCTGTCATGGCAGCATACCAGCCAATGAAAAAACATCTGTATGGCCATGCAGCTGTCTACAGAGACCCACTTCTTCCTAGATGACAGTTCTGCAGTCATTCGATACCAACATGCATCCGTTGGTGCCCACCTTCCTGTCTCTGTGGATCTGATGGTCCTGGAACTCCTGTGGGTAGGCTTCCTTGGGATGTGGCTTCTGTGTGGGGTTCATTTTAAATGAGCATTGTGTCCTCAAAGCCTCTCTTTGCTGATGTGATGGCTGATCTTGGTTGTCCACTCAACTGCATCTAGAATTAACTGAATGCATCTGTGAGGGATTCTTTTCGGTTGCATCATCTGAGGTCTGAAGACCCACCCTAAATCCAGGGCGCACTTATGCTCACAGCCCATATAAAGGACATTTGTGCATTCTGTCTGCTCCCCGTACCTCACTGGCAGGTTCTTCTATCCTGAGCCATTCCTCCGATGGTGTTAGAACCTACATCTTCAGGATCCCAACATGGGCTTGAGATCTGGCAGCTCTCTAAGACCTCCATGGTTACAGTATGAGATGAGACTGCTAAGGTGTCCAGTGTCACACAGCAGCCTGTGAGCCACTCTGATAAACCTCTTGTGTGTGTGTGCATTCCAACAGCTTCTGTTCCTCTGTTCCCAGAGAACCCTGATAAAGTTGGATCAGGTACCAGAATGTTGTTCACCCTGTAATACTTCAGTGTGTGGATAGACTACATTGTGCCATCCATCCTTCCATCCTTCCATCCATGTACTCTGTGGCTGTTTCCTCCCTGGACACGGGATCACATTGAATCGGGGCCTCTGAGATGGAGGGAGCTGAAAGAGGCTGAGATGGCGTGGGAGGAAGTAACTTCTAGGACTGAACACCAAGAAGATAGGAATGGTCAAAGCAAACAAACCTCAGGAGAGGAAGGGGCTGTGTTCTAAGAAGATAAGGCAGCGGGGCTTGTAGCCTTGGTCTGACTCGCAGTGGAAGTCACAGGCCAACACATGAAACCCTTGTTAGTCAGGCTCCTCATAACCCTGCTGTCTTGTTCCCTGCAAACTGTTTAAACATCCCACACTGTCCAAGAGGTGGGCTGTGTGCTAAGGTCTTGAAACTTTAGAAATATGTGCCTGCTTCATGGTGTCTCCGATGGTCCGTCCTGCCTCCCTGGGATTTCACGCTCACCGGAAGGTAAAGGACTGGGTGTGCTTCTGATTTGATATACCCTTTTTCTTTACTTTCTAGAAAACTACTTTGAGCCTTTGTTTCTGTCCAGTTTTCTGGAGCCAGTGTTTATTCAGCAGATATTTGTGGGCCCAGTCAGCTGCCACCCTAGGTCCTTAAGTTTACCGTTTATATTTCACTATGTGGAGAACTAAGGACAGAAGGTGCTGGAGAGATGGTCTCCTGTTAACATCAGCCCTGGCGAGCACCCAGCTTAAGCAACAGGAGTGTATGTTGTGCGAACCACTGTGTGGTTATTCACAGGCTGCATCGAGCTATGGGGCTGTGAGAGAGGCAACCCATGCTCCTCCCCTAACCCATGCTCCTCCCCTAACCCATGCTCCTCCCCTAAACCAACCCATGCTCCTCCCTTAACCCATGCTCCTCCCTAACTCATGCTCCTACCCTAACCCATGCTCCTCCCTTAACCCATGCTCCTCCCCTAACCCATGCTCCTCCCCTAACTCATGCTCCTACCCTAAACCCATGCTCCTCCCTTAACCCATGCTCCTCCCCTAATTTAACTGAGTGCCATTGGCCAAACATGACACACAGGCAATTTCTGGTCAGGGAAAATGTCTCCTTCTGGCCAGTTGACAACTTCTTTTCTGAAACCAACCCTTGTATTAGAAGGGTCCATGATTGGCTGAAGAATGACTCCCTGGGACTCAAATAGTATGTAAACATGTAGAGTTTCATATTCCCCTGCATGCTGGAGTCTCCTATTACCAAGATAGAGAGACCTGAAGTGAGCTTGCACCTTAGGGAAATCCCGAGGTAGGTGGGCTTTGTCTGACTATCTCTAGGCATTCCAGAACCATCACCAGGCGGGTGTGGTGGCTGGAAAATGTTGCTGAGGAATCCGGGGTAGGTGGGCTTTGTCTGACTCTATCTCTAAGGATAGTCCATTACTGAGGTGTGGGGGCTGCTGGAAACTGCTGACCACATTGTCCTTGCTTCAGGCCAGGTGGTGGGGCGGTTTCTGACTAGCTGCCTGAAGCTGGGTTTTTATTTAGGCCTAGTCTCTTTAACTGCCAATTTGAAGCCTATCATAGAATCAGCCTAACCTTCTCACTACCTAACCTGCTTTCCTCCCTGGACACCTGAACAGCTAGAGTCTTTGCCCCACTCGCTTCTGGCCTCTCCTGGCGTGCTTAGCATGTCAGGAGGACAGTACCTCAAATGCACATGCATACATACCAGAGGCTAGTGGACAAGGGGAGTCAGGGAGTCCTCCACCCTGAGGACCAGGGTATCGAGCTCCAGCTGTGAGCCTTGTCGGCAGGCACCTGTTGATGCTGAGACTGCTGCCTCGCCCGCGCCATGCACATGCCCGGGCAGCTAGGCGTCTCCAAGCCCTGTGGCACTCGTGGTCACAACTGTGAGTTGTTCTTCCAGAAAGTTCCCCAGATGTGAGGTCCTAGAACGGAAGTGCATCCTGCCTCCTTTTGAAGGCTGAGTATACAGTGGAGGATTTAAGAGCTCCGCTCTGTTGGCCCATGGGAACGCTCAGATTCGGCTCTCGGTCTTGTTTGGAAGTTTCCAGAGATTTCAGTGTGTTTAAAACAGTGTGGGACAGTGGCGCACACCTTTAATCCCAGCACTTGGGAGGCAGAGGCAGGCAGATTTCTGAGTTCGAGGACAGCCTGGTCTACAGAGTGAGTTCCAGGAGAGCCCGGGCTACACAGAGAAACCCTGTCTCGAAAAACCAAAAAAAAAAAAACAAACAAACAAAAAACAGTGTGGGACAAATGCAAACCTTCAGCAGGTAGAACAGCCCTGCCGTCTGTCTGTCCTCACCTTTAACCATCCATCCATCCCTAAACCGAGGAAAATTTCCTTTTGACTTCAAGGAAAAGGAAGTTGGAAGGAAAATCCCCGGTGTTGCAATTTTATTTATTACATCTTTCTCCTTTGTTTATTTGTTGAGATTATACTTTATTTTTAAATTTCTTTTTGGTGTTTGTGTGAAGTAGGGTCACTCCCAGCACTCAGTCATGTAGGACCCAGGGCTAGAACTCAGGTCTTAGGCTTAGCAGCAAGCACCTTTACCCATGAGCACTCTCTTGTCACAAAATTTTTTGATGCCTTCCAACCACCTGGAAAAAAAAAGTGAAAACTCTCAGTAGCTAGTAGATGATGCAAACATAAGCAGCAGTTGGACAGATGTGTACAGTGGCCGTCACTCCATGGCGACTGTCTGGCTATTGGATCAGCATTCATGGACTCCCTTAACTTCTGAGCTACATCCCAGGGGAAGCACCCTCCCTTCCTCCTTCCCTCCCTCCCTCCCTCCGTCTCCTTTTTTCCCCCTAGACAGGTCTCTTGTGTTCCAGGCTGGCTACAAAGTCCATATGTAACTGAGGCTGACCTTGACCCCCTGACCCCTCCTGCCTCTGCCTCCTGAGTGCTGGGATAACTGTCATGAGCCACCACAGTTAAGTGGTGCTGGGATGGATCCCTGGGCAAGCACTCTATCCACTGAGGTCCCACCCCAGCCGAAAGAATTTTATTTAAATTCACTCTTTATGTGCAGTTGAAGGGCTTTTTGATACATTCACAAAGTTGTGTGAGCATTACCTCTATTTAATTCCCGAACATTCCATTACTCTCAACGAAACCTCATCTCCTGAACAGACCCTTTTCGTCCATCACTCCACTTTTCCAGCATCCATGGATCCACTTCCTGTCTCTGGGTTTCCCTACTCTGGACATCTATCACCAAGCCCCACACCCTGTGTGGGTCTTTTGGTGTCTGGGTCATTCTCTGAGCCAATGTCCTTGTCCTTAGAGTCATAACAGGAGTCCATGGGTAAACTAATGCTTGCCTTTGTTATTTTGAATGAAAAGAAGCTGCCTCTGGCAGCCCTCAGCAGCCCCCCTTCCCACCATCTGTTTCTTTCTGGCTCTGCTGCTGATTGTTCCTTTTCTTTGCTGCCTAAGTTTCTGCTATGCAGCTGTGTCCTAGGGCACCCAGCAGCTCTGGGTTAGGAAGCAGTGTCAGAAGGAGGCAGCTAGTTCTGAGGCTTCTTGTCTACGACTGCCTTCCACTGCCCTTGCACTGCAGGGGAGGGTGACTTTACTGTTGTCCTAAGAAGCTGTGGCCCCAGTGCCCCTTCCATGCCCACCACACATGAGTGTGCACACTGCCCTCTCATTCTTTCCCTGTTCATCGCCTCCCTGCCCAACCAATTTGCAATCTTGTAAATGTTCCATAATGCCAGGTAATGGGTTCTTTGATGAAAACCTGTGCCCTCCCCAGCAACGTATACACACACACTTCGATGCCACCTTGAATCCTGAGGGCACCAGAGAAGGCCCTTGAGCTCCCTGAGCCCGCCTCTCTGTATCAGTCATGTCTACCCCACCCACTCACGTTCCCCTGTGCCTGACCACATTCCTCACCAGGAGCTGCACCCATGCACCCTGCCAGGCTGGTTCCATAGCCACAAGTCTGTGCTTGTTGCCTTGACTACGCCAGGGCTCAAGGAGCAGCTGGGCTTCCTGTCCCTCCAAGTCCCCACAAGGGATGGGTGTGCTCTCCCACTCGTACCACTGAGGCAGGTGCCCTGCTCCTGTCCGTGCGGTCTACACACAGCCTACAGACCACCCTGTACTGTGCGTGGACTCCCAATGGCATCCGAGTCCTGCTGCCCAGTGCAGGGCTCTACTCCAGAACCTCTCGCTAGTTCTGTGGTTTCTGCTGTAGTTTGCCTTCTCTCTCTTTAAACAGTTCAAAACAGAAACACAAGCAAGACCTCACCCGAATGAGTTTGTTTGCCCTCGTGTCAACTTTGCTCTTATTATAAAATACGATTGATAAATTTTTGAAAATGCAATATGATTCTGAGACACTGATCTCAAGTAGCTTTCCTTCTACCTCCCCATTAATGTTGTAGAAACTTTTAGAATCTTCCAGAACTTGCAAGATCTTCTAGAAACTACCAGTTTCACACCCTGCCACTCCCACGTTCTCTTGACTGCATGTGTCTGGGTTCCCCAGCCTCATCTTGTTTCGGACTCTGCGTTGTGCACTGCCAGCCTCCCGCTCTCTGCTTGTATTCATCACCCTCGGGCTGGTCTGTTCATGGGCCTTGCAGAAGCAAGTGTTGGCAGCATAAGCCCAGCCTTTTAACACAGACCCCTCCCACCTCCCCTCCCTCCTGCAGGACCGTCCCTGCAAAGCCACTTGACTTGCAGCAGTTCATTGCTGCAAAGGTCACAAGGATTTTGACTCAGTTTTTGTGTCCACCCGATTGTCTCTGATTACAAGCGATGTCCCTTCTCTGAGGAAAGCAGCCACCCTGTACAGGTACGCCTTTTGTTCTGACTGGATATTCTTCAACACTTGTTTTATTTATAATAAATGGAAATAAAAATCCATATGACATAAAGTTAACCTTTAAATTTTTTATTACAAATGCACATGTGCGGAGACCAGAGGACAATTTATGGGATCCATTCTTTCTTCCACTATGTGGGTCCCTGGGATCGAACTCAGACCATCAGGCCCAGCAGCAAGCCCTTTATCCTCTGAGCCATCTCGCTAGTCCTTATTTTATTTTGCGATCTTCCTACTTCTCTCTGCTTCCAGATGCCAAGGTGATAGGCATGCAGTGCCACCCCAAACCTCTGTCTACCTCCTTTGGACCTCTTTACATAAAAATTACTGTGCAGTCAAATTATTTAATTTTTGAGAGACATTTGAAATACAACCAGGCAATTAACAGTGAATTTAAAAGCCTGTTAATGTTTTACACTGTGGTGACTTTACAGTGAATGTGATGACCTGCATTCAAACCCTAAACACCACGCCTCCATTTCAGTTCGTGATGAATTACTTTACTCTTTATTCAGCAAACACGGCCTCAGTCAGCCACCCTGTCAGATGCTAGGACCCTGCTGGATTTCTACAGACAGGCCCTGGAGGGCTGCTGTGTTGAAAGGCTGTTGAGCTGGGACTGGTGACACAGGCCTGCCACCCTAGACAATAGGAGTTTGAGGCAGGAGGATTGAAAGTTAAAGACCAGATTGGGCAATTTGGTTAGATGTTGTTTCATGATAAAAAGTAAGAGTCCTGGGGGCATGGTCAGGAGTTGGAGCCCTGCTTACAATCCCTCAGTGTGTGTGTGGGGTGGGGGGATGGCCCATGGGTGGAGCCCACACCTAGCATGCTCAAAGCTCTGCACTTACTCTCTACTTATTTATTTATTTAAGACAGAGACTCACTAATTAGTCCTAACTTTCCGATTGAAAAAGATTTCCCTGCCTTTGCCTACTGAGTGCTGGGATTAAAGACGTGAGCCACCACACTTGAAATCCATTTACATTTTTAAGAGCAGATTTACCACAACCAGCAAAGTGTCTCAGTGTGTAAGGGCACTTGTCACCAAGACCGACTACCTAGTACAGTTCCAGGACCTGTGTGGTGGAAGTAGAGAACCAAGTCCCACAGTTGTCCTCCTATGTCCACATGTCTGCTGTGATACGAGAGCACAAACATGCATACAAAGTGTAATTATACTTTACATACCACAAAGTTCACCCATTTGATATATATAGCTTATTAGATTTTTGTATATTCACAAAGTTATGTGACCATCAGCACTAATTTCAGAACATTCCATGATTCCAAAGAAACTCCATCCCTATGAGTTCATACCCCTCCTCCATTCCCTCCTCCATCTCCTCCTCCATCTCCTCCTCCATCCCTCCTCATCCCTCCTCCATCCCCTCCTCCATCTCCTCCTCCATCCCTCCTCCATCTCCTCCTCCATCCCCTCCTCCATCTACCTCCTCCATCCTCCTCCATCCCCATCCCCTCCATCCCCTCCTCCATCCCCTCCTCCACTCTCTTCTCCCCATCCCCCCTCCATCCCCTCGTCCATCTCCTCCTCCATCTCCTCCTCCATCCCCTCCTCCATCTCCTCCTCCATCTCCTCCTCCATCTCCTCCATCCCCTCCTCCATCCCCTCCTCCATCTTCTCCTCCATCTCTTCTTCCATGTCTTCCTCTATTCCCTCCTCCATCTTCTCCCCCATCTCTTCCTCCATCCCCTCCTCCATCCCCTCCTCCATCTTCTCCCCCATCTCCTCCTCCATCCCCTCCTCCATCCCCTCCTCCATCTCCTCCTCCATCCCCTCCTCCACTCCCCTCCTCCATCTTCTCCTCCCCATCCCCTCCTCCATCCCCCTCCCCTCCTCCTCCTCCCTCCATCTCCTCCATCCCCTCCTCCATCTTCTCCCCATCCCCTCCTCCATCCCCTCCTCCATCCCCTCCTCCATCCCCTCCTCCATCCCCTCCTCCATCCCCTCCTCCATCCCCTCCTCCATCCCCTCCTCCATCCCCTCCTCCATCCCCTCCTCCATCTCCTCCTCCATCCCCTCCTCCATCTCCTCCTCCATCCCCTCCTCCATCTCCCCTCCCTCCATCTCCTCCTCCATCCCCTCCTCCATCTCCTCCTCATCCCCTCCTCCATCTCCTCCTCCATCCCCTCCTCCATCTCCTTCTCCATCCCCTCCTCCATCTCCTCCTCCATCCCCTCGTCCATCCCCTCCTCCATCCCTCCTCCATCTCCTCCTCCATCCCCTCGTCCATCTCCTCCTCCATCCCCTCCTCCATCCCCTCCTCTATCTCCTCCTCCATCCCCTTCTCCATTCCCTCCTCCATCTCCTCCTCCATCCCCTCCTCCATCTCTTCTGCCATCTGTTTTTTGCACAGCATGTTTGTCATCTGATCTTCTGTGACCTTGATGTTTCCTGCCTTCTCAGCTGGGCAGTCATGGGTCATACAAAAGCATTTGGTGATGACATTAGCAGTGGGGGCTGATGCTCCTTCTTCCAGCTCCTGGTAAACAATGCATTGGGATGGAGAGTAAGTGTGAGAAGACACCATCAGCACCAGGTCTGTCCCATGCTGGCCCACTGTGGAGTCCTAGCTGTCTGTCAATGGTGCTCCACTGTCTTCCTGTGCCCTCTTCACTATTCACCGTAACATAAACAGTGGACAGACTGGCAGCAGAGCCAAGCACCAGCTCCTTGGGCTGGGCTCCTGGGGGAAGTTGTCCTGCTGTCTGTGGCAACGTAGACAAAAACCCATACAGGCCTTTAGGAGATAGCAGGAGGATGGGAAGACAACAGCCAGGTCAGAGGCCTTGAGCCCCAAGAGAGCATTTGGCCAGTCTCAGATGAGCCATAGCATCACTGTGCTGCCAAGCATCGACCCGGGACCTCACACACCAGACAGGTGCCCAGCCCTGAGCATACCCAACATTGTTGCTGTTGACCGTGGGTCTCCCTCATAGCCCTGGCTGTCCCGGAACTCACCGTGTAGACCAAGCTGGGCTTGAACTCATAGAGATCCCCCTCCTTTTGCCTCCTGAATGCTGAGATTAGAGACATGTGCCACCATGCCTAGTAATGTAAAATCTTAAATGTGAGCTTTTACATGGCTAATGCAAGAAGATGTGATGGGCATGGGGCACACACCAGTCACCTCAGCATGTGGGAGTTGAAGGCAGGAGAGTCAGATGTTAAAGGTCATAGAGAGTTTGAGGCCAGCCTGTGCTATGTGACACCATCTCAACACAAAAACAAACATTTCCCAATTATATTTAAAAGAATCCCCATGTCTCTCTTTCTGCCTTTCCAGCAGGCTCAGAACATTTTATTCCATGTCCCCCAAATGATCCTGAGTTCCTCTTTTGGGAGTTGACTTAATACAGACCCAAGAATGGAGTCACCAAAACCAGAACAGGACAGACCTGAACCTGTCCTAGACAGCACAGAGCTCATGCTGGTACTGGGTCCTGTCATGGTCAGAAGGCACTGTTGGCTCTGGTCCTGCCTGCTCAGGCTCTCTGGGCCTCTGCCCTCTCTTCTGTGACAGTCCCTGCAGGGTGTGATGTAAACCTTGTCTGTGGCTGAGCACTTGGTGTCTTTTTCTCTTGCTTTGGCCAGTTGTGCGCTTCTGTGTTGACCACCAACCGTCCACTGCGGGAAGATTCTTCTCTGATGAGGCTTGGGTGCTATACTCATGTCTGGGCTCACATCCAGAAAGAGGAGGGACACTACACTAAGAGACTCGCTCATACCATGGCCATTTAACAAGATAATAGAAGTGGGCTCAGCTCACCTGGGGGTGCCCAGCCGTGGGTCCTTGGCCAGGTTTACCAGGCATGAGTTTCCTCCTGAGAAACTGGCCTTAAAGCAAATCATGTAACACCTCTGTAACGCCTGTGCCACTACTGCACCTGGGAGTAGTCTAGCTCTTGGGGCACTGGTCATTATCAGTGCTCCCTAAGTCCCCACTGTCCTCCTCTGTTTCCTCCTATGTGGCTACCAGCCACAGGGACCTGCTTAATATGCAAGTCAGACTGTCCTCGTCCCTCTTGTCACTTTCATTTCATCCTCAGCAAAAGGTACAATCCTTGAGTTGACCTGTGACAACCTTCTGGCCCAATAAGCTCCACTCAATGGTCATAACCCTGCCTCAGGACCTTTGCACTGGTGGACCCCCCACCAGGAACCCCTTCCCCTCTCCCACCACAGGGTGATTGCAGACACACACCCTGCAGACTTTGATCACCTACCTCAGTTGTCTGCCCCACACCACACACAGACAACATGTGCAGCACACAAAGGGTCTTGTATATATTCTGATCATATGTGCGTGTATACCATGGTTCTTATGTGTCAGAAGACATGTTGTAGGAGTTAGTTCTTTTCTCCCACCATGTGGGTCCTTCAGATCAAACTCAGGCCCTCATGCTTGACAGCAAATACCTTTACTTCTGCACCATCTTGCTGCCCCGAGCCCTATACAGCTAAGACCCTGCATTGTTCTTCCTTCGGACAGGATTTTTGGGGGCCTCATCATAGTGCCTCCAAAGCCTCCTACCCAATGTAGAGCACCAGATATGTCCCCAGAGCAGCACTGACACCACAGCCCCAGCACCCAGCAGCCAGTGACTGCCCCAGTGTCACTGAGCAGCGACACCCCAGCTTTGTGCAGACACAACCATTCCCAAGTGCTTATTCATCTCCCAGGTGGTAGCTTCAAAATACAACGTCAGCCTGGGCAGTAGTGGTCCACTCCTTTAATCCTAGCACTCAGGAAGGCAGAGGCAAGGGGATCTCTGTGAGGTTGAGACCAGCCTGGTCTATGAAGTGAGTTCCAGGACAACCAGGGCTACACAGAGAAACCCTGTCTCAGAAAACAAAAACAAAAAAAAAAAAAAAAAAAAAAAAACCAAAAAACCAAAACAACAACAAAGCAACCCCTGACTGCACAGGGCCCTGTCTGCACTGGAAGCCGCAGGGCCACTTAGGTGACCCATGATTATTGGTGCATGTGCTTGAATGATACAGCTTGGCTCAGGAGGCTCGGGTTTTATGCTTTGTCTAATTGAGCCCGTTTCAGGGGCTACAGAGATGACTCATGGGTAAAGATGCTTGCTGCCATGCCTAAAAGACCCAAGTTGGATGCCCAGGACCCACATAGTGGAAAGAGAAAGCAGACTTTGACAAGTTCTCTGAGCTCCATGTGCACAGCAGGTGCATGCTCACACATACAATAAGTCAATGTAACAGGGAAAGAGGGAGGTAGCTCCAGAGGCTAAGCCCTGCCTGGATGACAAGCTCACACAAGGGACGCCAGTCAGGGCTGTGTCTCACATGGGCCTTAAAGGCTACACCCTTGAGCCCAACAGGGCTTCTGAAGTCACCCAATTCCTCTTAGCCACTGCTTCTCTCTGGGAGGGCAGAAGGCAGAGTAGCAGTCCCTACACTCTGTAGAGTTCCCTGGGGCACGGCCACCCTGAGCCGCTGGTGTGAACGGTTCCTCCCATGGTTCCCGGCTTCTTGGAGTCGGGGATATCAGGCAGCTCCTCTGATCTTCCCCTTTTCTCAAATAGCTTAAACCCTGTTTCTCTGCCTAGAGAAGACTTGGGTGTGACTTGCTGTCTAAGGGTAAACCAAGCCCCATCCTGGTCCAGGCCTGGGAAGGGTGGCAGCCGGCCTCGGGATCACTGGGAGCTGAGCACAGTATTGGTTTGGGCTTCTAGCCTCAGATCTGGTGAGCTGCCGGTCCATCTCGGTTACTATAGAGAAGAAATTATTTGTCTTGCTGTTCAGGCCTCTGAAAATAATAGATTACATATTTGGAAGGGCTTTCTTTTTTTATTTTTTTTTTTTTTTATTTTAGATCTGCTTAACGTGAGATAGAGAAGTTGCCCTGGGGATGACATTGTTTGGTTTGGGAAGTATTCTCTGGGTTGCTGGGCAACTGGCGCTTGGAAACGGGAGTGGACTGCGTCGCCCTGGCAACCGTTGTTACTCAGCAAACAATGAGGGCTGGGCACGCGGCGCCCGCCCGAGGAAGGCGCCCAGTTCCCATCCAGCATCTGCATGTGTTTTCTGATTAGATGATGTGGGGGTTTTCAGAAGGGAGGAGGGGATTGGCAGGTAGCAGGCACTCGAGGGCCTGTCCCGCCGACTCTGATTTTTAGTTTTCAGTGGAATTTTAAAGAAACTCTGATTCCTGGTTTCTAGGGCCTCCATCTGGGCCACCCTGATGGCAGACAAAGCGGAACAGACCCCCCCACATTCCCATTCAGGACTGGCCGGTGTTGGAATCTGAACTCAGAAAGCCCTGGTCCCCTTCTAACACTGGGATCTCAGAGTGATCCCGTAGGGCACACGGAAGATGCTGGGGGGCAGTCTCACTGACAGGTGCCTCTCGCAGGCCACTTTCCAGCCCTGTCTGGATCAGGATCAGACCAGTCACCCTCCTACTCCTAGATGTGGCTAGGGACAGGGACTATTTACCAGGGCCCCGTTGCTGAGGTAAACACTGGCCTGAGCTCTGTTCAGGCTGGTGAACTCTGTTCAGATGCCCTGCCCCCATGAGGAGCTATAACTCCAGACTTGGGAGCAGAGCTGGTTTGAGGGGACTTAGGCTGTCATCTTTACTAGGGTCTCAGGTGCTTCCGTGACGTCCCCTGGAGCCTGTCACTAACTCCTTTGTATGTCACCCCCCACTTTTCAAAAGACACTCATTTGATGGCTGAGTGGGGACTGTCCCAGTTGTTTATGCAAGTGACTCAGCTTGTGTCTGGGACATTAAAGAATTTCAACAAGTTTCTGAACTTTCAGGGTTGCTGTTCTCACTGAATGTGACAGTGTCCTATAAAAATGGAAGCAAGGTCCATGTATGAAAAACTGAAGGGCAAGCCAACAGCTGTGCTCTGCCATGCCCAAACCCTGGTTACCATGTAGGGCTCTCTGTGTGGTGGTGCATGCCGGTCACCCCAGTGCTTTCGAGGTGCAGTGGAGGGAGGTAGAGTCCCTGGAGTTGAAACCCAGCCTCACTAACGTGGGTCACTAGCTTGGGTCAGCCTGGGCTGTGTGAGCCATGGTCTTACAAGAGCAGACACACAACACCTTTTTAGTGGATTATTTTACATTTTTTATGTGAGTGTATGTGTACAGGCGTGCCATAGCTCACCTGGGTGAATGGTCCCCTCCTTCCGCCATATGGGTCTCAGGAATTGAATCAGGACATAGGTTTGATGGCAAGCTCAGAGCCACCTCACTGGGCCTAATTGATTTTTGTTTTTAAATTTTCCATGGAAATGCTTGCTTTGCCACTTGAGTAAACACTAGCTCTGACTCTCCCCATCATTCCCAGTCTCAGACCCCAGAAGATTCTGTGGAGCAACAAGGAAGACCTGTGAGCTGTCCTGTGACTGCCCACAGCAGGAGGGATGGGGACAGTGCGTCCTGCTCCATTTGCTCCTTGGCTGTCCCAGCTGTCATCCACACTTTGGTTCCCCTGAGGACAGGATGATGGGACCAAGGCAGAAGCACAGGACCAGGTGGGCAAGAGGGGTTACATGCCAGGTGGCAGCAGGGAGTTGGCCCAGCTTCAGGCGTCAGGGCTGCAAACTGTGGAGGGACCCACAGTGCAACATGAGGGAACATAGGCAGGCAGTCGGGGTGAACACGCTTGGCTGCAGGGGACACTTCTGTCCCCAGGGGGCATCTGTGCAGGTCATGTTAGGTTGGAAGGGTGCTTGAGGCAGTGGGCCATTTCACATTTCACAAGCTCTTGTGGCCCAGTTGCAGGCCAGCATCGCTCTGAGAAAGCCTCTCACAGATGCAAAGATGGGGGTATACTGGGCTCCCTTAACCATTCATTGTGAGCTCACAGTCACTGAAACACGAGCGACTTCCAGAGCTTCATATTGGTTTCTGAGATGCTGTTCCTCTGTGTAACAGTCCTGGCTGTCCTATTCTATAGGCCCCATTCTATAGGCCAGGCTGGCCTCGAACTCAGAGATCTGCTTGCCTCTGCCTCCAGGAATTAAGGGTGTGTGCCACCACTGCCTGGCCTCAGCTCCTTACCTCATCTTCTGAGCGCTAGGATGACAGGTGTGCTCCTCCACACTTAGCTTTAGAAACCTCCAAAGTGAACAGCTATGGCTGTGTTGCTATTTTATTTCAGGACAGGGTGGAAGCAGGAGCTACAGCTGGCCCCACCAGCCCTCCTGTCCCTCACTTCTTCATCTGACATCTCAGTTGCAGACAGTGGCAATAGCAGGTGGTCCCTCTAGTCCTGCCCTCAACAGAGCAGGCTTTGCCCAGACTGGCCCCATCCATGCTCAGCTTTGCCACTGACTCCAGTCACCTCCACCACCCCGCCGCCGCCGTTGACTGACATCTGACCTCCCTGGGTCCTCCCCAGGCTTGGGGCATAGTCCATATGATAAAACATTCCAGGACTTCCTCTCAGAGGCCAGACGGAGGTGATTCGACACCAGCAATTCTAAGGTCTGACCTCCATCATCTGGCCCTTTCCAGCTGGCTCCGACCTCTCAGCACTGGTAATTTCTTTGTTTTGTTGAGATGATTTCTCACTGTGTAGCACAGGCTGGCTTTAAAGAGCAATTCTCCTGCCCCAGCCTGCCCAATGCAGCGTTGGCAGATGCACACTAGCACACCTGGCACTTCAGACTGAGTTGTCTGGTATGGGGAAGGGCTATCTTCCACCATCCCTTTCCTGGCTCTCTATCTCCCCAGCTGTGAGGGACCCCACCAGGATTCTTGAATTTGCCTGTGACGTCTGACCTCCGACCTCTCTACCCAGCAGGACCGTGTGAACGTGTGCCTAGTTAGTAGGTTGGGTTCTCTGAGCCAGGGCAAGTGGAAAGAACCTATCTGATTATCTCCTAAGCCACCACAAAGAACTGGCAGGTTGGAAGAGGAAGGGGACATGGCCATCCCAGGTATAAGGAGGCCAGTCCTACAATGACAGCCAGAGATATCCAGTTTCCTGGGACACAGGATCCAGCCTAACAGACAGGTGTCTACAGGGACAAAATGGTAGGGTCTTGGGAGTGATTGAGCCATGTTAGCTGGGGATTATGTGTCCTTGCATGTCCATCTGACATCCGTTCCCTGAGAGCAGAGCACTGTCAACCTCCAGCTCTACCTCAGTCCCCGGTCCCCAGTCCCACCATGGTAACTTCAGACATGACAGGAGACTTTATATTCCCCATGTCGATACAAAAGCCTGGCTCTCCACTCAAATGCGATGAGTTAATTCCAGAGCAAATTTGAGAATCCAGAGCACAGAGTTAGGTGACCTCAAATTCCACATTTGAGTATGGAAGCCATCCCGTGGAGTTCTGCAGTAACTGAGGACACACCACCTTCACTGCTGGGGACCTGAATGTCGGCCACAGCACAGGACAGAAGTGCAGCTGTCGCCTCAGAGACCCTAACGACTCAGCCTTTGGGCTGGTGGTAATTGGGGTTCTCTTAAATTGATAACATCCCAGAGGGTTTTTATCTCTAGTCTGGATGTTATGTCTGATACAGAGGAACAAGAAATGGCTACTTAGGAGACTAAGGCTAGCCCAAGATAAAGTGAATTAGGCCCAAGACCTGCAGCATTCCAACTCCCCAAATCACTGAAGTTTTCATCTGAAGTTTCCTTTCCAGAGCTGCTCCCTTGTCCCAGAAACCAGGCTGTGTGGCCCCTCTGGAACTCTTATTTATGTCTTTGTTGTATTTATTTGTTATGTGTGTCAAAGGGTACGTGTACACATCGTGCATGCCAAAGGACAACTGGCAACCATCATGAGCCTGTTCTCAGTCGCGGTGGCAAGTGCCTTGACCACTGAGCCCCTCATAGGCCGGAAACAGAAATGGAACGTGAAGGTCCACAGTGGAGAACTAGTTGCCAATTCCAACTGGAAACCCACCTGTGCCAAAGACAAACCAATGGGCTTAGCAGGTAGTTCCATCCCCTGCACCCCATAAACCAGGTGTGGTGACGACTATCACACACTGCAGCCCTGGAGAAGTGGAAGCTAGAGGTCAGGAGTTCAATGCCAACCTCACAACTCAGTGAGCTCAGGGCTCCTGGAGACCCAGTCTCCAAATGACAAAAGAGCTGGAGTCAGGCACTGCACAAGTCCCACTGAAGGAACTCTCACAAGGGTGGCTGCGGTGGACATTGGCCAGGGCACCCCAGCCCTTGGACCTGTCCCCTCTCCCTCTCTCTACTCTGTGTGGGTGTCTGTGTGAGTTCAACGTCAGGCGTCAGAGGGGTGATGGCCAGAAAATGCTGAGTTTCTTGGTGTCCCTGGGAACCCTGGCCCTTCCTGGTGACATGCGTGACTGTCACACCATATAAGCCTGGCTGGAGCAGTGCTCAGCTCTCTCAGCCCTGATGAGTACCTTCTCAGAGGCAATCCAGGGTGTAGAGGACAGAACAGCATCGGCAAGAGAGAGACGCAGTTCCACAGTGGGGAAGGAGACACTTTCAACAACAAGGGACCAGGTGCAGCCTCCATGTCCACCCTCCACAAAAGCCAGCGCCAGCACAGGTCACCAATGCCCAGTTTCACACACAGGCCACTTGTTCCCGCGACCTCAGATCACAAGGAACCAAAAGGACTTGACATCAGGAACAGGGAGGCAGGTCTGTGGGGAGCAGGAGAGTGGGCCCATCTGGCTAGACCTGCCCCCCCTACTCAGAGTGGGAACACAAGTTGCATTGGTGGGTAGGACTCAGGTGCCATCCATCCAGTCTTGTCACCAAGACTAACAAAGACCAACTGAGGCTTGATTCCCCCTCAGCAGAGCTTAACCAGGTGGCAAGTGACAGTCACAGCACCCCTGGATGGGTGGACAGAGGGGTGGGGATAAAAGAGAGAGAAATTGCTTAAGGTCACAGTGAGTCAGGACAGCCAGGAACCCAGCCCAGAAAGGGCTTGCAGCCTCCCCTCCCTTCCTTGCCTGCCCACTTGTTGCTAGGCAACCCAAGTTTTTTTTTTTTTTTTCCCCTGTAAACAAAGGGCGCTTCCCCAGCAGATCCACCTGGCGCCAGTCCAGACCCCAGCACACTGCAGCCTGTGCCTGCCTCTTGGAGTCGCCTGGAGACAGCAGGAGACTGACCACTGAAATCTGCACCCAGCCCCTCCACTTGGGCACGCTGTCAAGTTCAAGGTCAAACGCACAGAGTAGATTAGAGGCTGGTCTTGGGGAGACTTGAGGCCTTGTCTTGGACCATTGACTGGCAGCACGTGGTAGAGCTGGGTCCCAGGAAACTGTGAGGCAGGCTCAGAGAGGCGGGATGACAGGGTGTTTCTCCGGCTCCTGGGACTCCCATAGGAGAGGAAATCAGGTGAGGACAGGGAGAGAAAGCCTGGTCCCCACAGGTGAGAAATCAGGAGCGGCAAGGAACCAAACAGAGAAGCAGAGGGCTGCTGAGCCAGACTCGCGTGCCCAAGCTCAGCTCACCTCACCATTGCTACCGCAGTCTCTCCAGCCAGCACACACCAACATGCAGAAGCATGCACACGCATATGCATGCACCCATGCAGCAAATGCATGCACATACATGTACACACACATGCGAACACACCTAACTGTCGCTTATCAACTTCATGTGACATCTGTGTCCTTCCCTTATTGAATGGCAACCTTTAATGTTTTCTCTTGAATCAGACACATCCCAGCTTCTCCGGCTTGTCGGAGTCACCAGCATCATCCTGAGGTTCAGGTGGACTGAGGAGAGGAGGGCACACTTGAACGTCAGCTCTGGGGTACTTGACAGTTGATCCCACAACCTGGCAGCTCCCGAGTGAGGAGGGTAGTGCACACTGTGCGTACTCGATGGCCACAGAGGACTCACATCCTGAGTACAGGGATGGAGAGAGACCTGGCCTGAGCAGACGACATGTCCCCTTGTCTCCCAGGGCTGGTAGCTATGTGCTGGCCCAACTGAAATTCCCTCATGGAAATGAAGCCTCACATGCCGGGCAGCAATACCAACAACAGACCCAGCAGCCATCCCTGGCCACTATCATCTCTCTCACCCAGCTGCTTGGTAGTTTGTTCCTGAGACAGGGATTCACTATAACCTCTGCTGGCCTAAAACCTGAGACCTGGCCAACCTGGCCCATCTTAGTACTAGCACCAAAGGCATGATCACCATACCTAGTCTCTCTCTCTCTCTCTCTCTCTCTCTCTCTCTCTCTCTCTCTCTCTCTCTCTCTTCTCTCTCTCCTCCTCTGTGTGTGTGTGTGTGAATGAGGTGTCCATTGTTAAGACATGAGATGGGCCGGGCGTTGGTGGCGCACGCCTTTAATCCAGCACTTGGGAGGCAGAGGCAGGCGGATTTCTGAGTTCGAGGCCAGCCTGGTCTACCGAGCGAGTTCCAGGACAGCCCGTACTACACAGAGAAACCCTGTCTCGAAAAAAACCAAAAAAAAAAAAAAAAAAAAGACATGAGATGGAAGCAACTGGGTATTACTAGATTTGTTCATTTCAGACATTCTTGTGACTCTTTGGTGACAAGTTTTGTTTCATACAGAGCCTCACTCAGTAGTCTAGGCTGTCCTGAAACTCACCTGTGGCCCAGGCTGGCCTGTGAACTCCAGGAACACAGCCTTTCCTGTCCCCCCTCCTACCCTGTCTCTGCCTCTCATCTCACAGTCATTGGGACCCCAAGCTTATTACTGGTTCTGGCCTCAGAACTGAAAGATTCTTGAGCCTTCAAAAAAAAAAAATTTTTTTTGTTGACTGAGCCATCTTCCCCTCAGTCTGATTAAAACATTGGATTTGATTTATTCATTCATCAGCAATTAGTTACTCCAGTGTGTGCATACACAAGAGATTTTTCTTACAAAATATTTTTGTTTTACTTATGTAGCCCAGGCTGGCTTCAGACTCCTTATCTTGAACTCCACATGCTCCTGCCTCTGCTTAGGTCTCGAGTCGCTCCAAGTGCCTTCCCTCTGGAAACCGCCGTCCTGACGCGGATCAGTGCGCTGCGTGGTTCTGGCTCCATCTAGTGGTCACTGATGGGGCGGCACAGGCACAGAACCCAGGGTGACACAAAACAGGGGTTCATTCCCTCTCCCTGTGGGCACTCTTATAATCTGTTATAAGATCTTTTCACATTAAAAAGAGGGGAAAAAAAAGACACTAAGGACTCAGCGGTTCAAGCACCAGCTGCTGTCCAAGAGGACCCATGTTTGGTTCACAAGGCTCTTAACAATCTGCAACTCCAGTTTTGGGGATCTGACGCCCCCTTCAGGCCTCCGTGGGAACTGCATACATGTGGTGCACAGACATACATGCAGGCAAACACACACACACATATAAAATAAATACAACTTTTTAAAAATAAAGACTTTAGGCAGGCAAGGTGGAGATGCCATCACCCCACACATGAACCCAAGGCCTGCCTAGACCCCTGAAGCCCTGCAGAAGGACAGAGGGTCTGATCAGAATTTGACCACCCACGTGCCACCCTCCTGCCACCATGCAGGAGGATGTCTGTGTCTGAGCTCTGGAGTCACCTCTGGTGACAGGAGCTCACTGAACCTGCGACCAGGGATTCTCCTGCTCCCTCTCCCTTTTGGGGGTTACAGGCACAAACATCAAGCCTACTTTGTGCACGGGTTCTGTGGATTTGAACTTGAGTCCTCACTGTTGGTGCTGTGGTTGCTTTATCTGTGGAGCTTCAGGGAGCATGGGCTGTAGGTGTGTGGCCCTGCCACCTCACCACCACTCTCTCCTCTGTAGATCCCAACATGCAGAACTCCGAGGGAGGAGCAGATTCGCCAGCATCAGTGGCTCTGCGTCCTGCAGCCCAGCCTGTCCCAGCCTCCCCACAGGTGACTGTGCCCGCCCTGCCATCCTGCCACTTTTGAATAGCGCCACCAAAGAACCATTGACACAGATGAGGAGGGAACACACCCCACCCAGTCAACTGGCGCTCTGAGAGCTTCTGTGCCTAAGGAAAGATAACTGAAAAATCCAACGTAGAGAGAAATTTTAGGATGTTCCCCAAAGCTCCGTTCAACCCCCTTCCTCCTCATCTTCTCCTCCATCTTCTCCTTCTCCATCTCCTCCCCCATGTCCTCCTCTATCCCTCCCCCTCCCTCCTCCATTTCGTCCCCCATCTCATCCTTTATCTCCTTCTCACACCTCCCCCATATTAAAATGGATCCCAAGGTCTTGAGTGTGCTTTCCACGCAGCCCAGATCCATTCTTGAGAGACTGTCTACCACTGTTCTCTGCAGCCATGAGCAAACCAGCCTTCAGAGTAAATTGTGGGATAGGACACATGGGCATGCCAGGCAAACAGGAAGGTCAGAGACACACACACAGGACACATACTAACTAATTTATCAGGAGGGCAAAGGAACAATTGAGGTGAAATTAAGAATAAAAAGACAGATGTTGTCCTTCTGTTTCTTAGGAAATGCTGGGAATGAGCCCAGGACCTTTACACATGCTAGAAAAGGGCTCATCACAAAACCGCTCACTTTGTCCACACCTTCCCACCTCACCCTCCAATCATCCTACCTCCTCTCATCTTCTCATCTCCCCTCCTCAACCTCCTCAACCTCCTCAGCCTCTCCTCCTCCCTCCCTCCTCCCCCCTCCCCCCCCAGCTCCTTTCATCTCTGATGGCGCAGCCCTCCACTGCCCAACTCTAGCTGCCTACCCACAGAGTTAGCTGTGGGTGCAAACTCTGCCTCTGCTTTTGTTCTGTTGATCTGTTGAAACAAGGCCTCACTGTGTAACCCAAGGCTGACCTGGAACTGTCAGCAGTCCTCCTGCCTCAGCCTCACCCCTTCTTCTACCCTGAATACTGGGATTACAGCTGTTCACCATCACACCTAACTCAACCCCTAGTGTTTCCGGGGATTTGTTTGTTTTTGTTTTTGTGTTGTTGTTGTTTGAGACCAGGATGACGGTGCCTGAGGCCAGTTTCTGCAATGCTGGATGCTTGCCAAACTACAGTCCTCACTCTGTAATGCACACTTTCCTCAAATTCCCAACTAACTCTTCTGCTCAGCCTTCTGAGTGCTGGCCTTGGAGGTGTGTGCCATGACAGTGGAAAGGGATGTGCCATGTGTGGACACAGGCTGCCAGGTGGAGGGCGGGCATGGAGGCCTCTCTCCCACGACACCTTATTGCCCTGAAACGGGGTCTTTGACTGTAGCTGGGCTGGCAGCCAGCAAGCCTCAGAGGTCCTATTGTCTCCGCCTCCTGTACACTGGGGTCACAGGAGCTTGCAGCCACACCTGGCTTTCCATGTGGGTGCTGGGATTCAAACTCACGTCTTCATGCTCTGCAGCAAGGGCTCTTAGCCAGAGCCATGTACACACAGCCCTTCCTGATTACTCTTTAACTGAGATGGGACTGACACAATGTGAAGTGAACTACGTGGAAGTAGAATAGTTCTTATTGTAATCCCAGAGTTCAGCCACCCTGCCTCTCTAGTCCACAGCATTCTGTCGAAGGCCCGCCCCCATCAGCAGCTGCTCGTTCCTTCCCTACCTTGAATCGACTTCCAGTCTCCGGGTCCTCCTGTCCTGGAGCCACACTGTGGCATCCGGGCCCCGTGTCCTTCAGTCCTCAAGGTCCCTCAATGCTGTGGTGGGTGTCAGAACCCTGCACCTGTTCATGGTTAAATGATATTCCTGCATAGGAACAGACACCATGGTGTGTCTCTACTCATCTGTTCAGGTCCTTGCGGTGGCTGGGGGCCCCTGGTCCACAGGCCCAGGTTCTGTCTTGGTCCAGACTGTACTGGCCTTGGCTTGCAGTACCACTCTGGAACACTAGAGAGAGCTGTGTCCTTACAGATCCTCTCAGCACTTAGAAAGTGGGTGACCACAGTCCCCAGTGTTCCCCTACTCAGACAGTCTGCTTCCTACCTCCCAACAGCCAAGATGTGGCTTAAGCCAGTGAGGGTCAGAGTTGAGCCAGGGACCCCTGTCAGGGAAGACTCACTTCCAACCTTAGCTCCTGGACCTGAACTTCATATTCCCAGAGGGGTATTTCTGGTGTGCCCGTATGTGCCCGTGTATGCTCATGTGTGTGTGTGTCTGTGTGGTGTGTGTGTGTGTCTGTGTGTCCGTCCGTATGTGTCTCTGTGTGTGTATTTGCATGCAGCTTCTGCCCCTGCCCTGTGTCTGCATGTCCGTGGGTCCCAGCATGCTGCCACAGCAGGAGTGGGACAGCCAGATCACAGTTCCGAGGGGGTCTTCCCTGTTACTGATCTCCTGTTGTCTGTTGCAGAGGGTGCTGGTCCAAGCCACAGGCTCCACTCCCAAGGGTACCCCGATGCAGACGCTCACCCTCCCTAGAGTCCAGCCAGTGCCACCACAGGTAAGGACACCCCGTGAGCACTGGCATTTGTGAGCTCTCAGCAGCTGTGTGCAGCCTCCAGCCTATTGTCACTAGTGTCTACAGTCACTGGAAAGTTCCGGAAGCTCTGGTAAAGGAAAAACTTCACTTACCACAAACAAATGCAACAAGCCAAGGACAGTGGTTTCTCTTTTGTTCCCAGTGGCACAGAGCCAGCTGCAGCTAGTCAGAGAGGCTGTGCTGTAAGGATTGGGGCAGGCCTCTCAGGTCATCTTTCCTAGAAAAGGCCAAGAATGTGACTGTAACAGCCAAACAGCCATAGTGATGTATGGGAGGGGCACGGTGCCAGTAAAACTTTATTTACAAAAAGGCAAAGGGCTAAGTAAGGTTGTCCTTTCCTCCTGAGGGAGCTGCCTGTGGGTTATAGTGACTGACTGTGTTGGAGAGCGGAGGTTTGCAGGGTTTCCAGAGAGCACCAGGGGCATTAAAGGGTTTTCCAGGACCTGGCCATTAGCTCTGTAGGAGGAGGGCAAATAAATACCAGCATAGGACCCAGAAGCGTCCCCCACACTGGCTGTGGTCTGGAACTGCCCCAGCAGTCTGGGGCCTCAGGCCTCCCACTGAGGTTCTGTCTCCTGCTGGGCTCAGGCTTTCCTCTTGTCCTTTCCCTGGGGACTCCACACAGAGCACAGAACACCCAAGCTGTGGGATCCCAGCTCAAGACCACTGAGCTTGCCTCCCCTCAGACTGGCCAGGGCGAGGCTGAAGTGCCACAACATGCTGGGCATTCACTATACAACATAGGCCCAGGGCTGTGCTGCCCCCGGCATTTCGGGAGGGGAAGAGGAGGGTATGTTGTTATGGGTGCAGGTGTCCCCCACCCTCTCCAGGCTTACCTCTGCTTTCCAACCCAGTCCCCTCTGTGACTCGCGCTTGCTTCTCGTTGCAGGTGCAGCACGTGTACCCCGCACAGGTGCAGTACGTGGAGGGTGGGGATGCTGTCTACGCCAATGGAGCCATGTACGTGTGCTCCATGAGGGCCCTGGTACCCCACACACTCACAACTCCATTGCTTCCCCACAGTCAATTCTCTCTCACCCCCGATCCCCGAGGCTCCCGTTCAGGGCCACAGCTTTTGTGCTCTTGGCTTCTAGAAAACTCAATAAAAATATCAAACCAAGCCACAGGCCCCTGAGAGTGATAACCTGGGAACTTCCCATCTGGGCCTTTGATGAGTTTCCTGGACTGTTGACAAAACTTATTTTCCAATTTTTAAGATATTCTGGAACTTTCTAGAATTTTCCTCTATCTTCTGTGTGTGTTCATTTGTGTGTAGTACAAATGTGTGAATGAACATATGTGAGTGTACATGTGTGTACATGTGCATGTGTTACTGTACGTATGTGCAAGTGCATGTGTGTACTTGTGTGAGTACAGTGTGTGTGTGTGTGTGTGTGTGTGTGTGTGTGCAGCACTCACCGGAGCCAGCAGAGGGCGCTGGGTCCCCAGGAACTGGTGTGACAGGCAGTGGGTGCGGAGCAGAGAGCTCTGTTAAAGCTAAGCCAGTCCTCCAGCCCATTGTCTCCTTTAGATCTCTCAGTAGCATGATTAGTCATAAAATGGTGGCACTTTCTCTCCCACAGCCGAGCTGCCTATGCCTACAACCCAGACCCTCAGCTCTACGCCCCCAGCAGCGCAGCATCTTACTTTGAGACTCCGGGTGGCGCTCAGGTGACTGTGGCAGCCTCATCCCCACCAGCGGTCCCCTCCCACAGCATGGTGGGCATCACCATGGACGTCTCGGGGACCCCCATTGTGTCTGGCGCAGGAGCCTACCTCATCCATGGGGGCATGGACAGCACAAGACACTCCCTGGCCCACACTGCCCGCTCCTCACCTGCCACGGTATGTACAAAGGCCCCATGGCCAGCGGGTAGCCCTGTTAACCTCAGCAGCACCCAGCACTCAGGCAGGTGAGTAGCAAGGACCAGGTCTGAGTTCTGCCAGCTGCTGAGGTGCTGAGGGAAGGTGGCAGCTGTGCGGGTAAGAGACAAACTGGGCTCTGTAAGATGCTGGGGAGCAGAGTGTCCTCTGCTGTGTCCTGCTGCTGTCTGGTCGTTATTGTCCTCACTGTCAGCCTCCCAGAGCCATCCCCAGATGGAGGCTACACCTTGTCGGGACACAGGCTCCTGTCATAGCTCACAGCTCACCTGCCTTAAATACAGCTGTAGTTCGGACTTTGGAGTTTTTGTAGGGAAAGGGGAGTTGAGGCAGAGTGTTGCTGTGTAGCCCAGGTTGGCCAGAACTTCCCCTGTAGTGCAGGTTGACTTCAATCCCGCAATCCTCAGTCACCCAAGTACCCAGCTGTGTCTCATTGTTTTGTTTGGTTTTTTGTTTTTTTTTTTTTTTTTTTTTTTTTTGGTTTTTCGAGACAGGGTTTCTCTGTATAGCCCGGGCTATCCTGGAACTCACTCTGTAGACCAGGCTGGCCTCGAACTCAGAAATCCACCTGCCTCTGCCTCCCAAGTGCTGGGATTAAAGGCGTGCGCCACCACCGCCCGGCTGTGTCTCATTGTTTAATGTTTATTTTTTTTATCACTTTGTGAACAACATGAAGTCATATCATTCTTCGGTGCAGAGCACTGAAGGACTTGATGTGTAAATTCCTGGATTCCCTGCCACATTCCTCACCCAAACATATAAAAACAAAATGCCCTCTCCTACAGTGCTGGCAGCTATGGGTTTGTTCTCTGTCGTTGTGCTGGACACCTGTGGGCTCTCAGAGGTGGAGTCACAGTGGCTGTGTCTTGCCCTCAGCATGTGGCCTTTGGTGGGTTGTGCTGGAAACCATAATTCTTCCTGGCATCCCCAGCTGGAGGCCAAGTGGAAAGCCTCTGGCTTGGGAGCACTGTGAAGAAGTCAGGCAGGGCCCGGGTGCATGGCCTCCCTTCTCGGGGACCCCTGTGAATGGAGTGGCTGACTCTGCACAATGTACTCCACCCCCGCAGAGCCACCTGCCTGTCTCCCAGGCCCGGGAAGTACACTCAGCCACCCGGCCAGGGGGCAAGAGATGCTTCCTTGGCAGCACTTGGAGCTGTTGACACTTTTTATCTTCCCCATCCTGGTAGGTGTGCCATGGGATCTCTCTGTGGTGGTAATTTGTGTTTCCTCACTAGCTGGGAACAGTGGACAACTAGGCGCTCGCTCGCTCGCTCACTCTGTGTTGAATGTTACTTTAGTTGTCTGTTTTCTGCTCAGCCAGACTGGCGTTTTCCAGCTGGCTGTGGAGAAATACTCGTGTCCTGGAAACAAGTCCCCATCAGATGCACAGTTTGTAAACATTTCCCATGTCTGAGCTTTCTTTTTTTTTTTTTTAATTATTTAAATTCAGGGTCTCTGTTGACAGAATGGTTTTTCCTTATTTGGATGTCTCATAATTTTCTGTAGAAAATGGTGTCTTCAGCATTCCTGTGTGGATGCTCTCGCTGTGTGTGCTGCATCCCCCACCCAGGGTTTGCTGTAGTCATTGGTCATTTGTTTGATGACCTTTCTGGGCCACTGTGAAATCTATATTCTTTGTCGTGGTGATTTTTTTTTTAAAGAATGAGTACATAGATTTAACTCTTCTACTATAGCTCTGGGGACGCCGGTAGACTTCACTCCTTTTTATTACTGGGGAGATCACACCTCATTAGGCTGGGCCCAACTTGACATCCTCCTGCCTCACAGAGTTAGTGAGTGGCACTCCCCACATCTGACTTGATAAATATAACCCTTAAAAACAAAATTGGGACAGGTGTGATGGTGCACACCTTTAATCCCACTACTCAGGAAGCAGAGGCAGGTGGATGGATCTCTGTGAGTTCCAGGACAGTCAGGACTACATAAACCTGTCTCAAATTTAACAGAAAGAAAGGGAGAGAGGGAGTGGGGGAGATGGGCCCTGGAGAGGTGCCTCCGTGTAAGATGCCTGGAGAGCCAGCGTGAGGTCCTGAGCTCAGCCCCCGGGCCTATACAAGCAAGGCATGGAGGTGCACACTTTTCATCCCAGCCAGGAACAGGATGTAGGTGTAGGCCGTCTGGGCCTCTATCTGCTCGCCAGCCCAGCAGGGTGAATAGGCTGCAGGTTCACGGGGAGACCCTGTCTGAAAACACAAGATGAAAAGAGTTGTAGCTAGCATTGACCTGGTCTCCTTGTGCAGGACCAAATGAGCCCACCACATTCCCCACAACTCTCCTTTACCGCCGGGCCTTGCTATTTCTTAGAATAGTGTGATAGAGTCATTCAGCACAGGGTTCAAACCTGCTGTTCTTCCCTGCCCACCTCCTTTGTGTGGGCTGCCTTCATGGAGCTTGGGACTGTCTGGGTCGTTCATGGAAGGTTCCAGAAGTGGGAAGAAGCTGGCACATTCAGCTGACAGTCATGAGCCACTCGTGCTGCCTTTCAGGATGCTGCAGGTGTAGGCCGTCTGGGCCTCTATCTGCCACTGTGTGCTTGTCTTCTTGCCTGCGGGGCTGGGAGCAGAAGGTGCGCCACCCCATGGTGCTCTTTGTACTGTGTAAAGAGAGCCCTGGTGTCCTGCTTCATCCAGGTGCCATTGAGGGAGATCACAGATGCACCATGACTCTGAGGGCCTCAGAAGCTATGACCCTTTGTTCTATTTTCTTACTGCACTGCACTCATGTGCCATGGCATAGTTGTCAGGACAACTTGTGGAAGTGGATTCTCTCCTTACACCACGTGGGTCTTAGGGATTGAACTCAGGTCGACAGCCTTGGTGGCAAACACCTTTACCCCTGAGCCATCTTGCCTGCCCTGGGCCCTCTGTTTTGACTGTAGTTCTAGGGTGCCTGGTGAGTGAAACATTCCACTTGCTCTTGCCCAAACCCCTGTGAGAGCCCCTGCTCCCCTGAGTGTTTGAGGTTCTTTCCTGGCTGATGCTAGCGCCCACTGCCACCTATGAGGCCAGGTCACACTCAGTGCAGAACAGATCTTCCCCTACTCCGCTCCACCCAGGTCCTTAGCTGGGTCACAGCACCCCTGACAGCTCATTCTGTCCCCACTCACTTTCCTCGGCTCCATGTCCATCGCTTCCCCTGCACTGTCTCCTAACTCCAACTCCTTGTCAGGCAGTGTGCAGTGGCCCAGAGTCTCTGAGCTAGGAGTCCCTGGTGCCACACTAGGGATCAGTGTCACCTGCCGTCCGCAGCAGCAGGTGCAGTGTGGGATGTGTGCGGGTGATGGGGGCTGAGCGGCCAGGCTCACATCTGAGTTCACCCAACAGCTGTGTGTAAGTTTGGTTCTCAGGACCTGGGGAGAGGGCTCAATGGGTGAAGTGTGACCCTCTCAGCCCTCACCTAAGAAGCTGGACATGGTGATGTCTGCCTCTGACCCCAGAGCTGAGGAGGTGGAGACAGGAGGATCCAGGAGTTTGCTAGCCAGTCAGTGAACTAACTCAAGGTTCTTAGTGAGACCGTGTGTCAAAAAATAAGGTGGAGTGGTGACCCAGTGTCTAACCTGAGGATTCAGGTCCAAGAACCCAAATAGTGGTGCACAGCACTCTGTAACCCCAGTCGCAGGAGATCTGGTGCCCTCTCTGGCCTCCACAGGCATCTGGCACGCACACGAAGGATACACAGACAGACATGCTGGCAAAACACCCATACTTAACATACAAACACAAGTGGATTGGGAGAGTATCTGAGGAAGACCCTCGCTGCTGGCCTCAGCCTTCAGGTGCATGAGCCTGACTCTCGGTGCCTTACACCCTGTGCTGAGACATGACGTGGGCCGCCAGCGACTTCTGCCTTGTGCTACTGTCTTGAGCTCTGGGCTTGGGTGCATGGCACACAGCCTTGAACTTGCCATGGCTTCACTCACTGTTACTCCCCTGCCTTGCGCCTTGCTAGCTGCCCTTGTTATTTGGATGCTAATGAAAGACTGGTGTGGCTGCCTGCCTCTAACCATCTGATTTCCTTCTCTTCCCCCACCCCCCCTCCACCTTTTTGGTTTTTGTCCTGTCTCTGTACATGTCTTTGTAGCTTGAAATGGCGATTGAAACTCTCCAAAAAAGCGAAGGCCTCGCCCCCCACAGAGGCGGCCTGCTCAACAGCCATGTAAGTGCGCTGGGACCCCCACCCAGCACCCTGCTCTGCCTGGAGTGCTCACAGATCTTAGAAAAGCCCAGACACCTGCTAAAATACAACCTTGAAAAGGTTTAAGAAAGACAGAAAACTCTAACCAAAAAATCTCAGAAGCAGTCTTAGATAGTGAGGGAGAGGCCTTCATGGGCAGGAGATTCCCTGAGGGTGACACCTGTACCCGGCTTGTCCCAGGGGTTGAGTTATCTCGAGATATGTAGACCTGTGGTGTGAGATCTTAAGAATGAATTCTAAGATAATCAAGAAAGGTGACAGAAGGGACTGACCTGGTCATGCCTGTTATCCCAGATCCGGGATGCCAGGGCAGGAGGGTAGCAGGTCTGAGGCCAGCCTGTGCTGCATAACAAGACCCTGTCTCAAAACAGAAAAGCTGGGCCAGGCTCAGGGAGCCAGGCACCAAGGCCCCAGGATCCGTTCCTAAGATCACATAGGTAGGTGTGGTGTTTCATAGCTGCAAACAGCACTTAAGAGACGGAGGCTGGAGGATCAGGAGGTCAGCTGCCATAGCACAGCCACTTTAAGGCTAACCTAGGCTACATGAGAACTTGATTAAAGGGTGTGGGGGAGAAGAGGGCCTACAAGATGTCTAGTCAGTCAAGTCCTTGTTGTGAATTCGAGTTCAAACTCCAGAAGCAACATAAACCAGGCGTGGTGACGTGTGCCTTTAGCTCCAGCACTCAGGACACCCTGGGAGTTAGAGATGAGCCTGGATCTTGTCTCAAAGATAATAATGAAAGTGTTGGAAGAGTGTGGCAGTGAATTAGTTAAACTGCTTTGGCTCTCGGCGGGTCATGCACGGTTATATCTGCCTGAGAGCTCTCTGGGTTCAAGAATAAAAGACACACACACACCAGCTAGTTCTGATATGACTTGACTAGCTCAATGGCTAAACTCTCCAGACAGCACCCATTTCCTCCATATTCCTGGCTCAACACTTCTAACCAATCTCCTTTGTGCCCTGTTACTTCTGGCAGTGCTTCCTCCCTTATACAGCTGCATCCATTCACACACTGCGGATGTTTCTCTCCTGCAGCCTTAAATCTGATCCCTCTGCTCCAAGTCATGGTGATTGTCCTTCTCTTCTCTCTGTTGTCTCCTGTGTCTCTCTGCTCTGTCTTCTGTCCTCTCTCTGTGTTCTCTGTCTGTCTCTGTCTTCTGTCCTCTCTCTGTGTGTCTCCCTGTCTCTGTTTCTGTCCTCTCTCTGTCTCTCTCTGTCTTCTGTCTTTCTGTCTCTCGCCCCTTGCTTGCACAATCTAAAGTCCTGCCTCCATCTTTCTGTCCACCCATTGGCTGCCAGCTGGGGGCAGGGACCCTCAGGTCTGGAAGTGCAACTTTTTGGGAGCTGAAATAAGACATACCATAGAACCAATCCCCAACATCTCACGTTTTCTGCCCAAATTTTTAAAAAGGCTCTTAGATACAAATTGAGCATCACTATAACAATTATGTAAATTACAAAATATGATATATAATTAACATTTAGCCCATCATATTTGTCAATTAGATAAAGTACTCTACCTTCTATCCTAACTTAAAGAGCTTACAATTCTGTACTTGAGTTATGTTCTGATTTTCGCTTGCATATCATCTGAAAATCATCCTTTCAAATCTATATCATCTCCCTCAATGCTAAACAACTTGAGTTTGATTATGAGACTACACCTAGTCTTCAACCTCCTCAGAAATCCGAGAACAAACTATTACCTGAATATGTAGGAAACACAAAGACACAGCTCCAAAGCTTAAACAAATTGCAGAGACAGCTGACTGCCTGGACAGCCCCTCATTTCTTATGATACTGGAGACTCTGTCGTCATCCTTCTGGCTCGGGCGTCTGACAGACCTTGAAATGAAGCAGGAACTATAAAGGACGGGTTTGCTCTGTCTTGGTAGAGCTAACCTGTCAACTGTCTCACACTGTATGTCCTTCCCTGGACAGTATTTTTTGTCTGTAGATGAATAGGGCAATTTTTGTCCAGTGGCTACCTTGCCATAACTGGAGCAGCTCCATATGAGTCGTAATGCTCAAATTCTTCTTTGAAGGGGAATGGGGAAGCTGTCAGAAGCCGGCATGTCTCCTTGTCAAATGATCTTTAATAATGAAATAACATTAGATGTCATATTCTGTAGATTTGATGTTTCTGAAGACTATGTACATAAAGTATGTCTGAACTGTTAAACCTTAACTACTCTTAGGCATTTTTATTTGAGTAATATTGAAAACACTTTACTATATTTAAATCAGAATCTAATATAACCATGAGTTTTTTATTATGTGGCCCTTCTTTACCTGCCTTACTTACTCATCCTAAGCAGTTTGTAATAGCCGTTATTAGAAGGACTGGGTCTAAGCCTTGTATTCTTTTTTTTTTTTTTTTAGACTTGATAATAGTTTTTATTCTCAACAAAAAATTCAACAAAAGTCTCTAGATGAGAATACCTAAGTTTTCATCCAAAAAAAAAACTCAAGAAAACAAACAAAAAACAAAACAAAAAACCTCAAGCCTTGTATTCTTAAATGAGTTGCATGGGCACAATGCCTATCTAAGAGTAACAATATTGGTTTCAAATTTTGGATCAATATAAGAAATTTATACCAGTGAAAACCTTAAATCTATATTAGTATATAAATTCTGCACCAATGTGAGAAATTATAACTTCAATTTTGCATCAGTTATAAAGATTTCTACCAATGTAAGATTGTGGCTATACAGCTGGGAGGTGGTGGCGCACGCCTTTAATCCCAGCACTTGGGAGGCAGAGGCAGGCAGATTTCTGAGTTCAAGGCCAGCCTGGTCTACAGAGTGAGTTCCAAGACAGCCAGGGCTACACAGAGAAACCCTGTCTCGAAAAAACCAAAAAAAAAAAAAAAAAAAAAAAAAAGATTGCGGCTATACAATGCTTTGTTTAAGAATAAATTTAGTAATCCAGCCCATCTATTTCCTCCCTGTTCAAAATTATAACCATTTCCAAATTATCCCTTAAAATGACAACCTATCTATAATTTATAAAATAACCGTAACCAGACACCCAAACGCAAGGGATCAGGATGAGGGCTCCCCAGGGCTTCTTCCTGCTGAATTGGGTGACAAATTATTTTTTAAAGGGGTTGAGAGGGGTAGGAAAATTAGAAAATTTAGTTAGACTTAAGAAAGCTAGCTTTAGCATCTGTTATCCAGTCTCTGTATGCTTAGAAGGCGCAGGGCTTGACTGAAGTGTTGACTTCCATCTGAGAGGCCGGCTGAAGTGAGGTCATCTGCAATCACCAGCTCTCCCTGAAGCTGTTCTGGGAGCAGTGGATTCTGCAAGATGCACAGATCAGTTAAGGATGAATCTTTGCTTCCTGTTAGAGCAGGTGAAACACAACTGTCTTTTTTATGAGTTAATTTGATCAATAACCAGTTTAATAAATCTTCATTCATGCCATATGAAGGAGGGCATGAAAAATCTTAAGGATTCCATAACCAACAAGATTTATTGTCTAATCTTAGCTGAAGTTTTGGCTAAAGACATTTTTATGTCTAAGTCAATTATAGGGCTGTTCCCATGTCCAGGAATCAGCAGATCAAGTTACCTGTCCTGTTTGATTTTTCTCAAATTTTTCTTCTCTGTAGCCCAGATCTTCAGGGGGTCTCCCCTGTCATATCTGATCCATGCCACTCTGGGAAATGTCCAAAACCTTGTCTCCTTTTCTGTTAACACAAATACAGAGCCTCTTTACCAAAATAGCATGACCTTGGTCCAGTAACCAGAAGTCATTAGATGTATAGCTTGACCTCTCCTAGAGGAATTTTAATATCATAAATACCACCAAACTTACAATCATCTTCATTTTGACAATTAAAACAACTCAAAGCAATTAAAACAATCTAGTTGAGATAGTGCTTCCCACCATCTCCTGTTTTGTTCTTACGAGATTAATTCTTAATAGTGAGACCAAGGCCTACATTTCTACTGTCTGAGATGGGTTAGGCTCCATATCCCATGCTTTCCAACCTATAATTTAAGATCAAAAGCCTCAGTTATTTATTTATCTCAATATACTTAAATCTTCCTTTCCTTGGAGATTAATATATCTGTGGATACATATGTCTTCTTCTCTTTATGTAACTTGAGTTAACATAAGCTTCTATCATTTGTCTAAGGTAAGTTTTTTTCTACTTACCCCCTGCTCTTTGATCTATAATTTAAGATCAATAATTTATTCATCTATGCATTTAACTTTAATTAAATTCCCTTCTGCTTACTGTATAAGTCTATTTCCAGGCTCTATTTTTGCCATACCAGGTTAAGCAATCCCAGAAATCTCATGTAGACCAAGTTTAAAGATTTTGAATATTTGCCCTGGCAAGACTTTTACATTTCTTTAAATGCCTTTTTTTCTCCATGCCTTTATTTACTACATTTGAGGTCAAAGGCCTGGATTTCTTTATTCCATGTATACTTCAAAACAATTAAACAATTACTAGTATACTCCTTTCTATCCTTAAAAACAATTAAATTTTAACTGTCTCTATCCTTTATTTGTTTGGTTGTGGGAGGCAACCAGCATCTATGGTTTGCCTTCCTCTGAGCAGCCAGCTATTTCAGTACTGCAGGGCTCCCAGCAGTTCTGAGCTCAAGCCTTTTGTATAGTTGTAAACCATGGAAAGAAATTCCTGTGTGGCTCAGGCAAAATCTGTAGCCTGTTAAGAAGCCAATTCTCCCCTCCTCTTAATTTTATATCATGGTGTCTGTATTCCATCCAAGAATCTCTAAATAATTTTTAATGGTGAGTTCTTACCTGCCACATTGTGCAACATCTGTAGCAGTGAGTGAGTTAGTTAAAGTGCTTTGGCTCCCAGCGGATCATGCACAGTTATATCTGCCTGAGAGTTCCCTGGGTTTGAGAATGAAAGACACACACCAGCTAATTTTGGTATGCCTTGACTGGCTCAGTGACTGGACATTTCTAATCCTCCCTGCAGTTAGCATACATTCTCCCCTCCAACTTTCCTAAGTCAACTCGCTAAATCAACATTTCATCTCTGGTACCCCAGACACAGTCAGGGAGTGGCCCCAGGGCCGCTTTCCCGAATGCTCACATGGCTGATCGCTTTCTTTCCTGCAGCCCTTACTTTCCTCTGCTCTCCTGTCATTTGCTATCCTCCTCTTCTTCTCCTCTCTCTCAGTCTCTTGCCCTCGAAATCTAAAAGTGCTGCCCCATCTCCCTGCCCAGCCAGTGTCTGTGCAGCAATTCTTTATATCAGTTGAAGCCAGCTGGGGGCAGGGACTCTCAGGTCTGGAAGCGCAGCTTTTTGGGATCCAAAATAATACACAGCATTAGAACCAATCCCCAACAGAAGAGGCAACTCAGTGGTTAGAGTACCAGCTGCCCTCCCAGAGGACGCAGGTCAGGTTCCCAGCATCCATGTGGCAGTTCACAGCCATGGCTCTCCGTTTCCAAGGCCTCTGGCCTTTGTGGGGCACTGCATGCACATGGTACACAGACTCCCATGGAGGCAAACACCCAGACACAGTAAATAAGGTAAATCTAAAAAATAGTGATAATAAAAAACAAAATAATGAAACAAAAACGCAGCTTCCTAAGAGGGGAAGGTAGCTTGGGACTGGGTTGCCATGAAGCCGCTCGGCTGTGTAATTTGAAAATGTGAGACAGGCAGCAGGCAACAGCCACTCTGGTCTTCCCTCTGTGACACTGGCCTGTCTGACTGGGACTGGAAGAGATTCTGGCTTAGTGTTTTGCCCGGGGAGCTGAGAAGAAATGCTCTGTCCCCTCTCGCACCCCAAAATGCCTCCTGCCCAACATGTGGCCCCTCCATGCCTTCTCATTTACTTGGAAGCAGGGCCTTGCTATATAGCCCAGGCTGGTCCAAACTCCATATCCTCCTATCCCAACCTCCCAAGTTCTGGGATCACATGCCTGACTGTGTTGGGCATTTCATTTACTTATTCTTGTTTATTGAGACAGACTTTCATGTAGCCCATTCTGGCCTGGGGTTGCCTATGTATCTGAGGCTGGCTTTCAACTTGCAATCCTCCTACCCCAGACTCCTGAGAGCTGGGATGACAGGAGTGTGCCCCCATACCTGACTGGGTCTGCCTCTCAAAAACTAAGACCTGCCACAGAAGCTGGACTGGACTGTGGCTATTGACATGCCCCATATGCCACCTTCCCTGAGACTCCTAACAGCTGCTTTTTGTCCAATTTGATTTAATGATTCTCCAAAACCTTCCTGCTGGCTCAGGTTCACAGCCAGCAGGAAGGCTATGTGGGAGGCCATGGCTCTCTGGGAACAGAGGTAGACACTGATCCAGAGAAAGGTCTAGAAGCCTTGAGAACTTACAAGCTTGGATGCTGTCCAAGGCAGTATTCGGTGAGTGCCTTGTCCCAGAAATCGAGGACAGGGACATTTCCTTCCACTGGGGCCCAACCCTGCAGGATGAACAGCGCTCTTGCCACTGTTGGACAGTCCTCCTGGGGACAGAGCCCTTTGTCATGTTCAAGGGAAGGGACCTAAGAAACCTGGAATAACCTGTTCTTAGCAAGCCAGAGGCTTAGGCCAAAAGGAGTGCCTGTGACCACCAACAGCTTGTGGGGCACCTGGAAGCAGTCATGGGGATGGAGCCCCCAAGTTGCTGTGTCTATAGGGCATTCAGAATGTTTGTGGGGACCACTCAGAGTACTTGTTGCAGGGTGTGGGGTGCTCGATCTCCAACCAGAGTCCACATGAGGGACCCCAGGCTAACCCCTCCTCTATCAGTGTTCACTCTTCTCTCCTTTGGGGTGTTGATGATGTAGGGGCAAGGGAAGTAGAGATCAGATCTTATTAGAAAACCTGCCTCATCTGTGGCAGAGAAAGGATGCAGCGTCTTGGCTGGAGGCAGAGCCAAGGAGGGAGAGAAGAGTTAGCAGGGATCTGCCTTTGCCCCTGTAGTGACTTGATGTGGTTCCTGGGGCTGCCTGTGGTGCCGTGGCATTCTGGAGGGTGGGATGTCACAGCCTCAGCAAAGCTGTTGTACCTTCCATCTAGGCACAGAAGATTGTAGGGCACCATGTCCAGCAGAGCTGTGTTCCTGGTGGCCTCTGAGAATGGAGCCATGAATCTCCCAAGGCTGCATTCTGCTGGCCCTGGGTGGCCGGTCCCACCCGTCACTGTTGTGACAGCTACAAATAAAGCTGTGATTTTTCCTAGGGGCCCTCCTGCTCCAGCTGCCTCTGCTCTCCAAACCAACCAGCCATCAAGGCCTGGCCTGAAGCAGCACAGATTCCAAAATCTCCTGAGGCTAGACCTCTGCTCACCCCATACAGGAACTCCCACAGGCCCACCCTCTCTGTTTACAAAGTGCACCTTAGCCCTTCCTTACTGCCAGGCTAGAATGGATGTGTCTGATAAAAGATGTGACATTTTGTTTTGAAAATGAGATGTAGAGCTAATCCCGCACTGCTGCGGGACATGTTCACAGTGGCCAGCTCCCCACTTCTGTAACACACACCTGGGGAGCGTCCACACGGAAAGAATACCAGGTCAGCTGGAACCAGGCCACATGAGACATGTGTCAGGAGTCTGTGGTGGATGGGGCCCAAATAGAGAGGAAGAGGTAACTGCCACCTAAAGTCCTCTTATCCAGCCCTGGCCCTTAAAGGCCCACCATCTTGAAGTGTAGCACCATGCTGGTCCTTCGGCATATGGCCCATTGGTGGCTGTTGCAGACCCTACCATTAGCAGGATCGTAGTCAGGTCTATTGCTGTGATAAATACCATGACCTGAAAGCAGCTGGAGAGGAGCGGGCTTGTTTGATCGTATGGGAAGTCAGGACAGGAATTGGGAAGCAGGAGCTGATGCAGACCTGATGGAGGGTGCTGCTTACTGACTTGCACCTCGTGGCTGGCTCAGCCTGCTGAGCCGTGAACCCAGGACCACCAGCCCAAGGATGGCACCACCCACAATGCACTGGGCCCTTCCTCATCAATCACCAATTAGGAAAATGTACCACGGGCAAATCTGATGGGGCAATCCCTCAGTCAAAGGTCCCCTTTCCCAGATGAGTCAAGGTTGGTATCAAGTTAACGAAAACCACCCACCACAGGACCCTTATCAGACACTGTCTGTCCCCCAACACTGCAACCTCAAGGGCCCAGTTTGCAACCTTCACTCTTTTAAAAGAATTATTCTCTGTTTATTGGGGAAGGTGTGAGCTTGCCTCATTGTGCTTGCAGACCTCAGAGGCCGAGTTAGGGAATCATTTCTTCCCTCATGATGATCCCAGAGATTGAACAAGCTGCTTTGCTGGCTGAGCCATCTTGCCTGCCCCACCCTTACTCTTGTGCCTCCCTGTGTGAGCCCTCCTATCACCCTGTCTAAACCCCAGCCCTCCTCCTATTCTCCTCCTCTTCTTTTTCCTCCTCTTCTTCCTCCTCTTCCTCCTCCTCCTCCTTCTCAGTTCTCTACCCTTCAGGAAAGATCTGGCATCAGGTGACAAAGAAAGGCAGGGCTGTAAGTTCCATACCCAGAGCCTCCTGCAGTGTCCCCTCCTCTCAATGACTCCCTGGTCTCAGCTTTGGTCTTGAAGTGCCATGTCAATGTCCTGGGGCACCAAACACAAACAATGAAGCTCTGCCCCTGCCCCACAGAGCTGTGGTGTCAGGGACACAGCACAGACCCAAGTGGATAGAGAGCTGAGAAGAGAAGCCCAAGGGTCCAAGTGACCCTGATATGTGGGAGCGACATCCATGCTGGGTCCTCACAGGCTCTGGAATAGACTCTGCATTGCTGTGCAGTGCACAGGGCCAGATGAAGTTCCCAGAGGAATGGAAGGGGCGCATGGCTAAGCCCTGGGCTAATGTTGGCCTCAGCCTTGGGTCTCGATGTTCTGTCAAGTGGGAGGCACAGGGGTGGCCCTGAAGTGGCTGAGTTCTATCTATTCTGACATGGGGAGAGGAGAAGGAGACTATGTCCAGCATGTCAGAGGGAGCAGCAAAGGCAAGATGTCCATACCTCAGGATGGAATCAAACTCCTGGGCAGGAAAGCTCAGTCCCCTTGGAGAACATTGTCCCAAGCCCAGGCTGGCCTCCGTGTCTCGGTCCTCCTGTCTTGGCCTCCCAGGTTCAGGGATGGGGAAGTAAGCATGTGTCTGTTTCCTTGTTTAAACTGCCACCTGTTCACCCCTTTGGTGGAGAGCGAGAACTGTGCTCTGTGGGGGGAACCAGGTGGTGCATGGCATCTGCATGGGGGTCGGGGAGGACAACAAAGACATCTGGTCATGGCAGGCTCACAGGTGGAGGGTTGGGTACAGCAGCTGGTTGGGACGAGCAAGGTGGCAGGATGGCCCAAAGGCCAAACCCAGTGCTCAGAGACCCACATGGTCTTGATCAATCACAGTAGCGTTAAAGGCCGGCTCTGCTCAGCCCCTGAAGCCTGCTCTGTCTGCCCAGAGGCAGAGCCAGTTCACCTCTAGCCGGCTCTGGCCTGCCATCTCCAGAAAGACAGCTCTTGGTCCTGTGGTGCCAAAAAAAAAAAAACCATCCCCAGGCCTTCTGTGCTCTCTGAGCACACTGTGGCACTCGGCCTCCTGTCCACTCAGTTGGCCACCCTGCAGATGAGGCATCTGCAATCCTGTTTGGAGCCTCTGCTGTCTCCCCAAAGTATCCCTCTGACCTGGACTTCTGATGCATACTGAGCCTGGCCCCAGGGGGATGGAGGAGGGACACAGGAGTTGGGGAAAGCAGTAAGAAGCAACAAGAGCCTCTGCGTGGTAGTCACAGCAGGGACTCCCTGCCTAGCCCCATGGAGGAATTCCACAGAGTTCACCCCCTGTTTAGAGAGGAGCACAAGCTTCCCTCTGCAACCCGGACCCAGCCATGTGGCCATGCACCTGTCAGTCACTAACAGTGACTCCCCTGGGAGACAGTGCAAGCATGGGGACAAAGGACACCAGCCTAGGAGGGGCTGGACAGGCATCAGGCACCATTCACAAGACACAATGGCTTCATGCATGGAGGGACTCAGCCTCCTTGTCAGTATCGTAGCTCATATCTAGTCACAGGGCAGCCACAGGGTCAGGTCATGTGTCTTACCTGTAGGACAGACCCAAGATAGGGTGTCAACACTCACAGCAGGGACCAGGTACTGGGTTCTTGGCACCTCCCTAAGCCTTAGCCTCTGCACACAGCCTCAGCTCGCACCTTTTACTGACTCTCAGGGCCTCTCTGACCTTTGGGGTTGGGGCAGGCCATCAGTCTGGTGATGTCCTTCCTCACTAGAACGCACAGCTTCCTGTCCACTGTCCTGTGTTTCTGCATCAGAATCTGTCCCTTTGCTGGATTTAGGAGATTTCCATATTCCCAGGACTGTAGTGCTGTGGTCATGTCTCTATCACATGAAGGTTTATAAAATAAGTCAAGGAACATGGAGGCCAAGCTGTACATGAATGGACAGACAGATGGGTGGGATCATAGATGGATAATGGAGAGACAGAAGTACTTGGCATATTTATTCAGGGAGTACCACACAGGTGGCTTTGTCGCTGCCCTTGCCAGCACAGAGAAGTGAGCTGCTGTCCTGGGACTCTAGGCCTTTGATGCCCATCTGTCCTCTAGCTCCAGTGGCTTCTGGACAATTACGAGACAGCGGAAGGTGTGAGCCTGCCCCGCAGCTCCCTGTACAACCACTACCTACGCCACTGCCAGGAGCACAAGCTGGAGCCGGTCAACGCTGCGTCCTTCGGCAAGCTCATCCGCTCTGTGTTCATGGGCCTGCGCACACGACGCCTGGGGACCAGGTGGGCGATAACCCCTAGGGCTCCCTGCATCTCATGCCAGCCCTGCCTCCTCTCTTCCCATGTCAGAGACCCAGCTCCCAAAGCCCACAGGCCTGCAGCCCCAGTGGAGACTTCATGACTGTCCAGGGTTAAGGTGGGGAGACACTGGAAAGAGACGGCAGGACAGGGCTGACACAGAGCTCACACTCATTTTATAAATTTTGTTGTTGGTTTGGTTTTGAGACAGGAGCTCACTATGTAGTTCAGGCTGTCCTTGAACTCACAAAGATCCACCTGCCTCTGCCTCCCAAGTACTCAGATTAAAGCCTGTTCCACTATACTGGACTCATTCCATTTTTTAAATCCATTTGAAATTCCTCTGAATAAGCTGTTTTTATTTTTATTTTTTTTCTTTTGAGACAGTCTCATGTAGCCCAGACTAGCTTCACACTCATTACATATCTAATGATGTTGAACTGCTGCCCCTCCTGCCTCCACCTATGTGTCATCCCTTGAGCATGACAAGGCCACCTCCTGTTCCTTCTTGTTACTTCATAAGATACACCCTTTTTCAAAATGGAATTTAGAGCCTGGCGTGGTACACCTGTCACCCACACTTGAGATGTGTCGCCATGTTCTCGGGCTGTAAGTGCATCTCAGAGCAGCTGTGAGGTGAGGTATGAGGGAACATGGGCAAGAGCTGTCATGCATAGTCACAGTAAGACCTGGGCTGGACAAAGGTGGCCACTTTCTCCATGCAGGACATCCCAGAGCCTTTATCACACTAACAAGAGAGAGGCCCCCCCCCACCAGAGGCTGCTACACATAGAATGACCCCATGACTGCCAAGCCAGAGTAGCCAAACCTAAGCATCTACTCTGTAATGTTTTATTCCAGGGGCAACTCAAAGTACCATTACTATGGGATCCGCCTGAAGCCAGATTCCCCACTGAACCGACTGCAGGAAGACACACAGTACATGGCCATGAGGCAGCAGCCCACACACCAGAAGCCTCGGTGAGTGATGCCTGCCAGGCCAGCCAGGCCCTGCAGTCCTCAATCCCAGGGAGGATGCTTCAACAGTGTCCCCAAATGTGACAGGCAAGACACTCCACAAGTCTTGTGTTCTGCCTCCAGTGTGTTTGGACAGATACTCGGTGACATGTGGTGTCAGATGAGGGACATCTTATTGCCTAAACCATGTCCTCCTTGTGTCCCTCCCACCCAGATCTTGGCAACACACATTTTTCTTTTGTTTTCATTTATTTTCTTTTTGGGTATCTATATTTCTATTTTTTCTAGAAGAAAATTATAATTGAATCCATAGACCCTAATTATCTTGTTTTATTGAGGTACTGAGAACCTCAAATACCCTAAGCAGGGGCCCTACCCCTGACCACGCCCCCAGCCCCTCACTGGGAGATTCTAGGCAGAGCTCTACCCATGACCACACTCCAAAGCCCCTTACTGGTTCCTTTCAGGACCAGCAGACACGAGCAAGCCTTCATCTTTGTCAAGGGACATCCCAGAGACACCTCAGTGGTACCTTCTTCCTCCCCCAAGAGACCTCACCTCACGGCCCTTGGCTGTCGCAGCTAGCTTGGCCAGCAGTGTCTAGGAGGCTAACTGGTCTGAGCACCTTTCCCCTCTGTGCACCTATATGATGTTTTTAGTAGATCCAGCCCAAAGTAAATCCAAAGTCAGAATCTCCACACAGTAATGAAACATCTAGCATCTGCATCAAGGGTCACCTGCTCCAGAGGGAAAACAGCACGGAAACGTGCTGTGGGTGATGTCATACAAGGGGAGTCTGCTCGTACTGGAATACCATTGAGCCAGGAAAATGAAGGACATTGTAATGTCTGCTCCGATGTGAATGGGCACACGAGCCAGACACAGGACACACGGCAGGGTCTCCCTCCCAGGAAGCTCCTGCTGCCAGCACAGTCACAAAGACAGGAAGGGGTAGAATGTTAGTTGTGGAGCTGGATGAAGAGGACATCTGTGTGACAGCTTCCTGCCCCTGAGCCTGACACCCAGCAGCACTCAGCAGCACTGCTCCTGGGCCCAGCGCTGTCCAGTGCTGGACACTTTCCACAGTTCAGGTCCCACTACTGGGAAAGAAAGAATACTTGTTGTTGACTGCTGTTAAAAATGACACACCACCCACGTGCATGCGCACACACACCGAGTCCTCTGTGCTCCCTGGGCTCATCCAGAAAGGGTTGCTGAGGACTCATGGTAGCATGTATGTCCTCTGCTCAGGTATCGGCCAGCCCAGAAGTCAGACAGCCTCGGGATGGCAGTGCTCACAGCAACATGCATGGCACGCCCGAGCAGGCCATGGCCACTCAGGCCAACATCACCAGCAGTACATAGGTGAGTGTGGAGCCTGCTCCACCGTGTATACAGTTGTAGATGAGTCGTCCTCTGACACCTCTGAGATTCTAGAATGATCAGTGTCTACTCAGACAGCAGATATGTGAGATGACCGTAGACTAATGAATGACGAGGATGTGGCAGACAGTGAATGGCAAAGTGACTGCCATGATGATGGTGACCTTGGGTCCCGGCAGTGCACCCAGAGCTGAGCACAGAGACTCCTCTGTGACTGTCCTTATAGCCCAGGCTGATCTGAACTCCTAACCCTTGTGAGTACTGGGGTGACAGGTCACTGTGGTGCTGAGCATGGGACCCAGGGTCTCATGTATCTGAACAAGCACTCTAGCCACTGACCAAGCCCCAGACTGGCTGCTTCGGTGACGTTTCTGAGACATTGCTTACCCTGGGTCCAGAATAATACCTAAGGAACTGACATCCACAGTTGCCACATGACGACAGCACTATTGCGTGTCTCCAGTGCCTGTGTCCCCTGGAGCCTGTATGTGTGACATGTGTGGATTGTCTCTCCCCAGATGTGTCCCACGTCTTCCCAGAGTTCCCAGCACCTGACCTAGGCAGCACGCTACTGCAAGAGAATGTCACCCTTCATGACGTGAAGGCCCTGCAGCTGGTGTATCGCAGGCACTGTGAGGTAACCACCTACTCAGTCACACTCAATCCCCACCTGCAGCTCCCTTGCACCTCACTAGATCTGCGTCCCTCTGGAGGCCAGAGCCCATGTCCCCCAACTAGATGGACCTTCTCCCTGGGCACCGTCTCTGCCTGTTCTCTCTTTACTAGCAAGGCCCCTTTGGGGACCTCAGAAGACCCCACAGCTGCCCGGAGCACCAGGCACAAGACCAAGCCTAGCCCCTGACAGGCTGTTCCACTCCTAGGCTACCTTAGATGTCGTCATGAACCTCCAGTTTCAGTACATTGAGAAGCTGTGGTTGTCCTTCTGGAACTGCAAGGCCACCTCCAGTGATGGCCGTGCTTCGCTGCCTGCCAGGTGACACCCCTGACCCCAGGGCAGGGCAGACTCAGCCCATGTGCTCCCCAGTTTAATCCCAAGGCAATCTCCTGTTGACACCTTCCTATGTCTAAGCTGTCTGAGGAGGTGCCTAGATACCCCTTCTCTGTGCTTTTAGACTTGGTGTTGTCCTGACACCTCCTGCTTCTGCAGCAGTTGTACACCTGGTCTGCTGTAGTTCTGGGGACCCCGAGCCTGCACATGCTAGGCAGGGCCTGTTCCCCTGAGCCATGGTCCCAACTCTCTTGCTGTAGCTCAGGCTGGGCATGGCTTTGTCATCCTCCTGCCTTGGGTTCCTGAGTATAAGGATGATATGCCTATGCTACCAAGTTGTGACCCAGCCCAGAGACTACAGTGACTTGCATCATCCTTAGGGGACCCAAAAGGGCTACACAGCTGCCTGAGCAGCGTGAGTAAGGGGCAGGACAGTGCCCTAAGCCCCTGAGCAGAGCCTGCTTAGAGGCTGGTTCCCTCTGCACTCTGTGTGGTCTCTACCCTGTTTCTCTGGGCTCACCTGTGTTCCCTCCCTCTCCCACAGCGATGAGGAGCCAGAAGTCACCCTCCTCCCCAAGGACAAACTCATCTCTCTGTGTAAATGTGAGCCTATCCTACAGTGGATGCGAAGCTGCGATCATATCCTGTACCAGGCACTGGTGGAAACCCTTATCCCAGATGTGCTGCGGCCTGTCCCCAGTAAGCGGTCCCATCCCAAAGCCCTGCCCCCCAGAGCCACCACTCAATCCTGTGGTGTCCCCTCACTTGCCAACTCCTCCCTGTTCCTGACTCCTGAGCCCTGCTAGGCAGCAGGGTGCTAAGAACAGGCCAGAGCAGGTACCTAGCTTTCCAGAAGGTTCCCTGGAGTAAGGGCGTCCAAGAGTCATCAATTAGGAAAACCACTGTGGCCACCTCAGTTTCAAGGGCACATAAGGCCATCCATGGGCATCAGGGATGCTTGCTAGGAGAAATGGCCAAGACAGGCCCATTAGAGAGGGGATTACCCATAAATCCAGACAGCCTTGGACCTACAGAGGCCCTGCCCAGCTCAGTGCCCATGGCCCCAGGGTGGGCAGCAAACCCAGCTTCGATCTTGGATGCACTCCCTGCAGATACGTGTATGTGGGACTATTAGTATCTACCAGTCTAGATCTTTCTAAATGCCTTGAGGAGCTTCCTGCCAGAAGTTAGAAACAGAGCTGTGGTCTTTCCTGGGGACCAGCCAGGGTGACATTCTGAATCTCAGGAAGATAATGATGTTGGAACATATTTTCTTCAAAAACAGTCTGAAAATAAATTAAAGTTCAAAGGAAAGTAAAAGTAGCCTGATTACCCTCATGGTGGCTCACACCTTTTACTCCAGCACTTGGAAGGCAGAAGCAGGCAAGTCTCTAAGAGTTCGAGGCCAACTTGGTCTACAGAGTGAGTTCCAGATCAGCTATGTAGAAAGACCCTGCCCTGAAAATAAAATCTCAAAAAGATTTAGGCTTTCTGTAGAAAGTCTAAATTTCTTCTGAAGGCAAGTCAGCATAAAATAAATTCAGATGTTGACAGAACACAGTTCATGGGTGCATACATGTGTGTGCATGCATGTGTGTGTGCATATCTAACCCTGATGCTGTGGTTCTGGTGATGTGTACATTTTGATTGTGGCAGCCCAGGCAATGCTGGGCGCTGGGCAGTGTCCCTGGTCTCCATAGCAGGAGTTCCATCACTATGCTGGCACGAGTATTCCCAGTGTCTCCTCAGCCCTGGGGACAAGTGTCTGCTCCCCACTCTCACTTGGCACCTCCTCCCTGAGTGTCCAGGACCCTATCACCCTGAGGCTGCCACTTGTCCTTCCATGGTACTTCCGCCTATACTGGCATCATCTACACGGCATCTGATGGACCCCATTGGTGGGTCCTCACCCTACTGATGCCACTCACCATGAGCCTCTGGTTCGCCCTTCCAGGTTCCCTTACCCAGGCTATCAGGAACTTCGCCAAGAGCCTAGAGGGCTGGCTCATCAATGCCATGAGTGGCTTCCCTCAGCAGGTCATCCAGACCAAGGTACCAGCACGTGTGGGTCTGGGCTCCCCTGGGCTGCCCAGGCCACTTCCCTTGTGTGTCTAGGAAAATGAGCCTCCCAGGATGCTGTGGGGGTGGGAGAGGAGCTGGCAGGGAAAGGACCATAGATGGCCCTGGAGGTGACATTCTTGGGCCACTGTAGAGCAGACAGCTGCATTGTTTGACAAGTGGGACTTTGATTTCCTTCCCTGACCAGAGTCTTCAGTATAAATCTGTGGTCTAGGTACTCTGGAACGTGTGTGTGGGGATGCTGGGGCTGGGCTGGGGCTGGGGCTGGGGCCATGGCTCAGGGGGTAACATTTGCCACACAAGCATGAGGACCTGAATGTGGACTCTGTCACAAAAAAAAAAAAAAAAGCTGTGCATGGTGGTGCACACTGTGACACCAGCACTAAGGGCTCGCCAGAATAGCCACTAGTCTAATCTGCAAGTCCTGTCTCAAAAAAGTACAGTGCCGAGGTCCGGGAGGTGGCTCTGTGGGTAAGAGCTCTTGCCAGCAAGCCTGAGTGGATCCCTGGGACCCACATGGTGGAAGGAGAGGACCAACTCCCACAAGTTGTCCTCTGACCTCTACACACACACCATCACATGTGTGCATTCACATACTAATAGATAAGAAAAAGGTACCACATGGTAAGGTGCAGAGTGAAGACCCTAACTTCAGCCCCTGGCCTCCATACCCCCACCCACACCCACACATAAACCAGCTTGGTGGGTGTGAGGATTCTAGGCCCCCACCCCACTCCCTGAATCTTACAAAACAGTCTCATTTAGCCCAAAATTTGTCTTCCAACTCATAATCCTCCTGCTTCAGTTCCCTGAGTTCTGGGACATCCCACCCCATCGGGATCTGTATCTTTAGCATCCACTGGGGACTTCCAGAAGCAGTGACAACCACAGGGCCAGGAGGAAAAGCCCTTAGATGTGCCCTGTGGTGGGCTGGCTACAACCTTCACATACCCCTGCACCCTCAGTCTGTGTGTGTACTCACTTGCCTAACGCAGCAACACCAAGGTGGAAGGGTCTATCCTGGAGCATGTTTGGAGGGCACAGTGCATCATGGGCAGAGCAGACTGCTGGGCACCCGTGTCTGCCCTGCTCAGCCAGTGGGACGTGCTTCCCCTCCTCAGTTAGGCAATCTAGATGATTCCTCAGTGAGATGGGTCCAGGGGCTAAGATGGGTCCTCTTACCTACAGGCTCCTCCACCCTGCCCCTTCCTCCTCTGCTATCCCAAGTCTCCACAGGCCTGCAGGGAGCAGGGCGGTGCGTGTGCATGTGTGCATTTGTCTGTCCATCCCCCATGCAGGAGCTTTGCTGACCTGTCCCTGGGTCCCTCATAGGTGGGTGTCGTAAGTGCCTTCGCACAGACGTTGCGGCGCTACACGTCCCTCAACCACCTGGCGCAGGCGGCACGTGCCGTGCTGCAGAACACGTCACAGATTAACCAGATGCTGAGTGACCTCAACCGCGTGGACTTTGCCAATGTGCAGGTGACTTGGCAGTGACATCCGCTTGCTCCGCCTTGCTCTGGGCTGAGCCCTCCTTACCCAGGCTGACCAGCAAACCACAGGTGGATGCAGCAGGCTGCTCATCTCTCCCTGGCCTGTACATCTGCAGTGAAAAGCCTGAGGCCTGAGCACAGCCACCAGCCACCTGCTACCTTGTCTGGACTCCTTTGGTAGCCCGTTTAACAAGCAGTGTTCTTGTCTGTTTTCGTTCCAAATGTTCCCAGCTGCTGGACCTTGTGTGACTGGCTCTGTCTTGCCAGAAAAATACAAACAACTGCAGAGTTGAGGACGGCCCCTGGGGCTTGAAGGCCATCCTTTCAGCAGATTGTGAGCCTTTGTAAAATTCAGTGGCACATATTTGTCATCACACTTAGGAGACTGAGCCAGGAAGATTGGGAGTTTAGCCTAACCTGGGCTACCTCCTGAGAGTTTGTCCATAAACAAGGAAAGGTGGAGTTGGGGTTCAGTGGGCCGAGCACCCTCCTAGCAATGCACCAAACCCTGGGCCCCATCCCCAGCAACACATCAGGGTCATCTCAGCAGTTTGAAGCCAGCCTGGGCTACATGAGCCCCTGTCTCAAATAAATACAATAGAAGATCCCCAGGCCCTCACCAACTATGCCTTTGCAGGAGCAGGCCTCATGGGTGTGCCAGTGTGAGGAGAGCCTGGTACAGCGTTTGGAGCATGACTTCAAGGTTACCCTGCAGCAGCAGAGCTCGCTGGACCAGTGGGCCGGCTGGCTGGACAACGTAGTCACCCAGGCGCTGAAGCAGCACGCAGGCAGCCCCAGTTTCCCCAAGGCTGCACGCCAGTTCCTGCTCAAGTGGTCCTTCTACAGGTGAGCTGGGTCACCCCACATCCATGGTAGGGAGATGCCACCCCTGAGGTCCAAACACCCTGCATCCCCCACCCCTTCAAAAAAGAGAATAAAAAAATAAAAGAATAAAAACAAAACAAATTAAAAACACAGAAGCGTCCTGTGACAGCCTTCACCTGCGATGTCAGTTCTGACTCGGGATTCACCTGCGATGTCAGTTCTGACGCGGGACAGGAGACTCTGCTCTTGCAATGTACTGGGGTTTAGTTTTCAGCCCCCATCTGGTGACTTACAACATCTGCAGCTCCAGTTCCAGGCAGTTGGCCACCTGGGGCACTGCACCCTCAGGGTGCATCACAGGTAGACAACACGTTAAAAAAGGGGGGGGGGAGGTGTCTGTGTGGCATACAACTTTAATCTCAGCACTCTGGAAGCAAAAGCGGGAGGGTCTCTGAGTTTGAGGCCAACCTGGTCTACACAGTGAGTTCCAGGACACTTTGAGCTATGTAGAAAGACTGTCTCAAAAATAAATATTAAATACACAAGTATGGGTTTTTGTTTTGTTTTGTTTTGAGACAAGGTTTCTCTTTATAGCCCTGACTGTCCTGGAACTCTCTCTGTAGACCAGGCTGGCCTCAAACTCAGAAATCTGCCTGCCTCTGCTTCCCAAGTGCTGGGATTAAAGGCGTGTGCCACCACTGCCCGGCCAGATGTATGTTTTAAAAGAGCTAAAAATCAAGCAAAAAAGTGCTGAGTGTACTGTCTTGTACCCACCCACCTGCATCCCCTCTGTCCCTGCGTATGTCTGGGAACCTGATGGCCTCAGCAGGCAGCCCTTGCAGTACTTGCAAGCTCAGAGCATCCCAGAGGTGCCAGGCCAATACCCCAGGCTCAGTTTAGAGATGGTACCCATTCTCTGTCCCTGTGTCCCCAGCTCCATGGTGATCCGTGACCTGACCCTGCGTAGTGCCGCCAGCTTTGGCTCCTTCCACCTTATCCGGCTGCTGTATGATGAGTACATGTTCTACCTGGTGGAGCACCGCGTGGCCCAGGCCACCGGGGAGACACCCATTGCTGTCATGGGCGAGGTGAGGCCAGGGTGACCCAGAGGCCCAGATCCACCCAGACACCCACATAGTAGCTCACAACTATATGTAACTCCCTCTCCAGAGGAATCTAATGCCTTCTTCTGGCCTCTGTAGGTACTACACACACACACACACACACACACACACACACACACACACACACACATTTGCCTCCTAAAAAGGCAAAGAACTGAAGCCACTGGAAGGCCTGTGCTCTATGGGAGCCATTTTTGGGGACCTGCAAGAGCAGGGGCTCAGCCCACACAACCCTTTCAGAGCCTAGTCCTTCCTAGTCACTCACCCCAGGGCCTGACTGGAGGGACCCATGACTGTCACCTGTGCAGGCTTGTGACTCTCCCTTCTCTTACAGTTCAATGATCTGGCCTCCCTGTCGCTGACCCTGCTGGACAAAGGTGGGTATATCCTGGTTCCCAGTCCCTTGCACAGTACTAGAGGTGCCATTGTGGCAGCCTCTGTGGTGGGTTGAGAATCCCAGGAACTGGTGTGCAGGTGATCAACTGGGCATGGGCTCCAGTGATATCCTGTGGTAGCTTAACAGGGTGTGAGGAGAGATTATCACTGACCAGTCTGGGTGGCTGAGGCCAGTGGCTAGTGACCACTGGAGACCTGGGTTAGAAGGCCAGCCTGTTGATGCACCCAGGGTGACCAGACAGGACATGGGGCAGGTTGACCTGAAGCAGAGGTGAGGCAAGTTTCACAGGCCAGTCTGTTCATAGTGGCACCTCTGTCCCCTCATCCCTGCAGAGGACATTGGGGATGGACACAGCAGTGAGGCAGATGTGGATGGCCGCAGCCTGGGCGAGCCCCTGGTGAAGCGGGAACGGAGTGACCCCAGCCACCCACTGCAGGGCATCTAGCCCCTTCCCTAGGCGTCTTCCACGTGCTTCCGGAAGGCGTCACCTGGCCCTCTAAGGACCTGGACTCTCAGCTGTATCACACTAGTGCCTCTTCAATGATGCCATGTTTACTGTGACCCAAGTTGGCATGGGGTGCCCCACCCACAGGGTACTAGAGACTGTGGGGAACTAAGATGGCCACTCAGCTGCCATACTCTGCTAAGGTGCCCCTGACCCTGGACTGTCCCCCAGAAGACAGCCTCTGTGTCAACATCCTCCCCTGCTGTTTGTGTGAGTTGTGAGGCACATCCCCAGAAATGTCCCAGCCACCTTGGTGGCTTTTCCACTCAGCTGCTCCCAACTTAACCATCATTTCAAAGAACCCCACTCTAGCAGAGCCCAGAGTGGGAGGAACCGTCCTGCTCTCAGGCCACTGTGTGGAGACTCTGCTGCCATCTCCATGAGCCTCATGGCCTCTCATGGACAGGCAAGGCCTCCAGGCACACACCCTGGGTCACAGATGTTAACCACATCTCATCTCATCATGGACAGGTCCAAGCCCCAAAAAGATAACAGGCTCCAAGCAGGGCCAGTCAAACCCAGATACTAGGCCCAACTGCTTGGCTCTAGACTTTCTGTCCAATTCACAGTTGACACCAAGATAACGTATGGGGGCCTGGGTTGGGTTTTCCCAAGCAGCCGCAGAGGACAGCACCATGTCCACACCTCCCAAACAGTACTCCAAAACCTGTGCTCATGGCAGTGCCTGGGCCTCTGCAGTCTTCCAGACACCTTCCCCAAACTAGCCATGCTTGCTGCTGGCCTGTGGCCTACCCCTTCTCAACCCCAGAACGTGAGATCTCTGCAGACAAATGGAACACCAAGGCCTATTGGGCCCTGAGTTCTAGAGGCCCCAACATATTACACCTTCCTGCTGTCGCCATGTTGAGAATTCTGCCCCAACACAAGCCCCACCCTCCCACACCTAAGAAGCACCTAATGAAATACTATAGTTTCTTTTTGGAAAAAATGTTCCCCCAATAGTTTTCTGCTGTAATTGTTCTTAGAAGGTTCTTGTGAATGTGTCCATCGCAACATACCTGGCGTCCATGTTTGTTCATTCAGGCGGCACTGGTCACCCACACGAGCCGTTAGGCACAACAGCTTTAAAGGACACTAATGATTACAGTGACTGCACTGACCAGTGGCTCCCCCTTGTGGAAAGCAATACACACTGGATTTTTGCCTCACACTGTGTTGTCCTTTGTTGAGTAGGTAGATCCCCATCCATACTCCAGCTCCAGAGGATCTAATGGGTGTCTTCCAAACTCACTCTGGGGCCCCATGGCTCCTCAAGAGCTGAGCCTTTGACCTCAAGGTCAATCCCTTCTGGGAGTGATGGACTTGTGTCCCTAGCAAGGCCAGCTTGGAGCTGGTGGCAGCAGAATCTGCTTGCACAGGGTGGCCCTTCCAGACCCAACAGAATAAATGCCCGCTCTTGTTCCTGGCACCCAACAGGTACCTCTCCTAGGAACTTGGGTGTATGTATCCAGAAGTGGCCCCTTGGTTCATAGATATACCCAGTAGGTGAGTCTGGTGGTGATGAGCCTGACCTGCTTCAACTCTGCTCTCCCACACGATGGAGAGAGAGTTCAAGGGATACTGGTCCTTCATGGTTTGAGAAAAAACTTTTAAGATTTGGGAGCTGGAGAGATGGGTTAGTGGTTTGAGCACTGGCTGCTTCTGCAGAGGACCCAGGTTCGATTCCCAGCACCCACAGGGTGGTTTACAACCATCTGTAACTGCAGTTCTGTGAGATATGACGTCCCTTTCTGGCCTCCACAGGTATTGCATGTATAGTGCATAGTGCACAGACACATCTGGGCAAAGCACCCACACACATGAAATACTTTTTTGTTTAAAAAGGGTGGAGGGGCTGGAGAGATGGCTCCGTGGTTAAGAGCACTGACTGCTCTTCCAGAGGTTCCAAGTTCAATTCCCAGCAACCACATGGTGGCTCACAACCATCGGTAATGGGATCCAGTGCCCTCTTCTGGTGTGTCTGAAAAGAGTGACAGTGTACTCACATAAAATAAATAAATCTTTAAAAAAAAAAAAAAAAAAAAAAAAAGTGGAAATGCCCACACACAGGGAAGCGTTCTTTCTGAAGTGTGCCCTTTCCTCCTAAGTTCCCTCCCAGTGCTCTGACTGATGCGTCCCCATCCTTGGGTCCTGCTCTAGGCCCCAGACACAGCCCAGGATTCCCTGGGAGCCATTTTCTTTAGTATCTTTGTGAATGATGTGAAGCTAGAGGAGGAGGTTAGAAGAGACAGTCTCACTGAAACTAGAATAGGCCAGCAAGACCCAACAGTCCTTGTCTCTGTCCCCAAAATGCTGGAATTATTGGTGTGCACAACCAGCTGAAACTTTTGACTTTCAAAGCTAGAGACTCACTACCTAACTGGTCTAGAACTATGTAGAGCCGTCTGCCTCTGCCTCCCAAGAGCTGGTCTGAAAGGTTATGGAGAGCAGTAGCTGGCCTTGAACCCCTAACCTTCCTGCCTCAGCAAGCTCTGAAGACAAGTGAGGGCGAACGTGCCTAGTTTATGTGGTGCCAGGGGTTGAACCCAGGACTTGATGCCTTCCAGCTGAAGCCTCTGCCCACGGCCCCTTTATCTTTTATCTCAATTGGTGCTTCTTCCAGAGGACTTCTTGGGGGTCCTCCAGCCAAGTGCGGAGCACATCTACGCTGCACCATGTGTCCTACCCATGATTCACAGCAGCTATATGAAGCCCATCCATTGCTCTACAAACAGCTGAGTCTTCCAAAGCCTCACAACACTCTGCTTACTCAGCCAACACTAGTTGGGGGGGCACCAGGAAACGGTGGTCTCTCTTCACTGTGCCCGTGGAAGGTGGAAGCGGGGGAGGGGCCTGGCCAGAAGAAAAGAAGCCCTTGCAGAACCTTGAGCATGAGGCAAGGCAGGGATGCCTCTCACACAGGAAGAAGCTGTGCTCAGTGAGTACACGGGTGGAGACCGGCCTGCACGCGGGAGGCCCTGTGCCCTGGCACAGGAGAAACCAGTCAGCCCAGCTCTCAGCATGTGGAGGCAGAAACATTAGGAGTTCAAGGCCATTTCTCAAATACAGAGGATTAAGACCAGCCTGGGCTACAAAAGACCTGTCTTAAAGGAAAGCAAGCTGGTGCTGCATGCCTTGAGGGAGTCTGTGTGCTAGCCTCGTTGACAGAATTTCCAGGCTAGCCAGAACTACATACTGAGGCCCTGTCTTCATGAACATTCATGAAGCACTGAGGAGGAGAGTGCGGGTCCAGTGGGAAGGTGGCCATGGTCTGTAGCATGAGGCAAGCAGTGAGTGACAAAATGAACTGGAACAGTGTGGAGGTCAGAGGACAGCTGGGGGTCAGTTCTCTCCTTCCACCTTTGCACGGGTTCCGGGTCGCCAAGCCATCCCACCTGCTTCACAAGCTCTTGACTGCTATGGCTTCGCGTCCTTTGGGCACCTTCAGTTTTTCGAGAAAAGTGGCTGTTGCCTGCCCATCAGGTCTCCCCAGCAGCACACAGCATCTTCCCCAAAAGCCCACATCTGTTCCCACAAACAACTCCATGGCTCCTGCAATCAACCATCCCTGTCATGCCCCCGCACCAGCCACCACGAGAGGTTAAGCCCAGCTCCCCCAGATAGCCCCAAAGCCCCCAAACAGCAGAGGTAACCTCCCTGCCTGCCTTCCATAAATTGTGGCTTCATGGGGCACAGGTGAGGTGCAGTGATCTGGCAGGAGGAGAGGACAGCCACTCGCCAGGGCCTGCCCTACACACTGCATCTCCAGGTGAGTGTCCACTCCTCTCAGGACACCTTTGACATCGACCACCAAACATACAAGGGAACCCACTTCAGTGGGATATCTGGAAAAGAAAACCCCACTTCTCATGAGACCTCCCAACATAGCCAGCCCCTGGTGACTGACTTTCTTCTTGAGAGTCTCAGGGAGCTCAGGCTAGCCTTGAAATTTTGACCCTGTCTCCTCCTACCTCTTCAGTGCTAGGGTTACAACCATGTATCAAACATAGTTTATGTAGCACTGGGAAGGGAACCCAGGCTCTTGTGAATAGCAGCTGAGCCACAAGCACTGTATCAACTGAGCTACAGCACATCTTCATGTCTTGTAGATGAGGCTATACTTTGTGCCCCAGACTGGCCCCCAAGTCCCTACCCAGACAACCTCAATGCAGGAGCAACAAATACTTCAGCTTCAACTGATACCTGACACTTCAATTCTGAGGTTCCTGGCTCAACTCTGCAGGCATGTGACGGCCACCACCCCCACTCTCCCCATCGGCCTCACCATGCAGTCTCAGCAAGTAGTCTTGCCTGGTCGTGGCCACAGGACATGTGTCCACACACAGCTGAGAAATCAAATCGCTTTAATTGGGAGTGGCTCCCGGGTCCAGCCTGGGTCCTGTGGTGGCAGTGCCAGCTGGGCCTGTGGTCTGCCTGTGTCTGCCGCCTGGCTTCCCTTTCTTGGTGGACGTGCTGTTTTTTTTCCCCGATTGATGGGACCGCAGGCTAGGGGCCACCGTGTCAGTGACAGGGCCCCCGAGATGGGGCAGCGGCTCATCATCCAGGGCCTTGAAGCTGAAAAAGTAATCCACGTTGGCCACTGCATCCAAGATCTCAGGGACACTGTAGTCAAAGGACAGCAGGTCATCTGGCAGGTGCAGGGAACGGATGTCGGTTGGGAAGTCATCCCCACCACCACCACTGTCCCGCAGTCCAGGGCCAGGACCCCTGTGCAAGGCCACGTCAGGTTCAGTGCCACCAGGGAGACAATCAAAAAGTTTCATGGCATCTTCTAGAAGGACCTTGTCTGGTAGGAAGTACGCACGAGGCACCTCAGGAGGCATGGTCTCGCCCGAGCCCACTGGGGTGACATCCTCCACCTTGGCCTCCTTGGGCTCTACAGGCCCAGGAGGGAATCGCGGACCCGCCTGGCCACACCACTGCTCTGTAGCTCCCTGGAAGCCTCAATGGGCCTCATGGTCACCTGGGGTCCTGGGAACTGGCTGGCGTGGCCACTGAGATGACCGTAGGGCCCAGGTGGCAGCGTGTGTGCCGTGGGGACTGTGATAAGCAAGGGAGATGGCTTAGTCTCTTTGGGGGTTGGCGGGGTGCCAGGCCGTCTCTGAGCATCTCCATAAAGTTGAGGGGCCCTCCGTCCCGCAGGAAGCCCAGGGCCTCGGGCACAGGCTCCTCTGGTGGAAGGTAATGTGTGAGGTACTGTGGCCCGCTGGGGGCCGGCTGGTAGTGGGGGTACAGTAGAGGTGTGGCCCCGGGGCCTTGAGGTAGGATGGGGCCTCCAGCAAGTAGCCACCAGACAAGGCAGGACCCCCAGCCACTGCCACCTTGTACAGGGATGACTGGTCAAAGTCGGAGGTGGCCCACTCGATGCGGTAGATGCGGGGGTCGAAGAAGCAGCCGCAGGGAGCCATCTGGAAGCCTGTGGGTGGCGAACACCTGAGTGGGGCTCCATGGGGGCAACAGACCATGGGAGGGCCCCCAAAGCCCTGGCGTGAGGAGCCTTGTGGACTGGCTCTGATTACCAGTCATCTGGGGACTCGTGAGGGGCAAGACACAGAAACTGTTGGGGTCCCCTCCTCTGATGCCTCTCAGGGGAACAGCACCCGAGTTTGGGTGTCCAGGCCTCTTGGAAAGCCTGTCAGCAAAGCAGGCTTCAGCCCGGTCTCCAGTGTCACTTCGAAATGTGGCATGTGAGTTTAGTGATAGGGGAATCTGTCTGGGGTACAGAGGGGACCCAGGGTCATTTTAGGGTCTCATTTTGGGTGAGTGTGGAGCCTGCTCATAGCAGGGCTCCGGGATGCTGGTACCTGCTGGAGGGGCTGGAAGCACATCCTGGTCCGAGCCGGGGGTCTGATAGTGCAGGTTAGCATTGGCTGTGGACAAAGGCGCCCGGTGGGTAGGGCAGGAGCCCAGGCCCCAGGGCCATCACACACCCCTGCCCGCCACCACCATCATACCTACGGTGGGAAGGGGTTCTGGGCCACCTGGCACCTCAGGGCCCTCCAGGCTCTGGAGGCCGAAGCCTTCCTGGGGTATAGCTGGGGGTAGAGGGTTTTGGGGTGCTGCATGGGTGAGACAGGCCACCCCGGGGGGGGCCCGGGTGGCAGCAAAGGCACCTCGGGGACAGAGTCCCGCTGGGTTCTGTTTGCCCTGTTGCTAGGTGGAGGGTTCCAGTCCAGGGCAGGCTCATCACTCAGGTTCCGGGGGAGGAGGAGGGGTGGGCAAGAGGTGACTCCCTCCCCCTGAGCCAGGTCACTGCTGCTGCCTCAATGCAAGTCACTCAATTCAAAGTCACAAAGACACTGGCCAACAAAACAGGACAGCTGGAAGTCAGAAAACAGTGTAGATGGGGACTAGGTACCAGCCAAGGCCACCTCCTAGGAGACGAGGAACAGAAGCCACCTCAGGACATCTAAACAAAGCCAAACTTGATGGACGGTCCATGCCTAGGGTTCCAGGAGTTCAAGGCCAGCCCAGACACAGGAGATCTTGTCTCAAAAAACCAACAAAATAAAAGATTATAGAAGAAAAAATTTATTGTTTCTATTGGCTACTTGTAGGCATTGGCTTTATGCTTAGGCAGGAAGACGAAGCCAGGTGGCACTGGTCCAAGCAGCATCTCACTGTGGGGACAAAAGTGACTGGTCAGACCTGAGCCTCCCAGCATCAACCTGCAGAGCCCTGGCCAGTGGGTACCTGATGCGAATCCAGTCTGCAGCCTGCTGGCTGGCCATGAGTGTCTCCAAGTGGTCACGGCCTAAGTAGTAAGGTGGCCTCTCGTTGATCCTCTGTGGGAGGCGCTCGAGCAGGCCCACGGGCACATACCTGCGGGCCAGGAGGGCAGAAGTGGCAATAAGGCCGAGTGAGGCCTGAGGCTACAATCTCTTACCCCAGCTGCTTGCCTGGTTCAATGCCCACCTGCAAAGAAAGGAGAGCCACTCAAGAAGGAATCGCCGGGTCCGCTCCACCCCCTGTGTGTCAGAACCCCAGTGCTCCAGGCCGTAGTGTGTGAAGTCCCTCAGGATGTCCAGGCGCTCTGAGGATGAGATGTCCCAGTGCCTCTGTTCTTTGATCTCCGTGAACAGCCAGGGCTTGAGCAAGGCCCCACTGCAGAGGGGGGTGCTCAGTGAGGGCCTGGCGCCTCCCAGATCCAGTCACCTCAACAGCCAGGCTGCACCCTGCCCTCACAGGAGTACCAGGTCCCGGCCCAGCTGCTACTCACCGGGCAACCATGATCCCCGCAACACCTGTCTGCATGGCATAGTTGGCGTCCTCAAATGAAAGGATGTCCCCATTTCCTGAGGAGACACAGTGGGGTCTTGACAGTGGCAGGTCTCATGGACACTGATGGTGTCCATCAGTCAGTCTTGAGATTTCCGCGGGACCCAGCATCCTCCCAGTCTTCCCAGCTGAAAGATGTGACCCCGGTGGCTCTGGGTACCTACCAAACAGGGGCATGGGGCTGGCCACCTTGGCACACTGTTCTATGTAGAGCCAGTCGGCCAGCCTGGTGTAGCGCTGCTCCCGGGAACGGCCATGAAGCTGGGGGTGGGGGCAGTAATGAGGGGTGAAGGTGGAGGGTAACAGGACAAGGGGATCAAGAAGTAAAGAGCAGGAGGGGGCACAAAGAGACAGCAAGAAACCAAAGAGACAGAACGAGGGACAGGGAGAGCTACAGTAACCCCAAGATGTGACCCCACTGCCCCTGACACCCACCGTGACCAGTGCAACACCCCAGTCCCGCAGTTCGGGCAGCAGGCGATGTGCCAGGCTCACACGCTCCTGGACACCCGTGCGCATCTTCACAGTCAGTGGTACATCCAACACCTTGAGGGCAAGGGCAGAGGGGGAGCAAACAGCAGGACTGGAGGCTACATGGCAGAATCAAGTAGGGAGAGGCATAGCACTGAAGAGCCCAGGTTACCTCATTCACGCCCCGCACAATCTGTTGGAATTTGGCAGAGCGATTCATGAGTGCACAGCCGCCACCCTGTGGGACACAGAGACCCTGATGACCTCCTGAGAAACACACACCTTATAGGCACCCACATATAGCTCAACTGCCTGCCACCCAACTCAATGTGCTCCAAGTCCAGATGGGGAAACGGAGGCACAAGGCCAGCAGGGCAGGGTCCTGGGCTGAGCCCACACCCACCCCAGGCTCCAGGGCAGAGCAGCCATCACCTTCTTATAGACAAGGTCGATGGGGCATCCCACATTGATGTCCACGAAGTCCACGTCAATGGTGCGGTTGAGGAGCTCGGCACACTTGGTCATGGTGTCCGGGAACGCACCCTCCAGCTGCACCAGGCAGAGTCTGGTCAATGACTGGCCACTGAGGTCATCATGCTGTCCCACAGACCGTGGGAAGGCAAGGCCACGGCCACTTCCTTCAGGGCAAACACTGACCTGCACACCAAAGATGTCCTCACAGGGGTGGCGCTTGAGCAAAGCCCACTCAGACATCTGTCCCTGGAGCAGGTTCGTGCACATGGCCATCTCGCCACACGTCACATCTGCACCGAAGCGCTTGCAGATGCGGCGAAAGGGTAGGTTTCCACACTGGCCGGGGCATGGACAGAGTCAGGCCCCAGAAGCCAATAAAGCAGAGACTGCACTAGTACTGCCCGGGGAGCCACGGAGCCGCCCACCCCCAGCCGCCTCCTACCGTGGTTAAAGGAGCCAGGTACAGCTTCCCACTGATGTCTAGCTGGAGGGGAAACGAACATGTCAGGCCTCCCTCTCCCACTGTCTAACGCATGCTGTCCCTCCCCCACGCCCCAGCGGCCTCCCGCTGCTGCTGGCCGCTGTACACACCAGATCTGTCTGTCTTAGAAGAAAAGTTCATCAATGACTGGTCTCCTGTCTGGAGAACTTCTATTCAACCTTTAAAACCCTAGTCTCAATGGCTTCCCCTTTATGGTACCCTTCCAAGTTACCCTTTTCTCCTCTAGCCCTGACCCTCTGGGCGTTCAGGCTCTTTCTATTGGACAATATTGTGGACAACACCGGAGCCCAGCTGCCATGCCTGCACCTTACCCGCTTCTTCTCACAGGGTCGCAGCCGGATGATGTCCTCGTCTGTCAAAGGCCCACAGGTGGGCACAGGGCTGCCCTGCGGGGTGCCGGCCTCTCCCACAGTGTCCAGCCGGGCATGGCAGCTATTCTGCTCTGGGGTCAGCATGGCCACAGTGGTCTCAGGGACAACAGGGGGCATGGGGCCCTGGGTGAGGCGGCACAGGGCCTGCTCAGCTCGCTCAAAGCGCACTTGGCGCTTCCGCAGCTGCTGCTGCAGGGCCCTGTCTAGGCCATTTCGCACACAAGGGAGCTGCGCACAGCGGGCCACCACCTCCTCCTGCACCAGGTTCTGACCCTCAGGTCCCAGATGTGCTCCGGCAAAGCGACAGGTCACACCGTAAGGGCAACGGCCAAAGGTGTCGAAGAGCACACAGTGGGAGCCCAGGTCTGCCGGCTTGGTCTCCAGGTAGCGCCCCACATCATGCAGGAAGCGGCAACGGTCCCCAAATGCACACGGAGTGGCCGACTCCTATGAGGGACATGAAAGGACCAAGAGAGTGGTCAGGGTGGGCAAAGCAATGACTCTCCCATCTGCGTGTCCTGATGAGTGTCAGCAACCCCAGCACGCCTGTTTTACCAGCCCGAAAGCTGGAATGGTGTCAAGCTGGAGTGACAGGTCACCAGCTGCTCCTGCACATGACTTCAGTCTGATTCCCAGTAATCAAGAGGAAGCTCACAACCGCCAGTAACTCTAGTTCCAGGACATACCAACACCCTCTATTAAAAAGTGAGTTACATTAGCTGAGCACACCTTAATCCCAGGACTTGCGAGTGCTCTCTCAGTTCAGTACCAGAGTGAGTTCTAGAACAGCCAGGGTTACACAGAGAAACCCTGTCTCAAAAATAAATAAATAAATAAAATGTGGTGTGTAGAGAGGCTGACGGCTGATAATTCTGAAGGCAGCACTGTGGACCAAATCAACGCACGGCTAGGTCGAGTCCCTGAAGGCCAAGTGTCACGTGTATCTGTCACAGCACAGCATTTGCAATTTGAGCCAATCCTGTAGAGCAACCCCTCACCTGGAGGAGGGACGGACAGAGCCTCTCCTTGTCATAGTGTGCTGGCTTCATGTGGGGCCGACTTTTGTTTTGGCCACGGGCCCTCTTGGGCACCAGCGTTTCATGGGACTCCGCTGCCACCTCTGTCTTTCCATTCTCCTGCCTATCTTCCAGGCGGATTCTTTTAGCCCCTGGCTCATCTGGGTCTCCTGTGGGTGTTTCCTGGCATGCACCCTCCTGCTTGTCTGCATCCAGGTATTCGTGGAACCGTTCTTTGGTGGTGCGGTACCTGCCAAAGAAGGAGGGGCTCGCTGTGTGGAAGGAAAGGGACTTGGGAGCCAATGCCAAGCTCACATGCTTCTGCTTGCAGGAGGTTTCCTCTACTTAGAACCAGCCAGTTTTCAACTGGGGGCACCCCAGTGCCAATGGGACACCTATTTTACACTTGAAGGATCCATTTGTGTCCCTGCTCAGAGAACTGCATTGCCTTAAGGGTTACGACACACAAAACCAACATTCTTGGTAGAATGGTCTTACTATGAAGGAACTACAAATCCCAGCATGCTTGGTAGCAAGACTCAAGCTACCACACTTCTCAGGTCTTTCGACGGGAGCCATTTTTTATTTTTTGCCCATCGCAGAGACTACAAGCCCCAGCATGCACCTCGGGCCCTGCTTCTGGTTCCCCAAAGCTGCATATGCGCACAGCCGGCCTAATTACTTGTGACAACCAACACATGTTACACTCGAGAGTCAGCAGAGGGTAGGTAAAGACTCTGGCGCCTCCGGGATACCCCTCTCCAAGATGCCGCCACACCTCCCAGCATGCACCACTCGCACCGCGCCAGGGACGCCGGGAAGGCCACATCAGCTTTGCTGACAGGCGCCAGCGACTCACTGAGCTTTAATGGGCGCCACCCCTCGTTCGCACGCGCCAACCCCGGAGTCACCGCCACCACCGCTCTCGGCTGCCGCCTCCGCAGCCTCCGCCATCGACGCTCCCCACACCGGTTCTGGAGTGTGGCAAGAAGTCTTCCGGGTCGCCCGTGTCCTCTGGAGCCTACAGAAAGAAATGCGCACGCTCAGACCGCACCAATAAAGGCTAAGGCGCGCGTGCGCACGGCCGTGGGGGGGGGGGCAGGGCCGCACAGGAACCGGAAGTGCTCCAGGGTCCCGGCGGGGTTCACGTCGGCCACCCGTGGGTCACTATTGATTCGTGGAAGTGAGTCGGTGTTGGGGAAGGGGCTGCAGCTCACACTGACCGACTCCGTGCTTTTTTTCCTTTTACAAAGGTGTCTGTTATTTTATTATAACCGCAGCGCGGGTGGTGGTGTGCACGCTTTTAATCCCAGCACTGTGGATACCGAGTCAGGTGAATCTCTGAGTTCGAGACCAGCCTGAGCTATAGAGGGAGGTCCAGAACAGCCTGAGCTCCACGGAGAAACCGTGTTTCAGAAAACAAACAAACAAATCGCAACAGCTTTGAAGGATCAAATGACTTCACGGAGACACGTTCTCCTTTGGCAGTGCCCTTCGTGGGCCACTGTGGCCCATAAACGCGTGGCAATTTGTATTATTTTTATTGTGCTGCCTTTTTTTGAGACAGCCTCTCACTATGTAGCTCAGGCAGGCCTCGAACTCATAGAGATCTTCCTTCCTCTGCCTCCCGAGTGTTGGGATTAAAGGCGTGTGCCAGCGTTTCTTTGAAAGTGACATGGGGGAGGGGGTGTCTCCTGTGTGTCACGTTTATGTGGAGGCCATATGAGAATTTTTGGGGTTCCCTGCCTTTGCATGTGGGTCCCAGGATTGAACTCGGTTCCTTGGGCTTGACATCAGGCCCTTCTCCATACTGACCCTACAATTACTATTTTAATAAAAATTTGCTTAAACATTTAAGAACGGTACTTGGGTGGATCAGGAGTTAGTGTTTGAGGCCAGCCTGAGCTACATCTGTCTCAACCAAAGCCAAGTCAAACCAATCAGTATTTATTATATTCATTTAATTCTTGGTAACAAGGTTTTACTCTGTAGCCCGTACTGTTCCTCAACGCACGAACTAGACCCTGCTGGTTGTATAACATAAGGGTGAACTGAGGCCTAGAGAGGCTTAATTAGCCTAAGACCTCAATGGCACCGTTTGCTCCGTTGCTCTCTACCGCCCCCACTGGACAAGATGGAAATACCTGCATTTAAGGCTGGGGCTCCTTTGTAGTGTCTACACTGGGTTGCGATAAGGACACACTCTTGGAAGAAACTGCTGCAAAGGGCAACGACAGGGACAAGATCCTTCTTCAAAGCGACGTCGTCCCTTTCTGTGCAAGGGAACCCAGGCTGGCTTCCCGCAGGAGGCGTGATCGCCTGGCAGTGGATAACTATGAAACAATTCAGTTAAACGTGCTGACCCTTACCAGGAGCTCAGCAGCTCAGAGAGTTTACTGCCTGCCAGGCCCGGTTTCAATCCTGAGCACAGACTCCATCACCCGTGCTTCCATTTCTCCTCCTGCCCCACCCCAGTCCTTCCCATCCAAGGATGGCCTACTTCATTCACTTCTGAAACAGCCTTCCCTCATAGTCTCCTCCGGGTACACCATTCACCCAGCACGGAAAGTGCACTCACCCCTTTCTCCTCTGGCAGTTTCTACACCCAAGTCACCTGGCATCGTGCCTTTGGGAGAGTCTGTGGCTCCCTGAACTGAAGGATCCAGGTAATCCCCTGGAGCGACAGCAATCCATCCCTAGACCTGATCTCAGCTGACACCAGGAAGTGAGGGAGGCAGGTGGCTATGGCCCTGCTAGCATTTAAGGAGACCTGGGCACCAAGTGGAGGCAGGGAAGACTGAAGGGACTCACTGCTGCCTCCCATCTTCCTCTCTGTGTGTTTCTTCTATTCTTCTTATTTACCCTCAACTATTTTATTTTCATCCTTTTTTTTTTTTTTTTTTTTTAAGATATGGTCTCAGGTAACGCAGGCTAGTCTCCAACTCACTGTGGCTAGAAATGACCTTGAATTCCTGATCCTCCTTCCACCTCTCCAGTGTGTCTGCCACCATGCTTGGCATTCTCTCGCCTCTCTGTCTCTCAGTTTTGTCTTTTTGTGACAAAGACTCGCTTTTTATTCCAAGCCAACCCCAAACTCACGGCAAAGCCCCTGCCTCATCTTCCCAAATGGCCTGGCTTTGCAGGCTGGGCTCCCTCCTTTTCTGTCTCCAGTTCTGTGTCCACCTGGGTACCCCCACCCCCACCTCTGGGCCGCCCCTCCCCCCCATTAGGTCTAGCAGGTGCAGCCCTGGGCTGGGTGCCCACGGCTGGCCTCCCGGATTTGTGTGGCAGATTCCTTTATCTGTGTCTGCAGCTGGGTCCTTATCTCGGGGCTGCAGGTCGGGAGCAGGGGGATTAGAGCAGCCAGGGCCAAGCGGTTGAGAAGAGCTCAGCACTACAGCAGCTGGCGGCGCCTGCTAGTGTGTGCGTGCGCAACACGGCCTGTGAACAAGCCCGCCTCCAGCCCCGCCCACTGTGCTAGGTCCCGCCCATCCCCGTCCCCAGCTCCTTCCCCAGGAGCCGCTGCCCAGGTGGCCCGCCTGATGTGTTTCCCACCTTCCTGACCTCGGAGGCTGCAGGGACCTGACCTCCACCTCTGACCCCGTGCTGTCGATGGCTCCCAAGGGAACAGCTCCGGTCCTGTTTTTACCATCCCAGCCTGCATCTGCAGTCTCCCTCCTTCCTGCCGCCCACGGGCTGCTAAGGTCCCTTCTTGGCTTCGGTTTGCCTGTGACACCCCCACCCCAACCAAAGACTGTGTCAAGTGATGCAGGAGGCCCCTCTGTCTCCTAAACTAGATGTGACAGTCACCCCAAAGTCCCAGAACCCAATATTGGAAACCCTGGAGGCAGGGGCATGGGAATTTCCAGGCCAGCCTGGGCTACAGAGCAAAGCCTTCTCAAACCCAGTGCTGGTCTCAGAGCATGGAGCCCTCGCTGCAACCGCTGAATCCCTGGTTCCCTCCCTAGCACCTCAGAACCAGCACAAGGAACATGCCCTGAGAATCAGGAGTTCAAGGTCTTCCTTGACTACATAGCAAGTTCCAGCCTCAAAACCAAACCCATGCTAGAAGGGAGCCCCGAGGATAACCCTGTTCTATAGAGGGTACTCAAGGCTGGGCCTGGAACACACCTAGGAGCTATTTTACAGATGGCTAAACTGAGGCTGGGTAATCTCTCATTTCAACACACACTGCTGCGTGGTGAATGTAAAGTTAATCGTCATATGAGGTGGCCAAGGGGGATAGAGGACACACTCAGTTCCCAGCCACCTCCACCCCCTCTGGGCTAGTCCCTGGGGGTCCCCTTGAGGGGGTCCATCTTCCGAACAGCTGAACCTGGGCCAATCCCTAACACTAAGATGGAAACTTCCTCACCAGCCAAGTTCATGTTTTGGCCAGAGGCCGGCAGCCTCCCAGAGCCTTGGCCTGGGTCTCCAACCAAGAACAGAGTGCTTCCCCTTGGGAATGATGGCCTCCAGGAAAGGTCAGGCTGGCTCTGCAGTGGGGTGGGGGAGGTGGGTGGGTGGACAGGACTGTGACATTCTGCCAAGTCCCCAAGATACAGACTTTTGCTGTGTGACCTGGAGCCTGCTGCATGACTTCTCTGAACCTCAGGTTTCACAACCACCTGTCAATTACCAAGCAGGCTGGTGGCAGGGCAGGCTGTGGCTGGTGTTGCTTGGAGATGCAGGAACAGATACAGAAGGAGAATGAATTCCAGCACACAGTGGGTGGGGGCTCCGAATTCAGGCTGCCATCATCTCTGCCGGGACCCCGTATCCTGGTTGATATGGATCAAAGAAAGGGGCTGCGTGTGTCTGTGCATCTTTGAGCCTCAGTTTCCCCATGTCTAGGCTCTGACAGAACACCAGATGCCACCCCACATTTGTCCTCATGCTGTGGGAGGCTCAAGTGTTGTTGACACTGGTCCCTTGTCCTACATCTGGGACAAGAGTCTAAACAAAAACTACTGTAAACACCGAAGCCCAGCAGCCCTGAGGTCAACCACCTGGATGGCTATGACCCTTCTCCAAGGGGAGGTGACATCAACTACCAGGTCTCCATGGAGCATGCCCCTCGCCCAACAAGATCCCAGTGGGAGGATCAGCCTCATGTTAGCTGGTGTAGAGAATTCTGCTGTGTGTGTGTGTGTGTGTGTGTGTGTGTGTGTGTGTCCCAGTTCCCAGCTGAGGTGTGAGTCACAGAGCATGACAGGGCGTCTGTCGGTTGCTGTTTGTCTAAAGAGTTGGCAAAATGTGTAGGTGATCTGGAAGGCTATTGGGATAGATAACACTTGTATTTCTGGTGTGACCACGTACGTCCAGCCCTGAACAAGGGAGCCACTTTGTGTATCTGAGGCTGATGAGATTCCCCCTGTTTGTAACAAACCATGTGCCCAGAAATGGGGTCATAGGTGGGTGTACGTTCTGTGTCCCCACCTTTTACCCCTGTCTCGCCTAATGGTGTCAGCTCTACCCTTGCACCCCTATTCCAGAAGAAGAGCCCAGTGTTTCAAGTTGCTGTTGCCAGGGCAACCATTTTATGAGCATCCACATGGTGGGCACATGTGTCTGCCTGCCCTACCCCCAGTCACGGATGGGCCGGGTGAGCAGAGGTGGCCACAGGACGGCTGGTGACAGCTTCATGGTGGCTGGCCCAGTAGGGGTGGGCTCTGGCTAGTTCTGTGTGCAAGGAGGCCCTGGCCTCCCACACCAGCCCCCCACGTGTGTCATGTGTGTGTTCACCGGAGCTGTGGGGTTTTCTTGCACATGTTGTATGCTGTGTGTGTCTGTGTGGGCCTTTGTACCAGTGGCGGGTGTGACAGAGGAAACAGGGAGCAGCTATATTGTTTGTGTGTATTACCTGGTGTGGGTCTGTGTGTGTGTCATCCAGCACCAGGCTGTAGCAGAATCTTGTGTGTGTGCAGGAGCCTCAGGGGAGATCCCCTGTGTGTAAAGTCTGTGTTGCCTCTTGTATGTTCAGAGCCTACAGTTAAGTGTCCTGCTGTCAAGGCTCTGTGTGTGCTAGCATGTGCTCACCAGGTGTTCGGCTCTGAGTGACAACAGGGATGGGAAAGATGTACCTTCGCATAAAGCACAGGTTGGAAGGACCCATCCTGAGTGTCCTGTCTCCCCATGCCAGGCCCTCACCTGTCTCCCCATGCCAGGCCCTCACCTGTCTCCCCCATGCCAGGCCCTCACCTGTCTCCCCATGCCAGGCCCTCACCTGTCCTTCCCCTGCCAGGCCCTCACCTGTCTCCCCCATGCCAGGCCCTCACCTGTCTCCCCCATGCTAGACCCTCACCCTATCTCTCCTGTGTGTGCCAAGCCCTCCCCCCATCTCCCTTGTGGCACACCCTTGTCCCATCTCTCCTGTGCCAGGACCTCACCCATCTCCTCCATGCCAGGCCCTCACCTGTCTCCCCATGCCCTAACCCATCTCCCCAAGGCCCCCGCTCCGCCCCACCTTCCCCATTTTCCCCGTGCCACACCTTTGCCCTATCTCCCCCACCCACACCCTTGCCCCATCTCTCTGTCACATCCCCGCCACACACACCTTGATCCTATCCTCCACCTCTCCCGTGCCGTGCCCTGGGCCCTGGGAAGCTGCAGACACAGGAAGGAATCAGCTGCCTCAGGTCTCTGAACACACAGGTGACTTTCAGAGTCTGCTCTTCTGACCCACAGAGTCAAACTAACCCTCATTACCAACTGCACCCGCCATGCACATGAGCATAAACTCCCCCTGCGTGGGGCTTCCCCAGCGTAGGCCCTTGGGAAGGGGTCAGGCTGTTTGAGGGATTGGTCCTGAAAAGGCTTCTGGGATAAGTGGACCTTAAGTCAGGGGCAGGTGGCAAGCCAAGGGAGCTGAGGAGGAGTGGGCAAGGGATGTTGACGGGCGGAGCCTCAACCCTGGTTTTTCAGCTACTAGGTATGGCGGGGGCGTGGCCACAGTCTGTCTTGCCCCTGCCAACCCGCGTCTGAGTGACCGAGCTCCGCTAGGGGTCGCTTGCAGATCGTAGGCAGCGGAGGAGTAGGGTGTGGTGGGTTTGAGTGATCAAGTCCCAGATAGGGTGCTTTTGGGAGGGAAGTCATTTGTGAAAAACGGGCCCCCCCCACGGTTCTCTGGGGGGCAGGATGGTGGGAAGCGTTGATGGGCTTAGTTCACTGTGGACAACAGGATCTTCAATCCTATATAATCTAGGGTGTCTGAGAAGAGACTGAACTGGGTTTCCCAGGGAGGGTTTCTTGGAGTGGATAAAGGAGTGGGCTTAAGGGTGAGGAGGACATGTGAGGGGACCATGAGTGAGTGCAGAGTGGCTTTTGGTTGGGAGGGAGGGTCACGGAGTGTCTTGGAACTCTTAGATGGCTTCAAAGCGCGCGCGGTGTGCGGGGGGGGGGGACGGGGGGGAGTTGATGCTGTACAGAGTTTCCCTCGTTGGTAGTTTAGGGGAGCTAGACGGGGAGTTGGGGACATGGGGCAGGAATGTGCAAAGTTAGTAAGGACTAGATTCGGGGTGCAAAGTCTGGGATAAAGGAGAGTTCCCGGGAGGAGTGGATCGACCGATTGATCGATAGATCAGTGTGGCTGTTTAGGGCCTCCCACGTTCCTGCCACCTGCTCTCCCGGAGCGCCCTTACAGCTGTGGGCAGGACGAGGGCGGCTCCTGAGCCCGGGAAAACCTACGCCACTCCCACGTCCACGCCTCCGGGAAGGCCACGCCCCTAGAGCCCAGCCGGCCTGAGGTGCGCGGCGGGAGCAGAGGGAGAGCGCGCGGTGGCTTGGTCCGTGTGCCCCGCGCCCGGCGGTCCTCGCGTGGCCCCGCGTCCTGAGCGTGCTCCAGCGTCCCACGCGTGCCTCCCCGGGGTTCATTGAGCCCGGAGAGCCCTGGGAAGACAGAGAAAGAAAGGCCAGGGGGGGACCCCATGGCCCGGCCCTTGTCCCGCACCCTGTGCGGTGGCCTCCTCCGGCACGGGGTCCCCGGGTCGCCTCCGGTCCCCGCGATCCGGATGGCGCACGCAGTGGCTGGGGCCGGGCCGGGCTCGGGTGGCCGGAGGAGTCACCACTGACCGAGTCATCTGGAGCCCGCGGCAGGTAAGCGGAGTCCTGGGGTGCAGTGCGGGGGGAGTCCCTAAGTTCCCCCTCCCAGGTCACTGCCGGGCTCCGTACACGACGGGGTGCGCTCTGGGCTCCTACGACCTCTGATGCCTGTGGAAGGCTGCTGGACCTGCGGGTCCCCGTGAGCGCCCCGTCGGTCAGGGAGAATGGAGTAGGGGGATTTCGCGGTCACTGGAAACCCTAGGAGGGGGTCCCAGCCGCGCGCAGCCCTACGGCGCACAGAAGTAAACACTCAGGGGCGCGTTCCCTGCGCTCCCAGGGACACCGTGTCCTCCCCGGTAAGGGCCGGGCCACTGGGCTCCTGAATCGCTGTTCAGCCACAAGATGGCGTGGGGCTCTTTGGAGGGGGGGGGTCCCTTAAGGGCAAAGCTCAGATTAGAAACGGGGGTGTGTTCCCCACTTTCCGAGTTCTTATTCCAGTTTATCCCCAGATAACTCGGTTTATGGGTGAGAAGTCACCAGGCCCACCCAAGGATGCTGCAGAGAGTGGGCAGACTTCAGGTGGGACCGGAGGCAGAACTCCTGAAGCCCAGGGTAGATACTGAGATGCAGAGTGAGTGTGTGTGTGTGTGTGTGTGTGTGTGTGTGTGTGTGTGTGTAGCGGTTGCCACCTGCCTGGCTCACTGGTTCTGACTGGGGAACTGCGAAGGGGGAGTGCTGGGAACTGGACCCCTGGGTTTCTGTTCCTCCGCCTTCCCTGGGCTTCACATTCATGGTGTTCTGGGACACCCTTTGTGTGTGTCAGCGCCCCGGGCTGAGGAAACCCATGGGGTGTGACTAGCAGGATGTCAGTAGCGGGTAGATTCCAGCCTGACCAGCTTGTCCCACTCTAGCCCTAGCCCGGGTTCAGCCCGACAATCCCTCCGCTCTTTTATCCGTTTTTTTTTTTTTTTCCATCTGAGACCGGGGTCCTGAGCCCGCTGCAAACCCCTATGCAACCACAAAGGGCTGACTGTACCAGGGAGTGAGAAATGCCTCCCTCAACAAGGTGTACCCCCTCAGCGGGTACACCCCATCAACCAGGACCCCCTCAGCGGGTACACCCCATCAACCAGGACCCCCCACAGCCGGGTACCCTACCTCACCAAGGCATCCTGTCCCGAAATGCTACCATCCTGTTCTCAGAATTAAATACAAAACACTCACACAAACTCGGAGCCAGGCACCCAAAACAAAACCCAAAACCAAAAAAACAACAACCACAAAAGCCAGAGATGTTTTCGACAAATGTTTGCCTGTGGGCAGTGCCGCACTGGGATCCACGGACGTGGGCGCGGGAACCCCTGTGACGGACTAAGTGATGAGCTGAGACTCTGGGAGGACTTCCTGGAGGACGGGCATTACAACTGGGACTGAGCAGGATGAGTTCTGTAAGTGGGGAAGAAAGGGACAGCTCTTGGCTTGTTTGAGGACAGTCAGGGCGACCCGGTGGCAGGTGGGGAGGAGAGTGTTTTGGAAGGTTGACAGAGGAAGCATGGGGAACAGGTGTGGCGCTTCCAGCCTGTTGTCACAGCTACTCAGGATCCGGAGGCAGGAGCATCAGGGGTTCAAGGTCAGCCTTGGCTACATGGGGTTCAGCCTGGGTTACACTGACTCAAAGGAGAGATGAGAGCAAAGTTACAAATACGTCAGTGAGCCCGGAGCTGTCCGTGATGACTGCGCAGCCGCAGCCGGAGACGCCACCTCCGGGGTCGCAGCCGGAGACGCAGCCGGAGACGCCGCCTCCGGGGGTCGACGCCCTGCATTTGCCTCGGGCTCACACATATATTTAAAATAATGAAAAGGATTCCTTTAAAAGTTCAGTAAATAAACAGAATAAGAGGAAAAAGAAAGTGGGGAAATTGAGGCTCAGACAGGCTCCCAGCTCTCATGTGGGGAAGCTGAGGCTCAGAGAACAGACACCTTTATCGAGGACCCGAGAGCAAACTTTGAATTTGGGAAGGAAGGAGAGGGCAGGCAAGTCCCCTCCCTCCCCGCCCTGTTACTGCTACCCGAGGCCTGCCTCAGTTTCCCTTCCAAGCCAGATGGTCAGGACTCTTCCCAGCCTCCCTCAGGGCCCCACACCAGCGGCTCAGCCCGCATTAGCCTGATCCGGTTATGCGCGGGACCTCCTGCTCACAACCAGCCCAGGGCTGGCACGTGCTGCTGTGCTGTGTGTCCTGCCCGGAAAAGTCCACTTTTCTGGTTCTGCCTGGAGTGGGGTGGGGAGGGGGTGGGGGGGAACAGGGAGTAACAAGGTGGGAAGGGAAGGGGCTTCCCAGCAGACGTTGCAGAGTCGCGGGGACTCCCCCCCTTCCCCATTTTATTTTATTTTTCCTTTCCCCATTTTAAATCCATCTACTGAGCGACGTTGAGCCACCACTGTCCTATGTTTAAGAATGTATGGAGACAGGGTGGCTAAGCTAACAGTTGACCTCTGACTTCTGCACGCACGCAGGCACACTGCGGCGTGTGCTCTCGCAGACAAACACATGGAAATAAGATGAAATCTCTTTAAGTGTAGGGGGGCATTGGAATTGGGGCTTTGAGGTATGAGCAGGAGTTTGGTCAGTCAGGCATCACTCGAGCTTTAGAAGTGCAGCAGCCCTGGGGTTCTTGCTCCTTCTCTCGACTGAAGGGAGTGGCTGTGTTCTCCGTCAACCCATCAAGCCCCAAATGCCTCCCCAGGCAACAGCCCCCACAGCTCATCGGAACCAGCTGTGCTCCGCAGATGTTGTTGCTTTGCCCCCAGATGTGCGTCCCGCCAGCGGGTGGGGCCCGCGGAAGGAGGTGAGGACCCACGCTCCGGAAGGCCTCAGTTTCCCCATCTGGAACCACTAAGAAGCCATAGTCTGGGGAAAACTGTTAGAGATGATGGGAAAATTGAGGCAGGACTCTGCAAAGTATAGGTCTGGGAGTCCCTACTCCCCCAGTGCCCCCATGATTTTCTAGATTTGAATGACCCCAAAACCGCAAGCTGTGGCACATATCTCGCCAGCAGTCAGGAGTGGAGGCAGGAAAGTCAGGGAGCGTGGGTCATCCTCAGCTACATACTTGGACTACAGGAGACCCTGTGGGTTACACGGAGTGAGCAGGCTGAGATAACAGGTTCAGAAAACTGACTTCAGCCCTCCCCTTCCCTGCACCTTTCGAAGATGGGGAAACTAAGTCACCCTGGAACGGCAGCTGGGGTGGGGCAGTTGCCATGGAGACGGGGCAAGGCAACTCTCCTGGTCCTAAAGGAACCAAGCTTTGACGGATGAATAGGAGATTGCGGCTGCTGCGGTTAGGACTCAATTCCAGGCTCTGGCTACTAGCCAGGCTGAGCACCACAGTGCTCGGGCATGCGCACATCTCTGCATACACGAGTGGGCAGGTGGGGAAACTGAGGCTTGGAGGAGGGAGGAACAGAAAAATGTGACCCTGGGCAGAACGACTGCCAGGATGTGGTGACCCTTGGCCTCCTTCCAGGGGCCTCTGCGCACCTATGTCACCCCCACCCCCCAGAATACCCGCGCCCCTTCCGTGCCAGACACAAACCAGTCGGGTGACCCCGAACAGAGGGACCATTGTTCATGGGTTCAGAGCTCAGCTGGGGGTACGCGGTCTGAGACCACTGGATGGGTGCAACCGGGCCACCCCCGGTACTGGCATTTCCGCTGTCGTGCTTCCTCATAGAGTCTAGAGAGGAAACTGAGGCATTGCCTCTAGAGGGATGATAATAAGGCACGGGCCTTGGGCCTGAGGGAGATCATACCGGGACAGCTGACTCTCGTCCGCAGACGTGGAGGACACAGGTTTGGTTCCCAGCACCCTGTCACTCTGTCCCGGGAACCCCACATCCACTCCTGGCCTCCTTGGGCAGCGCACAAATGTGGTGCGAGGTCCCAGCAGTCACGTGACTTGGACTTGACTTCAGAGTGAAGCTTAGGCAAACCATCAGCGCCCAATAAATGTCAGATGAGGACAAATGCACGCATGGTTTACTGGGACAATGGAGAGTATTGAAGCCTCAGTATACAGTTGGTGCTCAATAACCAAGCGGGGCCGGGGATGCAGACTGAACTCTGGGTCCAAGCAGGGAAGGAGGATCAGAGCGCAGGGTAAGCCTCTGATACACAAGCATTTCAGACCAGCCTGGGCTAAATCTCAAAAGGACAAACAACAAAATAGCCAAACCGGATGCCGCTGACCATGGCGAGCCTCTACCTGCTCTGTGCCTCAGTTTCCCCAAATGTCTCCTGTGTACTCAGCATCAGGCCTGATACACAGTTGGCACCTGTGTTGGGACCATGCAAATTGAATGCAAATGTCTTCCAAGCCACAGCACACTGGGTAAGATAGGAGGTGGTCTAGCCTCAGGAAACATGGGCACTGGTCAGGAGTGTGCGGATGTTTAGACACTGTGCAGTGAGCAGAAGTACTAATACCTTGATGGGAGACGTGCAGCCTGGTAGGGAAAACTGAGGCACACAGTAGGTTACCAAGGGTAGAGCCCTCCTCCCGGGTCACCTCCTGTCACCCTCTTCTTGCCTGAGCCCCCTATCCATTGCTAGGACACGCCAAGCACCCTCAGTCTCAAGGCCTTTGCACCCCCTATTGCCCCAAGTGAAATACCCACTGCCCCACCACCGCAACCCGCCCTCACTATCTTCTCCCCGCAGACCAAGGCCCAGGATGAGGCGCTGGAAGGCGGCGGCCCTGGTGTCGCTCATCTGTAGCTCCCTGCTGTCTGTCTGGATGTGCCAGGAGGGTCTGCTCCTGGGCCACCGCCTGGGACCCGCGCTCGCCCCGCTGCGACGCCCTCCACGCACCCTGGACGCCCGCATCGCCCGCCTGGCCCAGTGTAAGCCCCGCCCCCGGAGGGAGGGGGCTTCCTGGAAAAGGTGCCTGGTGGGTTCACCCTCCTGTGGGGGAAAGCAAGCTCCGGCGGTCTGAGGCGGTCGTGGAAGCAGTCTACCAGCACTGACCAGAGAGGGTGTGGCAGGTTGCACGTGGAACGCTGACCCCTTAGCTTCTGGGGTGTGGTTTTGACTTGATTTTTTTTTTTTTTTGAGACAGGATCTCATGTAGCCCAGACCAGCCTCAAACTCACAGAGTACTAGAAGATGCCCCTGAAATAATCCTCCTGCCTCCTGAGGCCCCTCAGTTCTGCACGCCCTTCAACTACAGACAAGTAGGGGGTAATGGCAGCCACCAGGATGCTGGAACCAGGGTCAGGACTGCGCATGCGCAGCGCGGACCAGCGCCCTCGTGACCCAATCCCTTGTCTCTTTCTTCCCACCGTAGATCGCGCTCTGCTGCAGGGTGCCCCCGACGCGGTGGAGCTTCGAGAACTTTCTCCCTGGGCTGCCCGCATCCCAGGACTGCGCCGTCGAGCGGGTCCCCGACGTCGGCGTGCGCGGCCAGGAGCGCGACCGTGCGGGCTGCGTGAGCTCGAGGTGCGCGTGAGCGAGTTGGGCCTGGGCTACACGTCGGATGAGACCGTGCTGTTCCGCTACTGCGCAGGCGCGTGCGAGGCGGCCATCCGCATCTACGACCTGGGCCTGCGGCGCCTGCGCCAGCGGAGGCGCGTGCGCAGAGAGCGAGTGCGCGTGCACCCATGCTGCCGCCCGACGGCCTACGAGGACGAGGTGTCCTTCCTGGACGTGCACAGCCGCTACCACACGCTGCAAGAGCTGTCGGCGCGGGAGTGCGCGTGCGTGTGACGCTACCTCACGCCCCGACCTGCGAAGGGGCCCTGCCGACCCTCGTGAGAACTGAATTCGCATAAAGTGTGGGAACTCGCGTGCCTCTGTTCATTCATGCGGGGGAGCCGGGTGTGAATGGGGGTTGCCCAAGGCAGGGATGGTTCCTGGTGGCCTGGGAGAAAAGGAAAATAGATGTGAACAAAGAAAAAGCAGTCATGGGAAATGGCCTTGCTGGAGCCCACAGGAAATGATGCATGTGGGCCTGTAACCAAGGCACTGTGTATCTACACAGGAGAGGCCCAGGATAAGTTCAGGGTTCACCATCTGTCTTGGGATTTCTACTGCTGTGTGGAAATACCATGACCAAAAACCAAGCTGGGGAGAAAAGTGTTTATTCAGCTTATTCGTCCATATCACTGTGCCTCACCAAAGGAAGTCCAGACAGGAACTTAAGTAGGGCAGGAACCTGGAGGCAAGAGTGTGCTGCTTATTGGCTGGCTCAGCCTGCTTTCTTGCAGAACCCAGGGCCACCAGCCCAGGGATGGCCCCACCCACAGTGGGCTGGGCCCTCCCACATCAATCACTAATTAAGAAAACGGAAGCATTTCCTCAACTGAGGCTCCTTTCTCGGATGACTGGATTATGTCATGTTGACACCCAAATCCAGGCAGGACACCCTCTGAGACAACCCACACATTGCTATACCATAAAAAGAGATTGGTGGAGGCTAGAGAGGCTGCTTGGCAGTTAGACAACCAGCTAATCTTGCAGAGGACCCGGGTTCGAATCTCAGCATCCACATGGCAACTCAACTCGGTTCCAGAGTGACAACTCCTTCTGTCCTTGGGTACCATATGCCTATGGTGCAAACAAAACATACATAATTACAATATATCCATCTTCTTTCTTTTTTTTTTTTTTTTCCAGAGCTGAGGACCTAAACCCAAGGCCTTGTGCTTGCTAGGCAAGTGCTCTACCACTGAGCTAAATCCCCAACCCCGTTCATCTTTTTAAGAGAGAGAAACAGTAAATCCAGAGTGAGGAAGGAAAGAGTAGAAAAAAGATGATGCCTGATGTTGTTGGCCAAGTTTGTCCTTCCAACCCTGGGTCATGACATGACCTTTAGATCAGCCTGGGCTGCACAGTGACCAGCTTCCCTGAGGGCCTGTCATCTCTAGAGAACTGGAACCATATCTCCTTCCTAGCTAAAAATATCTATTTCTCACTACCCACCTCCTCATGGGGACAGGTCTGGAGTGGGTGCCAGCCCTATCCAGCCCCAAGCTGCCACTTCCTTAGCTGGGCATGGAAGGATGGGCTACACCATAGGCTAGGCTGGGGTTTCTTGGCCTTGGTGTCACCTTGATGCCTGACTGGCCTAGAGGGTGCCATGGAGTGTTGGGTTCCCATCGATCTGGATGGGAGGTCTGTGGGTCCCACAATGGAGAATGGGTGGGGAAGGTTGCTGTGTGACAAGACTTTTCCTGGGGAGATGCAAAACAGACAGCAGACAGACACACACACACACTTCCACTCTCCCCAGGTAGGGAGCCTATGACAGTTCCTAGTATGGACACCACCAGAGTCCAGCGTGGTGCCATGAGTTTTATTGGGGTCACTGATGGGCATATGAGAGAGGGGGTCACGTACGGGAGCAGAAATGACTCAGAGACAGCTGCATCACCAAGGTGTGAGTGACAGCTCAGAAAGCTGGGGACCTGATGCTCACCACACAGCCTGCAGGCAGGGCGTCAGGATGCAGACCGTCCTTTCCAGTGCCCCAGTTGGTCTGAGCATCTTCCAGGCAGATTGGCTTCCTGAGCTCAGCTTTTATTGCTCACTCTGGCAGGGAGGGGCCAAGTGAAGCTGGTCGGTTTCAGGGACTTCCTGAAGCTGTTTTAATTTCTTGCTTCTGGAGCTTTCTGCACATGGAATATTTCAATATCAGAGGAAAGTGATATTGATGGCAGTTTAACAGGCACATCATATCCATCTAATAAAACCATAGACACTTCTTCCCTGTCAGTACCAGATGTGAACTCATTCTGTGGAACATCTCTTAACTTGGATCTGAAGGTTGTTGGTGTCATCCAACAGCTAAGCCACTGTTGTCCATAGGCTTGTAACATCTCAGCATGCAGGGTCCTTAGGTGAGCAGCAATGCTGGTACTGGTTTTCTACCAGCAGTCTGTGTGACCCCCTCCAGCTCTGAAAGCCAGCCAGCAGGGTGAGAGTTTCCAGGTCAGTCTCAGCTTAATTTCTCTGTGTCCTGATGTCACAGTGTGCACATGTGGTGTCTTCAGCAGTGAGGTCTACTCCTGGGTTAGAATCAACAGCAGCAGCCACAGCCTTTATGTTCATGGGGACTCTGGGCACTCCCTTGCCAACAGCTCATGGGGGTAGTCCACCCCGCCCTGGAGTCTTCATTCAATACCACTATGCTTTGCAGAATGTAGGATTTGTTCTGGATTTAAATCTTTTAGTTATTTTCTTGAACCATTTTTCCTTCCTGTTAACCCAGCCCTGGCAGGGTGGTGAGGCAGGTGGAAGTGTCATTGTACCTGGGTGTCTCATCTGCAGGACACTCCTGTTGGCATTACATCATTTATATAACCTTGTCCAGAGGATGGGCAGGACACAGCAACATTCCATAACAAATGGTGGGGGTCACAAAGATAACAGCAATGAGGCGCTATGGAAGTCCGTTGCCCTCTGTACTCAGTGATGGAGTGACCTCAGAAGTTCATAACTAAGAAGATACAGAGGTGAACAGAAGCACAACAAGTGTCCTTGTCCTTCTGTTTCTATCAGTCATTTCCCGCAGAGATCATGGTAGGGGGCAAAGCATGGTCAGGAGGTGCTCCTTAGCTCCCCGCTGCCCTCCGAGCCAGTGACCTGAGTGTCTTGGAGCTCTTCCTGAGCCTCCCTACATTTCTTCACAGCTGATGAAATCAGGGGTCCTGACTGTATCCACTCAGATCTGCCCAGAGCCAGAGGGCACAAGCCCTGCTTTCCCCCCAGGCACTGCTGGCTCCCTGGGTTACATCAGCCCAGGTTGGCCCAGTGGATATAGCTCAGTCACCTGTGTTCTCTCATGCTCCCAGCATGCAGTTCCTCCTTAGGAACTCTACCAGACACAGGTCCTGCCACATTTCTTTTAGAGGACTGCAGACAGACTTCCTCGTCAGCATTTTGTTCTCTCTCAGTGTTTGGCTGTTCTTTACATGCTAGTCTAAGTCACTGAGACCTGCCAAAGCCTTTCCTACTTCATAAAGCTATTGTCCTTCTCCCCACAGCCCCCAAGATGCTCACCTAAGTCACTAAAGCTGCAGCCCTGCCCCGAGGTCCCCACTGGCTCAGCCCTTTCTTTAATCTGCTGTGAACACAGTTCTACCTGGCAGTGAGCTGGGGTCCAAACACAGCTCCTCTTCTCCCTGGTTCCCTCAACAGCACCTGCCCCTTCTCTATGGTCCTCCAGACCCTATGTGTGGGACCTAGGTTGGAGATAACCAAGTGCCTTTAATGGCATCGATAAGCCAGTCCCTCAGGGACTGATTCACTGTCTCAGATTTGCAGCCTTTGCCTAAAGGTGGAATGGGAAGTCACATGGCTCAGTTTCTCTGTCTCCAGAGCCCCAGACTGCTGCCATCCACCCCCATGAGCATGGTCTCAGGTTTCCCTCAGTTCCATCAGTGCAGATACTGAGCATACCAGGGTCACCATAGCTTCTTGTGCTGGGCATGGTTAATGCCCCATCTGCAGGCTAGATCACAGATTTTCTCTCTTTACTATTAAAGGTCAAGTCTGCAGGCATCTTCTGTTGCTTTTGTCATGTTCCCCTCCTCTTCACTCTGCCCCATCCCATGGTTACAGGCTCTTGGTTCCTAGGAAGGGCTTTCAGCACTGATGTAAGTCACATCTGCTTGATTTTCCTTCTGGTCTGAAGCCTCAAGCAACACACACACACACTCCCACTCTCCCCAGGTAGGGAGCCTATGACAGTTCCTAGTATGGACACCACCAGAGTCCAGCATGGTGCCATGAGTTTTATTGGGGTCACTGATGGGCATATGAGTGAGGGGTCACGTACGGGAGCAGAAATGACTCAGAGACAGCTGCATCACCAAGGTGTGAGTGACAGCTCAGAAAGCTGGGGACCTGATGCTCACCACACAGGCTGCAGGCAGGGCGTCAGGATGCAGACCGCCCTTTCCAGTGCCCCAGTTGGTCTGAGCATCTTCCAGGCAGATTGGCTTCCTGAGCTCAGCTTTTATTGCTCACTCTGGCAGGGAGGGGCCAAGTGAAGCTGGTCGGTTTCAGGGACTTTCTGAAGCTATTTTGTTTAAGTTTCTGCTTTAGGAGCTTCCTGCAGGATGGAATATTTTGTCTAGAAGGAAATTGCACCCTGCAAAGGGTGAGGCCATTTTTTATCTCAAGTTACTATGTCCCTGGCATCTGCAAACACTTGGGATGGGGTTTTCAGGGGTGTCTGTCCCTGTCCAGCATTCCCAAAGATCTGTGGGCTGATGACATGCACCCCTTCACCAGAATAAACTCTCCCAAGACTTCTTCTTCATGCAGATCATGGGTGTTCTCTGTGGAAGAAGGGTTGAAGCCAGGCCCCTGCCTGGGAGCTCTATCCAGCTGCCCAAGCCTTCTTGAGAAGAAGAGGAGATGAAGTGAGGAGATGGGTTTCTCACACAGTTTCAGCTGAATCAGCTGATGGTGGCCAAAACACACCAGAATCTTCACGTGCTGTGAAAACCCCTTACGGGCTGTTCCTGGCCTCAGTTTCTCCAGTGTGGTCAGACTTCAGAGTCTCAGAGTTGGTCTCTGGGAGTCCAAAGCTGTACTCCTTGAGACTCCCTTGCCCAGGTGGGTGTGTGTCCCCGTGTGAAGGGAGGCAGCCCCCACCCAGGCCTGCAGAGACCTTGGCTTCCTGTCTCCCACATGGCAGCCCAAAGAGTGGGGTGGAACCCACAGGAGATGGAAACGTAAACAAGGTGTCTCCCACAGCCTCAGCTCTGCACCCAGGCTCAGACACCACACAGGGCCACCCAGAAGGCCTAGCATCCCAGCCACACCCACTCCCAGTTTCTGTTGTTGCCAACGGTCTCCAGGAACCTGGGATGGCCTCCAACTCTATGTAGAGGAGAGTGGCTATGAAGTCCTGGTCACCCTGCTCCATCTCCCAGGTGCTGATGACAGCTGTGCCCCATTGCTTTCAGCTGAGTGGGCACTGGGGACAGAACCCACTTCTCAGCCATCCTGTGCACTTGTCCCCAGTGAAGGTGACACCCTCGTGAGCCTCAATCCTCAGTCTGCTTTCCTGCCCCAACACCTTGGCTGAGTGGTCCACCTAGTGTGCTAGGCAAACTGGCTCTCTTTTCTCACTGTGACTTGGCCTGATCAGCCCATCTTCCTGGAATTCACTCCAGAGGACATCAGTTTTGAAAGACACCAAAGCTGAAAGCTGACTGACCGGTTTCATGCATGTGCAGAGAAATGGAGAGCACAGCAGAGGCTTGGGATCATTCTTGGTAGCTCTCCACCATGTGTTTTGAGGCAGGGTCTCTCACTGACAATGCAGCTGCCAATTGAGCAAGACTCACTGGCCAATGAGCCCAAGGATCTTCTTTTCTCTAGCTCTCAGCATGGAGACTTAGCCATGTTTTGCTATACATGGCAGTTTACATAGGTGTTGGGGATCTGGGCTCAGATCATCCCTCCGGGACAGACACATGGTCACCTTGGGTGAGACCCATCTGGACAGCTGTTATAGATCCTGCCCTCACCAACTCAGGAATTAGTTTGTGTCATAAACAGCACAAGCAATTGAGGCAGACACACCAGTGGGAGGGACCCTGAGGAGTCTGTCAGGAGCAGGTAAAGGAGGTGTGACTTAGGGTTTCTATAGCTGTGATACAGCAGTGTGACAGGTAACGACTTTGTAGGAGAGGAATTGTCTTGGCTTCCATGTCTCACGTCACAAGTTATCATCCACAAAGTTGGGTCAGAACTTCGGACAGGCTCCTGGAGGCAGAGCTGATGCTGAGGCCGTGGTGGCTGCTGCTTACTGGCTTGTTCCTCATGACTTGCTGAGCCTGCTTTCTTATAGAATCCAGGACCACCAGCCAGGCACCACCCACAATAGGCTGGGTGCTCCTATATGACCCATCAATCAAAAGAATGCACCCCAGCCATGCCACAGACCAATCTGGTGGTGGCATTCACTCAACTGTGACTCTCTACTCAAAAAATTCCAGCTTGTGTCAAGTTGACTTAAAATTGCCCAGCAAAAATTGTCTGTCACCCTGGAGTGACCCCACCTCCCAGTGGCACACCATATCAGCATTTGGAAAGGAAGTAGATAAATCAGATTCAAGGGTATCCTCAGCCACAGCGTAGGTAGGAAGCCAGACCCAGACTCAAAGACACAATCAGGAAACCAAATTTAATAAAATTACAGACACACACACACACACACACACACACACACACAGAGAGAGGAGAGAGAGAGAGAGAGAGAGAGAGAGAGAGAGAGAGAGAGAGAGAGAGAGGAGAGAACATGATGCCAGCCCCTTTGTTAGCAAGAAGCTCCAGGCAGGGGGATGGATGGTTTTGGAATTCCTCTGTTGCCTGTTCCTTGTCAGGCCGGTTTCTGTCTTTGGGCTCCTCCTTGCATCCTGTGTACTTTTGCCTGTGGCCACAATGTGCAGGGGCAAGAGCAGTGAGCGTAGTGAACGTAGCTAGCCTTGTACTCTTTAGAAAATTTGATTGATGTGATGTAGTTGACTGACCATGCCATCTAACCCAGAGTGGCCTTGAATGCCTGCTTCTCCTGCCTCAGGTCACCAAGTACAGGGGTCACCACCACATCCAGAGTCTTGAATTGAAAAAAAAAATAGTTTAAATTTCAAAATGTTTCCCCATGAAACCAACTTTTGTTACTTTTGTATGAGTCCATTTTTTCCACCGAAGGGAACTTTCGCATCCAAACAGATGTTTCCAAAAGCATAACATGCACCTCAGCTCTCAAGAGCTCTGCATGAAAGGAGGGAAGTGGCAGTGGAGGGAGGCTCAGCCTGAGTTTGATCTTTGGGACCCACAAGGAAGAGAGCCAATGCCTGCAGTGGACCTCTACCCTCCATGTTCATTTACACACACATAATGCACGCACACACACATAAATGCACACAAAATGCACACATGCACGCACATACAATAAATAAACATACTTTTAAAAAGGAGTGTGTTAATAACTTCATTTGTGGTCACAGGTGGGAATGTATGGTGAGTCTGTTGGACTATGGGGCAGTTTGGGGAGCTGAGAAAGTTCTGGAGACAGGTGACCAGGGATAGCTGACAGTAACAACATCATCACACATATCTTTTCTAAAACCTTCCATCTGTCAGGGATGGAACCCAGGGGTTGGGACAAGGAAGAGGGAGCTGAGTCCTGCCACCAGCCCTTTATTAGGGGATTCTAAGCAAGGGCTCCACCCCTGATCACACCCAGAACTCCTCACTGGATGATTCTAGGTAGGGCTCCACCCCTGACCATGGCCCAAGCCCCTCCACTGGGGGATTTGAGGCTGGAATACTCTAAGTCACACACACATTGAATCCTTGTATTTGAGGATACAGCTTTGTTTTTTCTTTTTAAATTGCATGTACTAGTGTCTGTATTGGTTTGTGTACGTGGGCATGGGTGTCCACACAGCACAAAGGCGTTGGATCTCTGGAGCAACAAGCTGCTGCGGGCTGCCGGCCTGGATACTGGGTACTCAAGTTCTCAGCCAAAGCATTATGAGCACTTAGCCCCTGGCGTCCCAGTTTTGTTAGGCCAGGTATCTTAAACTCCTGAGCCTCTCCAACGTGATGGGATAATGGATAAGTCCTACCACACGCAGCTTTTGAGGGTCTTTTTTTCTTTTTGATTTTTTTAAAAAGACAAGATATCCATCTGTAATCAAGCATAGACTTACATTCATGGGAATCCTCTAGCCTCAGTCTCCCAAGTGTTGGTTGGTATGCTGCCACACCATTCCAAGTCTGTCGTCCCAGCACTCTGGAGGCAGAAGCGGGTGGATGTCTGTGAGTTCCAGGCCAGCCAGGATGACATAGTGTCCCCAGTGCTGCACGGACCAGGAGCACCACTGCCCTCGGCTCTTTAAGTTTAGAGGGCTGGAGAGATGGCTCAGCAGTGAAGAGCACCGACTGCTCTTTCAGAGGTTCTGATTTCAATTCCCAGCAACTACATGGTGGCTCACAATCATCTGTATGGGATCTGGTTCCCTCTTCTGGTGTGACTGAAGGCAGCTATAGTGTACTCACATAAATAAAATTATTTAAAATGTTTAATTATTTTTTGAGACAGGGTTTCTCTGTGTAGCCCTGGCTGTCCTGGAACTCACCCTGTAGACCAGGCCGGCCTCAAACTCAGAAATCCACCTGCTTCTGCCTTCCAAGTGCTGGAATTAAAGGCATGTGCCACCACCACCCGGCAAAATGTTTAATTTTTAAAAATGTAATAATGTGCATAATATGGGGTATATGGAGGTCTGGGGTTAACTCCAGGGACTTCTTTCTCTCCTTACAGCTCCATGTGGCTCATGTGGGTCCGGGGTCTGATGCAGGACGCCAGGCAGAGGCTGTTTTGGTTTGGTTTTCTTTTTGGTTTTTGGAGACAGGATTTCTCTGTGTAGCCCAGGCTGTCCTGGAACTCATTCTGTAGACCAGGCTGGATTCAAACTCACAGAGATCCTCCTGCCTCTGCCTCCTGAGTGCTGGGATTAAAGCTGTGCACCACCACATCCAGGGTTTCTTTTTTTAATGATTTTTTGTTTGTTTGTTGTTTGTTTTACTTCTTAAGACAGGGTCTCTCTTTTTGTAGCTTAGCTGACCTGAAACTCACTATGTAGTCCAGGCTAGACACCAACTCACAGAGATCTACCTGACTCTGCCATTTTGGGAGGATTAAAAAACAAAACAAAACAAAACAAAAAAAGTGTTACTCCATTCCAAACTGTCTTTGGCAAACTTCCCCCTAATCCTCCTGCCTCAGCTTTTCAACTATCAAGGTGAGAGGCATGTGCTACTGAGCCCCTGCATTTCTACTAAAGGGGAATAGACTCCGTTTCCTAAAGCAGGCATCCTAAGACTGACTAGACCAGGAGCCGCTGATAGAGGGTAGGGACAACAGCAGCCTACTGGGGCCCAGGTGGAGGGAGGAATGATAAGAGGCCTCTTTTTTGTGGGGGATGGGGGCTGTTGAGTCACAGCCCAGAAGGAAGTGTGCACACTGCGGAGAGGTGTAGGGTAAGGCGGGATGTGGGAATGTCCTCACCCCTGAATCCTCCATCTCCCTCCTTCACGGACTGAGCTCTATTGCTGGCACCAGGGATGAGGCAGATCTTCGAGAACTTTATCCGAGGGCTGGCAGAAGCTGGAATTTGCGCTGTGGAATGTCAAGTGGCGTTGCACGTGCAGAACTGACGACTCCACAGGCAGCTCATGTGCAGGGAGTGGGTGCATGTGCAGTCCCACTCCTACCCGAAGACCATCAGGAGGGATTCTCTTCCTGAAGGTGCTAGAAGCGCCACCGTCAGTCAGACGCATCTGTGCATGTCATGCCCTTGCTGCAGGACTTTCTCAGACACTGAACTCATACGGAATGTGGGACCTCAAGCCTCAGCTCTGTCATTGAGAAGTGGACCAGTGGCACAGATACAGGGCACGTGTGTGCATGAGTGCATGAGCAGGTCACACACATAGACACTACACACACACACACACACACACAGAGAGAGAGAGAGAGAGAGAGAGAGAGAGAGAGAGAGACAGAGACAGAGAGACAGAGAGACAGAGACAGAGACAGAGACAGAGACAGAGAGACAGAGCAAAGGCTCAGGCAGGTTGCAGTGTACACAAACTTGGTCACATTTCAAATTCTAGGCTTGCCCAAGACTGTCTCAAATGCAAACCCTAACAAATGAAATATGCAGAGGAGTCAGCCGTGGGTGACAAACGAATGTCTGTCCTCATCTGTGATGATCCGTGCCACTCACGATGTGTATCTTTACGGATACAGGAGAGACAAATGGATGAAAGCCATAACTTTTATGCTGTTGAAGAGTCTGAGGTCTGGGTGGACCCCAGCCTCCTGCACCGGACCGGCTTCCAGGCCCTGGCTGTGTATCTCTTCCCTAGCTAAAAATACCCTCTTCTTACTGTCCACCTCCCCGTGGGGACAGGTCTGGGGTGGGTGCCAGCCCCATCTGGCCCCAAGCCAGCGCCTGTCAGCTCAACTGGGTCCCCAAGGACCTGGGCCCTGTATTCTTAAAACGTTGGCTGGGCATGGGAAGGATAGGGTGTACCACGGGCTGGGGTGCCAGGCTGGAGTGTGGGTGTCTTTGCCTTGGTATTAGCTTAACACTTGGCAGGCCTAAAGAGTGCTAAGCAGTGTTGGCTTCCTGGAGATCAGGGTGGAGGGGGCCAGTGACGGGAAGGATGAGGCCGCATTGACCAATTTGCTACGACCTTGGCATCTCCAGATACTCAGGATAGGATTTTCAGGGTATCTGTCCCTGTCCAGCATGGCACCCCTTCACCCAGACCAACTCAGCAAGGTTTCCCAGGTGCCCTGCAGGGATTCATGGTGCTGGCCTCAGCCCATGGGTGTTCTCTGTGGAAGAGGGGCCATGAAGCCAGGCCCCTGCCTGGGAGCTCTATCCAGCTGCCCAAGCCTTCTTGAGAAGAAGAGGAGATGAAGTGAGGAGATGGGTTTCTCACACAGTTTCAGCTGAATCAGCTGATGGTGGCCAAAACACCAGAATCTTCACGTGCTGTGAAAACCCCTTACGGGCTGTTCCTGGCCTCAGTTTCTCCAGTGTGGTCAGACTTCAGAGTCTCAGAGTTGGTCTCTGGGAGTCCAAAGCTGTACTCCTTGAGACTCCCTTGCCCAGGTGGGTGTGTGTCCCCGTGTGAAGGGAGGCAGCCCCCACCCAGGCCTGCAGAGACCTTGGCTTCCTGTCTCCCACATGGCAGCCCAAAGAGTGGGGTGGAACCCACAGGAGATGGAAACGTAAACAAGGTGTCTCCCACAGCCTCAGCTCTGCACCCAGGCTCAGACACCACACAGGGCCACCCAGAAGGCCTAGCATCCCAGCCACACCCACTCCCAGTTAGTATGGATTGTCCCTAGGGAAAAGACACACAGTCATCCTGGGTTAGACTCATAGATTAAGGTCCCATCTGGACATCTGTGACAGATCATACTACCACCACCACCACCACCACCACCACCACCACCACCACAGGAGCTGGTTGTATCATAAACACCACAAGCAATTGAGGCAGACCCATCACCAACCAGTGGGAGGGACCCTGGGAGTCAGTGGTCCTGGAGCAGTGTGTGTCAGGAGCAGGTTCCCTTGATGTCTCTCAGGTTTCTGGCTACCTACGTTCCTGGTGAGCAAAGTTCTATGTGAAGATCCCAGAACCAAGGCTCTGGGCAGCTGAGATACCCATAGAGGGGTCCCAGAAAAAGGTGTCTCACCCAGTGGCTCCAGAGGATGACTTTTGGGTGAGCCACTCCTGCCTGGAGGACTCTGCCCAGCCACCTCACTGGAACCGAGAGGCCACACTGGGTACTGTCTGGTACCTCTGATTCCATTGCAGCTTTCTGCATGCCTTGCAGAATGCCAAGGCCATGCTCCCCAACCAAGGCCTAAGTGTCTCTCTCCAGCTGAAGTAGCTCCGATAGCCCAGGCTGTCCTTGTCTATCTCCTGCAGGTACCGAGCCAGATCCCCCAGGCTCTTGAAGTCACCCACGTGGATAAAGGCATCGGGGGCAGGAAGTGTTCATAGTTCTTCCTGCTGGGCCCCAGGACCACTGGCACCACCCAGGCTTCCAGAGCATTCTTCCACAGCTTCCCTGTGATGTAATCCGGGTGGAGGGAGTTCTCAAATGCCAGATAAAACTTGTATCTGGCCAGAGTCTCTATCATGTCCCTTTTAGGGCGCTGCATCTGTCCTTTGCCATACACATCCACGTGGAGGTGACCCTGAAGCTTTTGGTAGTACAGCACCCAGGATGACTTGAAATCCCAGCTGGACACAACCCAGGCCACCAGGTCAGTCTTGGCAGAGAGGTTGGCCTGGGTTTGGACTGGAGGCTCCAGCCATGGCTCCAGCCAGCCATAGGGCGTGAAGATGTCAGAGTCTCTGTGATAGGACATGGTGAGGTTGAAGTAACTGTCCAGGGCTGACAGACTGCGGCAGTGGCTGGGTGACTCCATGCTGAAGCACACCCAGCGCTGGCCTGGTGGCCTTGACTGAGGTGGCAGCTGTGACCTGGGATTGGAGCTGATTTCATGGTGGTGGACGATAACCACATCTGCTTGGGGGTACACACTCCAACTGACAGTCAGCTGACAGTCAGCCATGCCTGGAAGCATCTTGGAACGGGGACAGAGCCACTGGGTGGTGGAAGGGCCATGTCCACAGTGAGATGAGGAGAGGCCGGGGACCATGGGTAGCTGGAGTGGAGGCTGGTCCTGGGGAGCAACCAGGATCTGGGGAGCCGGGTTGGTCGTGGGGTACTTGGACATAGGAGAAAATGCACAGAGACAACAGAAGCTGCAGCAGCAGCCCTGAGAGGCACAGACACCAGGGACGCTGTACCCTGGCTACTTGGGTCATATCCATGAGCCAGGAGACCTGGGAAGAGAAGGGAGGCAGGGTAGGTCACTAACTGCCGTGATTGCTGTGCTGGGCCTGCATGTGCTGTGTGAGCATGAGGTGCCAATGGTAATATTCCTGAAGGGCCTCATGTAGCCTATGCTGGCCTCAGATAGCTCAGCAGCTGAGAATAGAGTTGAAGGCCTTCCCTCTCCACCATGTGCCACCACATCCGGCCAAATCTGATAGAGATTGTTAGTGTTTCTTATACGACAGATGACAGTACTCAAGGGATGTCACCTACAGTAAAGAACCACAGACCCAAGGACCTGTTCCTTGGGGTCCACCCCCTCCTTAGTACGGGAGAAATGACCCTCCACCTGGACAGGTGTCTCCAGGAAAAGATGCTTTCTGGTCCCATCTGGATGCTACATGTTCCCATACTCTTCTCGTTTGTTCTGGATACAAAATCTCACAGAAGTTTCTGGAGTTCTAATTCTAGGGATTCTGGCTGGAAGGGTAAGACTACTGGTAAGGTCTGAGGTTACAGATTAGGCCCCATGTTCATCTGTAAATGAAACTCACTGTGGGGCCTCGGCACTCACTCAGTCCTGGAACCATCCATGTATCCAACCATGTACACTCAGAGTCACTGATGACCCAGACCCACCCTCATCCCTTTCCCCACATCTCCCCAACTTACCAAGTGGTGCCCCAATCTACACACAGCCCAGGCCTATAGACTGATGGTGAAGCCGTCTTTGGATGCCATCTAACTAGAGGACCACAGAGCCTTTTCAGCATGACTGTTGGGAACTGGATAGGCTCATGTTTGGCTGAATGGGGTCTCAGGTATTCTCCTGTCTCCATCTCCCCAGCTCTGGGATTTGTGGCCTGTGTATGTGCTTGTGCAGGCTTTTTTATGTGAGAGCTGGGGATTTGCACTCAGGTCTCCATTCCAGGGCAACAGACTGAGCCAACTCCCCAGCCCTTATCTTTTGGATTTTTGAAGACAGGGTTTCATGTAGCCCAGGCTGGCCTCAAACCCATGGTGATCTCCCTACTTCAGCCTCCCTGGGTGCTGTGGTGTTTCACCCTGCTTGGCTTAAGGGCCCTGTAAAGCCTGGCACTTGGAGCACTGGCTGCTCTTGCAGAGGACCCAGGTTCCTCTATTCCCAGCTCCCACACAGCGGCTCACAAACACCTGTAACACCAGCTCCAAACAACCCACCGCCCCCTTCTGGCCTCTGCAGGCACTTCACTCATATATATATACATGAATGAGTAATAAAATACATTCGAGGAAAAAAGCCAGTAGGAACAAAATAAGGAAAGAAATAGAAACACAGGTGCTGTGCATGGCTGTCACTAAGAAAGTTCACATGAAAATGTCGATCTCTGAATGTTTCCTCTTACCGCCTTTTCACTGCAAACAAGCCTGATATCTTGAGTGGACACAACCCTGGCCACCAGGTCAGTCTTGGCAGAGAGGCTGGCCTGGGTTTGGACTGGAGGCTCCAGCCATGGCTCCAGCCAGCCATAGGGCATGAAGATGTCAGAGTCTCTGTGATAGGACATGGTGAGGTTGAAGTAACTGTCCAGGGCTGACAGACTGTGGCAGTGGCTGGGCGACTCCATGCTGAACCACACCCATCGCTGGCCTGGTGGCCTTGACTGAGGTGGCAGCTGTGACCTGCGACCCCATCCCTGGGTCCTACGTGGTAGAAGAAGGGCAGCAACTCCTGCCAGTTGCTATTTGACCTCCATACTCAGGCCATGGCACGCGTGGACACATAATAAGTAAATTAATGCAAGGTTTTAAAAGAAAGTAGTATGTATAATAGCTTTGTGGGTCACATGTAGGTATATCTATTGGACTATGGTGAAGTCTGGGGAGCTGAGAAAGTTCTAGAAACAGATGGCCAGGGATGGCTACTGGTCTTTTTAAAGCTTTCCTTTCCTTCTGTCAAAGATGGAACCCAGGGTTTGGGGCAAGTAAGGGGAGTGAGGCTGAGCCCCTCCTCCAAGCCATCACTGGGAAATGCTGTGCTGGGCTCCACTCCCTGACCACACCCCCTGCACCCACTCCCTGGTGGGGGTGTGTGGAGTGGAACTGGGCGGGGGGTTCTAGGCTGGAGGTCCACACCTGTTCTCACCTATCCCATAATCCTCTCCTGTTTATATTCCCTGCCCTGCAAGTTCAATCAGGTGGTAGGTGGAATGCAGGATAATTCCAGATCTTTGTGTATGGCCCAATTTATAGCCTCCTAGCAAGGTGTTTGGAAAGAAAGAAGAAAGTAGCGTGGCAGGTTGGCCCAGCCTTAGCTTTGATGGGTCCTCTCCTATTACCTGATGCTTATTACTCTGAAAAATTATGTTCCTCAAAGATATAGAGTTCAGGATCAGAGTTTCCACCATCCTGGGCTGGGCAGCCCCAGCCCAGTGGGAGTAATGGCTTCCAAAAGTGACTTGAAGAGCACAGATTGGATAATAAAGAAGGGGCACAGATCCTGTCTACACTGACTCCGGGATCCTTTCCCTAGAGGAACGGGAAAAGCCTACCTTTCTAGAATGGAACAAAAGCCAGTAAAACCCAAGCAAACAAGAAAACTGTCCCCAAACCACAGCTCGGCATGCTAACACACTTGTTATCCCAGCACTCCAGTTGCTGAGGATTCAGCATTCAGGGTCACCCGGACTCTGTGGCAGACCCATCTCAAAACAACAGAGGCTTAGGGGTGGCTCAGTGAGCAGCGCTCACCTGGCACACACGGAGCCCTGGGTTCTGTCCCCCAAGCCAGGCATGGTAGCACTAACTGTCATCCTGGTATGGTGGGCATATAGGCAGGAAGATTAGGAGACCAGAGTCATCTTTAGCTACATAAGAAGTCTGAGGCCAGCCTGTGCTATGTGAAACCCTCAGAAAGAAAAACAACAGGAACAACTGAAAAGACAAGCAGAAAAGCCCATATCTGGGCTTTGTCCATTGTTTGTCATATAGACACATGGGCCCGGGTAGCCTGTGGATTATATGATTTCCAGTCCAGCTCTGGATCAGCATAAGCTTTAAACTCCTCTAACTCCATCTCCCAAAGTCAGGAACAATCTCCCTGCTCCATAAACTCAGGCCACTCAGCCTCTGTGAAACACCTGCTGGTGGACACTGGCTGTTGCTGGTTCTGGTCTGGGCCACTCTGCAAGCCATCAGACCCTTCCCATTGATCCCAGACCAGCCCTGGCTGCTACAGGAATCAAAAATAAGCAAGGGCAGATTAGAAGAGTTAAAATGGTCTCTTCCAAGAGAGATGTTCCAGAGTGGGACAAGCGAAATTGTCATCCCAGGTGGCCTTACCTGGAGCAGGAAGCAGCCTTGGTCCAAGAGCTTGTCAGCACCAGCTGCCTTCCCTGGGTACTGAAGAACTGAGAGCAGAGGAAGAAGGAAGTGTGTGTAATCTATTCTTTATGGTCCCAGCCCATTTCCAGGGCTATCCCAGCCACGTGTATCAGCCTCCGGAGGAACAGTGCCCTGAATTCAAGGTCCCACCTATGCCTTTGGCTGAAGCTGTGTAGCTTCGAGCACTAAAGGTTCCTTAGCCCCTTGTCTAGATGAAAAAGAGGGAGGCTGAAGACCTTGTGCCAGGGCCGTGAGACAGTGGTAGTCCAGAGTGCTTTCAGCACTTATGGGAATGTGACAGATACAGATCTCCATGACAGCTGACAATGAGGCTAGAGGAGGTCACATGAAGTCATCCTCGAGGACAGGGCAACCAGGAGCCAGACGGGCATCAAGTCGAGGGATGGGCACGTGGGCATGTGGCTCGACTGTCTGTTCCAGCAAAGCAGATGCGTGGGGAACTCACTCGTGTTTGTAGAACCATTGTTTCCTTCCATGACACAGAGGGACCGAAGGAGGTAGTATGTGTAAGTCTGAGAGGTCCCATCTCTGGCACAACACGTGGCTCACTCTCATTTGACCCATGGCCAGATGGATTGTGGGGGTGGCACTGGGGACCATCACACATCAGCACACAGGTGTGAGGGCCCCTGCAGCCCCTGGAGCAACAGGCATCCATCCATCAGCAGCATGGGCTGCAGTGGGAAGCAGCAGGCCCCGGGGCTGGCAGAATTTTCCACAGTCCTAAGCCCATCCCTGCTGAAACTCCTGTAGGCTGGAAGCCTCTGGGTGCAGCCCAGTGAAGGTGACAGAGGTCAGATCATCAAGCTGGTGACAGGGTGATGCTCCCAGGGCCAGTACCATAAGCCTATGACCCTCAGGCTGAACCCTGATCCTGGTTTGACTCATTTGATGGAAACCATGGCTTTGTCCCAGGTAGTAGTATCTGAGTGCCTTGTGGATGAGTATCCTTGTGGGAGCCAGGCACAGACTAGGGTGACGGAACCTGCAGCCTAGGCTGTCTTTCCTGGGACTGGCTGGAGTGTGAACTCTTTCCTCTAGTATAACACTATATGCTCTTGGTGGCCTTTTTTTTTTTTTTAATCACTTTTTCTGTATTGAGTCATAGTAGAAATTTCTTAATAATTCTAAGGTATATTTATTTAAAAAATGTATGATAGAATTGAATAATGATTATTGAATCAACTAGAAACTTAGAGAAAAGTTTTTTTGTTTTTTGTTTTTTAAGATTTATTGTATGTAGCTGGGCGGTGGTGGCGCACGCCTTTAATCCCAGCACTTGGGAGGCAGAGGCAGGCGGATTTCTGAGTTCAAGGCCAGCCTGGTCTACAAAGTGAGTTCCAGGACAGCCAGGGCTACACAGAGAAACCCTGTCTCGAAAAACCAAAAAAAAAGATTTATTGTATGTATGTGAGTACATTGTTACTGTCTTCAGACACACCAGAAGAGGGCATCAGATCCCATTACAGATGATTGTGATCCACCATGTGGTTGCTGGGAACTGAACTCAGGACCTCTGGAAGAGCAGGCAGTGTTCTTAACCACTGAGCCATCTCTCCAGCCCCTAGAGAAAGTTTTATGAAGAAGAGAATATAAATTAAGCAGTTTCCCCTGGGTACATAATTATCCTTAGAAAGGTACAGAGAGGAGTCCTTCCAAGAATAGTTAATGAATACACATGAACATGATGACATGAGTTCAGGAACCAATCTATGTAAATCCCAAAACCTCAAGGATTTAGGAAATAGAAAAGGATGGTTAACAGGCAACCAGATCTGTGTCAATGTAGTAAACTTTTTTTTTTTTTTATCATGGCCATGGTTGTACAGGACGAAAACAAAGATACTGTCAGTGTAAAGTCAGTTAAAAGCTTGGAGCATGTGTTGAAGACACAGTGTGCTAAGTGTGATACTGAAGATATGGTGTCAGAGATCTGCCTCCAATTGTGAGCCTATAAGGTTAAATATCTGCTGGGGAAAGTAAGGTGTATAAGAAAGAAACTTATTAAAAAAAAACTTCAGAAAGTTGTGATCTGTTTCCTTGGAACAACATGTTTGAAGATTATAAAACTGAAATCGCATGCTTTATGACACTGAAATGAAGTAAACAGAGGCTTGAGCTATTTGGGGCCTTCTCAGGTCTTTAAAACATGCTGGTCTGTAGCACCTGACCTTGGGCTGAGTTCCTAACTTAGGCTGATCTCCAACTTGGAATCTCAATTGCAGATGAGGGAGGGTTGGGGTTCAGAGATCATTCAGAACTCCTATACCATCCTGTTCCTTCTGACCTCTCCCGGAGAATTCCATCTCTCCATGAGGACTAGGAATGAACCTATAGGCCTGTGTGTGCGCATGTGTGTGTGCATTCATAAGTGTGTTCAGGAGTGTGTGCATGTGTGTCTGAGTGCATGCATTCTGTACCTGAATTCATGTGTGTGTGCATGAGTATGTGTGTACAAGTGTGTGTATGCACATGTGTGCTCGAATGAGAGCATCATGTGTGTGCATGTGTGTGTGCCTGTGTACATGCCCATGTATTGTGTATGCGTTTGTATGTATGTATGTGCACGCTTGTGTACGTATATGTGTGTATTGTGTACACATGAGTATGAGTGTGTGAATGCATGGCTGGAAATGAGCCTGCAGTTGTGTGTGTGTGTGTGTGTGTAGGACAGAGGTCAGCCTCAGCTGTCTCCCTTGCTTTCAGTCTTCTTTTCTGAGGAAAGCCTCACTGGCCTGGAGCTCACCCGTTTATATGGGCTGTATGATCAACAAATCCCAGGCATCCTCCTCTCTCCTCCTCCCAGTGCTGGGGGACAGGCACACACCAGGAAGTGTAGCTCTTTCCACAGGTTCTGGAGATGTAAACTCAGGTCCTCATGGTGGACATCCCCCAGTCCTTTGATGGCAGGCAGTGCTGCAAGAGTAGCATCTTCCCTGAGCACCCTGCCCCTCACAACTCTGCCCCCTCTTCAAGCCACTTCCTCAGTCACTCTTGGCTTTTATGCCTCCAAACTACCTCCTCCGCAAGCACTTTCTTTTTCAGAAATGTTTGGACGACCTGATATTCCTGGTTTCCACCATGCTCCACGGCTGGGCAAAGTAGACAAGGTCTTGAACATGGCTGCCCAGCCCCAAAATGAGCAGAGGGACCAGCCACTGACTCCTCAGGGCCAGTCCTTGACGACAGGGGACCTCTGCGCAGTGTGGGACCAGCATCCCTCCTGAGAATGCTGTGGGACCTGAGGCTTCTTTTGACCCTCTCTGCGCAAAGGATGACATTGTCTAGGGTTAAAGCAAGGGCTGGAGATCCCTTCCCCAGGCTCAGGGCCATCTGCCCATCTGGTGAGGGTCTTGGCTCTTGTTAGGACCTAAAACTGCTTCTCTCAGCCCCACCTTACAAGCCTGCTGGGATTTCATCCCTGAGACCACAGGCTGCAATGATGGAGGGGACCTGCTCCCAGGCTGGGGAACGACTCACCAGGGTGTGGGGGCTCCATGCCCATCCCCTATGGACTCAGGACCAACTCTTTCCCTGCTGCTTCAAAGAAGCTACAGTTGAAGCCTCCTAGGCCCCTCCACACACAACAGGAGCCAGGTGTGCTGTGTGGGTGGCTCAGGCATGGGGTCACTGGTGGCTTTGTCAGAAGTACCCCAGGCTCCCACACTGTCGCCTTTCAAGGGCTCTTTGAATCTTCCCACCTGGGCCAGCTGGAACATACCTCTGGGTTCCTTGTGTACTCACTGTGATGATGGGGAAACAGAGGCTCACAGAGGCCTTGACATTCAACACTGCCCACTCTATCCCCATCTCCTCCTGTGCATTGTTTCTGTTGCTTTTCTGAGACAGGGTTCCTCTGTGTAGCCCTGGCTGTCCTGGAACTCACTCTGTAGACCAGGCTGGCCTCGAACTCAGACATCCACGTGCCTCTGCCTCCCAAGTGCTAGGATTACCACTGCCTGGCTCCCTCAGCATTCTTGAGAGCAGCACTCCTACTCCAGACACAGAGTGTCCCAGAACATTTCAGAAATCTTCATTTACAGTCCTAACCCGCCTGCAGCAGGTGAGTCTGTGCTAAAATCTGGATCCATCTGACCTCAGGCTTCTTGTTTTGGGTCTAGACCATTCTCTGGAAGCTGTGTGTGGTTGGGGAGGGTCCAGCACTTCAGTTGGGGAGGACCGTCGCCTTACTAGTGCTTCGAGAGAGGAGACAAGCTGGTCCAAAGGTTATCTCAATTGATTGTATACAGTCAGTTACAGATAAACTCCTGTTCTATACTTTCCCCCTTCTCACTACTGCATTTGACTAGAGATAGAATAGAACAAAGCCCACCTACCCTGGAACTCCCTTAATGTGCTTTAACTTGGGTCGTCGAGCTCACTTGGGTGTCTATCTTGGTAATGGGGAGACCCCACCATGCTGTCTGTACTTCTGCAGAATAAAACACTCTTTGTGGTTACATACTATTTGAGTCCAGGGAGTCATTCTTCAGTGAATCATGGACCCTTACATTGCCAGCACCATCTGTGAGGATGGGAGGCTTTGTGACACCCATCCAGGAACCTCAATGGACTTTACGTATGTTTCTACAGATTTGTGAACAAGAGCTGGAAAACACATCATCCCAGGCCTGGGCCTCGGTGTCCTACTCCTGTTATTGCTAAGAACTTGGCCTGGACTGGTGTGGGGGCACACATCTTTAATCCCAGCGGTAAGGAAGCAGGGGAGTCTCCATGAATTTGAGGCCAGCTTGGTCTATGGAGTGAGTTCCAGGACAGCCAAGACTATGTAGAGAGACCCTGTCTAAAATGAATGAATAAATAAATGACTTGGCCCCTCCCTGCCTCACATCCCTCCGGTGCTGGGAGCAGTGGAATCCAGCCAGAGTCAGGGAAACTCCATGTGACAGAAACCTGGCAACCCCCTTGTTGCCCGCCCCCGGACTGTCCTCACCCTGGGGCCCCTGACACGTCGGGGTCTGCCTGCCCTGGCACTCCACACTTGCCAGGTTCATGCAGCCTAAGTTTCAGCGGGTGGTGGGCGAAGCGGTGGGCCAGGCAGGCTTAATTTCCAATTTCTGGAAACAAATGTCACCAGGCCATCTTTTGTCAAGTAGAGGGAAGAAATTTAAAAAGAAAAGAAAAGAAGCCCCTTGCCAAATAGTGTGCAAGGAAACAAGACCTTGTAGGTGCAGGACAGCTGGAAGGCGGAGAAAATTCCAGAGACCATGCAGGGCCAGGAACAAAGAGGCCTTTCTCTCAGGCATGTCTTGAGGAGTAGAGGTGTGGTGGTTTGAAAAGTTAAAAAAAAGAAAGAAAGGAAGAAAGAGAGAGAAAGAGGGAGAGAGAGAGAAGAAAGGGAGGAAGGAAAGAAGGAAGAAGAAGAAAGAAAGAAAGAAAGAAAGAAAGAAAGGAAGGAAGGAAGGAAGGAAGGAAGGAAGGAAGGAAGGAAAAAAGCCAAGAATTTTGCCAGAAGGAAAACAGCGAGGCTATGAGGAAGAGGTTAAAATCATAAGGTTTTTAGGCTTTTATTTGGGGGACTTTCTTTTTCTAGGACACCTGTCCCACACTAGGATAGAAAAAAAAAAAAAAAAAAAAGCTAGGAATGTCAACAGTCTGGGCGACAGGCCCAGCGCCACGGGGAGCTTAGGAGATGCCACGTGCTGAAGTCGCTCTGGAATCTGTCCCCATCCGCCCTGCCATCCCATTAACATTCTCTAGAGAGCCATAATTTCACCCTCCCTGGACTCTCAGAATGTTCCGGAAACTCTCATTTACAGCTGGAATCCACCTGCCAGCTACTGAGACTTTCATCAGCCCAGCTGCAGTCCTCAGACCTGTTACCTCCCAAATCAGCGTGGTGACAATTCCAGAAACTTTAATGTCCGAATAGGAGGAGAACTGGGTATAATGCCAATCTGGCTCTCACCCTCTCAGGACCCTCTGCTTCATCACTGTTCTGATCCCAGGACCTCAGATTTTTGCAGGGGCTCTGACTTAGTGGATAGAAGACTCACCCAGCATGCATGGGGCCCCAGGTTCCACCCTCGACTACAGAGCAAGCTGGAAGCCACAGCCTGAACTACATGAGACCTTCCTGCCTCACGCGGGGAAATTATCATCTCCCACTCCCCAGCGTGCCTGCTCCTCCTCAGAGCAACATCCTATGTTACCATCCTTGCATCATTCATCCTGGCTTACCCATCTCACCAGCTCCTTTGTCTCTGACAGTTCCTGACAGAATCGAAGCTCAGTAAATTGAATGGATGGATGGATGGATGGATGGATGGATGGATGGATGGATAGATGGATGGACATCCTAAGTTTGATTCCCAAACCTCCCCGCCTTGACAGATTCTACCCTCAGACCTGTGGAGCATGACCTAGATCCCCAGGTCCTATAAGAGGCAGTGTCTGAATGGGCTTGGAGACTCTGGGGCCTGGGCTCCCAGAGAGACCTCTGATGGGCCCTGGGAGCCCTTGGCCCCCACTGGCCTTGGAGAGGCCTCAGGTGAGCTGGGCCTTCCAGGGTGACACTGGCTCTGGACAAGAGTCCTGGGTGGCAGGCACAGGCAGGCTGGGGCTGCTGGGCCAACAAGAATGAATAAACAGCATCTTTCCGCGGCGGGCTGGGGGTGGGGACGCTTTGAACCTCCAGCTTGACTGGGGATGTTTGCACAGGGCTGGCAGCCAGGGGGTGTCATCAGAACTAAAATTAGCCTGTTTCCCGCTCAGCCCCTCCCTGGCGGCCAGGAGGGAGGCTGGAGCCTGGCGGGGCCCCCAAGTATGGTGGGCCAGAGAGGAGGCATAAATCAGAGCAGTTGATCCAGCTAGCCACCCGGGTGTCCGCATATCTATTGCTGGCCTATTATTTCCATTTGACAGATAGAGAAACTGAGGCATGGTGACATGAGCTCACAGTCACGGGGCCCACAGAGTGGTAAAGTCCAAATTCAATCCATGGTCCATAGACAGCAGCATCGCCTTTGACAGCTCCCTGAAGGCTGAAGAACCAGAGTGATGCAGCTGGGGAGAGGCACAGGGCCTTCGCCTTGCTCCGGGACTTGAACTGAATGGGTGCGGGTGGGAGCTAAGAGGTACTTCTCTCTGCTGATGTGCTAAGGAACCAGGGCCTCATTCAGGGCTCCACGCTGACCAGGCTCCTAGCCCCTCACTGGGGGATTCTGGATGGAACTCCACCTCTGATCACTTCCCCAGACCTCTCACAGAGGGATTCTAGACAGGGGCTCCACCTGTGAACTTTAAGCAGCTGTTTTTTTCTGGGCAAATTCCCAAGAGGTGTGGGGCCTCAGTTCTGCCAGAGTCCCCCAAATTTTGATCCCGGTGGCTCAGTTGAAGGTTGCCTGGAGAAAGATCTAGAGTTAGCCCTGCGCCACTGACAAGTTGTCAGTCATCAAGGACATCTGCTTCAGTTTGCTTAAGTTCCCAGTCACTCTGGGTCACCAGGAGTCCCTACCTCCCACAGACAGTTGGAACAAGCACAAGCTCGCCATGCTGGGAGACTCCCTCCCTGATTTCTCACCTTCTGTGGTTCCTCCTGTACTTCAACTCAGGCAGCTGCAGCTCCCCAGAGTCACCCAGCCTTAGGAAAAGGTTTGGGCTGGCTTTAGAGGCAAATACCTGTCATCCCAACGGGAGGCTGAGTGAGGCAGGAGGATTATGAGTCCCTGGGCCGCTGTGTGGCAAGAGCCTGTCTCAAAACAGAAAAGCAGGCCCCATGGGTGTTTAATGAGGGCCATTCAAAGAGGCCTCCTTGGTGTCAGTCAGGTGACTACTGATGGTCTTTCCAGGTGTCAGGTGTCAGAGACCAGCTGTGTGGGAGGGGACAGCAGGCCACTTCTCCCCCTCTCCATCCTTCACCCTTCTACTCCCCCCCCACCCCCCGCCTGTCAGTCCTTGTTCCACATTGTTGGTGATTTATTCTTAGTGGGGGCAGGGTGGGGAGGCAGGATGGTGAGGGTCAGGACGCTGTGGGTAGGAGGGGCACCCACTCCTGCAGCTGGTGGCTGGATAATGGGAGTCAGAAGAAATGAGCACAGGCTAGGAAGGGAGCCCTCAAAAGACCAGCCTGAGGCAGGAAGTGTCCACACCCTGCTCGCAACACTCACATCCAGTGTCTTCTAATGTTGAGGGGAGAGACCAGAGATGGCTGTTGGCTGTCCCCAGACCATGTAGATGGAGACCAGGTCCTGGACCTCTAGCTGCCAAAGGGGCCTCTGTGGGGGCCGAGTGAGGCTGCACATATGACAGCCAGGACATTTGGATCTTCCCAGCTGTGCTGGGGACTTGAAAGAGACTCAGCCCGAGGAGCTGAGCAGTCAGCTCCCTGGGTTCTCCTGAACAACTAGCCATTCCGCCTTCTGCCCTTAAATCCATCCCCATGCTGCGGCTCGCCTTTCCTCTCCTCCATGGATGTCTGGATCTAACAGTAAGGCCAAGGGCGATGGTAATTTCCCACAAAGCTAATTTGCTCTGACCACAGGATCCCGCTGTCACATTCTCAGTATTTACCCAAAGATAAAAACTTGTGTCCATGCTAAGCCCACACGTATCTGTTTGCTGAATCATTTATGTGATCTCTGTGATTTGGAAGCCAGCAGGATATGAAGGTGGAGCCAGAGGAGGATGAATTTTGGGCCACACAGTGAGACTATATCTTAAGAGCAAGGGCAAGAACAAGGGCAACAAATATCTGCATGTCCTTCCCTGGGTGAATGGAACAATATGCAGTACATCTAGAAAATGGAATAGTATGCAGCTTTAAACAAGGGACCAGTGGGCATGAAGACTAGAAAAGCCCTTTAAATGGACATGACTGAGTATAAGAAGCCACTTTGGAAAGTCGGTGGTTCTTGAGCTACAGGGGAGAGGAGTGCAGAGGTTAAGACATGGAGGATTTTAGGGTAAGGAAAATTTCCCACCATTCTAGAGCAGTAGACTCATCCTTTTTCACACTCAGACTCTAGGGTCAGCCAAGCCTTGGTTTCTAACAGGTATTGGTAGTACCTATCAGTAGCAACAAATGCCCTTGTTCATACAAGTCTGGGACCTGTGTGAACAAAGGAATAAAAATGGTGATTTATGGGACTCTGTCCTTTAGGCTCAGTTTTTCTGTAAACTGAAAATTGTTCACTAATTAGCACTTTACAGTTTGTGGGCACAGGGCAGGCTCCCCCAGGAGTAGGCTTTAAATGAGGGTTGGGGAGGGACTCTCTCAAGAGAGCTAAAATATTATACTGCCATTAAAAAGAGCAGACAGGTCTCCAAATGCCAGGATAGGATCCGAGCTGCAGTCAGAGAAGAGATGAGGCCAGCAGAGCCCTGAGGAGAAAAGAGCTACAAAGAGGCCTGCTGGCAGGAGAAAGGGGACACCAGGTGGGGGTGGCTGAGACTCATTCGCACCAGCCTTTGGAACCTTCAGGGCAGCCCAAGTGTGTTTTACCTATTGAAACAGACACACCATAAAGTATATTTTAGACATATAAAGACAAAAGCGGTTTCTTTAATGAGTGGGCCTGCAAGTTTCCAGCCAGGCCTTGGCAGCTGTGGCCCATTCCATGCAGGTGTGGGTGGGATACCCCCAGCCCCCCTTCCTCCCCACCCACGACCTGGCTCACACCTTCCCTGCTCAGGTTTAGGGCCCACAGGGCCTCCAGAGGGAGGCAGCGACCACCCAGCACTTCTGGGAAGCCCCAGGGGCCTGGCAGGCTGAGGGGCCTGTGTGCTAATGGGGGTAGTGGAAGGGGGCTTGCTTCTAGGACCCAGGAGTAGAAGGAAGGCTGTGTGTGCCTCAGTTTCTCTCTGTTTGGTTGGCCAGTGCTGCCCCTGGGAGAGGGCTTTACTAAGACAGAAAAGTTTTTTGTTTTTCATTTGACTTTCTTCAAAACAGGGTTTTCTGTAGCCCAGGCGAGCCTGAAACTCACTATGTGACAGGATTCTCCTGACCCCATTTCCAGTACTGGGACGGGAAGTGTGCCCCCCACTGGCCCCTGCGGCCTAGGGATACTCTGAGAGTCTGCCCGAACTGCTCCCACCCCAACTTGCCTTGTCCTGTGGGAAATACACCTTAGCTTAGGCTTGACACAAGATCCCTGGCTATCCTGGCTAGGCCACTCTTCCGTAGAAGCTAGACTCCCATGATGCATTTAAAATCACATTTATTTGTGTACTTTGTGCCAAAGTCAGAGGACAATCCAGAGGAGTCTGTTTCCACTGTGTAGATTTCAGAAATTGAACCTGGGTTGTTAACTCAGGCCTCAATGGCCAGTGGCTAACCAGAGGCCTCACTCAGACAGTAATTTCACATATAATTATTTGAACCTTGCTGAGATGGGACAAGGGGTGTAGCAGCCAAAACCTAGCCCAGCTTCACACAGGGACACACAGGACAAGATGACACAACAACACGGTGCAGCTGCCTGTCAGGATGGGGTGTGTGTGCTTCAGTTGAGAACCAAAGGAGATATTTAAAAGCTGTAGACACCAAGTAGGGAAGAGTCATTCAGGCAGCAGGGATCACATGTGTGCAGGGCCTAAGGCAGGACAGAGCCTGGTGTGCTGGAGCATATAGGAGGTCTATGTGGTGGAGCAGAAAGAACATGAGCCTTAGCCCCGAGGTAGATGGAAGCAAGAGGTAGGACTCCTGCTGACTCATTCGTTCACCAGCTAAGACCCCATGGGCCACTTGTGGCCAGGCCAGGGTGCTTGCAGCTTGTGCAGGGATGGGCTCTAGGAAAGGCAATGTCTAGCAGTGCCAGCATCTGCTCTGGACCAAGGACATCTTGTCTCTGCTGATGCCCCTCACCTGTAGGCCTTCAGGGAGCCAGGCTGGACCTGTGTTGTCACGATGGTCCTACTGCTCCATACAGAAGGCGGCTGGGACATTCCAGATGGGGGCCTCTGTGTGGAGGTGACGTCAGCCCCTCTCTGGCTAGTAAATGTTTATAGCCAATGGGGCCTCAGTTTGGGGCTCCCTAGAGCCTGGTGAGCAGTCACCCCATCCTGCCCCTTTCTGGGGGTCTGAATGCAAGCAGGGGGTTGGGGGTGCTAGCAGGCCACTCTAGCCCTGGCAGCTGGCCCAGAAAGGGCTGGGTGGGCTATGTGCAGAGCTAGCAGCACCCTGAAAGGCAAGTGGGGAGGAAGCAGAATGTTGTCAGCTGTGAATGTTCCTTCTCAGGCCCATGGAAGACAAAGACATGGTGGTAACCAGTGAGTAAAGCAGCCATGCCAGGCCCTGCTGGAACTCCTTCTGTCCCTCAGGTTGGGTGAATGGGAAAGGAGATGGAGGCCTGACGTGAAGTTACAGGACTGCATTCCAGAGCAGCTACCCCAGTCCATTCAAACTTTTATGGGGACACAGTCAGAACCAGGACTGGGTACAAAAGACCCAACTGGAAGGGCTGTTGTGGTGACCAGAGAGGAGTCATTTCTTCCCATTTCTGGGACAGAACTGAGGCTCGGTGCCTGTGTTGAGGGACACAGCCAGGAGGCCAGGATTCAGAGCCAGAGTGCATCTGAGCTCCAGCACTCTGGGGGCTGGGCTCCTGTGCCTTCTGTGCCTCTTGGGGTTTCCCCATTCCTTTCTTGGAGAGCCCCAAGTCCAGCTCAAACAGTCCTCAAGATTAACCCTGAGCTAGCACCTGGGACTACAAAGGATGGGTTGCAGGGATGCAGGGGGTACATGCCACCCAGGTTGGCCCTCAGACCAGGTCTAATCTTCCATGAGGGCAAATGATATGGCCCTGCACCAGCGAGTGTCTGGGCCTAGCAGGGGCCTCATGAGCCAGGCTTCTCAGGCAGGACCCAGACCTTGATTTATGGCCCTGAAGCCTGCTGGAGCCCACTGCTTCCTCCACGGTTGCCAGGAAGCTCAGCCAGTGTTGGACTGGGCGTCTCTAGCATTCCAGGGCCGCCTAAATCAAAGGCTGTCAGTTGCTAGGCAAGGATCCTACAAGGCAGGGGCTGGGCCCTGTGTCACCTGGCTAGGCTGAAAGGCGCCATCCCCGGCCCTGGGCTTGCGGAGGCCTGCAGGATAGGACAGCCTGTCCAGGGCTCTCTGCTCCATTGCCCAGAAACTTGGAGCAACTGATGTGTGGGGCCCAGGCCTGTTTTCCAGAAGCTGTTGGCTTTGGGGATAGGTCCAGGAGGGGAAGCCCACAAGCTGTGCGTGGGGGTGGCCAGGTTGCCACTCACTCGTGGTTGACCATGGAGAGCTCAGTTGTATCTGCAGAGCCAGGTCAGTGGCCTCCAGGCAGCCCACAGCAGGCTGGTGGGCAGGAGCATGTGGCCTTCCCCCGGCTGCCTGTGAACCCTGTGTGACAAGTGCAGGCCTGGGCCTCTGGCATCTCATCTGCCTTCTGCTATTCCCCTCCCCCATGGCTGTCTCATGCCACAAGCCTGCCTTTAGGACACTGCACACAGGGACATATAGCATTTATTTGCCATGGGGTTTGGCTCACACCTTGGGGGTGGCAAACAACTCCCAGCCTTCCAGCTTGCCAATCTTGAACAGGGCGGCCGCAGTGCCCATGTAGACGCAGCCCATGGCTGCAGTCCCATAGCTGTGAGCTGTGGAGAAAGACAGCATCAGGTATGCGGTGCTCCAGGTGTGACCCAAGAGCCTCCCAGGGAGATGGGATCTGATAGAGCTAGGCTTCTCCAGGGGCCTAATAGCCCAGCAATAGAGTTAAGGAGATGGAGAAACTGAGGCCAGGTTGTCCTGCACCAACTATCCTTTAGCTCAAGAGACACTGTGTGGGGAGACTTCCCTGCTAAAGACTTTTCCCACTGTTTTTCCACAGTTGAACTGAAGGCTAGCATGGCTTTCCTGTCCATGGACCCCCAGGACTACAAAGAGTGTGAGAAAGGCAGCTGGGGCTAAGTCTGTCTGAGTCAGAGTCAGGATGTGGGTCACATGGTGACCCATATGGCCCCCGGAACATTAGTTCCCACAATTAGTCCCAAATTAGTTCACATTAACGGTGAAGGGATAGGCAGGGATGCCCACTGCAGGACACAGGCCTCTTTTCACTATGTGTGACAGGGATGGCGGGGCAAGACAGAGCGTGGCAGGCTGGAGCAGCTGGCATGGGGCCCATGGCAGTACTGAGTGCTGTGGGCACCTGGAGCACTTGTGAACATCACAGAGCTGTCAAGAAGGGAATGCCTGCCTTCAGCAGGAATGGGACAGGGAGGGAGGGGCTGGAGTGATCAGTGGTTACACACTATCCTGAGAGATGGCCACTCACTGCGTGCTCCCAATGTCAGGCCTCCCACGCAGCCTCCAATGAAGTAGTTCAGGGGGTCATCTGGCTTCTCTCGGACCTGGGCACTGACACAGGTGGTGAGGCCAAACATCGCCCCAACAGCAGCTGTAAGAGGCAATGGGGGTTGGAGGTGGGAAAACAGAGGCAGTGTTGGCACCTGATTGTCCTGTGTAGATAAAGCTGGGTGCCACCACCCTCTGCCCTTCCAAGCTCCTGGCCAGTCTTGTAGTCAGTCTCCTAGGACCCCACTCAGTGCTTCCAGTCACCTCTGAATGGCCTCTGTCACTGTCAGCAGGACACTAGCTCACCTGCAGTGAATGTGAACCGGCCAACTCTGGCCACTGCTTCCAGGGCGGAATCTGCAGGGTTGTGAGTGATGCTGTAAGCAGAGCCTATTATGCCTGTAGGAGGGAAAGAGGGGAGAGGTTGCTGAGATGCCTTTCCAGGATACAGCAGGATGGGAACCCAGGGCCACGGTTGCCAGGCCAGAGTCGGTCAGCTCTCGCCTTTCCCAATAGCTGGGTTGATGATGGCTCACAACACTTGACCCAGACTTCCCGCCATCATATGCAACTGCCACAGTGCCTCCTCTGGTCTCATCAAAGCTATATTTTCCAAGGGTCCAGGACCTCAGCCTAATCCAACTTGGCAACAACTGGGCTCAGGATGCCAATCCTTCCACATGCCAGAAGCTTGGCCCAGACGTGTCCCTACATCTGGCTGGCTCCATTCCTCCCGTGCCCACCCCACTGCCACACCAGTCAGCTTTTCCATCTCCTCCACTCCCTGACACTGTATTTTACACCATGGTTTACACAACAAGTTGAGGCCAAGGTGGGTGCTAAGCCAGGAGCCCAGGACTTGGTGGGCTGCAAGGCAGGCACCATGATCAGGCCAGACCACACATAAGCAGCTCCACTCCACTGTGCGCAGCCCTCTGGGGCAGCTGACATGGGGTGCTACAGGGGCAACAAGGCCCACACTACCCATCTTCCAGGCTGGATGAATTCTGCTGTTATTCCCTTTCCCGGGAGGTGAAGCGGCCCACAAAAGCAGAGCCGCTAGCCTGAGATGGCCCAGTATAGCTGGTCATAATAGGGCAGTGAGTCTGGCCCCTCAACCCTTCTCCAGCCTCAGGGGATGTCACACACACCCTTCCTGGTGAGCTCTGGAGTTCTGATCTGAGCAATGAACACTTACAGATCTTGAGTTTCAGTCTCAACACAGACTGAAGACCCTAGGGGGGCCTCAAAGATGAGGCTGGGTGCTGAGCTGGAGGTATTGAAGGCCTTGTGGATCCCTTGTGGGGCAGTGGGCTGTGAGAAGCAGCTGGGCACCTGTTCAAGCATAAACTTCGAACTCTGGACCCTCATGGGATGGAGCTCCTGGTGCCTGGCTCTTTCACTCAGTCTCAGCTCCCACAGCCCCTCCCACAGAAAGGTCAGTGGCTACCGGTCATGTAGGAACAGTGCCTCAGGCTCTCCCACATGTAGATGAGGCATCCCCATGCTCTCAGACCAAGCCAATAGGCATTATCTGCTGTCAGACCCTAACCCACCCTGAAACTGTATATAAGAGCCCTATTCAGGAGAAGTAAAGGAGTGCGAGAATCATCCTGGTGTCCGAGAGTTTCTGTCGCAAGAGCTGTAACACTTGGGAAGAGATCTGCTTTCCCCGGGTGCCTTCTGGACCCTCCCCTCTTCGCCAGCTAGCCGGCACCTCACCGGCTCAGCAAGAGCTGTAACACTGGTGCTGTAACACTTTGGAAGAGGTCTGCTCTCCCAAAACGCCTTCGGGATTCTCCCTTCCCCACTGCCTGGACCGGCTTGGCGCAGAGAGATGAGTGCGGAATCTGGGAGCAGCCAAGTGGCGACATCAGAGACACGGGCAGAGACAGCACCCTCTCCCCTTGGCCTGGACCTTCCACATCAGTTGAGCCAGAGATCATCGTGGGACACCCTCCGGCAGGGACCCACACTCCCTCTCCAGCCCAACCAATCCTCTGCCTCAACATCAGTGTGGCTTCTGTGTACACTGAGATATGAGAATGGGTTGCTGGGATGTCGTTCCCAGATCCAGCAGGACTTGATCACAGGGCCACTAGGAATCCTGATTGGGACTGGTGAGGCCACAGGGACCCTGGGTGACTTTGGTGACAGGGGTCATGGGACCCAGACTGACTACCCTCTACCCTCTAACTGCTCCCCTGTGATGATTCTCCCATGGCCCAGCAAAAACAAAACCAAGCCTCAGCGCCACCTGCAGCATGGGACCCTCCAGGAGCAGCTGCACCCAGTCCACTGCTAACGGAGTGCTGTGCTGGCAGGGCAGGAATTCATTCACTCACTTCACTGTATGCCACCAGCCATGTTCATTCACTCATCCATCCTTCCACTGAGGGCCACAAAGACCTCACTCATTCAATGGTGAGTTCCACCATGCCTCCAAGTTGCTGGATCCTGCTGGGAAGGCAGGGTCACTGCCTTCCTGCAATGTCCCCCTTAGGGGAGCCAAGCTGGGAGCTTGGGGACAAAGGAGGTAGCATTCAGGGAAAAGTTTTCAAAATAGACATAACTGTCCACCTCCTCCCTCAGCAGCTCCAACATGGCACCTCTGGCAAGGGCCCGCTTACTCTCAATGTCTACCCAAGACAGACTCCAGCCTGACCCCAACAGTGCACACACTCATCCTCTGAATCAACACCCATGTTCTCTGCCTCACTTTGTTTGTTTGTTTGTTTGTTTGTTTGTTTTGAGACAGGGTTTCTCTGTGTAGCCCTGGCTGTCTGGATTTTGTTCTATAGATCAGGCTGGCCTCACTCACAGAGATCTGCCTGCCTTGTGACCCGAGTGCTGGGATCAAAAGCATGTACCACCACGACCAGGCTTGTTCTGTCCATTTTAAAAATCCCCCAACCACCTGACCCCACAGCACTTGCTTTGGGTAGACTCATGGATGTGAGGCCCATGGACACATTGAAAATGCATGACTGAATGAGACCTTGGGGATAGCATTAAGTCAGTAAATGAACTAGGGACAAAGGGGCACCTTAAGAGTCCCAAATGACAAAGGTAACCCCATAGCATCCCCAAAAAGATATCTGACCTTCCAAACAAGTGTGTCCTATTTGGAAGCTTCCAGAATTAGGTGTTCATGGAGTTCCAAGCCAGCCTGGGTTACACGTGCTGGAGAGATGGCTCGAGCTCAGTCCTGGAGAAATGGGAGAGCTCTTTCAGATGACCTGGGTTCAATTCCCAGCACCCACACGGGCAGCTCACAACTCTCTGTAGCTCCAATTCCAGAGGATCAGACACACAAGACATACAGGGAAAACACCAATGAGTGTCCAATAAAACTAAACCATTTTACAGCAGCTGAGGCAGGAGGATCAGAAGTTACAGATCAGACTGGAGATGGGAGAATCAGAACCTCAAGGCCATCCTCCGCTACATACAGAGTTTAAAGAACTTGTCTTCAAAAACTCCAATGACCCGATCACCCCTTAACCCTAAAAAATCCCGATGACGTTAAAATGACCTTCACATTTTCTCCAGCTTTTGCTCGCTGATATTGACCTTTAAATAATGACCTTTAAAGCCCTTAGGGGCTGACAGGTCGACGCCCCTCAAAAGTCTCAAGCTCCTACACCTTTACTGCCACGCGCCCCGGCGCCCCGGGACCTCCGCGTGCCCTCTGACTTTTGTTCCCTGCCTCCGGCCTCAGGCCCGCGCTCACCGCAAAGGCCGCCTAAGGCCGTGGTGATGTAGGTCTTGCGATGACACTGGGTGCCGTCGGGGATCTCATTGTAGGCTTCGAAGAACCGCTTCGCCATGGCTGCGCCTACCCCGCTCGCTCTGCGGACCCTACCGCGTCTGGGCGAGCTGAAGGGTAACCCGCTAGGCAACTCTCGCGAGGTTTTCAGCGCGCAACTTTATTGAGCGCCGCGGACATAGACATGGCGTGTGCGCATGCGCACGGCGCAGGCTTGCACGGAGGTCTTATTTCACGTAGCAAACTGTTGTGCTCAATCCATAAGTGAATCTGGACAGACACCCGTGACGTCATTCCTGGGAAGGTAAACTGAGGGTATGAAGAAAAACGCCTCCAGCCCTAGCGAAGACGAGGTTCCCAGTACAGAGAATGTTGATAGTCCATCCAAGGGATTGACAGGTTGACAGACCACTGCAGTACCGCGATTACGCTGTCAGGCGGGGTCAGTGCTCGAAATTGACAGAAGGTAGGACAATAGCTGTGCAGATATTACAGCGCGAGGCGGAACTCCACCTAGTTAGCGGGAGCTGCAGTGACGTGGCGGGACAGAGCGCCGGGATCCGGACTGTGTAGGGGTGTGGTTACGTTCGCATCTGAAATTAGGACCGCGTGTAACTATTTGGGGGCGTGGCCAGGCGGGGGCAAGGGGACCAATCGTAGCGTGAGGATTATAATTGACGGAGACCAGGCCCATTCTGCACTGTTTGGTTTTTCGAGACAGGGTTTCTCTGTATAGCCCTGGCTGGCCTCGAACTCAGAAATTCGCCTGCCTCTGCCTCCCAAGTGCTGGGACTAAAGGCGTGCGCCACCACCGCCCGGCTCATTCTGCACTGTTCTAAATCTTCGCTGCACTCGGAGGCGTAGCCAGACTCTGCAGTTGGTCCCGAAAGGGACCGAAGCCTTGGCCACGGGGTGTGGCCGCCCTTAAGCCTGCCCCTATTAGAAATGTGGCCAATAGTGAGGGCCCAAGAGGAAGCACGAGCCTTCCTCCGGGGACGAGTCTCTCTGACGTTCTTCAGAGTAGGCGGGGCCTTTTGAGAAGGTTTAAATTGCAGCGGCAGCCAGGGAGCAGAGCATCAGGAATCGGGTCCGGGGGCGGGCTTTTTGCGTTGTGGGCGGGACCTGGCAGGGTGGGGTGGAGCCTGCACCGAGGCCCGGGGCCATGTCTGCGCCGCCGCCTCTGCAGATCCGGGAGGCTAACGCTCACCTGGCGGCCGTGCACCGGCGCGCCGCGGAGCTAGAGAGGCAGCTGCTGGCGGCGGAGCGCACGATGCGTGCGCAGGCCGAGCGCCTGGCCTACCAGGACCAGCAGCTGCGTACGGCCCTGGACGAGCTGGGTCGCGCCAAGGACCGGTGAGGCCCCAGAGGAGGCCCTGAGGACATCCCGAAGGAGGCGGGTGGAAAGGGCTGGGAACCGAGAGCAAAAATCTCCGGAGCACTAAATGCCCGGCATCACAGCACTGGGGAAGCTGAGACTGGAGGATCAGGAGTTCGGGACCTCCTCGACTACATGGGGAGTTAAGAGTATAGCCTGGGTTACATGAGAGCACTGTTAAAATGAAGCCAGCTGTTCCACAAGGCAGAGTCTGCTGGTACTGCTTGCCCTGAAGGTGCAAGAGTATTGTGTCTGATGATCGAAGGAGGCTGCTGGGTAGGGGGCCACATCGGTAGTCAAGGCACAGAGCACCCCTATATAGAATAGTCAAAGCTGTGACAACCATTTGTGACCACGAAGAAGTCCTACTGAAGGACACACAAAACTGGCTTTGTCTCGTTTTTGAGAGAAGGCTGGCCTTAAAGGCACTATGTAGCTTTCAACTCCTAATCCTTCTGCCTCCATCTCTGGAGTGCTGGGATGACAGAGGCCAGGCCTACTCTGTCAGGCCTACTGTGAGACTGAGGGTGCTTTACCAATGAGATCAATGGCTCTGTGTGTAAAGATACTCACTTGCCACTAAGAATGATGAAGAATTTGATCCCATGGGGTAGAAGGAGGGAACCAACTCTTGCAAATTGTACCATGACTTCCATGTTTGCTGTAGTATGTGTGCTCATATGCATATACAAGCACACAAAGAAGCAGAGGAGTGGGAGACATGGGGAGCCTCAGAGGATTCCAGAGCAGGTATCCTATCCCCACCCCTATCCCCTGTAGGTAACTACCTTATTTGGTTCTCTCACCAGGGAGATTTCTGCCCTCCAAGAGCAGCTGCTGAGCTCTGAGGCCACGGTTCGAAGCCTGCAGGCCGCAGTGGACCAGAGGGACCAGATGATCCAACAGTTACAGCCTCGGGCTGACCTGCTACGGGACATCACTCGCCAACGACCACCCCTGGCCGCACTGCTGGCCACTCTGGACGAGGCAGAGAAACTGGGTCCCTTGCCAATCAGCCACAGCCACGGGGCCCAGCCACTTCCTGATGGGCCTGGCCCACCCCTGGGCAACAGCATGGGGGAGGAGGAGGGCCAGGATGACCAGCAGTCTGCTGTGTTTGGGACCACAGTGTGAGCTGCCTAGACAGATCTCAGAATGTCTGGTCAAGGCTCCTTGGGGATTCCACTCTTGAAGTCCTGGACATCACCAGTGTCCTGGAGGGGTCTTGAGACATTACCAGGATCCTAGCTAAACATCAAAACAAGTGAAAAGTCAAGATCTCAAAACAGTTTTTCCCCCAGTGCTGGAATATCTACTACATTCCATTGATTTTAAATAGTTTCAAAAACAAACGAAGGCCAGGGTCGTAGCTCAGTGGATGGAACATTCTCCAACATGCATGCACAAAGCCCAAGCCAGGCATCCCGGCATCAGTGAGATGACGGGGATTGACCCCTCATCTCCAGGTCTGACCCTGAAGTCGTGGTGTTTCCTATTTGGTGCTTCCTGTCTCAGGAGTGTGGCATGAATCTCTGCTAGGTTGACAGGCTCTCACCACAGGTCCTACCTGTGGGGAGTTTGTGTGTATTTTTACTTGAGATGGGGTCTCTCTCTAACCCAGGCTTCCCTTGAATCCTTCCAAGTACTTTGAATGTAGATGTGAGCCACCATGCCCTGCTGATGGAGTCCTCCATCCGTTTCAGTTCACTCACTCTTGTGCCTCCTGAGCCATGCTTCATCCCAAGTGCCATCTCCTCTTGTTTTAGGTTCTGTTGCTTCTGTGCAAGAAGACACATCATCAACCTTGGATCCCTTACCCAGAGCTCTGCCCTTCCTACTAGGAAGAACAAGTGGGTGGAGACACCACAACCAAGAGTGCCTTGGCCTTTGCGCTGCCTGTTCCCTCTGCCTCAATGTCTTTCCCTGGTTCCACACTCTGTTCCCACACTCAGGTCTCTCTCAAATGCCCCCTTCTGGAAGGGCCTTCCAACTGGTCTCTGAAGTAATTCCTGCCAGCTGGTCACTGCCTTGTACTGTGATTGGTTGGTTGGTTTGTTTGTTTGGAAGCTTAGTCTTGTGTAGCCCCGGCTGACCTCTTAAACTTTTTGTGTAGCTTAGGCTGGCTTTGAACTTTTGATCCTCCTGCTTCAGCATCTCCAGTATGACAGGCTTGTACAACCACCCACAGCCCCATCCTGGGACCACCTTTCCAGTGGGAAGGCAGTAGCTATGAAGCAGGGAATTGTGTCTTCTGTCTCCATCGGTGCCTAGCACAGCCCAGGAGGCCCTGCCTTAGCCAGGAGCCTCCTGGAAGGCTGATGAGTCCTTTCTTGGTTTCTAGGACAACAGTTTTTGTAGCAAGTCTCCTTTTGATACCCTAAGAGAATCTATTTTTTAAGTCCTGGTTTCTATGCTGTCTAGGGCCTAGATCACGGTGAGGGTACATTGCCTTTGTTAGAGCAGTGAGAGGAAGGGTCCCCACAAACCCTTGCATCCAGAGGTGGTGTCTGTTGATTTTTGTCCTGTGCTCAGGACAATTTCGTCCTTGAGCAGCCGCCAAGATAGAAGGTAGTAGTGGCTGTTCCAGTCAGAAGGGCTTCCAGCCATCCATTCTGCCCAGAGTCTGACAGGGGCCCTCAGGCTCACTTTTTCTTGGGGATGGAGAAGGGAGCTATTTGTATAAGGGAAGGCAGGCTAGGACCTGTCTGCACCAGAATAAACTGGATGTTTCTCAGCCTGGACTCTACCTTTTTTCCTGTTGGGTAGCCTGCTGCTAAGCCTCGTACACACTTTATAGCAGAGGGGGCTGGAGCTAGCCACCCTTCAGCCTCCACGTTCAAGTTATTCCCAGAGACAATGGAAACTCAGCCCAAAGAAGTGAAGGGAAACTACTTCTCTGCATACAAGCCCAACCAAGGCTACTTCCAATTCAGGGGACAAAGGGAATATTGAAAATCATACTACCCAGGCTTCCCAGCCCCACATAGGGGATTGTAGGCGGGGCCCCACCCCTAACCATGGCCCCAGCCCCTCACTGGGGTATCTTAGGTGGGGGCTGTAATGCTAAGATATTCCTAGCCTTGCGTTTTATTGTTAAGACATGTAATAGCTTGCCAAGGGTTGAGACCCTGGTTTCCACCTCAGCACTGTGTAAGGGTTCACTGCAGCAATTATAAGAGTAATTATATTTTACATTACTCTATAGAAAAGCAACGGTGCCTTGGGTGTGGCTTAGTGACATTCGTAGCATGCTAAGGCTCGGGGTTCCATTGCCAGCACCAAAATCTGAAAACAAGCCATCTTCTGCTACTCCCAACGTTTAGAGCATAACAGACCATCATCTATTTTGGTAGCAAATGTCACTTCAGTTTCTCATTAACTGAATCATGATGCTGGTTGGCCTGCAAACCCATGGATAATTTTTCTTTTGACATTGAAACAGTTTCAAATAGCTTGGAACTCTCGTCCCTCCATCTCTTGAGTGCCATATGCCACCAGGCCCCAGTTTTTAGATTTTGGTTAGGCTGCCTTATGTAGTCCAAAGTGGGACAGTGTGGGCTGAGGCACAGGAAACAAGGCCTTTTCTCTAGCCAAACCTGAAAGTACTGTGGCCAGAGGCCTGGACAGTGGGTCTGGGAGTCACTTCCCCGGGCCCTTCTTGGCTGGCTAATGTGCTTGATGTGGGTTTATAGCTAGGCCCCTCCTAGTCCCCAGAGCCATACTGCCTAGCAACAGCCGTGCCAAACAGGACGCACAGACCTCCCGGAGCTCCACCGCAGGACTCGGGGCAACAGACAGGCCAGGTGAGTGGTATGGGGGGCTATGCTTGGGTTGTGCAGTGTCACCGAGCTCTGTGCCAGGATGGCTGGGTGCGGAAACTCATTGGGAGTTCTGTCCCACTGCAGCTGTTCACTTGTACCCATAATGGACGTCGTGAACGCCATCATGGAGAGGCTGAGGGCCGAGTGTCTGTCCCGAGGGGCCTTGGGCATCCAGGGACTGGCCAGGTGAGCCTTCACCCCCAAGCAACCCCAGCTGACTGTGGCCTGGGTAGTCCCCATTAATCTAACTCCCTCTTGATTCCCAGTTTTTTCCGTCACCTGGACAAGGATGGCAGCCGGTCCCTGGATGCAGGGGAGCTGAGGCAGGGCCTGGCACAGCTGGGGCTGGAGGTGGATGAGGCAGAAGCAGAGGCATTATGTAGGCACTGGGACCATGATGGCAGTGGGACCCTGGACCTGGAGGGGTTCCTACGGGCACTACAGGTAAGGCTGGCCTCAGTGCCTGAAGGGCTGGTGAGGGGTACTGACCCCAGCACTCCTCAGTCACTTGTCCCCCTCCTATAGCCACCCATGTCCCAAGCTCGGGAAGCTGTCATTGCAGCTGCCTTTGCCAAGCTGGACCGGACTGGGGATGGTGTGGTGACCGTAGATGACCTGAGAGGGGTATACAGTGGTCGGGCTCACCCCAAGGTGTGCAGTGGAGAGTGGACAGAGGATGAGGCCCTCCAACAATTCCTCGACAACTTTGACACCTTTGAGAAGGATGGGCAGGTGTGTGTCTACCTGGTGCCTCCCTGTAGGGCAATGTCCTTGGCCTGGGTTCCTCACCTTCACAGCCTGCCGCAACTCACAGCCTGCCTACCCACAGGTCACACTAGCCGAGTTCCAAGACTACTACAGCAGACTCAGCGCCTCAGTGGACACAGACCCAGAGTTTGTGGCTATGGTGAGCAGTGCCTGGCGCCTGACATAGCTTACCTCACCTGCCTAACAGCTGCACTTAGCCTAGACCTTTGATCCACCTGCCACCGTCTGCCACCACTGTCCCAGGGGGCCCCAACTAGACACAGGGAGGGGGGATGTGTGAGAATGGAGGCTGAAGAACCGGCTGGACCACGTCTCTTGCAGGGCCACCCACAGGCCTAGCAATGGCTGGATTGATTACTGACCCCATCAGGGGCCCCCATGGCCAAATCCAGCCCGACTGGCTGCCAGGTGCAAAAGAGTCTAGGGCTTTAGTTAAAAGTTTTAATGCAGTTCTCAAATACGTTTCATATGACAATCTTACATAAATGTTCCAAAACACATGGGTGACGTCTGGATTCACTTGTCACTGGCTGGCTAAGGCTGGAAGCAGTGTGACTCATCTGCTAGGCAGCCTCTGGTGTCCTTGCTGGCTCCCCGGAAGTGGCCTGGCCAGAGGTGGAACCACACAGTCCATGGGTGGGGGCTTCATCTTCTGCCCCGGGGCAGGCCCTTTGCAGGTTTTGCCTCTCAGGGGCCCTAGATGGTCAGTCACCTCAGGGCTGTGCTACGCTGAGTACCTGTTAAGGGAGGACCCAGGTGGTTCTGGTAGGCAGGCAAGAGGGCAGGAACCCTCCTGGTTCCATCACCTTCGTCCAGACAGGTGTTCTTAGGCCCAAACCTAGGGAACCCCTGTGGGGGCTGGGCACCACCCACAGGAGCATCAAGTCAGCTCAGCCCATGTGTAGCTTCCTCTGTGACCTCAAGAGCCAAGCCACCAGAAATGAACAAGAGGCATCTGCCACGTGGACCTGGCAGAGTGGAAAGCCGAGCGAGCAGGTAGCAGGTTACTCAACAGAACGCTGAGCCCAGAGTTTTCACTGTCGCTGCCCAGGGAGGGATGGTCACCACGAAGCTATGACAAGTGTCAATGTGCCATTTCGATCGGAGGAGGGTGGGGAACGTTCTTTCTGCTCATCAATATGATGAGGTCTGAGTCCCAAGCCGCATCCTGGCGTCCCCATCTGCTGCAGAGGGGACACTCGGATCCAGCCTGTGGCCACCCCGGCAATAGACACCACCATGACGCGGCCTGCGGGGAGGGGCGGGCAGCAGACGGACGACAAAGCAGCAGCCTAGTGCAGTGGCTCCGCCGCTATGTGCTCCCAGGAGCCTGGCCATCTCCTTCATCACCTGTGCCTATAGGGAGAGCAGGTCTCTCAGTCCCAGCACACAGTCACCGAGACCAGCTGGGGCCCCTCCCACTGGCCCCATGGTGCTCACCGGCCCCTGTGACACCCGAGGGAGCCAGCACAGCATCCTCGTCACTGTCTTCCTCCTCGGTGGCCCGGGGGGCTCCTGGCTCAGGTGGGGGCGCCTTGGCCTCCTGTTCCTGTTCAGCCCGGCTACGCAGAGCCAGGATTCGGTGGTGCAGTGCAGCATACAGTTGGCCTGTGTCTTTGGAGCTGGCCTGCAGAGGCAGGGTGTGAAGTGGCAGTATGTGGCTAGCAGCCACACTGGGCAGTATCCACACATGTAGGCCCTGGCCTGTCACTAGGCTACAGTGGCCAGGTCAGCTGACTTCTCTGACAAGAGACTGCCAACGAGATAACCTTTGGAGAATTAGGTAGGACAACGAGGTCTGGGGTCTGTTACCCCTCCACACACGATGTCTAATTAATTAGAGGGGACAGCAGGAGGTTTGTGTCCTGGCCTGCCCACTGAAAACATCAGCAGTCTTCAGCGCTTAGCCAGTGTGCCACCCCCACCTTCCCTCAAGCTCACCGAGATCAGGAAAACCTTGACACCCTGGTCCTCGGCATCTGTGGCTGTGATGCGGATGCTCTTTTCACTGGCCTTATCCATCTGCATCTGTGCCCACAGCTTCGTGTTCAGGATGAGCCGCAGGCTGCCCTGGGTCCGCATCACTGCAGCAAGGGAGCTGCTTAGCGATACCTGCCCCAGCCTGCAGCCAAAGGCTGCAAGGGGCAGGGGAGACATGCCCTTGGGGAAGAGGCTAGCCTGCAACAGGGCAGGTAGGGTACACTGAGATGGAGACTGCTCCATCCCACCTGAGGACTAAGCCTGGGCCTATCACATGCATGAGGCAAGTCCTAACCTGCCCCTGGCTTGCCATCTGCTATAGGTAGGAAAACCACAACTACTCTGTCCACAGGCAAGAGGCCACATACAGTAACTGCTATGCAAGTACTGTTGACATTTAACTTTTTCTTTCTTTCTCTCTCTCTCTCTCTCTTTCTTTCTTTTTTTTTTTTTAACTTTACTGAGGTGGGGTCTCAGTAGCCTGGGCTGGCCTTAAACTCCCATCAGTCCTCCTGCTTCAGCTTCCCAACTTCTGGGCTTAACTTTTAAGGGGAATGTAACTAAACGGGAAGGACATAGCAGGCTCATAGTGGACCAGGACAGCCTGGGCTACAAGAGACCATTTTCACATGCAGTCCCCCACACAGGAGGGACAGCTCTGAAGCCCAGGCTGACATTCTTCCTACCCCCACCTTCCTTCCAAGCTGTACTTTTTAAAAAACCCACTAAAGACACGAGCAGGAAACCAGTGTGGAGGGCAGCAGGCCCAGGACAGAGTGAGCAGGTGTGGGGCTCACCGCTACACACAAAAATTTGCTCACAGCCATGCCCCTGCTCCAGCTGTGGAGCCTACACTTCTGGCTTTGGTTGTAACCCAAGCCCACCTCTGGGAGGGTCTGTCCTTCCCCAGAGCTCACCTAGCCGGGACTGTAATGTGCCATCATCGGTTGACGCCATGTCATTGAGCCTGAGAAGTCCCCGTCCACGTTCCACCCATGACTGTGAGGTCTTGTCGAACACAAACAGCTTACACTGGATCTGTAACACATGGGGTCAGAGACTAGGTTGGGGGTACCCATGCCCTCTGCACCCCACAAAGCATGGGTCCCACTCCAAGCTCAAGAGCCACCGGTGAAACTGGTTGGTCTGAGCAGCCCACCTGCGCACTAGGTTCACAGACTAAGGCCAGGATACTGAGGACAATGGCCACAGCTTTGTTGCTCTCTTTGTCCAGTCATCTATCGTATGGTTTTAGTTTCTGTGGTGCTGGGAATTGAACCCAGGGCTCCTGCACACTAGGCTCTACCTGGAACCATTCACCCAGCCCAAGTATGTAAACAAGGATGACTCTGGAAATACAGATCCAAGTACAGAGAGATGTCACCAAGTTCCCAGAGCAAAGGAGTGCTGGGTGCCGTGAAGAAATGCTCAGCTGCAGGGACCATACTACAGTGCTAGGAAGCTACCGGGTCTAGCAGTCCCTCCCACTGCCCACCCAGAAAGCAAGCACACGTGTCATACTGCTTACAAGAATGAAAGCGGACAGAGGCCAAGGCTCAGCTCACTAACAGCAGGCACCCTCTTTAGAGTACTACTCAGTCAGGAACAGAAGCCATGCTCACACACGCCTCAGCAGAGAAAGGACACTACACTCAGTGACAATTCCAGACATAAACTTCATGGACTAGCATGAGACATTTCCAACACTGGGAAGCTGGATATGACGAAGCCTTGTAGGTACTGCAGTGCTAGTTTATTGAGGCAGGGCCTTATTCAGGGGTTAAGTCGTGACAGTGGTTGTGCAACGCACTTTTTTTTGTTGTTTTGTTTCCTCTAGAAAAAAAAGTTCCTCATTGTCCTGGAACTCTGTAGATCAGGCTGGCCTCAAATTCACAGAGATCTGCATGCCTTTGTCTCCCAAGTGCTGGGATTAAAGGTGGCACCAACACACCTAGCTTCATTTTGTTGTTGAAAACAGGGTCTTGCTACACAGCACAGTCTGGCCTTCATTGCTGACAGTCCCTCTGCCTTAGAGTCTACCCCGTGCTTGGTCTCACCTGCAGCACATTGCTCTCTGCCTCCTCCCCCGTAATGACCTCCACCTTCTCCAACAAACACGTCCATGCTGTAGCCTTGGTATAGGCAGCGGCTGACTCGGCTAGGGACTCTGTACAGCAGTAGGGAACCAAGAAAAAAGAAAGCACAAATCAGCAGGGCAGGCCTGATCCTCCCAGGGACCTGGGGAGCCCTGTTGTGGTCAGCAGAGCATGGCTACCCACTACTCATAATGGGCACCTCAGGCCAATCTCTAAGGCCTATTACAGCCATGGCTGTCCCTAGCTGGAAATCAGGAGTCTCCCCTGGGGTGCATGCAGGGCTGTTCCTACCTTTCTTGGGGGCAGCCTCCTGGGATGACGACTCAGACCCTGACTGGGCATGTGTAGTCTCCCTGCTGGTGTCTGAATTGGCTTCGTTCAGCTTTGGGGGGCTCTGAGGAAACAAGCGTGCCAGCGCGGAGCTGCTGTGGGTGCTGAGGACAGAGCGAGAGGCCCAGCAGGGATGGCCGCTCAGCACTTCCTGGAGGCCTGACTCCTGTGCCCCGCAGGGCCTGTCCTCAACAGCCATTCCATTCCGTCAGGCCCAGCCTCCCAAGGCCACAAGAGTGCCACCTGTGTGAGCAATCTGGGGTAGTTCTGAGAAGCCACACTGTAGCAGACCAACAAGAAGTTGCAGCGTGGCTAAGGGAGTGCACACATGCCTGCTATCCTGGCTGCCTGATTGCAGAAGTGGCAGGCATAGCTGGCTCCATGGACAGAGACACAGGGCATCGGACTCAGTGGTGTAGCTTTGAGTGCCACAACTGGCTCAGGCCACAGAAAAGCCTATGTCAGTGGACAATAAAGACAGGAAGGGTGACATCAGCCCCTGACAGCTCTGTGAGAAAGCCTTTAATGAATGGAGCTAGTCTTTCATTCCTGCACCTGAGTGTCCTGTCTGACTGTACAGGAGACAGCATGTCAGCCACATGCTGTGTGGCCGAGTGGGAACAGGCACTAGATCACTGCACTGGGGCTACTCACCAAGACGCGCTCACTCATGTTCTGGCCAAACACAAACTTGGTGGAAGTGTCAGCACTGTGAGTCGAGTTGTCTGCGCTGGAGAGGAGTGGCACCATCAGTGTGGCACGAGGTGCACCACAGAGGCACATACAGTACAGGGGAGCCACACACCACAGCATGTCTGCCTCCCTCTTTAGAGCACACAGGCTGGCTCCCCAGACCAAATCATGGGGCTTACTAGGAACCCCTCTGCTTCTGCAGATGGAGAGTCCTGGTGGCATGGGAGACCCCACCTGCACAGCACAGTGCACTCACCTGGAACTGATGTACTGCAGGAAGTAGTTGGTCGCAGTGGGCATCTCTGAGCTAGGATGTGTGGCACTGTCCACATCTGCCACACTGGCATTCTCATTCATTAACTGCAGAGACACAGGGAAGCAGGTTGCTCCTGTGGCCCTGTCTGACAAGTGCTTGCCAAGACTAGCTGTGTAAATGGACTGCATATGGGATGAAGCTGCCACCAGTATGGCCGCACTTGATACAGCAGTTAAGACACAAAGACAAGCTGGGCATGGTGGTACATGCCTTTAATCTCAACACTGAGAAACAGAACTCACTCTCTGTGAGATCAGGCTAGCCTAGGCTGCACAGTAAGACCTTGTTTCACAGCACTTCAGGAGACTAAGGCAACAGGCTCTAGAGGTAGAGGCTGGATCCTTCTGAGAGGCATCCGGGGCTCTGCAGGGTGCTGAGCAGCTCCCTAGTCCTCTCTGTGTCTGCTGCTCCACTATCTTGGTGCACTCCTGACTCTGCCTAAGGGGGTTCCTGGCAGCCAAAAGCTGGCAAAGGAGAAGCTGGGTGTCTGGAGCGCCCCAGACCATATTCTCAAATACTGCCGGCATCTGATTCAGTTTCTAGGACCGATCTGATCTGCTGATGATTCTGTGGTGGCACCTGTAGTCTTGGCTGCTGAGGCTGGGGTAGGGGCTGTATGAGCCAAGGTCCCAGTTCACAGCACAAGATTTTGTGTACTTGAGGCTCGCCTGGCATGCTTGAGCTTTGGGTTCCAAGTCCAGCACCACACAGCATCACGTCTGGTAATAGACAACTCTGATCCTAGCACCCAGCGCTCAGAAAGCTGAGGATGGAGGATCTGGAGTCCAAAGTCATCCACAGCCACACAGTGAGTTCAAAGCCAGCCAGGACTATATGAGATCTTATCTCAAAATAAAATCCACATGAAATCAGTTACTCGATCATTATTTTAGTTTAGCTATTAGAAAGATGTTCTTAGGTAACCTGAAATCCCTAGACTTGAGGATCAAGAGTTCTGTTCATCCTTGGTTACATAGTGGATTTGAGGCTGGCTTGGGCCACATGAGACACTATCCCAAAAGGGGGAGGGATTCTTAGTGGGATGAGGCACCTGGCAATGAACGTTCCTGGGAATATTTGACTGTCACAGGCACCCAAAGGCCACACTTTTGTTCCACTGCCCAACATCCACCAGGCTAAATACCTTCACTCTGTCTCTCAAGTTCTGTCCAAACACGAAGGCCTGTGGGGCCACCTGCTCCTCTTCACAGTGGCCCTCCTCTGAGGTACCATGTGGGGTTTTCTGAGGTACCTTCTCCTATAAGAAAAACAATTACCAACATAACAATGGGCTGCTCAGGAGCCTGGCGTCAGCCAAGACACGCTCATACTTTACTGGAAGCTATGACAGACTCTCTTGGGGTAGGCACCCTAAGAGAAAGGCCTGAAGCCCAGACCTGTGATGTGGGCCCAGGGATCTGAGGGTTTGGGATGATACTAGGCCTGAAGCCTAGCAGCTGGTCAACACCAGCAGTCCCTTGCCTCAGGTGAGCTGAGGGAAGGGATGTTTCCAGCTGGATAGCGAGGTAGAGTGGCCTTGTGGAGAGCTCAAGACCCAAGGGCATCCCTCTTAGAAGCAGACTGGCTTTTGGTCCAAAAGCACCAGGTGGAGATGAGGCAGACTGCAAATATCACAGAAGTCTGCCAGTACTCAGAAGACACTTCCAAGAACCTGTTCTTGGAACCTCCAGAGGGAACAGGGCACATCACACACTTTAGTGCCAACAGACCCAGAACCAGTACCAAGGATCCATCAGGCAAGGGGATAAACATCAGGATGTAAACTATAAACAGCAAACGGCAGACACAGCAGCTACCAAGCAGCAGATCAGATGAGCCCCATGACACTCACTAGAGGAAATGGTGCAGTGAGTCACAGATGTGAGATCTCCACAGGCCGTTCTCACTTCTACCTCACAGCCTCCTGTACTTAGTGTTTTTATATATGCTTACATTTTTGTTTCCCCCCAAATTACATTTATCTATGTGTATACATGCATATGTGTGCTTGTACAGAAAACAAAGAACCACCCCCTAGACTAGTTTGAAGGATTCACCATGTGAGTCTCTGGGATCCAACCTAAGTCCTTAGATTTGGAAGGAAGCATTTTTAATTCACAGAGCCCTCACTGGCCCTCCTAAATGCTTTCTTCTCACAAGTGTGACTCTTCTGAGTACAGGGACTCGATCACCCACATAGCCTGGATAAAGAGACTTTGAGTCCAGTACCCTAGCTGCACATGGAAGGTGGGGTAGAGAAGCTCCAACATGTCTGTGACAGCAACCTGCAGTGTAGGGAAGGGTGGTGGGACAGTTCTGAGTTCTCTCCTAGGCTGTTAAAAGTTTAAATGTTTCTAGTTGCTTGACACCCTACACATCTGGCTCCATTCTAACTCTCTCATGGCCCTGTGCCTACACAGGCAGTGTGACTTATGTGCACAGTCCTCCATATCCCTTTGGGCACTGTCCTCCACTGAGAACCAGCCCCTGGGCCTGGCATGGCTCTGCAAAGGTTTCTACCAGCATGGGGAATCCAAGACTCGGGGTTCAAAGAGTTCCAGAAGCCCTGTCTGACACGTATGCCACCAAGTGACTCTGTCTCCTAGCCATAATCCACTGCATCTTCACTAAACTCAGCATCACTGCTCAGCTATGAGGTGTCAGCATCATGAATCAGAAATGGCTGAAAAAGTAAGGGTCTTGCCTACTCTTGCTACATGATCAGAAATAATGAGTATGAGTATGGGTGTCCATTGTAGGACAGCCTGGGTGTGGCTTACATCTGGAATGTCCAACCTTGGGCTCAAATCGGTGCCACAAAGACAGAATTGGGAGTTAGATCAAAGCTGGACTCTTAAGAACCCAGCCTGCTAGTGAGGAGGTGGAGCAGAGGGTCCCAAGCTGAAGGATGGAGGGAGCTGCACTGTGGAGGGAAGGGTAGAAACTGCAAAAGGGTGACTCAAGTAGGCCCTGTGTAGTGGAGCTAGATGCCAGCAGAGCCTGGCTGAAATCCTGTACCTGATTTCCCTTCTCAGTCTCAGACACACTCTTAAGACACGGGCTAGAAGCTATTCCTGCCCGAACTTGGGGCGCTGAGGTGGGATGGGCATTTTCTAGGTGAGAAACAGATACATCCTTATGGCTGTGACTCTACACAGCCTGGGAAGTGGGGTCCCTATTAAACCTCTCATCCAGCTGCTGCTGGCACACTGCCCCTAGCCTTAATCCTAGGTCTGACAGCACCTCTTCTTTCTTAGGAAGCTTTTCAGGGCTGACTGCCCCTGCACCAGTCATTCTGAGGGTTCATCTGTGACTCTGTGGGGGAGAGGCAGGACCTTGTCATGGAGACAAGTCGTTCATGGACTCTGGCTGTGGAACCCATCCTAACAGTGACTGACAGCCTATCAACCAACCAGGTGTCCACTGGCTAGGCTCTCAGTCTCTGGTGTGGTGTAGGGAGGACCAGCACTGCAGCCCACCCTGGCCAGACCCACGACCAACCAACCTCAAGTGTGTGTGTCCCCTCGGCAGACTCAGAGGGACTCCTCTGTGTGAGGTTTTCTGGTGATGCAGACGTGGCTGGCCCAGTACAGTCTGCTGGCATACTGACCCCATTGGTGCCACTGCTGGGTACTGCAAAAAGGAAAGAGAGAGAATGGACAGGTGTTCCCCAACCCTTCAGCAGCAAGCCAAGCTGCTAGACTCTGAAGTTTATTCATCCTGGGCTATGTGCAGCCATGAGCGCTTTTAATCTCAACACTTGGGAGGCAGAGGCAGGTGGATCACCACGAGTCTGAGGAAAGACAGATCTAGAAAGCAAATTCTAGGTCAACCAGGGCTACATTAAAAAAGAAAAAAATGGGAAAAAAGCCACATATTCTTAGATTAAAAACAAACAAAAAAGCCCAAAACTCAGACATAAGAAGTTGCTGCCTTTATTCTAGAAGATACTGTTGGCATATAGCTTGGGGTGCTCTGGGCCTGGGACTCACCCTCAATACTACACACATACACACACCCAAAGACATGAACAAGAACTGCCTTCCAGTGTGCTCAGAAGCAAGACTCCCAGAAAATGAGCAGCAAAAGAAAACCTATTGTAGACTGCTCCATGCAATTAAAGGAGAGGCCGGCCTGTGGGGGTGTGTGTAGGGTGTCAGCATCCAACCTCCAGTACCTCACACAGTCACAAAGCCAGAAGGCAGCAGAAACAGTGGTGTGTGCCCACTATCCCATGAGAAGGAAGACAAAGTGAGTTCAAGAGGAGCTGGCTGCAAAGGGAGATCCTGAGTCACAAAAATCCAACTAAACCAGGACAAAATGACAATTGCCCTAACATGCCAGGCCCATCCTACTGGCCCCCAAATCAAGTCGAAATTAAACAGGAATCTTTGAGGGTCTATCTTTGAGTATACTATGGCTCTATCAGGTGGACTCTGAGCAACGGACCCAAGCAAATTTTGGGTGATTAATCAGCATGAAACTAACCCAGGACCCAGGTGGCTGGGCTACTTCTGAGTTGTGAGTAACAAGACCAAAACCCAGCAGCGATGCTGGGAACTCTTGTATGGGAGCCCTTGCAGGGGAGCTTGAGAGGTTGACAAGAGGTCTAGGGACACAGAAAACCTTGGTAGTACCCTATTCCTCTATTGAGGTTCCCCTCAGGATGGGGCTAACCCAAAAGGTTCTCTTGCCTCTGTACTTCAGACTATGACTCAGTCCCTTACCCGTCTGTGACAGCACCTTGGACTGTGGGGCCTGCAGCACAGCTGGACGGAGCACACCACGCTGCTGTTCCCTGGGTTTCTGGCTGGGCAGACCTGGAACACAGTGGATTCTAGGAACCTCGACCCTGCTGTTCCAGGGCACATAAACTCCAGTGGTTGTGCAAGGGAGGCTATATTCAACACCAACACTTTATAGTGACAAACATCTGCCACGGAGACCTGTGTCAAGGTCCAGGTCTTCCTTTGCACTGTGCCTCCCAGAGCTTGCACGATGCAAAGGAAAATGGTCAGGGCTGGTACAAGGTCACATGAGCTCCCAGGAAGGAAATACCGTGCTCCCAAAGGTCTGAGCAACTTCCCAGGGCTGCCTCCATGTCAGTCCCAGTCCTAGTAGACAGACTGGGCCTACAGCAAGGGTCCTGGAGCCAGACAGAGGCCTGGAAACGTCACCCACCTGCACTGGGAGCCTGACCGTGGATGAGCGTTGGGGGCTTCAGCCGGAAGCCGCTGCTCTTCTCCTCTGCAAGCACAAGACACAGCTGACCTCAGCCTATGGAGGCAGGAGCACAGCAAAACAGATGCACAGTGGGCCTGAGACCCCAGAGAATGGTCCAGGCTACAACAGGAAAGTAGGAGGTCCATGTTAGAGTATGGTTCTGTGACAAGGCCAGCACAGGGAACCTGGAGGATGAAGATGCTGAGACAGGATGACATAACTGCTAGGACCTGGATCATTCCTCCCAGGAATAGGAGTGATGGCACTGCTGGGCAGGCCTACAATAGAGGACATGTACGCTAATTAATGACCACAGGACCCGGGTAGGACCTGCCTCCAAGACATGCCTGTTACTCAGTGCCAGCTCTGCTGGCCACTCACAAGAGCTAGGAGGTAGAGCTGAATCTGCAGGTACAGGTGGGAAACTAGTGTGAGTCTGCATCCTGGTGACGGACAGCTAGTCTAATGTGACCCAGGACAGGAGGAAGGTGTGGAGAAAATGCAAAGGTCACAGACAGTCTCAGAGGTTCAGCCATCAAGCAGACAGATGTAAACCCCATTCCCATATGCACAACCCTCCTGATGGAAGCAAAGAAGAATAAAACCCATGGGCAAAGGTCAACAGCAGAAAACCCTCAAGCACAGAGCTGAGGAGCTGGCTCAGTAGGTAAAGGGCCTGCTGTGCAAGCATAAGAGCCCGAGTCCAGTCCCCAGTACACAGCACAGCAGAGCACATGTGCTCACAGTTATAGAGCTAGGGATTTAGAGGCACAGACGGGAATGTCCTGGAGCTCTGTGGCCAGCAGGCCCAGGCAAATCAGCGAGACCCTGCATCAGAAAGGAAGACAGAGTAATGAATATTGGCACTGACCTCTGGGCACCATGTGCACAGGCACAGGTGAGCACACTAGCACCCCCACAACACATGCACGCACACACATACAAAAGGCAAAGTCTTAAGTGAAGAGAAGCTCCCATGGTGCAGGGTCCGTGGATAGGAAATATCCACAAGTAGAAAACAGGAGGTAGATCCATGATGCCCACAGCTAAGGATGGAGGAGGCTGAAGAGGGACTGGTGCTAGCCAATGGGGACAGGGTTTATTTGTAGTTGACAGCTTGATACTGGACACACTAAAGCCACTCCAGCATCTTGTCACGTGGGCTCCGACAGGAAACTGATCACACTGAAAAGCCCAGGGGACACCCAGTTGGAGCAGCACTCAAACCCTGGGAATAAAGAGCTAAGTCCACTAGCCACACAAGGCATGTGACAAAGCAGCCACTGGAGTCAGCCATTGAATGAATGGGAGAGATGTGCCTTCAGAGGGGTAGTGCTGGATCACACTTTTCAAACCTGAGATCAAAGCCGGGCAGTGGTGGCACACTTTAATCCCAGCACTTGGGAGGCAGAGGCAGGCGGATTTCTGAGTTCGAGGCCAGCCTGGTCTACAGAGAGAGTTCCAGGACAGCCAGGGCTACACCGAGAAACCCTGTCTCGAAACAAACAAACAAACAAACAAAAAAAAAAAAAAAAAAAAAAAAAAACCAAACCTGAGATCAAGTTCATAAACTGTAACTAGAGGCTCCAAGGGCTGGCTTTAGGTGCCTGTGTCTTGGTCATAGGAGGTCTTTCAGGGTCCTGTTCTCCACAGAAGTAACCCCAACACAACCTTTAAGACTCGAGGGTATGCCGTGTGGTGGTGGCTCATGCCTTTGATCCCAGCACTTGGGAGGCAGAGGCAGGTAGATCTCTGTGAGTTTGAGGCCAGACAGCCAGGGCTACACAGAGAAACCCTGTCTCCAAAAATCAAGGACTTCAGGACAATACAGCTGGCTACAGGCACTTATAGCCATTCACCTGCTCCAATGTGGGACCCAGAGCCTGGCCATTGTGTTGGCATGCAAAAATCCAGCAGGGCACTACTGTGACCAGATGGGACAGACAGACAGAAGGCAAGCCTCCCTGTTAACACTAAGTGGGCAGCCAAGATTAAGAGTTCTGTCCTGCCGGGCGGAGGTGGTGCACGCCTTTGATCCCAGCACTTGGGAGGCAGAGGCAAGTGGATTTCTGAGTTCGAGGCCAGCCTGGTCTACAGAGTGAGTTCCAGGACAGCTAGGGCTATACAGAGAAACCCTGTGGGGGGGTGGGGGGAAGAGTTCTGTCCCCAGCCCCATCAATAGAGACACACACCCTGGGCTCTTCTCAGATCTTGTAAAGACTCATTTTGCTAACAGTGCATGTGACACTACCCAGGACCTAGGGAACCCAGGCTTCACCCTCCTACAGCTGGCTGCTGAGTATATGCCACCAAAGGGGCAGAAAGGGAACACTGGGTGAGGGGGAGATTGTTCCCTGCTTAATTGAGAATACACTAGAGACTGAGCCGAGCTGCCTGAGGCTGACAAAGCTCCCAGAGCAGTAGCTGGCAAGGCTGGGCACTGGGCAAGAACACAGCTGGCCAGGATGGCATGACCTGAGTGAGGATAATGAATAGAGCCAGGTTTCTTCCTCAAGCTTGCTGTGTAGCTGAAGGTGACTTTGAACTCCTGATCTTCCTGCCTCCACCTCCCAAGCACTGAGATGACAGATTTGTGTCTCTTCACCTGACTGAAATCAGGCTTCTTAATGTCAGGAAGAAGGGCTAGGGCACTAAAGGACCCTACCAGTGCTGGCTCTATAGAACAGGGACATACCCTATGGGCCAGCACAGGCCAAGGAGAGTACCCTGAGCATCAAGACCCTGCTTTTAGAGGCTGTACTCCGAAAGAGAAGAAAGATTCCAGGACAGAGATGGAATGGTGAGCAATTTCCCTGTGGGGACAAAACAGAAAATAACCAGGGACACTCTTCAGATTGTCTAAATCTCAGCATCAAACACAGATTTGTGATAGCCTAGAAACCATCAGGTCAGGAGATCTGAACTCACATCTATCTACCCTGCTCAAAGACCTGAGAACAGGATGCAGGGAGGGAAGGCTCTGGGAGCCACTGGTGGGACAAGAGTAGTGGGGCAAACAAGGAGAGCCTCCTACACAGAGCAGAGCATATCCATGCTGGGAAAACACACATTGAAGGATGGATAGATGGTAACAACAGAGACAGGACAGAAACTGTGCCCTAAGAAACCAAGTCACCCTAAAGATAGCGCTAGGCCTGAAGACTGTCCTCAGAGAAATTCAGTTCTGCAGGATCCAAGTCATCACAGTAGGCTGGGGAGATGGCTGAGTAGGGAGAGCACCTGCTCTGCAAGTTTAAGGCCCTGAGTTCACATCTCAACCAGTATTCACATAAAAACCAATAGATGCAGAGGATGGAACCTGAGCTTGCTTGGGCAGACAGCCTAGACCCAACTGTGAGCTTCTGGTCTAGGTAGAGACCCTGTCTTGAGAAAGCAAAACAGAGAGAAGCAGAGGGGGCCGAGGAGGTGGGGAGGACCAACGAGGACAATATCTGAGGCCTTGCTCTGGTTCCCACACACATGAACATGCTACGTACACATACAGAATAAAGGCAGGCAGGCAGGCTGACAAGGCTTGGGATCCCATTTGTGCCACCCCTACATAGCCACAAGCTGGCATGGGGCCTTTAAATCAAGGTGGTGTACAGCTGTGAAGGGGCTGCTTCACTCCTAGACATGGAATGAAGACAAGGAGGAGACCTCCTTGACAGAGCAGAAGTGATACCTGCTGCCCAGGATGGATCACCAAGACCAGAGCCAGAGCCAGCAGAGGCCAGGATACTGTCTGGTCTTGCTCTTCAGGGCAGTCACGCCTAACCTGAGGGTACCTATGTGTGAAAGAGGCTGCTGGACTTTGCCTGCCTCTGGTTCCTCAGAATCTCTCAGCCTAGATCCAGCCTCACTCCTGCACTGACTGAAGCCTGGAGGCTGACATCTATGTGTATGGTGCTCCCCGACTCTAACCACATTGCCCAAGCTGGGCACACAGATGAATGCCCCCTGGCTGGGCATAAGTGCGTACACGGTGCCTAGTGGGTGACAATACTGTACTGTCCAGTTCACACCAACACCATGTCCTTGCAAAGAGAGTCAGTAATGTACCCACAGGGCTTGACAGGGAACCTCCCAACTCCACCTGAGGGCAAATGTGTCAGCTTTCCTTAGCCTAGGTGGGGGCCCAGGTATCACCATTGGGGCTTGCTCTGCCTGGCTCAGGAGGGTGTTGCTTACCTGAGTGCGTTAGAGAGGATGTTCGCTCGCGCTTGACAGGAGGGCAGTAGTTTCCATCCTCATGGTCAGAATCTAGACACAGAGTGGGTGGAGTCATGTAGTGTTCAAGTTTACTTCCAGAATTTGGCTCATGTTCTAAAGACTTCCTTACCTTCTCCGGCTTCGGGACTGGAGCTGCCAGCAGATCTCTGCAATGAGAGCACAGAGTGGTGAGAGGCCCCAAGTGTGCCAAACTTGTGCTCCCATCGCCCCTGTGCCTGCCAGGGGCTAAGGATGACCCTACATAGGTCAGGTCCATGATCCACGGGCCACCTTCCCCACAGACAACACAACCCTTTCTGGCCTGCCTAGGGCATTAGCACGACCCCCAGCAAGGCCTATACCAGCGTGGACGTCTGGGAACCAGCATCCTGGCTCCTATGCTCACCCTGGAAGAATCTATAGCATATATGCATGCCTGCTTCTAGGCTGTCAGTTCCAGCACAAGCAAGCTCTGATGTCTGGGCCAAAGTGCTCAGAGGTGTGCCAGGCTGCTAGATGTCTTCTCCAACTAGAGAGAGGCTCCATGGCTCTCCGGTTCCAGCCTGGCAGTCAGGGTGTGAGTTGCCGGATGAGATCAGGAGCTCAGCCCCTGCCCAACACAGTCCCAACTTGTGTCCACACTTAGTACTGTGTTACCCTCCAGACCCCGAAGCCAGAAGCAAAGGCCAATGGTGGACCCGTGCTCCTGGTGGACCCTGGCCATTTTGAAAGGCACAAGAGCCCATTTCCCTGTAGTACTAAAGTGCTTCCAGCTCAAGCTGAGCCAAATGAGGGAGACTGCCTTCAAGAAGCTGCCAAGAACCCATGCAATCAATAAACCCAAAGGACACCAGCAGAGACCCTCCCGCTGTGGACCCTGGCCCATTTTTCCCATAAATGGCCAGAAAGCCAGAGCTTTTGGCTCACAGGTCGTCATCTCCTCACTTTTGCTTATAATCCTGTAACAATGTAAACACTGACTCAGCTCAGGAACTGTGCAAACAGGCAGTGGGCTGGAGCCTGCAGCAGTGAGCCCAGAGAGGGTAGACATTTACTCAATGACACACAGTGAATCTCTAACAGACTAGCACTCTGACCTAGGTGGTTTCCTCAGTACAAGCTCACAGCTTGGGTCTGAGTCAAGAGAAGTAAGCTCACACTCTGCTTCCTGGGACTGTTCTCTCACTCACAGAGTAGGACCAGTGATAGTCCCCAGACAGGTCCCCACTCCCACATGTAGATCCTGTAACTGGGACAAACCCAGGCTCTGCCTTCCACATGATGTTAGATCTCTTGGGGGTTGCAGAGGACATCAGGGAAAGAGTCCTAAGCCCAGGGCTCAGCGACTCTTCAGCACTTGGGTTAACATGTGATCTGAAGTTGCCCCACGAGGCTCAGCTGCTCCTCAGTCTGGCCTTGGGACCACCAGGCCTCTAAGAAGCTGCCCAAAGGACCATGGAAGGGCCGACAGCCTGAGGAGATACACACAAAGCTCTTCTGGAGGAAATAACCATCTGTAGTGAGTCTTCAGGATGGACTGAATGGAAGGAGCTGCTGCTTCTAAGGTGACCACTGGCTCTGGCAACACCGAAGGCAGAAGGAGAAGGTGTATTGTGAAAGAAGATTTCCTACCACCTTGGCTCCATGGCTGCCATCAACACAGTTCCAGACATCCTCACGTGTCATAGCCACCTTGTTGCTGCTCAGCTTCATCAAGGGAGCAGGTTCTTAGGATCCATGTGGGACTTCACTGGGAGTGCATGCGGGGGTGAAAGTTTCCCAGGAAAAGAAATAGGACTGCTTCAAGGACAAAGGCCCCAGGATGATACACTGAGACACACAGGTTGCCTGAGGTATCTACCTCACTAACCAAGGAACCAAGGAGAAAGGCCAGGCAGCATTCCAATGGAGATCCTTGGACAGGTGGAGGAGGCTCAGAGAGTGATTCTCACCCACAGCTTAGGACTGGCTCAGTTCTGCTTAGGACTGGCTCAGTTCTGCCAGCAAGAAGCACAGGAACCACAGAGGTAGGAGGTGGAAGCAAGAAGATCAGGAGCTCAAAGCCAGCCCGAGCTACATAAGACCCTGTCTCAAAAAAAAAAAAAAAAAAAAAAAACCCAAAACGAAGTATGACCCTAGTTGATTTTGGCAGAAGTGCTGGGATGAGAAGCACACACATAGCTACTTCTGGGTGCTATGGGGTGGCCAGCTGACACAGCAAAGAGGCCGCCCTGAGGGCTGGAGAGAAGGTGCAGTGGTCAAGAGCACTTGTTGCTCTTCTACAGGATGGAGTACCTACATAATGCAACTCACAACCACCTGTACCCTCAGTTCTAGGACATCTGGCCTGCTGGGCACAGAACTCACATGCACATCTCCCACACATGTACGTGCAACTAAAACTTATATATACATTTTATTAATTACATATACGTTAAGTAAATACATACAGAAAGAGATGCCACCCTTAAGAACACAAAAAGTCGTCCTCAAGGCTGGCATCACCCCAAGAGCTGTGGCAATGCAGGGGGCTCAGGTGCACATGGAGTGCTGCACAGCATGGTCTATGCACAACCTCCAGGACAGCAGGCTGCTCAGAGGGTGGGCAACTGCACATCACAGAGGTTCATTCTACACACCCTGGAAGTGTGGCATGGAGTACAGACAGACTCCATGGAAGTGGGGAGATGGAGCAGCTCTCTGGTCAGCCAAGTGGCTCCCTGGATGGAAACTTAGGGCAAAGCAAGATAAAAGCCCACTCTGCAGCACAGACTAGTGAGCTCAGCCTGGTGTCCCCAGGATCAGATTCCACCCAACTGGATTTACAGCCCAATTCACCCAAATTACAGTACATCTTTGCAATGTACCAGCCACAAGACTACTTCTGGCAGACAGCCCGGCTTCCCACTGAGAGCCCTATGCTGGCCTCAGTGCCTGGTGGCTCAGCCTGTCACCCAGTTACCACTTGGTGCTGCTCCAGCTACTGTGAAGCAGGGATAGGGGATGACCTCCAGCTCCCCTCATCTGGAGGCTTCTTTCTCTGGCTGATCTGGGGGCTATATTGCTCAGGCTTAGAGCTGACAAGAATCAAGGCACCAGGCTTTGTGGGCCCAGTTTGCCACACAGGAGGGCAGCTATTGTTGTGAGAGTTCTAAGATGAGCTTGCCCTGTGGCTTAGCCTGGAAGCCAACACCTGCATAGCCTTACACTCAACCAGGCTATTCTCTCAGTCAGAGCCTCTGCACAAAGGCAAGAGGTTTCTGGATGCAGTTCAGAAAAGATTCTCTGTAACAGAGCACCCTGATTCATGTGGCTTTTGTTGTCACCCTACTCTTCTGCAATACAGAGGAGGAATCTCCCACAGCCCCTGGCACACCATAAAAATCTTCCTTCTTTCCCCTCACAGCCTGAATTGACAAATGACAGGGCAGGACCCCAGTCTCACTCTCGGCAAAGCTTCTCCTAGCATGATCCAGTGTTGGGAACTGGGGCTGGTGTGAAGGAAGGGACCACTCAGGCCTACAGAGGATGTGGGCAGAGCTTGGCTGTGCTATCAACACATATCATGTCTGGCTCTTTATGTAGCTGCTAGGAATTTGAACTCAGGTCCTCCTGGTTTCACAGCAAATGTTCTTAATCCACTGAGCACCCACCCACCTCCATAGCCCTCACTTATCTAGCAGTAAAGCAGGGACATTTCCTGCCACTGAGGCCTTCTACTTGTGCTAGACATGGACCGGTGCTTCCCCTCTTCCTGCTTCACTTCAGCCCAAGAGTCTCCAGAGCTCCTGGGTTCCTAAGACCTTGAACTTTGTCACTCAGATTCAGGAGAGAAGTGGGAGGAAGCCAGTAAGGCCAGGAAGGAACTGGAAGGCAGTGCTGCCCAGTTCCTCTTGGGGCCCCTCCCATCTCCCAGGAAGCAGACCCCATCACTCATTATGTGGAGACAAGAAGGGGCTTGGTCGCTCTGTCTGTCAGTGGCATAACTAAAGTGGGCCAAGTAAGTGCTTGCTGCCCCCTCCCAGATGCCTCAGGTGATCTTGGGGCTGAGACAGGAACTTGGGCCAGGGAATAGAGTGCAAGGTGGGCTGTGGGCACTTACCCCTGCCAGTTCTCGCACACAAGGAGGCTGGGCTGCAGGAGCAGGGGGCGGAGGAGAGCTGGTGGAAGCACTAGCAGGGGCAGAAGGGTCTAAGGCATGCTCCCCAGTGGATTCGGGGTACCCTGCATCAGGGCGGGGTGCCTCGGCCTCCCCCCGAGGCTCCTCTCCCGACTCCGGCAAGTCTCTGTGCTCTGTGGAGGACTGGGGGGCAAAAAAGACAATTTTCCTTCAATGTACACAAAAGGCCACACTGTGGGGAAGGATGAGGGATTTAAGTGTCAGGGGTTGTATGTGGTGTGGCCCCTGGGGATAAGACAGGCCACTAGAAGGGGAGGGGCCCTGTCCCTACCTCTGCCTTTCTACATGGGGCTCTTGGGCAAGTAGAGACTAAGCTTCCTTTTCAGAACAATGGCGCCCTACTGCTCTCAGCCACCACAGCCAGACACTAAAGTGCTGTCAGTGGACACATCAGTAACAAGAAGACCAAGACACCCACAGATTTTTGGCCTCTGGTTTCCCCAGGCTCACCCCACACATCCTGGGTGTAGGCTTATTTGGAAAAGGGCAAAGGATTCAAAAGTTAACAACCAGCAGCCTCTGCAGTAGACCTGGGAGCTCTAAGGGCCTCTAGGCCGAGCACCTGTGGCCTTGACTCTTTCTCAGAGGTGATGTCCTGCCACAGTGGTCCAGGGCCCCAAACCCCATGGCACTGTCCACCAGTTGTTCTCAGCCCGTAACTAAAATGGCTGTGGCTGTCTGCCAGAGAGGAAGGAAATATCTCAAGGGTGTGACTTGCCCTCAGGGCTGTACTGTGATTTGAGTCTTGATGCCCAGGTCACCTTGAGTCCTGTGATCCAGGGGCCCTCTTGTCTCAGCCTCCCGGGTGGCTGGGACGCAGGACTGTGTCACCAGACGTGGCATGGGTGCTACTTTGAAACATGACCCCCATCAAAAGAAAATACAACAAACGCAGAGCCCTGTGGAAAGAAACGGCTCCATCAAAGCTCCTTCAAGGCCAGCTGTAGTGGAACAAGCCTGCGATCCCAGCACTTGGGAGGCAGAGGCAGGAGGACCTCGAGATCCAGGCAAGCCTGGGCTATGTAGTGAGACCCTGGCCAAGAGGGGTGGAGAGAGCTGACAAAGCTTCTATACAGGTCACTTCTCACCTAGGTCTCAGCATCATCAAAGGACACCATCAGCTCCCTAGGTCACAGTGGCCACCACCAGCACCTACCACTACCCTTAGAGTGAAATTTAACCCCTTATTGGGAGCAGGAGCCAGGATTAGCTGACTGGAGTCACAGTGAGCTCTCAGGGACCAGGAGCAAAGACAAGGAGGGAAGAGTGCTCTGCCTCTGTCTTCCATTACTGAACTCAATGCCAGCCTGCTACCCAATTCTGGCCCTGTTGTCCCCAGGGGCAATCACACTAAAAAGCCAAATGGTCCAGGTGCCATATGAAAAATGGGCACAGGTGCAGGTGCCCAGGGAGGACCAGATGTCCAAAGCCAGTGATGGGACTGAGCAGCACAGACTTCTAAGAGCTACTGCTGAGGGGAGACTGACAGCTGCATCCTGTCACTGACAAAATACAGCAAGCACGGGGAAGGAGAAGCAGCTACCTCACAGACACACAGAGCAACGGCCTCATACCCACGTCATACAGAGAACATCCCTAGGACATGGGAACAGAGAAGGATAAGAGGACCCTGTGTGCCAATCTGGCCACCAGCCTTCAGGGTGTCTGTCTAAGGTCTGCACACCTGTCATCCTAGCACTTAGAAGTGTGAACCCCAGCCTGAGCTACAGATCAAGACTATCTCAAAATAAGATAAAATAATCTGGCTTGTGGCTCCATTGTAGAACATTCACATGTAGAAGGTCCTGGGTTCCACCCCTAGTTCCCACTCCAGCTTCTCACTCAGGAGGTAAAGGCAGGAGGATAGAAGGTCAAGGCTAGCCTGGGTTACACAGTGAGCTTAAGGACAGCCTGAGCTATAAAAGACTCTGCCTTAAAAATAATGGTCAAAAGGCTAGAGATGACTCAAAGAGAACTGGCTGTTCTAGAAGGCCCCAGGTTTAATTCTCAGCACGTACATGGCAGCTCACAACTGTCTCAAATTCCAGTTCCAAAGGACTCAACACCCTGTTCTGACCTGCTTGAACACCAGTCAAGCACAGGGTGCAAATATATGTGCAGGCAAAACACCCATATGCCTAAAAAAATTATTAAAAACAATGGCCACCCAGCTAACTCAGTCAGTAGACATGAAACTATTTTTGCTGTTGTTTTTTCAAGACAAGGTTTCTCTGTGTAGCCCTGGCTGTCCTGGAAATCACTGTAGACCAGGCTGGACTCAAAACTCACAGAGATCCATCTCCCTCTGCCTCCTGATGCTGGGATTAAAGGGTATGTACTACCATGCCCAGCCTTAGTATTGTCTTCCTGAGAATTTTAGAATTTTCAAAATAAAACTGAAAATATAACAACAAAACCAACAGAGGAAGAAGGAGACAGACTCCTGAGAGAAGCCTGGCTAGTCCTGTCTCTCTTTGTCGGTGATACTGCCTGTTTGCTTGACAGACAGGGTTTTGACTCAGGGGCCAAGAACACTGCCTCTCCTTGCAGAGAGGTCTGGGGTTTGTCTGCCAGTGAGGCAGAGGAGACTCGTAGCAACAGAGCTGTTGCCATAAAGATTTGATGACATTAAATCAGGAGAGGAACGAAGCTAAGAAGAGGTGGTTTCCCCAAACCCCAGAGATAAGGAGTAGCTGCCCAGAACTGTTAGAGATAAGCAGACACCATGCTAGGTTGTGAGCATTTGTTCACAACTGACAGCCATCCCCAGGAACACACCTCTGATATGCAGCCACAGCCAAAGCTAAGTCCAGGCCTCTCCAAAGCCCCTGAGTCTCTTCTGGAGAAGAGCAAAATTCCATAAGGTAGGCAAGATGACCTCGGTAACAACCTGGTGTACTGAAGAAATAATTCTGGCAAATCTGTCCACGTGCCCAGACTTGCAGTCTCCTGTCTCTGTTTAAATTGTTCAAAGTGTAACCTTTGAAACCCAAAGTGAAAGAGATGGCATCCTATGTGGAAAGCATGTGAGAAGCTATAACTTGGGCAGAGATGGAGCCAGACTAGCTCTATTAAAGAGCCATTCCTTCATTAACTCAGCTGTGCACAGGGACTCCTCACAGGAAGGCATGCTGTATGTAACAGCAGCATCCACACCAGATGGCTCACAGCCACCTCTAACTCCATCCAGTCCTGGAAACAACATCCTCTTCTGGCCTCCACAGGCACCTGCACACATTCGGTACACAGGCATGCTTGCATACAAAGTAAAGAGCCAGGCCTTCACTCTGTAGCCCAGGCTGGCCTGCACCTATCACTTCTGCCTGGTGGTCACACTGAAGAAACAGAAGTTTGGTAAGCCCATGACTTTGGTAAGAACAGGTGGCACTCTTGGAAGCATCAAAGCCATCGAGAAAGGCCAGTCACGTGGACATCTTGAAGAAGCTGAGCCCAAACCACTGATCTCATGTGACCCCCCAAGGTCTGTGACACTTGGTGGGTGTGCTCACACCTAGTCAGGCCCTAGCATCCCCCTCAAAGCTGTACCCTGCTGGCAGGCCTATTGCAGTTCCTACTGGGAGCTTCCTCTGTAAGACTAAGTACGCACATGCATATATGGATATGCAAACACACTCGTGCACACATACACACACATACACACATATACAACTCCCCCCAAATACACACACAACAGTAGTGGTGACCATCTGGCCAGCAGCAGCCCCTAGCCGATTACCCAGATGCCAAATACTGCCAGCTTCCTAACAGGATGCCAATGCACAGGAGTCACACAGGTCGGGAGCCCTGGCACCAGCAGTCACTGTCTTCTGATGTGCCCAGGAGGGGACACATGATGGCCTTGAGAAAGACAGTCAAGAAGACAGTACCATTCTGAGCTGTTTCCTCTCCACACCTAGCAAGGCAAACATGGCATCCCTAGACATGTAGCACATGATGTCTGGGGCAATATGCCTTCCAAGAGGGAAGAGTCAGCTCCATAGAGAGGGAGGAGGGGCAGGAACAGTAACCAGGAGATTATTCCAGATGCAGTGACATATACTGGCTGGGACACAGTCCCTTAAGACACCCTCCTGGGGTGCTTGGAATAGAATGGGGGCTGTGTGCTAAGTATATGCTCCATGTACCCTAAAATGTGCACAATACTTGCTAGTCTAGAATTCACCAACCTCTCTCTCCTTCCCAAAGTCCCTCCCCTTCTCAGTCCTTCTGCTCTGGCTTTCCAGGATAGGGAGACAATTCTAAAGCACAGTACTGGGACCTGAGACCATGTCACGAGCTGATGTTCTGGTTCAAAGTAAAGTTCAGAGGCCCCGTGAGCCTGGCCTTCAGTGGCTTATTAGGTGGCAGAGAAAGTTGGAGGAGGGTATGTATGCAGAATGTGCAGTGGCCCCTTACCTTCTGCCCTTTGTCCTTCTGAAACACAAAGACGGACTGTGCGACAGCAGGCTTTTCTGGAAAAAAAAAAAAATCAATGTTTGCTGAACACTGCATGTGAATGGTCAACATGGCTCCTTTGTTTCTGGTCAGCTAGACACCCTAGTGTAGTACGCCAATGAGTGCCCACAGGAGCCGACAACACTCATATACACAACACACACACACACACACACAAACAAATTACAAAGCAGTTCATAGAACACCAAGCTGCTCAGAGAACGCATCAGAGAGCACCCCAGTGGCACAGCCCTGTCCTCTTTTGCAAGCACAGTACTGAGTTCAGGACAGGAGTGCAAGGACCTGCAGGGTGCAAGATATCAGAGACATATGACTCCTGCCTAAAAGCTAAGTACCAAGTTGGTTTTGTTGTTATTTTGTTTTTGAGACTGGGCCTCACTACGTAGACTAGCCGCAGTTACAGAGAGGCCTCCCAAGTTCTGACTGGCAAGCAGCTGGTCCTCTCGACAGCTCCTCTAGAAACCCAACCAACCTGGATTCCACAAGTGCTGGTCAACATGACTTCAGCAGCAGTGCCATGATGTGCTGCCCAGAGGCAAGCAGTGGCAGGCTCTACCTCTGATGGGACACGATGTGTACCAGCAGTGCCTTCACGGTCATGCTCACTCCCATTAGACCATATGGCCCTGAGGATGAGTAGGAAGGAGCCTGGGCACTTATAAGGCACGATGCCAAAACCAGCCACAGTGCCTGAGATGGCAGATGTGCACCCAGCCACACTCAGCACATGTGGAGAGGAGACGGGGAGGAAAAGACCATAGGGTAACCATTTGAGAGCAGGCTTGAGGAGGGGCACAAGCATCAAGGCCGTGACCAAGCAGACACTACCCACTCACCAAATCCACTCTTGGATAAGCAGGACACTGAACTTCACCTGGGCCACAGAACTTAAAACATGCAGCCTGCTGACAGTGTCACTCTCACTACCTCAGTCCCCACTGCCCCATGCTCCTGTGACCACCTGTGTTCATCTGCCTAATAGCCCAAGTTGACATCCAAGCACCACCAGAAAATAACACACCAGGCTTATGCCTCCTGTAGCCACAGCTAATATAAATGATGGCAGTAAAAGAAGCAAGACTGGGCAGAAGAGGAGCCCACCACACAGAGTCTGTGCCAGTTCCCCAGAGCCCTGTCAGCATGTCTAGGCCAAAGCTTAGCAGATGGGCCAACACCCATCTGCAGCTCTGTCTCTGCACCCAGCATTAGTGAGATGTGTAAGAAGCCAGCACTTTGGCCATCTTGGTCCCGTTCCACCCAACCCTGGCTCTAGGGTTGCTGAGGACAGCATCTCAGTCCAGGGGGCACTACCTCATAAATATATGGCTGGGACTATGAAGAGACACTCATTTTCTCCTAGGACTGTCCAGCCACCTGTCAACTACTGGGACCTTACAGGGTAACTACAGAATGGGTGCCTGGAGCCTCAGTCCCTAGGTCCTGTGTGGGGCTGACCAGCCTCAGATGTTGGTCAGGCCAGTCAATGGTGCCTGCTGCTACTGAAACCAGCATAGGACTGCAGCCTTTCCTCAGAGGCAGCCCTAACATAGCCCCTCAGTATGATAGGCACGTGTCCCCTAACGATCAGATCAGATAAGCTGCAGAGATCAGCATCAGATAAGAACAGCTGTAGAGAACCTGGAGGCACGTTCAGCTAGGGACAGAAGCAGCCAGACAGGTGATATCGATGCAGACCAGATCCACCTTGGCCTAGTTCTCACTTGGAATCATCCAGATCTTCCTTTCTTGCATCTGAAGTCACCATGGCCCTAGGTGTGGCAGATACCTAAAGCCACCATGCTTCCAAGTTACTAGGGCATGAGATCCATCAGGAGGATGGGCTGGCTGCCTTGCACAATGGCTCACTCCTGTGGCCAACATGCAGACAGTGTCCTCAGCTTGCATCAGCACAGGAACACCAAGACAAGTTCCTAAAAGGTCTGTGGTCAGCATGTCAACCAAGGTATGATACCTAAAATCCACCCACTCTAAGCAGGTCACGTGGCTCCATGAGTAGAGCACCCACCTAGCATCCCCAACACTAGAGAAACCACATGTAATGGCACACACACCTGCACCCCTAACTAGCACTGGGGAGGTAGAGGCAGAAGGATCAGAAGTTCAAGATGACTACATGATACATGAGACTACCTCAAAAACAGGGCTGGTGAGACAGCTCAGCAGGGTGAGATCCTTGGTGCCAACCGAAAAAATTAACCGGACTGTGGAACCCACATGGTAGAAGACCTGTCCTGAAGGTTGTCCTAAGTACAAACAAAACCAGAAGGTGCTAGAGAGCCACTCAGCAGCTGAGCACAGCTCCTGTTCTTGCAGAAGACCTGGGTTTGGTTCCCAGCACCCACATCAGCTGGCTCATACCAGAGGACCTGACGCCTTCTTCTGGGCTCCACCAGCACTCTAGTCATTCTAGTCATGTATACCAACCCATACATGTAATTAAACTGAGAGAGAGAGAGAGAGAGAGAGAGAGAGATCCACCACTTCTTAAATATGACCCCATGCAACCTCATAGATATTTTTTTAAATTCTGAGTTCCAAAACTAAAGTGGGTGACAGTGCAGGCCCCTCTCCTCTCCAGGGCAGCACAGAAGGGGTGGACAGAGGCCAGGGCAGGAGAGGAGGGTGAGATACAACAGGAATCCCGAGGCTGGGGACAGGAGTGAGCCTTGAATTCTCTGCCCCATACAGAGCTTCACAGACATTACAGGCACAGTCCTTACAGCAAAACAGCTGCCGGCTTCATGGGCTCATCTGTCCTTGCTTCTCAGACTCCTGTGCAGCTCACTACAAACAACTGCATAAGAGGCAGCAGGGCAGCTGCCTGAGCCTCCCTGAGCGTATGGAACAAAGCAGCTGTCATCTAACTCCTAGAGGACAAGCACCTAGGAGGAACTTTGGGGCCTGAGTCCACCAAAGCAGGGCAAAGATAGGCAGAAGGACAGAAGAATCTCGTATTTCATAGCTGCCTCCTGATGCCACCTCACTTGCCAGACAGCCATCACAGCTGACCAGACACCAAAGGGCTCAGCACCGTGTCAGCAAGGAACCTCCATCTCCTTATCTGAGAACAGCACTGGTAAATATTCCTCCTGCACCCTGGCCCTGAGTCAGCCACTTTAATCCAATGAGGACAGTGACAAATGCCAGCTGTCAGTTGCCGTGAGAACAATCTGCACTGGGCAGAGGCACACCCTTGTAGTACAAGTCTCCACCTGTCATCACTGGTCCCCGTGAGCTCCACGGTGGGGAATGAGGAGGTCTCTGGCCTGTGTCTCAGACTTCCTGGCCCTGACCAACAGTGTGGCACCTGGAAGCATCTTCCTGTGACACTTCTCTCAAAGTTCCTAGCTGGCCTGATAGAGGCATTGGGGGAGGCTCTGCTTGGGTAAGCACACCATTTGTGTTTTCTACACTATTTTGCCCTGTGCCCAGTTCCACAACAGTGAAACAGCACTCCACCTGTAGCCGACACATAAAGCATCTGTCGTTCTCACTCGTGTTTAATGCCCTGTTCCTACTGTGGCCAAGTATTTAGTGTCACACTACTGAGTGTCCAGGAGTCATAGCACAGGCCAAAGAGGCCTTGGCTACAGGGATGCCCTACTCCTCAATACTACCAACAACAGCTAAAGACCAATCTCTGAAGTGAGGGAGACCACACCCATTGGATCAGCTCCCAAGAAGGACAGGCCACATCTGCTGCCTCCTCCATTCTGCTGTCCCTACAGCCCAGGAGGAGTCCACTCACATTAAGTTTGGCAAAACCCCAGTGAGCTCATAAAAGGGAAATGATATAGAGAGTCCCTCAGTGTAACAAACACAGGAAAGTGTCCTGTGTGGCCCAACATGGACACAGTGAAATGAAAGCAAGGAAAGGCTGGTGGAGAAAGTAGCCCAGCTGGAAGGAAATCTGAAGTCCCAGAACACACATCGCTGGGCAGCTGCCTGGATTGGCGGTGGGGGTGTGGGTGCATTCAAGGCCTCAGGGATCCTGGTGACTCTGAAACAGGGAAGGGTAAGTAAGAGCTGTGTTCAAGTGGTTAAGGACACAGTGACCCACTGCAGGCTCCAAGGCACCGTCAGTTCCTGTCACTGCAATCACATCCAAGACCACACGACAAATCACTGAGGCCATCTGGAAGCATGGGTCATGCACAAAAAGACAGTTGCTAGCCTTCAGGTGACCAATAATGATATGCTTGAAGCAATGCTTGGTGGCTGGCAATCCCAGAGGTCCTTGAGGCAGATTGTGAGGGAAGACAAGATGAGCTGAGAACCTGTGGGTGCCAGGCCCCAGGTCAGCAGTAGGGATGAAGTCTCAGCTAACTAGAGAAGCCAGCACCAAGCAAATGTAGAGCAGCTACATGCATAGAGGGGGACATTCCCACAGAAGTCACTTGAGCCTAGAATATAGAAGGCACTGTGGTGGCCAGTGCCAGGAGGTGGGAGGGGCTGCACTTATGACATCCTGCCTGTCACCCAACACTAACAGAAATGCCAGCAGCCATGGTACTGAAAAGGAGGGCAGGCCACCCCACTCAGCTGGCAGGCAGCTGCCCCTCACAGGGTGTGATTCCATCAACTCACTGGCATGAGGGGCTGCCCATAGCACTTACTGGGCATGGCAGATGGGGAATGGGGAGGAATACCACTCACAAAGCACAGGACCAGAGAGCCACCAACCCCAAGATCTAGCACATGCACAATCCGCAACCCCATCTTAACATCATGGGAAGAAAGGAGGTCAGGTCTCTGCCCATACTAGGCACCTGATCACACTTGACTGGGACAGATGGCATCACCCAATAGAGTCTAGCTTGTGGACACCTCTCTCCCCCTGATCTTACAGGGCAGATCTCTGGGGTACTCAGGTCTCCCTTAACCTGCTGATTCTTTTAGTGACAAAGGGTGAGTGGATGTGGCTGATGCCCTGAGAGGACGGGCCACAAAAAATCACCAATCATCCTACGCTAGCCCAGTGATAGCCCCATCTTGCCAGAATATAGCACAGAGAACATGAACATCTTGATCTACAGCCAGCAAGTCCAACATGTATCCCCACACTCTTCAGGGGCAGTCACTCAGAACAGCTCTGTCCAAAACCCACCACAGACTCCTCTTCCTGCCTAGCTTCCAGATGCAGGAACTGATATGAGACAGGAGCCTGCTGGCTGGACCCACGAAAAATGCCCTGAGTTGCAGACAATGCACAAACCCAGGCTCCTTACTGGCAGTAGGACTCACTGCCATGCCAGCATATGACTCAAGGCTGTAATTACCTTCACAGATGGGGCAATGGTTGCCAAGACCCTCACCCCGTGAGAAAGGAGCCAGGAGAAATTTCTAAGATTTATCTGGGGTAAGGACACCAGGAAAGAGTAAGAGCTGACCTAATTTCTGGTGATCCCAGGGCCTTTGCACCTGTTAAACAAGTGCTCACCAGAGTCACACCCCAGCCAGAGACGGTGAGGGAGTGTATGTGTGAGTGTGTGTGTGTGCGTGTGTGTGTGTGTGTGTGTGTGTGCGGCGCACACGCGCGTGCGTGCGTGCGCGATCGAGATGCGTGTGTTTATCTTTAAAAAGTGGTGGTACACACCTTTAATCCTAGCATTCCAGAGACAGAAGGTGGATCTTTCAGTTCAAGGCCAGCCTGGTCTACAAAGTGAGTTCCAGGATAGCCAGAGCTACACAGAAAAACTCTGTCTCTAAAAACAAACAAGTTAAGTATCTGGGCCCACAGGCCTGTCATTCCAGCTACCTGGCAGGAGCTTGGTGAGGTCATTATGAGGTTGCAGCCCTGCAGTGGTCCTCAGACCATGGACACAGTGAAGCTTCTGAGTGATGGCAGGGCAAGGACAGACATAGTCTTCCACAGTTACTGTAGACCCTTGGGAAATTAAGGAAACACTCAACCAACACACAGCAGTCTGGGCTGGGTGGAAGAGAGGCAATGGCCATGCTAGCACAAAGAAGCACAGAAGGCACTGAGGTGTCTAGGGGCACACAGTCTCTCTAGAGAAGGGATTAGCAATTGTCCCCCAGCAAACCCCAAATGCGCAAATTGGTCCAGACCAGTTCTTCATTTTCAAGATAAGTCAGAAACCTGCTGCTTTCCCTGCAATTGCAGAATCTCAGGCGAGGTCCTAATTAAAAACACATGCAGAAGCCTTAATGGGAGGCAGGAGCTCCTCCACTGTGCCTCAGGTAAAGTGACAACTTCTGCCTATAGTGTTCTACTCTGCCTTCCTGGAGATTTTTAAACTCTCTGGATGCCCTGGGCCTCTGGAATCATCTCTGAGAAAGTGGTTTAGCTGGTGGCTTGTATTTCAATGAGCTCCTAAGAAAAGGGAGAGTAGCCTCAGCATGGACCTAGTAGCCAGTGCTGAGAGGGCACTGCACACCAAGAGAACAGTGGAAGGAGTGGGAGGGTGGGTTACAGTGTGAGCTAGCAGGGGGTTCAAGCACCCTAAGCTACAAGCTTCTATCCGCCACACAGAGGACCCCAGGAAGAAGCCTGTGCAGAGAAAGCAGAAACAAAGGTCTAATGACAGACACGCCACTACCACTAACATGTAGTGGTGGAAAGCAAGTACCTTGGAGAGCTATCAGCCTCTTCTGCATCATGAGGCCCAGTGCCTGAATTGAACTCCCTTCCACGCCTGTCCCTGGTTCTTTCTTTTTTACTTGGGGGATGGGGTGGGGTGCTCGAGATAGGATTTCTCAGTGCACCCCTGACTGTCCTGGAACTTGATCTGTATACCAGGTCTGCCTCAAACATGAGATTTGCCTGCTTTTGCTCCACAGTTCTGGGATTAAAGGTGTGCTCCACAGTTCTGGGATTAAAAGTGTGTACCACCACTGCCTAGCTCCAGGCATTCTTCTTTTTTTCCTGTTTTGAATTTTGAGATAGGGTCTTGCTAAGCTGTCCAGGCTAGCCTTGAAATCACTATGGATTGTAGCCCAGGGTAGCCTGAACTTGAGCCTCCCAAGTGTTGGGACGACAGGCCTGGGTTCTCCAAGCTCAACTGGCCCCACTCACTCCAACTCCCTCTCAAGCCAAAAGCTGAACAGACCAGTTCAATTGGCTCCTGACACACCGATACTTTCTTCAGAGAATGAAGGTTCTGCAGCCCAACTGTCATGAAACCCCTCTGCCACCATTCCACCTCTGCTAGAGAAGCAGAGTCAAGGCCTGGTCCAAAGACACACCAGGACCACTTGTCATCCATCTATGTCAGTATACAACCCTGTGCTCTTCTCTTGACCTAAAGGTTAAGTGTAGGACATGAAAGGTAAAGAGAGGCCAGGAACCAAGCCCAACTCTTTAGGGTCACAGGTGACACCTGAGGCCACATAGACAGGACACCTGGCTACAGGGACCTGTAATACCTAGGGCAGCATCCTCCACAAACAAGAAGCCTACCCTAGATGTCAAAAAGTACCCAGGCTGAAAAACCCTGAGCTACAAAGTCATACAATGACAGGCAGACAGGATTTAGAAGACAGATATATACCTCCTGAGCTCCCATCAGCCACTCAGCCAGGGTCAAGTCAATGGACTAGAAACACCACAACTTTGACTCACTCAACATCCTCCCTTCCATCCATCCATGTAAAATTGTAGATGGAACCCAAGACCATACCCCCAGCACCTTTCATTCTTTTCTTCCCTCCCTCTCTCGTCCCCCACTGAGCCTTCAAATTAATTGCCCAAGGTGGTCCAGGGTGGGAACAAAGGTACCAGTGAGCATTCACTATTGAAGGCAGAGACTCATCAAGGCTTACAGCACCATGAGATGGAGACCATGATCTGCATTCCCATTTTGTTAGTGGAGAAACTGAGGCCTTGGTTCATGGCACAGTGAAGGCACTAGCCTGGTTTGCTCTAGGGCAGAGCCTGTACCTACCATCCCCCCCGACAAAATTGAACCTATCTGAGAGATAACTGCAGTTACTCCCACTCCTAAGGTAGGGCTATGTATGGAAGAATTTTAGGAAACCATGGCCTTGGGACAGGAGACAGAAGACAGGGTATGCTACTATAATCCACTTAAACAAATCACTGTGGTGCTAAGCCTAAAATGCATAGGACAACCTGTGCAGTCCAATGTGTTCTCAGTTACTATTGTGCACATACATAACCCAGCAGGACCTCAGCTGACCACAGAATAGCCAGAAGCCACTGTTTCTGTGATCCTGCTCTTCTGTGCTATCTCCCTTCCTCCAGCACAGTCAAAACTGACTTCTGCACCCTCCTTCTGTCCAGTGTTGAGGGACTCCCAAAACTGAACACAGATCAAGGGTGGGAGATCTTGGTTCCAGGCTGTCTCTCTCCCAGGAGAGAAGCAGCACAAGGGGATTTCTCAAAGTCATAAGCTACAGAAGTTCCACAGAAGGGCCATGAGAGCTGCTGGTCCTTCCATGAGATCACCATGGCAACGAGAGCCTGCAGGATACAGAGCTGGATCACAACTGAGGACGGTTCCTTACACATGAGCAAGGTGCACCTCACCTGAACTGTACAGAGTAGGGCTCTGCAACCTGGTCTGCCCTTGGTGGTACAAGGCCCCAGGGATCTGGAGATCTAGGACTACCCTGCACCATACTGGATGGAAATCAAACATCTATGGACTGAAGCAGACTGGGATGGGGATGAGGAAGATGACTCTGAATGGCCAGCCATGTTAGACAGCTACTACCTCAGAATGCCTGAGACGGGATAGCCCAGGGCAGTGAGATATGAAATGGATGAAGACAGGGACTTGGAATCTGAGCCTGGAAAGACATGAGCCACAGTCCAAGGGAGCTCATACCTACAGAGTGAGTTTAAAAGCTTCAAAACACACAAGCAACAGGGCTGATGCTTAGAGGTTGAGCGCTAGTCCAGTATGCTAAGCCCAGGGCTCCATTCCCAGCATCACTTCAACCAGACACTTGCCATCCTAACACTGGGAAAGTAAGGCAGGAGGGTCAGGAGTTCAAGACCTTCCTCTGCTACATAGAGAATTCAAGGCTGGCTAGGATTATATGACACACCCTGTCTCAAAAGAAAATCCAACACCACACACCTTATTTACAAAGGTAACGAGATATCAAACACCATGCTAGGAACATGCTCAAGAGAGGGAGTATTCTGGAAACACAAAAGTGACTGATTCAGAAATGATGAATGTGAAACACAACACTTCACCTCCTGAGACGACTGTGACAGAAGTAGTGTCAGAGGATAAACAGCAGGTAAGCACAGCCCGTCCTAGGCACAAACTTCAGAACCAAACATTCTCCATCTTAACTTTACAAGCAGTGAGCAATTTACAGTGGACAGTGTGTGGGCACCACAAGAAGAGTGAGCCCCAAGGGACAACAAATGCAAACTATACTCTCACTCCCAATGAGAATCCTCACCAACAAGCTCCTCCCACCAAAAACTTCCTTTCCCATGGAATAGCTCTTGGATGGTCTGTGTCAAGCACTGCTCCATAAGCAGGGGCCACTAGTGATGGAGAAGGAGAAACTCCAGCCCTGGCAGTACTTCTGCTCCAGCAGAGCATGGCTTCGTTGGCTGACTACACCTGAAGTCGAAAAAATAAAGCAGGGCAGAGGGGACAGGAAAGGTGGCCACCAAAGAAAACAGGCAGACAGAGAATTCCTCATGAGTAAAGTAGCATGAAGAACAGACCACCAGGGTAGGCTGGGGGTCGGGGAGCATCCAGACAGAGGAAATCCAGAAGTCCAGCAAAGAAGAGGAAGGCAGGTCGGAGCAGATCTGGTCAGGGAGGAAGGGTCTGTGTAAGATACTCTAGCTTCTGGCTAAGGTGCTGGACGAGAAGAGGCAGAAGGGAGAGAGATCCCCTTAGAAGCAGTAGAGGTATGAACAGGAGAAGACTCCTGAGCACTTCAAAGTTTTAGGATTAGAGAGAAGTTCCCATTGACAACCATAACAGGTTGAGGTATGGGTGGTTTTCGGGGAGGGGATTCTGTTCTATACAGGATATTACCCACTCTAAAGGAAATCTCCATGGCATCAGCCTCATATATTGCACATACCAGTCATTCCTGCACTTGGGAAGGAGTCAGCAGGGTCAGGACTTCAAGGCTAGCTTCAGCTCTATAGTGAATTGAGAGCAACCTGGGCTATATGAGAGACTGTCTCAAACAAGCAAACAAAAATCCCCTAATAATTCTTAAAAGGAGTCTGCATTTAAAACATACCCACAATGTACATCACACAAATCTCTGCTTCCCTGGCTCCCTCTACTGCTTCCATCCCCCAAGGCTTGTATAAAATAGATAAGAGTGGGGTTCGCCCAGACTACCCAGGTTCACACAGCTCTGCTTCCTCACCTGCCTCTAGTAACTAACCTACCTACACCTACCTCTCAAGGCCTGAATGGAGACTGAGTGTAAACACTTCCCAATCCCCAGTCCCTCCCAGGGCTGAGTGAACTCTCTGAAGAATCCCATGTCCCTGGGTGTTCTACAGAAGCCTCAGGCCACATGTCACTGTATAGTAAAGTACCAGGTCCCAGCTAACAGCCTGCCTGTAGTTGTTAGGGAAGAAAGGACAGGGCTAAAAATAGACTTCTGAAATCCCAAAACTACAACCCCTGTGGAGCCCCCAAGGAAGAACATCATAGGGCGTCAGGCATCAGGATAACTGACTCTGAGACTGGGAAAGTGTTACATCGACCAGAGTGCTCGGGTGGGATTTAGGGCCACGGGGCGAGGGGGGGGCTCACAGGGCAAAAGGGGGTGTGTAGAAGCAATTAGGACAGCAGTGCTCAACCTATGCGTTGCCACTCCTTTGGCAAATGTCTATTTCCAGAAATATTTACATTACCATTCATAACAGTAGCAAAGCTACAATTATGAAGTAGCTACAAAAATAATTTTACGGTTAGGGTCACCACAATGAGGAACTGTATTTAAGGGTCACACAGCATTAGAAAGATTGAGAACTACTGAATTCGGAACTATAGACCAGGTGGCCAAGCCTAAATTAGGGACATAAGCTGCACCCCCAAAGGACTCAGGAGACTGGTGGGAAGAGAAGAGTGCAGGTTCTGCAGCAATCTTATATTCAAACCACTTAAATGGGATGTCAGACTCCACAAGAGAGGTTTCACGGTGTCAAAAATAAAAACAGGATGCAAAGAAGCAGTTAGGACTTTCAAGATCAGATGGCCAGGCCTAAATGGGGGACATCAGGTGCACCTCAAAAGACCTGGAGGCCAGTGGCGGGAATAGGAGCGACCGGTTCAGGTTTAAGCAGATCTCAGAGTGCAAGCCACAGGTCGGGGTGGCCGAGGACCTCGCAGGATGAAGGAGAGCCGGACCTGAGGCCAAGCCGGGGATGGAGGCCCGGGCCCCAGGCGAGGGGAGCGGGAAGGGAGCGTGGCGGGCTGGGCCCGCTAGCAGGCCCGGAGGTCTCGCCCCGCCCGAGGCCGCGGGGTCGCGTCTCAGGCCCGTTGGGCTCCCCGGGCGGCGTGCGAGGCCAGAAGGCATGGGATGGTGGGGGGCGGTCGCGGAGCCGCTGAGGAGCCTCGAGGCCGGGCGGAGGCAGAAGCCGGGGCTGCCGCGAGGAACCGGGCCGGGGGCCGGACGACATGGTAGGGGGGCCCGTTGGGTGCCCAGACCGGATGAGGCCGAACTCTCACAGCCTGAGGCGCTCGCCCTTCGACTCTGGGGCTCCCTCGACTTCCCGCCCCGCGCCCGCCCGCCGCCAGCTGGCCCCCGACGGCGCCTCCCCTACCTTCGTTCGCCAGGTCCGCCATTTTACTTCCTTAAGCCCTCCCACAAGGCCCCGCGCCCGGCCCCCAGGCTCAGCTTGCTTTCTGCTGGAAGAATTCTGCGCCTGCGCATCCCGTTAGACAGCGCCGGGGCGAGGAGGAGGGTAGCTCGCACCCGCTTGCTCTCCGGCCGCGCACCTGCGCAGTAACGGCTCTCCGCCCACCTCTTCTTCCCGCCTGCAGAGGGAAGGGGGTGTGGCTAGCGCAGCACGCAGACGCACAGATAGCACCAGTTTGCCATTGGTCCTGAGGTCCCAGCATTGGTAGCGTGCTAAGGGGGGAGGGGCGGCGGAAGGATGTCAGAGCGCCACGCATGCGCAGGAGAAACATGCCGCTGCTTGCTGTCCTGACTTCCATCCCGCTACTTTCCCTGTTTGTTTCTCTGGCGTGAGCTTGGGCTGACTTTTTAGGGATTCCGTGTACAGGAAGGAGTGACCTGTACCTCAGGCCTCAATGTCCCTGAATCAGAAGCCAGTCCCTTTCACACAGCTTTCCTAAGGCCATTTGGGATGGTTGGGGAAGAGGCAAAGTCAGAGGTCACCCTAGACTTAAGACACAAGATGTCCAAATAAAACTAGACTCTTAACCTCTCTGAGCATTAGACTTGGCAGTGGTGCTCACGCCTTTAATCCCAGCACTCAGGAGGCAGACGCAAGAGGATCTCTGAGGCCAGCCTGATCTACAGAGCCAGGTCCAGGCCAGCCAGGGCTACACAGAGAAACTGTGTCTTGAAAACAAACAAACAATAAGTAAGTAATTTTAAAAAGATGTATTTGTATGTGTATGAGTGCTGTGTGTGTGTGTGTGTGTGTGTGTTTTGCAGGCCTACAAAAAGCCAAAAAAGGGTGCTGCCTATCCTGGAACTGGAGTGTGGGTGCTAAGAATCCAGTCCCGTTCTCTGAAAGAGTAGAAAGTACTCTTCTTACTGAGTCCTGGTTTTGTGTTTGCTTTCAGAGTGCTGAGATGGAACTCAGGGTTTCCAGCATGCTAGTAAAGTGGCCCCCCGCCCTGCATGGAGGAGGCTTGGCAGGATTCCACCCCTGACCCTCACTGAGGGGTTCTAGGCCAGGCTCCAATACTAGTGAGAGGTCTTCACAGGTAAAGGGGCTTGCTGTCGAGTCTCATGATTTGAGTTCAGTAACCTTTGGATCCAGATGATGGAAGGAGAGAATGAATTCCTGCAAGTTGTCCTCCCAGGCACACAAGTGTGCATACACAAGCACACACAAATAAATGTAAAAGTTTTTAAAAGAAAGGAGGAAGGGAGAGTGGAAAACCAGGCCTAAATTCACCTTTGCATATTGACAAGACACCTAAAAGCAGTTTCCTACATGTTTTAAATCCTTGAGTATACTCCTACAGATCTGTGAGTTAGGGAGAAACTGTCAGAGTATAGTCCAGTCTGGTCTTGAACTCAAAATCCTCCTGCCTCATCTCCCAAGTGCTAGGGTCACAGGCACAGGCATAAAAATCTCTCTCTCTCTCTCTCTTTCCTTCCCTCCCTCCCTCCCTCCCCCCCCCCCTCTCTCTCTCCAATTTTTGAGGTAGGATTTTATGTACCCCAGGCTGCTCTCAAAATGGCTCTGTAGCTGAGGGTGCCTATGGACTATGACCTTCCTGCTGCTAACAGATGAACCAGGCTAACAGATGGTAACAGATGTCACCATCACACCCAGCTTCATTGGGTTGGTTGGTTGGTTGGTTTGGATTTTTGGTTTTGATTTTGGTTTTTTTGTTTTTTTGTTTTTTTGTTTTGAAAGAGAGTGTCATTACATAGCTCAGAGCTCATAACTCAGCTCTGGAATTTTCAGTAATCCTCCTGCCTCAGTTTCCAAGTCCTGGGAACATGGATGTGTGCATACAACACAGCCTTCTGCCTTCCTGGTGCATTTGTGGCCTCCGCACACATGTGAGTGTGGATGTATGTGCACAGCAGGTGTGCATGCAGAAGTGGGGGGTGTTGGGGTTCTGCTCTATGTATCTGCCTTATTCACTTCAGATAGCCTCCCTCACTGAACCTGGCATGGTGGGCTGTGAGCTCCCACCACACTCTCTTCTCTACCCCAGCCATCTTAGCTCTCATTTGAACTCCAGTCCGAATGCTTTACCAGACGAGCCATTTCTCCAGGTCTTCTCAGTCCCCTTCTGTGGCCCTGTTGCTGATCCTATGACTTTCCATTAACATGATGTTTTCCTGGTCTCACAGGAGCCTGCACAGGGACTCGGTGTTGCTGTGTTGTCACAGAACTTAATACCAGCATCCAGGAGGGAGAGGCAGGTGCATCTCTATGAAATGGAGTCCAGCCTGATCTACAGAGTAAGACCCTGTTTCAAACAAAAAAATAAAACAATAAACTCCTAAACTAGTTAAACTAGTAGATCTCAGACTTCCTAATGCTCGACCTTTTCATACAGCTCCTCATACTGTGGTAACTCCCAGACATGAAAGCATTTGGTTGCTACTTTATAAACTGTGAATTGTCTACCGCTCTGAAGCACAGGGTACATAGTTGATATGTGGCCCTCAGATGGGGACCATTTGAGAACCACTGCCCCAAGCTATAACAAAAAGATCTTGGTAAACTGAACAAGGAAACAGGTTATTAAATTCTAGGTAAGCCGGGCGGTGGTGGCACACACCTTTAATCCCAGCACTTGGGAGGCAGAGGCAGGCAGATTTCTGAGTTCAAGGCCAGCCTGGTCTACAGAGTGAGTTCCAGGACAGCCAAGGCTACACAGAGAAACCAAAAAAAAAAAAAAAAAAAAATTCTAGGTAAAGGGGCTGGAGCTACAGCTCAGGGGTTAGGAGCTCGAGCGGCTCTTGCAGAGGACCTGGGTTCCATCCCCAGCATCCACATCAGGCGGCTCCCAGGATCCTGTCAGCCCAGCTCCCAGGGATGTAATGCCCTCTTGTGGCCTCCTTAGGAACTGTGTTTACATGCACAAACCCCATACAGACACACAGACATCCATATGGAATAAAATAATTTTTTATTTAAAAATTATTTTCTAAAATTTAAATTTTAAAAATTAAAAGTGTACTTTATTTATTTATTTAGTTTTTGTTTCTCAAGACAGGGTTTCTCTGTATAGCCGGAGCTGTCCTGGAACTCACTCTGTGGATCAGGCTGGCCTCAAACTCAGAAATCTGCCTGCCTCTGCCTCCCAAGTGCTGGGATTAAAGGCGTGCACCACCACCGCCTGCTAAAAATGTACTTTTTTTTTTTTTGGTTTTTCAAGACAGGGTTTCTCTGTGTAGTCCTGGCTGACCTGGAACTCACTCTGTAGACCAGGCTGGCCTGAAACTCTGAAACTCAGAAATCCGCCTGCCTCTGCCTCCCAAGTGCTGGGATTAAAGGCGTGCACCACCACTGCCGGCTAAAAATGTACTTTAAATACAACTAGTTTACTACTCTGGTCTACAGGGGTGCAAGTGGCTAGGCATGGCACCTTTCTCATCCAGGGAGATCCCAGCCACACAATACCAAGGAGTAAATTAGAATTGAAAATTAACAATGGTTCCGTCATCCCTGTGGTTCTGTGTCAATAAATCTCTGTGCAGTCTGAAGCCACGTCACACATCATGTTCTGTGATGCTTTTTCACCTACTGCATAGAATCCAGCAGTGGCTTTCTGAGGGACATCCAGAGACTCGGGAGCCCTGAACCCAGAAAGCTAGGTTTACACTATGAGTTGATTTTGCTGTGGGTAGCCAGTGATATCCTGCCCCTCGGGCTTCAGTTCAGGTCAGCCAGTATTCCAGGAAATAATTCTTGGTGACTGAGAACTGTGGGGGTTTTGAAATGTGGGCTGTAGCTGAATCGGCAGTGCAGTCACACAGTGCACAAGGCCAGACTTCTGTCTGCAGCATGCTGGCACACACCTGTCATCCCAGCACTGGGAATGTGGAGGCAGGAGGATCAGGAGTTCAAGGTCAACGTCAACTACATAGTGAGTTTAAGGCCAGTTTGGACTCCATGAGTCCAAATCTTAAAAAAGAAAAAGGGAAAAAAGAGAAGAAAAAAGAAATAGCTCAAGTTCTTTAACTTGCTTCTCATCCAGAAATGGGGGTCCATTCATCTCCAGTAGGACACATGTCGATCAACATAGCTCATCTTCAGTTGAAGTATAAAGCAGTTCCTACAGGGGACAGGGACACAGCTTTCCTTCCTTTGCGAGTGAATTTGTCATATTATTGTTATCATTATCATCATCGTCATTATTCTTTTGAGTCAGGGACTCACATAACCCAGGCCTTGCACTCCCTATGTAGTTGAAGATGACCCTGCTACCCCAGTTCCCAGGCACTGGGGTGTGAGGTGCAGGTATGCCTTTACTGCCATGGGCTGGCTGGTTGTGTTTCTGACACAGAGTTTCACTCTAGCCCAGGCTAGCACAAACTTGTGGGAGATCCTCTTACCTCACCACCTTCTGTACTGGATATGCGGACAGAATCTGTGGGGTCTCTAGACCCCCAAATCCAAACTTGCATGAGTCTGGGGAAGAAGAGGTTTGGTACACAGTGACCACTGGGGGGCAGCAGAGGACTGCAATGTCAGAGCCAGCGTGTACACATGCGTGAATGCCCGCCCATGTGTGTGCGTGCCAGTCAATGAGGGGCCAAAGGTCGGTATCAGGTGTCTTCCTCATTTTACCCAAGGGTACCCCTGCGCCTTGTCCTGTAGTCCCAGCGCCTCCGTACACCATGCGCCCTGGCCCAGCAGCGCTGACATTCAGCTGTTGTGGGGAATGAACTGCAGACTTGGGATATCACACAGCCCCTCCTGCAGTTCTGGGGTCACCGACCCTGCACCCGGCTTCTCTGTGGGTTCTGGGGAGCTGAACTCATGTCCTCAAGCTTGCAACATCTCCTAGCACCAGGGCACCAGAGCTATGCAGTGTTTAAAGGGCTCCCTCATTCTGCCGAGGACTTGAGAGTCCCGAAGGACAGGGGTGCACTGTTCAAGGGAGGAAGAGGAGGCGGCAGCGGCGGCAAGGGTCAGTTCAGTCTTGGGACTGGGAATCCAAGGAGGAATGAATGGTAGGGTAGGGCCAGCGAAGCAGGGTATATGTACATACTCTCCACCCGATATAGTCTCGCCATCATATATGCATTGAACTAGCCACTCTGTTTCCTACTCTGGCCGCAGGGGAATCTCAGCCATAGTAAGGAGATGGAGCCTGTGAACTGAGATTCACAGAAAGGAGGAAAATCCACCCCTGTGGGAAGAATCTATAAGACTGATGGTTAGACCATCGGACAGTAGACGGTTGGAATGTTGCAGGTCCAGAGCCAAATTATCATGGACTATGTTTAGCCCCTTAACAGCTGTGGTGGTTTAAATAGGAATTGCTCCCTCTCCCACATCCCCACACCACCCCATAGACTTTTTGTGTGAATAGCTGGTCCATAGGAAATGACACTATTAGGAGGTGTGGTCTCGTTTGAACAAGTACATCACTGGGGATGGACTTTGATGTTTTTTTATAAGCTCAAGTCCGACCAGTGTGGTACAGTCTCTCCCTGCTGCCTGCGGATGTAGAACTTTCGGCTCTTTCTCTAACGCCTTGTCTACCTGCATTCCACCATGCTTCTCGCTGTGATCACAATGGACTGAACCCCTGAAACTGTAATTAAATGCTGTCCTGTGGTCATGGTGTCTCTTTACATCACAGAACACTGACTAAGACAACAGCCATTCATTAGTCACTTCGTGTCATTGATGTCCTTGTGTCAACTGGGTGTCTTTTTGAATTGCAGAAACAGACCACTGACTTCTACCTGTTCAAAGGCTAAGGAAGAGGTCAGACAGTGTCTGAGGCCCACAGCAGAGGTTTCAGCCTTGTGTTTACACCTTTGTCCTTCTGCAGTGCTTGACAGTGACTTCCCATGTCCTCTTTCTATTAGTACTTCTCCACACGGCTGTCCTGTTAGAATGTGGTATTTGGGAAACCGTGTTCTTGGAGTCCTGGTCATATTTAGCTTCAGAATAAACTCTCTTCTCCCCTGTGAGGCGAGAGCTGCATTTCTTCACATTGTCAAGTCCCATGTTCCAAGAATCTGACTGAAGCCTCAAGAATTTCAACTCAATTGATGTTTGCTGCAACGAACACCAGCATAGACAGAATAGCAATTATTATTGCTTGAGATAGGGGCTCATGTGACCCAGGCTGAGGAGGACTCTGAACTGACCCTCCTGCTAGGGTGACACGCATCAGCCTGGGTGGCTGGGCTGTCAAACCTGGGGCTTGGTGCATGCTAGACACTCTAGTCACTGAGCCCAGGCCCGGCTCAAAGACAACTGTGGGTTGAGAGAGAGACCTGTCACAAATGTTGACTTAGCCCTGAGCAGAGCCCAAGTGTGTGCAGCCTTTCTCCTGCTCAGCCTGAAACCTGCAGTTTCTCGGGTTCTTATTAGAAGCCCAGTTCACAATAGAAAGACTCCTCCTGTGGTGTCAGAGTGGGCACGCCCCTCAGGCTTGAATGTCAATGCTGTCCACAGTTAATGGACTGCTTGGGAAGGATTAGGGGTAGTGGCCTTGGGGGCGTGGCCTTGTCAAAAGCCTACAGCAGCCCCAGTGTAACTCTCCAGCTACTGCTCCAGTGCCTGCCTGCCTGTTCCAGCCATGATGATCACGGACTAACCGTCTGAAATGGTAAGCCAGCTCACAGTTAACAGTTGCCATGGTCATGGTCTCCTTGAAAGGATGACATAAACCCTATTTGTCTCCATTTTAGGACCAGGCCTGATTTCAAAAAGAAAGTCACCAGTCCCAGGAACTAGGCCTTAAGTCACCAGCTCCAGGAACAGACCATAAATTCCAGGAACAAGGTCAGATAACCCCTTACCAAAAAAGCCTAGAGATAGCCACAAGAATAGGGAAATATCTAATCTTGGGCCCTCTGTGCTGGGCAGCCCGATCTCATCCTGTGATTAAGAATGCAGGTCACTGACTACCTGGCACAAGCCAATCAGAAGCCAGCCCCTGTGACCTCCCCCAGCACCCACCAATGAATTTAGATTACTTAACACACTCTCTAAAAATAGAACTTACATAGTAGCTAATTAAGTTATACTAATGTCACTGCTTTGGCCCTACCACTCACCTTAGGAATTACCTAATTCTTCTGGAGAGTTCCCTAGTTCCCTCTAAGAAGGCCTGTGCACCTTTGTCTGAGGTCACCGTTTTGAAGAAGGGTTGCTGCCGGTTGTCTTTGCATAGCATCTGAGTCCAGGGTCTTCCCTCAGCAATCTCACATACATACGTACATACATACATACATACATACCAGTGAGATCACATGGCTTACTGCTTTCGGGACACCCCATGAATCCCTAGCCTCTCTTCCTGTTGGCCAAGAGTCTTCTCTTGGATTCTTCATTTAGGGGACTTCATCACCTTGTGATGACAGGGAATAAAATTGGGAAGTTTCAGTCAGGTAGCCCAAGTCCCCAGCTGTGATATCAGCACTTCCTGCTGGGTAAGCCATTTACTATTGACCCATGCTTTCCTACAACTTTCACTCTAGCTCAGCAATGAGGACAGTTGGAATGAGTCACCCAAGCCAACACTCACTTCGCCTTACTCATGCTTCTGACCTTGAGGACTCTGGCTCAGAGAAGTTAGAGTCTGCCCACACTGGCTTCCTTCTGACCGTGGGTTACAGCCTATCAGGTTGTTAATCTGGGTCCTGAGCCGGGCGGTGGTGGCGCACATCTTTAATCCCAGCACTTGGGGGGCAGAGGCAGGCGGATTTCTGAGTTCGAGGCCAGCCTGGTCTACAGAGTGAGTTCCAGGACAGCCAGGGCTACACAGAGAAACCCTGTCTCCAAAAACAAAAACAAAATCTGGGTCCTGGGTGACAACTCTCCTCCTTTGATCATAAGCCAAAGCTCTTTGTGTGGAGGTGTTACAGTTTGCTTGCTTCCTTTGCTTTGGGAGTTTTGTCTGGGGAATACTAAGGACAATTCATCAGAGTTAGAAAGAAACACAGCCTCACAGCACTAGGAAGGCAAGGGAAACAAAAGGGAACCAGGACAAAGAGGATGTAGCTAGGGGGATGGTCAGGGGTGGTCCCCAGCTCAGCATCCCCCAGTGAGGGGATGGAAGTGCAGCTCAGGGCCAGGCCCTCAGAGCTGGGGCAGAGCTCAGGAGTAGCTCTGTTTGGCACTTAGCAACCTGATCCCTCCGTTTTAAACAATTTATTGGGACAAAAGCCAACACGGACACACATGGAGGTGAAAGGCCCCTAACTGGGGCTCACTTTAGGGTGGCCCCTGTGTCTTTGGCTATTTCTTGACGTTTGGCTTCCTGCCTGGAGACAGCATTTTATGTCGCTGGTCCTTCACCCTTCTGGAGCGCAGCCACAGTCTCAGTTTGCTCCGAAGCCAGGCACAGGTGCAGATCCCCAGGCAGTACTGGAACATCAGGGAGCAGAACCCTGAAAGTCGCCAGCCTCTCTCCTTCCTCATCTGCTTGGGGATGGCATAGGCCAGCCACACGGTCAGCAGTGTCAAAATGACGATCAGGAGGATGCAGACCAATGGTCGGAACTTCGCCACCGGTAAGGCTCCGTACACGTACACGCTGAATATGGTGTTCAGGTTACAATAGCTGCAGGGGACAGTGGGTTACAGCCTGTCAGGTTGTTAATCTGGGTCCTGGATGGCAACTCTCCTCCTTTGATCACACAGCCAAAACTCTTTGTGTGGAGGTGTTAAGGTTTGCTTGCTTGCTTGCTTTTGTTTGGGAGTTTTGTCTGGGGAATACTAAGGACAATTCATCAGAGTTAGAAAGAAAAACCGCAGTTAACAGGCCTTCAGCTTTCCCAAGAGGAGAAAAGGGTGGGGGAAGGGCGAAGCCCCAGTGCTGAAGCTGCTGTGTCAGTCACACAGAGGACACATAGCTTCAGCGAGGGGAGGGAGTCTTTAGTAAGGGCAAGAAGCCCCACATGTCAAGAAGCAGGAATAGGAAGAGCAGGCAAAATCTCCAATGGGAGGTGGCTACAGCCCACAAGCTGCCTCTGTGTGTGAGTTTTGACACAGGTCTCATGTAGCCCAGGCTGGCCTCAAACTAGTTATGTAACCAAGGATGGCCTAGAACTCTAGGCCCTCCTGTGTCTGCCCAGCTCCACATCGCTGGGATGTGTGAGGTACACTACCACACAAGGACCTGTGCAGCATCTTTGCTCAGGGCCTTCAGGGACATCGTGCCCTCCACTCACCTGTAGTATGGATCCACCACAGACAGATGGAAGGTATAGATTCCATTTCTTTGGCCAAAAATAACCCTGTTGTTTGTCCGGCCACCTAAGACCTGATACTGGACATTCGGCCATAGCAGGGGGTTGTCCTGGTTGACCTCATGGCAGCTGACATAGTTCTGGGAACAAGGACAGAGATGCTATTCCCAGTTGCCTTGGCCTTGGCCTCTATCCTTCACACAGCATATACTCTCTTCCCCTCAACCTCTAAGCAAACTCATGTATGTAAGGCTTGGGCTTCATAACCCTTGCAGCCTCCTCCCTTTCCCTTCTTAGGACTCCTGGCAGGAGTTGCTTTGCCAACCACATAGCCATGAGTTGCGTGACCTTGGAGTATGATCTTATTCAGAAAAACAGTCTTTTGGGTGGTAGTTACCTTATCTGAGAAACTTTTGTGAAGCCTAGGCTTGCTCTGTAGTGGGTCCTCCAGTCTCCAACCCCACAGGGATATGATGGGATGACCGGTAGAAACCAGCACACAGCTTCAAAGGTGCCAGGGCTTCCTGTATTCCGGTGAGAGTGAGCAGCTTGGGCAGGAGCCTACCTGTCTGTTCCAGGGGGATGACTGTTTGTTCTCTGTGCCCTTTACGTTCTTTGTGTCCGAGTCAAATGTGCTCCAGTTCTGAGGCTGTGACCGGCAGTTTGCAGTGGCAGCCGTCAAGGAATACGAATAGGTAACTAGTCCATTCACCTCCGAGATGACATACTCTGCGTTCATGATTTCTTCTAGAATTCCATTCTTCCACCTGAGACACAAAGTGAGGCTGCCGGGCTCGACCGCAGTACACTGCCGGGGTCATCCCTACAGGAGGACACTGCTGGGGTCATCATGACTAGAGGACACTCATGGGGTCATTAGCCACCTAGACAGGATTTCAAGGTTATAGAAAGCTATGTCTGATGGTCCATGCCTGTGGTCACAGCACTCCTGGAGGTGTCTGTGCAGGAGCTCAAAGTTAACCTTGGCTGTAGAGAGTTTGTGACCAGCCTAGGCTAAATGAGATACTGCCTTAAAACTGTCACATGACAGAATCATGTTCCAAAGACAGCCCTTAGCAACATGATCATTGAAGCTTTCAGATAGTCAGAGGTGAGTAGAACTTATCTGACAGCTTCCAGCAACTACAGAAGTTCTACCTCAGAAAGTTTTACCATGTGGTCACACACTGCCCGAATTCCTGGATATTCAGGAAAACGTCTGTATATGTTCAGCCTCCACACTTTTCAACAAGGTTTTCTTTTTAAGACAGAATCTTGCTGTGTAGCCCAGCCTAGCCTCCAACTTGCAATCTTGCCTCAACTTCCTGAGTTCTAGGACCACAAGTAGGTAACAACTGCACCTACCCGAGTGTCTTTGAGTCTCTATGTAGCTATGGCTTCATTATCATATCTGCCCGACAAACTCCTATTCATCCTTCAAAACCCCACAACCAATCATGGAGACATAATCATTGCCTCAGGTGGGGAAAGAGATGGGAGAGAAGAGGATGAAAGGAAACCACAGGCTGCACAGAAGGGGTCGGAAGAAAAGATGTAATTCTGGTCTAGTGGCATAAGGCATCCCAGTACTTGGAGGGCTGGGGCAGTAGTATGGAGAGTTCGAGGCCAGACTGAGCTAGATAGTGGATCAAAGGACCACTGTGTAGATCTGTAAGTCAAACTGGAGCATCATGGGAATGGAAGCGTGTCTCACATGACAGTCTGGGTGTGTGTCTCCTTAGCTTTTGGCTCAGGACAGCCAGAGTTGGTGTGAAAGGCCAGTGGGGAGAGACAGGGACAGGAAGGAGAAACTGCCCTAGGGGGAGGGAATGGTTGGGGCCTTACAATTCCACCACAGGTATCCACGGCTTGTCGTAGTAGACTAGGCGGGGACAGCCTAGGTCCTTGTACTGGTAAAATACTATCAGGTCATCCTTGGCTCCACCGCTGTGGCTGACTGGGCTGTACGCATCCCTTTGAAGAGACCAGGAGCACAGTGACCAGGAGCCGACCCCAGCAACTCACATTTGTTTGTTTTCTAAATCACAGGTTCCAGAAGTTGAACTCAGGTCCTGACAGCCACTGAACCCTCCCTAGCCCAGGACTGACATTAAAAAAAAACACTTTTCGTGTGTCTCTATATACCGTGTGAGGTGTTTGTGTGTGTGTGTGTGTGTGTGTGTGTGTGAGTGTGTGTGTGTGTGTGTGCCTTTTTAATCAATACATTTTAAGCAAAGCTCAAGACTCTTCTGTGTGTGAGTGGGCCATGGTCAATCAGTAGACATCCACACAAACACTAAAACTGAGCCTGTCCCATCTTCCTTCTCTCAGACTCCTGTGTGGTAAGACTGATGGGGGAAGGTCCCGCCCACTGTGGGTGGAGCCTTCCCTGGGCTGGTGGCCCTGGGTTCTGTAAGAAGCAGGCAGAGCAAGCCACTGGGCTTTTGCATCACTGAGGCGAAGTCTTCTAGGAGGTATTTCCTGAGAATCAGCAACAGAAGCTGTTTTCCAGGTGGCCGAGGTTGACCTCGTGCTGCAGCGAAACTTGGTAACACGTAAGAGTTGTCCAGCTGGTACTGGTTTTGACAGCATGAAGGAGTTATGGAGAGCAGCTGAGGCTTGGCACTGAGAGGCCACAAGAGGCCACTGGTGAAGGTTCAACCTCAGTGGCAGTTGTTGGCTCCCAACTGAAGGGTCACACAGAGAGGGTGAGGCCTGGCCTCATGGAAGCCTGTGCGAGGCTGCTGGTCAAGTGCAGCTTCTTTTCACGGAAGACGCCTGCATTAGGGCGATCTCCGAGGACAGCAGCGGGTGAGGGAGAGCTGGGCCTAGAGTATGTGCCCTGTGTGTGCCATTCAGGGCAGAGCCGGTAAAGGAGAGCCTGTGACGGCCCTCTGAAGCCTTGAGGATCATGGATCTACTTTTATTTATTTACTTTCCATTAGTTTAAATCCAGGATGGGTACAGCATCATACAGACTCTGTCCAACGGCCTTTGCAGGAAGGTTGCTTCGGAATTTGGCATGAACCATGTCAGTTTCCGTGGGCCCGAGTTACTTTCCCCAGATCACTCTGGTTTTGTTTGGTTTGCCTCCAGGAATCACTGTATTGTTTTTTTGCCTTGTACACATAAGCACATCTCTTGCCTAAATAGAACTCAATTTCATCTCGGGCATAAACGCCTTCAATTTCAAGAAGGGCCATTGTGTTCTCTTTGGCTCTAGAGATCTCACTTGTAAACCAGCAAAAATAGCCCTGTACCACAGCCTTCCAGACCCACTTGCTTTTAGAAGTCCTGTTCTCAGCAGGCCTCCACAGGCACCAAGATGATGGAAAGAGCCTGATTTTTTTTTTTTTTTAAAGTGCTTGAAATTTTCAAACCTGGGATGTTTAGAAGTTGAACTGTATTCTTAAATGTGATGTTAATATTAAAGTAAGATATCGAGGCAAACAAGAAAGGGAAGGTTATGGATTAATACTGATGTACTTGTGTATTAAGTTGGCAAGGTGTCATACTTGGATTTTTGTCAACGTGATACAAGCCAGGGTCATCTGTGAAGAGGAAACCTCAGTTGAGAAAATGCCTGGACTAATGACTGATATGTGAGGCCCAGTTCAGTATGGATGGCGTCACTCCTGGGCAGCTGGCCATGGGAGTGAGCAGTAGCCTCCATGGCCTCTGCATCAGCACCAGCCTCCAGGTTCCTGCCTTGAGTTCCTCTTCCCCAGGGTGCTCCTGGTTGTGACCATCCTATCATTAGCAACAAAGAGCTAACTGACATACCTTAGGGCCAGTGGCTGAGGCTTGACTCTGAGCCAAAGGGTCACATCAAAGGAGAAGCCTTGTGAAGGGTTCCCTGCACAACAACCATCCCACTAGCGCCTGTGCTTGCATGGTCCCCCTGGGCCATACAGTTTACATCAATCATCCTTGCTCCCTGGGGTCTCTCTCCCAGTACGTGGAGGACTGGGAGGTGTGCAGTGTGTGACTTACCACTCAATCCTGTAAGTATAGTTTTTCTGCAGCTGTACGGGGTTGAGGATTCCCATGGCGCAGGCGGAGATTTTGCTGTAGTGGAGAGAAGTGGGGGAGACTTGACAAGGGACTAGACACTCAGGGGCGTGACAGTGATGGGAGCAGGGAGCAGAACTAGAGGGGAGATATCCTTCACTGGGGTCACCAGCCAGGCTGGGGGAAGCTGGGACACCTGGCCCTGGCTTTGGAGGGCAGGCATCTGTGATGATACCAAGGAGTTCAAAGCCTTCTTTGTCAATTAAAAATTTGAGGCTACAGAGATGGCTTATACTGGGGAGGGGCCAGCAACCATGTATAACGCCACCTCCAGGGGTGTGATGCTTTGGTACTTTGACAGAACATCCACTTTCAGATCCACAGGATTACACTCAGTTACGTTACACTCACACACTCACAGTCACACACACACACACGCTCACCCACTGTGGCTAGCTAATACCCTCTTGGCCCAGGATGGGCTGTTTCCACAGATACCGGGTCTCAGGGTTCTGATTTATTATAGAACCATTAAGCATATACAAAAGTAGATGGACTGAGGTTACCTTGATACAGTGATGTGCTGGCCCCACCCTGCCTCCCCCAGCACCAGGGCTGTCGCACTTACTTTTGCACGACAATTTTCTTTGTTGTGTCACAGCCAACTGAGATGAGCGTGGACTGTAAGGAACCGAGGCAGAAAGATGGTCACTCACTCCATGAGGAGCCAGTCAGCCCCGTTGTGGTGGGACACTGTATGGGACAAGTGCCCATGCCTGACCCTGACACAGCAGCTCTCCGGGTATGTCTCAGCATCCCAAGCTGAAGCACTGTCCCCAAAGAACACCGAACTCTTTGTCCCCTCTCCTTAAAAGTGCACAATCATATACATTGTAATTGTATGTAAAACTGCATTCTTCTCCTGGATAAGTGATATTCGATTGGTATACAGGCCATATATTCTGTTTGTCTGAATTTTCCCACCTTTTGTCCACTGTGAATAATCCACCAATGGTGTATGCACAAGTTTTTGCTTGCCAGCATGCTATTTTCAAGTCTCTGAAACCATCTAGAATGGAGGTACTCAACCTGTGGGTCACGACCCCCTGACAAACTTCTGTCTCCAAAACTATTTACATTAAAATTCATAACAGTAATAAAATTAGTCTATGAAGTAGAAATATGGTTTTTGTTTTTCGAGACAGGTTTTCTCTGTGTAGCCTAGGCTATTCTGGAACTCACTCTGTAGACTACACTAGCCTCAGTTTCAGAAATCTACCTGCCTTTGCCTCCTGGGTGCTGGGATCAAAGACATGTGCCACCACTGCCTGGCAATGAACATAATTTTATGGTTGAGGGTCACCACAGCATTTGGAATTGTATTGAAGGTTCATGGCATTAGGAATGTTGAGAACCACTGTTACAGAAGTATTATCTTCTCTAATTGTCCACAAATGATTCTAGAGATAACTGGTAAGAAACATCGCCTCTGCAGCGGATGCTGGGGAATGGCAGTGAGTAGCAGTGACCCCAGCAACCAGACACTGTCACTGTGATTGTGTCTCCTCACCACGGCCTGTCCAGTGTGCAGTGTGATGGGACCTGTCTCCATGACTCAGCACATGACTTCAACATTAGGCAACACAAGTCTGTACATACCAGAGGCTTCAGGTCCACACACGAAAGTGTCTTGTCAGCTATATCCACAGTTAGAGAGGAGACGGCCTGGAGCTTGATGCTGCAATGTGACAGGGACAAACCCTCACCCGTTCTGGCACGGGATCCGTCTGCACACACCACCGTCTGGCCACCTCCTCAATCATACACCCTCCATCCGTCTGCCTGCCATCATGTCTGTCCTGGCTACTCTTGCTGGTCAACTTGACATGGGCATGAAAAGGGAACCTCAATTGAGAATTTGACCCTATCAGATTGGCCTGTGTTCTTCTTAATTAGTGATTGACATGGGAGGGCTCTGCTCACAGTGGGCTGGGCCATCGCTGGGTGAGTGGTCCTGGGTTGTATAAGATATCAGGCTGAGTGCTGGGCAGTGGTGGTACACATTTTTAATCCCAACACTCGGGAGGCAGAGGCAGGCGAATATCTGTGAGTTTGAGGTCAGCCTGGTCTATAGAGTGAGATCTGGGACAGCCTGGGCTACACAGAGAAGCTCTGTCTTGGAAAAAACAAAAAGAAGAAAAAAGAGCAAGAAGAGGAGTAGGAGGAGAAAAAGGAGGAGGAGGAAGAGGGGGAAGAGAAGGAGAAGGAGGAGAAGGAAGAAGAAAGCAGACTGAACAAGCCATCAGGAGCACCCAATAAGCAGTTGTCCTCCATGGCCTCTACATCAGTCTAACTTCCGTTTCTGACCAAGCTTCCTTCAAACCTGGACTATAATTGGCATGTGTAAGCCAAGCAAGCCCTTTCATGTCCAAGTTTCTTTGGGTCACATTGTTTATTAAAACATCAGAAAACAGACTGGGGTACAACCTCCGCCCCCCACAGACACACATACTCAAGCACACACACTCACACATAGACACATACTCATACACAGAGACACACACAGACATACCAAAAATACTTACACACAACACAAACTCACACACAGACATTCACACTCATACACAAACAGACACATATACAGACACACACACAGGTACACACTCTCACACTCACACACACACATGTGGTGGGTTGGCTTAATGCTGCTTGTATTCTAATGCTAATTTGGGACCCCCAAGACTCTTTGCCCCAAAGAGTCTACAAGAAACTCCTGAAACCTGCTCACAAGTTAATTCTGATTGGTGAATATAGATGCCTATAGCCAATAACTTGGAAGAAAGTACAGGAGAGAGAGAGAGAGAGAGAGAGAGAGAGAGAGAGACAGAGAGACAGAGAGAGAGAGACAGAGAGAGAGAGAGAGAGAGAGAGAGAGAGAGAGAGAGAAGAGAATGAACAAGAGCACCATCATGGCTAAGGGCCAAGAGAACGTGGCCCAGAGGACTGAGTACTTGGAGCTAAGAGCAATCCACATGAAATATAGTAAGTAATAATAGGGTTATCCATAGGAAGTAAATTCTAACATCATGGAGGCTACGCAGCTGCCCAGCCATTGTGCTGCTTAAGACATATTAAAATAGAAGGCTGTATGTGTGTCTTTTATCCAGGAACGTAAATGGTCTAAGACAGGAAGAAACCACATGTAAGGATTTGTTAAATTTTTTTACTATACACATACTCTCCCCACACACACACTCAGACACACACAGATGCTCACATACACACACTCACAGATACACAGACACACACACAGACATAAACATACCCACAGACCCTCAAACACACATAGATACATAGTCTCTCTCTCTCTCTCTCTCTCTCTCTCTCTCTCTCTCTCTCTCTCTCACACACACACACACACACACACACACACACACACAAACACTTTTCTGCCCAGGCTGGCTTCAAACTCCATATAAGATACCCAAGGCTGACCTCGAACTCCTGATCTTCCTGCTCCCACTTCTACAGTGCTGAGATCACAGTCTTGTGCTACTGTACTCAGGACCTGAGCTGCTGGACCTGGAACCCGGAGCTCAATGCACTCTGGGTGAGTGCTCCACCAAGGACCTCCAGGCCCAGGCCCCGCATAGAACTTCATATCAATTTTATCCTAATGTTCCAAAGCCAAGGCTGCAGCTCAGTCCCACTTCTCCTACTGTGCGCTGGGGACCCTGTAGGTATCAGTGGGGAGCAGCCTCGGGCCCTGAGACTGGGTCACATACCTGGAAGTGAAGTTGACCTCTGAGTTGCCCCAGTGGTGCTGCTGTTGGAGTTCAATGTCCTGTGGAATTGTAGCAGGGGCAGACACAGGGACAGACAGAGGGAGAGAGACAGCCAGTTGCAGAGGGTTCCACACAGATGTCACCCCAATTGTGATGGGCTGATAAGAGAAGGGTGACTGGTGGGCACCATGGGACCTTATCTGTCAGCTGTCCAGCCCCACTATGTTCTATGTCATAAGTGACACCTGTCCTAGGTGTTCCCCATAAGCTGCGACTGTTTCCTCCTCACTGACATTTAACAATCCCAAGGTGTTGCTTGAAGTGTAGGCTTGCCTGAGTCCTGCCTACCACGGTGATGTCATGTAGATTCGCCATGTGTTCTTAGGTAGTACAGGCAAGTCCAGGCTCCTGTCATGACAGGTCCACCTGGTCTCCTACCCCTCTACCTAAGCTTTTTAAGATAACATGGCTCTCAACATTCCTGTGTGTGGTGCTTCTCAGCCTTTCCTCGAGACAGGGCACGTGTAGGTGGTGGCTGTCTTGCTCAAGGAAGAGAAGCCAAGGCCTGTGTAGGGAGGGAGAAGGGACGTGCATCTTTTCAGAGCATGCACCAACACTGGCACAGAGAGCTGAGCACAGTGGGCCGTTCTCATGATCCAGTCAGGGCAGAATCTATACACTGAGGTTGCCCTGGCCTAGAGGATGACATCATGTCTTCCTAGCACAAGACACATACCAGTTTGTACTTAGAGTTGCCATCAAACGTGTTGCCAAACTCACTGAGGTCCGCCTTGAACCCCAGGGCATGGGGGTTGCTGACCATGACCTGAAACAGAGTGCAAAGATACCTGTCCTCCAGGAGACAGACACCGGGGACCCTGCACATCCTCAGCAGACAGAAGCTGTTTCTGTGCACAAGCTCCTACGTGCAGCATACAATATCTGCTTGTCAACTACATCCTTAGAACCCAAGGTCACTGAGCTGTGAGCCACAGCAGAATGGCAAGGACAAGGAGGAAGAGTGGGAGTATGCTGGAAGAACCCTGACTGGGAGCAGGAAGAGACAAAAAAATTGAGATGGAGGAGATGGAGGAAGCGATGAGGAGGAAGAGATGGAGGAGGGGAGAGAGGAGGGGATGGAGGAGGGGATGGAAAGGATGGAGGAGGGGATGGAGGAGGGGATGGAGGAGATGGAGGAGGGGATGGAGGAGATGGAGGAGGAGATGGAGGAGGGGATGGAGGAGATGGAGGAGGAGATGGAGGAGGAGATGGAGGAGGGGATGGAGGAGATGGAGGAGGAGATGGAGGAGGGGATGGAGGAAGGGATGGAGGAGGAGATGGAGGAGGAGATGGAGGAGGAGATGGAGGAGGGGATGGAGGAGATGAGGAGGAGATGGAGGAGGGGATGGAGGAGGGATGGAGGAGGAGATGGAGGAGGGATGGAGAGGGATGGAGGAGGGGATGGAGGAGGGGATAGAGGAGGGATGGAGGAGGGGATGGAGGAGATGGAGGAGGGATGGAGGAGAGGGAGGAAGAGATGGAGGAGGAGATGGAGGAGAGATGGAGGAGATGGAGGAGGGGATGGAGGAGATGGAGGAGGGGGTGGAGGAGGAGATGGAGGAGGGGATGGAGGAGGAAGGAAGAAAAGGAAAAGGAGGAAGAGGATTCATGTGGAGGAGGCAGGCAAAGGTAGAAGAGAGGAACAAGACCTTCTGGGGTTACAGCCTGGCAGCACTATGGATTTTGTAGCCTGTGGGGCAGAAAGATCGAGAGACAGCCTGAATGTCCTTCTGTGGTCTAGGCTAGAGTGTGCAGACTGGCTCCATACTCACCAGTGGAGTAGGGTTCTCGTCCATCCGGGGTATCATGAGGGCAGACAGTTTTAGCTTGCTGTTCATGTCTATTGTGAACATTTTATTTACCATGGTGCTTTCCAGAAGTTCCACCTGGGGAGATGGCAGGCTACAGGAAAGACTGTTTTCCAGCCCAGTCTCCCAAAGCAAAGGGCAGGTGAGGGCTGCTGCTGTGTGTTATGCAGAGACTCTTGTCCTCATGCTGGAAGTCACAGCCAGACCCACTGTTGCCAGAGAGCCTTATGGAGACAAGCATCTCCGCTATACTTTTCCAGAAATTGTGATCTTACGGAATGCTTTCACTTGTTTCTCGAAATACTGAGTAGTGAACCTGCACAGGGGCATAGGCTGTGCATGTTCTCCACTCATGAACAGGCCCCAGCTACTCACCAGGGCATTCTTGGTGGGGGATCTACCCATGAGTCACATACCTAGACCCATGGTCACTTTTTCTTTAAAACAAAGTCTTATTGAGTTGTCCAGGCTTGCAAAGAATTTGCAATGCTTTTACCACAGCCTCCCAAGGAACTAGGATCTCTCAGATTTTCTCCTTCAGTTTCCCCCATTCTAAAACCAGAGATGAGCTCAGGGAGTGGCTTACTGAAAGGTGATTCTCCTCCATTGTACAAGGCCCTAGGTTCCCCTGTGACACTAGCTGCCCAGAAACAAATAACCACAAAGATGACGAAGCACTGACGTGATCACAGGAGTCACCTACATTACATGGTACGAGGTCTTCGTTCATGAGAACATTCTGCACATTCACCAAACACTTCTGAAAGTCAAACTCTGTCAGATATGGGTCATGAACCGGGGTGAGGACCTCCAGCATGCCAGTGTTCTCAAAATAAATGCTCATGTCTTCAGACCAGAGAGTGTCATCAACCAGCTATGGGGAAAGCAAGTTCTGAAGTCAAATCATCCTGTTCCTTCTTTTCTCTCTGTCTTGTGTCTTTGGACAGGGTCTTACTTTGTAGCCCTCCCAGGCTGGCCTCACAACACAGCCACCCTCCTGTGTCAACCCTCCAGAGAACTGTGAACAAAGTTTAGACTCAGTATAGTATGCCTAGCTGAGTACTCTAAAAACCACATTTTTATTACATTCACCTGTTGTGTGGTGCACACATGGCAGAGGCCAGAGGACAACCTGGTGAGAGTCACTACCCTCCTTCCAGCATGTGGTTCTTGGGGATAGAACTGAGGTTATTGGTCATTGGTATTGTGAGTTGTGATCTCTGGAGCTCCTTAGCCCACAGGTCAAGTCTGCTTGCTGTGTGTGTGAATCTAATGCTGCTTAGGATAAGCTTGACCATAGCAAGCATGCTCTCTCAGGGGCAACAGCGCCACGACTTCATATGTATATCTCACTGCTTTTCTTTGCCCTGCTTTATGGTTCTGAGGTTTGAACCTGGGGCCTGGTCCTGATTAAATGGCTTGTAAGGTATAAGGTGGGTCTCAGTAGCTAAAATGCTTGCCTTGGATTCATGGGCAGAATACTCTAAAACTGGGCAGAGTGGCACCTGCCTGTCAACAGAGCACTCAGGGGTGGAGGCAGGGGGATTAGGACTTCAATGGATATTCTTGGTTACATATAGGTCTAGCTTTAGCTACAAGAGGCCTTGCCTTCAAACAAAAAGACATTTCACTAGCATAGTGCCCAAGCTTAAGAAGGGAGGTTCACATCACACTGTTGGCCAAACACTCAGACACACTTTGATTAAGTAGGTTCCCATGTAACTCTGACTTCCATAGTACAGATGATCTTCCGCTGCAAAAAAAGCCAGCTCATAAGTATCTAGGAAAGAGAAAGAAAAAGGAGAGGTGATATGAGATGCAAATGGGGGAGGGGGGCTCAGCAGGTAGAGGTGCTTGTTGTCACCTAAGTTTCATTGCTGGCACCCATTTAGTAGAAGTGATACTCATGCCCTTTGGCCTGCACACACTAACCCAGGCACACATGCAAATAATCTCACACTTACACCTGCAAGAAATAGGCAGATGTAAGAAACAAACAACAAAATGTAAACATCATTCACCCCTCATCAGCAAGTATGCCAGAGGTCAGACAGAAACTCAGGAGGTCAGAGGTCAACTATAGCCTAGCTGAGGAGCAGTGGAATCCTAGCCAATCATACAAACACACTTTGGCCAATCACAAGGCCGAATCTTAACCAATCACACTCGATTGAGCTTCCATCCAAAGTGTGTGACAGGCAGGGCAGCATTTCAACCAGTCATACATATTGCTGAGCCTCAATAGGCAAAGTCTCAGCCAGTCACAGACAGGGAAGGTGGGAGAGGTGGGGGTGGGGGAGGCAGGATAAAAGCAAGCAACCTGAAATAGAATTCAAATCATCCTGTTCCTTCTTTTCTCTCTGTCTTGTGTCTTTGGACGGGGTCTTACTTTGTAGCCCTCCCAGACTGGCCTCACAACACAGCAATCCTCCTGTGTCAACCCTCCAGAGAACTGTGAATGAAGTTTACATACTCCAGGCAATGCTGTGAATTTTGATATTGGCACTTTCGATATCTAAGTCCACAACGGTCTTGTCCTTTATCAGCTGCACGGGTTCAACAATCTGGCCTAGGAGAGGATAGATAGACTGTGATGGCCCATAAATGTATCCTATAGAAGTGCGTCCACAGTGCTGGGCAGGGCTTCCCTGCACTGCCCCTCTCTACTCCCCATTTGGCTTTATGGCTTGCGATTCAAAAGAACAAGGAGAGAAACTCAGCAGATACCTCATTTTTCAGAACACAAGAGACTAGTATGCTCTGGGAAATGTGACCCCTTTGAGTGTCTTTGGTGATTGAGCTCTGAAAAGTGACTGCTGGACCCAATAAAAAACAAACGTTCCATGTTCCTGGCAGGGGTGCTTCAGATTGTCTTTTCACAATCTATCAAGAAAAAGCCAGCCTCAAGGCTGATGACCATCAGCAAAGTGGTCTCAAGCACTCCATATGTGTTTGTGCACCCCTCACCCCCCTCAGTCCTATCACTCTACCCCCACCCCACTTACCCCTCAAAGACAGCCTGGTCAACTTAGTGAAATTCTGTATCAAATTAACTAAAAGAGGCTTACAGTGTGGTTTAGGGATAGAGCATCTCCACAGGGAATCCCCAGTGAAGAGCTGGGTACATGGCTTGGAAGTGGAGCTTTCCTCCTAGAACCCCCAGTACAGACCTGACTTCAGCCCTTCAGCATCTCTGTAAAAGTCTAGACCGGTTTGTAATCCTAGCAAAGGACACACAATCATGAGGATCCATGGACTTCCTGACCAACCATCAAGTCCAAGTTCAGTAAAACTGTGTTGTTGGGTTTTTTTTTTGTTTGTTTGTTTTGTTTTTTTTGTTTTTCGAGACAGGGTTTCTCTGTGTAGCCCTGACTGTCCTGGAATTCACTCTGTAGACCGGGGTGGCCTCGAACTCAGAAATCCGCCTGCCTCTGCCTCCCAAGTGCTGGGATTAAAGGCGTGGGCCACCACCGCCTGGCTCTGTTGTTTTTTTAAATGTGGAATAACTTTTAAAAAAAAAAAAAAATTGAGCAATTGAGGAACCCTCTGATCTCCATGTGCACATGACCACATACAAAAGTCTGGGGTCTGCAGTCTATGTCCATCCCCACTGGAGGAAGCCTGGGCAGGGTGTGGCTCACCTGAATTGGAGGACACCAGTATACTTGTCTTATTCCAGAGGATCAGAAACCCTCTCTGGTGTGGTTTCATGATGACTTCAAGGGGATTCTTGTATGAAAAGGATATCCCCAAACTATGGTTCAGGGGGTACTCCATGTAGTGAAACGTGCCCTGAGATAAGAGAACAGAGTCACTGTGGCCAGAAGTCACTGTGACAGTCCTGTATGGTCCAGCCAACATCCTTCCAACATCCTGAATGGCATTAAGACAGAGGAGCTTCAGAGAGAGTGTGGGGAGAGGCCAAGGATATTGCCTAGCCCCAGGTCTTCCCAGGGTACCACAGAGTACATGTCCTATAGGGAGACCTTCCTTGGTGTCTGACTAAGGGGGACATATGTGGTTTTTTTTTTAAAGACTTCAAAAATTACTGCTATATGTGTGGAGCTATGTACATATGAGTGCAGGTACTCACAGAGACTCTGGATTCCTTGCAGCTGAAGTTGTAGGTGGTTGTGAGCCACCCAGTACAGATGCTAGGAACTGAATTCAGGTCCTCTTCGATATTAACTGTTGATCCACCTCTCCAGCCCTTGATGGTCAGTGTTAATTGTCACTGACTGAATCTAGAGTCACCTAGGAGACAACCCTCCAGGCACCCTGGCGGGGATTATCTGCTCTCTGGGTATGCATGTTGGGGAGTGTGTTATTAGGTTAATGGAGGTCAGAAGATTTAGCCACTGTGGGCGGTACCAGTACCTAGGCAGGAGCTCTCAGGCATATAAGAAAGCTGAGCAAGAATGAGCCAGTAACTGTATTCCTGCATGGCTTCTGCTTCAAGTTTCTGCTCTGAATCCTGATTTGATTTTTTTTTTTTTCTGACAGGCTGTGACTTGTATAACCTAGATAAAGCCTTTGATATCCAAAGTGGCTTTTGGTGGAAGTGTTTGTCACATCTAAAGAAGGAAAGTGGAAAGAAACCAACCTCCTCTCTCCCTATCTCTCCCTACAGCCTGTGCTTTCAATGTAGGCAGCATCCTAGGGCAGCAGTGGGGCAGGTGACCAGGGTCAGGGGGTGGCACACAATCTCTTGGGGTCCATGATAGCTTTTCTAAGAGACATCTGTGGTTAGCTGACATGGGGGGGGTAGGGGTAGCAGGGATGCAGGAGGCACCCAAGGGAAGAAGCTGGCTCCAGAGCCACAGCCCCATCCCTGATGCAGAGAAACCCTGAAGCTGCCTATTTGGGAGCACAACTCTCCTCAAAGTATATTCTGGGTGCTATTCACACTGCCCAGGTTCCCATTCTACACAAGGAGACTGACATGAGCTTCCTCCAGAGAAGATTGGCTCCCTGTTACTATGTCCTTCTTCCAGGACAGTGATACCATGCAGGGCAGACAACATGCTTATGATGGGAAACAGGGAGGATCATGAAATGCAGACCAGTCTGGACCTCATGTGAGACTCTGCCTGAAGAAAGGCTGCATGGGCTGGAGGCCAAGCCAGTGCTGGCACACACCAGGAAGCAGAGGCAGGAGGATCTCTGTGAGTTCAGGCCAGCCTGGCCTACAGTGTGAAACCCTGTCTTAAAAAACTAAATAAAGGGCTGGAGAGATGGTTCAGTGGTTAAGAGCACTGACTGCTCTTCCAGAGATCCTGAGTTCAATTCCCAGCAACCACATGGTGGCTCACAACCATTTGTAATGGGATCTGATTCCCTTTTCTGATGTGTCTGAAGACAGCTAAAGTGTATTCATATATATAAAATAAATAAATAAATCTTAAAAAAAAACTAAATAAAAAGAGGCCCTTGCAGAGGACCAGGGTTCAATTCCTAGCCCCATGTGGTGGTTCAAGACTGTAACTTCAGACCCAGGGATCCACTGCTCCTTTCTACCCTCCACATATACCAGGCAGTGCTAACATGTGGTACTGACATACACTCGGGCAAAACACCCCACACATAAAATACACAAACATGCTCACATTCCAATTTGGCTGCCTCAGCTCTTGGCTTATAAAGGGTCAATAGTGTTGACTGGCATGGCCATCCTGTGTGGAGAGAGCCATAAGGAAAGTCCACCTGCAGTTTTACAGACCTACAGGCCAAGGGCTGGTCATGGGGTGAGGAAAACAAACGGACTCAGTATGGGATGAGGAGGCAGAAAATTACCTTCGAAGTTTTGCTTTGGCTGGGGGTATGGATCAGCAACTGACTGGGTCCTGCATAGGACACCCTGAATTGGTGGGTAGAGGGTTGAGTGGATGGAAGGGTGGATGTGTGTGTGTGTGTGTGTGTGTGTGTGTGTGTGTGTGTGTGTGTATGGATAGATGCATGGGTTGATGAATACATAAATGAATGGATGGATGAATGGACAGATGGATGATGAGTGGATGGATAGGTAGGTAGATGGACTGTTGGGTGGGAGAATGGATAAATGGATGGATGGATAGATGAATGAAGGAAGGGATAGATGGATGGATGGATGGATTGTTGGGTTGGTGAATGGATTGTTGGGTGGGTAGATGGATGGATGGATGGATGGATGGATGGATGGATGGATGGGTGAGCGGATTGGTGGGTGACTGGATGGAGGGATTGGTGGGGGGTGGATGGATTGATGGATGGATGGATAGGTGGTTGGGTGGAGAGATGGGTGGGTCAGTGAGTAGGTAGGAGGATAGAGAGATGGATAGATGGATGGGTGGGTGTGGTGGGTGGGTGGGTGGTGGGTGGATGGTTGTTTGGCTAGCTGGCTGAATGACTTGATGGTTATGTGGTACATGAATCAAAGATGAATTGAAAATAACTGTATCTCAGATACAGACAGCAGCCTACATGCCTAGCATCTGTGCCATTCCATCATTTGGGAAGTACAGGCAGCAGGATGGGAATTTAAGGGCAATCTTGGCTATGTGAGACCCTATCACAAACTAAGAGAGTAATAAATAGACTAAAAAACCAAAGGAACTTGCTCTCACAGTTGGGAACCTCACAAGTCTCTGAAGTAACTCTACACGCTGTGCAGTACTTACCAAATTGTTCTTAACCATGAGTATCCCCACCTGAGACATGGAATGGAAGTGGAAGATCCCTCCTAGTGTCCCATTCAGGTGACTCTATGATAACAAACAAAACAGGAAACGGTGCATGCAAATTAAATACAGTAATATACTTACCATGTGACACAACACAGTATCTTGTATTTAGCCCGGAGTATAATCTACATCATTCATCAGACTCAGGAAGGCAATTTTCCTGCCTTAGGAATACAGCAGCCACAGTAGAAGGAGGTCAAGCAAGGCAGCTGTCTTCTGGGAGGGCAGGCATGACACCAAGGACTTGGGTCACATGGATGAGCCAATTGTTTCTGTATGTCCCTGCTTCTTTAGCCCCACATTTTTCTAAGACATAGATATATTTTTAAAGATTTATTTATTTATATGTCTTAAGGTTATGAGTGCCCTATATCTGTGTACACCTTCATGCCAGAAGAGCACATTAGATCTCATTATGGGATCTACATCATTCATCAGACATTCATCATCATAGATGGTTGTGAACTACCATGTAACTGCTGGAAATTGAACCTCTGGAAGAGCAGCCACTGTTCTTGTTTTTGTTTGTTTGTTTGGTTTTTGGTTTTTTTTTTAAAGATTTATTTATGTGAGTACACTGTAGTTGTCTTCAGACACACCAGAAGAGGGTGCCAGATCACATTCAGATGGTTGTGAGCCACCATGTGGTTGCTGGGAATTGAACTCATGACCTTTGGAAGAACAGTCAGTGCTCTAAACCACTGAGCCATCTCTCCAGCCCCTTTTGTTTTTTTTCGAGACAGGGTTTCTCTGTATAGCCCTGGCTGTCCTGGAACTTACTCTGTAGACCAGGCTGGCCTTGAACTCAGAAATCCGCCTGTCTCTGCTTCCCAAGTGCTGGATTAAAGGCATGCGCCACCACCGCCCGCCACTGTTCTTAACCACTGAAGACATCTCTCCAGCCACAAACACACACACACACACACACGTACAATTTTTCCAAATGGGGTTTCTCTATGTAGCCCTGGCTGTCCTGGAACTTGCTTTGCAACCAGGCTGGCCTCGAACTCAGAGATCTGTCTGCCTCTGAACCAATCTCAAGTGATCTACTCTTCCATGCCCCAGATGCAGAGTAGTGTGTGTGTGTGTGTGTGTGTGTGTGTGTGTGTGTGTGATTGTAGTAATTTGCTGCAAGCAGCCAAGGTGTTGGAAGCAACCTTAACAACAAATAGCCCACAGATATCAGAAGTAGCCTTTGCGCCGGGCGGTGGTGGCGCACGCCTTTAATCCCAGCACTTGGGAGGCAGAGGCAGGCGGATTTCTGAGTTCGAGGCCAGCCTGGTCTACAGAGTGAGTTCCAGGCCAGCCCGGGCTACACAGAGAAACCCTGTCTCGAAAAACCAAAAAAAATAAAAAATAAAAAAAGAAGTAGCCTTTGCACTGTTACAAGGGTCCTCTTAGATCCAACACAAATCAAACAGCAGGTCAATGCAGATAAAAAAAAATTATTGTAATCAACCTGCTACTGATTGACCAGGGCACAGAATAGACTCTGTGATAGGAGTTGAACTGTAGCCTTGAGCCAGAATATCACTGAGCATTTAAGTTTCAAAACCGCAAGCATCGCCAGGCAGTGGTGGCACATACCTTTAATCCCAGCACTTGGGAGGCAGAGACAGGCGGATTTCTGAGTTCAAGGCCAGCCTGGTCTACAGAGTGAGTTCTAGGATAGCCAGGGCTACACAGAGAAACTCTGTCTCGAAAAACCAACCAACCAACCAAAGAAACCCAAAACAAACAAACAAAAAACAAAACAAAACAAAAAAAAAACCCACAAGCATCTGTGCCAAGTTATTTTTATATTTTTTTCATCAAACAGGATTTAGGGATGGGACTTTTCTCATGTGGTTGATTTACGTTAACTGATACAGAATGTAGGTTTTATAGTCCAACCAATGAAATCCATTTGTTCTGTTGTGGTTAGGAACAGAAGATGAGTAACAGAAGTTGTTTAGATATTGGGAACTCCCTAGCTCCGCCTGGGACTGGAACCTTGGATTTACTGTTCCCCGTGATTAAAATGGAGTCTGAAAACAAAATGGCAGTACCGAGGACAAACTTCTTTTGCTTATTCCCAACAGCATAGCACTTGATAATGTTCATTTGCTAAAGAGTCATTGAGGTCAGAAGAGTGACTCTTCCTTGTAAACCATGTTAAGAGATTTCTATAGAGTCCCTTATCCATGGGCATGGGACTGGTTGCCTTTAATCCCAGCACTCAGGAGGTAGAGGCAGCTGGATCTCTGTGAGTTCGAGGCCAGCCTGGGATACACAATGAGACCCTGTCTTTAAAACAAAAACAAAATACAAAGAAACTCTCATCCCTTTCCCATACTGTTTACTGTAGTGTTCAATAAATGCAGGGCAAAGCCGTTTTTAAGTGACAGATGTGGGGACAGTCAGTCAAGTAGACTGACATATACAACAGACTACAGATATAGCCCAATAACCACAGGCTAGACTGACAAAGATATAAGGAGAGAAGTGGAGAATTCAAATTTGTGTAGTCAGGTCACCCTCCTGCTGGTGTGCCTCAGTGCCTAGGATTACAGTTGCTTCATGCCCATGTCTGTCAGTTTTTGGTTTTTGTTTTGCTTTGTTTTAGTTTGGTTTTGGTTTTCTGAGAAAAGGTTTCTCTGTGTAGCCCTGGCTATCCTAGAACTTACTCTGTAGACCACAGTGGCCTTGAACTCACAGAGATCCTCAACGAACTTAGGGCAGGAGATGAAGCAAAGGCCACGGAGGAACACTGCTTACTGGCTGCTCCCCACAGCTCACTCAGCCTACTTATATGCCCACACCCATATGCCTTGATGGCACCACTCACAGTGGGCTGGGCCCCTACATCTATCATCAATCATCAACCAAGAAAACGCTCCACAGGCCAGTCTAGTAGAGGCATTTTCTCAATTGCAGCTTCTTCTTCACAAATGACTGTAGATTGTATCAAGCTGACATAAAAGTATCCAGCACACTGAGCCAATGAGGTCCACCAGGGCAGCCTGCAGGAGTGTGAGTCAGGGTTTATTCACAGAGCCACTGACCATGGCTTGAAGCAAATGTTCTCTCCTCCCCCCAGTTTTAACTGCCTGATGGTCCAGAGGGAGGTTGGGACTTCCTTGAGCCACCCTCCTCTCTTTGCTTTTGACTGTCTTTCCCCAGTCACATACCAGTTGGTTACTGTTCAGGAGCTGGAATGAGAATCCTCCATTGTCAGAGAAATAGATATTGGTCCCAGGGATCTGGCCACCAAGGAGATATGCAAACAAGTAATTTGATAACTCCTGGGGGGAGAACACACAGAGGATGTCACAAGGGTGCTCCGTGGTGGACTGTTTTCCTAGCATGAAGAATGTCCTGGGTTCTATCCCTAGCACCACAGAAACTCAGCTGCTGGCACATGCCTGCTTCTCTGGTCTTGGGAGGTGGAGGGTCAGGAATTCCAGGTCAACCTTGACTACACCTGAGGATTAGTTCCACTGATCTATCCTTGGGCATCTAATCCAAACAATGTACAACTTTGTGTTTACATGGAAACCTATATACAAGTATAGGAACTATATACAAGTTACCCACAGGAGCATTCTCCCTTCTACCCGCCCACCCCTATTCCCCACCTCAGAGATACAGTCTCACCACTTAGGTTACCATGTCAATACCATAGCCAATAGGAGCACCTGACTGATGTCAAGTCTGCTAACTCCAAACCCTCAAGCGAACATCCTACCTCAGTGGCCCACACAGTTGGGACAGCAGGGGAGAGCCACAGCTTTGCCTTTAACAATCAAAAGGGGAAACAAACAAATGACTGGGCATTCTAAATGGCTGAACACACACTTAAGACTTGATGAGTCTCTGGGGACGTTTGCTGATGAAAGCTCTAAGGCTCCATTCTGTATGCTTCTGTTCTTACGCTGTGGGTCTGAGTGAGATCAACGCCCATGAGCTCATGTCTGGACACTTGGTCTCCAGCTGCTGGAGCTGTTTGGGAAGGATCAGAAGGTGTAGCCTTAGTGGAGGAAGTGTGTCACTGGGGTGACGGCAGGCCCTGTTGGCTCTCTCTTTCTCTGTCTCATGCTTGCAGATATGTGAGCTCTCAGCAGCTACCTAAGCACCATGCCTACTGCCTCCTGCCATGCCCCCAGCATAATGGTCATGAACTGGCTCCCTGAAAATGTGAACCTCAAGACACTCTTCCTTCAGTGAGTTGCCTTGGCATGGTGTCTGATGATGGTGACAGGACAGTAAGTAGGAGATAGTTTTGAAACAATGAAGTTACTTGGTCTCCAGGGAGGTTGAGTGTGACTATTAAGGGACTGGAGAAAGGACAGTTCCATGGAGAAGGACAAGGTGGAGAGCAGCTCCCCACTCAAATGGCAGTGCTGTTGACAATGCCCATGATGATAGCCCAGGCCCAATCTAGAGAAGATTCTTACAAGATCAATGGAAGCTTAAGGTCAGCATTCCTCAGAAGTCCCTCCATGCATGTTTCCATGTCAGGAAAACATTCCTTTCCTTACCTAGCAACTTGTTCCCGACCAACTCAAACAGCCTGCATCAGCTCACAGACCCCCAACCTGCCCACCCTCATATAAAACCCATGTGAGTTCCTGCCAAGCTGCTACTCCATACTCTGGTGAGGCAGCCAGGCGGTTTGTTCCCCAATAAACTCTTTTTCTACCCATGAAGTGGTCTACCTTGCTAGTTTCATTGTGCCTTGCTTATACCCTGTGATAGTTTGAATATGCTTGGCCCATGGGAAGTGGCCCTATTAGGAGGTGTGACCTTGTTGGAGGAAGTGTGTCACTGCATAGATGGGCTTTGGGGTTTATTATGCTCAGGTTCCAATGTGGAAAAGATCCTCCTGGCTGCCTTTGGATCAAGATGTAGAACTCTTGGCTCCTCCAGCACTCTGTCATCCTGCACACTGTCATGCTTCCTGCCTTGTTGATAATGGACTGAACCTCTGAACCTGTAAGCTAGCCCAAATTAAATGTTGTCCTTTATAAGAGTTGCCTTGGTCATGGTGTCTCTTTGCAGCAGTAAAACTCAAACTAAGACACATCCCTTACCCATGATTTCACTTTTTGTGGGTTCAGTGACACCCCTTCTTCCTCAAGTAAGCCACAGTTCAAAAATATTATGTGTCAAATCCATAAGTAAGTGATAAGAAATAGCATGTGCTTTGTGCTCCTCAGACAATCACAGCTAACTAGAGGTACTAGGCACCTGGCTCCCCTGGCTACAGCCACCTGCTGCCAGTCTGGGACCTTTCAGTTCATCCCAAGGTTGAGCAGCCCCAGGATGGAAGGTTCTGTCCTGACCCACTGGGATGAGGTACTAAAGAAAGATCTGTCTTTGAAAAACCCACCTCGTGGGGGAGTTCATGTGGTGAAGAAAGCTGTTCAAACCTCCAAACCCTCATCTCACACCGCCCTTGATAGCCACATTTGCCTCTTCTCTAGGCTGATGCCAAATTTTGCAAGGTTCAAAAATCAATCAGTTTTCTTGCCCTGCTCTGAGTCTCCAGTGCCCTGAGCATCATGTCAGGGTCATCACGTCTCACATAAAAAAGCCCCCACTTCCCCCACTGAATCCCACTGTGATATTCTGTCCCTGAATCACATTTCTTCCCAGTGTTTTCCACCCTGTACAAACTGCCTTCTCATTGGCCATCCTCAGGTGTCTAGTTTAGCTTCACATGGTTTCATGGGGCTGTGTTCAAGTGTGATTGTCTACACTCTCTGTATCTATTTGTCTCTGTCTGTCTGTCTATCTATCTGTCTGTGTGTGTCTCTATGTGTTTCTGTGTGTGTCTCTGTCTCTGTGTGTGTATGTCTGTTTCTGTCTCTCTCTCTCTCTTTCTCTCTCTCTCTCTCTCTCTCTCTATGTGTGTGTGTCTGTGTGTTTGTGTGTCTCTGTGTATCTCTGTCTCTGTCTATATTTGTGTGTATGTGTGTCTGTGTGTATCTGTCCCTGTTTCTGTGTCTCTCTCTGTCTCTCTGTCTCTTTGTCTGTCTGTCTGTCTCTGTCTCTCTCTGTCTCTGTGTGTGTGTGTATGTGACCTTTACTCATCGAACCCCTTGGCCAGTCTTTACTCCTTTTTGTTTGTTTGTTTGTTTCATCCTTGTTTTCTTCTTGTTGTCTATTTTGTTTTGAGGTTCTCACTATTTCACCAAGGTTAGTCTCAAACTCACGGCTAGTCTCAAACTCCTGCTTCAGCCTTCTGAGTACTGAGATGGCAGGTGATAGTCATCAAGACTAGGTTCAATTAATTTTTTTAAAAAGTGGTTTTGAGCTGAGTGATGGTGGTGCACACTTTAATCCCAGCACTCAGGAGGCAGAGACAGGAGGATCTCTGTGAGTTCCAGGCCAGCCTGGTCTACAGAATGAGTTCTAGGACAGCTAAGGCTACACAGAGAGACCCTGAGTCAAACAACAAATAAACAGTTATGTGTGAGAGGGCCTGCAGCCTGGACACTATCATTCCTAGAAACTATTGGCTATTGTACAAAAGCCCCATTCCAGATGTGCAGGTCTCCATGTGAGCCTTTGGTCAAAGGAGGCCCTAAGACCCAAAACACTCCAGGCTTCTTGGTCATCTAGTAGACCCTGCTAAAAAGTCCCCATTGCTAAAGACCCACACACCTTGGTCACACAAGATAGAATTTGGTAGCTGGATGCTTCCTTCATGCTGCCTGGCCTTCATAGCCAGGAAGTGTGAGATGGAAGGGGTGTGGGGGCAAGAAACCAACAGTGTGCTTACCTGGCACCTGTGAGTGACAATGATCTTTGGGGCATAGGACTGTGAAAAGCAGCCTGATTTTTGGTTGAGCACAGGCTGGAAACTGCTGGAGACCCCAGGTGATCCTGAGGGGCCCGAAGGTGACCCTAAGGGACAGCATTCGTTTTGTCATGCTACCAGACTCCAGGCTCCTGACACACAGCCCTCCATATATTTGGGTCCTTTCCTCATGTAGGGTAACCCCCACTAGCCCCTCCACAGGTAGAGGGCGTGACTACAGGCCACAGAGCCTCAAGACAGATCTCCATATTAATAATGAGGTACCTAAAGGCCAGAGGAGCTTAGCCAATTAAACATTCCTTCCCAGAACATCCTCCTTGCAAAAGGTCCGCCCTGAAGGAACTAGTAGTTTTCATCTACTTTCTGCCATGACAATAAACATCTTAAAACCATGGACTGGCCGATTGGTGGTGGCGCACACCTTTAATCCCAGCACTTGGGAGGCAGAGACAGGCGGATTTCTGAGTTCGAGGCCAGCCTGGTCTACAGAGTGAGTTCCAGGACAGCCCGGGCTACACAGAGAAACCCTGTCTTGAAAAAACAAACCATGGACTGTTTCTCTTCTTTGGGATCCACCTTAGGGAGCAGTGGAGCAGGCCTAAGCCTATAGAGCCACCATCTAATTTCCTGCAGAAGACCCCTCTGCATTTCCAGCCACAGAGACCACCAACCCAAGCAAGCAAACTGAGCCAACTGTGACCAAGCCAAGCAAGACTCTCATCATCGTCACAGGGCACAGCTGGAGCTTCTCTCCCCCTCTCCCCTTAGGCTTCGGGCCAATCCAGCCCTATGCCCCTACTTTGTTCTCTGCCCTTCCTCGGCTCCCCAGCAGTGCCTGGGGGCCCAAGAGCCTGAGAACCAGTCCGTCCCTGGCTGCCTTTTGGTCCAGGGACCCCCAGGCCAAGAGCTCCGGCTCCCCCACCCTGAGCAGGATCCGCTTGGTGCTGATGTAGGGGAGAACACAGTCAAACTTCCCGTGTTCCTGCCTCTCTGAGCGGCTGCCCTAGCCCCGTGGGGCAGGGGCCAGGCACGGGACACACTTAACCCAACATTGGGGCACAGCTGTTCTGGGATGAGTGACAGTTCTGTCTGAATCTGAGGCCCACTCCACAGGAGGAAGGAGCCTGAGCTTTAAACCTGCTTGGAATGCTGGGGTCACAGGCTTGTGGGACCCAAAACCACAGTTTATCTCTTCTGAAAGCATTAAACTACTTCCTAACACCTGCCTACACCAAAGCCAAACACTGCTCTGAGCCCCAGGCATGGGAAACTTCTAAACAGTGAGCAGCAGTGGATGTGGAGACTCAGGCGGTATGCCATCTTACTTTTCCTGGGGTACAGAGAGGGGCAAAAGGAATCTAAAAGCCAGGAGATAAGATGAAGGACCTAAAAACGGCCATCTTCCAGACTCACAGCAACTGATATCATAAGCTCCCAGAAGCAATCAGCAGTCAGTCTGAGGCAGGGCCTGCTCAAGCCGGCCTGCTGCTGTTGCCCCGCTGTTGCCCACCAGCTAGATCCTGAGAGAGACAGTCCTGCTGGCTGACCTACTGCTGACCAGCCTTCCCGTGAGATTGGGAGAAGGGACATCACCAAAAGTCACCCCTACTCAGCCTCTATTCCTAGGTTATGCCTAAGTGCTAGCATTTAGGAGGTTTTGAGAATGAAAGTTTTCAACTTACCAAGCAAAAGGAGCCTTCAAAACAACAAGTGTCACCACTAATGTGAGAGACAGGTTCTGTTACACCTGAAAGGAAGATAGGTTAAAGCATATACATTACAACCATATGAATTAACTCTTTACTTTTGCTTGTGTATATGTGTATGTCCATAGTGCAGCACCTGAAGTAGCCAGGACAGGGGGATGGATCCCTGGAGATGGGACCGTAGGCCATTGTTGAGTCTCCAGTCCCCTGGTTCTTGCTTTTGTTTTGGACAGGATCTCATTGGTCTACAACTGACTAGACACCCCTGATTGATTTCCAGCTCCTGAAACTCTTCCTGCCTTTGCATCCAAAGGGTTGGGCTGGGAGTCTTGTGCCAACACACCTGGCTGCATATTTTGAATTCTCCAAAGTTAAACATTAGGCCAAGCATGTTACTACATGCCTGTTAGTCCAGGACTTAAGGCTGAGGCAGGAGAGTTTTGAATCTGAGGCTAACCTGCACTACATAGTGATGCCCTTTCTCAAAACAACACAAAGAACACCAAAAAATAAATAAAATAGGGATTGGAGAGATGGTTCAGGGGTTTAGAGCACTGGCTGATCTATAAGAGGACAAGTGTTCAGTTTCTAGCACATGGTGACTTGCAGCCAAATGTGACTCCAGGTCCAGGGGATTGAATGGCCTCTTCTGGCCTGCATGGTGGCTGCATGCATGTGGTACACAGACAGACATGCAGGCAAACACTAACACACACACAATAAAAGGAAAACAAATGGTCACCAAACTGAGCAATGGGACTGTGGCTTAACAGACAGAACTCTGTCACTTAGCGTGCACAGGTCCCAGGTCCCCCCCAGCACCCCATGAACCAGGTATGACGATGCACACCTGCCATCCCAGCCCTGGGGAGGTAGGGGCAGGAGGACCATGAGTTTACTAGTTCAATGCCTGAACTACTTGGGCTACACGAGCCCCTATCTCAAAAACAAAATGAGACTAAGCTCAGCAACAGTAAAGCAGAAGTGTAGGGCACGCACCTGTCACTTTACGCCAGGAGTTCTCATCAAAATTGTAACTGTAGACTTTTCCATTGATCACAAACAGTATTAGTGAGCCGAGAAGAAAGTGGGCGCTCGTGATTGACGGTATTCCCACCTAAGAGCAGGACACACATGGGGTAAAGGCCTGACAGACACACCCGAGGGCTTTGCTCTGGCTCACAGATGGCATGGTCCATCATGGTGTTGGGGGTTAGGGATGGATAGGTCACAGCCAAGTCAGGAGGCAGAGAGCTGGATGACAGAACCCAGCTTGCTCTCTCTTTGATCTAGTGCAGGAACCCAGCCCCTAGGGGTGGTGGCACCTGCAGTTAATTAAGATGGGTCTTCCCACCTCAACAAATACTGTCTAGAAATTCTCTCACAGACATGCCTGGGGCTGTTCTCCAAAGTGTTGCAAGAGCCCTTGTCCTGACCACCGTGATGACATCATCACCAGCTGTAGCTAGTTAGAACATTAGTTCAGGAAGCAACCATTGTAGATGCAGATCCCAAAACAATCTGGGTTAGTAATACTGTTTATTTTGTGTTGTTGTTGTTGTCATCTGTAGTCCTGGCTGGACTCAATCACCTCAGAGACCTGCCTGCCTCTGCCTCTCAAGTGCTTGGATTGACGGTGTGAACCAGCCTCCTTTCGATAGGTGTCTGCTCGGTATGCTTTGCATGTGCTCATGTGGAAGCCAGTGATTAATACTACTACCACTTTCCACCTTAGGACTTATTACAATTTATTATTTTTAAAGGTATAGCCCAGGCTAGCCTTGATTTCATGGTCTCCTGCCTCTTCAGCATACTCTATTGATGTGTCTTGGCTCAGCAATTAAAAATACCAGCTGGGGGCCGGGCGGTGGTGGCACACGCCTTTAATCCCAGCACTTGGGAGGCGGAGGCAGAGGCAGGCGGATTTCTGAGTTCGAGGCCAGCCTGGTCTACAGAGTGAGTTCCAGGACAGCCCGGGCTACACAGAGAAACCCTGTCTCGAAAAATCAAAATAGAGGATGAGAGCTCAGTTCCCAGAACCAGCAAGGCGGCTTGCAAACAACTGTAACACCAACTCCAGGGGATCCTGTATTCCTTTCTGGCATCCCAGGCACTGCACAAATGTGGTGCACAGACAGACGTGGAGTTTCTCATACATACAAAAATATCACATCCTTTTTGTAAAGATATGTTCTTTTTACTTGTGTGTGTGGGGGGGGGGGGGCTCATGGCTTTGGATACCACCTTTGGGGCCAGAAGAGTCACAGGTGGTTGTGAGCCGCTATGTGGGTGCTGGGATTCGAACCCAGGACTCTAACCACTGAGGGAGCATCTCTCATCCATATTTTGAGACCAGGTCTTACTGAACCTGGTTATGTCTGTTTGGCTGGCTGCCAGTGAGCCCCAGACCTCCTCCTCCTTCCTCTATACAGCGAGCTTCTCTGTGCACTCTGGGGGGCTTGCAGCCATGTCCTCACATAGCTACAGGCTTAAATCACTCAGCCACTAAGTCATGTGCATCTTCCTCACTGGGAACTGAGGCTGTTCTTTTCTGGCCAGATGCTAAGTTAGGAAGGCAAAGTTGCTCTTGGTTGACCTGTGTGCATCCTTCTTTTTCAACAAAAAACTCCTGAGGGACTGGAGAGGCAGCTCGGTGGTTAAGCGTTGGCTGCTCTTGCAGAGGACCCAAGTTTCCCAGCACCCACAGAAGCTCACAGACCACCTGTTACACCACTTTCAGGGGATCCAGCACCATCCTCTGGTCTCCTTGGGCACCAGGCATGCAAGTGGTACACAGACACACATGTTGACAAAACACCACACATATAAAATAAAAATAAATGAAATCTCAAATAAGTATTTCAAAGGAAGGAAAAAAAGAAGAGGAGAAAGATGAAACCTACAAGTATGAAAGAAAAAAAGAGGAAAAAAGGGAGGGGAGGAGGGAGAGCGAGTGGCAGGATTCTCTATCAGAGATGGAATGAACAAGGTCCTCCAACTTCTTTGTAACTCAGCATCTCTAAGAGAATCCAGAAAAAGAACTCACAGCTGACAGACCCCTACCCCTGCCCTGAACCCCACGGTTTCTTCTAAGTGTAACCCTTTAGAGCTGCAGGTGGGGAAATATCTACCGCCATTGACTTGGGAACGGTGAGTGGCAAGATGCTGGACTCAAAGTTGTTCATTGTTAAGAAAACCTTCTTCCTGTGTCCAAGAGAAAAGGTAGAATTAGGAAGCTTCTCCACTGGGGGGCCTGTGACCATCGGCCTTACAAGCTCCCTGCCAGCCAGAGACACCCAGAAACTGTATCATGTCATAATGTACTTGTATGCTTCGGTTTTTTTACTTCTTTAAATGACACAGCTGCGGAGACAAAAGGCCATAAATGAAATGGGCAGGTGTTGGGTGGTTCAAGCCTGCCTTCCTGGCACTTCAGAGGCTGAGGCCGAAGAACTGAGACTTCAATGTGGGTTAAGAGGCTTCCCACTGAGTCTGACCATCTGAGTTTTATCCCCAGAATTAACAGGCTGGAAGGAGAGCAGTGACTCCCACAGGTTAGCACCTGACCTCCACAGAGTGCTGTGGCATATACTCAGACAGACACACAAATAAAGAAATGTAATTGAAAAAAATTTTAAGCTAAGAAAGGTTTCCTGTTTGTTTCTTGTTTTGTTTGTGTTTTTGTCAATCTCTGATTGGCAGAAGCCACAGTCTTGGCTCCTGTCCCCAGAATAGCAATGCTTGTGCCTGTGTCCCCTCTCTGTGTCCCACCCAGCCCAGCTACAATTCCCTGTGGGCTACAGCTGCTTGGTTTGTTTTTAAAAAAGAGAAGCCGGGAGAGAAGGAAGGAAGGGGTGAAAGAAAGTTGGGGAGAAAGGAGCAGGGGAGGGAGGGGTAGGAGAGGGAGGGGCAGGGGAGAAAGAAGAGTAGAGGGAGAAGAAGGGGGAGAGGCCGGGAAAGGAGAGGGGTGTGGAGGGCTAGGCTCACCCTAGATATATGGCGACGTCAGTCTTGCACAAGTTCTTGAGCACCAATGTGTTGGGGAAGTCGTAGAACAGCAGGTCCTGCAGAGAGCACAGCCGGTCAGCCAGGAGGAGGTGAACTCCTGCCTTTCAGTACTCTAGAGGATCGGGGCTCAGGTCATCCTCAGAATATAAAGAACAGAAGCCAGTCTAGGCTACAGAAGATTGTGCCTCAGGAGAACAAGAAAACACTATAAACTCATCTGCTTCTGCCCCTTGCCTGGGCAGTGTGGGAGAGCTCGCCAGGTGTCATGGGTGTAGGGGAATTGGCCCACCCCACCCACATCTACCCCATCTTGATCTGCTGGAGCACTTGAAGGTGCAGGTCCTGCAGATCCAAGATTCATGACACAGGGCAACAACAATGTGTGCGAGGAGTCCCCGTGAGGATCAGTACTGTAGCAGAAGCCAGAGACCTCCAACCAGACCAATATCTCACTGTAGTGAACATATACAAGGAATGATGCGTGGGCGAAAGGTTACATGTGACACATTAGTTTCCACGATGAGATTTTTTTTTTTGAGTTTTAGTTTTTTGGCGGGTTGGGGGAGTTGAAATCCAGTAGGTGGATATGGAGGGACAGTTGAGTGGGATTAGGGAACATGATGCTAAATCACAAAGAATCAAAATTTGAAAAGAAAAAAGAAAAAGAAGACGCTTTGCTATGTAGTCATACTGGAACTTAGGGGGCATGCAAGGACTACCTACCTCTTTAAGATGTATTTTGGACGTAAACACTTTATTAGTCCTCACTGTGCGCGTCCTAGAGTGATTGAAACACACAGCCAATAAATAATTAAAACACACACACACACACACACACACACAGAGAGAGAGAGAGAGAGAGAGAGAGAGAGGAGAGAGAGAGAAACAGAGACATACAGAGAGAAACAGAATATAAAATACTAGCCAGGTGTGGTAGCATGCCTTTACTCCCAGCACTTGTGAGCCAGACACAGGTACATCTCTGTGAGTCTGAGGCCAGCCTGGTCTACAATGTGAGACCCTGTCTCAAAATAATAAATAACAACAAAAATTCAGGAGCTGGAGATGGATCTGTGGTTAAGGGCAGTTGTTGCTCTTCTAGAGGACCCGGGTTTGATTCCCAGCATCCACATGGTAGCTTAAAACACCTTTAACTCCAGTTCCAGGGACCTGACATCCTCCTCTGGTCTCTGTGTGCAATGCATATGCATACATAAAAGTAAATCTTGTTTTCAAAAAATATAAAAGATTGGTGCTCTCATAAAGAGATAAAAGGACTCAAAAACACTCTCAAAGGGCCCTAACACTCCAGAAGCTCATTTACAAACTCAGGGGAGGAAGCTTCACATGCTCTGCTTGGGGATCACTCAGAAACCCAGGTGGAGCCGGGCGTTGGTGGCGCACGCCTTTAATCCCAGCACTTGGGAGGCAGAGGCAGGTGGATTTCTGAGTTCGAGGCCAGCCTGGTCTACAGAGTGAGTTCCAGGACAGCCAAGGCTACACAGAGAAACCCTGTCTTGAAAAACCAAAAAAAAAAAAAAGAAACCCAGGTGGAGGAGACCTTACATCTTCTGCTCTGGAGTCTCTGCTGTTTACACCCCCACCCCACCCCAGCACAGTGCTGGGGGAACCTTGGTGTTAAGGGGGCTCTCTTCTTTGAGGGATCTCCCCAGGTTACTTTTATTGTTTATTCAGAGACAGGCTGGCCTGAAATCCCCAATCCTCCTGCCTCCACTTCCTCAGAGCTGTGAAGGCAGGCATGGGGCACCTGTCAGGTTTCTGTGGTGCTGGAGTTGGCCCTGGCTTCACCAGGTTGGTCAGCCCTCAGCCCAGCAAGCTCCAGCTCAAGCCAACACCAGCAGTTTCTTTTGGCAAGTATTTCTTTTTTTAAAAAATATTATTTATATGAGTACACTGTCGATGTCTTCAGATACATCAAAAGAGAGCATCAGATCCCATCACAGATGGTTGTGGGCCACCATGTGGTTGCTCACATGAATTGAACTCAGGACCTTGGAAGAGCAGTCAGTGCTCTTAACCGCTGAGCCATCTCTCCAGTACTTGGCAAGTATTTAAGTTTCCCTACTTTGTTGTTGGTGGGTTTGCTTTTTGTTCTTTTGTTTTTGTTTTTTGCAGCAAATAACTTCCTTTTGAATGGGACGAGTCATCTGTCTAGGGCACCTATACCTTCCGGGTTCCATGGCTCTTTGCACAAGGTATCTTTGCATGTAACATTAACTGAAATCTGCAGATGGCCTGGAACACACAGATGGTGGCATGTCACCTGTCATCACAGTACTTGGGAGGCTAAGGCACAGTATTGTATTCAGACATAGATCCAACTATGTTACACAGGCTGGCTGCAAAACTCACAGCAAAGGGCTGGAGGGATGGCTCAGAGGTTAGGAGCACTGACTGCTCTTCCAGACATCCTGAGTTCAATTCCCAGCAACCACATGGTGGCTCACAACCATCTGTAATGAGATCAGATGCCTTCCTTTGGTGTGTCTGAAGAGAGTGACAGGGTACTCACATACATTAAGTAAATAAATAAATCTTTAAAAAAAAAAAAAAAAAAGCTTACAGCAAGGAACTGTCTTGCCAAACTCTAGTGATGATACTCCAGAATTCAGAGTTTAAGAACTGAGGTCCCCAGGGGACACTTAGCAACACATATGGTGGGGAACCTTGCTATTAAGGTAGCAGCCCCCATGACAGGATGGCTTTCTGAGCTGGGCACCAAAAATGGGAGACTTATCAGCAGGGCTTCCCTGCCTCTTCCTGTCTTTGTTTGGAGAGTGTCCCTAAACACAGGTGGCTGGCCTCTGAAAAGTGACCAGCTGCATAACCTATCGCACACTCCTTGCTCTGGCTTCCCACCCAGCGCACACGCCTTGCTCTGGCTTCTTACCCTCATGACCCATTAGCCCTTTCCACTTGAACCCCCCAAAAAGCCCTTACATACTCTCCTATCCCTGAAAGAATATGGCAGACATCCCGATGCAATAGTTTTTGGAGATCATTTTGTCCATTCTCAAGGCTGTTTGAGCCCTGCTCTCCACCTCTGCTCTTTTTGTCCCCTCAGGCTGGTGACCAACAGCCTCCAGGAAGAAAAGTAGGAAGGGAGAGTACATACATAGAGACATACTTGCATGTTAGCGATCAGAGATACTGCTAACCATGACATCATGCACAGCACACTTCCCAGCATGCACTCAGCTAGCCTCAACAGCCCATGGCACTGCTCCTGAGCCAGGTAGGGATGGATGGTGGGACAGGTTGCAGATTGCACAAGGAACTTGGGTTTGACACATGTCTAAGGCCCTGGTTCCACACCCAGAAACGGATTTTTGTGATGTGCTTGGAAGAGATATGTAAAGTTTGATTCCTACAATTTTTTTTTTTTTTTTTTTTTTTTTTTTGGTTTTTCGAGACAGGGTTTTCTCTGTGTAGCCCGGGCTGTCCTGGAACTCACTCTGTAGACCAGGCTGGCCTCGAACTCAGAGATCCGCCTGCCTCTGCCTCCCAAGTGCTGGGATTAAAGGCGTGCGCCACCACCGCCTGGCTTTTTTCAAACTGTTTTTTTTTTTTTTTTTTTTTTTTGGTTTTTGATTCCTACAATTGGTTGGAGGGCATGCCTGGGTTCCAACAAGAACCAGCCCTGCTGGGCGGTGGTGACACACACCTTTAATCCCAGCACTTGGGAGGCAGAGGCAGACGGATTTCTGAGTTCGAGGCCAGCCTGGTCTACAGAGTGAGTTCCAGGACAGCCAGGGCTACACAGAAAAAGCCTGCCTCGAAAAACCAAAAAAAAAAAAAAAAAAAAAAAGAAAAGAAAAAGAACCAGCCCCATTCCTCCCCGCCACAAACCTCCCAGCAGCATCCCATCCCAGTTAGGCAGTCGCACCGGCATAGTTCAGCCCTGACCATGGTGGCCACTGCTGCTAGCATCAACATCAGCATCTTTTTTTTTTTTTTTTTTTTTTTTCCTCCACAGCTAACACCGCTCTTCAACTGCCAAGCTTGAGAAAGTGTCCGAGCATGCGTGAGGTTAGGCCGCTTCTCTACTACCCGCCGCTAGTCTGGGCTCGCGCACCAGGTAAGAAGGTCACTAGCAGGACCTTTCGGACACGTGCGACAAAAGCCCCAGTAGTTCTTCGCAAAGGCAAGTGGAAGGAGTGAGCATGCGCAATATGGAAGCAGAGCGTGCACACATCAAACCTGAAAGTTACATCCAGGTTCCCAGCCCCATAAGTCAAAATCTAGAGCATGCCCAAACTTCAAGGAAGTCTCCACAGAACCTGCATGAGCACACGTGTGCTTTGGGCATGCATAAAATCCACCCCTTGCTTTGTGGAGCCGAAGCATGCACACGTGTTCTTGGAACATGTCCTGGAAGCTTCAGTGTTTTGGTAAGTGCCTCACGGACGACTGTCGACAAAGGCAACGCTGAGCAGGCGCGAATGCGACGGCCTGTAACAAACAGACTATAGGGGAGGTAAAAGTCCTCCAAGCAGGCCTCTTCCAGTGTGGAGTAAAGATGGTGGGAGATGTAGTAAGGAAGATGTGTAGGGAGGTAGTAAAGCCTGTTGTCGTGTATCAGCAAAAGACTCTGAGGCGCTGTACTTTTCTTCCTATTCAGACTCTGTAAAAACTTTTTGATGCAAGTTTGAAAACAACGCAGTTCTAAGGTACAGCTTGGGCAGGAGTTGTAGGAACCGGGAGGGGCCATGCTTCCTCCAGGCCCCCTTCCTAGGGCGGTGCCCTCCGACACCCTCCCATACCCCCCAACAACCACCGCTCCAACAAGCCCCACTCCCATTCTAACTGCGCCTGGCTTCGCATCGCCTCTCAAGTCACGGCTCTGGCTACGCCCCTAAGCAAGCACAGACTGCAGCCTTCGGTCAAATCCCGGCTTCCAGTTCCTCCAAGCCCTTCCGGATGGAGCGCTCCTCATCTAGAACACACACCAGTTCTACCCCCTCCGTCATGCATCATGCTTCCTCGAGCTAACTACAACACCGCTCGCTTCCCCTCCCCGCCACCCTTCTCCCTCTCGCTCCAGCAGGTTTACTTATTATATGTTAAGTATACAGTAGCTGTCTGTAGACATCCCATAAGAGGGCAGCAGATCTCATTACAAATGGTTGTGAGCCACCATGTGGTTTGAACTCAGGACCTCTGGAAGAGCAGTCAGTGCGCTGAACCGCTGAGCCACCTCACCAGCCCACCTTTCGCTTTTTCTTTTTTTTTTTTTTTTTTTTTTGGTTTTTCAAGATAGGGTTTCTCTGTGTAGTCCTGGCTGTCCTGGAACTCACTCTGGAGACCAGGCTGGCCTCGAACTCAGAAATCCGCCTGTCTCTGCCTCCCAAGTGCTGGGATTAAAGGCGTGCGCCACCACCGCCCGGCGACCTTTCGCTTTTTCACCCAGTTCCTCCAAGTCTTCTCTAGAACATCCTTCCTCGAGCCACGCCCCCATCTCGGCCAACTCCAAGCCGGGCCCGGAGCCTTGAACCACGCCCCTACTTCTACTCCTCCCACCCCCCCGGCTTAGGTCCCCCTGGCCACGCCCACTCGCCTTATCAAGCTCCGCCTCTCCAGCTCGAAGCACGTGAGCGTCGTCACGTGTGCAGCTGTAGGGCGAGCAGAGATGACGTAAGCGTCGTGCGTCGTCAGTATGGCTGTTCCATGGCGGCGAGCACAGGCTACGTGCGGCTGTGGGCCGCTGCGCGGTGCTGGGTTCTTCGGCGGCCCGCTGCTGGCTGTCACCGGAGGCCGGGTCCCGAGCGCGTCCGGGTCGTGGCTGCGCCGAGGATGTCGGGCCTGCGACACGTCAACTCCCTGGGGCGCCCGCGTTCTTGCGGGTGGGGGCCAGTGGCGGGGTCTGTGGGACGCGGGCAGCAGCCGCGGTGGCAGCGACGAGACCTCCGAGGGCGGGCGGAGGACGGGGCCACGGCGAGCAGCGGGGAAGGCCCGGTTGTCACGGCACTCGCGCCCATGACCGTCCCGGATGTGTTTCCTCACCTGCCGCTCATCGCCATCACCCGCAACCCGGTGTTCCCGCGCTTTATCAAGATCGTGGAGGTAACCAGAGCCCCCGCTCGCCTGGCCTTGCTATACTGTCCCTGCTCTGCTAGCGGGACCTCACCCCTCGTGTCTAAGAAACTTTTGGAACTGCGCTCCCGCTTGTCATCTCACCACACTGGACTCTGAGGCAAGAGGATGCCAGAGTCCTTGGTGGCTCATTTGGACACAAACTCTTCCCTTTTTTGGGTCCTTTAGGACCCGTGATAGTGGGTGTGAAGTCCATGAGACCGGATGGTAGAAATCCCAGGCCGACTAGCAACAGAGTACAGTTATTTCCCCTCCATCCTGGTGGAAGTTTTGTAACGCCTTCTTGTTCAATGGTGTGGAGCTTATTTATTGAGACAGTCTTATGTATCTTTTGTCTTAAGACATTTTTCTCATGTAGCCAAGCTTTTCACAGCCTTAGTTACCCGCTGAATGTATCGGGCATAGTTGTGGGGATACAAAGTTACAGGCTTTGGGAGTAGGAGAAAGGCCGGAATCGGAATGACTGAGAAGAGGACAGGATTTTTTTTTTTTTCCCTCAACACTCCTTGACATCTGCCTCAAAAGAAAGAAAGTTCAAACAGCCTTTTAACTAAGGGAGGAAAATTCCAGTGCAGGGATCTGATCCTTCGAAATTAGCAAGCCATGAGGAGGGAGGGAGAGAGCAGGATGATGAAATCAGCAGAAAGCAGAGACTTTTAAAGGGGAATTTTCCAATCTGCCATCCACTCCCCATAGGTCCGGAGTTTACAGAGACCAGTGGATATCAGTTAACCTAGTAGCAAGGTCATAAAGTGAGTCACTGCCACATCCATCCCACAGTCTTTCCTCCATTCTCCTTGCTCTGCCAACTCTTGAAGGGAGGTGTATCAGCACAGATGCGGGGAGGTTAGAGCGAGCTCCTCCATGTACCTCCTTTCCCAGCTTCCAAGGCCTATCTCATGTTGTCTGTCTGGTAGAAGGACACACAATCTGACAGATAACTTCTGTAGGGTTACATGATACTATCACCTATTTGCAAGTTGCTCCCAAGGCCTTGGTTTTCCTCATCTGGGAAATGGACATAATAGCTCCTGTCTTGGAATCAGAGAACTCGTGTGGAACCCACACAAAGGAATGTATAGAAAGCTTTTTTTTTTTTTTTTTTTTTTTGGTTTTGGTTGAGGCAGCATCTCATGTAGCTCAGGCTGCCCTCCCTCTTGCTTTTAGTTGAAGTTGGCCTTTAGTTCCAGGTCTTCCAGTCTTTCCTCTACCTCCTTAGCTTTTAGGTGACAAGTGCCCCATCTGGTCCTGAGTGACTGAGTTATAAGTCTCTGCTGTTTGCTGCTTGGAGGGAGTTTCTCATACTCATGATATGATGCTCGTAGGACTTGTTATGCCTGGCAGAACTGCCCTGGAGGCCCATTCTGGATTCCTCGTCGTCCTCTAGGCTTCTGGGGCCAGGGCTGTCCACATCTGGTTCCTTCACCCTACAGTGGAGACAGATGTGTGCTGAGGCAAGAACAAAGAGATGACTCTTCCAAGTGAATCCTGAGTGCCATTGGGAGCTAGCTATCAAGGGTGTGGTGCTAAGACAGTACTGTGTGGTTTCCTCTCATAAAATGACCAAAGTCAGGGAATGAAGATGCTGAAACCCATCACAGAACTACAGCTGACTCCTGAGAGCAATATATATATATCATATCAATCAATCAAAGCTCAGCTTTTAGATAGTCTACAGCTGTCAGACTCATGTGCTGTCTTTGGCCTCTGAGTGCACAGGAAGGGCTCTGCGGGCTGGTTAGGGCTCTGTGTAGACTGTTTGCTTACCATGCATGAATCTCACAGAAACCAAATGTAGAGTCTTAACACCTGTCATTCTAATGCTCGGGGTGGAAGGAGGAAGATCAGGAATCCAAGGTTATCCAAGGCCAGCCCGAGTTGCTGTGTGGAGACACTGTGACCAAGGCAACTTTTAAAATCAAAGTTACTGCTTGGGGCTTGCTTATAGTGTAAGAGCATCAAGGTGAGGGTGCAGTGGCAGGCAGAGATGGCATTGGAGTAGTTGCTGAGAGCTTGATGGCAGAGAGAGACCTCCAACTAGATGACACCGCCCAGTCCTTCCTAAACAGTTCCTGTGACCGGGGACCAATTGTTTAAATATATGAACCTATGGGAGCCATTTTCATTTAACACCATAGACCCTATCTCAAAACAACAACAACAACAAAAATAAAAAATAAAAACCACCTAAACTCGGAGTGGTACTGTCTGTAATTCCAGCACATGGGAGGATGGATTAGAAGGATTGTCATAAGTTCAAGCCAGCTTGGACTCCAGTGTGATCCTGTCTCAGACCAACAAAAGAGAACTCCAAACACTGAGATGAAAGGTGCTGGGGGCCCCCTTCCGAGCCTTGCTATATCAGAATTACACAGGTAAACTAAGTGTGGTGACTTATCCTTGTACAGTGAGGCAGGAGGATCACCCTGGGTTCCCAAAGTCAATTATGTAGTGTGTCCCAGGGAAGCTACAAGGTGACTGGGGAGAGACTCCACAGGTGATACCTGCTCTCAAGTGTATGTGTATATATGTTTGTGCTTACATACATGTGTATGAATATTTTCCTGCGTTTATGTATACCACATGTATGCTTGGTGCCCATGTAGTTCAAAATTGTTGGATCCTTTGCAACTTGAGTTAGGGTTGATTGTGAGACACTATGTGAGTTCTGGAAATTGAACTCAGGCCTCTACATAAACATCTGCTGAGCTACCTCTCCAGCCCCATTGTTTTTTTGTTGTTTGTTTTAAAAGTTTCTCTGGCCGGGCGGTGGTGGCGCACGCCTTTAATCCCAGCACTTGGGAGGCAGAGGCAGGCGGATTTCTGAGTTCGAGGCCAGCCTGGTCTACAGAGTGAGCTCCAGGACAGCCAGGGCTACACAGAGAAACCCTGTCTCGAAAAACCAAAAAAAAAAGTTTCTCTGTTTGGATCAGGCTGGCCTGGAACTCACAAAGATGAGTCCGCCTTGTGTCCCCGGTGCAGGGGTGAAAGGTGTACCATGATGCCCAACCCATCCTCAGTTGTAGTTGACACCTGCCACAGGTGGTGAGAAGAGTAGTGGAGCAGGATGCCTAGGAAGTGGTGCTCATGAAGCTGGATGGAAGCTGCCAGTCTGCAGGACACAGGCGGTTCCTGCTGTGGCTCTGCTTTAGCCTGAGTTTCCCTGTGGAGCCCGTGTTTATACTCCTGAGCCTCCTGGCTCAGTCTCCCTGGTGCTCCAGGTCTGTGGCCTTAGGGAAGCTGTGGCGATGCCGGTAGCATTGATTGCAGCTAGATCGTCCGTTTCTGGGGTTAGATGTGTAGTGTCCTGGGTCCTCACTTATTCTCTCCTGCAGGTTAAAAATAAGAAGTTGGTTGAGCTCCTGAGAAGGAAAGTCCGCCTGGCACAGCCCTATGTTGGTGTCTTCCTAAAGAGAGATGACAAGTAAGTCTTCCTCTTTTTCTCCACTCGACCGTAGTCTGAACTTTTCACATTGAGCTAAAAGTTGCCAAGGGCAAAGCCAGAAGTGCAACATACTGCGATTTTACTCTAGGACAGGGACTTAGTTGTCAGATCTCTCAGTGAGGAGCCGGGGCTTGGCTTGGTAGGGAACACTTCCCTAGCAGGCAGGAGACTCAATGCTGTGAAAGAGGGAGACTTCTGTGCTGTCCACATGGGGAAGTGAACTGCTAGCTCCCTGTGAAAGTTGGGGCCTCTGGTACATCCACTCACCAATGTGGTTCTACATCACATATGAGATTCTTGACTTCAGAGTGGGTGCCATAACAGCGGAGGAGAAGTCCTGTTATGGGTCCTGTGGTTGGAGGCTGTGTTAGTGATGTGCTGCCGCCCAGGACTATACTGCTGAGCGGGTAGCTGTCCCATTACTCTTGAAGAAGCCAGGCAGCGGCTTTGGGTCTCTAGTGGCCACCTGTAGAGGTGCTTCTTTCTCCCTCCTACCCTCAGTCTGAGCCAGGCACTGCACGATGCACTGCGGCCTGGCCAGTGTGCCTTTGTGTTCCATCTCCCTCAGCAATGAGTCGGATGTGGTGGAGAGTCTGGATGAAATCTACCATACGGGAACATTCGCTCAGATTCATGAGATGCAGGACCTCGGAGACAAGTTACGCATGATCGTCACAGGCCACAGAAGGTACAGAGGGAGGCCAGGGTGGGATGAGATGTGCCTGTCAGCATGCACAGAAGAGATTGTGGCTTTTATGAATTGTGGGCAAGACCTCCACACTGAGGTCTTAGGATACAGCGGGTACGGTGTCTTCTCACTGAGCCTCGCTGTTGGTGACACTTTCCAATGTTCTTTGCTCTCTTGGAGTTTTTTCCTCCCATTTTTTTGAAGGCCCTGGGGCGACAGGGCCTTTGAACACACAACTCTGTAGCCCTGGTTTCACCTGTGCCCATCTGTCTGCCTGCAGGATTCACATCAGCCGGCAGCTGGAGGTGGAACAGGAGGGCCTGGAGCCAGAGGCAGAAAGCAAACAAAAGTCCAGGAGGAAGCTGAAGCGAGGCAAGAAAGAATTGGAGGATGAGCTGGGTGCCAAGCCCCCGCTGGAGATGGTGGCTGAGGCCGCCACTGACACATCCAAAGAGGTCCTCATGGTGGAGGTTGAAAATGTAGCCCATGAAGACTTCCAGATCACAGAGGAAGTGAAGGTGAGCAGCCATCACCTGGAGTGATGTGCACAGATGGTGGAACAGGTGGGCACCCTTGGCTGTTCACAGAAAAGGCAGGATTCAAACCCATCCCACCCTGGTTCATAGCCACCATTCACAGGCTTCTAGCATTCTGTAGAGCACCCACCCCTTGCCTCCTCCACAGCTCAGGAGGCAGAGACATGAAGCAGGGAAGGAGGCTGTGGCCACTCTTAACCCAAACTAAGCTATCCTGCTTTCCTCAAGGTCTCTATGGGTAGGACAATTAGCCAAGCTAAGCTGGAGTCTGAAGTGTGCCCAGTGCTGTTGGCTGCATCAGGAAGGGAACAAAGGCCTCTTCTAGAGGCTGACCCCTACTGGGTTGATTGGCGCTATGAGAAAGATGCTTCTGGACTGATGCTGAGCTGTGTGGAAAGAATGCTGGAACCCTTGGTGATGTCTATTGTGAGCTGGTACTGTGTGGAGAGAGGAGGCCGCTGGGCTGATGTTGATATTTGGAACTTCATGGGACTGCAGGCAGCCTGGGAAGTGATCATTTTTTAAGTAGGGGGAGGTTGTTCTGCTGAATAGAACACATTTCAAGTTAGAGTAATATCCCATGCTGGTGTCACTGTGCCAGCTTACCGTTGGACACTACGTTGAATTCAGCAACTCTCAGACAGGCTCCAGAGCCCAGAGCCCAGAGCCCTTGCCCTCTTGCTTTGGTTTCTTTCTTTGGCGGGGAGTGGAGGGGGTTTCTCTATGAAGCCCTGGCTATCCTGGAACCTGCTCTATGGACCAGGCTGGCCTTGAACTCAGAGATCTGCTTGCCTCTACCTCCTGAGTGCTGGCATTAAAGACTTGTGCCACCACTACCTCTGGTCTCTTCTACAAAGGTGAATTCAGTTGGAAACTAGACACCAGGCAGGGTATTGTCCTATCTGGCTACGATGGTGTGTGCCTGTAGTCCCAGGACCCTAAAACTGAGGCAAGAGGATTGCTGGTATTAGTGTAAGACCTGCCTCAACAACAAAAAGCAAAAGCTAAGGAAAGTGTGGAAAGTGGGGCAGTCACCCCATGCATCTAGAGGGGTGCTTGCTTAGGTCCCCATTTTATTTTGTTTTCATATTTACTCATGGACGTGAAGTGGGAGTGTCACACAGTATGCATATGGATGTCAGCGGGTGACTTTTGGGCGCCTAGGAGTTGGTTCTTTCTTCCACCATGTGGAGCCCACCAATTGAACTCAGGTCATCAGGCTTGGCAGCAAGTGCTTTTATCCTCTGAGCCATTTCACTGGCCTAGCTTTAGTTTTTACACCTGGGTCTTCCCTGCTGCTGACCTTGGGCTCTGCTCTGTGGTCCCAGTTGGCTGGGATGGGAGGCTCCCCTTCTTCGATCTTATGACTGTCATGGTTCTTGCTCGCCAGGCCCTGACTGCAGAGATTGTGAAGACCATTCGGGATATCATTGCCCTGAACCCTCTGTACAGGTCAGTGTCTGCAGGGCTGGGTAGGACAGGCACTGCCACTCTGTGACAGCTCCTTCACCCCGGTGCACCACACTGCACACTGGCCAGAGCTAGCTGTCACTGAAGCCAGAGTATGTGTACGGGCCCTAGGGCAACACTAAGGCACTGGCACTGCACCCTACAGAGAATCCGTGCTGCAGATGATGCAGGCAGGCCAGCGTGTGGTGGACAACCCCATCTACTTGAGCGACATGGGTGCTGCACTCACTGGGGCTGAGTCCCATGAGCTGCAAGATGTGCTGGAAGAGACCAACGTGAGTGTGTGATCCACTGTTCTGAGCAGGCTAGCAACAGCGGCCTTATCCTCGGGCCTGTGCTCTATGTAGGGTGCCTGCTCCTGTGCCATCACCACTCTGGCTGTGGTGGACGCTGTTCACAGATACCCTGCTGTCCTCTGTTGTTTGCAGATCCTTAAGCGGCTCTATAAGGCCTTGTCTCTCTTGAAGAAGGAGTTCGAGCTGAGCAAGCTTCAGCAGCGTCTGGGGCGTGAGGTGACAGGAGGGGAGGGGAGGCGAAGGGGTGCATCCCGGCTCTAACACTTTCATTTCAGGAGCCTCTCTTTGAAACGGGCTGACTCAGCACCTTGTACTTGTTTTTTTTTTTTTTTGGTTTTTCGAGACAGGGTTTCTCTGTATAGCCCGGGCTGTCCTGGAACTCACTCTGTAGACCAGGCTGGCCTTGAACTCAGAAATCCGCCTGCCTCTGCCTCCCAAGTGCTGGGATTAAAGGCGTGCGCCACCACCGCCCGGCTTAGCGCCTTGTACTTGTACAGTCCTCCTGCCTCAGCCTCCAGTGTGGTGGGACAGTAGGCATGTGCTGTCTTTCATTTTTCCATAGCAAATCCTCCCTACTGAGGGCTATGCTGCAGCTGAGTGAACATAGATCACTCAGGCAAAATGGATCAGGAGGTTCAGGGCTATCCTCAGCTGTATAGGGAATTTTGAGGCCAGCCTGGGCATGATTTGGCTCAAACCAAAGACAAACAGAACACACGTTTAACTCTCATGTGTATTGGGTGTGTTTGTTTGGGCATTACAACAGTAGTCCAAACAAACTGCAAATCCTGCGTCAGGATGTCCTGTGGGAGCCCGCAGGGCAGAAGCCTGGGTCAGTGACTTGTGGCTCAGGGAGCATGTGTGAGGCCCTTCAGTTCCTAGCACTACTGTAGTTCTGGGCCAGGGGATTCTCTGGAGGGGCTGTGTCCTGCCCTCCCCACCCCACCCTGCCCAAGCTCCACCTGCCACAGGTAGAGGAGAAGATCAAGCAGACGCACAGGAAGTACCTGCTACAGGAGCAGCTGAAGATCATCAAGAAGGAGTTGGGGCTGGAGAAGGATGATAAAGATGCCATTGAGGAGAAGTTCCGGGAACGCCTCAGGGAGCTTGTGGTTCCCAAACACGTGATGGATGTGGTGGATGAGGAGCTGAGCAAGCTGGCCCTGCTGGACAACCACTCCTCTGAGTTCAAGTGCGTCCACCTCTGCCTGCTATCCCCCAAGTCCCTGGCTTGGTCGTGTTCCTATGTAGGCTGCTGGGAATGGGGAAGGCCTCTGGGTCCAGGCCAGGGATGTAAGTCCCTGTGGGGATGTCGGCTGCCTGTCCTGCCCTCAGGCTTTGCCTACAGCAGCCCAGGAAGCAAGTATGTGGTGGGTCCATGAAGTCTGTGAGCACACAAGCCTAGCACTCCGGTGTAGCCTGGGCATCATGTCTAGACTACAGTTTCTTTTCCCTTGGTTCTAGCTATTGCTTTCCTCCTGCTCAGGGACCCTGTGGTGACTCTGACTTGGACACTCCAGGCTAACTGGTGTCGGGATCCTTAGTTCAGTTCATTCAGACAACTCCCACCGAGTTGAAATCCTGACCAGAGGATGCTCTGTGACCCTGGAATTTAGCCTTCCATCTGTGTTGCTGTGGCACCTGGCCTCCCTCAGTGACTACTTCTCAAAGGTCCCTGCCAGGGCACTACTGGTGTCCATGGCTTGGTGACTAGCCAGGGCAGCCTCAGATTGCAGCAGGCCTGACCTCAGTTTCTTCCCTGAGCCATACTTATCTACCCCAAAACTCCTCTTGGTGGGGGCAGGTCACTCACTTACCCTGGGATATCATATCCGGGTTCATTGATGTGGCCCCTGCCTGGGTGCCTGTGCAACCCTCACTCAGCCTCACTAGGAGCCTCTGGTCACAGTTCCTTGTCCCTGTAGTGTCACTCGCAACTACCTGGACTGGCTGACTTCCATCCCATGGGGCCGGCAGAGCGATGAGAACTTGGACTTGGCTCGGGCCCAGGCTGTACTGGAGGAGGACCACTACGGCATGGAGGATGTGAAGAAGCGGGTCCTGGTGAGGCCCATGGCATGTGCACAGCCACACTGCCCACGGCAGGCTGCCTCCTTTTGTCCTTACTCCTCCCAGTGGAGAACCAGTCAGCTATCCGCTGGGGCTCACGATATCCCTGGTGGATGAGTGGCAGAAGCCTAGTGTACTGGGTGGGTGCTGTTGTGACAAGTACGCTGTGGGCCAGGCTGTGGAAGAGGGGCCCCTAATGTGATTGACACCCCGACTCCAGCCTGTCTGACTTCAGCCCAGGGCCCTACAGCCGCAGCTCCAATCAGCCCAGTCTTTATGACCCCTTAAAGCTGCTGGATGGTAGCCCTTGGTCTTTGCTTGGGGGTGGGGGCTGGGGGGTTAGGGGTGTCTGCGTCCTATGTACTGAGCCATCTTGGCATCCACAGGAGTTCATTGCAGTCAGCCAGCTCCGAGGCTCCACACAAGGCAAGATCCTCTGCTTCCACGGCCCACCCGGTGTGGGCAAGACCAGCATTGCACGCTCCATTGCCCGTGCCCTCGGTCGCGAATACTTCCGTTTCAGTGTTGGCGGCATGACAGATGTGGCAGAAATCAAGGGGCACAGGTAGGTAGGCTGGCCCTACGACCCGTCTGACTGGGCAAACACAGTGTGACCCAGTCTACAACCCTGCTCCTGTTCTCTTCAGGAAGATTGGGGTTTGAACTGGGTAGAGTAGAGTATGCCAGGCCTGGGTGTCCACATGGGAGGGTGGGACAAGGAGGTACACTAGTTGTGGGTCAGCTTGGACTTTGTTTTGATTCTTGAGACTTGTTATGTAGCCTTTGCTATCATGGAATGCCCTAAGTAGACCGGTTTGGCCTTGAATTCAGAGATCCTCCTGCCTCTTTCTCCTAAGTGTGGGATTAAAAACCTGACTGGTTTTGTTTTGAAGTGCATTCCCTAAACACACAGCTAGTGTGGGATCCTGGATGTGAGGAGTAGTCAGCTGCAGGAGTGTGGAGGCATGGGAGCCTGGCAGGCTTTGAGTTGAGCACAGAGACCATGCTCATCCGAGTGGCTGACAGCAGACACAGATGGCCTTTCTTAGGCCTGTGGTTGTTCCAGGTCCCAGTGTGGCTAAGAGAAGCAGGGGGAATCAGGCTCTGTAGACCGAGGCAGGCACACTGTGCTGAGGGCTGCCTGGCTGCTAAGGTCGTCCTGTAACTCCTAGCACTCCAGGAACTGAGCCATTCACTAGCCCAGCACTGAGGGCTAGGAGGCTCAGGACTCGGGGGTCATCCTTGGCTACGCCTTGTGCTCTAGAGTTCTAAGCCCACCTGGACTACTCAAGACCCTGCTTGGAGAAATGAAAGGATCTTGTCAAAAGAGCAAAGCCCTCCATGTCTCCCACCCCCTCTAAACCCAGCAGCCTCCCCTTCACTCTGCCCAGTAACATGGACTTTCTTGCTGCTCCCCTAACTGGCTGCTCTCCGTCCACTCGGTTTCCTCAAGCCCTGTTCCAGCCTTGTTTTCTCTGTACCTCTCCTGTCATCTTTCAGGCTACCCCTGTTCCCAAGCTTAGGTTAGGTCCTTGTTCATCCCTTACTCCTTCCTGCTGTCCGCCCTACTGAGCCGGGGTCTGAGTGTGGGCCCATGCCTCTGTGAAGATTCAGCCAGGCCAACCCCTACCTCTTAGTGCATAGGGAAGTGAGGTGGGCATGACTGCAGACTGTGTGGCTAAGTGCTAGCTGGAAGAGAGCATTGGGTAACCTGTGTGAGGCCAGAACTGCTTCCAAATGGGCCATGTGGTGTGCTGTGGGCCTGTGTCCAGCAAACTGACCCACACTGAGTGTTGCCTCCAACAGGCGTACGTACGTGGGGGCCATGCCTGGAAAGATCATCCAGTGTCTGAAGAAGACCAAGACAGAGAACCCACTAGTGCTGATTGATGAGGTAGGGCAGGCTCTGGGGACAGGAGGGACAGGTCACTGAACAGCTTATCCTGTAGTTGGGAGCCAGGCATAGTCTCATGGCGCCTGCCTTTCCCAACTCAGGTGGACAAGATTGGCCGAGGCTACCAAGGGGACCCGTCGTCAGCACTGCTGGAGTTGCTGGACCCCGAGCAGAATGCCAACTTTCTGGACCACTACCTGGATGTGCCAGTGGACCTGTCCAAGGTGAGTGCTGACTCATGCGGCCAGGTACTAGTCCTATGGGAGACAGGACACCCAGCTTCCAGCATCCTGTGCCCACTTGTCACCCAGGTGCTATTCATCTGCACTGCCAATGTCACCGACACCATCCCAGAGCCGCTGAGGGACCGCATGGAGATGATCAATGTGTCAGGCTATGTAGCACAGGAGAAGCTGGCCATCGCAGAGGTGTGTGGGGTCCTGTGGGGTGGAGGGACACAAGATCAGGCTTGCCTCCCACAATAGTCCCGAGTGCCTGGCAGGTGATGTCTCAGGTGAGCACAGCCTGGGTTGATGCTTGGGGCCTGTGGCATAGGAGTCAGCCTGCTCCTCTGTGCTTCTGAGAGGGCGGGCTGAGCTGCTGTAGGGTACGAGGAGATTGGGACCCCAGAGCACCAGGAACAGTGTGGTGGGTGGGAACAAGGGGCGTTGCTGACAACTGCTCCCCACAGCGGTACCTGGTGCCACAGGCCCGCACCCTGTGTGGCCTGGATGAGAGCAAGGCCCAACTGTCAGCAGCAGTGCTCACTCTGCTCATCAAACAATACTGCAGGGAGAGCGGCGTGCGCAACCTGCAGAAACAGGTGGAGAAGGTGAGCCTGCCCTCAGGCCTACCCACCACAGGGCGCATGCCCCTGCCCAGCAGATCCCCACTTACACCCATCCACTGCAGGTGCTGCGCAAGGCTGCATACAAGATTGTAAGTGGGGAGGCCCAGACAGTGCAGGTGACGCCTGAGAACCTGCAAGACTTTGTAGGGAAGCCAGTGTTCACAGTGGAGCGCATGTACGAAGTCACACCTCCTGGCGTGGTCATGGGTTTGGCCTGGACTGCCATGGGTGAGCATAGCACCCTACCCTGTGCCCATTATTTTTGCCTGGCCAGCTGGCTGCTGCAAATGTAAATAAAGATGGTGGCCGGATTGATAATGCAGGCTACCAGTAAAAACTCCTAGCTCTGGTAGCTTGCATTAAGTGCAGGATTGGGAGGGAACAAATTCAGCCTTCACCTTCCAGGAGGCTCCACATTGTTTGTGGAGACGTCTTTAAGGCGGCCACAGCCTAGTGGCAGAAAGGAGGACAAGGATGGCAGCCTAGAGGTGACAGGTCAGCTGGGAGATGTGATGAAAGAGAGTGCCCGAATAGCCTACACCTTCGCTCGTGCCTTCCTGATGGAGCAGGACCCTGAAAATGACTTCCTGGTCACCTCACACATCCATCTGCATGTGCCTGAGGTAGGCCCCTGTCAGTCACCCCCATGTCACCCCACCAGCTCAGCAGCTCACCACTGCCTCTCCCTGCAGGGCGCTACCCCCAAGGATGGTCCTAGCGCAGGTTGCACCATTGTCACTGCACTGCTGTCCCTGGCTCTGGGGCAGCCAGTGTTGCAGAACCTGGCCATGACTGGAGAGGTCTCCCTCACTGGCAAAGTGTTGCCTGTGGGTGGCATCAAGGAGAAGACCATTGCAGTGAGTGCCTGCTGCCTATACCTCTGGCCACCTCAGGGTGGAGAGAGCCCAGCTGACACATCTTTCCACAGGCTAAGCGTGCAGGTGTGACCTGCATAATTCTTCCTGCTGAGAACAGAAAGGACTTCTCGGACCTGGCTCCCTTCATCACAGAGGGCCTGGAAGTTCACTTCGTGGAACACTACCGTGACATCTTCCGAATTGCCTTCCCCCCGCGCGAGCACCGGGAGGCGCTGGCTGTGGAGAGATGACACGGGTGCCTGAGACTAAATAATCATGGTGTGGCAGAGCCACGAGCACAGCTGTAGAATCATGAATAAAGAAAGCCTTTCCAAAAACCCTGAGCCTCAGTCTCTGCAGCTGCCGTGAGCACACATATAACACACAAACTATAGGAACGAGCGTCTTTTATTGGGGGAGGGTTCATCAATCCTTCTTGGCCGCCGCCTTCCTCATGGCTGCCAACACGTTGCTCAGCTCCTCCCGCTTTCTCTTGGCGCGGATGTGCGTGCCCACCTGTGAGGAGTCGTAAGCAGTCACCTCATGGCCATCGCCATCAGTCACACCCCCACCCATGTTCAAGCCGCAGGTTGCCTACCCTCTTCTTGATGAACTTGAGCGCGCGCTTGTCCTTGGACACTTTGAGCAACTCCATGGCGCGGCGCTCGTAGGGCGCGAAGCCGCACACCTCCCGGATCATGTCCCGCACGAACTTGGTGTGCTTGGTGAGGCGCTGCAAGAACACAGCCCCGAGAGGTCACGAACCCCAGAAGAAGCATTACAGATGGGGCAGAATGCAACAGCCCATACCCTGCCTCCCACTCCCACACGCCCAATCAACGATGGGGCTCACGAATCACTCAGACCCTTACATTCCAACAACCCTCTACGCGCCGTCAATATCCCTAACCCCATCTCTGCCGAAGCAGTCGCATCCCGGCACTCACCCCGCGGCGCCGGCTGTGTCTCGGCTTGCTGACGTTCTTCGTTACTTTGTGGCCCTTGTTGAGGCCCACGGCCATAGGGTAGCGCAAGGCCATAGCTGCGGGCAATGGGGACAAGACAGCGGCTAAAACACGGTACCTCGGCCCACGGCCGCCCGCCCGCCCGCCCGCCGGGACGCCCCGCGGGGCCGGGAGGCCTGATGGCGGCAGATGAGCCCCAACGAAAACCACTTACCTGCTACTCTCCGATGGCGACCAGAACAGGAAGAACGGCGCCGCGCAGAATCCTGGGATATATGCCGCTCGTTGGCCTCTCGGGCCAGAGAGACAAGCGCACTACGGGCGACCTCTGGTGGCCGGAGGTTCTACGGCACGTGAGCCTGTGCAGTCACGCTCGTGGCTGGGGACTCTTCCCTCAGGTTAGGAATTCGAATCCCGCCTCTCACTATTGTTCTCACTGTTGAAGTAACTTAATCTCTGACAATAAAAGTCCTTTTGAGGAGAGGAGGCGCTGTACACATGGCTCAAAGCCTAAGAGGATTCACTGTGTGCTCTTCCAGCGCTCCCAAGTTCAATTCCCAGCAACCACATAGTGGCTCACAACCATCTATAATGAAATCCGGTTCCCTCTTCTTGCCTGCTGGCATACATGCAGGCAGACCGCTTTATACATACTAACTAAATAAACAAATTATTTTTAAAAAGTGTTTGGTTTTTGTTTGTTTGTGTTTTTTATAGCCTGGCGGTGGTGCACGCCTTTGATCCCTGCACTCAGGAAACAGAGGTAGACAGATCTCTCAGTTCCAAGGCCAGCCTAGTCTACAGAGGATAGTCAGGGAAACCTACAACAGAGAAACCTGGTCTCAAGAACAATTTTTTTTTTTTTTTTTTTTTTTTTAACTCTTGGGCTAGAGAGATGGCACAGAGGTTTAAGAGCACTTGATTTACTTCCTGGGTTCAAATCTAAGTACAACAATGGTTCTAAAACATATGTAACTCGTTTCCTGGGCCTTCTTCCCATGCCATCTTTTGACCTCCGTGGACAACATGCATGCACGTGGTGCACTGATATAAGTGCAGGCGAAAAAGCAAACAAATAAATGTAATTTTAAAAATTAAAAAAATATATGATTTTCGTGTATAAGTGTTTTGTCGGGCTGGAGAGATGGCTCACCGGTTAAGAGCACTGAATGCTCTTCCAGAGGTCCTGAGTTCAATTCCCAGCAACCACATGGTGGCTCACAACCATCTGTAATGGGATCTGATGCCCTCTTCTGGTGTGTCTGAAGACAGCAGCAGTGTACTCACATACATAAAATAAATTAAAAAAAAATTCTAAAAAAAAAAAATAAGTGTTTTGTCTGCATGTGTGTCTGTCCATCACTTGGGTGCGGGGACTCAAACCTGGTCTGTTGTTACATTAGCAAGTGCTAAGCCAGACCCCCAACTGCTGCGATTTTAAAAAACATTTATTTAGGGGTTGGGAGTGTTAGGGTAAAAAAATTGAAAACATCTTGAGACACAGAGCAAGGAATTCATGGTCAGCAGAGGCCACTAACAACTTGTTAAAATTAGCCATAATAATAATAATTTTGAGCCTCTTCAGGGGCAGAGTGACCAAAAATGAAAAAGAAGCCAGGACGCAAAGGCATACAAGTCTAAACAAGAAAATGAGTAATGGGTCATCTGGTACTCTTGAGTCCAAAGATTCATGGTCAAAAATAACTGGTCTATGCAAATTGATGATGTTTAAAATATCCAATTATGTGTAACCGCGCCAAATCTCCCTGCTCTTCCCACCCCCTACCTATAAAAGTTCCCAACTTCCTGGGGTCTTCGTCGAATCCCCTGTCTCCTGCGTGAGATATGATTCGAACCGAGGGGCCCCTCGATATTAAAAAACTACCTTTTGCAATTGCATCGAGATAGTCTCGTGCGTCCTTGGGTGGTGAGCCTATTCCCATATCAGCATGAGGGACTCCCCCTTGTGAGGCCCTTTCAGGAGAAGCACGAGCCACCACGAACTTGCAGAGGTCAGAGGTTAGTTTACGGGCCTCAGTTCGCTTTTCTCATGGAGGCTTCTGGATCGAACAGATCAATAGATCTGTCACTACAGATCTGCCCGGATCTACAGAATAATCCTCAGGAACTAAGATTTGAGTTTCGTTGAAGGAGTTTCGCGTCCCCAGGTGTCCTTGGCTTGTAACAGTGGGGTAAAGAGGAATGCAAGTTATCTAGAATCCGTAGGCTGTGCCCCTCACTCCTCTCCTTCCTCGCTTTTTTTTTTTTCTTTTTTCTGTGAGCTATAGTCTTGTGAAGCCCAGGCTATCTCAAACATATGACCTTCTTGATAAAGACAGGCGTGTACCACACCCATCTTATGCAGATCAAGTGCCTGAGCAGCAGAGCTGTACCCCCAGCCTCATCTCTTGCCTCAGCTTTCCACACTCCACCCTCTGTCAGCCTGAGGAATTTGAACAGTAAAGTACAAACGAGAACCCAACTCTCATTACAAAGCAGGGCATGAGCCGGGCAGTGGTGGCGCACGCCTTTAATTCCAGCACTTGGGAGGCAGAGGCAGGCGGATTTCTGAGTTCAAGGCCAGCCTGGTCTACAGAGTGAGTTCCAGGACAGCCAGGGCTACACAGAGAAACCCTGTCTCGAAAAACCTAAAAAAAAAAAAAAAAAACCAAAAACAAAACAAACAAAAAAAAAAAACAAAGCAGGGCATGGGTGTACCAGGCTGAAGTACTCTGGAGTGTGCAGAGGGCAAAACTAGGCAGGAGAGCAAGCACTAAGACCAGAGTGGAAGGGGCCAACACAGATAGGGGGGGTCTGTGGATAACATCACCCTGGGGTGAAGCCAAGGTCCTCATGGGGAGCCTCAGCCTGTTTGCCAAGAGGGTCCAACCTGGTACCCTAGGGTGGCTGAGCTGAGGATCAGGCCTGAGAGGAGTCCAAGGAGGGCAGGAATCGGGCCTAGAACACAGTAGAGGAAACCTGAGCAGGAGCCGGGGCGAGGGAAAGATGGGCAGGGGCGGGGCCTAGAACACAGGAGGGAGGAGAAAATTGAGGCGGATCCGAGGACGGTGCCAACCAGGGTAGGGGCGGTGCCTTTTACACAAGAGGGATGGGAAACTTGAGCAGGACCTGAGGTCCAGAACAAGGTTGTGTGGAGGGGGGTGTGTGTGGCCGGTAGAACACCGCAGGGGCGGGACTTGAACACCGGAGGTAGGCTAAACTTGAACGGGAGCTGAGGGCAGAGACCAAGTTGGGCAGGGGCGGGGCCTCGTATCCAAAAGGCAGGCCTCTTGCCCATGGAGAGTAGGTATTGCTGGACGCCCAAGACGCCATCCTCCATTTGCAGGTACACAGAGTATTTGGCTGAATCTCCGCCCTTGCTGTTTCTGACTATTCATCTGGGATTCTGTTAGCAAGCACAAACTGCAAAGTATATTCCTGCTGATGTTTAGCCGGGGAAGAAACAAGCTTAGGGAGGTCTTCAACAATCACAAGGAAGTGCTCTCGAGTTCTCCCCACTCCTCCCCACTAACACGTCTTCTACCCCATCCCAAGCCTGCACGCACACACTGCGTCAAACGGCACACAGGGAAGCTTGCCTTCAGTGTGAGGGCCTTGGTGGAGACAGGAACACTAGATGGTGGTCCAGTGGGACACTGGATGTCCTGCTGCCAGCATCCTACCCTCCTCAGACCACTCACTCTGGTCATTCTGGCAGTGGGAAGGGACAAAGCCCTGGGCCTCTGGGGCTGTTAAAGTGCCCTCCAGGGACCAGTCCGAACTGCTCAGTCTGCTCAGCTTTGTCCCAGGGTCTGTGCACTGGCTGTGTTCTCTGCTTGGGTGCTCTCCCTAAAACTTAATTCTTTCAAATCTTAGGTCCAAAGATAAACTTTCTAAGTACTTCTGCCAATTCACTTGCTACCTTGACATGTTCTAGACTCCTCCCACCCATTTTTTCTTAGTCATGAGGGTTTTTTTTTTTTTTTTTTTTTTTTTTTAAAGTTCTGAGTGAAAAAAGAGAAAGTGTCACCATAGAGTTTTAAGTCATGAAGGAACACTGGACACATCTGTAAAAGCAAGACTGAGGAGGCCATGTGAGTTCCAGGCCAATCTCATACACAGAATAAGATCTTTGTGTAAAAAAACCACAAAGCTGGGTGGTGGAGGCACGTACTTTAATACCAACACTTGAGAGGCAGATGCAGACAGAACTGTGAATTTGAGGCCAGCCTGGTCCACAGAGTGAGTTCCAGGATAGCCAGGACTGTTAAACGGAGAAAACCTTGCCTGAAAACAAACAAGCAAAACAAACCCAACCCAACACGAAAATAAATAATACGTAAATTTGTGGGGGGTCTTCTGTGTGGTTGAATCAGAATGATTCAAGCCTGTAGGGATACAGGCCCTTCTATGTGAATGCTTGGTTCCCAGTTGGTAGGACTGTTTGGGAGGGATTGTGAGCACAGGTTTACTGGGGCAGGGGGTGACACTGGTATGGACTTTAAGGTTTCAAAAGCCCACACAATACCCTATAGTGCCTTTCTGCCTCATGCTTATGGACCAGAATGTAAGCTCTCAGCTGTTGATCCCGTGCCATCCCTACTTGCCTGCTGTCATGCTCCATGTTATGATGGTCATGGACCTCTGAAACTGTAAGCAGTAAACTTTTCCTTCTATTGAGTTGCCTTGGCCATGGTGCGGACAACAGGTCTCCATGGAGCACTTATCTGCTCAGGCCTCACCTCGCAGCAGAACAGGGATCTACATGATCGTCACCTCATTGCCCCCTTTGTATGGTTGGCCGCTAACCCCTCCTGCCTCACCTCTTACCCCAGTGTAGCTCCTCGTACTCCAGACCACCCACCGTCAACCCGTTATCACATGACCGCAAGAATCCTACCGGGCAAGGACCCTCTAGAGCCCCGGCCTTGCCAAGTCAACAACTCCATCCTACAGGCCAGGCCATCTGCAGCCAATCCACGCCTCCTACGTTAAAGCCACACCCCTAACCGCTCACGTGAACGAAAGACCCGCCTTTCTGGAACAATCCAGCTCTGCAGTTGCCATGGTAACCATCTCTTAGGCTTGCTTCACCTCAGGAACACTCAATTCTCCGTGCGGGCGCGGGGAATCCTACCAGTGTCTTTCGAGGGCTCTTTTCTGTAGTTCCTCCAGACTACATTTCCCAGGAGCCTTCGCGGCCTAGGCCTTCTTTGGTCTTCCACCTAGTACATTTCCCAGAAAGGACTGCAGCAGCTACAGGCCTCGACATACAGAGTGTAACGCTATTGCCGCTCCCGGTGTCCATTGCGGCTGACAGCGACCACTACATTTCCCAGGAGTCTCAGCAGCGATACCAACCGGAAGCGGCGGGCGAATTGCTTGTCCTTGCGCGGCGAGTGAAGCGAGAGAGGGACGATGGTGGCTCGTGTGTGGTCGCTAATGAGGTGCGTGGAGAATCGTGGAGGCCCTGAGAAAGTTCACTGCTGTAGGCACCTGTGCCTCGTTCCTTGGTGTCCTGCGACTGCTCACTTCTGGTTGTGTCTGAACCTTTCTCACGGTCTATGTAGGGAAACTGGCTTGCTGGCAAAGCTAACTGGATCGCCTCCCTCCCAGCCAGCCCTTATCACCAACTGCCTCAGTTTACTCTTCTGTGCAATTGAGATGCGTAGGGAATCCTGCCCTTCGCCTCTCTCCGGAGTTACTTGAGTAATTTGCGAGGAAACTCCGCCAGACACCCTGGAAGGATTTGCGACAGGGATCATAAGTGTCCACTATCCTGTGCTCTGCAGGGTTTCGATTGAAGTCTTCCTTTAAGACTCGGTTTACTACTAAAAGTCATGTCACAAAGGCAAATGAAACGATCCTTTTCCCTGGGCTCCCAGCGTGTCTCCTGGTAAACTGTCAGATCTCTGGAGACCCCGGCCCCTCAGCGTCTCCCTTCCTGTATTCCCGCAGGTTCCTCATCAAGGGAAGTGTAGCTGGAGGAGCAGTCTACCTTGTTTATGACCAGGAGCTGCTGGGGCCTAGTGACAAGAGCGAGGCTGCCCTGCGGAAGGCCGAGGAGGTTGTGCCACCAGCAATGTACCAGTTCAGCCAATATGTGTGCCAGCAGACGGGTCTGGAGATGCCACAGGTACCTTGGCTGGGAGTGGGTAGCCTGCAGGTTGCTTCTGTGAGTCTTTGGGGCCTCCTCCACCCCTGCTTGGTGGAGTTTTGTGTTTCTGGGTTTGGGAGACAAGGCTGTGACCTGTCCCCACGTACCAGCCTCTGTGTTCCTTTCTTCCCAGCTCCCAACCCCTCCAAAGATTAACTTTCCGAACTTCCGTGATTCTTGGAACTCAGGTAGGCCCCTATGCCCCTGCTTAGGGGATGCCGAGGCACCCCATCCTCTCTCCCAGCCCTGTTTACCTCATTGTTCCTTTCCACTCCTCCATGTTTGCCTGTTTGTGTACCTGTATGTCACTTATGGAACTAAGAAAGAACTGAGTGTGGTGGCCCATGCCTGTGACTTTGGCATTTGCAAGGCTGAGACAGGAAGATTGTGGGTTCAAGGCCATCTTGATCTACAACCAGAACTACACAGAGAAACCCTTTCTCAAAAACAGGAAAAACAACAAAATATCAAAAAACCCGAAGGGGTTGGGGTTGTAGATCAGTGGTAAAGTTTTTTCCTAGCATGATAAAGCTCTGGGTCCCATCCCCAGCACCCTATAAATCAGGCACGGTGTTTGTAGGTCTATCATCCCAGCACTCAGAGAGTGCAGGCAAGAGGATGAAGGAATTCAAGGTCATCTTTGACTACATAGGGAATTCTGGGCCATATGGGATGTATGAGACCTTGTCTCCAAAGAAAAGCTGGATGTTCCACATGTCTATAATCTCAGCACTGGGAAGAGCTGAGGCAGAAGGATTGAAAGTTTGAGGATAACCTTAGACTATATTGAGATGAAACCTGGTTTTAAAACAGGGTATAGAGAAGGGGTCGCAGTTTAGACAAACACTGGAGGAAGGGCTAGTCCCACTCCTGCTCCAGTTACTGCTCTTTGGCTCTCCAGAGGTTGGCTGAGAGTGGCTCTGGCAAGGTGGGGCCCTCACTGGCACCTGTGCACTGTCTCTGCAGGCATCATCTCAGTCATGGCAGCCTTGTCCGTGGCCCCCTCCAAAGCCCGAGAATACTCCAAGGAGGGCTGGGAATACGTCAAAGAACACACCAAGTAATGGATGCCATCTGCCCCAGCATTCTGGGGGTCAAGACCAGGATGCCACAGACATCCCAGTGGGGACCTCACTCTGAGGGCAGCTTCCAGTATTGCTGGCCCAATAAAGGACTTGGGAATGGTCCCCAACTGTTGTTCTGGTGGGAGGATGTACAGTGGGTCCTGGCTCCTGCAGGCTTTGCTTTATAGGAGTAGTCCTGGCCAACAGGAATCTCTATGTTCCAGATGTAATGTTTGGAGCCCAGAAAGGTTTTTGTTTTGTTTTTTAACCTTTAAAAACTTTGTGTGTCTTGGGGTTTGTATTGCTGTGATAAAAAAACAAAAACACCAAAAACCAAAAAAAAAAAAAAAAAAAAAAAAAAACCCCACAAAACCATGACCAAAAGCAGCTTGGATAGATAGGAAAGGGTTTATTTCAGCTTGTTACTCTCAGGTCATTCTCTATCACTAAGGGAAGTCAGGGCAGGAACCTGGAGGCAGGACTGAAGCAGAGGCCATGGAAAATTAGTTTATAGGCTTGCTCTCCATAGTTGGCTCAGCCTACTTACCCATAGTGGTACTCTGTGCTTCAAACATCTATCATCTATCAAGAAAATGCTCCACAGCCCAATCTGACCGAGGCATTTTCTCAATTTAGTGCTTGTGTGTATGCTTGTACATATACACTGGCACTGTTCCGTTGTGAGCTCCCTGTAATGGGTGCTAGGATCTGAACAGCCATGGAGCCTGTAGAATGGAGCAGGTACTGTGGGGAGGGGGAGCCTGGACTTGGCAATGCCCTTAATAGGGGCTTCATTTCCAGTGGACCAGTTCTTTTTGACAGTCCCATTGCCCAAACTAGTCACAGCTATTCAGGACTCCCAGCCTTGCCCCCTGAAGGTCCTTTTTCCCAGGGACCCTGCCCCACCATTCCTGTCCCATGTTGAACCAGTTGTCTAAGGCCTGAAAGTTCCCTCCACTCCATTGGTAGTATCTCAGAAGGCTGTGACTGGCAGCCATGCCCATAAGAGGCTGGAGCCATGGAAAATAGAGGAGGCCATGAGGGAGGACTCCTAGCCTCTGCCACATGGAATTCTGCAGCTTGTTATGTGACCACATCCAAGAGGATATACACCACCTTAGGAAAGGGGCCATTATTCATACCCAGAGGCTGGGTGGCTGGCTGGACACAGGACTGTCTTGTCCTAGGTCCACTCTGGGCAGCAGGAGGCATCTAGCATTGGGCTTATCGGATCACATTAAGTCCAGAAAAGCTGCTGACAAGTGTCTTAAGCTCTAAAACCAGGGGCTGTCTCTGCCTGGGACCCAGAGTCCTATGTATGGCCTGCACCTCTATCCTCTACTTGTCTCTGGCCCTCTCTGCACCTTCCTCAGCAACCCAACCTCAGTACCACACCACAGGTGTGCTGTCAGACAGTAAGGAACAGGGCTGGTCCCAAGCCTGAGCTCACTTATGTCAGACTGAGGCAGCCAAGTCACACAGAATTGAATAGGTACCACCTCTAGCTGCCTGTAGAGTGCCACTTTCCTCATGGGAATGAGAGGCTAAGGTTGAAGGTTTGAAGTAAAGGGCACATGAACAGAAACACCTTTATTACAAAAAAAAAAAAAAAAAAAAAAACAGGAACAAAAATGAAAACAAATTCACATCATAACAAGCTACAATATGGCAGCAGATTAAAAAAAAAATCCTTTGTACAATGGTGGGAGGGGAGTCCTGATGGGACTTAGAGGTCATGGTTGGGTGGCTTATATGCTCAGTAGCGGCGGGTGAAGCGGGCATCACTGGGTCTGCTGCCCCGGCTCTGTCCTCCGAAGCCTGCTTGCATCCCTCCACGTGGGATCACGTGGCCACGAGAAGCTCCTCCAGGGGCAAAACTGCCTCGCCTAAGGAGAAGCAGAGGACTGTTAGGTCAGTGGTCCCCAATCAACCACTGTAGAACAACACTGCCACTGCTTGGTTGGCAGTGTGGCACTCACCCTGACATGCCACCACGGTTCATCATGTGACCAGGCCCTGAGTGGCCAGACATGCTCCTCTCACCACCTGCAGAACAAGACAAAAGACCAAATGGGCAGTTTGGCAGGTCTGGAGTCAACAAGCCCCACTGGCTTCAGCCAGCTCTACCTCATCACAGCCCCAATCCCTCCTTAGCGAGAAGCCTTGGCTCCCACGGGGTCCTTACCTTGCCACCTCTTGTGATCACGCTCCATCATGCCTCCATCAGCTGTACCCTGCCATGCCCGGTCATCTTCAAGTCTCCGGCCATGCTCCCCCCAGTCACGCCTGCCCCTTGGAAAGAGATACCTCTGACCTGTGCTGCCACAGCATGGCCTCTGCAGACAGTGTAGCTGGGGGAGGCTCAGGTTACACCAGGCAGGCTGACAGTCACCCCACCACTACCACCACCACCACCAGGTCTTAGGGATACAAACCTGGGAGGAGGGGGCAGCCCCCGGCCTTCACTCAGTCTCTTGTTCGAGCCATAGCCCCAGCCATCTCGAGAGTCCCGGCCATGGCGTTCAGGTCCTCCATGGCGCTCAGGGTAATGCTAGAACAAGAGAAATGGGGGAGGTCAGTATCGTCCCTGATCCCCAGGTGAGAAAATAGAGAATAATCCGTGTTTCACAGGTACCAACCTAGGGGGCTACTGTCACAGTGCCCTCCTTCATGAAGGGTCAAGTTTACAAGGCTCCATACAGGAGCCCGGCCTGTGCACAGCACCCTTGCTTCAGGAGAAGACTGAGCACACTGACACCCACCTCCCCAACATGAACTTGTATGGTACAAGGCCTCACTCTATAGCCCAGGCTGTCCTTGATGTCTCAGTTATGCTCGGCTCAAATCCTGGACTTGAGACCCTGCTTCAAGGCCAAGGCAGGAAAAGATCTGAGACACTAAGTGAAGCCCAGCTTCCCAAGCTGCTGGGCCATAAAACAGTCCCTGGAGCTCTGGGCCAGCTCTAGCTCCCTTCCTAGCCCTCAGCCAGACACTGTCACATGCCCTCCCAAGGGAACAAACACATTGGGGGAAGGACCACTGCTAATGCCCAACTGCCACAGAGACAAACAACAGCTGTTTGATGTCAAGGAAGGCCACAGCAGTGAGGGACAGGAGACCCCTGGTGCCGACCTTGGTGTAGGATGGTAGTTGAGAGGCAGTAAGGATAGCACAGTGCAGTGAGGACTTGACGCAGTGGGAAGGACCAGGAACCCTACAGATGCCAGGGGCCTTGGGTCACCCTCCCTAAGGAGCACTGCAGTGCACACAGGGCTGCAACCTCCCTACTGGATAGGATAGGGTGTGTGGGCAGGCAGTAGCCACCGTTGCCATTGTACGAAAGCTCAACAGTAGCACTGTGCTCCATGGCAGTCAATAGACAGGGGACCCATTCCATAGCTGAAGCAGCACTCTATGCTCACCTGTCCTTCTCTGTCTCCCATCATCGACCGTGAACCTTCTCTCCTAAAAAAGGTGGTTTCAGTGAGACCCAGATGGAGAGGGTTTGCATGCACACAGCCCTCCCAACATGGCCATGGGCCCACACCTATCCACAGAGTGGTTGGGATAGCGGCCTCTGTCTCTGTGGTCAAAGTCGTGAAAGCGGTCCTGGCGGCTGAAGTCTGAGTGGTAACGGTCATCCAGCGCAGCCCGCTTAGCTTCTGGCCAATAGGCATCATCTCGCCTGTGATGGGGCAGGAGGCAGAGATGTGACATCAGTGTTCAAGAGGCACCCTAGAGCTTGAACAAAGACAGCATGGCTCCAAGCCCTGACTAAACACTCCATCTATGCTTCAGTGCCATTGTAGTGCTGAGTGTCTGGTTTTTCACAAGGCTCCTGCTACCCTGAGCTGACACACGGCATTTCTCACACACTGATCGTCATAGCAGGCCCCGAGTAAGGTGAGTGTAACACAGTCTGATATCGGGCCCTGCCACATTCCAGCACAGATCTAGTACTCTGACACAGGGTCTGGTAGCCTGTATCTCTGACTGCTCACCGGCCATCCACTTCATAGGGCCTGCGCACAGCAGGCCGGCGCTCCTGTTCATAGCGCAGTTCCTGCTGACGCCGAAGCTCCTCTCGCTCTCGGTGAATGCGCTCTTGCTCACGCCTCCGCTCTTGTTCCACATGCATCCGCTCCCGTTCCAGCCGCTCCCTCTCCATGCGTTCACGCTCCAGGCGATGGCGGTGGAATGCCAGGCGCTCACGAGCAATCTCCAGGCGCTCTCGCTCCTCTCGCTCCCACTGGGCCTGCAGCCTCTGCTCCCTCTCACTGCGCTCCCGCTCCCGCTCCCTGTGTGAAGAGGCCCAGGTGAGGAAGACAAGTGAGGCAGAAGTCTTGCTGGGAGGAGGTGGGGGCACTCTAGGGACATTAAGGACAGAATCCTAGGTTAAAAACCAGAGGGAACACTTCACAGCAGGTGGGTCCCCAGCACTACAACCGTAGCCTCCTGTCTGCCCCTCCTTCCTTCCTTAAATAGGATTGGCATGACATCAACCTGGCAGCCACGCATGAAGTGGCTTCCTCAACCACTTACCCAGAATGGTGGGAACCAAGTGTGAGGTTTGGAGAGTATCTGCCCAGGTGCCCACTTTCAACACATACTCCTTGGAGCAAAAGTCATGTTAGGAACTACCTTTTGTCAGCCACACAGCACCAGTGCTGTGCCCAGCTAGGCAAACTATCCTTTCCCTGATCCTTCCTGGGTGAGTGAAGTCCCTTCTGGACATCCTTGGTCCCTTGCCTGTGCTGTTAACTTTCTGTGGTCTCTGAGGAGGGTGAATTACTGATGGCAACCATCTCAGCACAGAGCCCTGGACGTGCCTACATCCCAGGCAACACAGGCACACTCACCTCCGTGACTCTGAGTCTCTGGACTTTCGAGACTCTTTAACCTTGTCAAAGGACACAACAGACCGCTTCTCCCGGCTGGCCGACTTTCGGTCCTGACTTTTGGAGGTCTGGATCAGTAAACAGAAAGAGGATTAAAGCAGGAGGGATAGAGGGGCCTGGTACAGAGACAGTCACTGGCTGGAGGTGCTACTCACAGGAGAACCCAACAAAACACATAATGGGCTCAAGTGATGTTGACTAAAACCAGTCTTTCTCTCCTTGAGACAAGGTCTTGCCATTTAACCCTGAATGAACCATGTGGTCCTTCTGCGAGTGGGATAATTCAAAACTATTCTTCTATAAGCCCTTTCTATCTACATTGAAACTTTCTGGAGATGGTGTCTCGCTGCCTACCCTTAGTGGGTCTGCAGTGTGTGGCAATCCTCCTGTCTTAATTCCTCCATGTCAGCACAACCCTACATATATGCACCATTTCCTCAGGTAGATGTCTTCTGCTGAGACCAGCCCATCTCTGCCTAGGCCCACCCTTTACATTCTCACTTTCCAAGACCATAGGTAAAAGGTGGCCTCATTAAGATGAAGTACACATGAAAATGGCCAGAAATCGCTTCATCACTTAGTAGCGGACCATGCTTTGAGAACCTCGGATCACTATAATCATATGCCAACCCTAGCCTGCTTACTTTCCTCTGCTTCCTGTGGCTCCAAGGAACTTGGCAACCTGAAATACCTGTAGTCCTTTAGGAGCTTGGCATGTGGGAACCCCAGACTCATCTACTAAAGTGGTCAGGCCTAAGAGTTCAGAATCCACCCAGGTCAGCAGCTGTCCCAACAATGGGCTTCAAGGAGGCAGGGAAGCTAGGTAGCTAAGAGTTGCTATCAAAAGGAGCAGCAAGTTAGGCTGCTCTAGAAGCCATCCCACCTCTCTACATTCTAAAACACAGCAAGCTTCCCTCAAAGGCCACTGGCCAGGAATCCCTGGAGCACCAAGCATGTTGTAAGGGCTTACACTCACTCTTTCTTTAGACCCAGATGTCTTCACACTGATGACAGGCACTCCTTTGGACTTGTCCATCACCACAGTACGCTCAGTGCCACGGCTTCCTGTAAGCAGAGAGAAGAAATTAATTCAGCCAGCCACATAAGCAGCACCTTACAGGACAAGGGTATCATGGCTTACCTGACTTGGTCGTTCGTGAGCGCTCTGAAGGCCCAGGCTTCTGGTCATCTGCGTCCTTGCTCTTCTCTGTGTTGCCATCATCCATCTTCTTGACATCGTCTTTTCTGTCACCTTTCTCCTCCCTCTTTAGGTTTGCAGATCTAGAATCAAGTGACCCACAAGTCTCAGGGGGCAACAGCTACCCAGGACATGGGAATGGAGGAGACCCATCAAATAGTACATGGTAGTGGTCTGCAGGAGTACCTGTCACTAGTGCTGGCCTTCTCCTTCTTGCTGTCCCCATCTCGCCTGTCAGGTACTCTTTTGCCAGTGGGCTCACTTTTGGCCTGCAGGAGAGTCAAAAGCTAGTGCAGTCATGCACGGCACCACCACCGGCACCACTGCAGCAGGAGACCACCTACCTTCTCCACTGAGATCATCTTGCCATGCAGCTCAGTCTTGTGTAAATGGCTAATGCATTTTGTTGCCTCTTCAGCTGTGGACATAGTGACAAAGCCATAACAGCGAGCTCCAGGACTCCGGGCGTTCGTCACCACCTTAGCACCCACCACCTGAAGAAACCAGACTACCTCAGATCCAGATCCAGGTGCAGACCCAACAGCCACAGTGCAGCCATGGGAGAGGCTGCCTTGTTCTAGGTTCTTAAGGGGGGTTGAAATGTGTAATGCAAGGCTCTGCCACGCTCCTCTAACAAGGTTTAAACTGCTTGTGGGAGCAAAGTCACATTACAGGACTGAATCATGACAGTCACACAGCTACAAACCAGTGAAAACAGATGATAGTAACACAAATTAGTGATGTGACTGGTGGTAGCAGTGAGTCCTCTGTAGCTACCGATGGTCACAACCAACACCACATTGACTGCACACTGGAACCCCTGGCCCTGACAGAGAGCTCCAGTCTGGGTCCAGGACACAGATTTGTGCAGTGAGGTTCTCCCTGCTCACTCTTAGACACTGGCAGCTCACCTTCCCATATCTGCTAAAAAGATTCTTCAGATCCGTGGCTCTGGTTGTAGATGAAAGGCCACTAACCCAGAAATTCCTACCACAGCTGCTGCGACCTGTGCAAAGAGAAGTTTCAGTCAGAACCTTAAGGGCCACAGAACGGCCACCCCCAGCATGCTGGGGACATGTGCCTGGGACCCAAGGGAATGGCCAGGCCAAGAAAACCCTTCCATTGCTAGTGTTGACCTAGCCACAGAGGCCAGTAATATAACACTGAATACGGATCTCAGGACACCCTAGTAACCATACAGTTATCAACAGCTGAGTTGACCCCAGTCTAAGATGGCTTCTGCCCATGCAGCAGCCAGTGAGGGGTAGTTCGTATTCGTGCTGCCACCTTCTCAAAGCCCATGTTCATGTGCCTCCCTCCTCAGACACCGCATGGTTAAAACTGCAGGCCTGGGTCCATTACTTCCCAGCTTAGAAACTTTTTTTGAGACAGGGCCTTGCTAGGAAGCTCAGACTAGCCTGGAACTTGCCACCACCCCGCTACCTCTGCTCTCAAAAGCTGGGAGGAAGAGCATGAACCACCAGAGCCTGCTCAGTAAGTAACTTGCTTCAGTACTTACCTACTGAACCAAACTCAGAGAACATGTCTGCTCTTATGACCAAAGACTGTGAACACACTGAGGGCCCACGGGGTTAAAGGTGGTGCTGGGGTTGTGCATGTGTGTAGGGGAAACACTGACCATGATGAACTTGAGGCCCACCATACTCCAGGAGACTAGTGTCACCTCGAGGACCTACCCTTCTCCTCTCGGGAAAGCCTTTTTGTATCCGAGTCATCCTCCACAGAACTAGAGACAAGAGACAGTGTCATTCAAGGGGTTGCAGCAATAGGAGACAAACCCAGAGCTCTAAGGACCCGCCAAAGCTGCATACCTACCCGGCATTTAACTCTCAAAAAGGACACCCTGACAAACATGTTTTGGATATCTGACTTAACATTAAGATTTCATACCCACAGGAGTTAATTAAGTTTCTGCCGGGTTAAAAATAATTAAGAAGAATTAAAAAGCAAACAACTGTAGTAGGCTGAAGAGGGAGGGGAGGTTACAGAACCAGTGTAAAATAAATAAGAAATAAAACTGCCTGAAGGAGCTAGCTGGGCAGCGTGGCTGCTGACTGCAGGCTCTAACAGCTCATGTGTGTCCTAGTGACAATGAAAGGAGATAGCGTCTGGTCTAGGACTGAGAATCAACAAACCTCATTTTCTGATCAGCGCCCTCACTGGCTGAGGACTCTTTAGGAGCCGCAGGGACGTCATTACAAGCGTCAAAAGCAAACTTCTTCACGTCGTCTTTGCTATCTTGGGGCTCAGGGCTCAGGGCTGCCGTGGGCGCTTGCACCAGCTCCTGGCTGGTGGCCTCCGGGAGCTGGGCAGCCGTGCTACTCTGTTCAACTGGCTCCTCTAGCCCTACAGGCTCGCGGTCCATCCCAGTGCCTCCGCCAGGCGCCTCTGCTGGCTCCCTTTTCACTACTGCTAACGGGGCGTCTGCCTCGCTCCACTGACACCGAGTGCTTGGAGACTCAGACTTGCTGCTGCTGGCCAAAGCTAAATCTCCCTCCTCCTCCTGCTCCTCTTCCTGTTCTTCTTCCTCCTCTTCCTCTTCCTCTTCCGGGTGGCCGCAGCTCTCAAATAGGTCCTCTTCCTCCGCCAGCTTCCTGTCTGGCCCCACGCTACTCGTGGCCTGGGCAAAGGGCTGCTCCAGCTCCGAACCTTCTTCTTTTACTGGCTCAGATTTACAAGTTTCCCCCAAAATGTCGAGAATTTTCTCATTTTCTACGGATTTAACAGGAATAGAATGGCACAAGGTTTAATCACCAGGGAAATAAAGCAATCACAACTGCGGCTCGGGCGCTGCGGCCCTGCTCATACCGACAGAACTGCTGGCTACACAGAGATTGGAAAACCCGCTACACAGCGCCTGCACCCTACCTGCGCCCACGGCCATGGCGCCCCCAGCCTGAACTAAGGGCAGAGGCAAGCATCCCGGAGACTTCACCCCACAACCTTCTGAGTCTTGAGTCTTCGTTCTGTGCACTGTGACAATGTATGAATCAACTCTTCTCAATTCAGCTTGAGTCCAAGTGCGTAACTGAGTGCCTGGCCTTCATGCATCACTAATTGCCTGATGCTTTGCCTTCCTTACAGAGCAGTTAACGTGCGGAGCGCCGGGTCTTCTGGCATGTGAAGTTTGGCAGCCCAGAGGGACAGTGTTTGTTTGCGATTCTCTCTCAGAAGTGCACTCCTCTTCGGGGGGGATCCAGTCATGTCATGTTCATGTGGCATTCCCTATGCTACCTGCACTGCCTGTACCAACACCACATGGTGACATGCTACGGGTATCACAAGATCTGCTGGCAGCACAGAGCTCTGATCACTGGAGCACACAGGAATTCTGCGGATACTGTCACACCGCGCTTCTGTTTAAAGGCAGGAGACCGAAGTCTTCGCCATGTGGGCAGGATGCCGCACAGTTGCTGGCCACATACACAGATCTTGTGATACAGTTGGGTTTCCAATCTCTATGTCCTGGTGTGCTCTGGACTGTAAAGCTCTAGAGCAGTGCATGCTAGAGTGCGGCCACTGGTTAGCAAGAGCCTCCCCGCCGTGGGCAGGACCCACTGCTGAGCCCTGCATTGACAGTACCTGGCTCCAAAGACGCCTCTTCCATCTCCTGCAACAGAAAGCACAAGTAAGATGCTGCCTCAAGGCCCAGCCCCACTCCACCACCAACTTCTATGCAAACTAAAGGAGGCTGGTCACCAACTGAGATTTCAGGAGACAACCTGGACCCAGAGAGGAGGCCCTGCTTGAGCAAGGCAAGCTGCCCCAATGGCCTCAGCCTTACTCAGCCCTACAACTGCTGCTGACCCTGTTGCAGGTCACCCAGCAGTCCTCCTATTTCCCCATTGTAGTTCCCCTGGACTGAACTTGAAATCAGGAACATGGCTCTCATACATCTCCATGCCTGGCACAAACCTCTTGATATTTTCTTTTACCTGCAAAAGCCTCGAGCTGACTTTTTAAAAACCTGAGGCCAAGTAGAAATGGGCAATCACAGTTCTAACCCAGCACTCCCAATCTCTCTCAGTGATGACTCAGCTTCTCCCAGGAATCCTTGTCTTCCCAGCCGGGCTCTGTCTTGCCTAATGGTGTCTCTTTCAGGACTAGTGTGGGCCACATACCCTGGCTCCATGCTGCACAACAGACTTCCTATGCCCTTCAGGCTGCACGCAGAGTCTGGGCTTCTCCACACTGGCCACTTAGACTGTGTCTACTGCCCGCTAAGAACTACACATTCAAGGTATAAGGAGATCCTTGCACTCTCAATGCCTGTCAAGGACATGAACCTCTGTGCTCCAGGTATGAAATACAGGTGTCAGTGTTAGTGTCCTTCAAATAGGCCAGTGGATGATGGCCCAGAGTGACACAGGAAGGCCAAGAAGGCTGTGACAGTCACTCCTTCAGCTCTATTCCCTGGTGTTCAGGTCCCCACTGGAGACTGCAGGTAAACCTTGGGAGGCTGAGGGCTTTGCTGACTCTCCAACATGACCCGCCTGTACTACAAACTACTAGAACTGGACAAAGAAGCCGTGTGGCAGAGTGACACCTGAGGGGATGTGCTGCAGTGTTTCATTTTAACACATGAGCCCGTGACAAAAAGGTACTAAGACAGACAGACATAGGTGTTCCTTTCCAATGCACAGGGCTCCAAGTAGTGGGCACCTCTGTGAAACAAAGACAACAGCTTGCCTAGAAGCCCTCTGCTCAAGTGGCTCAGAGAACAGACAGAAAACTACATACCAATCCTCCCTCGCAGCTTTTCCTAGGAGGCTCAAGGCCCACACGGACCATCTCACTCCTTAGTTTTTTCTCATGTTTTGAGTCAGGATCTTACTATATAGCCCTGGATGGCCTGGAAGCTACTATACAGATTAGAGTGGCTTTGAACTCACAGAGATCTCTTCCTTCTGAGTACTAGAATTAAAGATGTGCATCACCACACCTGGCTGGTTCTGAAGTTTAGTATCTGCACTGACAGTCACCAAACATAAACCATCAGTTATCTGGGAAGCATAAAACAGTTATCTGGGAAACTTGGGCAGTATCTGTGGAGCTGTCCCACTCCTCCTATCATTTGCCCCTTCTTGGGAGACCCTATCCCAGTGTCCTCCTCTAACAATGAACTTACAGACCAGGTGACCCTACCCAAACGCACAAAGCCTGGCCCCACAAGTATACATCTCCAGCCAGGTCAGGTGGTAGGCAGTGCCCACAGCTCTTGGAGGCCAAGCAGGTCTTCATGCTGCCACGTGACTGCTGTTTAGGAAAGCCCCAACACTGGTCCTATATCTGACCGCAACTCATAGCGTCAAACTAACATCCCACAACTGCGGAGGAGAATCAAAAAGAAAAACGCCTACATGTAAACCAGTGTGCATTCTGCACTGTGGGATGGGGCTGCACTGGGCTTTCTAAGCAGGTCCTCAGGCAAGACCCACTCTGTTCACAGACAGTGTGCAGTGTGTGCTTCCAGCTCTGCATAGTGCAGACTAAGAGACAACCATAGCTGGAGGAGTGTCATACACAGCCTCTAGCACTCGTTGTCTGGGGAGGTGACTCTAGCCGGTACAGTTGCCAAGCAACAGGTGGTGTCTGAGAACCAAGGGCTACACTGAGGGTACAATCAAGACATGTGACAATTTACCTGCAGGATAGTGAAGTCAGATGATGACGTATCTACATTGTTAATGGCTTCCTTGTCATCTATCTGTGGAAAGGGAGAGCACTTTAAATATCATAGGTGAGAGGACAGTCCCCATCCCACTGTGCTTTAGAGTGCTGTCCCAGTGTGGTGAGGTGGAAGATACCACTTGCCAGGAATCTCCAGGTCCAGACCAGAATAGTAGGCTTGTGGCCAATCTTCCAGAAATTGCTTCTAGAACTGAGCTGCAGAATGGAGCCTAGTGCCTTCTATCTGGTCCTGGACACCAGGTACCCAGCCTCCAACACTGTGGGAGAGGGATGATCGGTAGCTTCAGTCACAGAGGTAGGGACTCCCTAAAGATGGCACTCTTTGCCCACAGTAAGGATGGTCCAATGGTATAAACTACATTTACTGAAGACCAATCCCCAAATCTTACTTCCCAAGAGGCAACTGTCTCCCACCATGAAAGCCACGCACAGCAAAGAGCACCCCAGCTGCATGTGTATCCAGCCTGCCTCTACTCCCCCATGATACTGCCTTCATTGCTATGGATGATGGGTTTGCTCTGTGACTGTGCAGAAGTAGCACTTGCTGATAGGCATGTCCACCACTCTAGGTTAGGTAACTTGCTTGGCTGTGAGAGGGGGTTGGTCTTAGTTCTAACACTGGCCTCTGGCCCTACAGAATGATAACAAGGGGCAATGACAAGCACAATTTGCTTTTAAACTTCAATCACAGACTCAGGTGTATGAAACCATTTACCTGTGAAACCTGGAGTTTTGGTGACCAAAGATTATAAGGGATTGATAGCCAGCTAAAGATCACACAGCATTGGCACTTGGTACACTTTACCCTGATGGCTCCTCTACCATTCCATTCTCTTCACATTGCAAATAGTCCACCACCAGTCAATCGGCAATTTCCTAAGCCCCTGCCTCCATATTACTTTGCAACAAGGAGCCCACCACTTGGGTTGTACCTTTTAGAAGCAAATTCTGACACTTTGTTTGTATCTTAACAGTGCACCCTTCACTCAAATCCAGTGTGCTACCCACAGGGATAGGCTCTCAGTAAGTTCTCATGGCAGGGGATAAAATGCTCACTGTAGGAGATCTAGGAGATCTGAGGTTTTGTGGAATACCAGAGACTTTTGGTTACCAAAACTCCAGGTTTGACAGGCCAGAAAGATGCTCCTGGGTCCTCAATGCCCACTCTCCTCTCTCTAGGCAGACATCAACCCTGTACCCATAAAATCCTTCAGTACAGATTGTCTCAAGGCCTGGGAGCTTGAACTTGTACCCTGCAGCAAGTGCCCGGACTCTCACTCACCAGAGCCACACAAGTTACCTAGGGATGTAACACAGTGCTCAGAAGGCCAGTCTAAATCATTATAACCATGGCTATGGTCTCATACATGTCTTGCATTGAGAAACTACATCAATGCTGAACAGCCAGAGGCAGCAGTCAGCTGAGCAGAGAGTGGTTGCTCCAGTTGGCTGCACTCACACATAATAGGCTCAGGCTCCACTAAGGGACAATGATCAGCAGCAGCTGTCCCTGTCACTCTACTCTGTCATAAACTTTTTACCAGGCCACCCAGTGCTCCACCCAGCACCAACTGCTTACAGCATGCTCCGGCAGCTGTTCTGGAAGCCCCTTCAAGTCGCCTTCTATAAGTTCAGTGCTGTCTGCTAGGCCCTCAGGGAGTGTGGCCTCCTCCTCTTCCTCCACACAGTCTGCCACGCTGCCATTGTCAATGTCAGCCTCATCTAGCACACTGATGTCCATCATATCCATGTCTTGCAGGTTCTCCAGGCTGCTTTCCACATCCTCCTGCAACACAGAAGACACTGTCATGGCACACCACCATCACAGCTCTCCCTCTCCTCATCCACTGAAAAGGTGATGCATACCTGCCCATCCCCAGAATTCTCCTCGAGCCCGTTGTCCTCCACACCCTCGTCTTCTGGTTTCCTCCCTGAAGAGACAGCATGTGGGCATGAGGCCAAGAGTCTGTGTCGTGCAAGCAGGTGCCTGAACTTCTGTAGCTCCCCAGCTCGGCAGCTCACTGCACAGACCTGTCTCAGTGCACTGTGTTTGGGATGCTTAGAGTCAACTTGACAGAAAGGAGAATTACCTGGGAGATGGGCCACAGGCAAGCAAAAGATGCACACATTGGGCCAGCAAGAGGGCTCAGCAGGGAAAAGGCATGTTGCCAAGGCTAACCATCTGAGTGCAATTTCTAGAACTCATATGGCGGAGAGACCTAGCTTCATTAAGTGTGCTTCTGACTACACATGCAAATATACCAAAAAAGTAAAGTACATGTAATAGGGATTGAAAAGTTGGCTCAGTGGCTAAAAGCATGGGCTACTCTTGTATAGACACAGGTTCAATTCCTAGAATGCAACAGAAGAGTTCACCATGCCTGTCTCTTGTTCTGTGGTGTTGAGCAAGGGTTCCACACTTGGGGGTGGGTGGGCACAAAACATATTTAAAAACACTGTTATTCTACATCAAAGCCTTGGAGTATAAGAAAACATGTAAGCAGGCTACCCTCACGTCTTTTCTCCTCAGGAGAGCAATGACCTGTCTTTAAGCAGTATCCAATGTCTCTCTGTGCTGGGGATGCTACCATGGAGCTACACTATATCCCTTGACTCAGATTAGGGAGCTGTGTCTGAAAAAACGGTCCCCCCACAGAACTAAAATAAGGTTGTATGTTGGCTCAGTTACCTACCTTAAGCTTACAGTGATCCTCCTGCCTCTGCTTCCCAAGTGCTGGTCATGGGAATGAGCCAGCAAACCTAGTTGGAACCTCATTTCACTGCCCATGAACACCAGACCCTAGGATCTTGTGCACTTGTTCTTTCACTCCATCCTGTAATGGATACACTCACTCACCAGCTCTAACAGCCTGGCCAAGTGGCGTTTTATTATCGTAGCTCTTCCTTCCAAAGAATAAACAAGCTTTTTTTTTTCCCCTTTCTTCTCACTATAGATCAGTATGGAATGGTACTTGACCTTATCTCCATTAGAGTAAGTCCTGTGGGACTGCTGAATTCCTTAACTTCTTTATTAAGTTTTGTATGTGTGCATGAAATGTGTGGATAGGTGGAAGCCAGAGTGTCCAGCTCTCTATAAAGGCCAGCTGGCCTACATAGCATGTTCCAGGCCAGCGAAGACTATATATAACAACGCGTATCTCAAATAAATAAAACTAAAACATGAAAACCTCTCTCAACTACTTTTCCAATATGATAAAGCACTGTGACCAAATGCTAATGAAATGCTTTGGCTGCAGAGGGGCCATCTTGGCAGGGACGCATGATGGTAGAGCTGGTACAGTAGACATGGGGAAGGGCCAGGTAGCTAGTTGGTGGATGGTAGTAATGACCACAGATAAATGGACACATAGACTCAAATCTCTAAACTCTCTGCAGTAACAAACTGCTTCCAGCAAGGCCAGACCTCCTCAACCTCCCCAAATAGTAGCTGAAACTAGGGGCTAAGTGCTCAAATGCCTGAACCTGTGGGGACATTCTCATTCAAACCATTGGAGAAGTCTTGATTGATTGATTGATTCTTGATATTTTTTTCTAAACATGAAACTAACCCTAAACCAAACCTCAAAGCAGAGGTCAGGGTAAGGGCGTGCTCAGGACATCTGACCTCTTGTTCCCAGTCATGTTCCCCCACCACTTCCATCTGAGACAGGGCCTTTCTATACAGCCTTGGCTGCTCTCAACAGAGCAGGATCCACAGAGATCCAAGTGCTGGGATTAAAGGCTAGTACAGTCTTACCCACCTTCAATTACAGAGGGGTTCACCCTGACATTTTAAGAGTCTGCAAAACCTAACACGGAGAAGCACTGAGATAACTTGAGATACACCTTTCTAGAATTTGAAACCATTGAGTTTAATTCATAAAGCAAGGTAACCAAAAATCTTGTATCAAAACCCAATAGCAGAGTACTTGAGAACTCAGTGCCATTTATAGAACCACCTGTGTGGCAAAGGACTCAGGAGGAAGGAAAGAACAGACCCTTGCCCTCTGCTGGGTCACAACTACACAAACGTAATCCACTCTCAAACTGCAAAGCAGCTCTTTCAAGTACTCCTTGCAGGACTGTTGTCTCCTTCCATCATGTGGGTTCCAAGAGACACCATGATCATTACAATTCTTATAAAGGAAAGCATTTTAGATGCAAGGCGAGCATCTAAGAGTTTGTGGCTCCAATGCTACATCAGTGAGACTCTAGAATGAGCAAAGCCAACAGCTCCGGAGATGGTCAGCACCCTGTATTCTTGTGGATGACAAGGATGGGCCAGCTTTTTTTTTTCCCCTTCACACCCTCACAGAATATGCAGAATTTTTTTTTTTTTTTTTTCGAGACAGGGTTTCTCTGTGTAGCCCTGGCTGTCCTGGAACTCACTCTGTAGACCAGGCTGGCCTCGAACTCAGAAATCCACCTGCCTCTGCCTCCCAAGTGCTGGGATTAAAGGCGTGCGCCACCACTGCCCGGCTCAGAATATGCAGAATTAAACTACACACATTAAATCATCTATATTACCCACTGACAAGACTGGGGCCTTCCTAGTTCAGAACATAATTCCTATCAATCAGTTCAATCCCGTGACAGCACGGCCACAGCAGCCAGCACATAGACACAACACAGCCTACAAACCCAGCCATAGCAGCTTGAGCCAACTGCAGACCACCCACACTCTCACAACTCACCACAAACCACCACCAAAGGCAGGCAAAGGTGGGACAGAATGCAGTACACAGGTGGCCAGAGCTCACAGGCCAGCAGACCAGGTCTTCAGGGTCACCCCGGACCACACCTCTGAAAGCCAGCCTGGGCTACAGCAGATTCCGGGTTAGCACCTACTTTGAAGTGCCAAAGTCTTTTATTAGTGAGTTTGCAAAAAATATACATTCATTTGCCAGATGTGGCAGTAGGCACCTGCCATCCTCCCTAGCTGGGAGGCTGGGGCAGAAAGAGTCCAAGGGCCGAGAGATTAAAGACCAGACTATAGTCACAGCCAGAAGAATGGCAATTGTAAACTTTCAAGAAGTGTGCCCCCACCTCTGGATAACAGAAAGTGACATGAGGGCACATTGATACCTGTAGAACAGGTGTCAGTCTGCTGAAACAGAATGAGGCTCAGGACTGGTAAGGAAACAGCAGCTGTTGTTGAATGAGAACAGACCCCACTGGCTTATGTATCTTTAAAGCTAGGTCGCCAGTTAGTGGAACTGTTGGAGAAGGATTAGGAGGTGTGGTCCTGTTGGAGGAGGTTCAAGGACTCACAGAAGCCCAGTGTAACTCTCCAGCTACTGCTTCTGTGTCTGCCTACTCCTGCCATGATGATCATGAACTGTGCCTCTGAAATGGTAAGCTAGCACCCAATTAAATGCTTTCCTTTATAAGAATTGTAATGATCATGGTGTCTCTTGGAACCCACATGATGGAAGGAGACAACAGTCCTGCAAGCCATCTTCTGTCACAAAATATAAAATATGTATATAAAACGAAACATGGTGTGCTGGAGAGCTGGCTCAGTGGTTACGAGTTCACACTACTCCTGCAGTGAACTTGCGTTCAGTTCCTGGCACCAACATCCTGGGGAAAGATCTTCTGGCCTCTGTAGGCACTGAGTTGATCTGCACATACTCCCCCAATATAACACAATTAAAAAATAAAATAAAATCTTAGCCAGATGATGGTGGTGCATGCCTGTAATCCCAGCACTCGGGAGGTAGAGGTAGGTAAATCTCTTGAGTTCGAGGTCAGCCTGTTCTACATAGTGAGTTCTAGGACAGTCAGGATTATGTAGTCAAACCCTGTCTCAAAAACAGTGCTCAGTTAATTCATCCATAGCACTGGGTAAGGTTTTGTTGTAAACTTTTCATTTTTACTTATGCGTACATGTCTGCCACAGGCGCACTGATGCTCACTGAGCCAGAATAGGCATCAGGCTCCAGGCCCTGGACTTAAAGGCAGCTGTAGGCCACAGGATATGAGCCCTGGGCCCCAAAGTCAGGTCCTCTGAAAGAGCACATGTGTTCTTAAAGACTGAGCCAGTTCTCCAGCCCCTTGATGGTTTTGTTTTTGAGACAGTGTTGTTCAAGCTGGCCTCAAATTTGTGACAACCCTTGTCTGTACTATCAGTAAACCTTTTGTTTTGGCCCAGTGTTGGAGCCAAGCCCCAGAGCCTTGGAAATGCTAGGCACCACCATGCTACTACGAATGTCTTTTTTATTTTCAGTTTTTTTTTTTTTTTTTTTAAGATTTATTTCTTTTATGTATACGAGTACAGCATTACTTTCTTCAGACACACCAGAGGAGGGCATCAGACCCTATTTCAGATGGTTGTGAGCCACCATGTAGTTGCTGGGAATTGAACTCAGGACCTCTGGAAGAGCAGTCGCTGCCCATAACTACTGAGCCATTTCTCCAGCCCCCTATTTTCAGGTTTAAAGGAAAGCACATGCATGGAAGTGCATGTGCATATATCTATTTCCTAGTAACCAAACATACAAGGCAGGTGTACCCTACTGTGCCAGCTCCCACTGAGAAAGAATGCTAACTTTGCACTTAAACTCATGCATCTAATAAAACATCAGAACAAGCATTTGTTTTTACTAAGGCAGAAAGCAATAAGAATAGAAGACTCAACCCTGGGGCACTCCCAAGCAGCCTTAATCTTTTCTCACCAGTGGGCCAAAGCAGTGCATTAGGCCAGAGAGTTCAGTGGACCTCCCTTCAGCACAGATCTACAGGGAGCATGGCTACTGCTGTGCCACCCCACCATCTATCTATCTCATCAGCTAACAGCTCAACCTCACAACAACCAAGATATCATCTCCAATAGCCTCAACACTTCTGATTTTGTCACATACCTAGAACTGGAGTTTCAGAAAGATGACAAGTCAGTGCCAAGGACAGACAAGATGAAGTAGGTGACTGGTAGGGAAGTGCCCATCGGCTGGAGACAGCAGTCGTGAACAGAAGTGGGGCAAAGGTGGGTGAATGGGGGCTGTCAGATGGGGAGGGCCACTGCATGGTTCTAAGTGAATTGTGGACGGGCGGTGGTAGCACACGCCTTTAATGCCAGCATTTGGGAGGCAGAGGCAGGCGGATTTCTGAGTTCAAGGCCAGCCTGGTCTACAGAGTGAGTTCCAGGACAATCCGGGCTACACAGAGAAACCCTGTCTCGAAAAACCAAAAAAAAAAAAAAAAAAAAAAGTGAATTGTGTCTGTGGTGCTCTGGTAGTACAGGGACCTTATTTTCTAGCAGATGAGGTAATGACAGGCTATGTGAAGCTGAAAGACCATACCCCAATCCATTCCCACTATATGCTCAGATCCTGTGTGACAGAGGGGACAGCAGGCTCTACACCCACAGGATACCTATGGCATTGACACAGTGGTTCAGGGACTCCTTACCTTTGCTGGGTCTCTTAGGCATCTTCTTGTTGCCTTCTGAGGTGACTTCAATTTCATCAGGATTCCCACCTTCATCTTCAATGGCCTGTGAAGGGACAGCAGAAGAAAGGCCAACCAATAAAACCACAGGTGGCAAGGCAGCCCCCACAGCTTGAGGCAGAGACAGGAAGCATACCTAAGCCTACAGTCTGAACAGCCCATTAACACAGGGAGTGCCCAGCTCCAGGCCAAAGGTACAGTGCCCAGGCTGGTTCTCAGGGCATCGAAACTCAGCTGCTTGCTACCTGTCACCTTCACTCTACAAACAGCTGTCCTGCTGCACATAGAAGGGGGACTGGCATAGGAGGGCCCTGACACCATTACCTAATGGATTTTCTAGGGTAATGCAGCTCTACTTCGTTTTTCTCATTTTCTTTTCCCTAGTCCCCCGACAAAGGCTTTCTCCCTGAATGTGAGACAAGGCTGGCAGCCAGCAAGCTCCTGGAGTCATAGCCACATGTAGCTAAGCCCAGCTTTCTATAGGGATCTTGAGGACCTCAGGTCCTCATGCCCGTGCTGTAGGAGCTCTTTCTCAGTGAGTACTCTTGGTCCCTACTGATAGCAGCCAGCAGCGCTTCAAGACTATCCTGAAGACTCCTTGAGTTATGGAGGCAACTGCTCAGAGCTTCAGACTCTTCCAATTCATGTGTCCCTGAAGGAAGACTCCAGCTTCCTTGGCTTAAAACAGTGACTAAAGGGGGGGGACGACAGGGGGCAGGGCTTGGACCTTGCTGTCCCCTCCTGGGACTTGTAGTGAAAGGACTGTAGAATCCCACTAATCCCACTTCACACTCAAGAATGCCATTTGTTCAGCAGTGGCCAACTCAGCAAGCGTGTGTGTCTCTCTCTCTCTCTCTCTCTCTCTCTCTCACACACGCACACGCACAGCCCTGTCAACAGTGACCCCAGGGAATGAAATGAGACACCTTCCAACAGCACACCTCACCCTGGTGAGGTTTGAAAGCTGACTGTCCCCAGAGAGAAGGCAGTAGCAGTGCCCTCAGAACTCTAAGCTCAGGCAACTCTTCCGGACCCCAGGGACTTCCTGGGGTGCTCCATTAGGAGACCAGAGACAAGCTCACAAGCAGCCCTGTCTTTTCTCTCCTCTGGGGTTAGTCAGCTTTCAAACATACCCCGAGGCAGGATAAGCAGTAGAAAAGTATCTCATTTTATCCCTTGGGGCTAAGTGACAGAGCTACCCCTCCCAGGCCACCTCAGCAAACTCTTTCAACAGCTGCCGCTCCCTATCACCTCCCTCTTAAAAAAAAGAAAATAACCCAACCAGGAGATGGCCACCAGCTGGGTGTCAAGCAGGCAGAGGGACAGAACTGCAGACTGCCCTCTGATCTGACAAACATACAGGGGTGTGAGTGGAGGTAAGCACAGACCAGGGTCTCTCTGCAACCCCGAAGAGGACAATGAGAACAGCGTCCAGAAGCCAACCCTCAGCTTCCAGTCCTGAGAAAGAGACCTTGGGGCTGCCAAGGCTGCTCAGTGCCTCACCAGCAGGCTGAGTCTCATGCTGCCCCCACCACCACCACCCACATGTTCTGTAGGTTACACCAATGTAGGGAGTTCTTGCACATTCCAATAAAGATGTAGTACCCATTAAAACAAAAAACCCAGAAAAAAGAGTGGGCCGCTGTTCAGTAGGTAGTGTGCTTGCCCTGCCCTGTAACTCCTGCACCTCCTCTCACACCTTGTACATTATGTGCCCAAATAAACACTGTACATGTTCACAGGGTAGAAGCCAGAAGGCAACCTCAGCCATCTTTCAGGTACCATCCACCTTGTCTTACAGACTTGGCTAGTTAGCCAGTGAGCCTCCGGAATCTCCCTGTCTCTGTGCACTGGGATTGCAGCTGGCAATCTCACCTGCCCTTTATTGTGGGTGCTGGGCACAGAATTCAGGCCTTCATATTGCTGCCTCCTCTGCTTGTCCCATTATCGTCTCTAAACAGCAACTGGTGACTGGTTTTGGATGGATCTAGGAGGGTGAAATCTCCAGCTCCTGTGTGCGGGGTTGACTGTGCAGATGGCAACATCCCAAAGCCAGAGCTCCAAGGGCCTCTACAATGTTGGGCAAGCATGCTACCACTGATCTATGTGGCCAGCCCTCTTTTTAGAGGCAAAACAAAAACCTACTATTTTTTACAGAAAGGCTCTCATGCATTCCAAGATGGCCTCAAACTGAGGGTCCTTCTCCTCCACCACTCCCAGCCTTAGAAGGTATGTGGGATAAAACTTAGGGTCTTGTATATGCAAGGCATGAGTAGCCCTTGAAGCCTCCTTTACACTTTGCAAAGGCTTGCCTCACAACTCCTCCTCCCCACCCCTTAGTTAGGTCTGACCTCGGGACACCCTCTAGCTAGCTCTGAACTCTACTACTCAGGTTGGCCTTGTACTCTCGTCTGACTTACCTTTATCAACAGAAAAAAACTTCTTTTCTCTCATCTCGTATCTCCTCCTAGCTTAGTTCTAGCAAAGACTTAGAAACAATTTGTTTTTCGGTCTTTTTTTTTCTCCCTGGGCTTCCTACCTCCTCTGGTTGTCTATGAACTCTGACGGTTCCTCAGGTTTCATCCCCCCACAAGTCACTGTGACTTCCCACAAAAAGAAAAAAGCCACCTGTTCTGCCTGGGGGCCGAAAAGAGACTTGAAATCGAATCCTGACACAAGCTGACCCTTCTGGATGACCTTGGCCGAGTCTCCTCCATCCCCCTTTAGGACTGGGACTAAGCAGTACAGGGAATGAGATGTCATCGATCCCCCGAACCCGTTCGCGGTGTTATTTCCTTCTGGTCGCAACGCTGCGGCGTCGGGATTCGAACACTAATACCCGGCGCCCCCGGAGCCCGAATGTAAGCGCGCGGCGCGAAGGCCACGGGCCGCTCCGAGCCGGGCGGTGGGTGTCACCATGGCGACCGTGGGGTCCCCCGCGAACCTCACCTTCTTCAGTCGCTCCATCAGCACGCTCTTGTTGCCGCTCGAGTCGAGGTTTCGCTTCCGTAGCTCTGCCCGCAGGTCGATCACCCGCAGGTCGCTGAGCCGCCGCGTCCCGGTCTCTGACGCCGCGGAGCTCACGGCCGCCGCGCTTGCCGCACCCGTGTCTCCTAAACCCGACAGAGTCTCCGCCATTCCAGGGACCCTGGTTCCGTCGCCCACTTCACACAGAACCGGGTCAGTGGGTTTGTGTGAGTGTGTTTTTTGGATTTGTTATTATTTTTTTGAATCTCGGCCCTCTTACCACAAAATGGCGCCGCCTGAGAGGGAACCGCTTCAGCCTCCCCTGAGGCGCACCTCGACACTGCGCAGGCGCCGCCGGCGCGAGACGGACGCTCTCAGACGCCTCTACAAAAGCGCCGTGAGCGCATCGGCAGAGAAGGCGCAGGCGCGTCTCGCTGGCTCTTCCTTGGCCACGGACTATACGCATGCGTGCTACAGTTCAAGCGCCTGCGTATTGAGCTGAGAGCGAGGTGGGTGTCGAAGCACCGGCTGTAGAGCGGTGGCAGACGCAGCCGAGAAGCGCTGCGAGAGGCAAACCGGGTCTGTGAGCAGAGGGCGCTTCAAGGCAGTGCGCGTGCGCGTAAAGAAAAAAAAAAAAGAGGGGGCGGTGAGGCTTACGAACGGTTGCGCACGTGCATTTGTACCAACGAGGCTAGGAAATGATTCGGCCTGCGACCTAGGAGGTGCGTCAGCGCTGTGCGCCTGCGCGGCCGCAAAGGGAGGCGGAGGAAGCGAGTGCGTTTTCCTCTTAGGCGGCGCCATTTTGTACTCAGAGCCGCCACAGCCGGGGCAGTGAGTGTAGGAGGTTCCGGAGCGAGCTAGGAAGTCGCGGAAGCGAGGATGGCAGAACCTGTGACCGGGTCGGGCGACTCCGCCTTTGGCCCGGTCGCCTCGGATAGTGGGATGCGGCGGCTTAGCGACCTGCGTGTGATCGATCTGAGGGCGGAGCTGAAGAAGCGGAACCTGGATACGGGAGGCAACAAGAGTGTGTTGATGGAACGGCTGAAGAAGGTGAGGGGATCCGGTTGGTGCCGTAGACCCGGACACATAATTGGTCTCTCAGACTCGGGCGGGGCTTCCCACCCCGAGCCCCCCTTTCGGTCTGTGCTGTCAGTCTCCGAGGAGCCGAGGCTATGTGACCTTGGCCAGCCGCTGCCCCTCTCTGTGTCTTGCTTCCATTTGCCCCGGGGTTTGCGGAAAGCGAAGCCTTGTTGAGTAATAGAGTGGCCCTGGGCAGGTCTCAATGACCTTGCGTCTGCAGCTGCCTTTTCTGCCACCTCAGTTTACTCTTTTGGAGAATTTGTTAGTCAATCCTCTGCACAGACCATGCCCACTCCCAGTTTTGGTCCCCTTGCGCTTCCCTGGCCTGGAGCCTAGTTGTCATCTGGAGTCAGCGTGAGATGTCACTTCCTAGCCACTAGACAAGTCTTGTCTGGTGCGCTTCAGCACTTGACACAAAGTTGCCTATGTGGAACAGGGTCCTTGAGCATCAGGGCCTTCTGATTGGCTGCAGGTGGAAGGTGCCAGAATACTTTGAAAATTTGCCAGCTTGCTTTCTTCCTCAGCCTATATTCTCTTTTTCCTCCTCAAAAATCAGATCCCTCCCCCTCCCCCGAGCGACTTTATTTTGGAGAGTTCCTGTAGCTCAGGGTGGACTCAAACGTGCTGTGTAGCCCAGAATAGCATTGAGCTCTTGATCTCCTGCCCCGTTTCACCTCCAAAATGCTGGAATTAAAGGTTTACTTCGTTGTGAGAGGTCTTTTGAGCACCACTCAGCCCTTTGCCCTGCCTGAATCAAGGACAGGTTTCCTGCCATCATCCCTGTGTTTGATGAAAGGCCACCAACCCTGATTTGGGGGTAATATTTTGGTCTGTGTGTGTGTGGTGGGGGATTATATCTAGGGCTACAAGCTGCCAGGTAGTGTATGACCACAACCTGCTGATCCTAATTCTGCAACCCAAGCTTTCAGCCTCCTTTTCTCTGGGTTTTGGGCCTTGGACAGGAAAGGGGAGCTGGCTGCTGGATGCGGTCTGAAGCCAGATTATGAACACTGGCAACTGCAAGGTTGCTACTTAAAAAAGAACAATTTGTGCCAGCTTCTCCTAAAAAGTAACTTTACAAATCCACCCTCTTTCCCATCAGGCATTTAAGGAGGAAGGACAAGAACCAGAGGAGGTCGGTATCAGCTGGGGATCTGTGAGCAAGAGGGCTGTAAAGAGAAACACCAAAGGTACTTGCCTGTGCTTGATGCTGGGCCTGGGATAATGGGTGTCAAAACCAGTAATTGCTCTGTATATGTATAGTATGTATATACATATGTATGGGACACCTTTGGTCTTAGTGTCGCATTGTGTCCACCTCAGGTTTTGTTTTTGTCTTAAGGTTTATTTTGTGTGTGTATGTGTGTTTGTGTTTGGGGCCCACAGAGGTCAGAACCAGGTCTTGGATCCCTTAGAACTGGAGTCAGGAATGGTTACCAGTCTCCATGTGATTACTGTGAGCCGAAGCCTGTTCTGTACAACAGCAGCCAGCGCTCTTTTTTTTTTTTTTTTTTTTTTTTTTTTGGTTTTTTCGAGACAGGGTTTCTCTGTGTAGTCCGGGCTGTCCTGGAACTCACTCGGTAGACCAGGCTGGCCTCGAACTCAGAAATCCGCCTGCCTCTGCCTCCCAAGTGCTGGGATTAAAGGCGTGCGCCACCACCGCCCGGCTAGCCAGCGCTCTTAAATGCCAAACCATCTGTCCAGCTTGTCTACCTAGTGATTTGACTGGGCTACTGGCCCGTGAGTCCCAGGGTCCTCCATCTTCAAACCCTGACAATAGGATGACAAGTGCCCTCACACCCAGCTCTTCAGGTGTGCTGGGATTGAACCCAGACCCTTAAGCTTGCTTGTACAGGAAATGTTTTGCCAACTGAGCCATCTGCCCATTGCCCTGAAGTCAGGTTTTACCAGTGGCTTCAAGAAAGACAGCTTTTCATTAGCACTCTAGGCTGAGGCAAGAGAACCAATTCCATGTTGGCCTGGCTACATGAGACTCTTAAGGGCCAACTATGGTGGTACATGGGACCACCAGCACTTAGGAGACAGAGGCAATTGGATCTCTGAGTTTGAGGCCAACCTGGTCTACAAAGTGAGTTCCAGGACAGCCAGGGCTATGCAGAGAAACCATGTTTTGAAAAAAAGAAAGAAAGAAGGAAAGGAGAGCTGGTGAAAAGGCTCAGCTACTAAAGGTGCCTGCTTCTGAATCTAAGAGTTGTTTGACCCTTGAAACCAGCATGGTGGAAAGAAACAACTGGCTCCCAAAAGTTGACCTCTGACCTCCACATGCACACTGAGGCACACATATGTCCACCTGTGCTCACAGAGAGGGCCATACTATAATTTTTTAAAAAGCACTAGCCTGGAGGTCTAGTATAGTATAACCCTGGCTGCTTGTGTTGCAAACACTTGCCTGACCCCACTCAAGCATATCAGATCGATGGGCAGCATTGTCAGATGAGCTTGGGGGAGGTCTGGCATGGTCAAGAGGGTGCCTCCTTGGGCAGAACTGTGCCTGTCCACCTCTGAGGTGCTCAGGAGTATGGAGTTTGCTGTGATACACCCATGACTTCCAGACCAGTCAGAGGCTCTGTGATGGTGGAGTGAGGTTTTAGCCCATGAGGCACTAAGTTAGTGGTTCTCTGAGCACCGGTTTCTGGCAAAGTGGGAAGAAGTTCCAAGAAAGTCAAAGTCACTGCCTCTCACAAGTGGGACTGGCTCAAACAAGGGGTTTAGTGTAGAAAGCCCTGTATTTGTTCCAGAGCCTCTCAAATACAGGTGAAATCGGTGCACCAGAATGGTTCTGACCTGTGCAGGTGCAGGACCTGTAATTCTTGTTGAATTGGCTAATGAATGTGTCCCTTGTGCCGGTGTTCAACAACTATCGTGTGTCCTTTCTTTTTTTTTTTTTTTTTTTTTGGTTTTTTCGAGACAGGGTTTCTCTGTGTAGCCTGGGCTGTCCTGGAACTCACTCTGTAAACCAGGCTGGCCTCGAACTCAGAAATCCGCCTGCCTCTGCCTCCCAAGTGCTGGGATTAAAGGCGTGCGCCACCACCGCCCGGCTGTGTGTCCTTTCTATGTCCCATAAAGTTACCTCCATGCCACCACAGACAGAGGGCCTGCGTATTTAGAGTCCCATTTTCCATCTGAACTTCTCTGAGCACCATAGAGGTTATCTGGTTCTGAGAATTTAACCAGGGCCACCAGGCACTGTCTAGCCATCAAGCTATGCTGCTGGCTGGGATTTGGATTGTTAGCCAAAGTCTTGAGGATTCTTAAAATTGAGGTTTCTGCGTCTATGTGGGTTGGTGTGCACATATAGAAGGTACAGAGTCAACAGTGGGTTGACCTCAGATGTTATCCATGTTTTTCATGGGGTAGATTCTCACTGGCCTGGAGCCTGCTGTTTCAGCCTGGCTGGTTGACCATCAAGGATCCTCCTGTCTCCACCTCCCAGCATAAATGTAGTGGCCCACATGTTAGACATGTTGATTCTGTGCATTGAACTTGGGCATTTGATTCCAAAGAGAGAGTTGGTAATGTTGGGGACGGCATGCCAGTGGGCAGCTGGATCGGGAAGCTGGGTGGTCACTTTCTACCCACGCACAGGAAGCCAAGAGAGCAGAAGTGAAGTGAGGCTCTCAGCGCCTCTCACAGTGACAGACTCTTCCTGACCAACAGTTCTCAATCTGCGGGTCACAACCCTTTTGGATCAGATGATGCTTTCCCAGGGGTTACCTAATACTTAAGACCATGGGGGACATAGATATTTATCTTACAATTCATGACAGTAGCAAAACTATAGCTACAAACTAGCAATGAAAATAATTTCATGGTTTGGAGTCACCACAATATGAGGAACTGTATTAAAGGGTCATAGCATTTTGAAGGTTGAGGAACACTGTCCTAAGGATTCACAGTCTCCCCAAACCGCACAGAGAACTGGACACAAAGTGTTCTGATACCTGATGTTTGTCATTCAAATCTCACCTGGCAAGAGCTTTTATCCCCTGGCCTGGGGCTGCTGATTCAGCTAAAATGTTTGGCCAGAAAGTGGCCAATGCTTTGTCTGCACCTTCCCAGCCCTGGGATGACAGTGCAGACAGAGGCTCGGGTTTTGCTGACACACACACACACACACACACACACACACACACACACTGAAAGGCAAGGATGCTGCTCCTTCTCCCAGGTCTTGATCTTTGAGTAATCCTCAAGAGCTGCCCTCTGTCTTCCTTGGTATAGTAGGTCACACCTACAGAGTTTGTTTTCTTTCACAAAACCCTTGGTAGTGTTCTGTGTACTGCAGATTTGCCCGTAAAACAGTTGTGTAGCTGAGGGGGCTCCATCAGCAGAGCTCTTGCCACAGAAGCATGAGGGTAGGACTGAGCTCAGATCCTCAGTCCCCGTGGGAAACCAAGTATTGTTTGCATCCATAACCACAGTGGTGAGGAGATGGGCACAGGAGGGTCCCTGGGGCTTGGTGGTTGACCAGCCAGGCTGAGTCAGTTGGCTCCAGGCCAACTGGTAAGGTACAGGTAAGACCCTGTACTAGGAAATAATATGGATAACAACTGAAGACCCATTGTTGAAACAAGACCAGTGCTAAGTTAGAGTAAGCATGCAGGCAGGGACCAGAATGCAAGTAGACTTCATCAGTAGTCCAGTGTGTCCACACACTGCATTGCACATGTCCCACAGGCTTTTGTAGCCCAGCTTAACTAGCAGTGAAGTTTCCATTCTCAAGTGTTTGTTGCCTGGTGTGATGGGGAGGTAGAAGCAGTCAGATCTAGACCAGCCTAGCTTTTTTTTTTTTTCCTTCTGCTTTTTGAGGTGTTTAGTCTTGGACAAATTTGAGATCTCTTAAAGTTGTTTTATGCAAATTCTGAGTGCTATGCTAGGATGATTGAAGCCTTGGCTTAGACACCCACCAAGACAGGGTCCCTGCAATATGGGCAAATCACCAACAATATAGAGTTGTGTTGCCCCCTGTCAACGAATTGAGTGAGGCTGGCTCTGGTCTCTAACCCAACTGACACTATTCTATAACTAGGACCCAAGATGGAGGAGGAGGGCAGTGAAGACAACGGCCTGGAGGAAGATTCCAGAGATGGGCAGGTGTGTTGGGCCTGGGGGGCACACCTTTCATGCCCCAGGGTCTTGGTGACTGACACCCTCACTTCCCTCACAGGATAGAGTTGTGATTCTTGAGAGTTCACAAGACAGGGACACCATGGATACAGGTGTGCCAGATGGGACGGATGCCGAGGACCTCAGTGTGCCCTGCCTGGGGAAGGCCGACACCAACGACCAGATTCTTCATGCTTTCGACGACAGTAAAGAGTACGTGGCCGCGCAGCTGGGACAGCTTCCAGCTCAGCTCCTGAAGCATGCTGTAGGTAACTTGCAGCCACGTGTGCACCAGCGGCCCCAGGGGCTCAGCATCAGGGCTACCCAGGCCCTGGTAGAACCAGACCCGAGTTTAATCCCTGGTAGGGATTGTGGGCCAGTGGCCACTGCTGCAGCATAGTGCAGGGAGTGCTGTGGATTCATAAGGAGATGGGTGTGTGGGTGACATGAAGGCTATTTGGGTTTTTAACAAGGGCTTTTAACTGCTTTGGAAACATACTCAACAGAACAGTCTGTCACCTGGTGGTGCTACTGTCTGCCAAGTCTGTCCCATGGACCACTGCCATCCTGTGCAGGTTGGCTTTGCATGATGTACACAGCTAGTTGATTCCATGTGGTATTGTGGTTTCATTCTTGAGGAACTTGCTGAGATTGAGCCTCAACTGAGGTGAAGGAATGTAGGAACATGCAGTGGGTTTTAGATAAACTGGAGGACCTCCACTCAGCATAGTCTGAGTGTGTGGCCCCAGTGGAGGCTCTCTGGGCTCCAGGTATTATCATGGATCCCAAGGTGAAAGGAGAGCAGCAACTCTAAGTGGTCCTCCAACACACACACATACACACACACACACAGACACACCACACACACAGACACACACACACACACACACACGAGCATGCACAGAGCAATAAGGGTAAGTCTGAGGTAGTAGAGCTAGAGTAGCTCCTGTTGGGATGTGAGGCTCCTGTACTTACAAATGGACAGGAAAGTCAGTGTCCTCACTCAGCCCGCACACACTTGAGAACTGCCGTGAGCCTCAGCCTGGAGTGAAGGGTGACTGCTGTCCTCAGCTGAGTTGACATAGTGATGGGCACTGTTGAAGAGTGGACATAAGTTGTATAGGAACCTGTGAGGTACAGGCTGAAGTGTTCATAGCTCTGGCCTCCATGATGTCATGTTCTGATTCATTTGCCAGGTAAATGAGGATGTCTTCAAGAACACTCTGGAAGTTTCCATGTCAGACCTTAAAGTATCTCTGGTGAGTTGAGTCTCCCTGTGGTTCTTCCAGTGTAGGAGACACTGATGTTCCAGATAAGACTCTGTGTACATGTGTGTGTGTGGAGAGCACAGGTAGACTGGCTGTTTACCTTGTGGCAGTTTCCTGAGGGACAGTTAGGGGAGCAGATGTACCTTGGCTTATAGTTCCAGGGGCTTTAGTCCAAGGTCAGGTAGACTTGTTATATGTCTAAGAGGAGGCAGAATATCATGGCAGTAGGAAAGTGTACCAGAGGAGACTGTTCCCTCTCATGGTGGCCAGGGAGCAGAGAAAGGAAAAGACAATAGAGGCCTCTCCTTCCCCAGCCAGTATCTTCCAGTTGTATGTTGACACCCACAAAAAGAATGAAACCAGTGCTGGGACCAGAGCCCTGTAGTCCAGTCACCTCCAACCTGGCACGTGGGTTGTGGGGGTACTTTGAGGTGGGGCTATGATCAGGACCAAAGGGTCGGGCAGCTGGGCTGTGTAAGTGCCTGGAAGGTTGCCAGAGAAATCCAGGCTTGAAGTTAGAGTAGCTGAGTTCGGGGATGATCTTAGTGTGGTAGCCCTGAAACAATAAGGGGTGCAATTCCTGGTGTGCAGAGATGCCTGTGCTGGGGACTGTGAAGTCCCAGACCTGTGCAGGGGTTGCAGCCATTGTCTTGAGTAAGCAGCCGTGCTTCCTTAAATCCTTAAGTTGGTGGATGGGGGTGAGGTGACCACTGCCTTGTCTCTCTGTATCTTTGCCATTGGCTACTTGGTAGAATAGAGTTCAGTTTCGGGCCCAGAGGGACACTTCAGCCTGGTACACAGAGCTTTTTCTAGGTGGATGAGGCTTTGGTTACAGATGTGTGCATGGGATCTGTGGCTATGTTATTTGGAGTGATGTGTACCCTTCTATTCTCTCCCCAACAGGCTGATGAAGAAACCCCCTTGGAACCAGGTACTGCTGAGACAGGCACAATAGTGCAGCTTGGTGTCCCTGCTGCTCGCACTTAAGTCCTGTCTGTCCTCAGCTGTGTTATGGTTTCATAAATCACCCCAGTGGTGGACCATCCCAATCGCACAGGATCAGAGATTGGAAACCCACTGTATCACCAGATCTGTGCATGTGCTGTGGCAGCCCAAGGCAGTCTTGGGGGCAGATGTGCCACTTGCATCAGGGCATGCAGAGTGGCTATAAGTGGCCACCAGGTGAGGCAGCAAGTCCACACACAAGACAGATCTTGTGATACCATACCAAGCCAAAGTCATGGGGTTGAGACAGTTGAGGCAGGCTGAGGCTGTGGTAGGGGACTTATCCCAGAAGCCACCAATGCCAGAAGATAAGTGGGTCTCTGCCAAGATGTTCATCCTCAGCCCCTATGGACTGCCATGTTCCCAAAGGTGAAGAGCGGTTCCAGTAGCCTTGGACTATGGTGCTGGCCGCGATCCATCAAGCTGAGAGCAGCAAGCTTCTCAGTAAATGGTGACTGCCATGGCTTCAGTACTGTGGACATTGGGAAGGAAGTCAGAAGACACAGGCGTCATGGAAACTCTGAAGAAGCTATGGAAGCTGCGCTATGGTTGTAGGGTAGAAATATGGGGGCCCCACATCTGCCATAAGCGCAGGCTGGGGGCACCATGGCCATGAGCGCAGGTAGGGTGCAGGTGTTGTGTAGCGGGTTTTCCAATCTCTGTGTAGCCAGCAGTTCTGTCGGTATGAGCAGGGCCGCAGCGCCCGAGCCGCAGTTGTGATTGCTTTATTTCCTGGTGATTAAACCTTGTGCCATTCTATTCCTGTTAAATCCGTAGAAAATGAGAAAATTCTCGACATTTTGGGGGAAACTTGTAAATCTGAGCCAGTAAAAGAAGAAGGTTCGGAGCTGGAGCAGCCCTTTGTCCAGGCCACGAGTAGCGTGGGGCCAGACAGGAAGCTGGCGGAGGAAGAGGACCTATTTGAGAGCTGCGGCCACCCGGAAGAGGAAGAGGAGGAAGAAGAACAGGAAGAGGAGCAGGAGGAGGAGGGAGATTTAGCTTTGGCCAGCAGCAGCAAGTCTGAGTCTCCAATCACTCAGTGTCAGTGGAGTGAGGCAGACGCCCCGTTAGCAGTAGTGAAAAGGGAGCCAGCAGAGGCGCCGGGTGGAAGTGGAGGTACTCGGCACAGGCGGAAGCGCAAGCGAAGGCGGAAGCATCAGGCACAGGCAGAAGCCCTGGGCACAGGTGGAGGTGCCGGGATGGACCGCGAGCCTGTAGGGCTAGAGGAGCCAGTTGAACAGAGTAGCACGGCTGCCCAGCTCCCGGAGGCCACCAGCCAGGAGCTGGTGCAAGCGCCCACGGCAGCCCTGAGCCCTGAGCCCCAAGATAGCAAAGACGACGTGAAGAAGTTTGCTTTTGACGCTTGTAATGACGTCCCTGCGGCTCCTAAAGAGTCCTCAGCCAGTGAGGGCGCTGATCAGAAAATGAGGTTTGTTGATTCTCAGTCCTAGACCAGACGCTATCTCCTTTCATTGTCATTAGGACACACATGAGCTGTTAGAGCCTGCAGTCAGCAGCCACGCTGCCCAGCTAGCTCCTTCAGGCAGCTCAATGTCTCTGCATATATTTAATGGGTAATTGGTTTTCCCTTACTCAACCTGCCATGGTTGGGTTCTTAAATTGATGACCGGTATCACCAGCTAAGCTGAATTGCTTTATAGGGATCTGACATTGTATGTGGTCAGATATTTCAACATAAACTCACAAAAGGAGTCTGTCAGTTTAATGTGAGCTTAATTCCCTGGTAGGTATTCAGCCTGAACACGTTTCTATTGTAAAATTCATTCACTTTAGCTTTTCTATATTGCAGTAACATTCATTTTTGTCTCTAGCTCTGTTAAGGAAGAACAAGATATAAAGCCAGTCATTAAGGATGAGAAAGGTAGGCCTCCCTTGTCCTGTGGTGACCCAGGGAGGGGATGGGCTGCTGGCTGCCCCTTGTGCCAGTTGTTCGTGTGCATGGCACTTCCCTGAACCACTGTCAAGATTCTGAGTGTTTGTGTGTGTTCTTCTGTGTTGTGCATCATGTGTAGTATGTCTAGACAGGAACACCTGCTCTGTAAGTGACAAAGAGGCACCTACAACACCTCTTGAGCCATCTTTCCAAGGCTTCTCTTCCATGGGGTGTTGCTCTGATTATTTCTGGAGTGAAGAGCCAGGTGACTTCATGTAAATTGCCTGCAATGTGAGCCCAAAGACTCTTGATTTACCCCTGGTGCCGTGTAGACAGCTCAACAGATGTGTGTTCCTGTAACCGCAGTGGTGGAGCGGTGGTGCAGGGGAGCCCTGAGCTTCACTACCCACCAGTCCAGACAGCTGTGGGCTGCAGGTTCATTGGACTGTGTCTAGAAAATTACTTGAGGAATTCTCTTAACCCTCCACACCCGTGCGTAGGCATGGCACGGGAATCTTGCAGCGTATGCCCCATGTGGATGGGTCCTGCCGCAGTGGCACTGATGACCTCCTCTCTCCAGGTCGTGCCAGCTGTAGCTCAGGAAGGAACCTGTGGGTCAGTGGGCTGTCCTCCAGCACACGTGCTGCTGATCTCAAGAGCCTCTTCAGCAAGCACGGGAAGGTAGGGCACCCTACTTCTGCCAGCCGGCAAGGTGGGATGGAAAAGCATCTAGCTTCCTAGCTTTTAATGTCCATTTTCTCAGATGTTTATATTTTCTCTTGTTCATGCTGAAGATGGAACTTGGGGCTTAATGCATGCTTAGGAAGCATTCTGTCACTGACTAGACCCACCCTCTTGGTTTGGACTTGGGGAAGGCTCTTGTTTATAGCCTTTGGTGGCCTGGAACTCATGTGCAGATCAGGCTGATCTCGGACTTGGACCACCACTCCCGGCTTCTCTGCCCTGTTGTACTAAGTTCTCACAGTTGAACTGTCTGCCTCCTTCCACATGTGGGACAGATGTGGTGACAGGCTTGTGCCACTACTTGAGGCCTGGGGGCAGAGATGAGTGTGTAGAGTCAGGAGGTCCTGGGGTCCATACCCAGTACCACATAAAGTAGATCTGAGCATTCCTGAGGGGAGACATGAAGATCAGACTCACCCTGGGCAACATTGTGCTTAGAGCACCCAGGTTCCAGCAGAGACTAGATTCATGCTATCTTAGCTGTTCTCAGGACCATGTGAGGACAGTTCCCTCTGAAAGGTCCTTTTGAGTCTAAAGCCCACACAACATTATTGTGTGCCAATAATCAAGCTGTTGGCCTCTGTATTCTTCAGCCTTGAGCAGGAGACTTGAGCAGGATCCACCTTCTCAAGTGGACACACTTGAGAGCTTCCCTCAGGCACTTGGGGACAGAAGAGACTACATTTCGATAAGTGAGTCTGAGTAGTGGGACACACAGTACTCTGAGCAAGTGCCTAGGCATGGGTGTGTGGTCCCTGCAGAAGTCTTCATTATCCCTGGGTGCAGGCCTAGGGACCTGTCCCACTCTTAGCAGTTAGTCATACTCACTGCAAGTGCTGTCATAAGACAGGCTCTTAGGGGAGCTGGAGAGATGGCTTAGTGGTTAAGAGCACTGACTGCTCTTCCAAGGTCCTGAGTTCAATTCCTAACAACCACATGGTGGCTCATAACCATCTGTAAGGGGATCTGATACCCTCTTCTGGTGTGTCTGAAGACAGCGACAGTGTACTCGTATATATAAAGTAAATAAATCTTAAAAACAAAAAACAAAAACAGGCTGTTAGACTATAGTTAGTTTTTGGTTGTTTGGTGCTGTTGTCCTCCATGCACTGTGATATGTACATATATGCCTGAGCCTTGAGAACCAGAGAATGTATATGTGTCTGCATAAGTCTCAAGAAGGCCAGGTTTCACATAGAGTGAAACCAAGGGTGTTCCCAAGGCTCAGACTAGGGGTACAGCAGGCCAGTATGCATCTAGACACCCAGCTGTACCTCCAATATACAAAGCACATTGTGTGCCAGGACACATGCTTCTTTCTGTTAGATACTTGGTGCCTGAGGTTCTGGAGGGCAACATGCTGCCATTCTTCTGACTTGGGTCCCAGAGCACTCTGCCCCAGGCCCCATCTGTCTGTCTGAATTTCAGACCTTTTGTGCAACTGTCCTTCTGGCTGTTTGACTCTCTGGATGCTGTTGAGCACGTGTGTGTGTGTGTGTGTGTGTGTGTGTGTGTGTGTGTGTGTGTTAGGGATGTTCTGTGAGCTGGAGTGCAGCCCTGGGTTCCAGAGCATAAGGTGATGCCAGTTCCTGCCCTGCCATGTTCACTTTAGCAGTTATGCTTGACACTAAAGGCTCAGTTCTGCAGCCCACTGCCTGAGGTTCTTCCTGCCCTCAGGCCTCCTCCCTTGTGCTTCCTGACTAAGGAGAGCATCCTTGCTCTTCTGTGGACAGACAAACCCTGTCCAGCTGAGCTTGATTTTTGTCTTTTCCGCCACCCACTGCCTTTTTCTCCCAACATTTTCAGTTCTTTCTTCCTGGCTTGGAGTGTTTCACAGGAACACATTTTTTTCTGGGCTCTGCTTTTCCTGCTCCTGTCTTTAGGGACTCACATTGTGGACCCTCGTGTAACTGCCAATCAATGTTTTCATGGAATTGAGGTAGGCACGTAATTCTGTGGCCTCCGGATAGTGCCAAGCTCCCAGCCAGCCCTTTCTCACCTCCCCGGGCCTAGTTGGTGTTTCTCAGTTTTTTTGTTTCATTCTGGTAGATTCTTTTACACTTTCTGTCATGGTCTATACCATGCACTGCCATCACTTTCAGTGCCCTACACCTTCCTGACATACTGGGCTACTTCTTGGCTGGACAGATTCTGGCATCCACAAGTTTTGTCCCATGTCACACATGGCTAGGTACAGTAAAGCCCTGTCCATGTGGGCAGATGTACCAGCTTCTGGCTGTCTTGTCTGAGCCATGAGTCCCTCCTGCATAGTTCCCCATGCTTGAGTCAGGGCACCACCATCCAGTTCAGAGCCTTTGCATTTTCTCAGCTCACCTGTAACCTACCTCAATTTCCCTTCCCTGCCCGTTCCCTGGAAACTCCAAGTCTACAAAATGTCTGCCTTTCCCTATGGTACAGTGACTGCTGCCATCACCAGAGGGCCTGGCACAGAAACTGGGGCCTGGCTGGTGTCAGGTGCTGCTGAGCAGGTACTTTTGGCTATGCAGGGTCTGACTAGGTTCCATATCTATCCATGTGATGCTCTACTGGCTTTTGAGTACTGTTTGTCACCATGAGACAAACTCTGCTCTAATAGATGAAGATTCTCTAGAATCCATAGAGGGAGACTACCTAGAGCTGAGTACTGAGAACAACAGCAGTTATGGGTGTCTATTGCTAGGTCTTTAATAAGCCCTGTGGTTTTGTGAAAGAGGCCAGATGTGTCCTTATACTGGTATGTTCTTTCCCTTGGAGGTCATTGGAGCCAAGGTGGTCACCAATGCCCGCAGTCCTGGGGCTCGGTGCTATGGATTTGTGACCATGTCCACATCAGATGAGGCCACCAAATGCATCACCCACCTACACAGAACTGAACTGCATGGGAGGATGATCTCTGTGGAGAAGGTGAGGTCTCTGTTGTTGTCAGCCTTAGCAATAACAAGGCTGTTTCACCCCCAATCACCACCACCCCTTTACATTCTAGGCCAAAAATGAACCCTCCGAGAAGAAGTCGGCAGACAGGAGAGCTTGTGACCAAAAGGAGAAGGTGCCAGGGCTGGACAGGCCTCACCCTGTGAAGATCAAGACGGAGAAGTACAGTGACGTTGTGGCCCTGTCCTCTGGGGACCCAGTACCCTTGTAAACCATGTTTCCTAGCCGATAGCCACAGGGCAATGCAGTCGTTAGTCCAGAGCCAGACAGCTGGCTAGCGTTGAGTTCCTAGCCATGAGAGCTTCCCAGACCTGGAAGGACTTCCTGGACTGACTCAACCCAAACATGCATCAGTTTTCCCAACTTGCAGCCCTGGTTGCTGCATTATGGACCTTGAGCAGGCCATCTGTGCTATCCTGACAGATACCAGGCATTCCCCTTTTCTGTTTGTTTAAAAAAAACTATCCCCAGCATGTCATGCATCCCTATGGCACCCTGAGATGCCTTAGCACCTTGGAGCCCAGGGCCTCAGGATTGCTTTTGCCAAAGGACATGGCTTAGGTGGAGGTCTGGCGAGTGCCTGACAGTTTCTGTTGTCACCATTGAGGAGACTGTAGCAGGAGGGCTCTGCTGTTGGCTGTCACATGGGTGGTGTCAGTGCAGTTGGGGCTGGGCTTTATAGCTCCTCAGCAGCTTTCTGTGCAGGTCATGGGGCAACAGGCTGGCCTCAGAGTGCTCACTGTCCCCCAAGTCCCACAGTGAGGATGGCAGCAACTGCCATAGCACTGAGAATGTCCGTGTCACTGGGATCAGGCATCAGGTCACGAGGCCAGTGTGGGGGAGGCAGGCTCTGGGGAAGTACCCAGCAGCTGTTCCCCAAAGCATAAATGAGGCCATGACTCACTCACTCTAGGTGCTCCTGCCTATAGCCATGTGGCCAAGCATGACAGGTGACAGGGCACAGTATGCAGAGGCTTATTCCAGTACTGCCTTATTTTAGCGGGGTAACAGGAGAGTGGTTTTTTTTTTTTTTTTTCTGTCGATGAAAGGATTAAAAATTTTACCAAAAATCTTTCATTATATAATGCCTGGGAAATCAGGATCCCCTCTTAGGGCTCTGAATCTCATTAATAAACAGATTTAAGAACAGACATAAATGCAACCCTGAAGGTGTAAAGTTTAAAGGGAGAACCCAGGACAGGATCACTGGAGGTCTAGAGGAAGGAGATGCCAAGAGGAAGGAGAATGGGGAAAGAATAAGGACACCCAGAGCAGTAGGGAGTGTAAAAAGTCAGTTCAGGCTCTTGGCAGCAGCTGGAAGAGGCAGCTGAGAAGAAACAGCAGTGTGCTTCTGTGCCTCAGGCAATGCAGAAGGCAGATGCAACCCACCAATACTAGCACTCCATTAGAACGGTGCTTCTGGGAAGATAGAGGGCCATGCCAAGGTAAATACTTGTGTGCTTGGTGTGTAAGAGTCCAGAAACTATGGGAAGCAGATCAGGCCAGGCAGAGCGTGCTCCCTGTGCTAGCATCATGGTTACTCTGCCCTGTTGTCAGCATGGGAGTCAGTTGGGGTTAGTTTATTGTGAGATAGTATCTCTCACCTTGTGGCCTAAACTGGCACAGAACTCAATCCTGCTTCAGTCTCCCAAAAGCTAGAGAGACAGGCTTACTCACTATGCTTGATTAAAATTATTTTCCTTTAAGAGTTTCTATAAAAGTATAAATATTTTTAAGGTGGCTCAGGTGGTAAAGTATTTGCCACCAAGCCTGATGGCTTTGAGTTTGATTACTAGAGTCTACATGATAGAGAAAACCAGTTATCCTCAGTCTTACATGTGTGCATTGTGGATATACCCACACATGGAAGCAAATTCTTTTGGTTGGGAGTGTAGCAAGCCCTGAGTTCCATCTACAGTACCATGAAGAACCAGGTATGATGCTACATACCTGTCATCCCAGCATCTAGAGACAGATGGATCAGGAATTTGAGTCCAGCCTCTGGGTTCACTGAGGAACTGGGTTTCAACAGCACTCTGTCTGGTGCTTCTAGCATTTTAGGCTGCCAGAGGGAATCAAGAGTCATTCAGGCCATAGATCCTCTCTTTTCTTGCTGGATGGGGCTGGTGGCTCCTGTGGAGACCACTGGGAGACTACAGCTGACTATTTTCAACAGAACTGTGATCAAGAAGGAAGAGAAACTGGAAAAGGAGGAGAAAGGGCCAGAAGACATAAAAAAGGAGAAGGATCAAGATGAGCTCACACCAGGAGCTGCCAGTCATTCTCGAGTCACCAAATCAGGTAAGCAGCATCTTGGATGCTGGTGGAAGAGATGGAGGCCTGGTGGGGCTCAGGGTGTCGTGGGCAGGAGGCAGGCAAGAGTTGTCACTTGGCTGGGTCAGCTGCAGACCATGTGATGGAATCGAAGGATCTGTTCTGCAGATGAAGCCTAGTGGCCCAGGCTTAGAACCGTTTCTCTGGGTCCCTGTCCTGTCAGGGGTATGGTAGATAACCCTAGAACACAGGCTGCTCTCGGCTGAGGCAGAAGGGACACTTTGGCCAACCATGGAAGAAAAAGCTGATAATCATAGTCCACCTCCTGCTGGGAAAGTTCCTGCTATGTTTGTGAATTGTTTGCGAATTTGCCTGTGGGGTGTGTGTGTGTGTTGCCACTAAGGTCTTGCAGCTGGCATTCAAGTGGTTCTTGAGTTCTAGGGTCTGGTTCTCCAGGCCAGTGCTGAGCTATTTACCTGGTTCTAGTTCTTGTGTTTATTTCATGCTTTTTATGCTGTTTGCTCCATATTATAGTGCTTGATTGTACTTCTTTTGTGGCGTTTGTCCAAGGCTCTCTGTTTCATCTTCTGTTGAAACCAGTGGCTCCCCTTCCTAATGCTGAAGAGAGCTGTGTTGTGCCGTGTGGCTCCTCACCAGCAGCTAGAGCTATTAAATAAAACTTAAATTGCTGGGCGTCTTTAGCCCCAGTACTCAGGAGATATAGGCAAGCAGACATCTTGAGTTCGAAGCCAGCCTGGTCTACATAGTGAGAACCAGGCTAACCAGGGCTACACAGAGAAGCCCTGCCTTAAAAAAGTGAAATTATAGCTTCTTGGTGTGGTAATCCTCCCCAGAGTCACCACAGTGCTTATAGCCTGGGCAAGCAGTGCAACAGTGCCAGCCAGCTACTTGGGGACAAATGGGACATGCTTGCTACCCACACACTGAGGGAATGTGCCCATTGCTGGGTATACATTCATCAGGGACACAGTTGTTACAGTTTTCAAGGCAGAAACAGCATTGAAAACTGAAGAGGGCAATGGACATAAGGCTTAACTATAGAGTTCCGGCATGCTCATGGCTGTGCTTTCCCTGCAGGAAGCAGAGGCATGGAGCGTACAGTCGTGATGGACAAGTCCAAGGGCGAGCCCGTCATCAGTGTGAAGGCCACAAGCAGGTCAAAGGACAGAGTAAGCATTGGCAGGCAGGGCTGGGACAGTAGCTCCCAGCCTCACTTACCTGGGAAGTGACCTAGCTGGCATCTTCTGTCTAGCTCTATCCACTTCTAGTAGAGGGACTGAGGCATGGACAGCTTTGGCAGTTGATGGTTGGGCCTGTCTAGCTTGGTCTAATCTGATGATGGTGTATCTGTTTTTGCTGTTGGCCTTGTGCTAAATGAATCCAAAGGAATGTAGGGGCTTGTCCTTGAGAGCACCAGGGCTGTGTATGGGCCTGGCCATGACTCTTCATTCTGGAAGCCTCTCCCCAAAAGAGCCAGGCGGTACAGCTGGGTGCTCTGGCAGATATAGGCCCAGGGCTGGAGTGCAGCCAGTGATAAGTGCAGGCTTGTGTGGTGATGCTAGCTCTGTTCCCACCTCTGCAGGAGAAGAAAGTGAGCATTTGGCTGAGAACGTAGGTTCTTATAGCTCCCGGGGCCGCCTAGGCTCGAGCCTCTGCTAACAGAGGCCACAGTGGGAAAGCATCAGCATAGCTGTGCAGAGAGCTCACATGTAGAAGCATGATGGCAGCAGCCCTTCACAGTGCATGCCTCGGCTTCATGCCAAAGGCCTGTGGTCCTGTTTCTGTTTTCCTTCTCCTTTATATGCATGCGCACCACTTGTGGAGGAGCATGTGGGATCCCCTGGAGCTGGAGTTAGAATTGTGAGCCACCCTCCTGGGTCCTCAGAATCTATAGTTTTCTGATTGTTCTGAATTAGAAATGCTACCATCTGGGTCTGTGAGGTTTGGACCAACTCTGACTTCCACAAACAACTCACCATGAAAGAGGCCTCATCTTCCATAAAAACCACAAGGATGGACTAGGTGGTGGTAGTACACAGAGGTAGGCAGGTCTCTGAATTTGAGGACAGCCAGGGCTACACAGAGAAACCCTGTCTACAAACAAACAAAAATACCACAGGTTCAGAAGAGTCTTAGTCTGAGCATGAGGTGTACCCTCCTTTCTACCTGGAAGGTCTGGCTTGCCTCTGGTCTGGTGTTGGACTTTTTGGCAGGGGCTCTGCTACAATCTGTATCCTAGGTTGGCCTTGAAATTGTAATCCTGCTGCACCCCCAAGTACTGATGTTACTAGTGCCTGTCCCCCCAAGCAGTTCTGTAAGATTTAGAGTAGCCTGAATTTAGGTGTTCTGTGGCACCTGTCTCTTCTCTTTGGGGAACACTGAAAAGCCTAGAACTTGGGATCTGGGCAGGATGGTGTGTGCCAGGTTGGCTGCCGTACCTCAAAGAGACCCTGGCCTTCTGCACTATGATGTGGCTGCAGTTGGAGCTACAGCGCCCTGCCTACTTGGTTCTCACTGGGTTGTTCTGGTCGGCAGAGCTCCAAAAGTCAAGACCGAAAGTCAGAGGGCAGGGAGAAGAGAGACATACTGTCATTCGACAAGATAAAGGAGCAGCGGGAGCGGGAGCGCCAGAGGCAGAGGGAGCGTGAAATCCGGGAGACAGAGCGACGACGGTGAGCAGGGTGCTGGTGGTAACCTGCCTTGGCTCCTGTCTGCTTGGAAGTAGTTCCTAGTACCATCAGATAATGTGAAAGTAGTGAGAAAGTCAAGACCCTGGCTGTACATAGACCCTTGGCCTCTGCGGACCCTGGTGGGAGGGCAGAGATTCAGCCAAGGTCTCCGAAGTCTGGACAGAAGGCCAGAGGCTGAGCATGGACAGCACCCAGGCCACAAACTGAGGCAACCACCTGTGTGCAGGGAGCGGGAGCAGCGAGAGCGGGAGCAGCGTCTGGATGCCTTCCAGGAGCGGCGGGAGAAGGCTCGCTTGCAGCGAGAACGGATGCAGCTCCAGTGCCAGCGGCAGCGGCTGGAGCGGGAGCGGCTGGAACGGGAGCGGCTGGAGCGGGAGCGCATGCGCGTGGAACGTGAAAGGCGGAAGGAACAGCAGCGCATTATGCGTGAGCGGGAGGAGCTTCGGCGGCAGCAAGAGCAGCTACGAGCTGAGCAGGAGCGGCGGGCACTGCGAAGACCTTATGACTTGGATGCTAGGTGAGTGCCAATACTAGTCCTGTCCCCTCTCTGCAGTGAATAAACATGTGGTGCTGTTCCTTGGCCAGCACTTTGCGTGGTGTCTTGTGCTTGTGGGCTGTGAAAGGCCCTGGAAGAGGGCGAGACTCCGCTGGCTCTTAGCACTTGGACAGTCACTGCAGGCACACTGAGGAACCTTGTAATTCCCATCCCTTTTGCACAATCCCAGGGGAGAGGCCAACAGGGAAAGGCATGGGGTTCCAGCATTGTGCTCATGCACGTGTTCTTGCTGACAGTCAGCTCCTAACAGCCTGCCTCCATCCTGAGGTACCCTTGACAACTGTGGGATGCTGCTGCTGCCACCTTGAATTAAGTATTTTTGCAAAATGCACACCAGGAGAGACGATGGCTACTGGCCAGAAGGGAAGCGTGCAGCCATGGAGGACAGATACCGAGACTTTCCACAGCCAGATCACCGTTTTCATGACTTTGATCACCGGGAACGTGGCCATTACCAGGAGCATGTCATAGATAGGTGAGCATCTTCCCCTGTGCCAGCTCCCCAGGCACTATTCAGAGCGTGGCAGATGAATCCCTGTGCTCTCTATGAAGAGCTTATTGCCTCCTGGGACTGCCACAGGATAGCCACAGGTGGCACTGGGGAATACCAAGTCTAATACCAAGTGAATCCACACCAGGCACCCTGTGCCTAACCCTCAGTGTCCACATGGTAGCTCCACTGTCCTCTCATGTCTCCCAGTGGACCCGAGGTTGGGCAGGACAGTCTGGCCTTCATATTCTACAGGAGGAAGCAGGTTGTAAGGGGCGAGGGGTCACTGACTTTCAACTCGTTGACTGGACCTGCCCCCCTCCACAACTGTAGTCCCTTTATTTTCTGAGGACTCCCTCAGACTCTCCAGACTGTGTTCCAAAGTACCCTAACCCTGTGCATTGATGGGGATGTGTGGCAAAGCCTGCCTGGGGCAGCTCTCCTGGACAGCCTCTCTCAGTCTCTCGCTTGACGGAGACTCGCTGCCTGTTCTGTCCTGGCTCCCACTCTAGAAGAAAGCCTTCCACCTACCATTGCCATCCCTGGAGCTACTATGTCCTAGCATATAGCCAGAGCTTGGGGGAAAGCCAATCTTGTCCCCAAGGGAGACTTCTGCTTCTACCCCCAAACACCTGCCTGCACACTGCCATTCCAATGCCCTGTCCCCTTTGCAGGAGGGATGGGTCCAGACCCAGAATGGAGGAGCGGGATGAGCAGGTAAGTGAGTCACCTGTAACCCTACTGTAGGATGAGGGAGGTGTGGGTGCCGCTCCATTCTCAGTCATAAAGACTCGGCTCAACTGATACTTGATTGGGAACTTGGTATCTTTGCTCTAGGGGGACCTACATTGCAATGGCAGCTTTGTAGCCCTATGGGGAGTTGGCACCAGGCTTTGCCCCATCTGATTTAGCTGTCTGCTGGTGCTAGGGTCCTGACAATACACTGTGACCCAAGTCTCCAAGGAGGATGTGGGATCCTTCAGGATGGGCTTGGGTCAAGACAGGTTTAGAAGTGGCTCATCCCCTGGGTGCCTCCAGAGCATGTTTTGTCATCCCCTGTCAAGAAGGCTGATTTTGAATTTGCAAGAGAGCCCTGGTGGTGTGTGCACAGGCTGTAACCCTACTGTAGGATTACATGTTCAGCTCATGTCAGCCCCTGCATAACTGCCTCTTAGGCATGCTTGCTATCTAGCCTTGCAGCACTTCCAGGGGACATGGGCTCAGTGTGAGCAGAGGCATAATTGCATACAGAATCCAGGCTGGGGGCCAGGGGGAGACCAGAACACATGCTTTGTCTCTTGTGTGCCTTGTAGTACTACCCAAATGACCAGCACAGCCATGGAAGGCTCCTGGAGCACCATGGTTGGGATGCCCGAGACAGCTGGCATGGCTACAGCTCTGACAAGAAGTTGAATGAAGGCCAAGGGCTGCCCCCTACCCCCAGGTAAGTATTCTATATAAGAGAAGCCCAATATGGGCTTCTGGGGTGCTCTTGGAGGGAACCCATGAAAGCACCTGGGATGTCCTCTACCTGCTATCCCTGGCTGCAACATAGGGACCATGATGCAAGTGGGAACCTTGTCCCTGTTCCTTGGGTGGCAACAGGGTGGGAATCTCCAGTGCAGTAGGAGCACTCGTGGTTAGGTGGTTGGAGCACAGGCTGGCTTCCACACAGTCCTCCTGCCTTAGCCTCACAAGCACTTTCCTGCTTCCATGCTACACACTGTGTGCTGTCAGTCCCTAATTCCAGCCTGGATTATAATGCTTTCATTTTGGAAAGCACATACCATCAGCTGCCTGATCCTTACCCACCTAGGTCTTGCAGTCACAATTCCACCACCATGGCTTTGCAAGCACACACCATGTACCCACTCATACACTCATGACTCTTCGACACCCATACACTTGATCTCAGTGAGACTGTGTTCTTGAGACGCCTCCATGATGTGGTATGTTTGGAGGCAGCGCTCCTGTCTACTGTTGAATTCCAAACTGTGGGCACTCCCATTCTCTACCGTCAGGCTGTGAGGCAAGGCATCCTGTGTTCAGCTGCAGGTCATGTTGCCAGCACATGCCCATGTGTTAGTGTCAGCAAGGTTTCCAGTAGTGGGTAGGGCCAAGTGTAGACCACTGTGGCTTCTTGTGGCACCTCTGTGTGGCTGCCATGGGGGGTGATTGTTCTTCTCTGGTGGTGCCTGGTGTCCTCATTGCCCACCCCTAGTCACAGTCTGATTTTGAAGATATCCTGGAGTTGGGCTTACATCTTTGGTGGGATGGAAAGTTCCTTGGGGCAAACATTTGTCACCTTGTATTTGGCAAAGGGTCAGCCGAGAGTGGGCAGAGCACAGCTCGCAGTTGGAGGAGCAGCAGATTCCTGTCTGGCACAGCGCTGGGGACACAAACATGACTGGCCATGAGCACATACGGTGGCGAGGTACCAAGGGGTTGCAAGGAATGGGTGAATACCAGGTCTACTGTGCAGGCAGAGTCCACAGAGCTGTCTCTCTCCTGCAGGTGCTGAGCGGGGCCTTGCAGGACCTGGGCATGGGCATGTGGCAGCAGGCCGGGGTGGCATGGCTGGGTAAGGTTTCAATGTCTGCCACTGCCTTCCTCCTTCCCTCCCTCTACATGTGTACACCCTGGTTGGGCTGGCATTCTGAGGGAGCTATACAGAGCCCTGTGCTCTATGAGGTGGCATCTTGTGGTCACCAGGCATGGCCCTTGCAAACTATCTGCCTTTGTTCTAGGCAAGCCTTTGCACACGGTGGACATTCCCAGGGCCATATTGCGCCCGGTGGTAGACTGGAAGGTGGTGGCGTGGCCAGCCAGGACCAGGGTGGCCGAGTCCCCAACCCCCACCCTCACCCCCACTTCATCCGCCGCTACTGAACCCTGCTCTGGACCAAACCCTGCTGCTGCAAGTAGGCCGAGACTGCAGCCCCAGCCACCTCCCACTTGTGGCACCGCTAGCAGTCACAGGTTCTGCCAAGTGTCGATGTGAACTCACTTCCCTGGTGTTTTTAATAAACACAGTCCTGTTCTGCCGTTTGTAAGACAAGGTTTCTGTTGCCAGGCATTCTGTATCCCCCTGGCCCATTCCACCCTGCCCTGCTCTTGTGACTGCAGCTCTGTCCTGCACTTGGCCCATGCTCAGGGTCCAGGTCTTGTGCCCTATATCTCAGACATGATGGAGCTGGAATCAAAGCTTGGAGGCCTTGGTGTTAGGGGAGCTGCCGGCTGTTGGCTGCCCTTCCTCCAGGACCACTGCGGAAGCCTGAGCTGGCGTTTCCCAATAGCCTCCTTGGAAGGCTGCAGCTTGACGGTAGCAAGCACGAGGTGCCCTCTTGAGCAGTGTTGGCCAGCCTCTGCCAGCAGGATGACCCACCTCTGGATTTGTTCCTCCCTCTTTGAGCACAGGCTCAGGAGTGAGAGCATCCAAACCACTGTGGCTATGTCACTGGGGATGTCTTACATGGTGAGAGGTCCTTGCCTGGTGACTAACGATCTAACGGGTTTTTTGTTTGTTTGTTTGTTTGTTTGGGTATTTTTTTTTTTTAGTATTTGACCCTACCACTAGCTGGTTGTGAAGTCACTGGGTCTTTTGAGCTACAAGTTTGGTTCCCAAGCCTGCCTTGGGCTATCTCTGAGGCCAGGATACCATCTGTCCTCTTGGTGTCTATCCACTAATGCTGAGTGGTACCAAACCTGCCTCTACCTGCCTCAGTCTGCAAGAGCCCACCTTGCCATCAGCACTTTAGTGGAGTGTGCCCCCTTTTACTTGGGCCCTGGTCAATATGGGCATCCCTACTTTGCATCCCTACACCAGGCCTTAGCCTGACAAGGCCTGTCTCCATGGTTGTATTTGATCTCTCAGAATGGCAATGCTAGACTAATCTGTGCAGGTAGGACCAAGGGCTACTGAGCATGTCAGCAGTTCCAGCACTAGCCGGTGTTAGCAGTTCACATGTCATCCCAGCACCAGTTGAAGCAAGACCAGTTCAGGCCAGCCTGAGCTATGCAGGAAGATCCTGCCTCAAAACCAGACAGGACGTTGTACTTCAAGGACATAGTGTTCAGTGGCATAAGCCATACACAGGACAAACACTACTGGGTCCACTGCCAGAACATCCCCGCAGTCCTCAGCCACAGAAGGGAAGTGGCATTGTTGATGCTAGAAGTTGGGACAGGATACAATTAGTGTGAAAAGTGGATGATGCTTTGTTGTGCTGAGATGGAATCTTCAGGAGATGGGTGATAGGTGTGGCCACCCAACCTTGAGAATGAGCTTTCTCCACTCAAGCAGTGTCCTGGAAAAGCTTAGGACGGTAAACTTTTGAGGTGCGATACTGTTTTAAGGGGACTACCCTCTGTGGGCTGGCTCTCCTCAAACTCACAATTCTGTCCTCCCAGTGTGTACCGCTTTTCCTGTCTTGCTTGTTGGAGGCTTCTTACACTGGAGAAAAGGGCTATACTGCGTAGTACACAGCAGTAAATGTTGAGGTCCACAAGTGCTGGGCTGACCTGTGACTGCTTCCTGTATCCAGGTTCCAAACCCTGTCCTCTGTCCGTCCCTGTGGCCTGCATCTTCTCAGGTGCAAGAATTAGGATACAGAGTGGGCATTTTGCCTGTGTGACCTTGTACAATCCACTTTAAGACATCTGATCACCAGGTGTGGTATCGTAGGCCTGAAGTCAAGGACATCCTGAACAACCTAGCAAGTTCCAGGACAAGACAAAGAAATCTGGCAGTGATCAGGTCAGTCATACCAGCAGTCCCTATGGCTGGTGACACATGAAAATGCTATCGTAGTAACCCAGACAGGTGTGGCCACATTCTTCAGGGACACCAGAATTACCTAACACTGATTATCAGGGTTGTCGCCTCTCAGGCATCAAGTTAGGTGCTTCTCTTCAGACATGCTGGGACCCCTGATAGGACAAGCATTAAGGAACCTGCCCCTGCTATACATACTTTCCATGGTTCTTTATGGAACTTTTATGACCTGTATCCGCCTTGATCCTGGTCTCAGTTCTCTCATGCCTACCCCTTTCCAGACACCAGACCATGCTCCCATCCTTAGGTTACTTTTTTCTTTTCTTATTAAAACAGAGTTGTTCGTTTGTTTTTATTTTCCAAGGCAAAATTTCTCTATATATCCTTGACTCTCCTGAAACTCACTCTGTAGACCAGGCTGGCCTGGAACTCAAGAAATCCAGGTGGATTTCTCAGCCTCTGCCTCCCGAGTGCTGGGATTACCACCCAGCTGAAACAGTCTTTTATGTATGTTTTTCCCATCCCCTCAGATCCTCCCTTACCCTTCAATAACACACACACAGAGACATGAAAAAAACACAAAGGTGGAAACAAAATTATAGAAGTAAAACAATAAGATAAAAAAAGCTCCCAAGCAAAGAAAAATATGTACAAAAATACCATTGAGTTCGTTTTGTGTTGGCCAACTATTGGGCATGTGGCCTGGCCTGAAGTGTGCTTAATTAACCCAGGACACTTCATTGGAGAAAACTGATTTTTCCTTCACCCGTGGGTGTCAACTAGAGATAGCTTCTTGGGTAGTGATCGGAGTGCCAGCTCTTTTCCCTGGGTCAGCAGTGAAACCCTGTCTTGCTTGAACCTATGCATGCTGCTAGTTTTGCTGAGTTCATACATGTGTCAGACCTGTTGCATCTGGAAGACACTGTTCTTTGGAGATTTTCCCACCTCTTTCTCATAGTGCCCTGAACCCTGGGGTGTGATAGAGAGATCCCATTTGTGACTGAGCGCCCTGAAGTCCCTCTTTCTGCATTGTCCAGCCCTGGGTCTCTTAGTTCCTGACAACAATGGGAGGAACCTTCTCTGATGGTCTAGCAAGGCTCTGACCAGACTCTGAGGGCTTTATTAAATTAGCATGAAGCAGCTCTCACCCCTATGACACTATCATTTGGGAAGTTAAGGCAGGAGGACTGGGTTCCAGGCCAGCTTCAACTGTGTAGCCCATCTTGTCCAAGGAACAATGGCTCCTGCATATAGCTCCTGTCTCCTTGCTCAAGCAGTTGTTCACGGACTGGATCCTGGTACAGCTGTCATCTGTAATGTCATGTTAGCCATCTTGAAAACAAGGCCCTTGTCTCGAACCCTTGGGGCACTGCTCCCGTAAGTGCTAAAGCCACCAAAAGTGTCTTATCTCTTCTAGACCCATCACACCCACTTCATGGGGACTAAGAAACCATTAGGCACCAGCAAAATGAGAGAGCTTCATGCCAGACTCCTAGGAGGCACTGGTCATTTCCCCAGGCATAAGTGAGCATTTAGAGTCCTCTGGAATAAAACCAGTAGAGTGGCTTTCACAGTCTCCAATGTCTTGCCCTTGAGTCACCAGAAAGAGCAGGCAGGGAGCCCCTCCCCTGAAAAAGGGAAACTCAGGCCTAAGTGCTCCCCTCTGGTTCCCACTTTCTGTCATTCACTTCCAAATGCTTCTTGTGTACTTGGGGATATTGTCAGTGGCTCATACAGCTACTGCTTGGCCTCCTGGAGATGACCAGCTGGAACAATGTTCCCAGAGAGATAACAGCATATGTAGGGATCCCAAGGAGAGAGGACTGGAGAGATGGAGCAGGCAGAAATGTGCAAGATGGGTGCACACTCAGGCTTGAAGGCTCCAGGTACCCACAGCAGGCTTCAGGCCTGGAGGGGAGACCACTGAAAGGTTTCCAGTGTGTTCTCTGTGGTGCCACCTTGCTAAGAAATTCAAACCTTAATGTCACTGTCAGGGACCCAGCAGGGAGAAGGAAAGGTGAGCTCACAGGCCCTTTGATGGGCAGAGTCTGAACCCGGAAGACCTGACCTGGGCTCCAGAGGAAAACCCTGTCTCAATAGGACTGGGGCTGGAACTGTGTGACAACAAAACCATCCTCAATATCAAATACAAAAGTAGGAGAGGAGGCAGCCTGCAGGCTATTCAGTGTTGTAGGGAGAGCCCCCAGTTTCCCACATTACCACTAGGTGGCACCCAAGAGCCACACTGCTAAAAGATTCCCCACAGGTCCTTCAGCAGGATCCATCTCTGCCTAGTCCCTGGGACTTCAATAGCAGCTGGCATGGGATCTTTCTTCACTGGTATCCAGAGACTCCTGGATCCAGGCTACAGTTTGGGCTGGACCAGCCAGCCTTTGAATCAAGAGTTGCTACCCATCCTTGGCTACATCACAAGTTTGAGGCCAGCAAGATACGATAGTCTTTTAATCCCAGTACTGGGGAGGCAGAGGCAGACAGATCTCTCTCTCTCTGAGTTTGAGGCCATCCTGGTTTTTGAAGGAAGTTCCAGGACAGGGCTACACAGAGAAACCTTGTCTCAAAAAAAAACCACCAAGTTTGAGGTTAGCCTGATATATATAGTGAGTTCCAGGACAGCCAGAGATAAACAGACCCTGTCTTTAAAAAGCAAAACAACAACAAAACTTGGGGGCCAAACCTGTGTAAATACACACAAATGTAATTTTTAAAATTAGGACAAGGCTGCATATGGTAGCACATGCTTCCCAGCACTCAGGAAGCAGTCAGAAGAATCTCTGAATTCCAGGATAGCTTGGTCTACAGAACAAGTTCTGGAACAATCAGAATTACATAACCACTATCCCCACCCTCCACCCCCTAAAAAGGGGAAAGACAGAAAAGTGTAAAGTGGTGGTAGTAGATGTCTATTAGTCTGGGACTTGGGAGATGGCTGCAGAAAGATAATAAGTTTGGGGCTAGCCTGGACTACATAATTGAGACCCTGTTTTAGTAAACACAGCAACATTGTGTTCTGCACAATGGAGCACCCTGGGCTTCTAAAAAATTCATGACTAGCAATGGTCTCAGGATACAGAGAATGTCAAGAAAGGATAATTACCTAAGACATGATAGACTGCTTTCATTCACATACACACACACACATATATTTAAAAAGCCTTTGAATAAGATCCAACAGACAGTAGAAAAGGGGTAAACTATTTGAGTGAGTTTGAAAAGCAAATTCAAATGTTCCAGAGCTGGCCATTTCAACAGTGCTGTGACCTAAGTCTCTAGCTTTTCAGAGTCAGGAATTCTCTGAACTTGGTGCCATCAGCTTGGGTCTTCCATAATTGCCTAGAATATAGCACCCTGTCAGACACAAAAGCCTTGATCCCTCCAAAGTGCCAGGGCAGAGAGGCTGTGGGCCACAACCACCTGGCTCATCTCTGCTTTAATGAGAAAGTCAGGAATAACAGGCTGGCACTGACAGTGGCTCAGGTGGTTACTATGGCCCCCACCTGCTGCAGCCCCAGGGCCCTGGCCCCAACAGTGACCAGTGGGTGCCCAGGAGTGTGGCGAGTGACACCCGAGAACTTCATCTGTGAGTTATGGGTAGGGCTGTGCAGACCTGGTCTCGAAGGTGAAGCCACCCACCCACCCACTACCACTGCTAGGACTCAGTTTCCCTGTGTCCTACAGGTTGAATGATAGAAGTTCAGCAGGTGTATCATGTCCTTGTCTGACTGGATCTCAAACCACAAAGCTGTTATGAGAAAGCAGGCTATTTCACCTTTCAAAGCCCAGTGGTCAAGACTGATTGTTCTTCCCCAAATGAAACAGCAAAGTAGACTAGCAAAGCAAGGGTAGGTTTTGTTGGTTTGCTTTGAAGGGGGAGGAAACAAAGTCTCACTATGTAGCCTAGGCTGCCCTGAATCTTAATTCTCCTACTTTGGCCTCCTGAGTGCTGGATCAAAAATATGTGGCCCTGCCCATCTCTCCCACCAGAGAAGCATACAAACAGACCTTGCGGTGACCGTTTTATTGTGTTCTAGCCTTAGCCTGTGAGAGACCAAGCTTTTCTTTTTTTCATTTATAAGAACAAATGTCGTCTGGGTGGGTGGTAGTAGTGCAAGCCTTTAATCCCAGCACTCAGGAGGCTAAGGCAGGCAGATCTCTATGCTTGAGTCCAGCTTGGTCTACAGAGTGAGTTCCAGACAGCCAGGGCTACACAAAGAAACCTTGTCTCTACAAACAAAACAACAAAAAGAACTTCATGGGGGTTGGGGATGAAGCTCCCTGGTAGAGCCCCGCCTAGAATCTCCCCAGTGAGGGACTGGGGACATGGTCAGGGGAGGCCTTTCCCTGTCATATGTTCACCTTTGGTTTCCATTTTTAGTTTTACATGAAGATTTTTCATAAACCTGATAGGCTGTCTATCTAGTTTTCTAATTTATTTTTGGTTTCTAGAAGCTTTTTACATACGGTGGAAGTCAGTCTTTTGTCTATTTTGACTATTGGAAATTTTCAATTGCGTTGTTGTAGTCTTCATGTGTACAGTGTTTGTGTGTAGGTATTTTATATTTGCATGTTGTCAGTTATTAATCTTTCAACTAAAGGCTCCCTATACAGACACTTACTGAACTGTGTGGGTGGTGGATGTGGGCAAGGGACAATTAATGTCACCCTACACAGAATACTGAGATAAATGTTTTTCCTATATATTCTCCTACCTGTCTTTTTTTGGGGGGTGATGTGGGTCATGATCTCATTTTGTAGATAAGGTTGGCCTCAGACTCACAGATATCTGTCTGTCTCTGCCTTCCAAATGCTGAGATTAAAGGCTTGTGCCACCAAAATGTCACTTGTGCTAAATTTTTAGAATGTTTAGTTTTTCTTTGTGGAGTCAAATTTAACACCTAGAATGCTCTCTCAGCATTGCCATTCCTGGGTGAGTGTAAGTCAGAGTCCTGTGACAACAATGTCATTTTATAAGACCCCAGTAGACAGGCAGACACACTGAGGTAGGGGGCGGAGGGGTTGTGGCAGGGGATGGATGACAGGGTTAGAGATTGCCACTGCATTGTTGCTGGTGACAAATGCCCAGAGTTTGTGTGTCAGAGGCCAAGTGCAGAGTACAGACTGCTCTATCCAGTCGGGACAAGAGGAGCAGCAGGGAAGGAAAAGATGTCCTTTCGTAAGTGTGCTCGAGAGGCAGCCGGCACCTGGGAAAGGCTGTAAGGATCGGGAGGCTGGGGCTCCCTTTCCTCTCATCAGGCACTTGCTTAAGTGTGTGGGTGGTAGATGTGGGCGAATGGGAATGTTGAATTCTTACCCATCCCCTGAAGCCACACTTCAGTGGCCATGCGAATGGGGTTTTTTTTCAACTCAAACCCAGAAGTCTGTCTCCCCTACTTAGGCCATGATGAGCACAGAGGCTGGAGAAGCTATCCTCGTTCCCAACTTGATGGCCATAGAGGGCAGAGGCCTAAGATTGAAGTTTCTTTGGAGCCCACAGACACAAAGCCAGTACAGCTATAGATTAGGGAGGAAGCTGTAGAGTGTTCCTTGGAGGAATAAAGAACTGCTTTCCTTGCCACCTTCTGTGCCCTTCACTTCCTCTGCTTCAAAAGCAAGACCCAACTCCACTCCTCCAACACACAAGACTCTCGATCCTGCCACAGTGCCTTTGCATAGCTGCATTCTTTGTCCAGGGCCTTTGATGTATGCTGTGCACAGGAGAAAGGTTTGCCATGGAGATCTGGGCTGGGCCAGCCGATGTCACCACCTCCCCGTGGGCTGCTCCTGCAGCAGGGCGTGCCTAGAAGGGGTGGAGGCGGGTGGCTCGGCCGGTCTGGCAGGTGCTGACCTGTGAGAGAGTCTCAAGCTGGCAATGGCCATGGAGGAGCTGCGTCGAGGGCTGTCCCGCTGGAAGCGCTACCACATTAAGGTACACCTAGCCGACGAGGCATTGCTACTGCCACTGACCGTGCGGCCCCGTGACACACTAAGCGACCTGCGTGCACAGCTAGTGTGTCAGGGTGTGAGCTCTTGGCGCAGGACCTTCTACTATAACGCTAGGCCGCTGCCTGACCATCAGACAGTTCGTGAGGCATGCCTACAGGATGGCTCGGTATTGCTTCTGCTCAGCGACACCAGGTGACCAGAGACCTTGGCTGGATCCTGGGCTGGGACCTGGTAGGATCCTCTGGCATGTGGAGGTTGGCCCAGTGGGATGGTGGTGGCTCAGGGACAAGGTGAGAAAGGCCCCTGTGACCCTGCCCTCTTCCTCTCAGCTCCATTAGCTCTGTTGATCTGTGTTGCAGGCTCCAGTGGTGGCTCTGCGGACTCCCTGCCCTCCTCTCTATGTACCTAGCTCTGGCTCTGTACGTCTCTCTGTATCTGTGTCCTGGTCTCTGTCTCTCTCTGCACACTGCCCCCATCTATTTCTTCATGTTTCTCTGTGTCTCCATCTCTCTTTCAGTTTCTGCCCACTCAACTCAGAGGACAAGCAGCCCTGGGTCACTACTGCACTCCCCATCCCAGGCCCACACCCGGTGTCTACACCGTGCTCAGTGTGTCTAGTGCACCTCCACCAGTATGAAGACACTTCAGCTCAACAATGGACTAGCTGGAAAGGCCTGGAAGCAAGTGCTTTTGTCCTTACCACCTGTCTTTATATCCACCCCTCAGGTAGGAGATGGAGGAGATGGAGCGATGATTTTAGGGACAAACTGGCCCAGGCACCACACCTCTCTGTTCCTGGGAGCCCAGTCTTACTCCAGGTATGCCGCTCAAATGGTAGGCCTGAGAGATGGTGGAATACACACATGGGGAAACTGAGGGCCCATGGGGTGGGCACAATAGCCTCATCCTCCCATCTGCTAATGTTGGCTCAGCACCGGTGTCCCCAGCTTGCTGTGTGACCTTGAGAAATTCTCTGCTCTCCTCTGGACTCCTTTCTATGATGCAGACCTAAACTGACTGTCCTACATGGGCTTAGGTCCACAAGTACTCTACCTACAATTCCTGTAATAGGCAGCAGGACCACTGAGCAGCTTTGCCTGCAATTCCTATGATGTCCACCAGGGGATCCAAGCCCTGTGGCTGCTACAGAAGGGCCTCAGGATTGTGGGCGATCACTGCATTCCCTCCCACACCCAAACCCAGGCTATTTGGAGACAGGAAGAAGGGCCATTGGCCTGGAAACTGCTAATCCACACCCCTGGGTCCACATGTCCCTTCCTGATCCAGGTGCTGGGCTCCCAGGTAGATGCAATTCCCCAGCCCTGCTGATGCCCACTGCTTCTGGTGTTCCTGATGGTGACTTCTGACACTGTCGTCCAGCCCTCCATCCCCCCAGCAAGGAACTGTCTGGTTGCTCTGTGGCCTTAGGACCTTCCCTCAGGAGCCTCTGCTTCCTGGATCCTCCTCTGTCCATCTCCAGAGCACGGCCTCCTCAGGGAAGCTGTCTACTCAACAGGCACAGTTTCTTCTTCGGAGGACCCACAGGGCTCCAGCTACAAACAGGAGGATCTGCTGAAGGACACTCTGACGCAGGGGGGCCTGGTGAGCCCATGGGTGTGCAGAGTGGTCTGAGTATCACAGCATGTGCTGTGGGCGCTCTACTCTGCAGCTCCACTCTACTCTGCAGAGCTTTGTGACCCTGTTCCCCACTGTTCCCGCCCTGCCCCCACCACGTGCGGGAGACTCCACTGTAAACCCAGAAGGAAATAGTGTTTTAATTAAGAATTGCATAGGCTACAGGGGCAGAGCAGGGCAGCTGGGGACTGAATCTTGGCCTTTGGAAGCAGGGTTGCTGGACATTCACAACTGTGCCAGGCCCTGGTGATTCGGGTCTCTCTCTGCCTCCCCAGTCTCCTTCTAGATCCACCAGGCTGTTGCTCAGCTGTGAGAGAAGCTGCTGTCCCTGTGGAGAGCTACTGAGGGCTTGGGGGGAGGCTGGCATTGAGGGGCAAGAGAAAGCATTTTGACATTTAACAAACACTATGCAAATTGCATGCAAATCACTACTCATTCCTTAAGGCGGACAGCCTTAGCGTGTTCAGAAATAATAATGTAGAGCCTGTCCCTTGGTCCCCATCCTGGCGGTCTCCCCCTCCCCTGTCCTCCCTCTCTCCCTCCCTCCCTCTCTCCCTCTCTCTCTTTTCCTTCCACCCTTCCCATCTTTGATCCAAAGCCCATCTAATCCTGATGTAGATGTAAACACCCAGTTGGCTGCCTTCCTCCTGTTTCCAGACCAGAGAACCAAGGCCTAAGGTCCCAGAGCCACAATGTGGAAAGCATGTCCCCTCTCCCCAACAGAGAAAAGGTGACATGAGGAAGCTCCCAGCCTATGATAGCTTGCAACAGCCCAGGGGAGCTGCGGTGTTGGAGGGCAGGCCGCTGAGCATGGGCCAGCCACGGGCTCACCCTGTTCCTGCTTCCGGAGATCTCCCTGAATCCTGGTCGCAAGCCCGGCAGCTTGTTTTCTTTCTACCCCACCCTTTTTGTTTTTTACAAACTCCTATTTATTCTACAAAAGCCTGCCTTCAGTGTCTCATTTATACACTGCCATTCCTGATACTCCAGTAATAGCCTCCAGTTCCCTCCAGGTTCCTGCTTTGCCAGCACTATGCTCCTGTCTTAGGCCTGAGTCATGAACTCAGGTTAGGTAGGAGGCGCATTCCATCTCTGTGAACTCACTTCAGGAGACCCAAGGTCATCTACTCTGAGCTCTAGGTACAGAGGTGCCATTTTGAATGTGTATCAAATAAAAGACTGAAAACAAAGCAGGTTCCTGCGGTGACCTGGCTCTCTTCTCTGTACTGTCCTGCCCCATGGCTCCTACTCCTGGTGACACAGCCAACAGCCCATTCTCCCTCCAGGGCTTGACTGGCTTCAGGCCCCACCCAGCCAGCACACCCTAGCTGGGGTAGGAAGTTTCAGGTGAGACTTGGCAGCTTCTCCAGTCTCACTGAGGCCTGTGGCATCCAGGGAGGAGCCAACTCCTGCTGTGGGGCCCACCCACGCTGGGTCCCAGCAGTCAGCAGCAGCAAGGACAGGAGGCAAGAATCCCTCAGTGCTCCCCGCACAGGTGCTCCCCCTGCAGTCCAGCCCACTTGGCCAAGCACTTGCAGGATACTGTGCCATTTGCTAGAGACCCAGTTGGGCTTTGTGAAGGACCCAGCACAGGAGAGCCAGAGGCCACAGAGGGGACGACCTCCCTGTGATATTTTATTTTATTTATTGACCTCCCTGTGATTTTCCCTGAAGACCTGTTTCTGTGCCTGGCATAATCTGTGCAGAGTTTTTTAAAACTAGAGAAGGCTCAGAGTGTGGTCAGGAGGTGGAGGCCTGCCTAGAATCCTCCACTGAGGGACTGGGGCATGGTCAGGGATGGAATCCCTTCTTGTAGGCCACTCCTATGCCTCCTTGAGGGACTGTAGGGGGTGGAGGCTAATATTGATTGATACCCACCCTAACCTCTTCTGTGGGAAGCCATGGCAAGCCCTTATTCTTGGCAGACACTCACCCTTGGCTCTCCTATCTACTATTCTTTCTGTTTATCTTCCATGATTCACTTTCTGTAGAACAACAAGTATAGCCTAGTTAGATCCACAGCTGCAGCCAGCTTCCTCCACCTACAAAGCCCCCTTTCCCTTCCTGCCCCTCCCCATATCCTATTTTCAGAGTATATAACCTGTGTGAACAATAAAAATCTTTGCCAGCTTGATCCGACTTCTTGACTTGCTTTGCCTCTTTATTTTCTCGTGCATCTCAGTCCTCTCCACAGGGTCTAAGGGTCCCACTTGATTGTTCAGCTGGACTGGACACTCTTCTACTCTGAGCTAAGTAAGATCTCACTGGCCTTCCAACACTGAGACTGTTTGGGAGCCATAGGACCTTAGCGCAATTCACTGTGCTCTCTATCCTGCCCCCAGCCCCCTCCCCCTTTTGTTTTTAGCTTTTATTTTTGTCTTTTTGAGGCAGAGTTGTCATACTTTAGCCCAGACTGGCCTTAAACTGGCAAGAGTTCTCCTGCTCCAGGACCCTTTCAGCCTTCACTTTCTTTTTTTTTTTTTTTTTTTTTGGTTTTTTTTGAGACAGGGTTTCTCTGTGTAGCCCGGGCTGTCCTGGAACTCACTCTGTAGACCAGGCTGGCCTCGAACTCAGAAATCCACCTGCCTCTGCCTCCCAAGTGCTGGGATTAAAGGCGTGCGCCACCACCGCCCGGCAGCCTTCACTTTCAAAAGCACTTCTTTGGGGAGGTTCCCAAATGATTCATGCTCCCTTACTTTAAAAAATTGTTTGAGAGAAGGTCTCAGCTGGCCTGGAACTTGATATATAGACCAGGCTGGTCTTGAACTCACAGAGTTCCTCCCCCCCTCTGCCTCTGGAGTGCTGGGATTAAGGGGGTGACTACCACATGGTTGTAATTTTTCTTTTTCTTATTTTAACTTACATTTATTTATTTGTTTGTTTGTTTGTTTGTTTGTTTATTATGCTGTAATTTATTTGGAGTCTGTTTCCCTGCAGCTGGGTCTGGCACTCAGTAATCAGGTAGCAGGTATGTGGGTACACAGCCCCACCCCATTCTGCTCCCGTCACTGTGGCCCCAGGATGCTCTGGTTCCATTGGATCAAAATCCTCAGCACCCGGCTCCCTGTTCTCTGATAAATGGGTAGAACTCGGAATTAGTCATTGATTGGATGACAGAGAGCCCAGAACACCATTTGCACAGGGAATTGATGGAGCCAGACAGCTCCGCAGACAGAAGTAAGCTTTTGTATCCTCATGAGGGGGTACTGGTCAAAGGTCAGTCTGAGTTATAAAAATTTAGAGGCAGGGACATAATGGTGCACTCTAACCTCAACACTAGGGAGGCAGAAGCAGGACATACTTCATGAGTTTGAAGGAAGCCTGGCCAACAGATGCAAAGAAAGATGCAGTGAGGGTTATTTAGTGTCATGTCTCATGTATCTAGTTTTATGTGTGGGGTAGTGAGCAGCAGCTGAGAGGGGTCTAGAGGAAATGTCTAGAAGAACAAAGCAACAGGCTCAACATGTGCCAAGGTCCTGGGGCAGAACAGTGTGGCACATTGGAGGCTCCCTTTCCAGAAGACACTGAGGTTGGGGAGTGGCTGCTGTGGAAACCAGCAGGATTCACTGCTGGGCACCCCATATCTTCCCTCTAGCTCCAACGCTTTCCAGAAAAACAAGTTGACATTCCAAAAACTGTACTTTTGCAGAGAAGACCCTCAAAGCTGGGAACAGATGGTATTTATCAGCTGTTGGTGTGAAGGCAGAAGTCAGAGGTTGGCCTGTAGGAGTTGGTCTGGGGCTTGAACTCAGGCTATCGGGCTTGGCACCAAGCCCCTGCTAAGCCATCTCTGAGAGCTAAGTTTGCACCCAGCAGCTAAACGCTTTCCTTGGTTCATTTCATCCTGATGGTAACAGGGGCTGTGATCACCCCATTTTGTAAGGACTTGCCTAACTCCTGAGTTTAAGATTCTGAATAGGGAGGGTTTGGATTTGAGATTGTTTAAAAATTGAGATGGGGTCAGGGAGGCATCACAAGTGGTCACAGGCTCCAATTCAGCCCAGAATGCATCTCTCTATTCCCTGTGCTAGAGCCACAGCAGCCTTTCTGGGGCCAGCATCCTAAGGGATGGAAAAGCAAATTATGTGTCGGGGTGGGCAGGGAAGCCGATGGGGAAAGCTGAGATGTAAAATACCTGCCATTGGCTAGGCAAATGAGAGAAGGATGGGCCTTCCTCTCAGATCATATTTTACAGGGGAGCACACTGAGACAGAGGACAAGCTGGGTCAGTTGCATGGGGAAACTGAGGTACCATGACCATGACCATGACAACTGATGACACACACAAACAAAGGCACAAATACACAAATTTACATAATAGAAAAAATTAAGAGCTTGGTACTGTTGCCATGGCCACAAGTCTATATAGACGGTTTCTTAGCAGTTACATATTTATTTAAACATCTATATTCTCAATCTTATTTACCACACAAAGGCAGCAAGTTGACCAGTAGCCAGCAGGTTGAGGCTCAGGCTCTGTACCTGTAGGGTACCCTTGATGGGCCATCTGAGATGGACGCTGCAGATTCTCTCAGTCATCAACATTACCAGAGTTCTCAGCCTTCCACAGGCCCCAGGCCATGCTGAACACACACACACACACACACACACACGCACACACACACACACACACACGCAAGGCCAACTACCTCAGACATACAAGGGGGCCGATGAGATGGCTCTATGGTGGCTTGCCACCAAGCCAGACAATCTGAATTCAATCCCTGGACCAGGATCATGGAAGGAGACCCACCTTCTACAGTCATCTGACCTCCACATACATGATAATTTAATAAATGAAAAACAAAGATGCTCAGGCCAGCAGGAAGCCTTCCCCACCACGTCCCCTCCCAAAGCTGCTCCTGCACAGCCTGTCCTCGACCAGCTATCTGGGGACAATTACAGTGTCTCAGACACCGCACAGACAGGTCTCATGTTTAATTCATCCTGAGATAATGACAGCCATAGAGAGAAGGCAGCAACCTGAACCCTCCTGGCCAGCAGTGCTTGGGGTTGGGTGCCAACTGAGAGTTTGTGTCCTGCACTTGGTCCAGGGTCCCTCGATGTAGGGCATCCTTCCAGGGGACGTGGGGCCCTATAAAAGAAGATGCTGACAGGGGCCATGGGTTGGGAGACACTAGTGTGAGCTGATGGACACAATGCACACCTGCCCCTCCCATCTGCACCCTGGCACAGGTCATGTGACTGGTGTGTTGCACATAGACGGGTCAGAGACCGGTACAGCTGAGGATGAAGCAAGGGGATGTGAGGATGACAGGGAATGGGCCCGTGTCGGAGCTGAGTGGGCCACACTGACCGCACACATGAGACCCTGTGTTTACTGTTGCGACATCAGCTGATCCCTCCATGGCAACCGATGGGAAGTAGTGAGGGGCCAGGGACAGAGGTGGGAAGGGACAAGACAGACATGTGTAATCACAAACATACACACGCACACACTGACTCATCATGGTGTATGTAGAAATTTACTTGTGTAAATTACATGTGTGTGGGATGGAATACACATGAATATAGTTACCTGTGGTGGCCAGAAGAGGGCATCAGATACCTGAACCTGGAGTCATGGGATGCATGGACCCGAACTCTAGTCCCCTGCGGGAACAACAGTGTTCCTAAACATTGAGCAGCTCCATAAAAGAAAAAAAATAGCCAAGTATCACAGTGGCCCATTCCCTTAGTCCCAGCACACTGGAGGATCTCTGTGAGCTCAGGGTCAGCCTGGATACATAGAAAGTTCCAGAACAGCCAAGAATATGTAGAGAGACCCTTTCTCAAAATAGATAATTATAAATAAATATATTGAAAAACACTCTGGGCACTGAGGGCTCCATACTTGTCTGGAGCCCACCCTGTCTCTAGGGACTGAGAGCTGCCTCTAGGCCTGTGAAGTGAAATCTCTTGCTGGCCAGATTTCAAGCCTAGAGTCTAGCCTGGGGTAGCACCTGAACAGTCAGGAAGTGGCGCATCGAGCTCAGGGCCTATGGGAAAGCTCAATCTCTACGTCTCAGAGATGGGCAGAGCAATCCCTGGGCTGCACAGCACAATGGACAAAGAGGAGCCTGGCCCATTGGCATCATCCAGAGGCCTGGATCAGGGGTGGCTGCAGCAGACTGGGATGAGGATGCACCTAGCAGTCAGTGGTACCCAGTGTTTCCATGGTAACCTGGCAGGGGCCAGGCCAAAGCAATTAGGTATCCTGAGGAGCAATAGCTAAAAATAGCACAGGCCCCACAGGGCTCCTTAGTGCTGGGCTTTTGGCAGCCTGTTTGTCCTGTCTGTCCTCCCTGCTCTTGGGGACAGGACATGATGATGGCTGCCCCAGACCCGAGCCCTGCCCAAGGGTATGGCGCACCCTGGCTCCCTCTCCTTCCCATGGTGCTTTGCTCATGGATGAACCAGTGCTGCAGTCCTGTTTGTTTCTCACCACAGTCTGATGGTGGATCTCTACTGAGTTTGTGAGTCCCCGAGGCAGGAAGCCTGTGACCTGGGCCTGGCTCCTCTGAGTAGGACTTGGCACAATAAATGTGGAACCAACATACTCTGTACAAGAAAATGGAGCCCCTAGAAGAAATTACAATGGACTATTTTACTTTATTTTCAGACATAGTCTCATGCAGCCCAGGCTGGCTTCAGACTCACTGTGTATCTGAGAATGAACCTGAACTCCTGGTCTTCTGGTGCCCACCTCCTAAGTGCTGTGAAGGGGTGTGTGCCACCATCGCCCTACTTATTCAGTACTGGGCACAGAACTAGGGCCCTGCTCTGCAGGTGAGCACCGTCTGAGCACCGTCCTCCCAGGGCCCTGCTCTGCAGGTGAGCACCGTCTGAGCACCGTCCTCCCAGGGCCCTGCTCTGCAGGTGAGCACCGTCTGAGCACCGTCCTCCCAGGGCCCTGCTCTGCAGGTGAGCACCGTCTGAGCACCGTCCTCCCAGGGCCCTGCTCTGCAGGTGAGCACCGTCTGAGCACCGTCCTCCCAGGGCCCGCTCTGCAGGTGAGCACCGTCTGAGCACCGTCCTCCCAGGGCCCTGCTCTGCAGGTGAGCACCGTCTGAGCACCGTCCTCCCAGGCCCTGCTCTGCAGGTGAGCACCGTCTGAGCACCGTCCTCCCAGAGCAGCCTGCTCTGCAGGTGAGCACCGTCTGAGCACCGTCCTCCCAGAGCAGCCCTGCTCTGCAGGTGAGCACCGTCTGAGCACCGTCCTCCCAGGCCCTGTTCTGCAGGTGAGCACCGTCTGAGCACCGTCCTCCAGGGCCCTGCTCTGCAGGTGAGCACCGTCTGAGCACCGTCCTCCCAGAGCAGCCTGCTCTGCAGGTGAGCACCGTCTGAGCACCGTCCTCCCAGGGCCCTGCTCTGCAGGTGAGCACCGTCTGAGCACCGTCCTCCCAGGGCCCTGCTCTGCAGGTGAGCACCGTCTGAGCACCGTCCTCCCAGGGCCCTGCTCTGCAGGTGAGCACCGTCTGAGCACCGTCCTCCCAGGGCCCTGTTCTGCAGGTGAGCACCGTCTGAGCACCGTCCTCCCAGAGCAGCCCTGCTCTGCAGGTGAGCACCGTCTGAGCACCGTCCTCCCAAGCAGCCCTGCTCTGCAGGTGAGCACCGTCTGAGCACCGTCCTCCAGAGCAGCCCTGCTCTGCAGGTGAGCACCGTCTGAGCACCGTCCTCCCAGAGCAGCCCTGCTCTGCAGGTGAGCACCGTCTGAGCACCGTCCTCCCAGGGCCCTGCTCTGCAGGTGAGCACTGTCTGAGCACCGTCCTCCCAGAGCCCTGTTCTGCAGGTGAGCACCGTCTGAGCACCGTCCTCCCAGGGCCCTGCGTCTGCAGGGGCCTGTTGAGCACCGCCTCCCAGAGCCCTGTTCTGCAGGTGAGCACCGTCTGAGCACCGTCCTCCCAGAGCAGCCCTGCTCTGCAGGTGAGCACCGTCTGAGCACCGTCCTCCCAGGGCCCTGCTCTGCAGGTGAGCACCGTCTGAGCACCGTCTCTCCAGGGCCCTGCTCTGCAGGTGAGCACCGTCTGAGCACCGTCCTCCCAGAGCCCTGTCTGCAGGTGAGCACCGTCTGAGCACCGTCCTCCCAGGGCCCTGCTCTGCAGGTGAGCACCGTCTGAGCACCGTCCTCCCAGGGCCCTGCTCTGCAGGTGAGCACTGTCTGAGCACCGTCCTCCCAGGGCCCTGCTCTGCAGGTGAGCACCGTCTGAGCACCGTCCTCCCAGGGCCCTGTTCTGCAGGTGAGCACCGTCTGAGCACCGTCCTCCCAGAGCAGCCCTGCTCTGCAGGTGAGCACCGTCTGAGCACCGTCCTCCCAGAGCCCTGCTCTGCAGGTGAGCACCGTCTGAGCACCGTCCTCCCAGAGCCCTGTTCTGCAGGTGAGCACCGTCTGAGCACCGTCCTCCCAGGGCCCTGCTCTGCAGGTGAGCACTGTCTGAGCACCGTCCTCCCAGGGCCCTGCTCTGCAGGTGAGCACCGTCTGAGCACCGTCCTCCCAGGGCCCTGCTCTGCAGGTGAGCACCGTCTGAGCACCATCCTCCCAGTCCTCCCAGAGCAGCAGCACTCACAGATCCAGTCAGTCTCTGGCCCAATTTGCAGTTGATGGCCTGGCTGTGTGACCTTAGGCAGCTGACTCACATCTCTGGTCCCTTCCCACCATAAAGAATCTCAACAGTGAGAAAGAAGAAATTCTAGAATCCAAAATATGAGTATCAGAAAGGCTCAGAATTCTACATTGTTTGCAACTTATGATGCCAGGCTCCCATAATGCCACAGTTTAACTGAGAGACAAGTCCCAGTTCCTTTGTCCTATTTCCTACATCCTAGGCATCTGCTCAGGCTGGAAGCAGATTCCAAAACCATCCAGAACCCAGGCTCTGATTCTTAACTCCCAACTTGCATGTTATGGCACATAATGGCTGCCCAGTGCTGCCTGGCCACCATGTAGGTTGTTGGTGGCAGTGATGGTGGTGGTGGTGGTAAGCAGAAGCAAAGGAAACTGGTTGCCATCAGCATCGCTGGAGGTTAAAGCCTGGGGCTAAACATACGGTTTCTTCACTGGTTTTATTGTTCACAGAGCTCTCACTGCAAGGGAAGCTGGGAAATGTAGTTTTCCCTAATCGCAACTGAGAAAGTGGGGAGTGGCTACTGGAGCCCAGTGAATCAAATTACCACTGTCTGAAGGGAGTTAGATGCTCCGCCTTTGCACGGCTGTGTATCCCCCACTCACAGGCTCTCTCTCCATTCTTTAGGTCTTTTTCTCCAACAATCCCTCCCCCATGGTTGTCTGACCACACTGTTTAAAGTCTCAGCTGCCCTCCCTCCCCCTTTCCCTTCCTGCTACTAGTGAGTGGAAAATGGGGTGGGGTGGAACTCTTCATTTCCTGTTGAATTCCTGCTGTTTCTCCTCCTGCCTACCCGTCTTCTCCCCTCCATTCCCTTCTACTCTGAGAACTGGCAACGCTTTATCCCTGTTTATGCCTCTTGGAAGCAAAGAGCCCAAGATGACCCTGGAGGCCCAGGAGGCACTCCAGGCTAAGTTCTCCCCACAACCACCCATGGCATGGCAGCTGCCACATTGAATCACCACCCAGTAAGATGAAATTCCTACTTCAAAACAGGGCCTCAGCCTGGGGGAGTCACTCTGAAACAGGGCTCCATGTAGCCCAGGCTGCCTTGGAAGCCCTTGTGTAGCCGAGGATAACCTCCTGATGGTACTTCCTAGTTGCCAGCTTCTGGGTGTGTGGGCTGGAACTCAGTGCTCTGCATCTGCTCCTGTGGGCTGAGGGCTCTGTCCACAGAACTGCATCCCCAGCTTGTCTGGTTTTGTTTTCTTGTGAGACAGGGTCTTGCCATGTAGCTCAGGCTAGCTTCAAATCAACATCCTCCTGCCTCAGCCTTCCTGGTGGTGATGACTGGCATGTCCCCAACTCCCCCGCATCAGTTCTTTTCTTCTTTGGACATCAAGATTCTCCTGAGAAATGGAGTTCCTTGCTTTACTGAAGGTCACTCCAATGTCCCAGTCCACCCAGGCCCCACAGAGTGCTCACTCCACACCTCCTCCCCCTTCCCCCACCACTGGGCCTCCCTGTGCCAGGATTCTGTTTAGTTTAATAATCTTCTGAAAGTTTAATTGTTCTTTTATTCATCCATGACCTTTCTCTCTCATCTGGAGACGTATTTATGGCTAATCTACAAACTTCAAGAACCAGATCTATTTGCAAAACCAATTACCTGCATATGCAAATGAGGCTTCTGCGGTCCAGGTCCCTGGGCCAGCTGGTGGGGGCGGTGGTGGGGAGGGGAGTGGCTCTGCCTCGCAATTCTTGAAGCTCTGACTGGGGCTCCTGGAGTTAATGAGAGTCCCAGGGATCAGCGAGGACCCAGGGCACCCTCCTCCCTAACAGGCCTCCTCAAGTGATGGGCATGAGAGCTCTTCCTTGTCTCATCGATGCATGCATTCATCCATTTGCTCATTCATTCAACCATTCTACAGTCTGTGTAACAATGCACCGCTGTCCATTCTGGTAGCATAGATGAGAAGAGCTGGTTGAAAGGGAGAAAGCTCCCATTTGGAATGGGAAAGACAAGATGAGGAGCCAGGGATTCTAAAACAGAAGAGGTTGAAGCAGGGCGTCAGGGTGGAGCCCCTGCCTAGAATCCCCTAGCAGAGAGCTGGGGGCGTGGTCAGGGATAGAGCCCCTGCCTAGAATACCCCAGTGAAGGGCTGGGGGCGTGGTCAGGGGTAGAGCCCCTGCCTAGAATCCCCCAGTAAAGAGCTGCGGGTATGGTCAGGGCTGGAGCCGCTGCCTAGAATCTCCCAGTGAAGAGCTGGGGGTATGGTCAGGGCTGGAGCCCCTGCCTACCCCAGTGAAGAGCTGGGGGCGTGGTCAGAGGTGGAGCCCCTGCCTAGAATCCCCCAGTGAAGAGCTGCGGGTATGGTCAGGGCTGGAGCTGCTACCTAGAATTCTCCAGTGAAAGGTGACCTTTGGCCCAGCAGGAATGAGACCTTGCCTCAGGGCCTTTGCACTTGATGTGTCCTTTGCCTGGAATATTCTTCCCAGAGATCTGGGCCAGACTGTGTCTTCCTGCCAGGGCGGCTCATCGACTGTTGCTGCCGCGGTTGATGAGTCTGTCAGCAGGAGGCTGGAACTAGCTGAGATCTTGACTTAGTCATGTAGGCCAAATGTTCCCCATTTCTCAATTGAGAGCATCCAGACTGTTACTTGTGGCCCGGCCAGGGAGCCCTGGGGAGCTGAAGCCAGCTACTGCAGCCCACTGCTTTAGACATTCACAGGGACTCTGAAGTGAGGAGGTCACTCCTGGATCCTGGGTTGGAAGTGAAGACTCCCCTCTCCCCTAGACCATCCATAACTTCTCCACCTGAGCAAAAGGCAGCTGTAGCCTTACTTCCCATGTCTCTATCCTGGCACTGGGGGGGCGGGTCTCTCTCCTTGGGCTCCATCATACTTCAGGTGGCCATGATTCAGCCCTATCCTCCTTGTTTCCCACTGTTGCTGGTCCCTACCGCCCTCTCTTACCTACTCTTCCACAGTATACGCAGAGACATCAAAGCTGAAGCTGACAACTGCACCCAGCCTGTTCCCCATCCCGGGTCCCACCACAAGGGAAACTACTTTATTCAGAGTGTAACAGACATCTTCCTTAGCATGCAGTTTCATTAGCCTATGATACTGTGACACTCCTGCAAGAACTGTCACCCAGAACTAGTCTTAGAGAAGAAGGCTGACACTTTGTGATGTTGAGTCCTGATGGTCTTAGCATGCATGTTCTTAGCCCATATGGAGCCCATTACCCAAACCCTTTGGCCTGTTTGTCTAAGAACATCATATCATACCCAGCCTAGAGGGGGCTCAGCAGGTGATGAACAGGGTCTGTAGAAGGTACTGCCTGAATGAAAATAGAATGCATGGGTGGATGGATGGATGGGTGATGGATGGATGGGTGGATGGATGGATGGGTGGATGGAGGGATGGGTGGGTGTGCAGAAAGTTGAATGGATGGATGGATGGGTGGGTGGAGGGATGGGTGGGTGGGTGGAAGGGTCAGTGGGTGGATGGGTGTGCAGAAGGATGGATGGATAAAAGAATGGATGGGTGAGTGAGTAGTTTGGTGAGTTGAGGATGGAAAGACAGATGGATGGAAGGATGCATAAACGTGGTCAGAATGGATAGATGGTTGATGCCTGGATGACGATTGTTGGTGTGGTGTTTCCAGCTGTGAGGTCTGTGAGTTGGAATGAGCAGTTGCATGCATGCATGTATAGAAGAATTGTAGAGGTGTTGAACGCATTCCTCAGTGTTGCTGATGCTGAGTGATGTTTGCTTAGATACCAGGCAGGGATGGGTAGGGGAGTTTATAGTGTGTGTCTGGAGCTAGATGGGAAAGCCTGCTGTCTTCATTAATGTGGGTTTGGTGCCATTAAGTAGAATGGGTAAGTAGAATGGGTGATAAATACTGGGTACTGAAACTATTCTGTGACCAGCTGACATTTGGGGACAGTGAAGGTTCCAGTGTTTGGGGGCCAGATGCCATATATACTCTTCACTCTGCACTGGAAGAAACACCACACTTCCTTCTTACTGCACAGAACCCAGCACACCCCCTGGCAACGGCCCCTCTCAACTTCTTTGTCCCCGCCTTCCAGGCCCTTGCTTGAGGCTTGATTCCATCCTGGCCACCTGCAGATTCAATTACTAGACTGCGGGGTGTGGGCAATTTGCTTTCTGGGCTGAGAAGCTGCTCCTGTGTCTTTGTGACTTTTAACAGCTTTGCAACAGGGGATGGAAGAGAGTGAGACAGTAAGAGACAGACATAGAGAAGAAAATGCCCATCAGAGCAACATGAAGTATTGTAGGCCAGGCTCAGAGACACCAGCAGCAAGCAAAGGACCAGACAGCACAAAAGTCTCTGATAGGAGGCAACTCACAGTCAGGCAGGCAGGCAAGCAGATGGACAGACATTTGCAGAGGCCTGTAGGGGACACCACTAGCCACCCACGTTGGAAGGCATGCGAATGTTACATTGAGGTTCAGAAACGTAAGGTCACGTTACCTAGGAGAGGCACCAGTTGGCAAGATGCCGAATGTCCCTTTGAGTCAGCAAGGTCATTCGTTTACTCTGGAGCAGGCTCTGAGAACTGCGCACACAGTGGGGCCTCACCTGTTCCCTGAGCACCCTGAACCATCCCGTCCTGAAGTCAGGTTCAGAGTCATGGCCTCTAATCTCTCAAGGGTGTTGCTCCCCAAGAGGGGTGTCCAGGGTCCCTGCCCTTTCTGCCTCGCCCTGTGCAGAGCTTACTAAGGCTATTCCCTGGCCTTGGCATTGAGCAGCTCATGGGACATTGTCCACCCTGTCTGTTCCTGGCATTTCCTCCCTGGCTTCTAGGGGAAGCTAGAGACCACAGAACTAAGTCATCCCAAGAGGAAAGGTCCTTCTCTGTGGTCCCTCCTGTGAAAACTACAATGGTGACAACTGGAGTGTGGGGAGAGTTTGGTGGAAAGAACACTTTGCAAGCAAGCGTGAAAACTTGAGTTTGAATCCCCAGTGCCCATATAAAATGCTGGCATGGTTGAGATGATGTAATCCCAGAGCTGAGACTCCAGAGCCTGCACAAATTTTCAGGTTGGAAAGTCACGTTGGTCTTATCAGGAATGACCTAGTGACCTAAAGTGGGTTGGGACAGGACTCACAGGCAACTCTGAAGACCAAGCCTGGTCTTCCCAACTCCAGCTGGCACCACACCTCTTGCAGGAAGCCCCTGCACTGCTGCCCCGGCTCAGAGACTCCAAGGACATTCAGGTGTGCCCCCCACCCCCGTGCGCCCCATCATAACACAGTGTCTTCTCGTTAGGAATCTTTCTGGAAAGGACTGGGTACATCTTTCCCTCCACTCCACCCTCACTGTCTTACTGGTGACCTTGGCTGGGAGCAGATAAAATGATTTTGGCTTTAGCTAAGACAGCACCGCAGGGCTGCCGCGTGCACACACAGCCCCTGGCTGGTATTGAGCACTGTGTAAATTTGCACCCCACTTCCAGAGCCACCCCAGTTCCACAGAGTCTTACAGTTGGGGATCCAGGGCCCTCTTTCACTTTCAGTTCCTGATTTTTCATCTCTCCCTCTCTTGCTTTGGGGAACCGTAAGTAACCCTCCCAACTACTTACTGTAGACGCATTTTGGGTGCCCACAACTCACTTCCCTATTCTGGGCACCTTGTATACATACCCTGAGATTATACCCATTTTTCTGTGCAGGAGATGAGGCCCAAAGGGGTAAAGGTCTTTTTCTAAAGTCACACAGCAGCATAGCAATGAAGAGATAGAACTGGGGATAGGGCCATAGATGGGGGCTTTTGAACCCATGTCTGCCTATCATCACTGAGAAAAAATAATTGTACCTGTTGATCTCTGAAAGCAAAGTGCGACCTTCATGGCTTTGGAAGGTGCCAACCGGTGCCTTGGTTGGGCTTACACTATTGTATGAATTTCAGGGCATGGAACCCAGGCCCTTCTTAATGCTGTTAAGACCACACCCCCAACCCCTCACTGGGGGATTCTACACGAGACTCCACCCATGACCACACCCCAGCCCCTCGATAATGCTCCAGAGGGGTGGAAGTTTCAGAACATCATTTACATACCCAGTTCTGGGCTTTGGGGGCCTTTTCTGGTATAACCATGGTACCACAGAGCACCCCAGAATGTCTGAGCCGCTGAACTGTCCCTTGGGCCCTGACCTCTTGTGGCAAGGCATGCCATGCCATGTCACACCTCCCATACTGACACAGGATGCCAGCCATCCTGCCCACTGTGTCCCAGCCCCGCTTTGCCACGGTGGCAGCCAGTCCTAGTGGGCTCAGATAGACCCGTTGCGAGTTTTACTCCCAATATCAGTGAGTCCTGGGTGAGCTGGTCACACACCAACCATTGTTGTAATTGATAAGGGCTTAATAGATCGCAGCCACTTTCTGAACCCTTCCATCATGACAGGACCCATCCCTGATCTTCCATCCGGGCACTTCCTGGCCCTGGGACTACTCTTTCCATTACGGAATTGCTTGGGTAGCATTTTAAATAACAAAACGCAATATCATTTAATTTTTTCAAACCATGAAGATCAATATGCCGTCCTTCAGGCGGCCGAGACCCTGCAGTTAATCTCATTTCCCTGGTCTGCCTGGGTCTATGGGGCAGGCACTCAATGAAGGATTCTAGGCAGGGGCTCCCTGTCTGGGTGTCCCCACCTGGATCCGCACTGTGTGGGAAGGGAGCCAATGAACGCAGGGAAACTGAGTCTGCAAACACCTGCTGGGAGACCTTGGGCTCTTACGACTGTGGGTAGAAACTGTGGCCGAGTAAGTGGTTGCAGGACCACTGCCCACCACCCCACAGGGGCTGGGACACCCCACAGAGACTAGTCTGATGGAGACCCTCTGTACATGTGTCACCTGATTTTTTTTCCTGCTTAGTTTTTAAATCTTTAAAACTTTATTATTATTATTTTTAATTTTAGGTTGTGTGTTGATATGTGTTTGCATAGGACCGCAGTTCCTGGGGAGGTCAGAGGATGGCATTAGCTGCAGAGGGTGGTAGGCTGTCCCGTGGGTGCTGGGACCCAAACCCCCAGAACTCTGCAAGCTCCTAGCTAGCTGAAGACAGACTCTTCCTATGTAGCACAGATTTACCTTCAATTCCTGATCTTCTGACACCCAGGGTTCCTCCCAGTCACTATGGTTATGTGAGTTATCCTTTCATATATATTCTGGTACTGGATTAGCTAGGTGAGTCTTGTTGGGAATCTTCCACAAAGTTGTCCCATGTCAAGGTGTGAGCCTGGGCCCCCCTGACCTGGAGATTGGTTTGGGGCTGGTGAAGTCAAAACCCTACTCATCCTTGGAGCCATAGGAAGAGGCGTAGGTTTACGAAGCGCAGACATAGACACTCCCTAGGGGTGAGCCGTGGTATTGAAACCTCATTCTATGGGGCAACCGGGCATCCCTAGTGGTAGGAGAAGGTATTGCATCCTCCGTCTGTGAGGTATTTGCGTCTTGAGGATAATCTTCCAACATGGCTTCCACTGACTCAGGAGTGTTGATCTGAGATAGACTGGAGAGGATGTTGGAGAGCCCTGTATTGTGGCACTTTCATTTAGACCCATATGTCAACCCAATTCAATGCCGGGAGAGCATTCTCAATCCCACCAAGGAGCCTCCCAGGGCCACGTGGGCGGTTTCTTGCTGTAGCTGCACCACCAGCCTGTGGTGATTCGGGAACCTCTCCCTCTCTGAACTTATTCCCACTACAGTAAAGGAAGGAGGGAGACAAACTTGTCAGGAATATGGGAGAACCTGGCAGAGGATGTGATTTATTTGTAGTTTGGAGATAGGGTCTCTTATAGCCTATGGCCTCAAACTCACTGTATAGCCAGGGATGGTCTTGAATTCCAGTTCTGCCTACAAAGCTGGCAGAAGTGGCTTCTCTCTTGGTGTCCCCATCTCTGGAGACTTGGACTCGTCGAGAGTGACATAGCCTGCCAGGGTCCAGAAACTATTGAAATCTGCAGTTACTCAAAGGCGTCCTTTGTCCTGTGCCGTCCAGCTGGAATCCCCCAATCACCCCCACCCCCTCACCCCCACCCTCGACAGACCCGCTGCTGGGCTGTCATCTCAGCAGGAATGCTTGGGAGGCACAGACAAGAATGACCCATGATTGTGGAAGAGGCCTCCGGTCTAATTTCCCAGAATGGGTTTTGAGCGGTTAATGCGGCCCCTGCTGGGCATGAGAGGCTGTGCCTGGCCTCAGGCTCTGACGTTCAAGGCACCAAAAACTGCCAGAGCCCCCACAAAAGCTCTGGTTCTGGGGAGGAAGGTGAGGGAGAGCTCTGCCTTCAGGTCTCTTGTGACATTCAGGATACCTCAAAGTTTACAGGTGGCAGACCCTGGGCTCAGACGTGTCGGGGGTCACACCAAGGTCAGTGCTCTCAGTCAAAGGCCCACTGATACTAAAGACTCAGCAGCATGTTCAAACTTTGGGTTCAGGCTGGGAGTTAGAGCTGTTTTGGGGTTTGAGGTTCAGATCAAGTTCCAAGCTGAGGCTGTGGCTCAGTCTAGTGTGGAGTTTAACTTAGAATAATATCAAAATGGCATCAGAATGGTAGTTTTTTTTTTTTTTTTTGAGTGAATAATAGATATTCTCAATGATTCAAAGATTGCCTGGCTTTGATGATACACAACTTTAATCCCAGTACTCGGGAGGCAGGGGTAGGTATATCTCTGTGAGTTTGAGACCAGCCTGGTCTACAGAGTGAGTTTCAGCTCAGCCAGGGTTACATGGTGAGACCCTGTCTCAAAAAACCAAACCAAATAAAAACAAAAACAAACCAAAACAAACAAAAAAGATGTGTATGTTATAACCGGGACGATGCGTGTCTCCTCTTCCTGATCCGAGGTCCCAGGCCAAACAGGTGGGAGGAGACTGCTGAGGGCACACAGGTGATCCTCCATGACCAAGCCCAAGATCTCCCTGAAGCTCATAGGGCTCTGCCCTCCCAGCCTTATCCATCCTGCCTCAGGATCTGTGCATGCCTGTGTCCCCTGCCTGTGTCCCCTGCCCTGGGGTCTTTGTATGGCCGTGCCTCTTCCTGCACTTCTCTCAGGCTGACCAATCCCAGCTTTGAACTCTCTGTTCAGCCATCATTTACCCACCTCCTCCCCCTCCCCTGGCATTACAAGCCTCCTACTGCTTCCTGACATCTTCCTGGCATGTTGGAGCATAGAGGAGACATCTTATTATTTGGTCCCAATCGCTTGCTGGCTGAAATTCCTTTGTTTAATTATTCAAGTGTGTGTTGGGCACAGGGTCTAAAATAGTGCCTAGCACACAGTAGGTACCTAATGCATGCCTATTGCTGGTTGGATGAGTGTCACCTCTGGAGCACTTTGAATTAATATTTTAAAATAAAACCAGTCATTACCGATAGATTAATTGCCTCCATTTGTGGGTATTGAGGTCCACAGACTTCAACAAGTTAAATATTCTCAAGCCAGCCAGCAACCGAGGTGCTCTACTTTCCGTGTGTGCCTTTGCCCTGGGGATCCTCCTCCACTAGGATTTAGTGACTTTGGTTTTCTGTGTGGGCTCTGTCCCTTCCCCTGGCCCCGTGACAGGACAAGGGGCTCATCTCCCACATGCTACCCATGCCCACCCCAGAATCCTACAGAAAACCTTTGTCTATTAAGCAACAAGGCGCAGAGATCGCAGGCAACTTCTGAAGGTCACACACAGCCCCACTGGGCTTCTCTTCCCACGCTCCCGGCACCACAGGGCCAGGCGAATCTCTTTGGCTAGGGTTAACGAGCATTTGCCAGTTGGGGATGCGCAAAAGCCCAGTAAATTTGTTTTTCTGGATATCTCAATGCGGCCATCGGCCTGTGCGCTCGGCCCAGTGCAGCCTCCTGTTCCTCTTTGTCCATATCTCAACTTGGCAGGCAAAATCCCTCGCCCAGCAACGCGCCTTCAGCAGCCTTTCCCCACTCTGTATTTATTTATTCTCTACCTCCTCCCAGCAGCTAGAGGAGGAAGCGATTAGATGAAGGTTCAATAGAATAAGAAAAGACGAACTCTTTTGGGCAGAAAGGGATTTTTTTCCCCCTCAAAGAATGTGGACTGTGAAAGTGGAATTCAGGGGTTTGAATAGAAGCTCCATCCAATGGCTCAGATCACTGAGAGGCTGCGAGTGCCCTGCAACCCCCATCCGCTCCACCCAGGCAAAGCTTCCCAGGCTCCAGAGCCTCCTAGGCTCCGGGGCTCAGTGACCTGGGGATTGTGGGGACCCTAGGAACTGCACATCATCTGTGCATATGGAGGGTCCGGGAGCAGAACTAAGCAGGGCGAGGTTACTTTGGGTCCATTTTCTGTAGTTGAAAGATGAAATTGGCTCCAGTTGCCAAGAGTTACTAAAGTTCCAGAGATGGCTCCTTCAGGACTTTCACTGAGTACGGCTGGAATCAGTCCTCATGGAGTCTTTGTGGAGTGTCCTGGGCTCCAGACTGTCCTAACTCCGCCAGCTCTATGCTGAGACTTTGCCAACATCTGCCAACAGGAAGGGCCCATTTCACCTCAATGGGCAAAATGTTACAGTTCTTGGACATAATTTTGTTGCATGAAAGCTTGTCAATGTTTTTAAAATTTGAATCACTACTGTAAATGACTCCAATTCACTTTCCACCCTCGGAGACAATTTAAACATTTTAAACTATGGTGGTATTCAGAACAACACACAGAAGGAACAAGGAAAATCTGTAGTTGAGGAGAGTTACATAGGATTGCACTGAATTTACTCTGAAGACAGAATGTCAACCAAGAGATATCCATCCACTCATTCATCCACCTACTGACCAATTCAGCCACCCAATCACTCATCTACCTAACCATCCACCCACTCACCCACCCATTCATCCAAACGCTCATGCACTCATCAATCCATCATTATCCATCCAAGTGCTCATTTATCCATTTACCCATCCATCCATTCATTTCTACACCCCTATACCTACTCTGTACCCATTCATCCTTACACTTTTATCCAGCTACCAACCCACTCTTCTAGCCTTTCATCTATCCATCCATCCAGCTGTCCATCCACTCATACTTCTATACATACATACTTACATACACTACATACATACATACATACATACATTTATCCATGGACCCATCCATCTATGCACCCACCCTTCAACCCACCCATCCACCTGCCCTATCCTTCCATACATCCATACATTCAGACATCCTATCTTCCATACGCCTTTTCTTCCTTCTATCAATGTACACATTCATCCACCTATTCATCTAGATGCCCATTCACCCTTCCATCCACCCATCAATCCACCAATCCATCTATCCTACTTCCATCCATCTATCCATCTATACATCTATCCATCCATTCCACCCATCCATCATCCCACCCATTATCCAATTACCCATTCATCCATTCACCCATCCATCCATGCATCAACCCACACATCTGTCCACCTATTCATCCATCCATCCATTAATCTACCCATCTATTCACTCATCCATTGACCTACTCATTCATCTAATCACCCACACAGTCATTCATCTACCCATGCACCTATTCATTGACTCTACCACTACCCATTTATCCATCCATCAATCCATTTACCCATCTATACATCCATCCACCCACCCATTCATTCATCAATTCATCCATACACCCATCCAGTCATCCACCACACATATATTCATCCACTCATCCATTCATGCATCTGTCCATCCATCAATTCATCTATCCATCCACCCACTCATCTACTTTCCATCCACCTATCCAGCCTCCCAATGAGTCATCTATCAACCAATCCATCCACCCATTCTTCCATTATTCACCCATTCACCACACACCCATTCATCTACCCACCCACCCATGCATCTACCCATCTGTCTATTCATCCATTTACCCATCTATCGACCCACCCACCCACCTCTCCCATTCATCCAACCACCCATATACCTACCCATTCATTCACCCATCCACTCATGCATCCATCCACTCATGCATCCATCCATCCACCCATTCATCCATCCATCCACTTTTGCATGAACCCACACAACCATCCATCCATCCACTCAACCAACCACCCATACATACACAGTTATGTACATACATACACGTGTACATACATACACATAGCTACTCTTCCATCTACTCATACTACCAGCCATCATTCCTCTATTCTTCCACCTAGTCCTCAAACCAACTAACCACTGAACTTCCAATTAGGCCACCCATTCCTCCATAAATCCTCTCACCCATCCAGACAACCATTCATCCAACTACTGACACACTCACCCACCATCTATCCATGCACTCATCCATCTATCCTTTAATTCACCCATCCACATATTCATCAATTCATTCATATATACATACACACATACCAATATACCCTTCCATCCACCCATCCACACACTCATCCAACCACCCATTCCACTATCCATCCCCAACTCATCAAACAAACCACCCACTGAACCTTCCATACCTCCATACTCACCCACCCATGCAAACATCCATTTATCCAAATACTCACCCACTCATTCACCCATCTGTCCATCTACCCATCCATCTCACCCACCCACTCATCTAACCACCCATCTACCATTCATCCATTCACCATCTACCATCCATTTATCCATCCATCCACCCTTGAATCAACCCACTCATCCTTCCATCCACTAATCCAACCACCCATCCACTCATCAATCTATTTATCTATTCATCCATCCATCCACCCTTCTATACTCTCAGCTATCCACCCATCCAGCTACCCATTCCTCTATTCATCCACCCATTCATCAAACCAACAAACCACTGAATCTTCCATTAAACCAATTCCTTGATATATCCACTCAGCCACCCATCCATCCACACATTCATCCAAGCACTCACCCACTCATACATCCCATCAACCCATCCATCCATCCATCCACCCACCAACCCACCCATCCAACCATCAATCTAATTAGCTATCCATCCATTAACCCACCCACCCACCCAGCCATACAGCTATCCATTTATCTACGTATTTATCCCACCCATCCACTCATCTAACCTCCCACACAATCCTTCATCCATGCATCCACCCATTCACCCATTCACCCATTTATTCATCCTTCTATCCAACCACACACTTATCTATCCATGTACCCATCTGTCCATCCACCCATCCATTCACCCATCCATACACCTCTACCCATCCATCTACCTATTTACCCATTAATCTGTCCATCCATCCATCTACCCACTTATTCTTACTTTGACTCATCTTTCCACAAATCTATCCATTCATCCATCTCCCCATTCTTCTAACCAACCATCCACCTACCCATCAATCCATCCATTCATCATTCTATCCATCCATGCACTTATCTATCCACACATCCATCTATTCATTCATCCATATCCATACACCCCTCTGTCCACCCATCTAGCTACCCATCCACCCACCATATATCCATTCAGCCATTCATCTGTCCATACTTACACCCAACCGTATTTCCATATAGCCATCAAACCACAATTCACCTCTTTATTCTTCTATTGACTCATCCATTCACCCATCTATCCTATCTATCCATCCATCCAATCATCTATTCAGCTGTTCATCCATCCATATTTCTATCCATCCATTCACCCACCCATCCACCCATTTGTCCATGGATCCTCCATCTATTCATCCACCCTTTAATCCACCATCCACTCACTCTTCTATCAATCCATCCATCTATATATACATACATGCATGCATCCACCCATCCACCCTTTCATCCACCCATTCAACTGCCCATTGAGACACCCATCTACCAATCCTTTACCCATCCATTTATCCTTTCTTCCTTCCATTCATTTACATATCCATCTACCCATTCATCTACCCATGGACTCTTCAATCCATCCAACCACCCATCTACCCACACAGACAACAAAGAATCCAACAATCCATCTACCCATCTTTCCATCCATTTACACATTCATCTATGCACCCATCATCCCACCAATTCATCCAACCACCCATCTACTTATTTATCCATTCACCTATCCATCTATTTCTCCATCCACCTTTGTGTCCATCCATCCATCCATCCATCATCCATCCATCCATCCATCCATATATACATGCACCTCTCCACCTATCCATTCACCTTTCCACCTACCCATCCACATACCATACAGCCACCTATTCTTTAAACCAACCACCCAGTGAACTAACCCACCCACCATCAACCAATCCACCCATTCTACACATCCATGCATCCATACATTCATGCATGTACCCATCCACCTTCATTCACCCATCCACCTACCCACCCATCCACCCATTCATGAACCCACACACCCTTCCATCCACCCATCCACACCGTTATCCAGCCCCCATTCATCAAAATAAACTACCCACTGAGTCTCACATCAAGACATCCATTCCTCCATACAACCCCTCACCCACCCATCTAAACATCCATTTATACAACTACTCACCCATTCAACCACCTATTTGTCTATCCACTCATCACTCACCCACTCATTTAACCACCCATCTACCCGTTCTCCCATTCATCCATCCACCTATCTCCATCTCTTAATTCATCCACCCTTGCATCAACCCACCCATCCATCCATCAATCCATGAAGTGTAGTTCTCTGGTTTCTTTGGAGACTCAGATGTGTCATGTGATATTTTCTGGAAACCCTCTTATGAGAGGATGTTTTTGCTGAAGCAGACATGTGGTGCTTTTCTGGAAGCAACCTGGAAAAATAGTATGTGATGTTTTGCTAGAGTGGAAACTTAAGAGAACACGTGAGTTTGGAAAAGGTATAAATATAATTTAACAGACAGTAGACAACATTGTATGGTATTGGTTCACTTTGCAACTTTTTGCTGGTCATTGTTTGTTTGTGACTTTCTAGAGAGTAACACCACCTAAGAACTTTTGGTGATATTTTGGTAGCTCCTTGCCACTTAGAAGGACTTGGGCCAATGGCAGAGCCTTGGAGGTTTTTTTTTCTGGAATGAACTGCTGTCGCTGATTCCTGAATGGTGTTTGTGAGTGGATCAAACTGTCACTGCTGATTTGTGTGAACCGAACTGCTGATATCCTAACAATGCAGATTGTACTTGCTCCAAAGATCTATTTCTAAACAGGCCCACATCCTCCTTTGCCCTAGTAACCTTTCCTTTCCACTACTTCTGGTGGGTAGTGGGCTAGAAGTGGGTAGTTAAAGCATTGAAGTACCCTTATTAAAAACAGTTTTTGTAAAATATAAGCCTACAAATCCATTGTTCATCCATCCTTCTAACCACCTATCTAACCACCTATCCATCGACCCATTCCTCATCCATCCACTCATTCATCAAACCAACAAACCACCAAACATCCATTAAATCACCTATGCCGGTAATAATCACTCACCCATTCCAACTACCCATTCATCCAACCTCATCCACTCATCCCAGCATCTTCCATTCATCCATCCACCTATCCAACCTTCAATCCAACCAGCTAACTAACCACTAACCCTCCAGTCAGCTAGCTACAGAGCTATCCATTTTCTACCTATCTATCCACTCATTCATCTAACCATCCACTCATCTAACTCCCACACAATCATTCATCCACCCATGCACCCAACCATACACCCATAACCCTCTAATTTATCCTTTCACACATATCCATCCAGTCATCTATCCCATGCATTCATCTACCCATCCACCCACACATACACTCTTCCATCCAATCACCCATCCACCAATTCCCCCATTCATTCTTCCATCAAATGATCCTTCCACCTATCCATCTCTCCTATCCATCCTTCCAGCAATTCATTCATCCATCCATCTTTCCATCCATGTACCCATCTAGCTACATGTCCATTTATCCTCCATCTATACATTCATCCACACATCTAGGCATCTATCAATCCTCTCATCTATCCACACATATATTCATCCACCATCATCTATATCTATCTCTATCTAATCTGTATCTGTGTATATATCTCCTCACTTCCAACCACCTATCCACCTATTCACTCTTCCCTTCAACCCATCCATCGACATATCCGCTCATCTATTAATATATTCATTCATCCATTTCATCCATGCATTCATCCTTCCACCTATCCATCCTCTCATCCATCCATCCTCCATCTTTCCATATCCAAGTCCATCCATCCTCCTATCCATTCATATATCCATCTGTAGGAGGAGCTAAGGTGGGAGGAATAAGGGGAGGAAGAGGAAAAGGAAGAGGAGGAGCTAGGGAGAGCAAAGATGTAGGATGCAAGTATGGAGAGCAGTGTGGGTAACTACTTTTATTTAGGTTAGCTAATTGGGAAACAACTCTCTTTGTATGGGCATATTGTTATTGAGCTTTACCAAACATATAAAGTCTTTGATTAATCTTTAAGCATTAGAGTCTCCGTTTTTCTACCTGGCCTGCATGGATGGCGGGATGGTCTGGGCAATGCCCAGCCTTGCAGAGACATCGTAGAAGATTGGCAGAGCCATCTCCCACGATGATGGTGGGGCTGGTGTTTCTGTCTGGCCATTTCTAGCTGCAGCATGCACGTGGCCTCTGGCCACAGAACATGGTGGCTGAGCTAGGCAGAGCCGCCGCAGCTTAAATAGTCAGCTTGACCCAAGGCCATTTTAATTATTTACTTCAACACCCACTCATCTACCCGTCCACCCATCCACCCATTCACCCATTCATTCTTCCATTGACTCATTCATCCACCCATCCATCTACCTATTCATCCATCCATATTTACATTCATCCACCATCTATCATCCCATCTGGTCATCCAACCATCCACATACCCATTTATACAACCATCCATACTTTTATCCAGCCACCCATCACACATTTGTGCATTTATTCTTCCATCCACTCATTAACCCACCCATCTATCTTACAGTCTATCCATCTGTCTATCCATCCTACTATCCATCCATTTACTTATCCATCCATTCATGCAACCATTCATCCTCCCATCTACCCTTCCATCCAAACCATCCACTCATCCACCTACCCTTGTATTTATCCATCCATCCATCCACTCACCCATTCACTCTTACATCCACCCTTCCAGATGCCCATTGAGCTACTCATCCACCAATCGATCAACCCACCCATTTTCCCATTCTTCCATGCTGAGGGCCATGTAGGAGGGACAACAAATGGCTTTTGAACTGATAGAATGCAGCCCAGCAGTTAGCACAGTTCCATAGGTGCACCTTGGTTGAGGCATGACCCGAGGACTACGTGTCCTGAGGATTTCATGCTGTTATGGAGTTCTGCTTTGCTTGCTGCTCTTACTTCTCTCTTAATCTAAGAATTGTAGGAAAACTAGGGAGAATTCACTCATTGGGCAGTGTCTCTGGCACTCACAATAGTGCTTGATCTCTTTCGGGCATTGGAGCAGATTAATGATTCATTAATCTGTTGGAGCAGATTAACGATTCATTTCATCATTACCCTAGCGAAGAACTTAGAGATGTAGATTGTCAACAAGACCACCCCCTTAGAAAACATTTAGAAAAATAAAATTGTTAATAAAGCTAGATTGAGATGTTTTTGCCAATGGCTCTGATGTAGAAATCTTAGGGAACAATTTGAAGTTCAGATGGCACACTCTTATTAGTTAAGCTAGGGACCATATATGGTAAGGAACAAGAACAATGGCAGCACTGGCTGATGTGACTCTCACTGAGGCTGGACTGGTGATGATGATTTTATGCCCATTTCCACCCTCAACTTCCACATATGATTTAATAAGAGTTGCGACGAGTAGATGTGCATTAAGGTAGATGATGATTTAAGTTAGATAGACTTTTATATTATATAAATTTAGATTTGTGATTCTTTTAAGATTCTTATATGTTTACTTTTAAAGATAAATAGTAAAATAATTACTCAGTTCTTTGTCTCCACAAATTTCTGCCATCTAGTAAGAGAAGCTGGCTGAGAAAACTATATTGCTTGCTCACACTTTGTTAATCTATAGCAAGTTACTTAGTTATGGATATACATGGGTTCTTGGGGAAAAAAATTTTGTCTTAACCTGTACTACATAATGTTATTTCTTGTAAAGTTATTGAAAAGCATATTTTTTTTTCATAGTCATTCACTAGAAGAAAACTAAAACATAATTACATTGTAATTTTATACTACTTGAAAGATTTTGCTGGGATATATAGCTATGAAAGAAAAAAAAATAAAAGTGTGGGGTTGGAACATTGTTCCCTCTATCCATCAGCTATGAGTATTATGTATATGTGTAAAGTTCATGTGAGAGTGTGTTAGGACACTGCTCCTTCCACCCTCCAAGTGTATGTGTATATGTGTATATGTGTATATGTGTATATGTGTATATGTGTATATTGTTGGAACTCTGTTCCATCTATCAACTTTGTATGTATGTATATATGTAAAGCTTGTCTGGATGTGTGTCGGAGTTTGCTCCATCTACCAAGCGTATGCAAATATGTATGTTTGCATTTGTCTTAGTCAGGGTTTCTATTCTGGTACAAACATCATGAATAAGAAGCAAGCTGGGGAGGAAAGGGTTTATTCATCTTACATTTCCACATTACTGTTTATCACCAAAAGAAGTCAGGACTGGAACTCAAACAGGTCAGGAAGCAGGAGCAGATGCAGAGGCCATGGAGGGATGTTACTTACTGGCTTGCTTCCCTGGCTTGCTCAGTTTGCTTTCTTATAGAACCCAAGACTACCAGCCCAGGGATTGTACCACCCACAATGGGCCCTCCCCCCTTGATCACTAATTGAGAAAATGCCTTACAGCTGGATCTCAAGGAGGCATTCCCTCAACTAAAGCTCCTTTCTCTGTGATAACTCCAGCTTGTGTCAAGTTGACATACACAACCAGCCAGTACAGCATATGTGTGAAATGCTTGGAGCCTGCTTACTGGAGCTTTGCTCCATCCATTCTATATGAATGTGTATATGTCTGTCTGTATGCATGTGTCTATGTATTTGTATGTGTGAAGTTGCTGGAGCTTGTCTTTGCTTCAACCATTCTCTCTCTCCTCTCTCTCTCTCTCTCTCTTCTCCTTTCCTCTCTCTCTCTCTCTGTATGTTTGCATTTCCTCCTTTTTTTTTCTCTAATCACTGGCTGCCATTAGCCCTTGTCAGTTGCTGTCAGCGCTGACACCCATCAACTGCCTCAGCACTGATCTTGACTGTCACCACCACACATCACTGCCTGCCTCAGTCTACCCTTTGGTGTCAGAGCTGGTCTGTGACACTTCCACCCATCCATTTTCCCATCCATCAACACACGTGGCACAGACATATCTAATGGGAACAGCAAAGGTCATATAGCCAGCACAGCTACTTGACAAAGATCCAGCAAAGCTGAGCCCAATGTGATACTCTTGAAACTTCTTCTACTTCTGTTCTTACTCAGGAATAAGATAATCAGAACAGAGTAAACTTTAAAAGGTAAACAAAATTAGGTGGGCTAGACAAGTTGGCAGGAGATGAGGTTAGAAGCCTTTTCTTACTACTATACACTCAGATAATTGCGTGGCATATAAGATTGTGGGTTGCATATGTCATGCCCCTCCAGGAAAAGATACAGCAACGAACTTATCTGGTATTATCTCTGCCCTACACAGGAACTTATACTGATGGACAAAGAATGGTCTAGGCTGGAAAAATGGCTCAGCGGTTAAGAGCACTGACTGCTTTTCCAGAAGTCCTGAGTTCAATTCCCAGCAACCACATGGTGGCTCACAACCATCTGTAATGGGATCTGATGCCCTCTTCTGGTGTGTCTGAAGAAAGCAATGGTGTATTCATATATATATAATATAAATATATATATATATATATATATATATATATAAAATAAATAAATCTTTTAAAAAATCCAAACAAAGAATGGTAAAAAATGGTTAAAATGGAAAAATGGTAAAAAATAAAGTATTAAGACCTCCCTTTCTTAGAAAATTTAGCTCATACAGGGCCACTGTGGTGTCATATGACCAAGGAACAAAAGAATACCAACAATAGATGTATAAAGAAATTCTACAAAATATTATATTGTGCAGAAATTGGATAATAACTGCAACAGTTTTGGCCTAATCACAGTTAACACTCCATCTATACACACACACACATACATTCACCCTTACATCCATTAAGAGTTGATAATACACTGCTTGGGACATGGTAATCTTCCCAGGCTAGCCTTGGAGATTTCCATTCTGTCTAATACCCTTGAAACCACAAGATTCTTAAAAGTTGGTTGTGGGGTTGATGAGAGAAAATAAGTAAAAGATAATTCTGTTCTGTCAGAGTTTGTCAGTGATGACTAAACTCATGACCAAGAGTAATGTCTCTGACTACTGAGTTCTGTATAAATAAAGAAGCACTCTGACTGCCAGTCAGTCAGGATGCAAGACTCTCCCAAACCATCACACCTGACTCACTCCTCCTTCACAGACTCCTTTTCTGCTCTGAAAGACTTGGCCATCACGGGATGGCCCTGACATACATACATCAATTTACCATCCACTCTTCCAACCACCCACCCAACCACTCTTCTATCTTCCTACCATCCATTTACCCGCCAATCTAGCCAGTCATTCACCAATCCATCACCCATCCAACAATACACCATAAATTAAATTAACCCATCCACCCTTCAACCACCCGCCCACCCACCACACCCTTTCTTCCATCCACTCTTTCATGCACACATTTCGATGCACATCCATCCATCCATCCACCTATCCACCAACCATTTATATCCATCCAACTACCCATGCACCCACCCACTAATCCATCCATCCATCCATCCACCTACTTACTCATTGAACCACTCATCTAAACTATTCATCCACCACCACAACCATTAACCCCCCACTCAACCAGCATCCACCCACCCATCCACCCCCCATTGACACACCCATCTGTAATCTACCCACCCACTCATCCAAAAACCCAATCACTCATTGACCCACCCTCCCTCCCACCCGCACAGCCATCTATATAACCACCCAGCCATTCATCCATGAATCCATATATAAATATACCCATCCAACCATCCATCAAACAATCCACCCACTAATCTATCAGTCTTTACTGGTTGGTTCTGTGAGGTGCACCTGACTGAGACCACAAAGCAAATGTCATCATCTGGCATCTTCTTCAGTTGCTAGAAACCTGGTTTTTGAGACAAGGTCTAAACTGAGCCTAGAGCCCACCAGTTTGGCTAAGTTAGCTGTCCAGTGGACCCCAGAATGCTCTTGTTTCCCTGTCTGAAGCACTGGGATCACCAGTGCACCACACTACATTTGTTTTTGTTGTTGTTGTTTTTACATGTGCTGGAGAATTGAACTCAGGGTCTCACACTTGTATGCCACACTTCCCCCACTAAACCACTTCTGGTGTCCTAGGAGCAGATTTGAGGGTGACCTTGAGGCCTGTGAGAGCCTCTCTGGGTCTGGCAGCCTGACAGAGCGTCTCTGGGTTGTGATGATGCTGGGGACAGCAGTGGCAGCCAGCAGGCATGTAGGAACTGTGCAAAGGGCTGGTCTGGGGCACACTGTGACAGCCGAGTGACAGGCTTTATTAGTCCATGAGCTGAGTTGGTTTAAAATAGCATCATGGTGGCAACAAAAGCAATTTGCTCCTGAATTTTTATTCTGAACAGATGATATGCTTTTAATCAAGCAGGGCATCCCAGAACGCTCCTAATTACCTGAGTCAAGGGCTTCGCAGTCATCATGGCATCAATGCTGGGCGCCTGATAAGACTTTTTACTAAGTAGGTTCCCTGGGAGCTGGGCCAGGGACCCGGGAGTCCAGGACTGAGAGAGCTCCTAGGGGTCTCCTGAGTTCAAACTGGTGGCAAGGGTGCAGGCTCCAGGCCTTGGGACACAAAGGGTTCAGCTGGGACTCATTAGGGCACTTTGGGGATCTCTGTCTGCTTTGGAACCCCATTTCCCCTTCTGTAAAATGTAGCTAATGCTAGTGTCAATATGTGGTAATGAGAAGCACTGTACTCAGAGACCTAACGGCTTGGCCATGCTAGTGTTAATGTCTCCTCCTGTCTCAGGAGACTGAGGGAGACGATTACTAGTTTTGAGCCAGTTTAAGGTACAGAGCAAGATTCTGTCTCCAACAAACAAGAAAGCCAGAGAATCAACCAAACCATCCCCCTTCTGTTGTAAATTAGAGGCAGCTTAGTTTTGTTGTGTCAGTATTGGCCTAGTTTTGCTGCAGTTAAAAACAGGCCCACATCTCCAAGGCCAACAGCATAGGTTCCCTTCTCGCCTACATCAGCACCTTCACCATGATGGTCTGGCTCACAACACCAGACTATGACACTCGAGTGACAATAGGCCATTCATTTCCTGTTGACAATAGTCAAGTTTTGAAGCCTCTGGCAATCCAGCTGCTCTCAGAACCCAGGAAAGGGACGTGTGGATGTAACAGTCAGCTGTTGCTTGGTAACAACACCTGCTGCGTCTCTTTGTGCAGCTTCGAGCCTTCACTTGTTCTCATGCCCTCAGGTCATCTTGAACGTGGGTACTGTTGCGTGAATCTGTCACTGTCTCCAGGTATCCCATGGTTTGAGTATATTTGTGTTGCATCCTTGCCACAGAGAAGCCATGCACGTTGATGCTCACATTGCAGCTGAGGAGTCCCGTGGCATAGTGACTTCAGGAATGGATGGTCCAGGTGCTCACTTCTCCTGAGTCTTTGCTGTGTCCAGGCTCCCTGCAGAGGCCCTAGGGAGGGATGGCTGTGGGTTTTGAGCCAGAGGTGGTGAGGCACTAAGGAGAGAGCTTGGATTTTCATCCTTCCTTTTTATAAAATCAAATCGCCCAGACAGCATGCCACAAAAGCTACAGCGACTTCAGGAGCTTGATTGACGTGAAAAATGGGCAAATTATAGCTTTCTTTTTCCACTGTGCCGTGCACTCTCCAGTCGCACTGTAGCTTGTCCTAGACAGGAACAGACTGGCTTCTCCACAGTGTTTGCTCACAGGTTCCCTCTCCACCCTCGGTCGGATCACTTGACTGGCTCCATCTCCCAAGGCCTCGGAGAGCTCTGTCTGGAGAGTCCTGATCCCTCCTCAGCTCTGACCACAAATGCTTTTACTTCCAGTCAAGGAGGTCTAGGGTAGAGTCCTAAGGGCGAAGCCAGAGCACAGTTTGCTTAATTGATTTGCTCTTAATTGGTGCCTTTCCCAGATGGCCCCTGGAGGAGGGGCAGAGAGCTTCCTCCAGCTTTGTTTTGAGGTCGGCAGACCCCATCTTCTGCAGCCTCCTTAGCCACAGCAGTGAGGGGTTGGGGGCGTGTTCAGGGTGGAGCCCCACCTAGATTCTCCCAGTGATGGGGTTGAGGATTTGGTCAGGGATGAAGCCCAGCCTAGAAACGCCCAGTGTGGGGGCGGGGGAGGTGGTCAGGGATGGAGCCCAACATAGAATCTCTCAGTGAGGGGGCTGAGGGCGGCGCTCTGTCTTCACCTCATTCCCAGCACCCATCGGTGGAAAGGATGGGTAGAAGGCATTGATACACAAACATACGGGCAGTGGGGCCAGGCTGGCTGGACCGCCTGGTCCTCCTGCCTCAGTCTCCCCAGAGCTGGGCTGATTGGTGCACAGCGCTAAGCCAGTTTCCTTGGCTTGTCGGGAGGGGGGGTGTTAGATATCCCCCGGCTAGGGATAATTCTCAGGCTAGTACTTGTCACCCTACACCTGTCTTGAGCTTGGAGCAGCTTCTTAGAGACTCCTCCCTTCGGGATTGACTAGGGATGAGGCTGGGGGCGTGGTCATGGATTCCTGCCACTGCGTCCCTTTGGGTTGAGACTGTCTGTCTATGCACACAGGAGACGCCACTGTTGGTCTTTTTTTTGTGGGGTGCATAACTCGGGAAGAGGGCACCCACACAGTGTATAGATTTGGTGTCTCTCCCCTCTCCTGTTCCCGTTTCTCTCAGTCCCTTGTTCTCCAATTCTTCCCTCTTGGACACCAGTCAGGGCCAAGATCCATCAGAAGCTGTGCCCTTCTCGCCTGGTCCCTTGATGGCTTCTGTGGCCCCTAGTGCCTGGTGTTCATTCCCATGTGCAGCCCCCCCTGTGAGTGTAAACTGGAGTGTGAATTGCTTCTGATCAATAGGGCAGAAGTGATGTCACTTCTGGAACTATGTTAGCAAAGTGGGAACCTTGCTAACTCCCAGATACTTTTCTCTCTGATAGCCTTGTTCTCTGCCCTCCCCATTCTGTGTCCCCGTCCCCTCCACCTGCCCCCCACCCGTTTTTTTTTCTTTCTGAGATTTCTGGATTTAAAGTGTTTTGTTGTGAAATCATTGTAAACTTACAGGAAATAACGCTGTTTGTGGGTGCCCCTTCCCTGTGCCACATGGACCCCAGCTGGACGGCCAGATGGCAAGCAGCTGTGTCCTCACTTCACCTGGAAGTCACTTGATTTTTCTTTCACAGGGTCTTCATCTGCAGTTCCAGACTGGTCTGGAACTCAGAGCAATCATCCTGCCTCAGCTCTCCCAGTGCTGGAATGCAAGAGATTCACTGCTCTTTTGGTGGTGGTGGGCTGGATATCCCAGGACCTTTCTACGTGTTTACACTCCCTGAGTCCCTCAGGCTCTCACTCAGTCCTTCTGCAGATTCTGCCTCGACTTCTCATCATCTCCACGTTCTTCCTCTCTGGGGACCTGTTTCTGTTGTCTCTTGGTAACTCTTGTGGCTACTACTCCTCTGGCCTACATGTCTGCAAACTGTAGGTGTCTAATAAAGAGCATGTGAGTTTGAAGCTGCCTGGTCATGAGCATGGCGGCTCAGGTAGCATGAGTGTGTTCCCAGGAGTGATTTGTTTTGTATAGTGTCTGTGAACGCTCACACGCCCTGGCATGCAGCAAGTGCTGGGATCTGGATTTGAACCCAAACCTAGCTCTGAGGTCCCTGGCCTTTAGGGCAGCCCAGGCAATCAGCAAAGCCCTGTCTCAGAAAGGGAGGTTGGGAAAGGCCAGAGGCTCCATGGTCAGCTTCAGCCTCCATTGCTCTGTAGGATCGTGATGCAAGAGGATTGCTGTGGGTTCATGGCCAGCCTGGGTTACGGCATCCAAAGAGATGGCAATAATATGGTGATTGACAGAGGTCATGGTGAAGGCCTTGGGCCTGGTATGCATTTGACACTCAATATGTCCTCTCCTGTGCTGGGTCCTGAGTCATTCCACAGCTTTGTCAGTCTTGAGATGGCCTGTCCGCCCCAGAGTTGTGTTATGGGCACTGGCTGGGTGAGTAAGTGTTGTGTAGGGGAGATTATTGGCAGGTGGTAGTGTCTTTAAGGGGAGGAGCCTGAAGGGAGATCTGTGGGTTGTGAGGCGCTCTTGAGAAGAAGCTTTCAGGACCTCCTCCTCCTCCCTGTACTTTCTATACAGTCGGCGGGCCTCGCTGTTCAGACTGGCTTTGAACTCCAGGCACTAGTCCTGCACCAGCTTCCTGAGTGCTGGGTTGACAGCAGTGGCCACTTCACCCAGCTCTGGTCTCCTGGAACCAGGAGACCATCATGCTCTGTGATGTGTGAGCCAGAGAAAACCTGGCACTCGGGAGGCAGAGGCAGGAGTCTCTCGATGAGTTCCAGGCCAGCCTGGGCTACATGTTGAGATGCTTGTCGCAAAAAGACAGAAAACAATAACCCAGCAAAACCAGGACCTTCCTGTAGCCAGAGCATGGCAGGCCTTTGGTCACAGTCCTGGGGACTGGCTAGGGAGACGGACGGCAACGATACTGGGAAAGCAGAGTCCCACTTCCTTTGCATCCATGCTCCTGCCGCTGAACTTCAGTCACAGCTGATTATGGCAGGAGTACTAGTCACACCAAACAATACCAGAGCCCTGATTGGCCACAGGGAACTAGGGAGAAAGGTTCAGAGGGGGCAAGGTCTTTCCAAGGGTGGCACAGTAGAGGAGGAGATGGCACTCAGTAAGATGCCAGCATCGAGTTCAGGGAGGGCAGAGGCAGGATCCTTGTGATTTCTTGATCTCCTCACTAGCATAACAGTCCTCAATTATTGCTGCATTCACTGCTCAGAGCTACAAAATGACACTGCCACGCTGAGAACGGTCCCAGTACCAGCAGGAGAGAGTGGATCCAGATCAGTCTCCATGGTGTTGGGTTGGGGAGGGGAAGGAGCACCTCAGTCTGTGTGAGTTTTGGGAGGGTGTATCCCTCACCAAAATACAAGTTCCTATCTCTTCCTGGGTTTTATTTGTCCTCTGGAGTGGGCATGCTGAGCTGAGCCCAGCCAATCAGAGCCTTGAGTCCATATGGCCGCCACAAGCCCAGAGCTGCAACACGAGCAACAAGGTTCCGATTCCCTGGGGGGTGAGAGGCTGCTCTGTCAACTGGAATCCTATGCCTGAAGGATCCTATCCTATCCTATCCTACCCTTGTGCTCAGATGCCCAGTTAGACTCAGTTTCATGAGCTAACTAACGTCAAATGGGGGCGAATGACTTGGGCTCCTCTGGGAATGGCCTAAGTCAGGGCTTAAGTAATGCTCCACCAGCCATAAGTCCGCAACAGCCAAGGGTCTTTATGACAATGACGTCATAAAGGTTGGAAACGTCCAGAACCCCGAGGTGTCATCCTCAGAGCAGGTCTCCTGGACATCATGCGTGCTGAACTGTCCCCGGGAGCCTCTTCCGCTTGAGGCCCCCGAGTTCGGCCACAGCAGGCGCCGCTCCCATCCGGCCACGGGGTCCCCGCGTGGCTCCGGAAATGCCCGAGGGGCTCCAGTACAGTCCCACAAGGAACTCCCATCGGAACTCGGGAGCCGGAGGTAGGGACTGCCATGGCGCAGTCAGCGTGGACTCGGGTAGCCCCAGTGATCCTAGTGGCTCTCTGGCTGGTCCTGTCCTTGTCGCCCACGGACGCTCAGGTTAACCTGAGCTTTGTGGACTTCTTGGACCTCCCGACGCTGCTTGGGGTTCCTGTGGACCCCAAAAGGGCACGAGGATACTTGCTGGTGGCCCGGCCGGCCGACGCCTGCCTCGCCATCGAGGACCCGGGGCCCGGCAACCTTTCATTGGACCCACTCGTGCTGGTCCGGCCCCTGGGCTGCTCGTGGGAGCACACAGGGCGGAGAGCACGGAGAGCTGGAGCCACAGCAGCCTCAGTGGGCCCTGAGGCCCCAGGGCAGCTGCGCGTGTTTGAGGACCTGGAGGTGACCGTGCGCTGCGACCAGCCAGCACGCGTGCTGCTGCCCCACGGGGAGCCCTGCCCCGACCCCGAGTGTCACCCCGTAGTGGCTGCGTCCTGGGCGCTCGCCCGAGTCCTGGCCCTGGCCGCGTCTACACTGTTCGTGCTGCGGCAGCTGTGGCCGTGGGTCCGAGGCTGGGGTAGCCGGGGCACCGCGGTGAAGACGCAGACATGCCAGAAGGCGCAGGTGCGCACGTTCACGCGCCTCAGCGACCTGTGCGCCATCTGCCTGGACGACTACGAAGAGGGGGAACAGCTCAAGATTCTGCCGTGCGCGCATGCGTACCACTGTCGCTGCATCGACCCCTGGTTCTCCCGCGCCGCGCGGCGTTCATGCCCCCTGTGCAAGCAGTCGGTGGCCAGCACGCACGACGGTTCCACGGACGGCAGCGTAGGCGGCGACGAACCACCCCTGCCCGGACACAGTCCGCCCATCTGGGCCATACAGGACCGGCTGCGCTCCCGCAGGCTCGAGCTGCTAGCCCGGACAGTCCCCTGCCGTAGCTGCAGCAGCACCACGTCCCTGGGGGTGGCCGAGAACGTGGCGCCGTCAGAAGCGACCCCCGAACCCTCCTGACCCCAACTGACGCGGGAAGGGCGGAAACCAGGCAGGGGAGGTGGTGGGGGGTGCCCAATAAAGCGTGTTTGAATCTGGATAGTTTCCCGCTTTCTTGCACTGTGTTGCGGGAACCAGTGGAGCTGGACTTGGGCGTCGTTGTAGCCACGCCCCAGCTACGCCAGGAATCAGACTCCGCCCGCCCACCAATAGCCTCGCCAGTCCAAACCCGCCTCAGCATAGCCCTGTTCCCTTGCCCAGCATGGCCATGCTCCCACCCAGCATAACTAGACCCCGCGCCGTCCAGTGTTTGTCCAATCTCATTTTCACCCCACACCCCCGCACCATTCTGCCCCGGGGGCTTGCGACTGAGGCCAGGCGATCTACACTGTTTCGCCTCTCTGGGCCTCAGTTTCCCCATCTGTAAAACGGGCTCAGCAGCGATGCCTGCCCACTAGTCTAAGGATGACTCTGATTTTCAGTATGTGCAAAGGCTGGGTGAGCGGTCAGCATTTGTTAACTAAGTGACTAACTGCCCAGTTGTCAGGAGTGATGAAGTCCTGCGGTGGACAAGGTCACTATCCTTGGAGGCTAGGGATGAGCAGTGGCCTCCACATGCAGCAAGCGCTTGATAAGTGCACACGGGGTTCTCCTTCTGTGAGTGGGGGTCCCCGCTTTGTCTCAGCTTCTCTGCCCTGCACCGGGGCCGGGCTTGTGTTCAGCTGCCTCCGGCTGCCATCGGCTCCCAAGAATCCCAGCTGCTGGGGTGCCTGTGCCAGCTCCGCACCCCCGTGCCGGCGGGGGTCCCTACATGCCCGACCAGGCGGCGTCATCAGTGTTCGCCCGCGGAGGGGCAAAGGGGGAAACAGGCTTTGCAGAACTCTCTGGCCGCGGTGACTAGGAGCTGGCGGGGACCACGGGGGGAGGGCTATAGCCTTCAGGGCTCCTGCGAGGCTGCGGACTGCAGCAGGGCAGCAGAGGCAGAAGGGACCCGAATTTGAACTCCAGTCGCGGGCTACCTAGATACCCCCTCGGTCTATATGGGGAGGGGGGACCCCGTGTCAGTTTCGAGGATCCCCAGGCTGGGGCACAAAGCTCAGGTGAACGGGGCTGCAGGGCTCTCGGGGGAATGGACCTATGCAAAGGTCCTGCGGCCGGGTGGAACGTCTGTGGTGTTTCAGTCTTTCCAGGTCCCGGTGTGACCCCCCCCCCCGCCTTCTGCAGACCCTGCAGCGCTGGACGCCCCCTGCCCTCCTCCCGCCTCCTTCCTCCCGCCTCCTTTTGCGCCCTGCCCACTGCCCTCCTCCAGACTCTCCCTTCTCCCGCTCCCCCTCCCCCGGCAAGCCCCCGGCCTGGCCCAGAAGGGGAGGACATCCTAGGAACAGATGGCCGCCATCCTCGCCCAGTGCTTTGCCAGTTAATTAACGCCGCCTGTAATTAAACTTCCCACAAATTAGCTGTCAGCGTCGCTAAAGACAACCGTCCTCTCAGATGCCATCTTGACGAGCGGGATCCTGAGTCTTGTCAACAGGATAATTAGAGGATGGGGGTTGGGTGGGGTGGGGGTGGGGGTATCTCCATCCTCTAATGTCTTTATCTTCACCCATGACGGGGCTGCAGCAACACAGGCGTTTTCTCTTTGTTTCATGAATTCACATTTTGCATTGTGTTTTTGAGGCTTTATTGAAGACCTACTGTGCTCAGGCACAGTGCAAGGTGGGGAGCGGCAGTGATCAGGGCACGTGGAATGACTGTGTAGCTTAAGCTTGACTGGCACGGGGAAGGGGAAAGGTCGCAGAGGTGACTCTGTCTGCCCCTCTCCCTCCCTCTCTGGCAGCCCTGAGCTTGTGCAACTGTCACATCTAACTGAATCTTTAAATCCCACCTCACTGCATCAGCCCCTGCAGTCTCTTCACAAGTGAAGCCCCACCACCAGCTGCTCCGGGGACACCCATGTGTGCAAATCTCTCCCACTTGAGAGACAGCAGGCTCCGCTCAGTACGATGCAGCTGTGTGCAGCTGTGAAAAGGGAAGGCTGCCTTCCAGACACCGCTGGCCCTTCACAGATCTCAGGAGCTGTGCTGAGGCCAGGATCCATAGCCTTGGAGTGGGCAGAGCACTCTGGAGCTCACAGGACACTCATGGAGGCTGATAGGGGCTGAGTCATATCTGCTGCTAAATGTTGAGGCCAGCCTGGGCTAGGTGACACCCTGCCATAAAACAAAACAACAACAAAACAGTGAATGAGCCAGTCAGGGTGGCCACCCTTTTGATCTTAGAACTCCTGAGGTACAGGCAGGAAGATCTCTGTAAGTTCCAGGACAGCCTGGTCTATACAGAGAGAGTCTGTCTCAAAACAAAAACAAAATAAAATGACCCAAAACCCTGAAGGAATGAATGAGCCCTCTCCTGAAGGCCAAGCTAGCCCAGAGCCAGTGGCCAGCGATTGCCCAGTACAGCAGGGCCCTGGGACCCATCCCCATACCACAGACCAAAAGGCGACACACCTCAGGATTAGCCCCTTAGATTTGGTGCTTCCTAAAAGTTTGCTCCTTAAAGGAGGCCCAGTCTTTCGCTTAGTCTAGCCTGGCCTCCACCTCGACTTGCACCTGTATTATTCACGCTGGGAAAGATGAAGCAGGGACACTATCATGAGTTCAAGGCCAGTGTGGCCTACGATGGGAAACTGTGTCAAAATAAAATGAGACAAAAGAATAAAAATTAAATAAATCAAACAAAACATAAAAACATTTGAAAGTCACTTTAAAGAAATTAAAAACAAGGGCCAACAAAATGGCTCATGCCTGTAGGCTCTTGCTGCCAAGCCCAACGACTCAAGTTCGATACCTTTGACATGGTAGAAGGAGATCTGACTCTAGCAAGTTGTCTTCTGACATCCACAAGTAAGCAGAGGTGCAATGCTCCCCTCCAATAATAAAAATGCCTTTAAGAAATTTAAAATAGGCTAAAATATAAAACAAACTAATCTTAAAGACAAAATAACTTTAAAGTAAATATAAAATAAAATGTATACTTGGCAGTTTGGGCACCGCACGTAGATGATGTGCAGAGTTGGCAACATGAGTGAATTGGCACACAGTAGGTGCTGCATAAGGTTGCGCACTGTGGAGTATACAGTGAGCCTGAGGCTAGTCTGGGCTACAAGTGTCCTGGTCTCAAAGAGTTCCCTGCCGCCCAGGGCTGCCAAGCGGCGAGTCCCGCCCAGGAGAACGCGGCTGTGGTCTCACAATGACCAATCAAGACGCGGAGCCGGGCATTACCTCATCGCGAAACACAGCCATTGGCTGTGGGTCCGTGCTGCGGCAAAATCATCACAGCGCCTGCGCAGACTCCTGGGGGCTCTGCCTGCAGCTTCGGGGTCAGAAGAGAAATGTGGGTGCCCCTCCCCCATCTCAAAAAGGAACCCTGCGTAGGAGAGCGTCGAGAACCCGCTCCGTGCCCCCATTGCCCCAAATTATGCATGGAGACACTGTGGCCCAGCCACACCTCACGTCTGTGCCCGGAGCTGGGACGCAGCCGTGCAAAGGTCCCGGGGCAGGACAGGATCTAGCAGTTGGGGAGGGGGTGTGTGTGGGGCGGATGGAACGGGTAGACAGACCGATAGACGGAACCTACGTGGCTGGAGCGCACGTGCAGATAAGGAGGCAGGACTGCGGGGCAGGCCCGGGAGAGCCTGTAGGCTGCAGACAAGACTGCAGTTGGTCTGAAGGAGGGCTGTGGGCGGAGGAGTAGCGCCAATTCGGTGGTCACAGGAAGTAGATGGCAGTGTAGACATTCTATGCTCCCAGTGTTGGAGGAAGTGGATTGGGCCCCTCCCCTCCCTGAGCGTGGTAGGGCTGCTGTAGGCCAAATGGATGAGTAAGCCACTTCAGGCAGCAGTGGAGGTGACTTAACGCTGCCCGTGGCTATGGTGTCTACTCTCACATACATCTCCTGTGACCTTACCATTCCAACCTCAGCCAGTAAACTCCCCCCCCCCCGCCCCTGTCCCCAGCCTCCCGGTGCAGCTGAGTCCTATGATCCCCTAATTCCATCCGGAGCAGGCTTGTCTTTGGTTTGTTTGGTCATGTGTCTACTCGGAACCCTCCATGGCTCCCTAGTTCCTTCGAAGTTGACTGTCATGGTGGCGTCCAGGCTGCGTGTGGCCAGTCTCAGTTCTGGCTTCCCTCTGGGCGGCACCAGCCATGGTCATTGGACTGCACAGTACTTCCAGTTTGTCACCCAGCCCGGCCTCAGGCAAGCCTCTGCTGTCCAACAGCTGCACCTGTCCCCAGGCTCCCTCCCAGTCTTTGATGCCACCACAGCAAACTCCCTCCTTTGTGTATGTCCTGACTTGGCTTCTGAGGGGCTTGTGTCCCACCAGTCCCTAAGCATGTCCCACTCAGTGTCCTGTTCCTGTTATCCCGACTGTCCCCAGGCAAGATGTCTGGATCCGGGTCTGTCACGGAGCCCAGGGTCCTCCTGTGTGTCCCCAGCACCCTCTCCCTAAGCCCTGTCCAGTTGAGGTGGAAAGTCCCCTCCGGTGGCTCCTCGGAATTAATGAAAACTAACCCTGTCCAGGAGCTCGAGTGTCCCACGTGGGCCTCGGATCACAGGGGTCTCCACTTCCCCTCCACCTCCACATGACAAGCCAGAGAAGCCTTACATAGATGCTCAGCTACAGAGGCTAGAGTGGGGCCAGACCCGGCCTGTGGCCTCTTCTTGCTCCCAAACCTCAGTTTCCCCATGTGTGTGATGGTCACTGGTTGTTAACTCATGTGTAATGCAGGAGAGGTGACAATCTACAGGTTTTGTCCTGGATTTGAGGCAGGTCAGCTAGGGGGTGTCAGGCTCTGCCTTCCAGCCCTTGGTGATTAAGGACAAATGAGTGCTACCTAAAAGGGAACACTGTGGTCTGCACTGCTGTCTTGGGTCCATGGATGTGGCATTGCTGTCTGATGGCACGGACTGGAACAGTTTATACACTGGTGGAAAATAATCAGATTTTTGATTTGCCCTCTGACCTGTCTGACATGGTTCACCTTCAGTGTCTTGGTCCCTTAATAAACACCATCACCATCATCACCATCATCATGGCCATCACCTCCGTGGGTGGCTGGATGCATGTGGGGAGCTGCACCTGAACCTGTCCATGTGGCTGAAGCTGGTTTGCAGAGGCGCACCAAGTGGGCTTGTCACCAGCTCCGCAGAACACTGACAAATCGAGAGAATTAAAATCCATTTAGAGGGAAATCTCTAAATAGGCCTATGTTGTGTTTTCTGCCTTTTCCCTTCCCTTCCCTGCTGTCCCTGGCTGGTAATGTATTCCAGACGCAGAATAGGAGGGCTGACTTAATTGAATTTAAAAGCAGGTGTTACATCTGCCTGTGTGAAGCAAGCATGTGGAGCACTCCAAGGACAGAGAGTACCTTTCCTGCATGTGCCTAAGTCTTGTACCAAGGAAGGACAGAGGAGACAACTTGGGGATCCTGGGGCTGGTACTTTGTGAGGACCCCCCCAAGAGATCAAGGCCCAAGGAAGAGCAGGAAGGCATATGGAAGGCAAGTGTATGACCTCAGGCTATGCTCTCCTCTTCTGACTTCACTGGGCCCTCACTCCAGACAGCCCAGCCACAGGATCACAGAGGGGTCCCTCTAGGGGTTCCAGGAGGGGCTCCAGCCCTGACCATGCCCGCCCCTCTTCAGGATTTGTATTAAATGTATTTATGGGTATTGGTGTTACCTGTGCACCATACACATACCTGATGCCCACAGAGAATGCTTCTGATGCTCATAACTGGATTGTCAGATGGCGGTGAAGCCATGTGGGTGCTGGGACTCAAACCTAAGCCCTCAACCAGAGCAGCCGGTGCTATGCCATCTCTCCTTGCTCTTCAGGGTCGTGTTAAGACAGTCTCACTGAGCTGCTTTTACGACCCTTGAACTTAGATCCTTCTGCCTCAGCCTTCAAGTAGCTGTCTTCACCACAGCACTTAGAGAAGCCCCCTCATGCAACCCTGAGTCCCCATCTCCTATCTCCAACGCCTAGCTCCTCGGTGTTTATGAACTTGGCTTCTCTGAGGACTTTTCTATAATTGGGCCCTACAGTGTCTTAGTGTCTATTGGCGTGAGGAGACACCGTGGCCACAGCAACTCTTATAAAAAGAAGCATTTAGCTGGGGCTGGCTTACAGTCGCACAAGGTTAGTCCATTGTCATCAAGGTGGAGCAGACAGCCATGGCACCAGAGCAGTAGCTGAGAGCTTTACATCCTGATCTGCAGGCACTAGGCAGAGACACTGAACCTACTGTGGGCTTTTGAACCCTCAAAGCCCAACCCAGTGACACACCTCCTCCTACAAGGCCACAAGTTCTAATCCTTCCCAAACTGGGAATTAAAAATATATGAGCCTCTGAAGGCTGTTCTCATTTAAACAACCCCAAACACTATATTCTGTGACCCAGCAGCCTCAGCCATTGAGTGTAATACCCACAAGGCTCATTTACATTGTACGCGATATCTCATCTTCTGACCTTTTCATGGCTGAATAATATTTCACTGTATAATGCCAGTGAAATTACATACAGTCATTTGTGCGTCAGCTGCTTCCAGCTGTTTACTATTATGAATGTGAGGACACATCTGTTACAACAGCTGAGTTCCACCACTGTTGGTCAACACCTAAAAGAGAACAATCGGCTCATGTCAAGATGATGTTTTTAACAAACGCCACTCAGTGCTTGCTCTATACCACAGTTCTCCATCTTAGCCAAGCTTTGACCCTTTAATCCAGCTCCTCATGTCCTGGTGACCTCCAACCATAAAGTTATATACATTGCTACTTCATAACATTTTCTTCTGTAATTGTTGTGGATGGTAACGTAAATATCTGTGTTTTCCAATGCTCTTAGGTGACCCCTGTGCAAGGGTCATCCCTGCGGGGTCGCGACCCATCCGTTGAGAACCTCTCCTGTAGCGCTGTCCATGGTTCTTTCTTTTTTTTTTTTCTGCTGGAGGACTCGGAGACACTGTTCTAATGGCTCTTCAACCACTTCCACTTCTCCCTTTCCCCTCTGTTTCTCTCCTCTCCACACTTCAGGTTATGTGCACTAGTCACCAGGACTTGATGCATACAGATCCATCTCCTTGAATGACCTTATCCCCTCTGTGTGGATTCACATGCTTATGAGGCTGGAGGTGAACCTCAGGTGTCTTCCTCAGTCCCTCACACTCCTACATCTTGAAATTTCTTGGGAAGCCATTCTCCATCCCTTAAATGACATCACGAAGTGTCTCTTCTGCACTTCTGTGTGACAGTGGTTCCTTCCACACCGACTGGATGTGACCCCCTCCTCCACCCCGCTCTTGCCAGGGAACCATACAACCCACCTTTCTTTCCTTTCTACACACAGCTAAACTTCCCAGCATCCCTTATTTTGTCCTTGGAAAGGTCTCCCCATCCAAGCTTCCTCTTTTTGTGCCTAGTTTTTAAAATATAAGACGGGGTTTCTCTGTGTAGCCTTGGCTGTCCTGGAACTCACTGTGCAGACCAGGGGTCCTCAAACTCAGAGATCTGCCTGACTCTGCCTCCCAAATGCCGGGGTTAAAGATGTCAACCAGCCTCGCTTCCTTCTCTTGCAGAGGACCCAGTTCAGTTCCCAGCACCCACGTGGCTACACACAAACGTCTGTACCTCCATCTCCAGGGATCCGACGCCCCATGTTGGCTTCGGCGGGAGCTGTACTCATGTTCACACACAAAGACAAGCTCTTGTATGTCCTCCTGCACTCTGCGCAGCGAGGCAACACCGCCCAGAGCTGGCACCCATCCAGCACGGTTCCCTGCAGCCAGACTCCAGCCCTTGACAAAGAGGAACGGGCTTGCCCTGCCTTTTGGCTGTGACTGAAGCACATCTAATCGCCGCATGTGTCTTCCATCCTCAGCGCTGTGGTGACGGATGAGGGCGGGTAGGAGCACGAGGCAGCCTGTGGAACTTTCACTGTTTCAGGCACTCGGTAGACTTCCTTCAAAAAGCTATCTGGCCTGATCTCCAAATGAGAAAGTTTTTAAACGCACGCGCGCGCGCGCGCACACACACACACACACCCACCCCCACCCCCACACTGCGGACAACATTTAAGTTAAAAAAGAAAGGAAAAAGAAAATAGAAAGAAATGGGCAACTAATACACAAGTGTTGCCTTCCTCAGGAGTAGATGCAGCTCCAGCTGAGAGGAGCGCAGAGGCAGAGAGGACTTCTCCAGAGCATGGGCAGGGGCGCAAGTGCAGATCCTTTGTGGAGACCTTCTGACAGGGTCAGATGGAGTGTTCATGCTCCAGCCTTCTCCTCAATGGTTGGACTACACTGACTAGCCTGGCCTCACTCAGAAGTCTGCAGCACGGAGAAGTCTCTATTTCCCACAGCCATTTATTCCTTTAATCCAAATATTGAGTGCTTACTGAAGGTTAGGAAGGAAGGAGGAAAGGATGAAGAAGGAGATGGAGGAGGGGATGGAGGAGGGGATGGAGGAGGGGATGAAGGAGAGGATGGAGAAAGGGATGGAGGAGGAGATGGAGGAGGGGATGGAGGAGGAGATGGAGGAGGGGATGGAGGAGAGGATGGAGGAGGAGATGGAGGAGGGATGGAGGAGGGGATGGAGGAGGAGATGGAGGAGGGGATGGAGGAGGGGATGGAGGAGGAGATGGAGGAGGGGATGGAGGAGGGGATGGAGGAGGAGATGGAGGAGGAGATGAAGGAGGGGATGGAGGAGGGGATGGAGGAGGAGATGGAGGAGGACATGAAGGAGGGGATGGAGGAGGAGATGGAGGAGAGGATGGAGGAAGGGATGGAGGAGGAGAAGGAGGAGGGGATGGAGGAGGAGATGGAGGAGATGGAGGAGGGGATGGAGGATGGGATGGAGGAGGGGATGGAGGAGGGGATGGAGGAGGGGATGGAGGAGGAGATGGAGGAGGGGATGGAGGAGGAGATGGAGGGGATGGAGGAGGGGATGGAGGAGAGGATGGAGGAAGGGATGAAGGAGGGGATGGAGGAGGGGATGGAGGAGGGGATGGAGGAGGGGATGGAGGAGGGGATGGAGGAGGGGATGGAGGAGGGGATGGAGGAGGAGATGGAGGAGGAGAAGGAGGAGGGGATGGAGGAGGGGATGGAGGAGGGGATGGAGGAGGGGATGGAGGAGGAGAAGGAGGAAGGGATGGAGGAGGAGATGAGGAGGGATGGAGGAGGGGATGGAGGAGGGATGGAGGGGGGATGGAGGAGGGATGGAGGAGGGGATGGAGGAGGGATGGAGGAGGGGATGGAGGAGGGGATGGAGGAGGGGATGGAGGAGGGGATGGAGGAGGGGATGGAGGGGATGGAGAGGGATGGAGGAGGGGATGGAGGAGGGATGGAGGAGGGGATGGAGGGGAGGGAGAAGGTTATGCAGGAAGAAATGGAGCTGTGGTCTGGGGACATCAGGGAACAGAGAGACTTTCCCTCATCTAATTGGAACTCAGGGACATTTGTTACCACAGCATTGTCTGAATTGCAAAATTCCAGGCTGGGCAACTTTTGTACTGTAGAGGTCTCTCCATCCTCATGATTGCTGTCAATCATGGGGGTTGGGAGGTTTCCTTGGAAAACAACAATTAAGGATGAGGAAGTTTAGGTGAAGGGGTGAATAGAGACGAGGTGGAAAGAAGTTTGGACTTTCTGCTTAGGGCACAAGGGAGAGGGAAAGGGGAAGATGAGGATTTACTCAAGATGGATCAGTCCTTCCTGCTGTGGTGTGGATGCCTGAGATCCATCAGGAGACTGTGGAAGAGTATATCAGCCCTAGAGTGCAGTGTGAGTGGACCCTGTGGTGTAGGGTAGGAGAGGAGATTGGGGGCTTCTTTTTAGGGGACCACCATGATGTGAACACACAAAGAGGATCTGGGGTCAGGTTGAGGAGAAAGAGCTGCACTGGCATTGGGTCCATGATACCCAGGAGACACTCAGAAAGAGACTTTGGGAGGGCTGGATGGAGTGTCATGGCTAAGTGTGTACTGACAGGTCAGAGTCAGATGCATGCTCCGAATAGCAGAGCTGGGCTTCTGAGCAGATTAGCAGTAAATAAAAGAGCAGTAAGGAGAGGAAGACAAAGAGAAGGATGAAGTGGAGGAGAAAGAGAAAGGAGAGGTAGAGGAGGGGGGAAAGGAGAGGAAGAGGAGGGGGAAGAAGAAGAAGAGGCTGCACTCCTCTCCAGCCTCAGCAGTCTTCAACAAGGTTGGACCATTGAAACTTATCAAATATCTATCTGTCCTCATCCTTCCAGGTCACATGACCCAGATCAGTCAGGCCTGCATAGCCCAAGCAGGAGTCCAAGAGCTATAGTAGTCAGTGGTTGGCTAGTGCTGGGAGAGAGAAGGCTCTCCTCCATCTTCAGACTAAAGCTTTGAGACAATGCATGGGCCAGTCTCAAACTCACAACTCTGTCATTTTCCCCATAATTTGCTTAATTATCAACTGCATGTGTTCCCTGCTTGGACGGAGACTGGGAAGACTCTTACTGTGTGTACAGAGGAGAAAGGGGGCATGTTGGAAGGTTGCCTAGTAACAGCAATGTGTGTTGGGGGTGGGGTGGGGGGTGAAGGGATGAATGGACAGGTGGGTCGACAGATTGGTGGACAAATGGATTGATGAATGAATGGATGGGTAAATTGATGAGTTGGTGGATAGAAGGATGAATGGATGGATGGATGGATGGATGGCTAGATGGATGGCTAGATGGATGGATGGGTAGGTGGTTGGATGGATGGATGGACAGATGGGTAGACAGATGGGTGATTGGATGACTGGATAGATGGATCATTGATAGATGGATGTGTGGGTGGAAAGATGGGTGAATAGGTGGATGGTGGGATGATGGGTAGATAGATCAATGGATGAGTGGGTGAATGGATGAATGAATAGGTGGACAGGGAGATTGGTAGATGCATGGTTCAGGGGTGAATGGATGAGTAGGAGATGGGTGTGTTATCTTCAGTCAGTTTTCAGTGTAAGATCTTGGGGGTTTTTTGTCCTTAGGCGTGGACACTGTCCCCCCCATCAGGTAGGTACCCCTGAGTACAGTGAACAGGTGTTTCTGATGAACATCACACTTCCTTTGGTGCCGATGTTGATTTGGTGAGCAGCCAATCTTCTCTTTCCCTCTCATTTCTTTTAACATAAAACATTTTAATGGTCTAATCAGCCTCTTGATCTTTCTCTAACAACTGGACTCTCTGGGTTGAGTGAGTCCCAGCATTGTGTGTTGTCACACACTTGTGATGCCAGCCTTCAGGAAGCTGAGGCTGGTGGGGTCCCTCAGTTCAGCTCCAGCTTGGGCTATACAAGGGGAACCCACATCAATAAAATGAATGAAATGAGCCTCCCCTTGTTGGAGACGCTTATATCTGCGTGGAACACCAGGATATAATGTTTATTTCTTTTAAATTCATTTCTGCTTCCATCTGTAAGTTTAGCTTTTCATTCACAGACACGGCAAACAATGTCATCTTAAACAGTTTTCAGGTTTCAGAATAAGGTAAAGTTTGAAGGAAAATACCCAGGAAGTCCTGGGCAGGCTATATGCAAGTAACAAAAGATGTTCTTAGCTTTGCTCACTTGTTGCTGTGTGACCTGGGGCAAGCCTCCCACCCTCTCAGATCCTGAGTTTTCTTCTCTGAAAATACATTCAGTAACTCTTGTGTCATCAAATAGTTTCTCATTTGTTTGTCAAGGTGGACTGAGATTCAACCATCTCTGTCTCCCATGTCCAGGGATAATAGACATGCACCCCCCCAACCCTAGCTAGGGGACCAATTTTTGAAGCAGGACTTTCAGAGGCTGAGCATTCATCCTCCCATAAGCTGAGCTTTGGAGACTTGAGTCCACCTGGGAATAATTGCTCCATGCATGTGGCAGTGTGTCTGTGGGATACCCGTGGTCCAACATCAGACCGCTCCATCTTCCTCCAACTTTTGACTCCACTCTCTCTTCCCACCCCCCTCCCCTCCCATCAGCCAGGACCTGGTGTGTTTTCCCTCGATGACATTTGGAGTCTTTTAATAGTTGTCACATTAGCATATATTTGCATACATTATGGTAATCAGGCTATTTATTTTTGATGGAGCACTTTGCCTCTGTGGGGCCTTCAGTCACCTGGGAGGTCTTAGTTGTGCTTGAAGAGATGTCTACTTCCCTGAGGATGCCGCACAGCCCCGTTTCAGCCCAGGACGGCTGTGGTGCTCACCAGGCAAGACTTTCGGACCCTTGGACCCCTTCCAAGCCATCATTTATTTATTCCTCTATTGAGGTTTGTTGTACATTGGGGGGGGGCACTATGTAGCCCAAGCTGGCCTTGAACACCTAATCCTCCTGCCTCTGTCTCCCAAGTATATGGATGATCAGTGTATAGGCCTCCTTTACAATGTCCAATTGAGTGTGACAGCCAGGCCTTTGAAGTAAAGCAAAAAGAAAAAACATAAGATTTCAATCCTTGCAGTGGTACACACGGGCCATGCTAGCATTCAGGAGGCTGAGGCAGGAGGATGGGCATAGTAAATTCCAGGGCTGGGGGTGTGGTTCAGTGCTTCTGTATTAGTGAAGAGGAAACAAAATGAAAACCCTGCTCAGAGTCAATTCTGTGTGTCCCCAGACAAGTAAGATTCCTTCTCTAATCCTACATTTCTTCATTCTGGAACCATCTCCTCAAACCACTCCCCAGAAAAGCCTTCCCAGACCCATCCCTGCAAAGGCACAGAAAGCTAAGTCAGTCCTGGAGTGGTGATATTTGTAAAACACAAAGTTTAAACATTTTCAATAAAAAGCATGGAAGCCTTATGATTTACAGTAATAGAGAAGAGGTGATAGCTTCACGTAATTGTCCAGTGGGAAGGCTTTGGGGGACTTCATGTGGGGCCAATCAGACTCAGGTGGGTCTTGGCCTCAAGCAAGTTAAGCAAATGTGTCACTTTAATAACCCGCAGAGGCTGCTGTAGCCATTAGTGAGAGGGGAGGATAAATATCTCTAGGAGAAGCTCTGGAATTGCTGGTTTTATCACCCAAAATTGTCCCTGTGCTATTTACTTTCAATTTAGATTTTCAGGAAAGTGGCTTTGGGTACAGTTATGTATGAAAGGAGGGCGACTGGAATTGAAAAATGTCCATATTTCACCATCCAGGACCCAAATGAGCCTCGTGGTGGCTTTTGAGTCATTGTCTATGTGTCTACTGGGGACCTCATGCACTGGGTGCTGAGGCTTGAAAAGCTGCCTGACATCCTCCAGCCTCAGCTGGTTTGCTGGTAGGGAAACTGAGTCTCAAAGGGAGGTCCTTGTAGACAATGTCCATCTCTGTTTCTCAACCTGTGAGCACTCAAGGAATTCCTGGTCTCGCATGGTCTTTGGGGAAACCCACTAAGGTTACACTTTACCCCCTGGGTATGATGTGTGCGTGCCTGTCAGCCCAGCACTTGAGGCTGAGGCAGAAAAATGCTGAACTCTAGTCCAGCCTGGGCTATGTAGTGAGATCCTAATTCCAAATTAAAAGGGAAAAAGGAAAACCAGGAACAAGAACTGAGAGATAGCCCTGTGTATAAAGGCAGGTGACACCAAGCATAAACCCTCATTTGATCTCCAGGGTGAACATGGAAGAAAGAGAGAAGAGGAATGAAGATGAGCTGGAGGCACAAGCTCACAAATAGCATCTCCAACAAGGAGGAGCCTGAAAACCGCCAAGGGAGATTAGAAACACATGCAGAAATCTGACAGAAGTGTAAGATGCCTTGAAGTGGCAGTGGCGGGCAGGAATGGTCAATTGTTAGGGAAATGGGATTGCAGGCCACAGAGAGGAATTGCTATGCACCTGTCAAAAAGCTCAAAAGACAAACAGGGCATACAGAATCCTGGTGAGGAGGAAAGAAAGGATTGTCCATACACTGGTTAGGAGATGATGCCCAGCACGCAGGAGTAGCTGCAGATGTGTGTTCATCAGACCTCACCAGGGCTCCTAGCCTCTCACTGGGGGATTCTCAGTAGTGGGATATAAGAGACGCTCACTTTGTCTGACTAGGTTGGCTTTGAACTCACAATATTTCTCCTTCTGCTTTCCAAATGCTGTGTGGAAGGTGTACAATCTGTGCTTGCACAAGGGCATAGAAGGTTTTTTTTTTTTTTTTTCTGTTAAATTTGCTGCTGTATTTCACAGCCTGACACCAGTCAGATGCTCACAAATCAGCTTTCTTTCCATTGCTGAATACTTGAAACAGTTAGTTTAGGAACAGTTAGTTTCACCTTGGGTCACATTGTGAGGTCCCAGCCCGTGGTCAAACAGTCACATTGTTTTGGCTGTGTGAAGAAGAGTGTAATGAGTTGATGACGTCATGAGAGTCAGGAATGGGGGTGGGAGGGGGAGAAAAAGAGAAAGAAATTCAGAACAGACAAGAAGAAAAGGAGAGTAGAAAATAGACAAGAGCCGGGCAGTGGTGGCACACACCTTTAATCCCAGCACTTGGGAGGCAGAGGCAGGCAGATTTCTGAGTTCGAGGCCAGCCTGGTCTACAGAGTGAGTTCCAGAACAGCCAGGGCTACACAGAGAAACCCTGTCTCGAAAAAAACTAAAAAAAAAAAAAAAAAAAAAAAAAAAAAAAGACAAGAGTGGGATTCAACAACCGACTTCAATGAGAGCAACCCAGGTTCCTGTCCGTTGGTTCTTCTTAAATAATGCCAGGGTTGGCACCATGCCTCCAACGTTTGTACCTTGGTTGCATGTCGCAGCGTAAGTGCTCAGTGACATAGGTTCCACCCTTGGCCTCAATGTCTTCTGTCCCATGACGCAGTCTCCCAGGAGGCCACCTTTCTCAGCAGGTGTTTGAGAATGCAGTATGGAATAACTTGACACCAGCAGTCACACACTGTCAACAGTCCCATGCCAGCTGAGTTGGGGTCCTTCCAAGACGCCACATCCTGATCGTCTTCACTGGGAAGGAGGGATCTTTTGCACCATTTCTTGAGACAGAAAGTTATCTTGGAGTATGTGGTGGCCAAGTGACATCACAAGGAGGCAGGAGGGCCAGGAAGCAGCCAGAGCAGAGATATCATCTGTGGCTAAGGTTACCTAGCAAGTTGGAAACTGTGGTTTCCCATCATAGAATAAAACGTCCTGAGATCAGTCTGCTTTGGGATTCTAAGCCCATTGCCATAGACAGCACCTCTAAGTTGGAAAATACAAGGAACATTACTCCTTTAGAGCCTCAGAAAACATCCCATCCAACACGTTTTGAAGTTCCAGCCTCCAGAAGTCTAAGATAAGAAATGTGTTATTCAAAGCCACTATGTTTGTGAGAATTGGCTTCAGCAGCTGCGGGCAATAAAGACAGATCCCACGTGGGAGAAAAAACTGCCTATGACTCTCACCCACATCCTATTGGCCAGATTATATCACATGATCACACCCACAACCAGGGAATCTTGGGAGTGCATTCGATGGCTGGCCAGCCACGTTCCAGGTATTTGGACACTCTGAGATGTATGGGGAGGATTATTGGTAGGTGTTGGACCTTCTGTAGTCAAGGCTAGCCAGAGCTATGTTGTGGGGTGTGGGCTATGAGGAGATCCTCAGATGGGAATAAATTGGGCTGCTGACCATAGAGAAGCTTTGGAAAACCCAGCCACACAGAGTTAGCCATGATAAGGAAAATGAAACACAGTCCAGCCACAAAGGGACCCAGGGACTAGGCCTATGTCCTTTTTCCCAGGGTAGTGCCCAAAGCACTCATTCCAATCTTTGAGACCTCCTGAGCCTGGCACAGCCCCTTTCTGTAGTTTCTCCACCTGCTAGCCTTTCCCCACAGCCTCTCACCTATCTTTCTACCACCCTCTCCCCCCAAACTGTTTTTTCTCAGCCCTGCCCACTCCTCCACCTGCTCATCCTGGAATTCAGCTGATTCAGTCTCTAGCTCTTGGCACCAAATCCTTGCCCACATGGTGCTCTCTGTCAAACACAGCCTCCCACTGGTCACCATCTCTTCAGCTTCCACTGCAGTAAGATATGGAGGTGGAATGTGACTCAAAAACTTGTCACAGAAGAAGCTGTGGTTAGGAGCACTGGGAGGAGGGCAATTCCAGTGCAAAGGTTTTGTGGCAAAACACACTTGTGCATCAGAGGACAGCAGGGTGGTTTGTGTGATTGGAGTGGTGGGGAAGTTTTTGTTTATGTTTCATTCATGGTTTTTGAAACGGAATCTCCTGTAACCCAGGATAGCTTTGAACTTGCTATATAGCTAAGGATGGACCTTGAACTCCTGATCTTTCTGCCTCCACCTCCCAAGTGCTGGAATGACAGGTGAACATCAGGCCTGGGGATATTTTGAAGATAAGGGTGGGATCTAGGGTTTTGTACATATTGGTAAAGGAGTCTCCCTCTGAACTGTGCCCCATTCTTAGAAATTGGGGCTTAATTTAAATGCAGCAAGGGCTGTTAGGCAGTGAACGAATGGATGGACACAGTCAGGTTTCCTAAGTCCTAGCACAGTCATTTCTTGCCTGTCTCCAGACCACTAAGTGCTGCTCAATCACCTTTGATAAACTAAGTTTGTCTCTCGCTCTCCCTCTTTCCTGATATCCCTCTCTTCCTTTCTCCCTCTCCTGTCCCACCTTCAGTGGACCAAAGTCTCACTTCTGGGTTCTCTCTCAGAAACCTGTCACTCGCACCAGTCGGCAGTGGCCGTAGTGGCTTGTCCCGGTGCTGTCTCTGTCTTAATACCACTCACACAGACACATAACCAAATGACTCAACAGAGTTATTATAAAATATTAAAATTACTCACAATATAAATTATTCACACGCCTCATGCTCCCGCTTGCAGGTGTTTAGGGGCTAATGAGGTTTTTATTTCAGTGCAGAATGGAGATGGGTTCTCAGGCATCAGGCATGGGAGAGCCACACCACACCACAGGGACACTGAGGCATGGAGGGAGTCAGGCAGGTGTCTGGCTTGATGACCTCTGTGTCTTAGTGACCCACTAATCTTAGTGGACTGGTGTGTGGTAGCATGCATGAGTTGTGAGTCTGAGGTGTCTCCTTCCCTGTGGCTGCATCTTGGAGTGTATAGGGCTTTGAAGGTAAAGTCAGTCAGTCAGACAGACAGACAGACATAGAAAAACCCAGGTAGAGAGGAAAATGATGAGGTGGAATGAGTCAAAAAGGCTGAGTGACTGGACTGTGTCTGTTACTCCCAGCAATTCTCCTGCAGCAGCTGGTGACCTTGGGCAGGGAATGCCCCTTCCAAGACCCACCAGTAAGTGGGACCCCAGCTACACCGCACACATCGGAGGCACTCAGCTGGGTGGACAGCTGTGTCCTCAGGGGTACCATGGACAGCATGCATATCCAGGTCAGTTACAACCCTTGGCATGTGTCCTCCAGCCCTTCAGCATCACGGGCGGTTCCTCACTGTCACCCACGCCAGGAAGCACAGCTTCTCCCTTTAGTTAATTATGGGTAAACTGAGGCTGGCAAGACTTCACTGCCGAACCCTAGAATCACCAAGCGAACTTGGTCACATGACTAACCTGTGAGGCCTTTAGGCAGCTATTCATTTCCCTCTCTTGTCCCCAGGTCAGCTTCCCATCTGATGTGCCAGGGACAGGGCTCAGTTCCACACATGGATGTGTTGTCCTTGGGCTGAGGCTATAGACCAAAGGCTTTGAGCAATTTGGGGTATAGGACTCTCTGCTTGGGAAGCCCCAGCCACCACTGGCCGGACTCTTGCTCTGCAGAAACATTCACATGGCCCCTCCCTTACCCTCAAGCACAGGCAACAAGCCCCAGTGTGACAGTGGATGGTCTATTTCTACAACATCAGGTGTCAGCCCCACACAGGCTGGCTGGACTGTGTCTGACTCCCCATGTCCCCACCCCACCCTCTGGCTCAGGCATGCTCCCTCAAACCACAGACAATAAGCAAGCCCATCTAGTTTTTCCCATTCTCATGTCCAGGAGAATCCTGTCAGACTCTCAGCTTGGATTTTCCTATGCACTGGGCAGCCCCACTCATCGATGGGGTACAGTGTGAAGCAAGAATCCAGCCCCCTCCAGCTCCCTCCAGCTCCCCCACCCCTCCAGGCCACCCAGTCCCCCTTCTGTCTCTGGGGACAGATGAGAGCTCTGGTGAGACCCTGATGGTTATGCGATGGTGACGATGGACTACTAAGAGATTTTGCTGCTACATGAGATGCTGGCAGTGGCTAGCAAGGAAGCATTTCCCACAATCTCCTGCTTCCCCCCCCCCCCACCCATTATCTTCCCCCCTTCCAAAGCATTTATCTTGTACATACTGTGTCCACCCTGGGCACACAGTAGGTGCTATGAAAGCATCCAAGGCAATCTCTCCTTTAGGGCCTATGTGTCTAAGAAAGCCCACCATGTGATGAGAGATTGCCCTTAGGGACAGTGCCCCCCTTCTCCCTCTCTCCTTTGGGCGTGGGTGGCAAGGGACTTCATCCCTTCATCACTCAGCCCTAGTCAGAAAGGCGACAATGTGGTTGCCATAGAAATGAATAAGCACCCCTCCCCCAGAAGAGCAGATGTGTGAACCAGGCTCAGAATGACCTAGGCCAGTGAGTTGGGACCCACACCATCTGCCCCGCCCACCTCCGACCCCAGCTGGGAAACAGCTTCATGGAGGACAGTGAGTCCATGAAAGTCCAGCCCTGACCCACACAACCTGGCCCCTCTGTGCCTCAGTTTCCTCATCTGGGAAGTGGGTGCAAGGACCACACCTATTTGTTCACTTATATTCACACTCTGGAGAGCTGAGCTAACCAGACAGCAGCTGTGGGCTCGGACAGCAGTTGGCGTTCCAGCTAAGACAGAGTCTGCGCCAGCGCTCCACCATGGCTGGGGTGGACCAGTGAGTCAGAGATACTTGAGAAGTGTGATGCAGGAAAGAAAACACTAGCGAGTGGGGTGAGGGAGGCAGGAGAGCCTGCCACTGGGCCAGGAAGGACCTGTGTGTGGAGGGATGAGGGAAAAGAGGAGCCCGTGAGACATCCATCCCAGGCAGGGGGTGTGACTGTGCAAAGGCCCTGTGGCTTGGTCACAGGGAGAAGGGAGCGGGAGGGCCAGGGTAAGGGCAGTTGCAGGGAGGCCTTAGCTGTGAATCTGGGGTAGGTGGGAGCCACGGAGGCTGAGGGCAAAGGGAGTTGACTCTTCTCAGGGTTACCCCCACCACCCCTGGCTACAGGGAGGACAGTCAGTTGATAGGCTTGAGCAAGTCTGGGGGAGCATGTGATGGGTTGGCTTGGCTGTATTCTGTGCTGGTCAGATAGACCTAATGACATGGCCGTGTGGTTAGCCACCTGTGATTTGGCCCCATTGTAAATGAAACCCAGGTTCTAAGATGGGCTGAGACGGAGGCAACAACTTCCACTGACCTCTAAACATTGTCTTATCTAATCACATTCTCTCTGCTCAGACAATGGAGAAACAGAGAAGGCAAGACACTGTCTGGACATCACGCAGCCTCTGATATTGAAGTTCCAGGCAGGCTCTGGCTATTTATGCCAGTGACAAACACTGTCTGGCTGTGCTGTGGGGAACTTCTGTCCCCTCCAAATTCCACCCACAATGATTAGCAGGAGTACCACTGTGATTGGTTCAGGAGTGGCCAAGCTAACCAGTAAAAGATAAGCTGTAAACAGTAAAAGATTGACTTCTACTTTTCAGTACTAGGAGGCTGAGAGGCAGGAGGATTGCCACTACCCGAAGCCTGGGTTATGTGGAGATTGTCCCAGTACTCACTCTCGCACATGGTGTCAGCTCCCAGATGCAGCTTTTCCTAAACACGGAAACTTCTGGAAGCTCTGGCTCAGACCCCCAAGAGGGGAAATAATGATAATTATCATCCAATTTCTTTCAATTGACTTTTAAAAATGATTTATTCATTTTATGTATGTGAGTACACTGTCATTCTCTTCAGACACATCAGAAGAGGACATCAGATCCTATTACAGATGGTTGTGAGCCACCGTGTGGTTGCTGGGAATTGAACTCAGGACCTCTGGAAGAGCAGTCGGTGCTCTTAACCGCTGAACCATCTCTCCAGCCCTCAGTCGACTTTATTCTTATAGTCTGTGAGGCAGGCATGTGAAGGCCAGAGCTCCAGTCTCAAGCGGTTGTGAGCTGCCCAGCGTGGGTGCTGGGCTCCAACTCAGGGTCCCTGCAAGAGCCTCTGCCTCCCCAGCACCTTGATTTTCATGTCATTGTCACTCTGGGTCAGTCTTGGGTCACAGCCTAAGGTGACACAGGTGAGGATTGAGAGAAGACACCCATATGACTTCAGTACAAAGGGAAGAGGTTGGAGAAGGGATGCCCCATGGAGCAGAGCACAGTGTCCCAGTACCACTAATCCCTGTCTGTATGCTGCCATTGGGCATGGAAGTCTCCCTTGTGTCCCACCAGGCTCTAGGAGCCTTTGAGCATGCTATTACCCCAGATCTGGTGCCTTTCCCGCCACCTTGCCAGGCCTGGGCTGGGACAGACACATGAGGTGACTGAGGTTTGTGGCTTCTTGCAATAAGGGGAGAGGATGACTGACACAGCCAGGAGGATATAGATGAGTAGACCAGAGATTGTCCTGGAATTAAATGACCCGTCTGATTGTGCAGGAAAGGACTGGAGTGGTCATTTGCAAGGTTTAGTATTTAGTTAATTTGAAACAGGGCTTCACTTTGTAGCCCAGGCTAGCCTTGAACTCACAGAGATTTCCCTACCTCTGTCTCCCAAGGCATGCACAACCACCTGGCTGGAGAATCCTTGATGAGAATCAGTGGGTGCCAAGGTCCCTAGATGGGACCTCACAGTACTTGGGGAGGTTTATAAAGGACTGTAACCCAGAGTAGGCAGAAGGAAGTGACAGGTGTTCATGGACCTCAGTTTCCCAATCTGAGTCAAGGCAGAGAATGGCATATTCTAGGGGAATGGGTGTGAGCAACCAGGTGCCCTGAGGCTGCAGAGTTGCCATGGTTACACAGCAAGCAACCCCCACCCTCCTTCCCCAGCCCCTCACCCTCAGACCAGCCTTTCCAGGGACCAGTGTCATGGCAACCGTTTCCCTGGCACCCGCTGCACTTTCTCATTGGCTGAGCCTGCTGTCAGAAAAGGTCAGCCACAGGGTCACTGCTAGGGCCCAGGCACCTTCTCCAGGTCCAGATGGGAATCCTGGCTTTAACTCCTTGGCTCCCAGGGGCCCAGTGACTGGATAAAACCGCTTTGCGGAAGGATTCGACTAGGAGACCCTTAGCCACTCTCCCTAGTACCACAAAACCTCTAAGGAAGAGTCTGGGCCTTCACGCAGCCCTCCTGCTTCTAGAGCCTTCACTTGGCACAGGAATCTGGGAGACAAGAGTCAGGGCTATCCTGGGCTACTCGGTCAGACTTTCTTCCTCCCAAAACAACGTTGAGGAGGCCAGGGTGTGGCTGAGCCATGAGGCTGTGCAAAGGCCCAGGCTACATCTAACATATTCAAACCACACCAGAGGTGACCTGATCCAGGCTAAACTGTCCACAGTGGCCCTGTGGCCCTGGCTAAGGGTCAGCATGGAAAGGGGAAGTCTGCCTGATCGTGGGGGAGTGTCACAGTGGAGACGTCATCGCTGGACTGCCTGCTGCTCTGGCTCCTACCAGCTGCCAGCTGCACATGGTCCAGATGTTCCATCCCAGTAACATCTGTCAGGCCACGCCGGCACAGCGACCCCTGCAGGAGGTTGTCACAACCCAGTGGACACCATCCACACTAGACTGAAAAGCCCTCAGCTAGGGGAGTTGGGGGAAGACCTGGCCCCCAAACCTCAGCCACCCTTCTCCCTCTGCCTTTGATTCATTCAGGTATTGAGCACCAACTATATATGAGGCAAGGTCCCAGCTACCAGACAATGAACAAGACAGAGCAGGAAAGTTCCTGGCAGTGGCCGTGGAGACAGACAGACAGTGAGCAGGGTGGCAAGCGTTGGGGCGAATTCAGTGGCGGTGCAAATGCCCAGGGGCAGGGGACATGCATCACCCCCACCTCCCCACTATATTTGCTCTGTGTTTTTTGCTGAGACTTACCACAGAACCTTCTGGAACCTCTTAAGCTGAGCAGCCACAGTCCAATGGCTCCTGCCCGGCTGGAGAGTTCTGCAATGTGTCCATAGAATAGACCTTGACAAACCAGGAGAGTGACGGTTAGCCCACTTTGCTTTGCTTCTGCATCCAGCAGGAGGAGACCAACCTCTGCAGGTGCGTGGACTGTTGTGATGTGTAGCTGTCAGCCAGGCTGTGATAGCCTGTGTAACAAAAACACTTTCAGATCCCCAGGGCATCCTGCTCATGGGTGCTTGCTCTCCCTCTCCTTTGAAGAAATTTCTAGAAAATGCTTCTCTTGGACTCCTTCATGGATTCCCAGTACCACAACCTCGACACTAGGGAGATGGATCTGTGAGTAAAGGTCTTGCATAGAAAGCAAGAGGAACTGAATTTAAATCCCCAGAACCCATGTGCACGTCACCTGCTGCAGCTGGTGTCTGTAATATCAAAACTGCGGAGGAGACAGGAAGGTCCCTGAGCCTCACAAGCCTGATGCATGAGAGACACTGTGTCAAAATAAACCAAGGCAGGTAGATCTCTGAGTTCAAGGCTGCCCCCACTGTGCTCATGGCGGCTAGGGTGCCCTTAGAGGCCATTGGAACCTTGGGATCACACCTGCCAGGTGACCACAGACTATATATAATGGGGTCCTAGTGTGTGGAGTGATGATTACAATGCTTACCCTGTGAAGGAATATAGACTGAGACCGTGTATAATGTACATGCTAATCGCTTCATTAGGATGGTTAACAGATGTCAGAGATTGATAAACTCAAATATCACCAGCCTCAGGGCACAGGGCCAGGTAAGGGCTGTGGCCGCATCTCACTCCCACCCATCACATGAGGACATGTGAGGTTCCATAGACAAAGAGGCTGACTAGCAATGCAGATGTTCCTAGAATCCCTCCATCTTATCCCTGATCTATGAGAGTCTCTGAAAGCAGACATTGGCTGTAAACAACAGGGTTGTGTGTCAATAAAACTTTATTTATAAAAACAAATGGTGATGGGCTCGGATTCATCCGAGGGCTTTGGCCTGCTGGGTCCTCGGTGCCGCTGTGTATGGTGAAGGAGTTCCTGGAAGTGAAAGAAGGCCAGTCTGTCCTGATGAAGTTCACCAAGTAAGCAGAGAACATTCCAGATACGAGAACTTGTGTTCTGAGGTGGGAGCTCAGAAGGAAGCCACATGGGGAGAAGAATGGGAGTCATGGATGGTTCTGGAGGCACAGGATCCGGTATGAGCATCCTGCCTTCCTCTACCGAGCAACTCTCACACCTCCTTAGCTTCTGTGGAGGGGAAAATTCTGGAAACACCCCCTAGCTTCTAGGCTAGCCCTTAGGCTTCTGCTGAGCTGGGGACTACGTGGGACTTCCCTATCCCCCAGCAGGCCTCCCCTTGCCCTTGCAGGACACCCTCCAACTGATGTCCCTGTCCCTGCACAGCCCCGCCTTCCTCTGCACCATTTAACCAATTACAAAGATTCTATTTTTATCTCCAAGAAAATTCAATTATAGACCACGACCTTTACGTTTCTTCCCAGGCTCATGTAGGCTGGGCTGGGGTGCGAAAGGCTTACGCATGCGCGCTGAAGGTCAGTACTCAGACTGGGATAGCAGCCAGGAGAGAGGGGGCTGAAGGGGGAGAGGGGAGGGAAGGGGAGGGAGATGTGGCTGCTGTGGGGGGAGGCTGAGGATGTGCAGAGGCCAAGGCAAGATGGTGGGTGAGGAGGCCAGGCCTCTGATGCCTTCAAGAGACAGGTGTCTTCTTTTTACAGTTTTTTTCTCTGATTGTTACCATTTTTGCATACAGGGCTTTACTCTGTAGCCCAGGCTGCCCTTCAACTCACCATGTGCCAGACTTTCTCCATTGCCATCCACACCAGTCTGAGGTGGGTCTCTCATGGGGAGGCTTCCCCAGCCACAGACTGCTCAGCACATGGATGTGTCTCTCTTAAAATAGGTTTATTTTGTGTGTGTGTGTGTGTGTGTGTGTGTGTGTGTGAGAGAGAGAGAGAGAGAGAGAGAGAGACAGAGACAGAGAGAAGAGAGAGAGAGAGAGAGAGAGAGAGAGAGAGAGAGAGAGAGAGCAAGAGCACACATGCGCACATCTGAGTGCAGATCCCTGCAAGGCCTTCTGAGGGCTAGCCTGGGACCAGCTTATCTGGAGACAGTCAGGCCTGCAAGCGCTCTGACCACACTGAGCATTGCCTCAGCCCTGTACACTTAGTGTTTAATGTCATGTCAGTGAATGTAGGTGGAAGTCATGGGATAGCATCAGGGGTCCTTGCCCTTCCTCTCTCTTATTCTTTGAGGCAGAGTCTCACTGAACACTGAGCTTGTTTATTGGGTGGACTAGCCATCGAGCCTCATGGATCCTCTAGCACTTGAGTCTTTAAGGCTGCGTTACGAAGCACCACACTCCTATTTTTAAGTGGTGCCTGGGATTAGAACCCAGGTCTTCACGTTTGTGAGGCAAGCACCATGGCCACCAAGCCACAGCCACAGCCTCTAAATCTGCTTCATTTATGAAGACTGTGTGAGAAGCCCATGGAATGTGCTAGAAGAGGAAACAGAGTCACAATAAGAACAAGCAGCAGGACAGACTGAGTGGAAATGACCCGGGAGAGTGGAGGCCATGGAGAAGCCAAGAGAGGAGACTCTGAGCATTGACAAAGGAACCAGGGGAGGGACACAGAGGCCCATCCTGTCCAAAGACCCTGAGGCAGCCTGAACATTGCTTGTGGGTAGAACAAAGGCAGTGAAAGAGATGGAAGAGGGCGGCAGAGAGATCAGGCGCTGTTTTAAGGGATGAGAGGAGCACTTGTGCTTTACCTCACAGGGAAGTGGAGCTTTAGTGCTGTGGGCAGAGAAGGGACAGAAGAGTCCCCAAGGACCTCAGATCAGAAGTAAAGGTCAGACAGCATGTGGGACTGACATAGATAGGTGGAACTAAGAATATCAACCTACATATCTTTCAACCCACGCATTCATACACCCACCCATCCATCCACCCACTCATCCACCCCCTATTCATCCATCCATCCATCTATCCATCCACCTTCTCATCCATCTCATCCATCCATCCATCCATCCATCCATCCATCCATCCAAGCAGCCATCCATTGATCCATCCATCCATCCATCCATCTATCCATCCCTCTCCTATCCTCCCATCCATCCTCCAAAGCATCTATCCATTTATCTATCCATCTAAATATCCATTCATTCACCCAAACATCCATCCATCCACCCACCTACCCATCCATCTATCCCTCCCCCATTTTATCCTCCCATCCCTCCAACCAGCTCCTCATTGGTCCGTGGCCTGTCACCCTGTCATTTGCTCACACCCTGGCTGTTTCCCTACCTCTGTCTCTCTGCCACCTCCCTTGCCCCTGAAGTGTCAGCCCCTCCCCAGGTGTTCTGCACAGTTTTCCTCTGGTGCCTTCTTTGTCTCCCCACATGCAGACTCCCAAGGTAGTAACAGGTACAGAATCCAGCATTTGGCCTCCTCCAGTCCCAACACCATTGTAACCATACATTCCTCCTGAGATTCACCCTGGCATACAAGGATGTGTTATATCTTCAGTCTCACACCTCTGTGGACAGATCCTTGTGTGGTGACATTGGTCAGTCTGTCTCCCCTCTTCCTGTGGCACAGAAACCTTTGGGTTGATGCCCAGTACCTCAAAGTGAGACACCAGGTCAGGTGCTAGGGAGTCCACTGAAACTGTTTTCTTATGATCTCTAGGAAGATTTAAAAAGAAAAATTCTAAATCTTTCTTTGACAGGTCTTGATCCAGAAGCTGGGGGCCCAGGGTGAAGAGGCAGGCCACCTCTGCCCGGCCTAGGACTTCTTCCTCTGTTGGGTAACAGGTTCCTCTGAGAGGCTAATTAGGAAGAAAGAGACAGTTCTCCCCTCCCCCCTCCCCCGAGTGCACAGTGTCTGGAGAGCGTGTACCTCCCCCAATCCCTCCCTCACCACCCTCCCAGGCCAGGTGTGGTGGTAGGTCCCCTGATCTGAGGGACTCAGTTTCCCCAGGTTGCATCATCTGCTCCAAGGCTTGTTCCCTGGAGGGAGGAGAGGGAGTGAAGGGAGGAAGGGGTGAGATCACCATCGAGAAGATTGTGGGTACCTACTCAGGCTGCTGCCAGGAGCTGAAAAGTTGGCTCAGCCCAAAGAATGGAGTTTTAGAGGTCTTCTGGTCTGGCAGGGTAAGAGAAAAAGAGCAGGCAGTCCTCCCAACCATTTGTCATCTTGCTTGGTTGATGAGGTTGGTTGAGTGCATGAGACACAGAGAGAGTGACTCTCAAAAAGTCTCACAGTGCCGGGCCCTATCTCGAAAAAAAAAAAAAAAAGTCACACAGCAGATTAAAATCATAAGTGGGATTTTAATCACACTTTTCTGTAGTTGTGTATTCAAAAGAACTTATATGGTGCTATGGGCCCAGTGCCTGTCCCAGGGGCCACTGCCACAGTCCTCTGCCCTTGAGCATGAGTGTGCATGGCTGACCTTATCATGTTCTGTTGCGACTGTGTCGCCTGTGTCCTACATAGGCACATCTTTTTTGTTGTTGTTTTGCTTTTGTGAGACAGGTTCTCTCTGCGTAGCCCTGGCTGTCCTAGAACTCACTTTGTAGACCAGGCTGCTCAGAGATCTACCTGCCTCTGCCTCCCAAGTGCTTAGACTAACGGTGTGCACCACCATGCCCAGCTCACATTCACGTATTAATACTCACCCTTTTTTACTTTATTGAGACAGGTGTCAGGGTGAAGCCATGACTGAGAAGAGTTCACTATGCAGATTTGGTCAGCCTTGAACTTGTGGAGATCCACCTGCCCCTGCCTCTTAAGTGCTGTGGTCATGGGTATGCAGTACCTAGTCACCATTCTGTTTTACTGGGTCCCATCAACTTGACTGCATGTTTTTCTTTTCCCTGCCATTTTTTGACAATACAACGAGAAGTCGTCCACAGAATTGGAGCTGGGTATGGCTGCTGTTGCCTGTTATCCAGGCACTTGGGAAACTGAAGCAGGAGGACTGTGAGTTCAAGGCCAGCCTAGGCTACAGAGGCTCAAGACAACAGCTAGACAAGACAACTCTGTGCCCAAACTGAGCAATGTCCCTTCTCCCTCTGCTTCACCAAAGTCTCTGCCAAGTGCTGAAGCAGGCAGGGCTGTCTGGACCACCTGCAGACATAAACGCTGCGGTGCCACACAGGGCCTAGCACTGGAGGATGGCCAGCACAGGCAGGGCCATTCAGGCAAAGGACGATGAGTGGAGGGCAGGTGTGTGGACAGCAGCCCAGGACCCCTCTGCCTCCATCTCTCATATGCTGTCACCAAGTGTGGACATAGGGAGAGGAGGACAGAACACAGCTGTGTGATGCCACTGAGAGGCTCTGAGGCCTCCAGGACAGAGCTGGCATCAACCCTGGGGCTGAAGCTGCAAGTGAATGGATTTAAGCTCCACACAGGAGCCCGGGGCAGCCAAGTAGCAGGTACAGCAGGCCACCAATAACCCCAGACCAGCAAGTCTTCTCTGTCCTTTCTTAGAAGAAAAAAACAAGGGTCAGAGACAGGAAGCAACTTAACCCACAGCTACAGGGTGACAAGTAATCCCAGGAAGCTCCACACCTACCTTTCAGACAAGGACAGCCAACAACTCTTCTAATGCTTTCCTTGGAAGTCGCAAAGTGGTTTCTATGAGCAGAAGCTGCCTCTTGACCCTGGGGAGCACACATAGTGGCAGACACCACTAATCAACAACCGAGCTCTTTCCAGGAGCCAATAAGCAGACAGCACTAGTAGACTCTAAAATTTCTTTCCCTGCAGCTTCTGAGAATGATGCTTATATTTTTGTTGGTTTTGTTTTGCTTTGTTGAGACAGGGTTTCTTTGTGTAGCCCAGGCTGTCCTGGAACTCTGTAGACAAGGTTGGCCTTGAACTCAGAGATTCAATTGCCTCTGCCTCCTGAGTGCTGGGATTAAAGGCTTGCCCCAGCACCCCCACCCCCAAACAACGAAACTAAAATGCAGGACTCAGGAAGGAATCTATGTGGACCAAGCATGACCTCGGCGTGACCTCTGAGGACAGGGGCCTCCTGTGGCCCACATAGCCTTCATCCAGTGCTGGCATGGAGTCTTGAACTCACACCAGCATGGAGGATCCAGTGCAGGCAGCTGAGAGGACAGGAAGTGTCCATCTTTACACCCGGGCACTCCCCAGCCCCCACTGAGTTGGAACGGCATGTCCCTTACTCCTCCTGAGAAGTGAGGATTTAAAAATAATTTTCCTTTTAGCTTTTCTGCCGTCACTTGACTCCCAGACTCCCAAGTTTGAATCTGAGGGCGCTGAGCAGCTGACATGTGCTGACTGCAGAGGAAAGCAGAATGGTCTCAGTTATACTAACAGGAGAAGCCCTTGCCCCCATAGCTGATCAAGTTGATGACAATCCAACAATGTAAGGCACAAGGGTGTGTCTCACTCCCTCTCTCCCCACATTGGGCCCTTCAACTATGCTTGCTGGAGACCTGTGTTCTTCAGCTCCAGGGCCTTTGAGCATTCTGTTCCAGCAGCCAAGTGTTTGTCCCGCACTGGGTCGTTGTGTCCTAACAAGGAGGGGTGTCTAAGATTAATCCTGGGCTGACCTGGGGACATGGGTGTCAGAGTCATAGTGAAGCACAGGAAGAAGAACCAGAGGGAAGTGGGTAGGAAAGCTGTGTGCCGGGGCTCTAGGGCCCTTCCTACAGAGAAATAAGAATTAAAACTGTAAGTCTTTGCAGGACCCAAGCCCGTCAAGGCCTCTCTGCACCAGGAGCAAGACTCTCTCCCTGGGGCAGGAACAAGCAAGTCCAGCTGGTCCGGGGGTGGGGATGGGGGCTCCACTTGCTTGCTTCTTCTCAGGAGCCTTTCATGCCAGGGCAGAGGGGACCCCATCTCAAGACCAAGCCCTCCTCTTGCCCAGGCTTGCCGAAACTCTATCCACTATACAGAAAATGAGTTTCCACTCCTGCCTGTGCTGGGTGACACCAGGCTAGTCTTTAACCTCCCTGTGCCTGTTTTGTTGCACAGACCACCAACCATAGCTAGATCTGCAGAGGACAGTGTGTCAGGAACGGGGATAGAACAGAGGCTGGAGTCCAGCTTTGGGGCTGCAGGCGGTTCCTTCATGTCCCAGCTACTGTAGCCGCCACCAGAGGGCAGCAGTGAACACAGGGTCAGCTCTCTGCATATTGCCCTCCATAGCTCCCACCTTCCTCCACAGCACAAGCCCTTCCTGCAGCCCACTCTGACCCTCCTCCACTCCCTCCCTCCCCCTCACATCCCCTCCCCCAGGGATCTGCTGCAGCCACAAAGGTCTCTGGGCTCTGTCAGCTCGGATTCTCTCCTGTCCTGGGCCTTTTCTAACATCAGGGGCATTTGTCAATGGAGACCATGCTTGCTCAAGGTTTAGTCCAGAGCTTGTGTGATGGTGCACATCAGTCATTTCAGCATTCAGGAGGGTGAGACAAGGAGGTGGGATATTTAAGGTTAACCTGCTTAGTGTGACTCTGTTCCAAACAAACAAAAACAAACAAACAATAAACAAAACCTAAACATATCCTAAAGCCCCACAATGCCTCCTGTCTGGCAGCCTCAGTTTCTCCTGCTGTGACAGAGGTGATGGGGACTGCACTTTCTGGGCACCCTTGAGTCACGAACTGTGGCCTTCCTGACCTAGTCTCAGCCGGCCATGACAGCACAAACTTCGAATTGTGTTTGTAGACATGGACTGGAGTTTCTGTCCTAGGGTAGAATTCAAGCCCTCTGCCCAAGCTAGACCCGAGCCCTGCCCACAGCCCTTCTGGTATTTTTATTTTGAGAAAAAATTTCTTTACCTTAAGTTCATCTTACAGTCGAGGCTGACCTTGAGCCCCTCATCCCCCTGTCTCTGCCTCCTGGGAGCGTGAGCTCCAATCACAGGATCCCCACTCTGCTAGAAGAATCCTGTTTGTGGACACTAGGCACTTCCATAGAATTAAACAAAAACAAAAAACAAACAAAATGAAACAAACAAACAAACAAACAAAAAAAGAAATAAAGAAGAAAAAAACACAGAGGAAATAATTACCAGGTACTGGGAGTTTCCAAGAAGAGGGTGGGCATCTGGGGAGAGTCCCTCCACAAGCTCAGGAGGGAAGGAATGTTCCAGAGAGAACTTTTCACCCAACAGCTAGTCACACTGCCCTCCATATGCCAGGCTGGACAGAAACTAGAAATTTAGAGCCCACTGGGCCCCACCCTGGGCCTTCAACACAGTCCCCTCCAGAGAAGACCAGTCTGCTGGTCTGCTCAAACATGGTCATTGCTCAGTCCCTCCCCTTAGGGGCTGGATGCAGCAACACTGACAGAACGTGCCAAAATCATTGTGAAAAGTTCAACTTTGACCCACCTTGTCACCTGAGCCATGTCCCCAGTCCCCTCACTGGGGAATTCTAGGCTCCACCCTTTTAGGTGATTGGTAGGATACCTCCCGTCATCCTTCCTACAGCCCTAAGTCACCAGCTGTTGCCACACAGAGACAGGACATCACGGCACAACCAGAGCAAGGAGACTCATGAGGAACAAACCAAAGGTCATGACATCATTTTTAACCACGAGAATGCCACTTCAGCACAATATAGGGAAGTCTGTCAGGAAGTGGGAATGGGAATGGTGAGAACGGTTGTCTCTGGGCAGTGAACGGAACTCATCGCTAGGCTGAGGACCAGCATATGCGAGGGCCCTGGGGCAGGCTGGGACCTGTGTGGGAGGAGCAGGGCAAGGGAGGAGCAGGAGGAGGCTGCTCTGACTGAAGCAGAGGCAGCAATGGCTGTCCTAGGTAACTGAACACATAGCCCGCTTTGGGTTGATATATTGTTGCCTGTCTACGCCCTGTCAGCTGCAGGCCGATTGCTCTGTTTTGTTACTTCTGTGTAAATGGCATTTAACACAGCCCGGATCTGAGGGTGGATGAATAGCCACTGGAAGCTTCCAAACTCTCAGACCCGCCACAGTTTACATGTTCCCCTTCGCTGCTCACGAGGACCCGGGGGCGGAAGCGGTTACTCAGTTCGGACAAACAGGACAAGGCCTAGTTCCCTCCCTGATGGACGGCCGCTCTGCTCTGGCATGGCCAGCCCTGCCAGCACCCAGCTCCATTGCATGTGAGTACACACTATGTGCAGTCAACAATGCCACACACCTGCCGGGACTATGCAAGGACATGGCACCTGTGTGCATCAACAGGCATCTCCACAGAGTACCCAAACTTCAAGTATCTGCTGTGCACAAGCAACTAAGGGCCCCTCAACACTACGCAAAGCTCCGGCACCTACTGTGTGCTCCAGTCTCAACTAGCACTTAGTGTATGGACCATGTACGCCAATCAGGGTCACCCAGCCAGGAAACAGGACAAAGCCGGCTCTGCTAAACTGGCCGCAGTGCCGGCGCTGGGAAGCCCTGTTCTTAATTTAGGCTCCTTATCAATTATTCATGGCGCTCTTCCCCATTTGTGACCCAGTCCTTCCGCCCGGCCTCCTCGGCTCCAGGCTCTTGCTCGTGTCTCCAACTCTGGGCCCAAATGAATGAATTCCACAGGGGAAAAAACCCAGATTGTAAAAGAAATCGTTTTGTTGTTTGAGGCAAGGTCTCAGTGTGCAGCCCATGTTGGACTCACTCACACTTGCAGCAATCCTCCTGCTGCAGTCTAAAAGTTATGCACCCCAGTGCTCATGACTACTCTTTTCTTTAAATGTTTTTCAATCTTTTGCTGATTTTTCATTTGTTTGGCATGTCTCTGTGGACATGGGTGTGGGCATGCGTGTGGAGGTCAGCGCCAACCATAGAAGTCAGATGCCTCTTTCCACTGTGAGATTGAGGTCAGGGTTGCAGGCTTGGCCAGCAAACACCTCTATGTACACAGCCATGTTGAGCTCCCACCCCTACTTTTTTCTTTTTAATGCCAGAGTCACCCTGCTTTCCCCAGGCTGGTCTAGAATTCATTGTTATCCCAGGCTGTTCAAAAACGACATCCTTCTGCTTCAGCCTCTTCAGCTAGCAAGGCGGGCTTGATGGGAAAGAATTTAGGGAAAGGAAGCTTTGGCCAAAGGAAGCAGAGTGGGGAGGCAGGCAGGAGGATCAGGTCGCCCTCAGTTACACAGCAAGTGTAACTTGAGGCCAGCATGCAGTACACCAGAACTTGAGTTTAAAGGAAATCCAGAGAAGACAGGCCAGGCCCACGTGTCCCACGTCCCACGTGCTCCCGGGGCCTTCTACAGGCTCCTGCAGCACGTGACCCAGTAGCGCCTCCTCACTGGACAGGCCTCTATGCGCATGCGCAGTACTGTACACGGCCAGGCCCCAGGGCCGCGGCGGGAAGGGGTGACGTCACCGGCTGGGGGCGCACGAGCCGCAGTGGGTTTTTGCCCCGCCCGCCAGGCAGCTCAGGCCGCGCGCGCACGCGGAGCCGCCGGAGCCCGGGCCGACCCGGTGCCGAGAGCAGCATGCGCAGCCCGCAGGTACCCGGGTGCACGGGGCGCACGGGGGACACGGGGGCGGGGTGGCGGCGCCGGCTTTGTGCTTCCAAGCTTCTGGGCCTTTGTGCTCCGAAGGGGGTCCGGACTGCAGCCCTGTTCGGATTCTGCAAGAAGGAGAGGGATGTAGAGGACCTGGAGGGATGGAGCTGGAGGCATGGGGACCGCGAGGGATGTAGACCCGGAGAGACAGGGACCCACAGAGACGAGAACCGGTAGAGACGGGTACCAGGAGGGATGAGGACGCGCGCGGGCGACTTGGCCGGTGCCCAGGGTCGCCGACTGCACCAGCCGGGCGGGGACGCGGTGTGCGGTGCGCGGTGTCGGCGTCTGGAGCTGCAGACCCGGCCAGGCGCCTCAGCTCACCTGGGGTTTCGGCTCCACCCTTCTGGGCACCGGCGACCCCTACCCCCGACCTCCCCCAGCTCTGGGATTGGGATTCCTCATCCTTCGGTCCTCACAGTGCGGGGTCCCGTGGGGAACCCCGGGGAGCCAGCCTGCGGCCCTGAGGCCCCCGGTACACCCCAAGAGCCCCCTGACTGGCTGAGGGTGGTGACGTCACCGGGGGCGGGGACTGGGGCGCAGAAAGAAATGGGGTCCGAGAGCAGGTACCCCCCGTTGCAATGCGAGCTGGGTCAGGGCCAAGTTCCCCGCTCTTCGTGGAGCCTCCTCACCCCCAAAACCCAGCACCACTACGAACCAGGATCCTTTTGATTGCCACACCCCCAAATCCCGGTCCGTTACCCCCTTTCCTTGCTCTCAAATCTCCCTCCAGATGCCCCCCAAAACCTGCAGCAGGTGTGAGCGCCCATCTTCCTGGTCACCCCCCACCTCATCCCTCTCTCCGGTAGAACCTAATGGTCATTTCCCGGGTGTCTCCTGGACTGGCAGGGGTTCCCTTACGCTCGCTTTCCCAACCTGAGCCAGGATCCTCACAGGGAGACCTCTGAGGTGTCCCAAGCCAGGACGGGCACTCGGGACCCAAAGAGTCTGCTACAGAGCAAGGGGGATCCCAAGGGTGTTAGATTGGTGGACATATCCTCTTCACCCATCTTTCTGCACCTGTATCCTGAGTCCTGGCTTCTGTCCCCCCAACCCCCCTGGGGTGTTGCTGTCCCTACGGTGCAGAGAACGGCGGTCTGCTTTGTCTGGGCTAGCCTGGGACCCTCCTACTCGGGCTCTGGCCCCTCTCGCCAGCTGCGACTCCTTCCTTCTTTAAAGGCCGGGTAGTGGGAGCTTCCATTTGCATAGACTCCCCTCCCCCCCCTCCCGCCTGGTCTTTTCTCCTTTCTTTGTGTCCCTCCCCCTGTCAATCTCCAGCTGCCTTCTGTCCCCGCTCCTGCCTTCTGCCAGCTGATTTCTTGGCGGCTGCAGGCGGGCAGCTGGAGCTGGGGGCGGCTTCCCGCCCCGGCCCACCCCAGAGTCCCCAGCTCGGGACAGTGGGGGGGAGGCACTCAGGTCCCAGATAATGTCTGTGCCTGGCCTCCAGTCCATCTCCCTGCCTATCGCGCCCGGGTCTGCAGAGACCCACAAAGTCCCGTCCTGTCTCCTTTGGGGCCTCAAGGAGGATGGGGGGGGGAACACACCCTCACCATGACATTGCATTTCTTCTTGGGGACGACTCTCCCACCCCCAGTCCCCGGGGGTAACCAGTCACCAGCCACTGAGATCGCCCTGAGCGGCCTCCTAATTGGACTCAGGACGAACGAACCGTCGCGGAAGCCTGGACTCCCAGGCGAGCTCTGCGGCCGGTATCGGGTGACAGCTGTGTCCTGGGAGCCTTGGGGGGCTGTGGCCAGGTGCCAGTCTTGGGGGCAGCGCCCGCAGGGGACAGCGCTGCTGGCCGGGTGTGGCCGGGAAGGCTGTGCGGTCTGTCCGCGGGTCCCTTGGGATTGAGGGCTCTTGGTGCGTGGCAGGTTCACAGAAGGGGACCCCCACATCCACCGTCTCCACGCTGCGGTGTGACCGTGACTCTCCGCACACTGGATCATTCTCGGAGCCCCTGGGGCCCTTGTCTCCACCCCAGGGAGTCGGGGTGTCCCCGTGTCCCTCATGGACTCGAAGGCGGCCAAGCTCCTCTTGGTGACTCGGTTTCCCCTGCTGTGTTGACTCTGTGTCTCTCGATGTCCGCTGACCTGTGGCTTCGCTGATGTCCTCACCTGCCGCGCGGCCCTGTCGTGTTGGCCCTGCGCTCACCTGTTCCCTGTGTCTCAGCCGCCGCGTGGGGGAAGGAGGGGATGTCGAGAAAGTTCGGGGTGGGGGCGAGCCGGAGGAAAAGCCTAAAAATAAAGATAGGTATTTATAAACCCGCCGGGTCTGGGGACACATCTAGCAGCGCTGAGCCCTGTCTGTTGTCCTGAGCCCCACTTGTCTGCTTGTGACTTAGCCGGAGGGGAGAGTCTTGGGGTCCGGTTGGGTAGTAGAATATTGCGTGGCTGTGGCTTCCTTTTTGGGGTGTCCCTGAACCAAGGGTTCCACATGAGGGAGAGATATGCGCCTAAGATAGGATTGTTCCCTGTCTGCTGTGCATCCCAGGGCTCAGCTCTAGCCCTCTCTGGTCCAGCGTTTGGACTAGGAAAGGCCACCAGGTCCCCGCCACTTCCTCTCCCTTGCACCTGATGTCCTAGAATCTGGAAGTAGCAGGAGGAGGAGGCCGCCCTTCCTCTGTCCTCTGTGGCCGGTGCTGGAGGTTGTGGGGGAGGCTGCACTTGGCCGACAGCCACACCGCGACCAAGATCCACCGGAGGGTCCTCAACAAAGACCTGGGATGCACGGACAGGGGCAGAGTCTCCTCTGAAATCAGGACAATGGGGCTGGGGGAGGGGCAGGGCTGCTGGGGGCGAGGACCACGGATGGGGGGATCTGCGCGTGAGCAGGGGGCTCTTTGATCTTAGGGATTAGGAGCTGCGGTTTGTGAAGGGTGACCAGAGAGGGTGATTGTGTCTTAGGTCGCACAGCACGACAGTGATGTCAGGGTCTCCCCATCTTGATCTCCGGGGCCACGTGTGGCTTCCCTGTTTTTTCTTACATATATCTAAAAAAAATCAACATTCTTTTAAAGGACACAGATGGGGGTGTGTCTCGGTGGCGAGCTCCTTTGCGACCTGCTCGCGCGCCTTGGCTCTGGCGGCCAGAGGTGTCCGGTCGTGTCGTCTTCCATGCGTTCAGGTGACAGTCGACTCCGCTTTAATTTAGTGTTTTCTTCTTCCTTCTGCGTTGCCCCGCCCCCCCTCCGTCTGGCTGAGCTGCGGCCGGGGATTGACGCATTTCTCCGTGGGACCTGTAGTTGAGAGCAAACCTGGGGTTCGGCCTCTCCGGTCCGTGCCCTGCACTCAGCCCTTACCGGCTTCCTTGGAGCTGACTTAAGCATCCCCCTCTTTTGGGAGATCCCCTTTGCTTTTGGGTGACCTCTCTGTTCCCCGGGGCTCTGCTGTGCCACCCCTGCTGGGTTTCCAGACCTCGCTGTGTCTCGCTGCCACCTAATCTGTCCTAGGCTGCCCAGGGGAAGCCGCGCCATGACCTCACACGCGCGGGGGCCGGATGTCGCCTCCGTGGGGTTGTCTCCCTGTGGGTCCCACGCCTGTGGGTGTTTAATCGAATTCAGTTGATAATTAACCCCGTGATTAGCAAATAAAAGGATGTGAGGTGAGGTTGGCGCCGCTCAGACTTGGTGGTGGAGCGGGTTTACACCACACGGAGGCCCAGAGAAGGTCTCAGTGTTCGAGTCACGCAGACCGGGAGTGGTACTCTGGGAGTTAGAGAAAGGACCGTGCAAAGGTTCAAATCCCATGTCTGCGGCTTGCTGACTGTGTGGTCTAGGGACAGGGCTCGACCTCTCTGTGCTGTTGTGTTTTCCTCTCCTCTGTGAATAAACCGGACAGTACTCACCCCAGGGGTGAGTTGTCAGGAATGTATACATTGGGCGCCCAGCGGTGTTAGGACCTTGCTGTTTTGAGGTTTGTTACTGATTTTTGCATGAGACTTCCTAGTGAATCCGTGCTCCCTGGCATCCCCCAGCCTCATCCGCAGCCCCTCCAGAGCAACGAATGACTCAGCACCGCAAACTGGGGCGTTCTCCGCCACTGGCTGCCTAACCAGGCTGCCCCACTTTTGCGGGGCCGTGGGGGGCCCAGGGTGGGCGGGAATGACCGCCGCGGGGCCTTGGGACTCCAGAGTCGTGGAGGGACCAGCCTGCCTACCGCTTCCTAGATGGGAAGCTCAGAGGCATGAGACTAGCCTGGGCTACCAGCATCGAGAAAGGGGGTCAAAGAAAGGGCTCATCGGGTAAGCTCAAAGGGCTCATTGGGCCACACTGTCACGTTGCTAAAATGGATAAAATAAAAAATTGATTTAAAAAAGTTCAAGGAGGAAACACTCGGTTGTTTTCCCAGAATCCTCCAGCAGGGACATCGGATCTGAAGAAAGGGTCCAGGATGGCCCAGAGAGGGAAAGGATGTTCCCGAGGCCACAGCACTCGTCGTGGAATCAGCTGGGCCAGTGCAGTAGAAGAGGCTAGGAACCTTCCAGTAGTCAAAAAGGGGAAACTGAGTCAGGAAGCCACAGAAAGAGCAACTTCTCAGTGGTCGATGTCATTCCAACACTCAGGAGGTGGAGGCAGGAGAATCAGGAGTTCAAGGTCATCCTGGGCTACATGGCAGGGGAAGAGGGGTTGAGGCTAGCCTGAGCTACATGTCATCTATGTCACCAGTACTTAATTTCTGTCAGTCTGTGTCACGTGTCACAGTTGGCATGAAATAGGGCATTTTACTCCAGTTCCTGGGTCTCTGGCTTCCAGAGAACCTAATGGAGCAAACAAAAACTCTTACGTCCGCACCCCCACTGCCCCAGCCCCGCCCTCCATGGGACACATGTACACAGGAGTCACTCAGTTTCCCCAGCTGTCACTGCGTTGTGTCTTCATTTTCCCAAGGATCCTTCAGTGCCTGGGGGACAGCTGGTGACGAGTGGGTCGGGGTGCCAGGAGCCTGGGCTACCGTGTCCTTCACATACAGGCGCCGAGACCATGGAGAGATAAGGCTCTGCTCAGAGAGGGTTGGCGACTTCTCGATGGTCACACAGCTGCCTCAGTTTCCCCAGTGGGAGGAAGAAGTGACAGCGTCGGGGTTCTGTGACATCAGGCAGCATGGGGAACCTCCCATCCCCTCACATGTTCCCACCCCTCGTGTTTCCTTTACCCTCTGCCCGTCTTCCGTGTCCCCCTTTCATCTTCCATGTTCTTCCCGGGTCCCCCCTCTCCCATGTCCCTCCTCCCGTGTCCCCCCTCCATGTCCCCCCACCCATGTCCCTCCTCCCGTGTCCTCCTCCTATGTCCCTCCTCCCGTGTCCCTCCTCCCGTGTCCCCCCTCCCATGTCCCTCCTCCCGTGTCCCCCCCTCCCATGTCCCCCCACCCATGTCCCCCCCTCCCATGTCCCCCCACCCATGTCCCTCCTCCTATGTCCCTCCTCCCGTGTCCCCCCTCCCATGTCCCCCCACCCATGTCCCTCCTCCTATGTCCCTCCTCCCGTGTCCCCCCTCCCATGTCCCCCCACCCATGTCCCTCCTAGTCCTCCTCCGTGTCCCCCCTCCCATGTCCCCCCACCCATGTCCCTCCTCCTATGTCCCTCCTCCCGTGTCCCCCCCTCCCATGTCCCCCCCTCCCATGTCCCTCCTCCTATATCCCTCCTCCCGTGTCCCCCCTCTCCCATGTCCCCCCACCCATGTCCCTCCTCCTATGTCCCTCCTCCCGTGTCCCCCCTCCCATGTCCCCCCACCCATGTCCCTCCTCCTATGTCCCTCCTCCCGTGTCCCCCCCTCCCATGTCCCCCCTCCCATGTCCCTCCTCCTATATCCCTCCTCCCGTGTCCCCCCTCTCCCATGTCCCCCCACCCATGTCCCTCCTCCCGTGTCCCTCCTCCCGTGTCCCTCCTCCTGTGTCCTGCTGACTGCACCGCTGGAGCCTAGGGGAGGAGCTTCTTCTAGAATTCAATTAATGAGCCCGTTAAAAGTATTTATTTTCCTGACATTTGTTTACAGAGACAAATAGTCGGCGGCGCTGGAGGGGCCAGGACGCGCGGCAGGTGGCTTTGGTGACCCTAAGGGTGTGGACAGGGTGACAGGTGACCGGGCTGTGGCAGCCCCTGCAGGGTTCCTGGTAGTGTGGGAGGACGCAGTGTGGAGGTGGCAGCCGGTGCTCCTGTAGCCACCACAAGCCACCGGGGTTATGGGCAACGAGGTTTCTCTTAGAAGAGCTTGAGGGCAGGAAGCATCACCCCAAAACCTGAGGTTCTCTGGGAATGAGGTACTCATGGGGATAAGGGTGATGGTGGACAAAGTCTGGCTGGTGCTGACTCTATCCCAGGCTCCCCACTGGGTGCTTTGAGCACAGTACTCTTAAATTCATCCAGCTGCTTTGTTTTGAGAAATCTGCTGACTTTTCCATCAGGGCTCAGAGAGGGGATGCAAGCGTCCAGAGTCACACAGCAGGTACTGATGGGCGATGCTCAGATGGATATCGCTCTCGCTCTCGGGGATCCCTCCCTGTTCCCCAGTCCCCACCACCCTGCCTGTCAGCACCTCAGGCCTGTCTCTAGGCTTGTCTCACTGCTTGGGGCTTGTCAGGAGAAGAGCAGTTTCCAGTGCCCCCAGGCCCTGCAAAGCCCCCTCCCATCATGCTCACCCAGTCCCAGCTCCCACCCCTCATCCAGCTCCCTCCTCTCCCTCTGCCCACCATCCTTCATGTCCCCTTCTTCCTCCCAGGCCCTGCTGGTCCCTCAGTTCTCCCCCTCCCCCTCCCATGCCCCCTCTATCATCCTTCCCTCTCCTCTTTCCTCCTCCCCCTCCCCCAGCTCAGGCTCAGCCTCCTGAGCTCCTCCAGCACAAGCTCCACCTGCTTGGAGTTTTTTGCACTGGCTGTATCCTCTGCCCCAGGACTCTCCAGAGCCTCCTCCCCAGCCTGCTTCTCACCTTGGCCTCCAGAAATAGCCTGGTCCTGAGTTCCGGGCGCTGCCCACGGGTGTGACGGATGTGACGTGCTGGCCTGCTGCTGCAGAAATAGCTGTTGTTGGGATTCCCCGCCCCTTGATGTTTGAGGAAGCCGGGCCACCCACCGGACCACATGTCGCTTAGGATGTGGCTACTGATGAGTCCAGCTTGGGGGCGGGGCGGGGACCCACATCTCATCTGGAGCCCAGGGCCTTTCTTCAGTGCTCCATGACCTCAGGCATGCTGTGTGACCTTGGGCAAACGTTGCGCCCTCTCTGTGCTGGAAGTTACTGATAGGGTGAGTCTAAGGCTGGGCTCCTTTTCTGCTAGCCTGGGGTGAGGACAGGGCTACTGACCCTGCACTGACCACCAGACAGCAGGTGCTGGGCGCTGCAGCAGAAGACTGCTGGGGTGGGGATAAGGGTGGGGAAATGGACTTTGGGGGGTGTGAGGACTGGCTATGAAGTCCACACATGGCACTAAATGCATCTCCAGTTTGGGACTCGACACCCCCTTCTGGCCTCCACAGGCCCTGCACCCACACGCACAGACACACAATAAGCTTCTGTGTAGAAACTCTTCTCCGGGAGGATTGTGAGTGTGCTGCTGGCCTGCAGCTGAGGCCTAAAGCCGGCTTTCTGCTGTTTGTGTAGACACGTGTGCACAGGATCCTAGTGTTTTTCCAAGTCAGCAGAGTCCTCTAGAGACAGGAGAAAGCTTGAGAAACTGATGAGAGGTTTGAGGCTTCCTGGGGAAGGCAGGCTGGCTGAAGAGCTGAGGGTTGACTAGTTCACCAGCCTGTGGGGGAGAGAAAGGTGGTCCCACCTCCACTGATGGCATACAGGAAGCTTGTAGCTGGAGGGGGTGGTGAAGGCTACAGTAATGGGTATACTGCCCAGAGAGGCCAGGCTGCTTATCTGAGGCTGCACAGCAGGGATACAGGTCAGGATTTGACCCCAGAGTCTGCATGCTCAGCAGAAGGGCAGGTTGCACCAGTGAGGAGAACCGAGGTTCAGGGAGGGAGGTGGGAGCCTTGGAGGACTCTGGGTCAAGGGAGTTGAGTGGTGCTCATGGGGAGGTGGTGTGAGGGATGCGTCAATTCAGAGGCCAGAGCATGGCTACAAAGTGGAAGTGCTTGGTGCAGCACTCAGCATGAACTCAGAACAGCACCTGGGTCACACAGACTAGGTAGGAAGCTCTGGGCTTCTAGAGCCCAGAGTTGGCAAGCTGCTGGCCAAAGGCTGCACAGCACACAGCACAGCTCACTGACCCCCAGCCTGTCCCACCCCCTGGGCTGCCAACTCTGGCTTGTTGGTTTCCAGATTCCCCTGGCTCCAGGCCTGCCCTCATCCCACCGCTTTCAGTCTGCACCCAGGCCCATGCCAGCTGGCCCTGCTGGCCAAGGCCCCTCTGTGGGCGTTCCCCTGGTTCCATTCAGGGTTTCGTCTGCCCCCTCCCTCTGTATTCCCCGCTAATGAGGGGAAAGAGGAGGGAGGGAGGGAGGGAAATTATATACACACACGAACATGTAGAAATTAGTTTAGGATCTGGGCCAAGAGCCACTTGCGCTTGGCCGGGCATTGTGGGTAATTCATTGCTCATTACCATAAGGGCTGGAACTGGGCTGACAGGCTGAGGGGCTTTTGTTTGAGATTCTGATGAATATATGATCTCGGTCCCAGCCCAGGGCCCCACCCCATCCTCAGCCCCCCAGACCACCCCAAATGGGGCCAGTCCTGACAACTCTGGGCCAAAGGGGTTGAGTGGTGCTCATGGGGAGGGGGGTGGTGGTGTGAGGTGCAGGCAGGTTCCAACGCTGCCGACCCCGAGAGCCTCTGTGGATCCCGAGGCTCTGGCATCACCCTCAGTCCTCCCAACCTTGGTGGGGTTTGGGGTTTCCTTTCTACATATTTAATCTTTTTATGTCACAGTATAATTATGCCCACTTCTCCCCTCCTCCCTTGTGCTGTGAGGCAGAGTCTCTCACAGGCCTGCATTTGCCTATTGGCAAGGCTGCTTCACACCAGCAAGTGCCCGAGATCCCCATCTGAGCTTCTTTGGCTGGTGCTGGGGTGTGTTTCTCAAGTTTGTCTAGCAGACATTTCACTGTCTCCTGGTCTGAGTCCCCTGTTTCCCCTCAGTGTGAGTTTGGGGGTTCTGATGACGTGACTCCATGAGCACTGGGGGACCCTGGCAGAGGGAATTCTTGGTTCTATGGGGATGGAGGTGTCTTTCAGCTTGAGTTTATGTGTTGGCTTTTCTTCCTTTTTTTTTTTCTTGACCTCACGCTGTAGCCCAGGCTGACCTCCAACTCCTGGCAATCCTCCTGCCTCAGCTCCCTGAATTCTGGGATAGCTGGCATGCATCACTGGGTTGGGGGGCTCTCTTGCTCCCTTTCTCAGGAACTGCCCTAAGGCTTGAAGTGTGGCAGTTGCAACCAGGATGGACTTGCCCCACTCTGCCTTCCATGCTCAGGCCGCTGTGCTGATAACTTGCACACTTGTGTGGCAGGCATCCCCAACCCCAGGTACCCTATGTCATCCCCCAATACTTCCCACCTTTTTCACTTATTTTCTCACTTCACCAGAAAATAGCTTTTAATCCCCACACTCAGGAGACAGAGGCAGGAGGATCTCTACATAGTGAGTTGGAGGCCAGCCTGGGGCTACATGTTGAGACCAAGTACAATGAAAGAAAACTACTCTAGGCTGTTTGCAGCTGAGCGACTGCCCACCTACTCCTCTGGCCTCACCCTCTTGCCCAGGCTAGTTCACCACTAACCCTGTTTCACGGGGTGGGGGGCATTGCTCTCCTCTTCCTGTAGGGGGTGTCCTGTGTTGCTCTCTGTCAAGTGACTGCTAGATGGGCTGTCATATGCCTGAGGGGCCATTGTTCTGTGCTCTTAGCACTCAACTTAGAGCCTGATATATGGCAAGTACTCTATCAGTGATCATGATGGGGTGAAAGAGGACTGTGATGGGGTGTGTTGTTGGGGAGAGTGAGGGTGGAGGACTGCATCTGCCCGGATGCACTCCAGCTGTTCCTGCCTCAGCTTACCCACACTGCACAGCGAGGCTAGACTCCAGCTGTTCCTGCCTCAGCTTACCCACACTGCACAGTGAGGCTAGACTCCAGCTGTTCCTGCCTCAGCTTACCCACACTGCACAGTGAGGCTTGACTATTAATAGCTGAGGAGGTTGAGAATCCTGAAAAGGTACAAAAGAAATGAAATCCAGGGATGTGAGATGAAGGTGAAGAGGCAAAGCTGCTCAGGCAGAGGATGCAGCCTCATGAAGTTCCCGGGGTAGGAAAGAGCCTGGCATGATGGAGAAGCAGAGAGGGAGGAAGGGGTCAGGGAAGAGGGAGGAGCAGCATCACTGGATATAACCTCACCTCAGAGTCTTTTGGATTTATCCCAAAGGAAAGGAAGATTGTGGTGCCCGCAGGCGGGGCAGACCTGGCAGGTAACAATTGCTGGCAAGCAGCAGGGTGTGCCCACGGTGGGCCGCATGCCCTCTGACGCTGTGAGCATGGGTGGGGTCATGCTTCTGCCAGTCTGCACAAGCTGCTGCCCCAGGTCACACGTTCTGTTCTGGACCTGGCTGTCGTGAGGATGCCACTTGACAGACCGGTTCCTGGGAAGGTGGGAGCGGATGCCCCAGGTGTGGTGCTGGGTGTTGATGAGATTGGGGTTCTTCCCAGCCACATGGGGTAGCTTTGCCTGCAGACCCCACTCAAGCAGATCTTAGAAGCAGGAGAACGCCCACCTTCACCCCGCACCATTGTGAGTGAGGTCACTCATCCTCAGAGGTCTCCAGCCCAAGCTATGGGGCGTGGGAACTCTGTAGTGACCCTGGCCATGTTTATCATGAAGCACAAGTAGCAATGACTATACTCAGGGACACACAGCAGCATGTGGTCTCCAGAGGGTAAAGCCCAATGTCAAAAGTAAGGTGTTACTAGGTGTGATGGTAACCTCCACCCTGTCTCTAGCAGCTCTGCACACAGTAGGTGTTCAGTATTTGTTCTGGGGAAAAATTTGTATACTCATGGCTGGGCACACTGTTTCTGCCCTGGCCCTGTGAATTTTTGGTAACTATTATGTCCCCCTTTCTGCTGATGTTAGCGAATTTTCTCCTGCATGGGACTGTTTCATAATTAGAAGAAAAGTTATTTTGAAAAAACAAAAATTTATACCCCAACATCCCAGCTGCAGGAGCTGCTGATGTGATCCATCCCCATGTCCATCTCCAAGAGTGGTGGCATCCTGGTGGGGGTGGAGGACATAGTGAAAGCAGGTTCCTGAACCCCTTGGGTCAGTGCTCAAGGACACCCCTCTAGTGCTCACCTTTAAGGGAGCCGAATGCTGGAGTTAGACTTTCCCAGCCTCACATCCCATAATAGCCAGTCCCTGGGAAGACTCACTGGGGCTTTAGAATTCTACCCAGAATCCACTCGCTCTGTTTCTGCCTGGACCAACCTTGTGCCTCCGTCCTGGGCACCTAACTCCTACCTGTAGTTTTACCCCCCTGCCCACACCTCTGGCTCCTGTATCCCACAGAGCTCTGCAGTTCACTCTCCTACTTCAACTCCTTGCTCCAGTCACACAGGACTCCTGGTTGCTCTTTCAAAATGACAGGGCCTTTGCACAGCTAGCTGTGCCTTTACTTGAAATGTTTTTTTCCCAGCACCCTTGGTCCTCTTTTCCACGTGGATCTCATTTATCCACAGTGCTCCTCCCACCTCCTGCCCACTCCTTTTTCTCTGGTACAGGCAGTAGACTCTTGGAAACTTCCTTTTACAAATGTTGATGTGCCACTGTTGTGACAAGGGCAGGAGTGATTCGGCCCTGTGCTGATGTTGGGAGTGGGGCTGGAGGGGTAATAGTGACAGATCTCACCTGCTCCATCAGACGGTGCCTGATGTAGACGCAGTGCTGTGACCAGCTGTTAACATGTGGGGTCACCAGTGCTGTGACAGGGTGGTTGGGGCTCCTTAGATTAGGTTGACCATGGAGGACACCTGGCCCAGATTTCCTGACTTCCTTGGGGGTGGCTGTGTCCCCGCCCAATGTGACTACCATGGTGAAACGGGGGGCAGGATGTCAGTTCCATATCCTTGGCTAAGAGAAGGCCCGGGCTTGCTAGCGCTGTGCGCTGGGCAGTCCAGAGTGTTCCCATCTGCACCACACAGTTCAAGGAACTTGGGCAGGTAGATATCCTATCGAGTCCTGTGGGTTGCCCGAGCCTCTTTGCATGCCTGGGCCCACCCAGACAGCAGTTTTGTTGTTTGATTTTGGGGACTGGCTGGTCTCACACTTGCTACATGGTTGTCAGGGCAGGCATCGCGCCCCCCACCCCCCGTTGTCATCTATAGGTCACTGTGCTCTGTGTTAACTGAGTGGGAGGGGACTCCAACCTTTCTCTAGTCCCAGGTGTATCTATCAGAGGGTCTTTAAGTTCGTAGTGAGCCGTCCTGCTCTTTGGAACATAGAGGAGGGGTTCCCTTAGCATCCGCCAGGTTTGAGGCCGGCTAGGCGGTGCGCAGAGGGAATCGGAGGCAACATCTGTTTCCAATCTGGCCCACGGCTGGGCGGGAGCATTAGCCACCAGGTTCCTAGGATGCGGGGAAATAGAAGTCTAGGCTGGCTTGGGGCTCCTGAACCATCCTGGCCCTGCCTCCATCTGTCGCTGCGACGATGGCACTGCTGAGAACCCGGTCAGAGGTGCCATCCCCCCCACCCCAGCTCGGGGTCTTACTTCACTTTATTTCCGGCCGGTGTACCTCCTCCCTCTAACCCCTCTAGACTCTCTGAAGCCAAAGCCAAGTCTCTGGGAGCCACAATTCTAACCTGGCTTCGTGCCAGAAAGCCACGCCCAACCCAAAAGCTCCGCCCCATAAAGCCCTACAATCTATTCCGCCAACCCTGGAGTCGCCTAGCTCCTAAAATCTTCTCCGAAAGGCCACGCCCTTGGCCAGCCATTCTCTCCCACCTCGGTCAGAATTTCAGTCCCTGTCTGGGCTTGGAGCCTTAGCCCCGGCCCCAGCTCCCTCCCTCCTGCTCTGCCCACAGCCTGCCACTGCGATGTTCAGGCCCCCGGCTAGTCTTCCCTATAAGCACCGCCCTCAGCCAGCCTACCATTAAGAAGCCCCGCCCCTCAGCCCCTTCTCCTTAGAAGCCTCTCCCTCAGCTCCCTATGCCTTCTGAATCTGCCCTTAGCCTGCCACTGCGAGGCCCTATCCCCTAGGCGGCTTCCTTAGAAGCCATGCTCCTAGAAGAGCGGCCTCAGAAACCCCGCCTCTTGCCCCCTCCCCTCGGAATCTCCAGGCCCGCCCCCGCAGGCTAGGCTCCGCCCCTGACTCGACCGCGGCTCTATTGCTTGCGCCTAGTCTACGCTGTGCTGGGCGGGCATAGACGGACCCACGGACTCACGAAGGGTGCAGCGAGAGGCGCAGCCTGGAGACCTCGCCGCCGCGGTGAGTCGTTCGGGCCGGCTGCGTCCCCGCCTGGCCTTTGTCACCATACTGACGCACCCTACAGAGTCAGGGGACCCCCGCGTCCCTGCGCGCTCGACCTCGGAGATACTCGGGCTCGGTCGGGGACGCTCGGGTGCAACCGGAGCCGCTCGGGTCTCCCTCGGCCCCGCGCGCTCTTGGCCCGCGCCCTGCACTTGGCTGAGCTCGGGACCGTTATGCTTCGTGGTCCCCTTCCCCCACACGGGGGCGGAGTCGGCGGACCGAAGAGGGATCAGGCGGGGGAGAGGAGCCAGGAACACAGAAACTTTCCCGCTCACCGCTCCCGGGGGCCGCCTGCACCCCTGCACCCCCGGAGGGTCCTGGGGCCCAAGGAGGTCCTGGCCATGCTCCTGTGCACCCCACGACTTCTCGTGGTTCCCTGCCTGGGCCCCTCTGGCTCCTCTTGTCTGCAGAGCTTGGCTCTACAGCTTCAGTTTCCCCTGCTAGAGTGTCTTGGATATAGAGTCCAGTGAAGTCCGGATATGCAGTAAGCGTCCTCAGGCCTGTGACTTGAGGTTCATTGTAGTTTTGCAGAGGGGAGTGGGGAGTAGGGATGGGAATGTGTATTTGGGACAGTGCCCCGCTAGTGGATTTGGGAATACATCCAGTGTGTCCAGGGTGGGGACCTTGAGGGATGTGGGACTGAGGTTTCATGGAGAACAGGGAAGGGTATGCAGCAACAGGACAACTCAGAGGCAGAGGAATGGAGAGACTTGGTTATGATGGATGTCGAGGATTCTAGAGTGGAATTGAGATCCTGCGTAGATAGGGGTCGAGTCTCTGGGTCTTGAAGGATGTGTTCTTGTGGCTGTATCTGAGAAGGGGGCATCTGGTTGGGGCGCAGAGCACTGCATTAGGGTAATAGGGAGAGACTGCCAGAGAAGGTCTGCTACTTTAGCCCAGCCCTTTGGGGATAGCAATGCCACTCAGTTTTCTTTCTTGACCAGTAGGTATGATTGGCTTCTCTGTGTGGCAGGGTGGCAGAACTTAGGCCACACCCAGCCACTCCTGTCCATCCTGTCTACTCCTCAATAGATCCATAGTAATTAAAGCCAGTTCTGGGTGGGTAAGAGATGTGACCAGCTTGAGAGCATTTCCTCACGGAGGGCACAGGCCTGAGGGACTAGTTGGCTGCAGCAGAAGTGTGCCCTGTGGGGACTCTGCCACTTGGCCAAGTGGATTCCACTGCGTCCTTCCTGGCTGACACCTCAGTGATCTGGGGACACTTACTTGCCCGTGGAGTCTCTGAACCCCCTTCCAGCAGCGTCTGTGGGTCAGCAATGGGGCATGAGAGTCACGAGACTGCTGGAAGGCTCAGCTTCCTGCACCTTCCAGGGCTCAGGGAGGCATGCTTGGACTTCAGGAGATACCTCTTGTACTGGTGACCCAGAGCCTGTGCCTCACCAGCCTGGGTTATAATCACCCTTTTATGCCTTTGGGCTGCGTGGGCATACAAAGCTGGCTCCAGGCCCCCATGACCTGCGGTCTGGCACCCACTCAATTGCTCCTCATGAGTGCAGTGTGGGAGTCCTCAGAGGCAGGTGACCTGCAAAGCTCAGTCCAGCTTTCTCCTATGCTCACATCCCGCCTGAGACAGCCTTAGGGAGCTTTAATAGCTCCTGAGCCTCAGTTTCCCCTTCTGCAAAGCAGGTGGGACCTGCCTCTAGCCAGCTTTTAAGAACAATGAAGTTCTTGACTAATGGCTGGAAGAGTGGCCAGGCCCTCAGTTTCCCCCCAACTGATAATGATAGATCACATTATATTCAGGTGTGTGTGCAAAGGACCTGGGGCAGACAGACCAGCTTGGACTGACACATGGGTCCTGTCCCCCTCCTCAAAAAGCCCTTCAAGGAAGATTGTGGTGTGACAGACCCTGGGACTTCCTATCTGCACGGGCATAGTGTACGGACTTTTCCTTAGTTTCCACACTCCAACAAGCCTTGGGATGAATGTGGAGATGCCCTCCCATTCCCTCAGCCTGAGTCTGTTAGGCCACACTCTGCCCCCATCTAGGACCCTGAGAGGCTGAAGTGGTGAGCCACTTTGGGGACATCCCCTACACATACCCATCTGGCTATTACCTTGGGACCCCCTCCCAAGTCTCGCAGGCTTGCTTAGTGCCTCAGTTTCACCAGAGGCTCTCTCAAGGTTTGTCCAAGTCACCTGGGCCTAACCACTTCTGTCCTCCTTATATCTACCCATACGCACCTTGGGTGAGGCTGATGTGTGAGGTCAGCTGTCCCTGGCTGGCATGATCCTCCTTCCTCTGAGTCTCCTGGGGCTGTGATGGGTCCCAGGCCAGAGGCTGACCCAGGGCTTTGTCTGTTCACCTGGCTGTCAATAGACTGAGTTGTGGCACTTACGTGCAGTCTGACTCTGTAGGCCTGTGCTTGGTGGAGGGTGCTCGGTGAACCACATCCCAACATCCTTGAAGGGTGTATGCACACCGCCTGCTGCATCCCCACTGTGTGCATCCCACTGGGGTCCTGGACATGAATTCTAGCCTCCGTGTACCTCTGAGGTCTGGTTTTGTATATTGGGCTTGTGGTCTGACTATGTACAAAATCAGACTGGGTATAGAAGTGGGGGTGTCCCCAACTTGGCAGTCTGCCTATATGAATGTTAGGATTTGATGTTTCTGTGTGTCCATGGCCTGATTATTTCCAGATCCCCTTGCTCTGATTAGTTCTCTAGGTCAGTTTGCAGCCTGATTGTGTGCCTGTCTCTGTCTACTGTTTGGCTCTGTGCATGTCTGTGTGACTGTGGTCTGACTGTGTATATTGGGCCCCTCTTGCTCTCCCACATCCGTGCCCTGCTGGCTTACACTGGACCATGAACTGGCCACTGAAGTTCCTGCCCTCCCCTGGGGCTGGGTGAGGTGACCACAGCTGGGTATTTTGGGAGACACAATCATAGGGTCACCTCATCATTATGCACTTCTCTCCTCCCTGTGGCCACAGCTATCTGGCCTCTCCTTGGCCTCTCTGCCCTACTGCCCTGGCTTGAGGCAATGTAACCTCCAGGGCACTGCTGGTCCTAGGTTCGAGGTGTGCCTGATGCATGCTTTGCCCTGGAACTTAGGTCCTTGTGAGTGGGGTGAGGACTGGAGCCTGTGGGGAGCTGTGTCCATGTGTGTCATTTCTGGGCAGGGCAGTGGGGAGTGTGCACAGCATTAGCTGTCCTGGGTGCCATGGGAGCTGTGGCCAGTGTTCCATCAGGATGTGGTGTTGAGGAAGGCTAGGTCTGAAGCAGATATTGGGGTTCATCTTGGGGTTGGGGATATAGCCTACGCATACTTCTGGAGGCCAGAAGGTCAAGGTCCAGGCTTGGCAGATTCATAGTTGGGGTGGGGCTTAGTGTGTGGGCAGAGGCACCCATAGGGCTCTAAGTCCTACTCCAACACTGGGGAGTTGAAGGTCATAGGCTGTATAGCAAGTTGTGGCCAGCCTCGGCTATAAGAGACACTGTCTCAGGAAACTGCTGAATCTACCAGGATAGGGCAGTGGGCTTTGAGATGTCTCTGTAACCTCCTGGTCCCATGTGGACCCTACCTGGGTCCCTGAGTGTGGTTTCCTCCTCCAGGGACACCTGTAGAAAAGTCCCTGGATTCCCACTCCCCACTCACTGCTGCTCTGTTGTCTCTGCAGACGCTGCCCCTCTGGATACCTCATCCTGAGGCCTCTCCGTGAGTCACGGGGGCACCATCCCCCACCAGGGCAGAGGCTGGAGGCCACTGCCAAGTATGGCTCCCACCTGGAGTCCCAGAGTGGTGTCTGTGGTGGGTCCTGTGGGGCTCTTCCTCGTACTGCTGGCCAGAGGATGCTTGGCTGAAGGTAAGAGGCCGGGCTGGAGTGGGTAGACCTGGCTGTTTGTCTGTTCTAGGGTTTTTGTGTTCAGGTCCCTAGCCCATGGCTTCCTGGTGTGGTTCAAACAGAACTTCCATTCTCAAGGAAGTGGCTTGGTGCTTAGCTTTGGGAAAGGCTTTGAACAGAGGTGATGCTGGCCAGACAGTTAACCGTGGTGTGACTCCTTCATATCCACTGCCCTTGTGTCAGGTCAGGTTACACCAGGAGGAGAGAAGGCATTGTGGGGGGTGGGGGCAAGGTTTTGTAGATATTAGGAGTTTGTTGACATTCCTGGTTGGGTTGACTGAACAGGGAAAGTCTAGAGATAAAAAAAAAAAAAATGTTGATGGGTCTGGAATGGTAGCTCACGCCTTTAACCCCAGCACTTGGGAGGGAGGCAGAGGTAGGTATATATCTGTGAGTTTGAGACCAGCCTGAGATAATTAGTGGGACCCCGTCTAAGAAAAATCAAAACAAACACAACAAGAAGTGGGTGGCACTGGAGAGATGTCTCAGCAGTTCAGTTCCCAGAATACCCAAGTTCAATTCCAGCGCCCCCCACCAGGGGACTCAGCATCCTCTTCTGGCTTCCAGGAGCACTTCATGCACACACGAAAACAAAGCAATGAAAATCAGAATGAATCTATTAAAAGGTGATTGGTATGGTGTAGAACTAAGGATTGCATTTTGCTTCTTGCTAAAGATGTATATGGGGACTCAGTTTTGTCATGATGGGAGATCCTTTTATAAGAGACCTTGAAGGGAGGGTTAGTGCAGGGCAAACCCCTCTTCTGGTAGGAAGCAAAGAGGGGCAGAGTGGCCCTGGTGGGAGGATTCCTCTGGTGACTGAGTGTGACTGTGAGGATGAGTGCTGGGACCAGGGCAGGCTGCTCAGGGTGGTGTAAGGAAGGCTAGTCCCAGAGAAGTCCTAGCCTAGGCTTGGGCATTTATTCAGCAGTCACGTGTTTGACGGATTCAGACTGGAGTCCAGGACATGCTCTGTCTAGCTGGAGTCCTTTCACCTGGAGCCCAGTAGGGTCACAGCGATGAAGTGTTCTGTGGGCCAGGATGCTTGACTTCTGGTATAAAAATGGCTCTGGGTCAGGAAACCTTCCCAGACTGCCAAAGGTGGGGTTCATGAGGGACCCAGGGGAGGATGAGCCCCGAGTCTCGCATACACAGAAATGAACCCTGAGCCAGGTGGCAGAGCCAGAGCCTCTGTAGGATCCCATCTCCACTTTGGACCTTAGTCTTTTCTAAGGGATGGGGCTTGGGGAGAATAGGGCCCCTTTATATAGAAGTTGCTGTTTTCCTAGATCTTGTGGGGCCAGGTTAGACCCTAACTGCCCAACATGAGCTGGGGGCCAGGTTAGACCCTAACTGCCCAGCATGAGCTGGGGGACCGGGAAAGTTCCATCTCCTCTCTAGGCCTCTGTACAAATGAGGGTGGACCTCGTGGTGAGCCTGTCTGTGCCTGGTGCTCAGGGGACTTCGTCCTTAGAGCTGTGGGTCTGCCCTCAAAGGCCCATGGTGGTTTTCCTTTTTGGAAAATAGAGGGGTGTATGTGTGCGAAGCAGAGGTGGCAGGAACCCTCAAGATCCTGTTGACTACAATAGGTGGAGCAGGCTCTGCAGGGTTGGCTTGGGGCCCAGAGCCCAGTGGGCTGATGGATGTCCACTCAGTACCAGGGACCAGCAGGCAAGGGGGTAGGGACCCATGTTCTTAAGGATCAACTGGCACAGAAGGGAAGAGAGGGACTGTGGAGACTCTGGTTCCCTGGAAGGGGGTGGCAGGAGGGGACAGCTCTACAGGGTTGGCTGGATTGGAGGGTGTGAGGGGTTGATCCCACCTCTGAGGGGTCCGACCTGACCAATGCTACCCTCTCCCACATCCTTGGCTAAGAACATGTGACCCCTGGTGAGCAGTGGAGGAGGCCAGTCTGCCTCCATCACCTCATGGGCTGAGGGGAAGCAGAGATCTGGGTTTGAGTCATGGGTTGTCATTTCTGAGTTCTCTGGGGAACCTCATGAAAACCCATTAATACTCTCAAATCTGTAGCAGGGGACACACAGGCATCTAACGAGGCTTCAAGGCCGCATGTGCCTGGAAACCGGGGGCTGTGAGTTCAGGAGCAGGCCTTGAGAATGGGGAGGGGAGGCTGCTCAGTCTCCTGAGCAGTGACCCCTGAATGGAAGTAGTTGAAGTCTGTGGGGATCCAGACTTACAAACAGAGGGTTTCAGAAGTTTCTGGAGAACCCGCCAGGCCAGTGTATTCCCTTTATCTCCTCCTGGCTCACTCTAAAACTTGGGCACCCAGCATGAGAGGGTTGGGTGCTCACCCCACCTCCCAGTTGCCCTTTTGTTGGGTGCTTACATTGTGTCCCCAGCTTTGAGGGACAGCTCTGGGTGCTGACATCCGGAAAAAACATTGCAGCATAGCTGTGATTGATGTATTGAGTCCTAGGATGACGGGCTGCTACCAAACAGCCAATGAAAGGGAAGTGGCAGAGATACCAACCACAGAGCCCTAGGCAGGCATCAAAGTTGGGTGGGCTCCCGAGCCTTCCTCTGAGGCAGAGTCATGGGGATTGTAGAGTAGGTCTGAACAAGGCTGGATGGATCAAAGCCAAGCCCCTCGCCAGCGTGTGCCCTTGGCTTATGCTACTCTGGGGGCTCTGTGCTCAGATACCAACTCTGCTCATCTTTTATATTTTTATCTAGATGTTCATATAACATTAATTATTGCATGTGCATGTGCTTTCCTGGGTGTGTGTAGTGGTCAGAAGACAACACACGAGGGTCACATATTCCCTTCTCCTTATGGACCCCAGGACTGAACTAGAGTTGGTGGGAGGTTTGGGTGGCAAGCTCCTGTACCTGTGGGGCCTTCTTGCTAGCCCTTGACTCTCATCTTGTGGTAACCTTTGGTCTCCCTGCTCAGAGCCTTAGTTTTTCCACAAGTCCCATTAAAGAATTAGAGCATATTTTGTTTCTCTGTGACTCTGTGTGTAGCAGGCCATCACTGAGGTGTCTCTAGGGGCTCATGGTGAGGACTCCAGAGTCTCCAATGGGCACTGTAGGCTTGTGTGAGCCTGTGGGGAGGCCTAGACACCCTCAGACCTCCCCTCTCCTTGCTGAACCCCCAGAGCCACCCAGATTTATCAGAGAGCCCAAGGATCAGATTGGTGTGTCAGGAGGCGTGGCCTCCTTCGTGTGCCAGGCCACAGGCGATCCTAAGCCACGGGTGACCTGGAACAAGAAGGGCAAGAAAGTGAACTCACAGCGCTTCGAGGTGAGCTGGGGCAGGGTGGGGTGCCCTCAACCACATACCCCTCTCCAGTGGGGCAGTGGCGGAGCCTCAGGATGCCACAAGGCAGCCCCAGCCCCACTTCTGGCACTGCAGGCTTTACCAAATCTACCACTCTGCCTTGTGAGTCCTCAGGCCAGGCCCTGCCTTCTCTTGAGTCTTAACTCACAATCCACCACACATGGGAGGAAATGCCCACATCACATACACACAGTCCGTGTCCTGTACTCAGTGCTGAATCTGTGGGCTTAAGGATGCACTCCATTCAGGCGCTCAGTGTGCTCAGGGTGTGTCTCTTGGCTTCTCTTACTTGTGATCAATCTTTGGTGGTCTCCTGTGTGCACACGTGTGCCCCCAGTGGAACCGACCCTGGCTCACTGGCTTACCTGTCCCATCTCAACCCCTATCCCCTTCCCAGACCATTGACTTTGACGAGAGTTCCGGGGCAGTGCTAAGGATCCAGCCGCTTCGGACGCCCCGGGATGAGAACGTGTACGAGTGTGTGGCTCAGAACTCGGTGGGGGAAATCACAGTTCATGCGAAGCTCACCGTCCTTCGAGGTACACTGCCCAGGGCACAGAGGAAGTGCCAGACTGCAGACCTCGCTCCCAAACTAGGAGCCCTCCTGCATTGACTCTTGCTTTTTCCTTTGAGAACTCGGATCTCTCTGATTTGTGTGGTTTAAATGTCTGTGCAGTTTGTAGACTGCAAGTTTAGCTTTATCTAGGCATTCAGTCGGTGCTTTCTGGATTTTGTCCCTGGGTCTTTTGTGACCCTCTGTCCCCAGTCAGCTTGAGTCGCAGGTGCCCTCCCCAGCTAATCCCTCTGCTCCCTCTGTAGTAGATAGCCATGGTGCCTAGAGTCGCAGCTGATCAGCCCCACAGAGGAAGTTAGTGAAGGGCAGAATGGCCTCAGCACCGCCACCCCTGTGCCCCGGCTTTGTGTTAAGGAGCACTGAACACTGGGACCAGACAATTGAATTCAAATTCCTAGGCAGCAGTTTTAGAGCTGTGATCTGGGATAGGTTAATGAACTTGTCAGAGCCAGGACGTCCTGTCCCTTGGGGACATTGCATGTGTGACCATGAGCCACTGCTCTGGGCATCACAGGTCCCCATGGGCTCCCTCATGAATCTGGGACACAGAGCCACTGCCACTTGTGGGAGTTTTGAGCTGCCCCAGGGTCAATAGTCCCGGAATTCTGTCATCTCTAACAAGGGGCCCCAACAGAGTGCTCTGTGATTGCCAGAGCCCGGCAGGGATGGAGCTGCATAGAGTCCACACATCCTAGGCCCCTCCTCTCTCCTCTCTCTGGGATATTTTTTGCCTTGACCTTTCCCGGCACAGACTCAGCAGCCAGCCTCCCACTGCCCTGTGCCAGCCTTGTCAACACTAGCAGAGTTGGGACTCGGTCTGCATCCATCACATGCTGATGCACTGATTGCTGGCAGTCTGGAAAAATTCTCCCACCTCCTTGAGCTCCAGACACCCGGCCGTGTCTCTTTGTTCTTTACCATTGCCTGCGCCTCTCCACTGAGTCCCCCCAGGACAGACACTCTTTTCCCCACCCCCCGACCCCCAGCTCTAGGCAAGCTCGAGCTATGTCTCCTGTTCCCTGTGGGTTGCCAGAGCCATTGCCATTGCGCTTGCCTCCCTCCTTCCTCGCCTCTATCTGATAGTGACCCAGGGTGAGTCCCCGAGGAGTCAGGCATAGTGCTGTGTAGGGATAGCTGCCAGTGGTGCCTCTCCCCAGCCCTGCACCCCAGCTGCTACTACACACATATGTGCACAGGACCCTTCAAGGCTGCCTATGTATGCGTAGGAGCCTGCTATGTCTTTGGCTGCATTCCCTACCAAGATAGGGGTTCCTGTCCACTTCTGTTCCCAGCAACTTTCACTGCTGTCCCTTCTAGTGTGGGATCCCAAGCATGTGACTGTTACACACACCGCCACCACCACCACCACCCCAGCCCAGCAGCCCTGGTGCTACTGAGGTGACAGGCATTTCCCTCTAAACACTTTCAGTCATAAGCCAAAAGGTTCCAGTTACAAACACTGGCAGGGGACATGCCCCTGTACACAAGACTGTGCCTGCCACACTGTTAACATGGCAAGCAGAGCCCAAGCCCCTGGCCCTGGGTTAGCGCATCCTTCTTTTTGAATGCAGCCAGCTAATCACATGTCTGGTGGCCTCCACTCTGGCTTCACTGTCCTGTTCACCTGCGTGCTGCATAGGCCCCTCGCAGCATCTCATTTCTCCCTGGCTCTCCCGGGAGCAGCAGGCACTGCTGCGCTCAGTGGCTCTGCATCCCCTCCTTGCTGCTCTCCTGGTGGCCCAGGCTGCTCTTAGATTCATGCTGCTCCTAAGTCTTGGTCCTAGGGAACAGGTGTTGAACTGGGATGTCCCAGTCATCGGGTTGATGTTCTCTAGAAGACTTGGGTTCTGAGTTCTGGAAGGGTCTACAATGAGTCCATTTGTTTCATGGACGTTTGAATGGAGGCAGAGGCAGGAGCATGGGGATGAGTATGGGTGGAGGAGACTGCAGAAACAGTCTGGGCCTGAGGAAGGGGTGATGACTGCTCCTGCTAGGGTGCTAGGGGGCCCGTGTGGGTGTCACCACCTGATGACACCCAGTGTCCCTATCTCTAGCTGTAGACACTAGCGTGATGCCCTCCCAGGAGCAGTGCGATCCCAAGGCAGTGAAGGTACTGGGGAGTCATAGCAGGTGGAAGGAGTGAGCCCTCTGTGCTGGACCCCCAGTCAGGCCTGGGATCCCAGCAGCCCACAGCAGCTGTGGAGGTCTTGGGGGCTGTGAGCCATAGAGGGTGGCAGAGAAGCAAGGGCCGTGGGAGGTGGCAGGCCATTGCTGAGGCCACTGAGGGCATCTGCCACAGTAACTGGACTCCTGTTCCATTTTCTCCACTCCACTCCCAGAGGACCAGCTGCCTCCTGGATTCCCCAACATTGACATGGGCCCCCAGTTGAAGGTTGTGGAGCGCACACGTACAGCCACCATGCTCTGTGCTGCCAGCGGAAACCCTGACCCTGAGATCACCTGGTTCAAGGACTTCCTGCCTGTGGACCCAGTGCCAGCAACGGGCGGATCAAGCAGCTTCGATCAGGTGAGCACAGGTGGCCAACAGGATGAGAGCACCATTGAGGGTGACAGAGTGTCCATACTTTGGGCCTGACGGGGGAATAGGCTGGTACATGGTGCACTTGGAGCCACCTAGGAGCAGAGCTCAGGCCCTGTACCCAAACCATAGAGCGCTTCAGAGACCCACGGTGGGAGCAGGGCTCCAGGACTCGATAGTGTGCTTTGTGGGTAATGATGGCTGTAAGCAGTGGGTGACTGTCCAACACCAGCCATGAGGGCAGGTTGGCAGGGCCAGGGGGCCTTAGCTCCAGAGGACGTTAGAGAATGTGGTTGGTCAAGGTAACGCGGAGCCATAGAAGGTGGTAGAGAGAGGGACACACACATTAACAAATCAGTCAGTGGGGCTCGGGTGCAGAGAGCAGAGGGGAGCTGGATGTGGTGGTGACCAAGGGTTTACAGCACCAGGGAGATAGACGGAGGGCCTCAGACTCCTGGGACAGTGTCCTTGGTGCCGAAGACATCAGAACCAAGGAGTATAGATGAGCGTCTGTGCTGGTTCCAGCTAGTCTGGGGAGGCCCAGGATGGAGGCCTGGCTCTGGAACCAGTGAGGCTGGGTAGTTTGCAGTAGTTGTCTTAGTGGAGACCCCGTTCTGTCTAATTGATGAGTCTGTGTCCTTTTGGGGTAGTATGTGCTCCCTTCACTTGTCTGTGTCTTTGTGCATGTGACTCCTTGAGTGGCTCGCCCTGTCTCTTGTTTGTGGGCTATCTACCACATGCGTGACTGCCCCATGTCCCTCCCAGGCCCCAAGTCACATGGCCCTTCTTGCCCCTCCCGCAGGACGTTCCTGTGCCTGCTGGTCCCTGAGTGTTGGCTGTGTCCTGTCTGTATTTCCTGTCCCCAGGCACCCTCATACCAACCTCCTCACATTCTTGTCCCACTCTGTTGCCCTCCCCCAGCCTCCCTCTCACTGCCAAAGGCCTGCTTTGCCTATTGCTGTCCTCAGGGTGTCTGTTCCACCCCCACAAATCCACTGAGATGCAGCTCAGCTGCAGGCAGTCTGCATAGAAGAGGCCCCAGCTCTGGGGAGCCCTCAAACTCTGAGGCACCTCCTGGCCATCATGTGGCCACTGTCCGTAACTAAGCATTGTATAAACACACGGCCCTGGAGCTGCCTTGGACCCATGGTCCTCCTCTTCCTCCCTCATGCCCACGAACAGCTGGGATGTCCAGTGGCCATCCTTTAACCTTCTTCTCTCTTCTCCTCCCTCTGTAACGCTCAGAAAGCTTTGGTAAGTTCTCACTTCTGTGCCACACCAACCGCTAACAGGTCTGCCACCCTCCGCCCACACTAACAGCCACCGTGACAGTAACTGACCCACTGCGTGTGGCATGTGTACTAACGCCCTGTCACCTGCCCCTGTGGTGGGCTGCATAAGACCCCACCCACAAGGAAAAGAGGAAAAATGCCACCTGACATTAGTCTGGGGGACATCACATCTCACGAGCATCCCTTCTGCTCTGAGCTTCCTCCCGGGCTTCTCCAGTAGAGACAGCTTTAATGCCCAGGATGCCATGTCTAACCAGAGTGTTCTGAAAACAGCTGCGGGGTTAACGCTGGCTAATGTAATACTGACTGATAGAAGCACTCTTGAGGCTCTGGGCTTGGTCCTCAGCACCACCAAACTAAAGGTGGAAAAGCAACTGGGCTCTTTCTCCTTATAGTGATATGAGCGGCCCCCTGGGGCCTCCTGATCCTGTAATCCAGGCAGAGTTAAGAGTTCCACCACACCATGCTGGCTCCTGCCACACAGATGGCAAGTTCCCATTGGCTCGTACTGACAGTGTGTGGGGAGGCCTGTGATATCTCTGCTGGGCATGGTGGCCGGGCCTTTAACCCCAGCACTCAGGAGGCAGAGGCAGGATGGTTGTTGTGAGTTGGAGGCTAGTCTGGTCTCCATAGTGAGTTCCAGGGCCACACTGATGTTGGCAGGGTCTGGGGAGGGGCGAGCACTCAGCATAGGAAGGAAGTGCAGGTCCACAGCGCAGAAGCGACTGGCACTTGGTGTGGACGCCCCAGTGCAGTCCGTTGATACTCGCCCTGCCTGCCTTTGGCCTCAGTTTACCCAACCAGTCGACCTGGGCTAGCTCTTAAAGCTGCGGCTGAAAGAACCTGGCTTTGTTCCAGCAAACAAGCAGCATCAGAGACCCCAGCCTGGAGCCTTCTCTCTGCCTTTGGTGTGACCAACCCACAGATGGCCGTTTTCCTCTTTTCCTTCAGAGTTGAAGGAGGGCACTTGGTCCCCTCTGCCCTCAGCTTCTTTCCCTAGTCTCCCTCTCAGCCTTGGTGATACCCAACCCTGTTGCACCAGTGCCCAGCCCTCTAGTGCTAACTCCTGTCCCTTCCTGGTCACTAACAAGACTCCTGGGACCCTGCCGCGACCTGCCCCTCCCTGTCTAGATGTCAGAGAACCCCTTGCTGGAACACCAAAATAACCAGAGGGAGGAGGCGTGGTCTCCCTGGGACCCAACTCAGACCCAGGGAGGCTGTCTGCAGGAAATACCACCTGAAGGCCCACAGCCCCAGCCCAGAGCCCTGATGAGGCTGGCTGCGGTTCCACTGCCTGGCAAAGGGACAGGCGTGGCTCCTGGCCCTGAAGCCCCCGCCCTGTGACATTCACCTGTGTCTCTCTGTTTCCCTTACAGAAAGCACCCCTATCCGAGGTAAGAGGTCCGCCCATCACCATCTGGCCTGAGCTCTCACTAGCTACCCCCCAGCCTGCCACAGCCCCCACCCCCTGATGTTGGTGTCTCTGTCTGTGGCTTGGGCCAAGTGTGGCTGCAGGGAACAGTGTGGGCATCCAGTTGTGAGACAGGCACCACTTCTCATGCCCACCTGAACTCCTGCCCTCCCCCACCCCCACACTCAGGGCCATCTACAGTGAGCTGCAAAAGGTCCTTTGAGATTTGGGGGTGTTCGGCCTGGAGGGATCAGAGAAAGGAATTCTCCAAAGCCAGGTGTGACACACCCATTTCCCAGAGCCCATGAGAACAGACTAGTGCCTGACAGGCTGTGCATCCTCAAACAGGTCTCTCACCCTTTCTGGTCTCTGCAGTGGTGGTGAAGTCAGTAGAAGCGTTCTGTGGTGGCCAGCCTTTACCACCACTCACGAGAAGGGCCACAGGGGTCTCTGGACCCTGTCACTACTGGGGTATAGCTGTCAACAAAAACCAAAGAATGTGGACAAAAAAATCTGCAACACTGGAATTTGGGAGTCCAGGGTTTCTGCACATGGCTGTCATTGTGTTGTGCTTAGTTGATGCCTAGATGCAGGTCTGAGATCCGATATACGGAGCTAGGTTCTCTCGCCTTTGCTCTGCTATGTGAGGGTTGGGAGGCAGGCCCACGTGGCAGGCATGGGGGCCTACACCTCACTTTGTTTTTAAGTTGTAAATACTAAGCTGTTTCGAGGGCTAAGACTTCCAGTGTCCCTGCCTTCACTGTGGAGTGGGGAATACCTAGCTTGTAGCTTGTTTGAAGTGTCCTTGGAGGAAGCGTGGCCTCCTTCAGGGTCCATGAATGCAGATACCTGCTGCTTGCTCGTCATATTCTCTGGGTTTGCTTTAGTTTTGTTTTTTGTTGGATTTTGGGACAAGGTTTCCCATGGGCCAGGCTGCACCACCAGCATGATTCAGAGAGCTGTTACCTCAAATGCAGGTCACTCTGGGCTCCAGGACCTGGGATGAGGTGCCTGTGTCCTGTTGCGGATGTCCCCACACTCCACCCTGGGCCTCAGACATGGGATCTGGCTGTGTGTGGCCCCCATGTCCTTCACCCAGGAACTGTTAACCTCTGCCCCTGAGGAAGGACTGTCCTTTCCCACTGACCAGCAGCTGCCCTAGGGGAAAGCCTGGGCTCACTGCTGCCGCAGGCAGGTCTGGGCTGGCCTGTTAGTCCACAGGATGCTGGGGCAGCCTCCACCTTCCTCACCAACCCCTAGGAGTCGCAGCCTCTTGGGTATCGTGCTATGCCATGCCCCATGGCTCTCCCTTTGTCAGTGAACAGTATACGTGTGATGGTGGCTGTTTGTCAGGTCCATCCCTGTCCTGGTGCTGGCCATCATGGCCAAGGTCCATCCCTGTCCCCGCAGGTGCCCTGCAGATAGAGAGCAGCGAGGAGACAGACCAGGGCAAGTACGAGTGTGTGGCCACCAACAGCGCTGGGGTGCGCTACTCATCACCTGCCAACCTCTACGTGCGAGGTAGGGAACTCCGCCAGGCAGAGGCAGGGACCCACTGTCCCACCCTGTCCCACCTTATAACTGGGCTCATGGTCTCTTGGCTCCCCTGTCCTGTGCAGTCCCGAGCAGGAAGGCCCTGACCCCATCCATGGGGTTATTGGAATGACAGTCTCCACACCGTGGGCCATGGGACTCTGTGGGGGGTGCATGATGGCAGGATGGGTGGTCACAGAGTGGGGTGGGAGGCCAGTCTCGGGCCTACAGGGCTGGGGGAGCCTGAGGGCCACTGCCCCCCCACCATGTCCCCACCCCCAAGTTGGCTTGTGTGGTGTCTGTGTCTCCTGTGTCCTGCTGGCTTTGCTTCTCTGAACCCGTGGCCTTGTGGCTCCCTGCTTCCCCACCCCGTCCAGTGTCTCTAGCGAAGACTGTGGGGAATGGGGTTTCCGAGCTGTCCTCCCATCCAGCATCCCAAAACCCAGTGCTCGATCTAGAAGGAATATACCCAGGCTGTAAGAGGCCAGGGCCACGGCTTGCTTGCTCGTGTGCCTGTGGCTCAATGGCAAGACACGCCTCCTAGTCCTTGGGACCCCAAGTAGGTCTCAGAATCCTAGACTTGCTGAAGTGCGGTTGGAAGCCTGGGGCTTGACGGCTGCCTCCCATACTTCCAGCCCAAGGAGGGTTCCTGCAGGACCCTTGGTGTCCCCTCTTCCTCCGTATCCCATGGACACACTGGGACCCCATCTGCTTCTGTCAGTTGACCTGCTCACCTTCCTCCCCAGCCTCAGTTTTCCTGAAGCACCTCGATCTTCACCCCTCTCTACCCAGGGAGGCTGTCAAGCACCCCTCTCCCTCCAGCCCTAATCTTCCCCAGCTCCTAGTTAACTCCTTTGGGTCCTGGGCTGTGGGTTTTACATCTTGGCTTCAAGCAAGAGGCCCTGTGGAGGGAGGGTATGAGAGGGTGGGAGGTGGGCCAGTGTGATCTTCTGCCACCATGGTGCCCTGGTGAGTTGCAGTCCCTGCAGGACTCCAGCGACGGCCTTCATCTAACTTGTGTGTTTCTTTGTGGACACCACCGGGGATGGGGGGTTGTGAGTCTGACAGGGTTCAGGAAAGATGGGACAGCAGGGATGGAGTAGGGGAGGGAGGGTCACCTAGCAAGGGTGAGGGGGGCGGAGGGCCCTGTGTGTTCTGGCCAACCCCCTGCCTGGGGAGTGGCAGGTGAGGGTCGGGAGAGTGTTGGCTCTGCTGGCTGTGCTCAGCACGCTGATCGAGGAAAGGGCAGGAGGTTTATGTTCTTTTTCTTTTTTGATTTTAATTTTTTTAATTTTTTTGGTTTAAAGAAAAAAAAAAGCAAACGATTGCAGCTTTAGCCGTGGGAAGTCCTCTTTTTACTCTCTGTATCTCCCCTATTTTTTCTCTTCTCCCCATGTCATTGTGCGCATCAAACCCCCTTTACATCCCTCAGAGCTTCGAGAAGGTTGGTGTGGCTTTTTTCTTTTTTACTTTCTTTACCCACATTTTTACATTCTGAAAAAAAAAAAAAAAAACCCACTGATACACGCTCACACACACAAGAAACAGGCAGACACCATACAGGACACACGCACACATGCACACAGAAAACGAATAGCAAAACAGATGTAAAGTGGAATCAGGTACCGAGCCTAAAGCAAACAACCCAGAAAGACACACAGAACCTAATGTCAGCCGCCGGCCAGCGCGGCCAGCCGGCACACGCGATGCTTGCATTGTGGTCGCCTCTGCATCCCTTGGTAATGTTGTTGCTAAGTTTTTTTGCACTCCTCGTCGTCATGGTAACTTGGGCCTGATGCATGCTGGGAGAATGTAAAAAAAAAAAAAAATCTCTGCATGCCACTCTGTCATTGGTGGATCCCCAGCCTCTGTTGGAGTGTTTGTCTCCTGTTTCATTTTTTTGTTTCTTTTCTCTTTTTCTTGTTTTCTTTCTTTATTTTTTTTTCAAAAATTTTTTATAAGTTTTGTTTTGGGAGGGATCAATTGGTTCTTCCCACACATTTCTGCTCTGCCTCCCTCCACTGGATACCCTTCCCTCCCTCCACCCCCCACCCAAAGCTATGTCTTTGGTTCTGTCTTGTTCTGTGCTGTTTGGGTTTTGGTTTTCTTGGGCTGAGCTGTTGTGGTTGTTGCCAAATGCATTGTGAGTTTAAAGCCAGTGTTCCTGTCCCAGCTATCACCCAGAGGGTGGAAGGGGTCCCACAGCTGGGATGCTATGACAAAAAGTGACCACGCAGGCAGTATGTGACCAGGGGGATAAGTGGGGGCGCCCAGGTTAACCATGCTCCTTCTCCAAGAGCATATCCCATCCTCCTGCCTCAGTATATTTAATACCCTGTCCTCCCAAAGAGCACAGCCAGGGTCTGCCAGTGCCCCAAGTGTCTGCTCAGTATTGGCCGACCTAAAAAGGGCGCCAGAGTTCAAGGGTCTCGAGTGCTTGACAGAAGGGACACAGTGTGACAGCTGGCAGTGGCCTCCTGCAGCTAGGCTTATCCAGCGCTGCCCACCGGGTGGGGCAGGAATGTGACAGACCCTGAGAGAATACCTGGCCAGCAGCAGTGCACCTCTAGATGCAAGCACAGATGTGCTGTCCCACAGCATGGTCACTTTCTGAGTCACCTGAGCATCAAGGCTGTGGAACTCCAGAGGAAACCAGGGGCGTTTGGGGCGTGGCCTCTTCCCGACTCCTCCCCTACTTTGCCTACCCTCCCTCTTTCTAAACTCTTTTTTTCCTCTCTCTTAGTTCTTGTTTTCTCTCTGTCTCTCTCTCTCTGTCTCTCTCTGCCTCTCCCTGTCTCTGTCTCCTGAGACCCACACATCTACCATCTACCCTATCTACCTTAAAGAATAAAACCCCTTTAATTCCCAGTCTGCTCTGTACCTCACTGCTCCTGGGATAGCTGAGAGCCAAGCTTCCCCCAGGCAGGTCGCCCACTCACAACCTCCTCTGTACCTTCCCAGTTATTAAATCCAAAGCTTGCTCAGAAAGGTCTCTAGACACACCAGGAAGGGACACTGCTGCCTCTGCTCTCAGTCGGTATAGAAGCTGTTAGCCTGAGCCACAGGCAAACTCCCAGGCCCCTTCAAAAAACAGGTGCTGGGGGACAGGGAACCCCAAGGACCTCTAACATTGGAGATCACTCGTGTCCAGGCCTGGGGCACAGGCCCAGCCTTGGCAGGCGCTGATTTCCAGGTGTGTGACCTTGGGCTTCTCAGTTGCCCTCTTAAGAACTCTCAGTCCTCAAGTGAACTGTGATGTTCTTAGTGCTTGCTGACTCTCAAAGCTGACAGCATCGCATGCTCTCGAAGAAGAGACTCCAGGGCACCCATATGAATTGAAAGGGGAGGAAGGAAGGGGCCCCTAGCCTTAGGTGGCTAGGTGCCTCCAGTGTCCTCTGTTTAAATGTGACAGTCTAAGGGACAGTGGTGAGACTTGCTAAGCATACTCTGAGCCCTGAGTTCAGATCCAGAACCACATAAAAAGCCATGGCCTGTGGGGGCTGCAGTCGGGGGCTGCCTCACCGAGCATCGCAGTGCAGGAGAGTCTGCAAGCCTGCCTGGATCATTGGGTCTTTATTGGTGTTTTTCTGAGGCCTATCCTCTGGAGGCAGGTGGCTCCTCCAGGGCCAGTGATGTCATTTTCCCCCTTGTGATTTTCTCTGAGGAAGTCTTGGGGCCCAAGAGAAGCAGATGAGGGCACCCTGGAGCGGTCCAGCCCCAGCAGGAACCCACAGGAGAGCAGGGCAGGCCTGGGGCCTGCAGAATGACATGGAACCTCCCCCATGCAAAGTCAGCAGCTCCAGAGTCAGATGGACAGACAGACAGACAGCCCTGGCTGCCCCCCAACCAGCAGGCTCAACTTCTGAGGAAGCCCCAGGAGCTACCCCACCTTGACCTTTGGGGACTTAATGGCCAGAGCCTGATACAGGGTTGTTTTTAAATGCACATTCTGCAGCTCTCTGGGATTTCCTGAGGGAAGCCAGTGCCAGGAGACAGTCAGATGATGTCATCGAAGGCTGTTCACATTTTTCCTCATCAGTACTTTAAGGCTGTAAGCTTTTAACGGGTTTGCAGGTTAACCACAAGGGAAGGCGTTGAAGCACAATGCACATAGCCCAGTTAATGATGCATCCCCACCTGCTGTAAAGGGACAGCCTCCCGCCTGCACGGGGATCTGAGCTTCTGATGCTGGCTTCCTATTACCCTGTATAGCCAGTGAGGCTGAGGGGGCCCAGTCCCTACATGATTTCTGAGCTCAGCTTGCTCTTAGGCCCTCATAGGTTTACCTGCTCCTGTCTCCTGAGGAGACAGGTTGGCCTTCAGTGAGACTTCAGTACCCAAATCCTGGGATTTGTCACCTGACTTGAACTGTGAGCGATCTGGAGCCTGGAACTGCTCTGGCTTCCCCCTGATGCCCTGTGGGGTCTGTTGGTGGCTCCCCTTGGCTGACTGTGCCCCGACAGTACACCAACTCCCATCACCCTGTCCTGTACTGAAGGAGAGGGGTCTCAGGGCGGGGAGACTCCAGCGGGGTCTGGGGGAGCTGGGGAGGGCGTCCTACAGGAACACTGAGCACTGACTGACATGTCGCCTGCTGCCTGCCTCACCCTCTGCATCTGTGTCCCCTGTGGGCCGGGTCGGTCAGGACGTTAGATTACACCTGGTCCTCGGGAGAAGCTACAGTCTCCCATGGCCACAGTTTCGAATGGGGGTGGGGAAATTAATTGGCAAAATGTTAAGGGAATCAAAGAAGGACACAGGGCTGCCTCTCACACATGGGGACCAGCTGGGATACAGACCCAACAACCTGCCAAGGCCACCGCTCAGCTGCCCAAGCCAGGGCTTGGGGCCCTCTGGGCCTTGATATGGCAGCTTCCTGGCCAAGGGAGCCAGTGGTGGAACTAGAGACAGGCGAGAGGGGAAGGTACTGGAAATAGGTTTTGAACTTGGGCCTCTGTCCCTCCCCTGCGCCATGACAGGTGTAATCTAAACCTTACTCAACTCCCACCCCAGAGGCTGCACAAGTCCTTGCCACCCCACCCCCACCCCAGCTCGTATCTACGTATTCATTTTGGAGTTTAGAGAACCAGTCACATTTTTCTCTCACTCTAAAATGCCCGGCAGAGCCCCTCCCCACCTGCGGCTTGCTTAATCATCGGTTGTGCAACACTGTCGGACCCCTTACCTAGCGCTTCAACCAGGCCACCTCACTGTTTAGAGTTTTCTTCCCCACTCACCCCTCCTGTCCCTCCCACCTACCCCCCCCACCCTCAAACCCCCACATTTACGTTTTGGTCTCCGCCTCTTCCTGCTTGGGGGAGGGGCTGTCTCCTAGTTGCTTTGGTGGTTTTTCAGTTGGTTTGATTTTATTTCTTTTGTTGGCCATGTGAATCGGGGTTTGAAGCGACCATCCCCTCCTAACCTGCTACCGCCATCCCCCACTCCTGCCACCCAACCCTCCTGACCCCACTCACCCACTCGGGTTCCCCCTGCTGGGACCCTCCCCGGCTACTCGGTGACCAGAAGAGCTGGGGACCAGAGCCAGCTGGAGCGTGCTGAGGACCAAGGCTGGTGTTGCCCCTTATAACCCGCCTGGACCCTCCTTTCAGGTCGGTAATTTGGGGCGGGGGTCCCTCGGGGCCTGTCCGTCCTGTGGGCTCTGCGCCCACCTTATTTCCTAATGTGCACCTCAAGCCTGCAGCCAAGGGGTGGAGAAACAAAGTGGGTGGGCGAGCGCCCAGAACTGGGCAGAACACAGCATCAGCCGTCACGCCCAACGGCTGGGAGGTTGCACGGGGCAGGTGAGAGCTGCCTCCTGCCCGCAGACCCTCCCCTGCATACTCTGGCAAACCAACCCACTTCCCACAGGACATAGAAACCAACAAAGAGCTGTGAAGGCCAGTGGGCAACATTTCTTGGATGCCCCAGACACCTTTGCAGCTGATGGGAGCTGATATTTAACTGACTGTGGCTGGCCATTCAGTTGATAGGGGCTAGTCGCATCAAAACCAGTAAAAGGACATGTGGTCCCATCCAGCATTTAATGAATGCAGTCAGCTCTGGATGGAAACTGCATATTCAGGTCATCTGTAGTTTCTGTGTTTTGAAAGCTGAGGTCACTTCCACACAGTGGCGTGCTTGACATAAATGAAGTTGGGTCAGACATGAGCAAGGCCTTGGTGACCAAGTAAACTATGAGCTTTTGGATCTGTCCCTTAGGGTTCCACACATTGCACTAGTGGCCTCGGGTGTAACATGTTTGACAACTGCCAGTAAGCCTCATCTGGGGCCCAGGGCTCATGTGATTGGGGCCTTCATCCTCTGCATCCCCCATTAAAGACGAACACATTTAAAGGAACTGAGATGGTGAGAAGGGGACACTCCGCTGCTCACCTGTGAGTGGCAGGCATGGCTGAGGCTGGCAACTCCTCATTCTCCCCAGCTTCGTCACCTCTCTGGCTGGCTGGCTGCTTTGCTACAGACCGGGCTTGTTAGATGACATCAGATGAGACAGCTGTGTGGCTTAAACCTCCAGGTCACAGATAGCTTTAAAGTAATACGTCTCAGCCATTGGACACAGACTCAGGCCTGTCATCCCAGCATTCAGGAAGCTGAGGCTAGACCATTACAATGAGTTGGAGGCCAGTATAGGCTACAGAGCAAGACCCTATCTCAACAGATAGCTATCAATTGATTGATAGAGATAGAAGATAGATAATGACTACTATGGATGAGATGGCAGAGATGAGTGGCTGAGAGGTAACCGTCTTTTGTCACAGGGGTGGCGGTGGGGTGGCAGACAACAGTGTTGACAATGCCCTGACTGGGCTGAACATGGACCTGGGCTCGGTCTACTCAGAGCCCATTCCCTGCAGGTCAATAAATAGCCCGTATTTATATATAAGGAGCCTTGGATCCCAGGCTGGGGGTCTCAGTCTCTCGGTTCTAATATACAATACCCTGAGCCAGGTTCAGGGGCTTCTAGAGAAACTGTGTTCTGGGTCTGGGTTGGTCTGCCCTGAGGATGCCTTCTCTGGGGGTTTTGACCCTTGGGTGCCTTACTGCCTAGCCAAGGACCCTGGGTGCTGGGTGACGAGGCCAGATACTGTGTTCTGCTGGCGGGGAGGGGTCCGGGCATATCCCTGGGACAGCCACAGCCCTCCTCTGTTCAGACCCCGATTTTCAACCCCACACCCATTCCATGTTTCTCTTCTTGCTTTGAGTGTTGATTCCTTTCAGGGTGCTTTAGTTTGGTCTTTAAATTTCTGTTTTGCTTCTTCTTCTTCTTTTTTTTTTTTTAATTTGTCGTCTCCCCCAACCCTTCCTGGTTTTGGTTTGGACATCAAATGCTGTTTTCTGTCCTGGATTAATTAGCCTCCACACTCATTCCCACTCATTCTGTTTCCATGACAACGCAGCCTCAGCATCCCCCCCCCCCAGCCTTGCTGTGGATGCTGGCAGCAGGTGGCTGGCTGGACCACGATGCTGCCTCCCCTGCTCCTCACCTTCCACCCAGCCCTGTCGGAACTGTGCCCCACCCCTGCCCCACCTCCTCTTCAGCCTGCAAGGGCTCATGTCTTCCTTCCCTTCCCTCCATCCTGTGTTCTCCATGACTCTGGACTTTTTGTGGGGCTACGTTTTCCGAAGGGTTCCAGCCTGCAGACCTTCACTCCCAGTGGTTCCCTGTCCCTGTCTTCTATGACTTCACCTGGATTCAGGAAGCAGCTTGGGGTATCCACCTAGAGAGCTAGACTGGAAGGAACAGGCAAGGGCTGGTTTCTCTATCTGAGGCCCCTTCAATAGAGCAGATGAGTCTTTAATAAGCAGTTAATGCCTGTACACCTACAACTGTGTGACAGACATGGCTATGGGGCCATAATGTGGCCTCTCATGTTGAGACTCAACCTGTCAGAGAATCTTCACCTACCCCAAGGCCATGTTCTTGCCCCTTAGCTTCTTAGGGCTCTGGTTGAGTGTTGCTTCGAGCCTCACCCCTGGGAAGGCTACTCTTCGAGGCTCAGGTCCCCATGAGTGTCCCACCCCCCCACCCCCCAGAACCCACCCAGCTTCTGAAAACGGAGCCCTGGAAATGTCCTGCTGCCTTCCTAGCCCACAAGGCCCCCGCAGAAGGTGGCACCCATCCCCACCCACTAAGGAGCACAGCAAACATGCCCCCGCCCCTAATGCTCCAGCTCCTGCCTCCTTACTGTTAATAATTCTCAAATTATGAATTGTTATTGAATATCCTACTTATGGTTCTGCCAGGGCTGATGTGGCAATGTGTCCAGTCACATTGCATCACATCTGCTAGAGCACCATGCAGCACTGAAGTGGGCCCTTCCCTTCTGCTGTCTTTCTCTATTCCCGTTCCATCTCTCTTCTTCTCTCTCTCTCCTCTCTCCTCTGTCTCTCTGCCCCCCTCCATCTCTGCTCTCTCCACTATACTGAGACCAATACCCCCTTTCATAAGCACCTTTCTCTTTCTCTCCTTCCTCCCTTCTTCTCTCTCTCTCTCTCTCTCTCTCTCTCTCTCTCTCTCTGAATCTTTTCTGCATGATGTTTGTGATTTTTAAGAGCTGCATCTACTGATGGAAACTTGTCCAATCCGACAGAAGCTTTTAGAAGGGTTTCTAACACCCTAAAACCACAAAAATTTCATTAGCATTTCTCATCTTTCCCTTGGGGGATTGGATCCAGAGGCCATGGAGTTCCCTGGTCCTTCCACCTCCCAGGCTGCTATCTTTTATGATCAGTTCTGTCCTCATTTCCAGGAGGGTGGCAAGTTGTATCTCCACAACAGAACTTCTTTGTGTATCCCCAGCCCCAGCCCTTAGTATCAGAGACTTCTAGAACCTTTCATGGTAGTTGTCCTTCTCAGGAGCTCATAGAGGGACTGCCCACTGGAGCCATGTCTGTCCACAAAGATGAGAAACTGCTGATAAATTTTTGTGTGTACCTCCATGCTGCGATCAGCGACGGCTGGTCGAGGAAACCCTGTTGCTATGAGATAGCGCTTCGTGTCTCACTCTTGGTAGATCTATATTGTTTGTGAAGCTCCTGCCTTTGAAGTTTCCTTTGTGTTTTTATGATTTGTTTGGTTTGATTTTTTTTTTTTTTTGGTCTGTTTTCATTTGGGGGAATGAATGATCTGGGGGCTGTAATGGCCCTGTTTATATTTAAATGGCTTTCTACCCTTTTCCCTCTTTTTTTTCTCTTTCCTCCTCATCCTGTCCATTCCCCAATCCTGCCAAAACCGCCGCCTGCCCCCCAGTCCGCCGTGTGGCCCCCCGCTTCTCCATCCTGCCCATGAGCCACGAGATCATGCCTGGTGGGAATGTGAATATCACTTGTGTGGCCGTGGGCTCACCCATGCCCTACGTGAAATGGATGCAGGGGGCCGAGGACCTGACACCTGAGGATGACATGCCCGTGGGTCGGAATGTTCTAGAACTCACGGATGTCAAGGACTCAGCCAACTATACTTGTGTGGCCATGTCCAGCCTGGGTGTAATCGAGGCCGTGGCTCAGATCACTGTAAAATGTAAGTCAGGTCCACAAGGGGGATGGGGAGGGAGTGGACGGAACACACCCTGACCCTAATGCAGACATGGCAGAGCTGGGGAGAAGTGGACATAGCCAACTAGAAGAGTGTTCTCAGCCTGTCGGTCACGACCCCTCCTGGAGTTGAACGACCCTTCTACAGGCATAGCCTAAGACCATCAGAAAACACAGATGTCTCCATTACCTTCTCAACAGTAGCAAACGTTACAGTTAGGAAGTAGCACTGACGATGACTGTGGCAGGGAGCCATGTATCTCTTTAGGGACAAAGTGTAGAGTGACAGACCGATGGAAGATGGAAGTTCCATGTGGCTGAAAGCGTGAACCACAGACACAGGCCAGGCATAGACATTCCTAACAGCAGACAGTGCTCCTGTGTAAATGTCCTCTGTTTCACAGAGTAGGGGCAGGAAAGGGCCTTACTGTTTAGCCCAGGATAGCCTGGAGTTTGCCATCCTCCTAATTCAGCCTCTGAAGTTCTGAGATGACAGATGAGCTCCACTACACCCGCCTGAAAATACTGTCCTGATGGCACATGCCTCAATACAAGGCCATCCTCAGCTACATAGTGAGTTCAAGACTAGCCTAGGCTACATGAGACCTTGTATTTTTTTCAGTAAATATTTTCAGCCCTCAGTTAACTTCTGGTTTGTACTGTGTTCACTCCTCTCTAACATGCTAGTGTGAAAGTCAGCTGTTAACAGTGGCGTAGTTGTGTTCTAATAAAGTTTTATTTAATAACTTTGACACTAAGTGATGGAACGAGATGAATGGGGTTACTAGGCTTATGTGTTTGCTAAGGAAACTGAGGCTGAAGTGATTGTGTGGTCTTGAGTCACCCCACCTCCCTCCTGCAGCTCTCCCGAAAGCCCCTGGGACTCCTGTGGTGACGGAGAACACTGCCACCAGTATCACTGTCACATGGGACTCAGGCAACCCTGACCCGTGTCCTACTACGTAATTGAGTATAAGTCCAAAAGCCAGGATGGGCCGTATCAGATCAAAGAAGACATCACCACCACACGCTACAGCATCGGCGGCCTGAGCCCCAATTCTGAGTATGAGATCTGGGTGTCAGCTGTCAACTCGATCGGGCAGGGTCCCCCCAGTGAGTCGGTGGTGACCCGCACAGGTGAGCAGGCACCAGCCAGCGCTCCCAGGAATGTTCAGGCACGCATGCTCAGCGCCACCACCATGATCGTGCAGTGGGAGGAGCCTGTGGAGCCCAACGGCTTGATCCGTGGATACCGTGTCTACTATACCATGGAGCCTGAGCACCCAGTGGGCAACTGGCAAAAACACAATGTGGACGACAGTCTTCTGACCACTGTGGGCAGCCTGCTGGAGGACGAGACCTACACCGTGCGTGTGCTCGCCTTCACATCAGTGGGCGACGGGCCACTGTCAGACCCCATCCAGGTCAAGACCCAGCAGGGAGGTGAGGTCTGGGGAGTAGGTCCTCGCATGCCTGCCAGGGTTGTTGTACTAGAGTCAGAAAGGACAGAGTTATCCCAGCCAATCTGAGCCACCCAGGCTTCCATAGGCCAGCTCAGCCATTCATCTGTTGACTACGAGCTACCCCCTTCCCCTGTAGTCACTGGGAGTAGACACACACACACACACACACACACACAGCCATTGTAGTGTCACTTTCTAGACAATAAGTGTGTATACCACAAACCCCATCACTGGGGTAAGGGGTAGAGGCAAGTGGGTTTGTCTGAGTTTGAGGGCAGCCTGGGACACACAGTGGAACCCCATCAAAAGAAAAGAGTGGGGGAGAATACATGCCCAGCCCCAGGCTACTCCATTTGCCTTCTCTGCAGGGAGTAGAGGGGGCAGGTGATTCCAGGGGACGGCCACCCATGAGCATACAAAGTGGCTGACCACCTGGTAGAGTCCTGAGGCGTCCTGAGCTATGCAGGCAGTGTCAGGATCCGCGCTGGCAGCGGAGCTCCCTTGAGGGGTCAGGTAGCTTGTGAGGACACTGACTTTCTCCACCTTGCCCACCCCTCATGTGTGCTCCTCCCCTAGTGCCTGGCCAGCCCATGAACTTGCGGGCCGAGGCCAAGTCCGAGACCAGCATTGGGCTCTCATGGAGCGCACCACGGCAGGAGAGTGTCATTAAGTATGAACTGCTCTTCCGGGAGGGCGACCGAGGACGAGAGGTACCTGGGCTGTGTGGGTGGCAGGGGATGAGCTGGGTGGGGCCTGCCAGGCAGGCCCCCACGGCCCTCGTCAGTACCGGCTTGTCTCTCACCCCGGCCTCCCCACCCTTCCCATCCATTCTCTCGCCCACCTTGCCTCATTCTGCGCATATCCCATCTCTATCTCTCATGGATCTCTCTCCCCTCTCTGTCTCTGCTCATCTCTGTCTCCATCCATCACTGGCTCTACCCCTCCCTCTTTATCTCTCTGTCCCTGTGTCTGTCCTCCTGCTCTTGGCCCATCTATTCTTAGGTGGGGCGAACCTTCGACCCAACCACAGCCTTTGTGGTGGAGGACCTCAAGCCCAATACGGAGTATGCGTTCCGGCTGGCGGCGCGCTCGCCGCAGGGCCTGGGCGCCTTCACCGCGGTTGTGCGCCAGCGCACGCTGCAGGCCAGTACGTGTCTCTCGGCGCTTTGTCCTTGGGGGGGGGGGTGCAATAGCCACTAACCCAGCCTGAGCCCCTGGGTGGGGGGTAGGGGGAGGGGGTGCTTCCCGCCTGGCCTGCCTCAGCCTTGGCCATGTCTGCCTGCCGTGCCTTAGTTTCCCCAGAACAGGGTGGGTCTTTCCATGGGGATGAGACTGGCACAGAATGGCTGCTTGGCCACTGGTTCCTTCCTTCTCTTCCTGGACCTGAGACTAGTCCTGTCCCCAGAATGTCCTTGCAGAGCCCCAAGGTTGTTGTCCCTGAGGGCCCAGGATGACCCCCTGGGTGACTCTGGAGTGACCACTCCTATCAGGTCCCCCTCAGTTCTTCTCACCTCACAAGGGATATGGCTCTGGAAGCCTCAGGACAGAGTTCCCAGTGGCCCAGTTATTAACTGAGTCACATCAGTTTTGGAAGCATGTGTGGTCCTTGATACAGGGTCCTGGACTCTAAAGCAGCTTGCTGTGCCAGCCTGGCTCCTGTCACAGGTTTCTGTTTCTGGGGCACATGTTGGCCCCAATGTCCCCACACCATTCCCACACCTCAGCCCAGCCCTCATGGCCCATTTGAGGCTGCTCATACCCTGCCTGCTCTGCTCAGCTTGGCCAGCTCGGCCTCTACCACTACGGCTCCTTGCACTTCCCCTACTCCCTCAGCCAGTCACCATGTGGCCACCAAACGTGGTTCCAAAAGCATCTGCAGTTGGTGACCCTCACTCCCCGTGTGTGAGAACACAGTGGGTCTCATGTCCCTCAAGGGTGATGTAGACTTGCCTTGGGCCAGAGTTCTCTGAGGGCACGGGCCACAGAGATCTGGTTCCTGCCAGCCTTCCCACCCTTGCTGCTTCCTGCCCCTGTCCCCCACTCCAGCATTGAGCCCCAGGTGGCTCCAAGGTGGTGATTGTCAGGTGGAGGTCAGTGAGGGTGGCCTGTGGCCTGGGGCCACCGAGCGGCCGGTAGAGGTGGCCCACAGGTGAGTATCAGCCAGTCTCAAGCGACTCACAAACACAGCCCACCCTGCGTGTCCCCTGCCTGCCCTGGGCAACACATGGCCCAGAGGAATCTCCAGATGACCCAACTAGACACAACACATGCTTGTCAAGCTTTGCCGCACGTCCCATCCAAGACACCACGCAGGTTGGGCTGGATTGTGAAGGTCGTGACCTCTGAGGTCACCAGAAAGTGTCTTGGTCCCAGCCCTGTGCGCTCGCTCCAGCGCGGCCCAGGACAGGGAGTTGGGAGGAGAGGGCTCCCCTTCTCACCCAAGACCCAGGGCCAGGCGTGTCCCCAGGGCTGTGGGCTCATTAGGCCCTGTCAAGGGTAGGTGCAGGTCTACCTGCTGGCCACTGAGGGTGTCCTCAGACCCCACCAGCCCCCACCGCCCAGAGAGCTGCCGAGTGGCTCTCCTCGCGTGGGTCACCAAGAACTCATAGCCTTGTAGCCGGCGCCGTTCCCTTTCGTAAGAAAGTCTGTTAAGTTAGCGCTTGAAGGAGTGGAAGGTAGGTAAAGACCGGGCGTCTCTGTGAGGCGTCTGTCTGTCTGTCTGTCTGTCTTTTATGATTTTTTTTTCCATCATCTCCACTGTCATCCTTGCTTCTTGTTTTATTATTGTTTGGTTTGATTTTACCACTTTACCTTCCTCCTGTTTCAGAGCAGAAGCTCCCTTCCAGCACATTCCCTAGTGGCTGATTTTGTTTCCATCATCCCTGCCTGATCCCCTACCCCAACCCCCACCCCCACCCCCTGGGCACTTCGGATTGGGGCGACTGGTCAAGAAATGGGCCCTAATCCATACTGTGGCTGCTGTCCGGTTTCCAGAAGGAGAGCTGGGAGAGCATCCGTTCCCAGGCCCACAGCAGCCGCTGTCTTTGAGTACAAGCTGTAGTCAGTTTTAGGTCCTAGCGTGGAAAGTCAGGAAATGCACACAGTCAACATTGACTAGACGCCAGACCCACAAGGGCATGGCAGGTTAGAGGACCAGGGTTGTAGTCCTGTCCAGCAAGTCAGGTTGCCTGCAGGGGTGGGTCCCTGAGTGGTTTGTCTGCCACCTGCACAGGCTCAGGTGTGTGGTCCCCAGCTCAAGGCCAGAGCACCCATAACTGATGGCTATGGCTGAGCCTGAGCCTGAGCCTGAGCCTGAGCCTGAGCCTGAGCCCTGCTGTGTGCTCAGAGTGGGCACCTGCTATTTCTGAGACTCCATTTCACTGCCTGCAAAAGGACGTCTGCCCCTGGGCATCCGAGGTGATTTAGAGTACATGGGGTGGAGTCTGGCACCCAGACCAATGAGCCTTGGAAGTGGGTTTCCTTTCTGTGGCTTGAGGCAGGGTTCAGGGCCAATGACTGAGTGGCTATGGGTCATATGTGGGAGTCTCCCCCATGCCCAGCAGGCAGGGCCACAGAGAGCCAATGTCAGTACCCATTGCAAACCCAAAACGGGAAATGGGTACTGGGTCACCCATATATTATCAGTAATTTCCATAGGCTAGCCTCTGGTCCATAATCAGGCTAGACTATGGAAATTACTGATAATACATGTGTACTTGATGTCCAGAGTAGGCATGCCATTGTGAGCAGAGTTCTGCTGTTTGGCCCAGCACATAATTGGTGCTCCTTAAATGTTGTTTGAAGTTTAAATACAGATCAGGACATACATCATAAATGGAAGCCATCAGCCATTGGTGACAAGCTAAATGATACCAGTGCACAGTGGGTCCCTAGGTCACATAGGGCTCTGATGGTTTTGCAAGTCTCTTCAGATACAGTAAACACTTAGTGCTACTTGCTGTAAGGAAGTTGGTTTGTGTGTGACACCCAGCAGGTGCTCAGATCTGTACCATAAGATGCCTGCAGCTCAGGGTTTGCTCAGCACATAGCTCCTGCCAAAGTCCCCAGCACTGTGCACAGTCAGTCTGGGCTCGGTTATAAGCACTGCAACCACTCTAGTGTCAAATCAGAACACCTAACACATAGTAGGTGCTTCATAAATGAAAGCTAGAACTCAATCTAATAAAGGTCCCATAACCTGGGCTGGCATACCATAGGTACTTGAACTAAAACTAACAGTACCTGGCACCCAGTATGTGCCTAATAGATGAGAGCTCTTGTTTCACAGGGTATAGATGCCCAGTACCTGACACAAGTAGGGATGTACTATAGGGAGACAATTACTCCACTGTCTGCTGGCATTTAATAGGTAGAGGCTGTTAGTCCAGTGCCTATCTAGCACCAGTAGGTATTCAATGTGTGGAGAGTATTGTTAGTAAATCTCCTGATGTAGTACCCAACACACAGTAGGCACTTAATCTGCAGTCACTATTAGCCCAGTCAGTGCCTGGCATGCGTGCAGTATGTTTTAACATTCAAGGACTGTTGTTCCAGTGCCTGGTATGCAGTGTTTGATGTATGGCTGCTTCTAGGCCAGTGCCTGGCACACAGTAGGTATTTAATATATGTAGCCTATCAGCTTAATACCATGCACACAGTACAGCTTAATATGCAGGAACTGTTAGCCTAGTGTCTGAAGCATCGTATGTGCTTAATATGTGAGCACTGTTAGCTCAATGTCTAGCTCACAGTAGGTACTTAATGTGTGTTCTTGATGCTCTATAGAGTCCATAGTCCATTGCCTAACACACAGTAGGTGTTTAAAATGTGGAGCCTTGTTTTTCAGTAGAACCCTTAACACAGTACTGGTACACAGTAGGTGATTTAGTTTTTGTAATCTTTCTTATATAGCCAATAGTAAATGTAAGAGCTTCTAGCTTTGTGCCCTGACACACAATAGGTGTTCAGTATGCAGGAACTTTGCCCAGCACACAGTAGGTGTCTCGTAGGATGTGTCCAGCACTAGTCTGGTTTTGCTACAGTAGATGTCTGATGAATTAGCACCTCAATTTTTACTTTTTAAAATACCTGGCATGCTCATAGACACAATAAGGCCAAGAGCACAGTGGTATCTGGAGTTGGTTGTTGGGACAGCCTCAGGGGCCCCCGTGTTTCAACTATTCAGTAAATGAATGATAAGCATATTTAATCACCGTATTTCTTTTACCCCAAGTTACTGGGAAATCTTCAGCACTATGCAAGAGCTCATACTAATTAGATGTTTAGTCAATAATATGCTATTGGCTGAGACACCTTGTAAGTAGTAGGACTCTGTTTCCTGACTGCTAACTCTCTTTACAAATACTCAGCACATAGTAGGCCTTCAACAGCACATGTCTCTAGCTTATTCTATGAAGCCTTTGTCAAGTAGCTTACACATGGTATGTACCTGTGTGTAGGGCTTCTCTCGTTCTTCCTGCTTGGCATAGTACTCAGGACATAGTAGGTGTGGAGGTGGTAGGCAATTTTGCTCCCATTCTTTGGAGCCCTTGGGGGTGCTTAGCACACAGTGGATACTCAGTTTCTGAAGCTTCAGTTGCAGTCCTTGTCATGGTGCTTGGCACATACCATATGCCCAGTTAAGTACATCCCTTTGTATATTAATGTATGCAGTTTCTGGCATGTGCCTGGCCCATAGTAGTTATGCAAGAAACAGGCTTCTCTTCTGCTATTTTCTGAGGGTCATGACAAGTGTCCTAACAATGAGCAGGTACTTAGCATGATTCCCTTGTGGTGCTGGACACATAGTAGGAGTGTGGGTCCTTAGTATGGGGGGCTTCTGTTGTGGCTTTGTTTGTCCTAATGCCAGACATAAAGTAGGTGCTCAATAATTGCTTTCTGTATTCCATGACGCCTGTATCATTCTTGACACACAGTAGGTATCTGATGACATACTCAAACACATAGTGGAGCCCAGTGACAAGAGTGTTCACCACCACCACCTTTGTTCCAGTGCCTGAGTCACAGCAACCACCCCACACTGGAGACATACTATGCACATAGCAGTCACTGTCCCATAGCAAGCTCAGCAGTTCTTGGCCAGCCCTCCCGGACCCGCCCACCCACCCATCTCACCTTTGATTGACACTTGCTTCTTTTGGGTTCGACTTTTCTTTGGTTCGTTCTGTTTTGTTATCATCTTTTTATTTTCTCTTTCCCATCTTCTGTCCCTGCCTTCCCCGCCCATCCCACCTCCCCGCCCCCACGCTCTCCCCAATAGAACCGTCAGCCCCCCCTCAAGACGTTAAGTGCACCAGCTTGCGCTCCACGGCCATATTGGTAAGTTGGCGTCCGCCACCGCCAGAAACTCACAACGGGGCCCTGGTGGGCTACAGCGTCCGCTACCGACCGCTGGGCTCAGAGGACCTGGACCCCAAGGAGGTGAACAACATACCCCCGACCACCACTCAGATCCTTCTGGAAGCTTTGGAGAAATGGACGGAGTACCGTGTCACCGCCGTGGCTTACACAGAGGTGGGACCAGGGCCCGAGAGCTCGCCCGTGGTCGTCCGCACCGATGAGGACGGTAAGCACCAGCCCAGGCTATACCCGAGCTATGCCTGCCCCTGGCAGCTCCAGCTCTGGAACGGGACTGGGATCAGTGAGAGCCAGTGAGAGCTGGCCTCGAGCTCGGGTGCTCTCCTCCCAGGGCATGCCTGTAGGTGGCCTCCTGAACCAGAGTCCTAGGTGCTCTGGGGCCCTGCATCATTCCTGCCTGGAGCCAGGTGGCCACCTCCACCAACATACACCCACAGTGGCCTGTTAGAGGCCAGATAGCTTCAAGTGAAGGGCTAGTGTGAGCCACAGGCTGGGGCTGGGAGCCAAGCACCATGGGAAGAAGTAAAGTGCTGTTAGTGTCAGTGCAGGTAGAGGGAGGGTTTAGACCTGATGAAATCTGAGCAATTGATATGCTGGCCTACTAGACCAGAAGATGATGGCATTTGGGGAGCTCCGACCTGACTGCCTAGTGTGTCCCAGCTTTGGGATCACAGATTCCACTTTCCAAGCTGTAGTTTCCCCATCCGTAGACTGCAGACATGTGTATCAGTTCAGAGGGGAGAAAGTGGTAGGGATGGGGCCTTGGAGAGGGGCCCCAGGCTCTGGGGCCACAGTGGTCATTTTGTGATGCTGCAGCAGGTCCTGGGAACATAGGGGATAGAAGAGGGCCATGCCTTCTCGGGCCAGCAGCTATCCAACACCCTGGCCCGGGGCAGGGCCTGGCGCCCTGATAACAACAGCCCTGCTGCCCCCCTCCTGCCCGCCAGTGCCCAGCGCGCCCCCGCGGAAGGTGGAGGCAGAGGCGCTCAACGCCACGGCCATCCGAGTGCTGTGGCGCTCACCAACGCCCGGCCGGCAGCACGGGCAGATCCGCGGCTACCAGGTCCACTATGTGCGCATGGAGGGCGCCGAGGCCCGCGGGCCACCGCGCATCAAGGACATCATGTTGGCAGATGCCCAGGTGGGCAAGTGCAGCTGGGGTGGCAGGGGCGGGCTCCTGGGCGCGGTTTCCTCTCTGCTCCCACTCCCGGCTCCCTGCTCACTTCCCTCCTCTCTCTCCCTCCATCGCCTCCCGTTCAGTGGGAGATGGACGACACTGCCGAATATGTAAGTAGTCTCCCAGGCCATCCTGCTGTCCTTGCTGTGCACTCTGCATGCCTGTGGCCCCCTGTCTCACCACCTGTGTCCCTGTGTGCCCTCCATAGCTTCTGATGGACCTAGGGCCCGGAAGGACAGCTGTCTTCAGCCTGCTACACCTGAGCGGTCAGAGGTGGCTCTAGAGCAGGGTGAATTTGCTCTGTGGCCTCAGGCAAGACACTGCCTGTCTCTGTGCTGCTCTGGGTCTGACAGGAGACACAGGCTCTATACAAAGTCCAGAGTAGCCACTAACCTGGCCCGGGCCCTACAGGGGTCTCTCTCATGCCCCAAGGGGAGGCCCTCTTTCTTTCCTGCCTGTGTTCCTGTCTCCTCCCCTACTCCTGTGTTCCTGATGATTTGAGGATTTCTGTACTGCTAGGCATGCACTGTGTGTGTGTGTGTTGACCTAGTGTGCTTGAACACCTGCTGTCTGGGGTACAGTGTGAACAAACTACCCTAATATGGAGTCACTGTTATCTACTATATAGGGGCGAGCCCCAAGCATGTGGTGGTCAGCAGTGGAAAGGTTGAGGCTTATTGTTGGGGAATTTGGGCTGAGACAGGGTTAGCCTGACACCCCAATCTTCATTAGACTCCAAGGTAGGCTTGAGTCATGGCCGGCACCTCTCCATCCCACCTCTCTCTTCTTCTCAGAGTTACTACATTTTAAGTTTGCAGTTTTGCATCTTAACATTAGATAGCTGTTTCACAACTGGCTTTCAGATTCTAGATAGGGTTAACTGTTGAATATCTCAAGTTGGTTGTGGGCAGCTCTGATAATCCAGTGGGCTCGAAAGGAAGCTGAACCGAGTGTGTGAAGGCCCTCGGGTAGGATGGGGCCTGAGGTGGTAGAAGCACACAGGACCCCCTATAGCTGAAGCACAGTGCCTGTGAAAGGCAGAGACGGAGGAAAGGAAGCGGGCAGCAGATGAGCAGGGCCTGGTGGGCTAGACAGAGGATTTCCCTGACTCCATAGAAGGTGGGTGTCTTGGAGGGCCTTGAGTAGAGGGACGATTCTGATCAGGGTGCTCTCTGATGGCTGTTGCCCTGAGTACAGGAGCTGGGGACCTGGGGACTGTGCCTCACCTGTGTGTTTGTGATAGGAGCGTGGACACTGCAGCCTGTGCATGAGCTCACCAGCATGTTGCCTGTTGACTGGAGGTGTCATCTCTCATGTCTGTCTTAGGGGAGAAGGTGGACAGGGCTGGCATCATTGCTGACCGTGCCCACCCGTCCCACCCACAGGAAATGGTGATCACGAACCTCCAGCCTGAGACTGCTTACTCTATCACAGTAGCCGCATACACCATGAAAGGCGATGGCGCTCGCAGCAAACCGAAGGTGGTGGTGACCAAGGGAGCAGGTAGAATACCCACTGACTGTACAGCCTCTGGCTCCACAAGGCCAAGAGCAGTTCCCATGATTGTCAAGCCAGGGTGGTTTTAAGATGCACCAGGTATTCCAGGGGCCAGGCACTGCTTGCCCTGGTGTCCATCTCTGCCCAGGTCACTCCTTCTTTTCAGACACTATATTAATTTGGCCGTCTCCTTTCAGCTGCAAAGTAGGAGTCAGGTTTCCAGTGCTTAAAGGTAGCCCAAAAGATGTCCATGTGCCTCCCATGGAATCCAAGCCTTTGCTTAAAAGAAGTCTTTCCTAAAATGTGCCTTTAAAAACGAGACCTTAAGGACTGGGAGTGTGGTCAGGGGTGGATCCCTGCGCAGAAATCCCCCAGTGAGGGGCTGCGGTTGGGGTTTGGAGAAACGGAGGCAGGAGGCTGGCCCTGGTGGCAGGGCCGCTGACTGTCTCTCCCTTCACAGTGCTGGGCCGCCCCACCCTATCGGTGCAGCAGACCCCCGAGGGCAGCCTGCTGGCGCGCTGGGAGCCCCCGGCGGACGCGGCTGAGGACCCGGTGCTTGGCTACCGCCTGCAGTTTGGGCGCGAAGACGCGGCCCCGGCCACATTGGAGCTGGCTGCTTGGGAGCGGCGTTTCGCAGCGCCTGCACACAAGGGCGCCACCTATGTGTTCCGGCTGGCGGCGCGGGGCCGCGCGGGGTTGGGCGAGGAGGCCGCGGCGGCGCTAAGCATCCCCGAGGACGCTCCGCGCGGCTTCCCGCAGATCCTGGGCGCCGCGGGCAACGTGTCCGCGGGCTCCGTGCTCCTGCGCTGGCTGCCACCCGTGCCCTCCGAGCGCAACGGCGCCATCATCAAGTACACGGTGTCTGTGCGGGAGGCCGGCTCTCCGGGGCCCGCGACCGAGACGGAGCTGGCGGCGGCGGCCCAACCGGGGCCGAGACAGCGCTCACGCTGCGAGGGCTGCGGCCGGAGACGGCCTACGAGCTGCGCGTGCGCGCGCACACGCGTCGCGGCCCCGGCCCCTTCTCACCCCCGCTGCGCTACAGGCTCGCGCGGGACCCAGGTAGGCGCCGCCCCGGGCCCCGGCCCGCCCCTCCCCGCAGGTAAGTCTCGGCCTCCACAGACTCAGCCCACGCGCCCGAGGCTCCAGTCAGTCGGTCGGTCGGCAGGCACAGGTGGGATGCGGCTCGGCGGCCGCGCCTGGAGGTCACACCCATGGCCACGCCCCTCCCGCTTTTCTCCACAGCCGCGCCGTCTCTGCAGCAGCAGGCACTGGGGACAGGGCAGGCAGGGCCGGGCCAGGCAGGAAGGCCGAGGGCACAGCGGACCACAGGGACAACAGGGGCCACCCCACGCGCCCCTTAGCCAGCACCCGGTTCTTACTCGGCCGTCTCTTCTCTCTCTCCCTGCTTGCCGCCACCCTCAGTCTCTCCCAAGAACTTCAAAGTGAAGATGATCATGAAGACTTCAGTGCTGCTGAGCTGGGAGTTCCCCGACAACTATAACTCACCCACGCCCTACAAGGTACTACAGTAGCAGGGGGGAAGGGGGAAGATCTGGGTGCAGGCCCCTAGGTACCCCTGCTGGGAGTCTGGGAGCCTGAGGGGGGCCCGGGCTTTGGCTGGCAGCAGAACAGTCAAGGTCACCTGAGGTCAGGAATCGATGACACTTAGGATTCCCAGTTCAGTCTGAGACTGAGTCTCATTTTGCAGCCGGAGCTGTGGGTTTCAGTGTCAGGCAGGTGTGAGACTGAATGAAGAGGACCAGTCAGTCGGGCCTCTGCTGGGAGCAGGGTCTGTCAGGGCTGCTGCTGAGCCTGGGATCAAGCCTCAGTCACAGACTGATACTCAGAATTGGGGTTCTGTCTGATGTTGTTCAGGCTTAGTCAGGATTGGGGCTTAGAGTTAAGGGACTGCCTGGAACAGATGGTTGGTCCTGAGGTTGGCTCTGAGGCTTTGCCATGTTTGAAGGTCAACCAGGGATCAAGGCTTAGTTGGACCTGAAGTTTATTTTAGGACTGGGGCTCAGTCAGCTCTATTCTGAATTAGAACTCAGGAGCTGAGTTTGGGATTCAGTTCAGTCAGACGGTTCATCCGGAAGTGAGGCTCAGTCAAGATGGGTTCAGGCCACGCGGCCTGAGGTTGCAGTTCTGCTGGGGTCTGTCGGCCCCAGCCCATTACTTGCTGAGCCAGCTCTGCCCACAGATTCAGTACAATGGGCTCACACTGGACGTGGATGGCCGCACTACCAAGAAGCTGATCACGCACCTCAAGCCACACACCTTCTATAACTTCGTGCTCACCAACCGTGGCAGCAGCCTGGGAGGCCTGCAGCAGACCGTCACCGCCAGGACCGCCTTTAACATGCTTAGTGGCAAGCCCAGTGTCGCCCCAAAGCCCGACAATGACGGTTTCATCGTGGTCTACCTGCCTGATGGCCAGAGTCCTGTGACCGTGCAGTATGCTAGCCCTTCCCCTCGTGCCTGTCTATAGCTGTCATCCCATTAAGTGACTGCATCAAGCCACACACCCTCTCTGTGCCTCCATTTCCTCACTTACCGCAATAAGAGTCATGTGAGCCTACCTCATGCGACCGTCCCCTCAAAGCCTGACCCTTCACCGGGCAACCTTAGGCCCCTGAGAGGATTCAGTTCTGTGCTTGCAGTTATTGGGAAGGCCTAGCTAGGAATCCACAGTGAGGAACTCAAGGTATTGCCTGGGAGGTGGGGGAAGTGGTGTAAGATCATGTGGGCTTTAAGGGATGCATAGGACACTGAGGTCTGGTACACCATGAAGTAGGCAGACGGCAGATAGCTGAGAATGGGACATAGAGGTGTGGTACTGCTTGGGGTCGGGGTTGGGGCACAGGTGTCACCGAAGCTCTGCCTGCAGGAATTACTTCATTGTGATGGTCCCACTTCGGAAGTCTCGAGGTGGCCAGTTCCCTGTCCTGCTAGGTAGTCCTGAGGACATGGATCTGGAGGAGGTGAGGCCACGCCTATCCCCATAGGGCCTGCACACTGCCAGGCTGGGATGCCCATCTCCCCCAGAAGCTCTGAGCCCTTGTGAACACTCTTTCTGCAGCTCATCCAGGACATCTCCCGGCTCCAGAGGCGCAGCCTGCGCCACTCAAGACAGCTGGAGGTACCTCGGCCCTACATTGCTGCTCGATTCTCCATCCTGCCAGCCGTCTTCCATCCTGGGAACCAGAAGCAATATGGTGGCTTCGACAATAGGGGCTTGGAACCAGGCCACCGCTATGTCCTCTTTGTGCTTGCTGTACTGCAGAAGAATGAGCCTGTAAGTCCTTGGCAGTGTCCACCCACATCCCAGCTAGACTTCTTTACCAACCTGGAAATAGGTATAGAAATGGAGGCACAGAGGTCACCTGCTGGTTTGCTCTAGTCACCCTGCTAGGCGGATGGGTGTGTGGACCTCTCTGAAAGGTTGACCCCAATTGATCCGGAAGCGAAGCATAGACTTTGTGAGCTCACAGGTGGCCTGGACAGAGCGACTGGCTGGACACAGGGTGGGGGTGGGGAGTTTCCCAAGGGTTCATCCTTTGGAGGAAAGAACCTTAGCTGGGGCTTTGAAGGATCAGCAGGAGCTCAAGAGAAAAGGTATCCCATCATTCCTGTGCTCCAGAGGAGAGAAGCCTTGAGGGCGGTGGCAGCGGAGAGCATAGAGAGGTAGAAGGCACTAAGTCAGCTAGGGGTCTGGATGTGGCCAGCACTGACGACGGCCCATCCCCTGCCACTGTCCTGCAGACATTTGCAGCCAGTCCCTTCTCAGACCCCTTCCAGCTGGACAACCCGGACCCCCAGCCCATTGTGGATGGTGAGGAGGGCCTCATCTGGGTGATCGGGCCGGTGCTGGCTGTGGTCTTCATCATCTGCATCGTGATCGCCATCCTGCTGTACAAGAAGTGAGTGAGCCCCAAGGACGGGGGCAGGCACACTGAGCTAGGGGCCTGTGCTGGACCAGAGAAAAACGGGAGTGAACCTCCTCGGAGTGGGGTCCAGACGTGGAGGGCAAGCACCAATTGACAGACACTGGGGGTCAGCAAGGGTGGGAAGCCACGGTAGTCACAGCCGGGGCTCTGTCTGACTTGCACAATCTCACTTGACATTCTCTCCTTCTCTCACCTGCATCCGGTCTGGGGACAGCAAACCTGACAGGTGAGGACTGGCGTGAGGCAGGAGGATGACAGGTAGTTGGAGCTGGGCACGGGATGTGGCTACTTCAGTTCTCCAGGTGGCACACATGTCTATACAAGGGCCTGGGATTAAGACTCAGGATGAGATTGGAATTTAGGTGAGACGGAGGCTCAGTCGGCTTGGAGCTTAATGAATCTGGGCCTTGGATTGTGGCCCAGGCTAGAATGAAGCTCAGTCTATAGGATGAAGGTCTGTCTGGATCTGGGGCTCAGCTCAGGCCGAGGGCCCAGGCTGAAGTTGATCTTAGTCTAGGATCCAAGGGTCTTTGTAGGATTGAGGCTCCATAAAATTAGGGTTCAGTGAATAAATGGCCCATTCCCTACCTCATGTTTGTAGGCCCTGGGTCACGTGTCCCTGAGTGTGCGCACATACACTTCGGGGCATGTGCTGACATTGGCTCTCTGTCCTTGAAGCAAACGCAAGGACTCCGAGCCCCGCACCAAGTGCTTACTGAACAACGCTGACCTTGCGCCCCATCACCCCAAGGACCCTGTGGAAATGCGACGTATCAACTTCCAGACGCCAGGTGTGTGCTACCTGTGGGGCCAGAAGCAGCTGGGGGTAGCTGCTGCACAGGGTTTCCTGCACCCCCTAAATGAGCTGAGCCCTGATCACTAAAGCAGCAGGTTGTGTGGCTGCCGCCGTCTCAAAGAACTTAAAAAGTCAAAACAAAATGGTTCCGGTAGAAAGGCAGGGGCTCACAGCACAGCCCCTAACTCCAGTGTCCTCCACCCCTCCCCCAGGACGATCATCCTGACGGGTGTTTCCACACTGGCCTTGGGGTGTCTGTGCCCATCACTCACTGGGGCTTATTGTATCTTCACTACAAAGGTTCCCTAAACGCCCCGTCCCACTGTGGGCTTCAGCTGCTGCTTACCAGGTAGCAAGCTTCATGTGTAACTGAAGGCAGTGCCCTGTGGGGTTCCACATAGTTTCTCCTCTCCCTCATCTCTGGTCAGCCAAATTTTCACCCCATGGGACTCTGTAACCTGTGAGTTTAACTCCTGGTGCCATCCTGAGAACTGTAGTCTCACAAGCCCTAACCTCTTTCCCACTCAAGCTGGTTCACCCATGACTTGGCCATCAGCTTGTCTTTAACTGATAGGTGCTACCTTGCAAAGGGCTGTGCCCCCCAGTACCCTTTGCTTTTCCCACCTGCTTGTGTGGCTGTCATCTCCTCAAAGACAATGGGCTATTTGTTTTTATCTGATGGCCACCAACCTGTAGTGCACTCTGGGACTTCTATGTTATCTCTGCTGTGTGCTCATGGTTTATTCCACCCCCTTGGATTGCTCACTTAGCTGCCATTTTGAGGATGAGATGTTTGTTGTGTTCTCCTGATCACCCAGAGTCTCATGTCTCCCTAAGGTCCAGCTCTGAACTAGCTCATAGCAGACTTTCACATTCTAGTTAGAATTCCCGGCATTTAACTGATAATTAAAGCTCCTGGCATAGCCCCATGAGTCACTCTCCTACCCTCAGCACCTACCTCTTCCAGGTCCCTTCTGCCTTCCCACCGGGAGGCCATGAACTAAGTTTTCTTAGTCTCAGAATCAGAGCTGAAAGAAGGGCCTCTTATCGCTGCCCTGGTGGCCTCCTCCTTGGGGACAGTTTGCCTATGGTTTTCTGTCTGCTCTGGTTTGGGCCCCCTCGGGCGAGCCAGGGTATGGCTTGGGTCATACTGCTGGGTTCCTGCTGTTTCTCACTCTGGCTGTTTCCCCTTTGCTTTCTCTTGTTTTGCCGCTTGCCTGTGTTTCTGCTCTCCACTGCCCACTGCCTGCCTGGCTCTGGGCTGGATGGCTGTGGCCACACCTGGTGGATGACAGGCAGCCATGAAGGAGTGCTGTAGACCATCAGGAGTTGAAGGGTCTCTGGGGGGCTCAGGTTCGGGTCTGATGTATCAATAACAGGGTGAGAGACTCCAGCCACCGTGAGCTGTGTACACATCACACATGCACACAGCACATATGAGCCATCATACACATACACACAGCACTCGTGTGCCATCACATATGCACACAGCACATATGTGCCATCACACGTACACACAGCACTTGTGTGCCATCACACATGCACACAGCACACATGAGCCATCGTACACATGAAAACTGGGGACAGTTGGGGAGAGGCCATCACACATGCACACAGCACATATGTGCCATCACACATACACACAGCACACATGAGCCATCGTACACATGCACACAGCACACATGAGCCATCGTACACATACACACAGCACTCGTGTGCCATCACACATGCACACAGCATGTTCTACTCCCACTTGGAGAACTGCTTGGCCCCCCTGATCTTGGGAAGGGTAGCAGCCCTTGCACTATGTTCTTAACTATACTGGCTGCCTCTGCTTCTCCATCTTTGCCACAGACACTGGGACTGTGGAATTGTGGGCGTGGGGACCAGGGCTGAACAGGGTTCACTTTCTTTCCATCCTCCAGCTGCGTAGCAGGTGGCACTAGCCCATCTTGCCCACCTGTCATGTCCTTTAACCACAGTGCCTCCATGGCCACAGTGGCTGAGCCACTGACCCTGTGCCCACTCCTCTCTTCTCAGGTATGCTCAGCCACCCGCCCATTCCCATCACAGACATGGCGGAGCACATGGAGAGACTCAAAGCCAATGACAGCCTCAAGCTCTCCCAGGAGTATGAGGTGAGCTGAGGCCACTATGGAACGTTGCTTGATGCCCCAGCTCTGGTGACCCAGCACCACCCCCCCTCCCTGCCGTGCCTGAACCTACCCTTTCCCTGCAGTCCATCGACCCTGGGCAGCAGTTCACCTGGGAACATTCAAACCTGGAGGCCAACAAACCCAAGAACCGATATGCCAACGTCATCGCCTATGACCATTCACGCGTCATCCTGCAACCCCTAGAAGGTAGCAGAAGCCTGGGCTGCACACGTGTGGTGGCTCTGCCTGGTCTGTGTCATTAGACATTGTCTGGGCAGCTCTGATCCCCAAGAGTCAGCTCTGGGTTGTCACAGTTTTTAGGAGAGGTGCCATAGGGGCCGGTGTATGGCAGACGGGTGGCTGACTGCCACAGTGGACCCAATGGAGAAAGCTCTGGCCCCAAATGGCTGCAGGGCTGCGCAGCAGAGCCAGAGGGCCATCCCCACAGTGGCTATGGGGCATGTGTCAGACAGCAAGTTGAACAGCCCCCACAAAGCTGTCTCTTGGCCCCCTTCCTGGCTGCAGGCATCATGGGTAGTGATTATATCAATGCCAACTATGTGGATGGCTATCGGCGGCAGAACGCATACATTGCCACGCAGGGGCCCCTGCCCGAGACCTTTGGGGACTTCTGGAGGATGGTGTGGGAGCAGCGGTCCGCTACTGTGGTCATGATGACACGGCTGGAGGAGAAATCACGGGTGAGGTGCTATGGGCAAGGCTTGGCCCAGAGGCTTCCAAGAGGCTGCCTGAATTTCCTGAGCTCATTCCCTCTCTCTGACAGATCAAATGTGACCAGTATTGGCCTAACCGAGGCGCCGAGACTTACGGCTTTATCCAGGTCACCCTACTAGATACCATGGAGCTGGCCACTTTCTGTGTCAGGACCTTTTCTTTACACAAGGTGTGTCCTGGGTGGAGGACGAATTGCGCAGAATAAATGTGTCCCAGGCTGACCACATTTCTGTGAACCCACTTGAGGGTTGGTGAAAGCAAAGCTCAGAGTCAGCCTGGTGTGAGCAGCCATAGTGGCAACAAGGCCAGCCCAGGACCCAGTGTGGCGACATGCCAACTCTGGCCGCCGTGAGCAGTGTCTGTGGTGCAGCATGTCCTTAACCACGTCTGTACCACGGTCCTGCCTGTTCTTGGTGTTGCTGTTTCTGAGCTGGTCGAGTTCTGCCATCCAAGAGTGACGGGAGGGACAAGGTCATCCTATGCAGACTGACGGGGCTGCCAAGCCCCTGCAGTGCATCTTGGTGTGTGGCTATATCTATCTGTCCCAGGTTCTGACTGCATGCAGTCTACTGCATGTTCGTTACAGAAAGGACAAGGAGCTGCACAGGTCCCACAACACCTCCCTGCAGTTGAATGGACCTATGGCAGGAAGGAGCACTGAGCTCAGTCACACATGTAAACATCCTGACTGGGCCACCCTCTCCATAGGGCCGAGCACATGGCGTCCTGCCTCTGTGGTGGAGCATGGGAAGGGAATAGATACTGGGCAATGAAACAGGAACAGGCACGGGAGGGGCACAGGTCTGGGTGTCTCAAGCCAACTGGAGGAAGGCAGGGCTGAGCTGCTGGGAGCAGAGCGAGAGAGCAGTCCTTGGAGGAGCTGCAGGACCCTAGAGCGGGATGGGGTGACTCATGTGGAGTTAGGGAGGGAAAGCTGCCGTGCCCCAGGCTGTGGTAGGTACACTTAGAGAACAAAGACACCATGTCTTTAGATCCTGGGTTGGTGAGGTGGGGGCAGTGTGGGTGCCCTGAGCTCACAGTGACATGTGCTGTCCCTCTGGTCCTCAGAATGGCTCTAGCGAGAAGCGTGAGGTGCGACATTTCCAGTTCACAGCGTGGCCCGACCATGGGGTACCCGAGTACCCCACGCCCTTCCTGGCATTCCTGCGCAGAGTCAAGACCTGCAACCCACCTGATGCTGGCCCCATTGTGGTCCACTGCAGGTGTGCACAGCCCTGACCTGTCTTGTCCCTGTCTCTCCACTCCCCTGTCCCCTGATCATGGTGTCCGTCCCCACAGTGCGGGTGTAGGGCGCACTGGCTGCTTCATCGTAATTGATGCCATGCTGGAGCGCATCAAGACGGAGAAGACAGTGGACGTGTACGGCCATGTGACACTTATGCGGTCGCAGCGCAACTACATGGTGCAAACGGAGGATCAGTACAGCTTCATCCACGAGGCACTGCTGGAGGCTGTGGGCTGTGGCAATACAGAGGTCCCCGCACGCAGCCTCTATACCTACATCCAGAAGCTGGCCCAGGTGGAGCCTGGAGAGCATGTCACAGGCATGGAGCTTGAGTTCAAGGTGACTGTGGGGTCATGGAGGGCGGGTGGGTGTGAAAATTGACTCTCACACACACACAATAAATAAAACAAATGTGGCAGTGATCTTGTGGCCCTGACCCCAGCCCCTTTGTCCTGACCAACCACCTCCCCACCTCTCATCCCCACAGAGGCTTGCCAGCTCCAAGGCACACACTTCCCGCTTCATCACCGCCAGCCTGCCTTGCAACAAGTTTAAGAACCGCTTGGTGAACATCCTGCCGTACGAGAGCTCTCGTGTCTGCCTGCAGCCCATCCGTGGTGTCGAGGGCTCTGACTACATCAATGCCAGCTTCATCGACGGCTATAGGTGCCTTGGTCCCACCCTTCAGGGGCCTACACACATACACACACTCACACTGTCCTCAGGCCACTGCTTTGGATAAGGCTGCCTTGGGGATATGGGCAGTGGTCAGTTCTGTTGAGAGACCCCAAACCTTAGCGTTTGCTGGGCAGAGCTCAGCCCCTGCATGGCAGCCCTTGCTTTGGTGAGACTAGGTTTTGAGTAGCCCAGCCTGCCTCTGTTGTTGTTTGATTGGGAGGGTGCATGTGAGCCTGTGCATTTGTGTGAAAGTCCATGTGTGTGAGTGTGTGTGTGTGTGTGTGTGGGCACGCGCGCGCATGTGCACAAAGGCCAGAGATCACCTTGGGCGGTTTTCCTCAGAATCATGGACACTGTGTAATGAACCTGGGTGTCTCCCTGGCCTGAAACTTGCTAAGTAGGAACGAGTATTTTACTTGCTGTCTGTTGCTGTGATGAGACATATATCCAGAGCTACATTTAGAAGACAGCGTTTATTCAGGACTCACGGTTGTGGGGCAGGAGTGTTAGTCCGTGACTGTCATGGCAGCAGGCAGGCAAGGCGCTGGAGCAGTAGCTGGGAACTTACATCTTGTCTACAAATTAGAGGGAGGCAGACCTGGGCCTGCTGTGAACTTTTGAATCCTCAAAGCCCAACCCAGTGACACACTGCCCCAGCAAGGCCCCACCTCCTGAGCCTTCCCAGACAGTTCTACCAACTGAGACCCAAGCACCGAGACAGAGGAGCCTGTCGGAGTGCGCTCTCTCAGACACCACACTGGCTAAGCAGCGCCCCCAGGACTGTTCTATCTGCACACTCCTGGCACTGGGATTGAGTGTACTACAAATTATTTAAATCTTGGCCCAGGGATTCTACCCCACACTTGGATGAAAAACACTCACAGTCTTTATATTTACAATTAGCCTTAAACAACATAAGAGCTGAGCAGCTGCCTACCCTCCATGCTGTTAGAATCTCTTTTCCTATTGATAACCCTGAGTTATTGGTTACTGTGTCTCATCTGGCCTGCTCTTAGCTCCAGTTGATCAACCCTCAGGGCCATGTTCTCTTGACTCTTAACCCATAGCAGCTTCTCCTTCTGTCTGTGAAACTTAAACCTCACCCATGTCTCTTCTGCCCAGCTATTGGCTCTCAGCATCTTTACTTACCAATCAGAATTAACTTCAGGGCAGAGTCACAGCGGCTACTGCGCAGACCCCAGGTCTTGGAGGCCTACAGTTAGCATTAAATAGACAGTAAAAGATGAAACCTCAACAATTGAACTCAGGGCCTCACACTGGCAAGCCAAGCTCTCTGCCCACTGAGCCTCCTCAGTGGCTGCATTCCTGGCCTTGTCATCTGGGAGTTACAAGAGGAGCCCAGACGCCTCAGTGATAGTGAACTGAAAGCAAAGTCTCAGTAGGGAGTTGGGGAACAGCTCAGCAGTGACAGCACTGCCTGCTCTTGCAGAGGACCTGTTTGGTGCACTGCACTCAAGGTGCTCCACAAAGTCGGTGACTCTAGTTTCTAGGAGACAGTGCCTTCCCATGGCCTCTGCACATGTGTTCATAGACACACACGATTTCTAAGAAGTACGTGCGCTTTGTGTGTGTGTGTATGTGTGTGTGTGTTGAGTTCTGGCCAGGGCAGGTGTCTGTGCCAGAGAACTCCGCATTGGCCCAGCTGAGTGTAGTCTGATGGCTTTGGAGGGTGAATGGAAGATGTGTGTCTCGAAGTGTCCCCAAGGGGTTTAAATTTCCTAGAGACGGGGGACTTGGGCAGGGTACTCCAGGGAGTGGCTCTGACCCCATGCTCGTGCCCACTCCCTACTGCAGACAGCAGAAAGCCTACATTGCAACACAGGGGCCACTGGCAGAGACCACAGAGGACTTCTGGCGTGCTCTGTGGGAGAACAACTCTACTATCGTTGTAATGCTCACCAAGCTCCGAGAAATGGGCCGGGTGAGTGTGTGCATGGTGGGATGGGGCTGGGGGCACACTCAGGGCCACGGTGCTGACCCCACCCTCCGCCCCACAGGAGAAGTGCCACCAGTATTGGCCAGCCGAGCGCTCTGCCCGCTACCAGTACTTTGTGGTTGACCCGATGGCAGAGTATAACATGCCGCAGTACATTCTGCGTGAGTTTAAGGTCACAGATGCCCGGGTGAGTGCTGGCTACAGGCGGGGCTGGGGTCACTGGGAGGGTAAAATACCTAATGACTTGAGTTTGAATTTACAGCGTCTAGGTTGAAAGTAGGTTTGGATGCTACACCTGTGGCCCTAGCCCTGTGGCTCCGAGGCAGGAGGCTAGGCAAATGTGGCTTGCTGGCTGCCAGTTCAGTGAGAGACACTATGGCAAGAGCAGAAGATGTAGGGGAGGGAGCATGGCCGCCAGTCAATGCCAGAATCACCGTGGGTGACAGGAGACTGAGCCTGGACAGGGTGGTGGGGGAGGGGCTGAGGGCTGATGCTCACAGAGCCACTGTGAGGGCAAGGTGGGCAGAAGCCGAGCATGGTGATGAGAGGCCTGCAGTAGGTGGAGCAGCTTGGCACCCACCCTCTGGGAGCTGTGGTAGGTTTTGACGATTACTGGGACAGACCCAGCAGCATTGGGGGTTGTGCCATGGCCAGCTGTGTGGGCAGTTGGGAGCGATGGAAGTGGCATCTTGGATGACAAAGGCCCCCTGGCAACAATCACATGGTCTGTGTGAAAGACACCATTAGTGGACAGGGAGGGTTGGTGACCCAGCTATCCTCCCAGGATGGCCAGTCCCGGACCGTCCGACAGTTCCAGTTCACGGACTGGCCAGAGCAGGGTGCACCCAAGTCAGGGGAAGGCTTCATTGACTTCATTGGACAAGTGCATAAGACCAAGGAGCAGTTCGGCCAGGACGGACCCATCTCAGTGCACTGCAGGTGAGGCCACATCTGTGTCATGATGGTCTTGGGGCCCTTAGGCCATCACCACGTGACCACACACCCCTCCCCTCGCAGCGCTGGAGTGGGCAGGACCGGAGTGTTCATCACCCTCAGCATCGTGCTTGAGCGGATGCGCTACGAGGGCGTGGTGGACATTTTCCAGACAGTGAAGGTGCTTCGGACCCAGAGGCCTGCCATGGTGCAGACAGAGGTATGGGGTGATGGGCAAGCAGTCCCTGCATGCGGAGACTCACCTGTAGGCTGTTTGTAGTGCACCTCAAACATCCCCTTTGGTTGAGGAAGGGATGAGCCAAAACCCCTGCATGGAAACCCAGGCTCTGGCAAAGGGGCCTCTTAGCTGTGCTCACAGCCCTGCAGGTTTGGGGTCTGTCAGAGATCTCACCCTCCTGGGTTGGAAGACTGAGACCAGGGTAGAACTGGGCTGTCTGGGAGAAGGCTGCAGGCTCTGAGCGAGGACTTGCTGCCACCCCAGGAGCACACGCCTCAGTGTCCCCTCTGCCCTGCAGGATGAGTACCAGTTCTGCTTCCAGGCGGCGTTGGAATACCTGGGCAGTTTTGATCATTATGCAACATAAGCCATGGGCCCCGCCCAACACCTCAGCCTGCGCAGCGTGCCCTGGATGTGAGCCCAGCCCTGTTGCTGGGCAAGAGCAGCCCAGGGAGACCTCCTCTCCGTGGAGACAGGCGCTGCCTTCCTCATTCCCTTCAGATTCCAAAACAAGGTTCCAGGGTGGGGGGTTGGGGTGGAAGAGTGAAGGAGCCACTGCTCCCCACAGCTGGGGTTACACAGGGACGAACTCTGCCCCCGCACTCCCCTGCTTGCCTGTCGGCAACATTTTTTTCTTTATTTTTTTTAATAGTGTATATTTTTTTTCTTCATCTTTTTTTTTTTTTTTTTTTTTTTAAAGAAGAAACAAAATTGTGCTGGTCAAAACTGAAAAACAAACAAGATCACTGTTTGTGCCTCTGTGGGAGGCCTATTTTTTCATAGTCAGTGTGTCGTGGCGGTTCCGTGAGAGGACTCGGACAGCTTCTGTGTGTGCGTCTTTCCCACATGTCCAACACTGCCCCCATCCCCGAGTGAATGGTGCGCTTAGTTTTTCTTTTTACTGTTTTTACTTTTTTTTAAATCAATCTTCAGACATATCAGATATGGAGGGTAAGGCGCTAGGGGGCACTTGGGTCAGACCACAGGGACATGGCCACCGAGGACGCAGTGGTCAGCCTCGCTGCCCAAGTCCCCGGCGCACCATGGAGGGTCCTCGTCCACTCATGACCTCTGTGCCCTGCATGGAGGACCCAGGACTACGGGACAGTTGGGGAATATTGAACCCCCTGGAGCAAGTGAGATCTCTCTTTGTAGGAGAGTGGGTCAGCACTCGTCCCCGCTGTTTTCTGGGCAGAAGCAGCAGGTGACGCCCCTGTATGTAGATAAACCAACTTTGTATTAAAGAAAGATTCGTCCAACCTAGTGCATGGACTGGTCCTTAATGCCACCCGTGTTGGGGGAGAAGACAGGACCAGACACTGGTGACCACTGGGCCCAGAGAAGAGGTACTTGGCCTCTGAGGTTGCACAGTGGCTCTGGGCTTCAGAAACAGCTTAGCGGACTCAAATATGAGGTCCTGAGTTCAAATCCTAGCACCCAGGCAAAGAGCCAGGCGTGGTGGCAAATACTTGTCATTCCAACCCTGGGGAAGTGGGGCCAGATGTTTCTGGGGCTCACCAGCAGCAAAGCCTGTTGAGAGGCCTTGGCAACGATGGCAGAGTTAGGGAAGGGTAGGAAGGACAATAAGGAATTGGGGTGAGCTCTGGAGTGGAGGAGACCCCTTCATAGGCTGCCAGAGCCTTGAGTCCATCCCTCTGGAGAGAGATTGAGGCCGAAGTGTCTGACCTGGGGTGGGAGGCCGTGAGGAACCTGCCCAGCATCCACCGATGCCAACTCTTTCACGGCTGGTGTGATACAAACCTCCTGTTGTTGAGCTCTGTCTCCGGACAAGTTGGAGCTCTGTGAAATCCTCACAGAGGCTGGATTATTATGGGGTGTGCTCTGGTGTTGTGTCTGAAGCATAAAAGATACTCAGGTTTGTCCTAACCTTGACGAGCAGTGACAGTGTGCACTAAGTACCCTGGGCCAAGTGATTGTGTCCACTTCCTTAATGGTCTTATGTTCAGTTGGGGTTTTATTCCCTATTGAGGGTGACTGTGACCTCAAACCCTTCTGGCTCTGCCTCCTGCAGGTGGGGCTTATCTGCACATGCCACTACCTGGCTGAAAGTGTTTCCAAGTGACAGTGGTTTTACTCGGCCGTGACTTCATTCCAAGGCGCAGTGCCTGTGCTCATATAGGAATGAAGGATCGGAGGTCCTGGCTAACTGACCCTGCTTGTCTCCCCAGTGTTTTATTTCAAAATTAATCTTTATTTTTCCACGTGAGTGTGGCACCTGTCCATGGTGGCCAAAAGGAGCTGGGTACCCTGGACCTGACTTCCAGACAGGTGGGAGCAGCAGGACTCTCTCCCACACCCAAAGTTCAGGTCCATGGAAGCAGGCTCCCACCATCAATCTGTCAAAGTCACTTTACAGATCACAAACAACGGTAGATTAGGGAGTCACCACAAGAGACTCGGGGGCCATACATAGCCTGGAAACAAAGCAGAGAATCTGATTCTCACTTTGCATTTCAGTCAGGTGGACAAAGGGTCCAGTTCTGGCCACCCTCACCTCAAGGCCCCTCAGAAAAGCTTTCTGCACCCCAAGAAGGTGGCTACATCCCTGTTTTGCCTGCCTCAGCCTCCCATCCCTTTAGCCTTCTGGAGCCTAGCTGTGCTCAGCTGTGGCTAGAAGACAGGAGGGAGCAAGGAGAACGGCCCTGTGAATCACTGAGGGGCACCTGGACCTCATTTTGGCACAGACTTCCACAGCCCCTATGCTGTCCCTCTGTTCTGCACAGCAAAACCTCAGGCAGACGTGGGGCCCACATCACAATTTGGCCATTAAAGCCTATGCTTCCAGAGCACCTGAGTTTGGTTCCCAGCATCCACCAGAAGGCTCACAGCACTTGAAACTTTGCCTCAGGGATCTGACATCCCTGGCTTCCTAGGGTAGTGGCTCCCCTCCATAATACACCTCTACATAGACGCAAAATAAACTAACTTCAAAAAAAGGATTCTCAGAAATACCTCCCCTCTGTCATCCCGTGCAGGTTGACAGTAGCCCTCCCGACTTGGCCAGAGGACCAGCTACACTGAGATGCTCTTTAATCCACCTACCGTTTTGTCTTTGGGGAAATTTAACAATTAGCCCAAGTAGATGAACACAGATACATGAGTGTTCGGGATGGAGTGTTTGCTTTCAATTAGAGATGAAATCAGGAATGAAACACTGGGAATGAAACCACGTGGCTAAGGACAGGATGTTGGGGTGTAATGGGAACGCAGACACCAAACAAGGGAAAATGGAAATAAAAAGGTGGAAATCCTGGGAGCGTGGCCAGGGTGGAGCCCCACCTAGAAACCCCAGTAAGGGGCTGGAGGCGTGGCCGGGGCTGGAGGCGTGGCCGGGGCTGGAGGCGTGGCCGGGGCTGAAGGAACAGTCTTAAGGCTGTGGCTCCAGTCTGTCAGTTTACCCGACCCTCCACTGGATGGCCTGGAGACCTTGCAGACGCCTTTGCATTCCTTGGCCAAACAGCACACAAGGATGATTAGTTTTCTGTAATATTTGATTCAAGTAATTAGTCCTCACATATCAGCCTTTGAGGTGAGGAAGGGAGACAGATAAATCCCTGCCGTCCTCACTTGGTCTTTTAAAGGCAATTAACTCCTCGTTATTAGCTTTTAATTAGCATGATTATGTCCTCATCAATACGTGTTATTGCAGCTTTTAGCAGACAGCTGTTGAGGCAGATGATATATCTGAAGCCCACCCTCTCTCAGTCACCTCCAGTCCCATCAACAAAGACCATACTAGCCTGGCCCCTCACTATGACCCTGCTCACGGGACCCCCAGGACCACAAGGGGGCCCTCTGCTCCCTGTGCTGCTGCTGTGGGAGTTTCCTTTAGACAAGCTTCGGGACTGCACAGAGAAACCCTGTCTCGAAAAGTGAGGGGGAGGGAGAGGGAGAGAAAGAGAGAGACAGACAGACTGACTGACTGACTCTGTGACTCTGACTGGGCAAGCTGAGGCAGGAGGATCAGACTACATAGTAGCTCGAGTGTGTATCTTACACAGAATGAGCAAGGTGGGGTGAGCAGGTCTGATGGCAGGCTGCACTGGTCACTCCAGCGACCTTGGATCACAGTGCTGCCCCGGGCCCAGGGAAGTCAGCCTGGCTCTTCCCAGCTCAGATATCCTGATGTGAAGCCCCTCACAGACACTCTCCCTGCTGATTCTTATTCCTGTCACATCACCCATCAGAACAAGGAAATAAATAAAATGTCCCAAAATAATCAGCAAGGCCCTTGGTGCCCGTGTAACATCACAGCTGCTTGGTCACGTGGTAAGGCAGACTCCCCACAGCCAGGGTAAGAGTCCTTGTGTCATCCTGAGGCAGCTGTGAGCCAGTGTGAAGTCCTTGAACTACCAACCGCAAGAATGCTGCCTGGAAATGCACTGAAGGTCGACCTCGGGCTATTCTAGAAAAAAGGTTCTGTCACATTTTGTTGTAATCACTCAGCAGAATGTATTAGTCAAACTTATCAGCAAATAAAGGGTACTTGTCAGGATTTCACTCAGATTTTCTAAAGCAACAAGATGCTATCAAATGTGGGACAAAGGTAATTAGGACACTCAACAGAAAAGTTACACTCAAACAGAAAAGTTCACAATTTTACTTTGTAGGAAAAATAACTACAGGGAATTCTTTACCTAATGGTGAATAACAAATTATTTCAAAACCTAGTGCTTTAAACTATTATGTGGGTATTACCTCTCAAGACACTGGGCATCAGTGGGATTCCTGGCCTCAGAATTTCTACTCAGGGTTCCCTTATATTTAAGGGAGTGATTCAGTGGTAAAACCCTACCCACAATCCCCCCCAGTGAGGATGGGGACAAGGGTAGAATCCCTACCTAGAATCCCCCGGTCAGGGGCTGGGGGCGTGGTCAGGGTGGAGCCCTGCCTAGAATCCCACAGTGAAGGGTCTGGGGGTGTGGCTGGGCAAGCTGTTACTCTATGAAATGGGGATGGAACAATGACAGTTGAGTTCACTAGTCCCCAGCTTCTTGCTGACATGGGGGAAGAGTGAGCTGATGCCCCCGACTAAAGTGCCCTGGCTCTTGCCTTGTTCAGATGGTTTGTTTGCTTGTTTTTAATAATCTATGTTGGACATGGCAGAGGTTTCCCATATAGACATTACTGAAGCAGGACACATGGAGTCACCATGCTCAGTTTACATGCTGTGTTATGGACTGATGTCTGTCCTGTGTGCTCTGGCTACCTACAGTCACAGAGTTGTATTTTTTTGTTGGTGGTGTTTTGTTTCATATTTTTGAGACAGGGTTTCTCTGTGTAGCCTTGGCTGTCCTGGAACTCACTCTGTAGACCAGGCTAGCCTCAGAAATCCGCCTGCCTCTGCCTCCCAAGTGCTGGGAGTAAAGTAATGGCCACCATGCCCTCCAGCCTGTGGTGCAGTGTTCTGTGGGTTGCCAGTTCCGAGGCAGGAGGATGAGGTCTCAGTGCAGCCACCTGGCTGTCTCAGGACTGAGGCCTCTGACTGCTTTGTGCACATGTACGCCTGTCTGTGTGTAGCTCACTGCTGAGTGTCTCCCTTAGTTGTCTGTCTGTGTATGTGTAGCTCACTGCTGAGTGTCTCCCTTAGTTGCTTCCCACCCTGTTTTTGGACTCAGGGTCTTCCTGAACCCTGTGCTGGTCAATTAGCTCAGGATGTCTGCCCAGCAAGCCCAGGGGACACTCGTGTCTACAGAACTGGGGTTCTAGTGCACAGTGCCACGCCCAGCTGCTTTTTCTGCTGTGGGCCAGGTTCTGAGCCCCTAGGCTCACACCCCTGCAGTGCAGTCTCTTGCCATAACCTGCATCTTCTTTGCTGTGGGTCCAAATGGCCAAGGGGCCAGCTAGACACAGAAGTAGTCCTGCCTAGTTCTTGACAAGGAAATTGGTATGGGGGTTCATACTTAAGCAGCAGCCCTCCTGGTGTCCCCAGCTGTCCCCACTCTGCTCTTCCCAAGATGCCCTATGGCTGCTAAAACAAGGGTGGACAAGGACTAGTCATGGTCAGCAGAAGCCCTCACTGCAGTCCCTGGCCACCGTCTATGCAGAAGATAAGAAACCATAATTACTTCCAGGGTTCCTTGGCCAGGCCCCATGGTCACATGGACACAGTTCTGGGGAACAAAGCATAAACAGCTGGGGAACCTAGAGACAGCAATGTCTCCCCTCACCCCAAACAACAGACAGCCAGGAGCTGCCACCTATTTCTGTCATTGGCTAATCCCCTTTTCACTGTAGGCAGTGAGGAGTGATGGTTGGAGTCGCGGCAACCTTAAGTAGTCAAGAGGGAGACCAAGGGCTCATGATGTCACTCCTGAGTTGATGGTGTAAATTATATCATCATGGCCAATCTCAGGCCACCAGTATGACATTGCAAAACCGTAAGGGTTAGAGAAGTGTTTTGAGTGCCTGTCTATGGCTGTGCAGTAAAGGCACCAACGAGGGAAGGGTACCAGACTCTTCAAGAATCATCCATTTGAAAGCAGATTACATTTGATTTTCCTTTCCGGCCACATGCTACAACCAGTAAGCAAAGTGCCAGCAGATTTTATATGGTGGTTGGATTTATGCAGCTGTGACACCTGATTGGTGGTCTGGAGCCTGTGCAGGCAGCCTCTGTGGGCAGCTTCTCCATCTGGCAGCAGCAGGAAGTCTGTGGGTAGATATATATCAGAGTTGCTTATGTTCACTTAGGTTCAGAGGTGACATCAACACATCATGGAGGCCAGAGCCCCAACCAGTGTGTCTCTGGGTCAGTTGCCACCTTTTGCGCTGGTGTCTACTTGGATGCCCCACAGCTGACAGAGGGAGACTCCAGCTTCTTCTTGCTCAGACCCTGGTGAGTGAGGCTCACAGCATGAGGCTCAGCTTCTGATTCTGAGTGGGTTGCTGTCACACCTGAATGAGAATGAGCCCCTCCCAGCCACTGAGCCACTATTATTTGGTTTTCTAAGACAGGGTTTCTCTGGGTAGCCCTGGCTGTCCTCTGTAGACCAGGCTGGCTTCGAACTCAGATCCGAACTTCGAACAGAGATCCGAGATCTACCTGCCTCTGCCTCCTGAGTGCTAGGGTTAAAGGCCCGGCCACCACATCCCACTCTAAAAATGTGAATCTTAAAAATAGTTTTTAAATATTGTTACTGACAGGCCTGTTGGCACAGACCCATCATCACAGCATCAGTAAGTGAAGGCAGGAGGATCAGGAGCCCAAAGTCAGTTAACGGTTCCAGTGTCACAGAGGTCATGGTCAGGTCAAAGGTCACATTAGCCTAAAGGTGCAATGTCCCTGGCACCCCATCTGTCAGTGTTGCCTCGAGTTATGGAGACAACAGGAGGGCACTGTCACCAACATGCTGGCTAGTTTTATGTCAACTTAATACAAGCTAGAGTCATCTGAGAGAAAACCTTCACTAAGAAAATGGCTTTACACAAGCCTTTACACAAGACATTTTCTTAGTGATTGATGGGGGAGGGCCCAGCCCACTTTGGGTGAAGCCATCCCTGGGCTGGTGGCCCTGGGTTCTGCAAGAAAGCATGCCAAGCCAGCCATGAGAGCAAGTCAGCAAGCAGCACTCTGCATCAGCTCCTGCCTCCAGTTCCTGACCTGCTTGAATTCCTGTCCTGACTTCCTTCAGTGATGGATGCAGAAATGTAGATCAAATAATCCCTTTCCTCTCCAAGTTGCTCTGGTTTCCTCACAGCAATAGAAACCCTAAGACCCTGATGTAGGAACCAGAAGAATCACCACTGCTAAGGGACTCAGGATTCCTGTGGGTTGGGGCCTCCTGAGGAGTGGGATGGGCATAGACCTGGGAGTCCTAAGCTTGGTCTGCAAGCCTCCATCTTGCAAGGACTAGTCCATATCAACCAAGTCCCTTCTTTATAGCCCCAAGTCCCAGAAAATAAATAAAAGCAACAGAGACATTATCTGGCTGCCAACATGGACTCCGGATGGACATATAACGCACAGTCAGTCAAAGCTAGGGTCCTGTTTCTTGTGCATGACACTGGGACTATGCAGGAAATGACATGGATTTTAGTCTCCACTGTTTAGCTGTTAGAAGTGGGGACATTTGTCATGGCAGGGCCCCTCTGCAGCCACCGCATTACCAGGCAGCAGCCATTTGTTTTCTCCAGGCACAGGGCCAGAGACTTTATAGATCACACCCAGTTTCAACACAGGGGCTAGGACCCTGAGACATATCTCCCTTATCTGCTTTTGTGATGCTCCTGGGATCTGAAACTAGGGTCCTCAGAATGTTTCTCTATAGGGTGTCCAAATGTCCAGCATTTGGGAGGGTTGGGTTGAGATGCAGAGAGCAATGTGGGGAGGGAGAAGGGAACATGGCTTTTAAGGTCATCCAGGAAGCTGAGCTGTGACTATGTGGGACCCAGGGCTGCATGCATGTGTGGAACATATAGGCTGGACAAGCATGGAGACCCTGGGCTCTTGGGCCGATGGGCAACTGTGGGAATCAAATCATGGTTTCTAAACCTGAGAGCCTATGAGTGACAGAAACAGAGGGGGCAGGCCAGGGGCTGGCCTGGCCTAGTGGGCTCCAAGCAGGACTTGAGGAAGGTTGGTGCTCCTGGGAGACCCTGGCTTCTGCAGGAAGAAATGGAGGCCAAGGCAGGGCCTGCAGAGCTGGTGGCCCAGGGTATCTCCTGTTAGTTCCAGGACCAAGCTAGGTTCAGCATCCCAGGCCAGGCAATCACTATGTGATGCTGAGGGTGGGCCAAAGGCAAATGATATCACAGTGGCCCATGTGCAAGTAAAACTTTATTGACAAACAGGTCCAGGGCTAGCTGTGGTCCAGGGCTGCAGGCTGCACATGTGAGCTTGGCAGGAAATGCCAGGCGGGTTCAGAGCTAGACAGATGTCCCCTCCTAGCACAGTGCCCCACTCCCACAGGTCCTGGCCATATTGCTGAGCAGGCTGCCTTCCCTCTTCCTTCCTAGAGCAAAGATCTCATTCCAAAGCCATATGGGACAGTTTCAAAGAGGAATAGAAAACAAGGGCCCTGCCCTGCCCTGCCTAGTGCCTGCCACTGAGATCCTGCCGTAGCACCCAGTAGGCTCCTTCCTCTTCTGCCCACAGCCTTCTGTAGCTTCCACCCTCCTCCTCCCTCCAGGTCAAACTCAAGCCTCCCCTTTGGCCCACCAGGCAGGGCCTCCCTTCCTCCTCCCTCTGCTTCACCATGACCTGCCCAACCGCAGGGTGTTTGCTCCTCTGTGGCCCCACCTAGTGTAGGAAGCAGACAGAGGCTGGGTAGCTGATGAGCAAAGAGTCAGAGAGCACAGACATCCAGGAGACACGCTGCCTCAGCTCCATGCCACTTGCGGTGACACTAGATGTCTTGGGGATGGTGTCCACCTCATGGCAGCCCCTACATCCAGACCAGGACACACTGTACCTATCATGCCAACCAAGGACACCCCCATCCTGAGCTGAGCTTGTCCTGGCCAGAAATGAAGACACAGCCATGACCAGGTGGGAACAGGAAGCACTCAGCTCAAGGGCTTTAATTGATACTGAACCAAAGGCCAGAGAAGGAGGCAAAAATACGGAGTCCTTCATCTGGGTGGGGAGGGGGAAAGGGAAGGGCGAGGTTTTGTGTTTGCCTCTCTGTGTGGGGCATGTGCGGGGACATCTGCAGCCACTGCAGAGACCACAAGGGGCACAGCCTGAGACTCCTGTGGTCTGGCCTCTCCCTTCAGGCCCAAAGTTAGGTCCTTTTTTATTCTCTTTACAATATAAATAGAATTTCAAAGTACACATGGACACGGCAGCCATTGGGCACTCAGCAGAGGCCCAGTCCCTAAGTCCCCAATAGGTCTGCAGGGCCAGGTCTCTCTGTCCAGTCCTTTGTCATTTAAGGTCAGCTGTCTATCCTGGAGCCTGAGGCCCTAGGGTGGCAGTGGCTTCTAAAGAGACAGAGCCCATGGCCAACCCAGGGCGGTGGTGGCCAGTGCAGACCAGGCTTGTGAAGTCTGTGTCCTGTGTCACTTGACCGGGTTTCAAGTGAAAGTGGCACCTGCTTTCTCCTGCCCTCAGCCACACAGAGGCCATGGTCCAAGGGTAAAGGCTCACAGGACCCCAGGCAGCAAAGGCAGAGTGAAGTAGACTCTGCACAGGGCAGGGGCATGGTGGGAGCATGGCAGAGGCCACTCCTGCAGGGCCCACCTCCCGGAGAAGGAAGCACGAGGGATCACACAGGTTACTGTGCACTGGGCTGCTGTCCCCTCCAGGGGACACCTGTACAAAAGTGCCTTTCCACCTGCTCAGTAGACAAACATCTGCAGGTGTCAAACACAGATGAAACTTCCATCTCTCCGCATCTTGGTTTAGAGGAAAAAGAACGTGCCTGCTGTCAGGTTTTAAAGCCACAAATCTAGAAAACAGGCTGGGCTGTACCCCAGTGTCCTTGGCTAGCATCTATCACAGGAGGCTCTGGGATGCCCCTTAGCACCTTTAGGAGAAGAGCAGAGCCAGGCCAGGTCCCGTGGAGTCACTGTAGTCCAGGGATGCCGGTCCCGCTCCCTGAGTCTGGCCAAGTTGGATCCTGCTGGTCCTGTTACCCAGTTACCTACAGTGGGACAGGAGTGGGTAGTATCTAGAAGGATGCTCCAGGCTGGCTCTGGGCCTGCAGCAAGCTCTCCATGAAGGCCAGGTATTCTGGGCTATGCCCTGTGTCCTCAGTGGTGGTGGCCAGCATGGTGGCCACCCGTGGGCGCTTGGCGGCCTTCACATCATCTCCGGAGAAGCCGGGCTCCTGTGTTGTGCCGGTGCTCAGTGACTGCAGACATCAGAGGTGGATCAGGGTGTCTCCCCGGCAAAACTCCTCGGGATCACACCCTGACTCACACAAGGGAGATGGCTCCCACCTGCCCCTGTCCCTTGGCTGAGTGGGGAGCCCTGATGACTCTGGACAGTGCCAGGGTGACACTCATGGCCAAGGAGGAAGGGACAACATGTTAGGAGACATGCATCTTCAATGCCCCAGATGGAGGTGCCAGGGACACTCACCAGCCGGGACCGCACCCTCTTGGGCAGCTCCTCTTCCAGTGTGAAGATGTCTCCACGCTTCACAGTCAACTGAGACCCATCCTCAAACTCTACCTGCATTGACATTGGAGTCTAAGCATGGGACAGGCCACAGGATGCTGGCACCATCCCCAGGAACTCAGGCATCCTGGGGTCACAGGGCCTAGTGGATACCTGCCCAAGTCTGGGACTGGCCTACATCCCAAGGAGGCCCTGTATGGCAGATGGCCAATAAAAGATAAGACGAGGCTATGCAGCAAGTCTGCAGCCAAGGGTAAAAAGCCTGCAGGCCCTGGACAGGAGGCTAAGGGGCTTCCCCAGGACCCGCCGGACCTGGGACCTGTTTCCCTAAACTCAGAATGGCAGCTATGGGAAGCCACCGCAAACAGGCTTCTTGCTTCCTAATAGATATCCAGTGCTAGGATGGCTCAGGCTGCCCAGCTGGGCGGTAGACACTGTGGATGCTTGGGGATCTGACCGTCTTCTTTGGAGACAGCAGTAAAGATCACAGGTGACCAATGGCCTGGGTGCCAGCCTAGGTGAGATCAAGGGGAGGAGACCAAGGCCCCTTCTCATGCTTTTATGCTTTTGAGGGGACACTGGAGCACGTGTGAGCGGGGTCTGACCCTGTTAGGCCAGCAACGGTGTCGAACACAGGGAGTCAGGAGGAAGGAGTTCTGGAAGCCACCTGCTGTCTCCCACCTTGGCTTTAGCTGTGACACGCTGTGGGGCCAGTCTGTACCCATGCCCCTAACACTCAGACACCAGCACTGCAGGTGTCCAGGTTTCCCAGTGCTGGCTCACACAGCCTTCTGGAAACATGCTGAAAAGAGCATGATCTAAGTGGACCTATCTGGGCTGCAGGGTGTCGTGTCCTGGCTGGCTTCCTAGGCTGTGCCAACACCAGGCTTGCCCACGATGTCTGCAGGGACAGGGATAGCTGCACTGGACCTGTCCCTTCCCCTCTTCATCTGCTGAGGTGGGAGCACAGGTTACAGTTAGCTCCCTGTTGTTTGATTCTGTGCTTGTTATTGAGACAAGGTGGTGATGTCACAGTGCAGGCTGGCCACTCTGCCCCAGGGCTGCATCCCACCTCCCACTCTCACTGTGGCTTGTCCACAGCCCTGGCCTGCTCATCCTTTAGTCTGTGTGACCACTGACACAGGGTAGGCTGGTAGAGGCTGGGTGTCCGCTAGATGGGCGCGCATGGGTGCACACACAGGCCTCTGTGAGGCTACTCACCTGGTAGATAAGGCTGGTGGACATGGAGATGAACCTGGCTCTGTACAGATTACCGTCCGTCCACCGTAGTTCCACCAGCTCACCCTCAGGGGGCGGCCCTAGGCGCAGGCAGTCTCTGCTCTACAGGGAGGGGATGGTGAGGCCCTGTCCGGCATGCCCCTGCCCCTGCTGCCCCTGCCCCACCCCTCACCGTGATGCTCTCTGGGTACAGGTTGTCGCTATAAGAGCCATCGTCGAAGTTGACCTCATAGAATGTCTGCGCAGTGGTGCCAATGACACGGCAGCGGTAGTAGAGCCCATTGCGATTCTTGGTGATAACGATCTGGCCCAGGGACACTGTGCGCAGGAGCTGGCCCTGGGTAGGGTGATGGTGCATGTAGTCCAGGTTTTGTCCACGTAGATGAGCCTAAGTGGGCGGAGCTAGCCCACATGGACAGAGTCCAGTCATGTGGGTGGGGCTCTGGCCACTGTACTCACCCCTGCTCCACTGGCCCTGTGCTTGAGGCAGGTGATGGACACCACGTAGGGCCAGTCATCGGGTTCCATGAGGACGCCAGCAGCATGCGCGCAGGTCACATGGAAGGATGTGGAGCAGTGCTCATAGGAGCACTGGATGCAGGCGCCCGAAACCCTCTTCATCCGCTTGCGGCAGTACACGCATTTCTGCAGAGGGTAGAGAGCAGGGTTACCAGCACAGCCAAAGAGGAACCTTCCAGAACAGGTCAGGAAAGGCAAGAAAGGACTGGATCAGACAGGATGGGGCTGGGGCTTGATAACATCTAAACCCAGCCCATCTCTTCTTGGAATCTCCTCCGTGACGCTAAGTCCCCACATTTCCTGCAGCACAGCACAGAGCTGGAAGCAGGGAGGACATCGATGGTGTCACAGCATCTCTTAGTGCAGAGCCACTGGGGGGCCACAATTGGAGAGGCCATGTGCACAGAATGGCAGGATTTGCTGTCAGCATACCATCCTCCTGAGCCACGATGCTCTAAGAGCACCCTGGCTTCATCAGACCACCCAGCAGTGAGCCCTTGCTTCTGAAGGGGTCTCTGAAGCCCTGACCGGGCCTGCAGTAGTGGACTGGAACACCGTTCTAGGACCCTGAACCTGTGACCTGTGGCACAAGCCACTGGGGAGCCACGGTAGCCAGTGTGCCTTCCCCAGCGCTGTGCTGCTAAGTGCCCTGAGCAGGGCCTGTCCCATGATCTGAGCTGAGTCATCTCCATTCTGATCCCTGGCTGGGTCACCTCCCAGATGTAAGAAGCCCTTTTCCCTTGCCTTGGACACAGGGTAGGAGACATTGGGCTGTACCCAGGCACCACTCAGCTGACGTGGGGTGGGGGGCAAGAGAGGGATTAGGATTATCTGCAGCAAGACAGGCCTGCAGATCAGATGCTCTCCAGACAGCCATGGCAGTCTACACTCCTAGCTGGGAAAATTGACACCCAGGGAGGTCAAGGGGCCTGTCTGGAGACACACAGCACCTGAACAAGCAAACTGGGGCCTGTGACCTCCTTCACTAACCTGCCGCAGAGGGTGTGTGTGTGTGTGTGTCTACACTCACACAAGAGTCTCAGCATGTAGCACAATGGAGTGCCTTCAATTTGACTGAGACACTAGGTGATCTGACTAGAAACAGGTCAAGATGGGGACAACAGTTCTCAAAGGTAGTAGATCTGAGAAGGTGCCCTCCCTGTGTGCAGTCACCAGGGAGAGCACGGTGAGCCTCAGAAGGGGCCCTGTACCACGACCATGGAGAAGGGCCGCATGTTGTAGGAAGGGATGGAGGGTGAAGGAAAGGCTCCTCGGAGAGTTTCATAACAGTGACAATCCACTGTGTTTGTGGCATACGTGCACAGACACACTCCATTCTGCATCTGCCTCTGTCCTGGCCATGCCCATGAGTGTCACAGCATTGTTCCAAGATGCAGAATCAGGTAGGTGAGGCAAGAGAACCAACAGTCGGGCTACTCAGTGGAGTATTATTTGGGCATGAAAGAGGAAGAAGGCTGGAGAGATGGCTCAGTGGGAAAGCATTTATCATCCAACTGTAAGGATGTGGATTTGAATCCTCAGAACCTACATAAAGCCAGATAAACGCAGACTGTTTAAACGCCAGTGCTACTATAGCATGATGGGAGTCAGGGCTGGAAGCTGACCAGCTAGGTAGTTGGATATACACATGGAAAGACTGTTAAGCAAGATGGATGGCTCGAGTACTGACACTTGAGGTTGTCCTCTGGCTCTACACACACACACCACACACACCCACACACACCACACACACCACACACACCACACACACCCACGCACACGCACAAGACAATTGGTGCCATGTTTGTGACACAAGGAAGGAAACTGAAGCTTGGGAATGTCACTGTGAGGCTAGGAGTCGCAAGCGGCCTGAGGGGCGGGCTGGCTCTCCCTGGGTGCAGGTCTTGCATGGGGACAGCAAGCACCACTCAGCTCAGGCACTGGCAGTACCTGGCAGTCTCTAGACAGAGCCTGAGACTTGGGACACTCGGACCAAGGACTGCTACTGTGCCACTGTGCCCTGTGTGCAGGTCCCCGCTCTGCCCCAGGACGAAGGCTGGCGGCCGCGGTCTTGGGGACCTACCAACTTCCACCGCTGCTCGGGGATGGCGCTGGCGTCCACGGGGTTGCGCTCGATCACATTGAGGAACCGGACCTCCGGGACTGCAATGGCGCAGATCACATGAATCCACCTGAGAGGGCAGGACAAGGTCACAAGAGCAGTGCAGGTTCTAGGCTATCCCCAAGAGGCCAGTCAGCCTGGGTGCGGGGAAGGTGGTGGAGGGCAGCGGGCAGGTGAGGTTTACTGGGCAGTCAGGGCACACACCTGTGCTCTGTGGTCCTCTGTAGTGCTCCCCCCCGCAGGTTGCACAAACAGCATTCCTGAAGGACAGATCACTGTGGTAAGCTGCAGCCACCTCTAGCATGTAACACCCAGCCCTAGCCTCCGCACAGCTAAGACAAAGCCGCTGGTACCCGGGCCCAGGACCTCCCAGCTCTAGGAGCCAGCACAGGTGAGTTACCGCAGTCCAGGCGTGGGCAGCACACCGGGAACATGTCCAGCCCTCTTTGGCCAGCTCAGGCCGGACACCATAGCAACCTGGAAGACAGTAGAGTGCTGAGACCAGACCCAGTGTATCACCTGGAACAACTGTAGCCCTCCACACCCTGCAGTTCCCCATATCTGCACAGTACAGGCACCCAAGCCAGAACCCTGGACAGTGTGACACCCCCCAAATCAAAACCTACTAGGTCTAAGAGTTGCTCTTTGTCTTCCCAGAGCCCTTCACCCTGAGGTGGGGCAGCCGTGGGACACTCACTGGCATGCACCTGCAGGCAGCAGTGGGCACAGGAGATGAGTGGGCTGGTGCCGTCCTCTCCAACGTAGGAGTTGGCAGGCAGTGGCTCTGTGTTCTCCCCACTTGAGGTGAAGCACATCTCAGGGATCAGTGGCCGTGTCCTCTGGCCACTTTTGGAGGGCGGCTGGACAGCACTGTCCCGCTCTGTCCGTACTGACTGTAGAGTCACAGCAGTCAACTCAGGGCCACAGTAGGCCAGGCTGCACTGGGGCTGAGTAGGACAGGTGACAGTGGGTGCCATCAATGTGGGGAGGCCGCTGAGGCAGCTCACCTGGCTGTAGGGGTAGAAGAGGGTACAGATGGCACAGTAGGGCTCGCTGAGGGCGGCTGCCGCATTGAACTTCCTCTCAGCTTGGAAGCTGGCTGCCTTGTTCTTCCACTGCAGGGACAGCAGGGATCTCAAGGCCTCAGGATCACTGCCATCATCCTCTCCTGAGAACGGGACGAAGGGCTTGAGCTGGAGGACAAGGCCCTGCACTAGTGCCACCCACTGCTGCTCCTGCCTTCAGAGCACCAGCCCTGGCTCCTGGCAGGGAGGGACTGGTTTCCTGCCATGAGTTGCCCCGAGCCTAAAGCCCAGATACTTCAAACATGCCAACCTCAGACACATCCTCCTGTCTATGAAGGAGACTCATACATAGGCTGTTAACGGCTGACTCTCTAGTGCAGCCACAGCTGGATAAAAGGACAGAGGGAGGTGCTAGCTATGCCCTGGGAGATGCCGGAACCCATTACGTTTGCATCACCTTCAACCTTCTAGCCTAGGGAACTCTTGGCATGGAGCCTGGGGCACTCTACCTGCTGTCCAACCTGCTCAGCCTGAGAAAGTCCCACATAATCCCAAGGGACCCAGAGACCCCAGGACTGTGCTGGTCTGGGTCCTGCCACCTACCAAGATACCTGGGGCATGGAGCTTGGGGGATTTGCCAGTCCAGGCCTCCCCAGGAAGCGCTCTTGGAAGAGCCCAGCCAAGAGGCAACAATCTAGGAGTCTGGGTCTCAACTGCTCCCGAGGTCCTGTCACTCCTGTGGCAAGGTCATAGGTGGAAAGACAGCCACACTGCTCCCGGATGCTGCCAGCAGCTTAGGAAGGAGCCAAAACCCACCACGACCTGCACACAGGTGCAGCCCCACCTACCTTGCTAGCCAGTCTGAGACTTCTGCACCCAAGGCTCAACCATCACTAGGGAGTCCCTTCACCTACACCTATCAGCCCCCAAAGCCATACCATGTAATGGGGAAGACACTCAGGATACTTAGATCTGCAAGGCCTGCCTGGAAGCTCCTGTGCAGAAATGACAAAGCAGTTGCCAGCTGCCCACAACCACGGCCCCAAGCACCGCCTGTACATCACAACCTCTGGCTATGTACACTGTATCCTCTGCAGCAGGCCGTGGCCCCCTTGATCTTCCCTCTGAGATGCTCAATGTTGCAGCACATTGCTCAGATGGATGAAAATACCAATGGCACCAGCGACCTGGCTTGGGGATCTGGGCCCTCAATGGTGACATGGCATTGAGGTATTGGGTCCTTGCAAGTGGGAATGGGAAGCAGGATGGAGTGGAGGCCCTGTAGGCAGCAAGGACTGTGGGTGGTATGAGGCATGGGCACATGGACAGTTGGGCCTACAGAGGTAAGGGGACAGAGGAGGCTGTGCTGAGCCTCACGGAGCATGGTGACAAGGCTGCCACAGTGCAGAGAGGACTTGACTCTAAGGAACTGGACGGATGGACACTGGCACCTGTAGAGAGGGGCTGGGCGCCATGCTCACCTTCATCACTTGAGGCCTCTTGCTTGACCACAGACAGTGGGGATCGAGTGGGGGGCCGACCCAGGGGGTGACGCCGGCTCTTTTTGATCTCCACCTTCAGCTTAGAGAAGGGGGTTGTTGCCTGAAACAAAACTCTGTGAGTCCTTGGACCTGTCCCCCACACACACACACATACACACACACCACACACATATACACAGCACACACACACACCAGACACACTCCTGTCCCCCACAGCACTCATGCATACTCACACACTCCTGTCCCCTAGTGCACATGCACAATCACACAACCCATCCTCCACAGCACGCACGCACACACATACTCCTGTCATTTATCACACACATACACACACACACACACACACACACACACACACACACAGGCACACACACTCTTTTTTTTTTTTTTTTTTTTTGGTTTTTCAAGACAGGGTTTCTCTGTGTAGTCCTGGCTGTCCTGGAACTCACTCTGTAGACCAGGCTGGCCTCAAACTCAGAAATCCGCCTCTTCTGCCTCCCAAGTGCTGGGATTAAAGGCGTGTGCCACCACTGCCTGGCCACACACACACTCTTGTCATCTACATCTCACACACACACACACATTCCTGTCATCTCTCTCTCACACACACACACACACTCCTGTCATCTCTCTCTCTCACACACACACACATTCCTGTCCCCTCTCTCTCTCTCTCTCTCTCTCTCTCACACACACACACACACACACATACACACACACGCACACTCCTGTCATCTATCTCTCTCTCTCTCTCTCTCTCTCTCACACACACACACACACACACACACATGCACACTCTTGTCATCTACATCTCACACACATATACACACACGCACTCCTGTCTCCCACAGCGTGCACACACACTTACACACACAGTTGCCTCCCTGTAGGTGGGCAGATCCACCAATGTACCCGTTGTCCTTAATCACCCACCTGTGAGTCACTAGCCTGGGCCCGGTCTTCCTCTTCTGGTCCCAGCTCCATGGGTGCCAACTGTGGGTGGGCAGCATGCTCCCTGTCCCCATCAGTGCTGCTGGTACGGGGAAGCACGTACAGCATTGGGATAATGGGCCGTGGCCGCACCTCTGTTTCCTCAACTGGCACCCCGGGAGGCACAACATTGAGGGGTGTTGGTGGAGGAACCCGCTCTGCAGCCATGGGGCCAACGGCTGGCCCTGGAGACTTGGGTTGGGATGGTGGCCTCAGGACCTCCTCGGTGGGGAACAGGGCTGGTGGGGCAGACAGCAATGGGGGTGACAGTGGGCTGGGAGTCTTCTTCTTACTCCTGGCCTTAGTTGGCCGAGGCTTGCCTCTGCTATCCTCTGGGGAGAGAAAGAGCCATTCAGAACCAGGTGGAAGCAGATAGAAACACTGGGAATGCTTCAGTGTCCCCAAAAACTTGGACAAGTTCAACCTCCACAAGTGCCCCTATGAAGACACTCAGCTGCCCGGAGCCAAGGGTCCCACCAAGCCAGTATGCACGTGAGAGAAGCTGTTCTTTTTATAAACAGACTGCTACATGTGTCTATAGTTACTGCAAACAACACACCACACAGCCACTAGAGGGACCCAGTGTCAGATGGGCCCCGGGACAGTCCTGACAGGTGACATAAAGGAGAAGGGCCAAGGGGACTTGCGTTTGGTGGTTCTTTTAGTGTGGCTGTACATGTGATGGGGACAGAAGGATCAGGGTCTAGTTACTCCTAACATGCTCTTCAGGGAGTGCCACCTAATCCTGTGTGCCCTGGAGCCTATCCCTCTACACTGGGCTCTGCGGATTCAAATGTCACCTAAGGGTGTTATGAAACCTGCTCTGAGTGGCCTGGGCTGGGGAACCCAGGCCTGGAACTCAACACCTGCCCCACCCAGCCAGGCCGCTGATGCAAGAGGGTGGGAGAGAAGCACCCTCTCCCTTCTTCACACCAGAGTCTGGGGCCTGGAGTCGGCCACCTTTGGCGACACATCCTCCAAAGGCAAGGGCTCACTAGTCCAGATGACAGCTTGCACTCTGTCTCCAGTATGTCAGATGGCACTTCCAACCCTGGGGACATCCGGCTTCCCACCCTGCAATGGAACACTGGTGGAAACAGGTGGGGTACCCCAGCCCTGACTCACTCATCCCAGGGTTTCTGTGGTCGCCAAGGACCAGGATGAACCTCACAGGATGTGCCCTGGGATGCAGGACAGAACCCCACTGTTGTGCAGTGACTGGTGGGCTGTGGCCAGGTGGCCCCAACACATCTGTGTTTGTCAGCCTGCCTGGTTTAGGATCACAGGCCACGGGAGGCCAAGGAGTGTGGTTGGTAGGCCACATATCTAAAGATGTGAGCTCTGTCCCAGCTCCTAAGGCTGGGCACACTTGGGAGAATACAGGTGCTTCTCCCCCCTGGGTTACTGAGCCAGAGTTGGCCAGCCATGGCTCTGTCAAGGGCCACTCTGTCAGCTCAGACCTATCATGGAACCAAGGTCCAGCTGTGCTGTTGGGGGAGTCCCAAACCATCACCTGTCACTGCCCAGGAAGACACTGCCTCCTGACCAACTACTTGGTTCTTAGTGTTCTGTCCTGCTGGAGTCGGCCTCCCTTCTGTGGCACACCAAGCTCAGGCCCCAGAGTAGTGGAGACCCTACTGTGCCATAGCCACCGTAACTATTTCCAGTCCCTCAAATGACAGCCAGGCCTCCAGGTATGTGGCTCAACTGCACAGGCAAAGAGGTGGAGGTATAGCTGTCCCCACATAGAAGGTGGGATGAGCAGATGCAAAAGAAGCAGTTAATTCAGCCTTTACTGCATTCCTGAGTGACTGAGCATCTTGTGTGCTTATGGAGACCTGGAGACAGGGTGGGTTAGGGACATGACCTCTTGCCCTTCAAGAAGGCCCTTGAGGCTCTTGTCCCTGTCCCACCCTATAGCACGGGCACAGGAGTATGAGCTGTCAAACACACCCCCCCCCGGTTTTCCTGCCCTGTCAACAGAAGCAGACTGGGGTCCCCACCTCTGCACAGAGGTCCCTCAAGGTTCATATCATGTCCCAGAATTCCCATCTTGAGATTAGCCACCAACAGCACAAATGACATGATGCTGAGGGTGGCTCTGGTGTCTTCACAGGAGGGGCCATGGGGTTGGCACTCTTTTCAGCTTTGGGACACACCACTCCTGAATCTTATACGCTGGTCAAATGGTAGCCGCAGTCTGTGGACCTCTGACCCCTCAGCCTGGGAGACGTGACCCTGAGGCCCACACATGTGTCACATCTTCAGAACTGACCGAATGGTTGTAATCTTGCCAACTGTGGTCACAGCAGGTGCCTGTGATACACAGGCTCTGGCAGCAGTTTATCTGTGAAGCTAGTGGCACCCTCCTTCCTCACATGTCCCATCAGAGGGGACATCCTGAGTGTCATTTGAGTTCCTTTCCAATAGGAGGCACACCAAGCCTGACAGTCTGTCACCATCCTTGGTGGCCCTGAGTCTACTGGAATGCTGAGAAGCTGTTCACAGTGGAGGCAGCCCATTCCAGAAGTGGGCAGCAGCCCCTGAAAATGGAGGCCCACAGGTGTGGCAAACTGAGCTATGTGGCCATGGCCTGGTGTGGTTCTTGTGGCCACCTCTTTGACTGCTGGGATATGTGAGGAACCTGGCCGTCTCCACCTGCTCCAGTGACCTGCCTGGTGACTGCTCTTTCTGCTCTCTGAGAAAGGCCTTAGATACCATCAGACATACTGGCCATCATCCATGTCCTCAGGAAAATGTTGCCTACCATGAGGAAGGACAGTTTTCACTTAAAGCTGACAAGTTCAAGGTCAAGGAACAGATAGCAGTTCCGTAAGTTCTTAAGTCAGCAGCAGACAGTGGGGGCCTCCAACAACAGCCACGTCTTGCCCCTGGAGCCTGGGGCTTTGTCACCTTCCACAGCAGAAGGGACTATATAGGTAGAGCCAAGGACTCTGAGGTCACCATGGGATCCTCAGAGGGAGAAGGATGAGAAGCAGACAGATGGGGTGAGTCGAGGAGATCACTTCCCCAATAAACATATACTCCAAGGCACCAAGATCCCATAACTGGTCACGTGGCTACAGGGAGCTCATAAGCCAGTGTGAGATCTAGAAGCAGGGAGCCCAGGCTAGACCTTCAGTATGCCACCTACTTCCTAGGGCTTCTCTGTATGTTTGTGGATGCTGGCATCACTTCTGCCCCCAGCTCCTGCAGATGCACTTATTCCATGATGGCCCATGCATAGCCCATGGCGAAGGCCTTCTGCATGCCAGCAGGCACCTTACCTCCATGCTCCAGCCCTACTCAGGCATCCAGTTTGGAGCTCCCTGGATCTATGGCCATCAGTTTCTTCTCTGCTAATATCAGCCTGAACTCGCTGTGTAGCTGGTTCTGACCAGCTGGGTGGGAACTGCTGTCCACCAATGGCCTGACTTATCATAGTACTTGGAGGCCCTGAGTCTCTGGTCATGTGTGGCCTTGCCCATGGCCCCATGAGTCACTCTGTCTGTGGTCACATTACATCATGGCCACCCTGCTTTCCCCCATTTGGCTTTTCTAGACAGGAAGACCCTGTCATGGTGAGCTGTGGACAGTTCTCTTATCTTTAACTCCCCCCAGCAGCCAGTGGGAATCTGAGATGTGACCTTTCACCACTGCCTCACACTGCAGAAAGGCCAGAGAGGGAAGCCCTACCCTCCCTGGGCACAAGGTCCCCAGTGCACAGATGCCTCGTGATGTACCCTGGCCAGCAGGGGCAAACTTCACGCTGCAAGTAGCCAGCACTGACCTTCCACGCCCTCGGCCTCATGGCCCTGTGATGGTAGCAGCTCCTCCTCCTCCTCCTCCTCAGCCGTGGTCTCCCCCCGGGAACAGCCCCTGGCTTCATCCAGACCAGCCACCCCAGCCAGGACGTCCCCTGGAGACCTGGCGTCTTCAGGCTTTGATTTCTTGGGCTGGCTCCGTCTCCGGTGTGACCTGGCGGAGGGTACTGGTCAGGCAGAAGAGGAAATGGACACAGTCCAGGGTGGACAGGTCGAGGAGCAGGGCTGGGGGAAGCAGGTGATGGTGGCACAGGATGGGCAGCGTGCTGGGGGGCGGATGCGAGGGAGATCACTTACGCCGGCCCTGGCCTCCTGGTCGGCTCACGCCTCCTCTCTAGACTCGGCCTCCTCTCCTCCTCAGCCTTTCTCCAGGGTCTGCTCTCCTTCACACTAATTTGTCTAGAATGTAAATTTTAGGGTTTTCCTCTGGCTCCCCGGCCCTGAACCCAGCCTGAGCATAGCAACATGGCATCCTCCTGGCAGCAGGGACGGTCCCTGGCACCGACAAACCAGCCCTGACACAGGATAAAACCCAAGGCTGCAGGGCTTAGCCTCACTGAATGAGACGCCAGGCCGAGCAGGTGCAACAAGGGCACAGGCAGGACCTCCCTAAAGCTGTTTAGACTGACAAGGGAGAATGACTTCCTGCAGCTGTGTCCCTGGCATCCCCAGCCTAGTAGCTCTCACCCATCACGGCCCCTCAGTAGCCCAGAATTGCTGGGAAGGCTTTGCAGTATCTGGCCCTAGGTATTGGCCTATGGTTCTGGTCGTGGCCTGCCCTCCTCTCCCTCACTTCTGTGGCTGAAACCCCCCGACCAGGGCAGGATCCCTCGGTGAATGTGCGAGCCCCACAAGATGACCAGCAGGCAAGCAGGTGGCATTCCAAGGATGCAGGCAGAGGGAGGGTGTGCACACACAGTGGCTGCAGGAGGATGGGCTGAGGGACAGGCAGGAGAGGGTGGGAAGCACTGACAGAGGAGAGAGAGGAGGGATTGGGGACATGGGGCCTCAGATCCAGGGACATTCTCTATCCCGTGGGGTAGGCAGCCCCAGCAACAGGGCGACTGGAAAACACCAAGTCAGGAAGTATGGTGGCTCAGACTCCAACTGTTCACAGGGTCTAAGGGTGCTCCTGATGGCTCCCAGCTCCAGACAACGCTCACAGCCTGCTACAACTCACCTGGCTGCAGCTTCCTGAGTAGCCCTGAGTCAGCCCTGACCCTATCATGAGCTGGTACTGGAGGCTGTAGCAGGACTCTGGCCAGCCTTTGCACAGGCAGACTGGGACAGCTTGGGCTGCACACAGCACTGTTTACAGCTGAGCAAGGCAGTCAGCCTCTCAGGTTCCCACAGTCACAGTGCTTAAGGGCCCATTTGTGCCCATACCAGGAAATAAGGAACTCAGGACTCACACGCATATGCTGCACCCCTCCAGAGCAGGGAGGGTCACTGTACATCAAAGAATAGCCATGCTGACGTTCTGTTATGGGAACAACCCCAGACCTAGTCCTGTCCCAACTGTCACACCCCCACACTAACGTCTCTTTCCCAGGCCTGACACTGACATGGCTGCCTTCTGCAGCAGCTTCTTCAGGCAGCCCCAGCACACTACGTCTTTGCATCTGTGTGACCCGGAGCTGGGGCGGGCTCCTGGGGCCTACAGTCTGCTTCAGACCCTCTTCTATTGGATGATTAATGCCTCTTGGCATCTCCAGGTGCTGTAGCCCCACTCTGACCTACTAAGCAGTTTGTCACCAGCTCCACATTGATGACCCTAGCAACCCTGGCCCTGTTCCAGGTGGCACCCATCAAGATGCCTCTAGCAAGGTGAGCCTTCCGTAGTCCTGTAGCTTTCAGGACTCAGACTTGTGCTGGGCTGATGTGCATCCAGCTGTGTCAAGAAGGAAGTGTGTCCCGAGGAACGGCAAGTCTGTCTTTCCTCCCCTGAGTCCAGCAGGCAGTCTGACTGAGGGACCCTGGGAAGAGATCCTGGGATGGGACCACAGGCTACAAAGGCTTGCTCTGCAGCCTTTAGTCAGATGCCAACTCCTATGTTGGCCTGTTCTCTCTGGAAGCTCTGGGGGATCGCCTACTGAACCCAGGTGAGGGACCCATGGGCATGTACCACATTTTAGGCCATCATCACCATGCCACAAGACCAAGCTGCACAGAGCTACTGCTGCAAGTGACTTTGCTTGTCTTAAAACTTGAGGAAGGCTGGACTCCTCCGCCTTTCCTCAGCTTTCAGCACCTTCTCTCTGCTGCTGCCTGGGGGCTCACATTTCCCTGCAGCACTGTGGTCCAGCTTGTGCTGGCTTTCCCTGCCTCTGCTCTTCTGCCATGTTCTCTGGTGGCTGTGGAATCTCCTTGAAGACTTTCTGCTCTACCCTGGCCTCTGGCCTTGTTCTGAGTTGGCATGCAGGGTGCACTGGAGGGTGGGTGAGGGCTTGCAGTGAGGGTGATGCCAGGCAGAGGTTCCATGGGAACCACTGTTTGAGTCAGAGCCACTGGATGGATCCCATACTGAAGACGCCAGTTTTCTGCCATGAGGTGAGTGGCGTTCACAGGGAATAGGCCTGGCTGTGGGACTTAGCTAACACAAGGCATCCAGTGCTCCAACCTGGGGTCCCCAAAGTCCTGGCCCAGTCCAGCCTGCTCTGGCGATCTTCCTGCTGTCTCATCCGTGTCTCTGAGCCGCCCAGCTGCTCCTAGCCACACACCAGTGTGGCAGATGGCTGAACTGGGCAACATTGTGTCAGTTCTTAGAAGTCAAGTGTTGGCATGTGAATGACACATATTCTTTTGAGGGGAAAGCAGGAGACCCGGGACTTCAGTGGCAGGTGAGGAGGAAGCCTTTGCTGAGAGATGACAGCTACAAATATGTGGTGACATGTGCCCCAAAGCAGCTAGGAGGCTGCCGAAGGCTCTGGTTTCCTCAAATGGCTCTATTTTTACCACTAAGTGGCAGTATTTAAAATATCTTCCAGGGAAACTGAGGCACATTCTGGGGTTCAGGAGATATTTTTGAGTAGTTCTGGAGCTATCAGGCCGACTCTGGTGATGAGGTCAATAGGCTGGTGTGTCACACTGTGGAGCACAGACACCTCCTAACCCCTACACAGTGGACCAGACTGACCACGGAATGTGGCATTGTCTCCTGGTAGCCACCTGTGAAAGGAGTTGGAGTCAACCCACCTGTTAAGCTGGCAGGTGACTGGGAATGGGGTCAGGGAGGGCATAGGATAGCCTAAACAGAGGCCTGTGATGAGAAGCAGTCAGCCTGGGCCATGACAGGGCACAGAAGGGCCACCATGGGGTGAGGAGGCTGGTACGGCACCGCTGGTCTAGATAGCATCTCCCAGCAAGGGGCCAATGGGAGCTGTCTGAAGGCAGAGGGCAGTGTGCTCTGAGCACCTGTAGACAACAATGGTCCAGCAGCCCCAGGCCCTGGTGCACTGGGGAGATAGGTGTTCTGGTTCCACTCTGAACCCCTAATGTGCCTCAGTTTTCCCAGGGAAGCCAAGCATGGCACAGCTGAGGGAAGCTGGGCCCACGCTCAGTGCAATCCCCGCAGCACGTGAAAACATGGCAGGCCCGTCCCACAGAGGCCAGGGCTTCTGCAGGAACAGCCAGCCTCTAACAGCTTTAACAGAAGTCATGTCCTCAGGGATGACCTTCACCCTCTGTGGCATTGTCCCAGCTTTCAGAGAGCCGGGCGTTGCCTGGGGCAGGAAGCCTGTGAGAGGCTGGCTGCAGTGTAAGCGTGGGAGGTCCCATCTCTGGACAGCCCTGTATCATTGTGGTCCCAGAATGTGGTGTCTACTTGCTGGACCCTTACCACCATCTATCATGAAACCATTACAACACCCCACGGCCACACTCAGGCCCCACAGGGCTGCTTCCCATGGCCCTGCAAGGCAGGAAATCAAATGAAGATGCTGCAGAATGATTGAGAACCACAGACTGCTCCCCAGGAGAGGACATAAAGCAGGAAACAGTGGGTAAGACTGCAGCACATGCAACAGTGTAGAAGAGAACATGGTGAGGAGGGAAGGTTTCAGACCACAGTCTGACTGTCCCAGATACAACTCCTATGGCCAAGGCCAAGGCACAGCCAGCACTGACCCCTGGACTAGACAAAGAATCCCTCAACTCCTGAGGAATGGAAGGTGGCAGGCTGCCAGACACAGCCAACGTAGGATGAAGCTGCAGCTGGTTCCAGAAGATACCACAGATTCTGCAAGATTTGAAAGCATCAGGATCCTAACAGCAGTGACTACAGGTCAAGGCAGTAGATAGGTTCCTATGCAAAGTCTTGTCAACACTGCTGGCTTCTGAGTGGTGGTCATAGCCTGGTCTGCTGGGTGCAGAGTTCCTGGACCTCCCTGGTCCTTCACAGGCAGACACCTGAGTTCCATGCAGTCTCATTGCTATGGCTCTAGTTCAGTTCTGAGGGCTATCCTTGGCCTATCGGAAGCTCAAACCCTGAGGAGTAGCAGGAGGCAAGGAATAAGATGGACACCTGGAGTGAGGGGCTGGGCCTAGCCATGTAGGCCTCCCTCTTAGAAAATGGAGTCAGGTAGGCCTCCCTCTTAGAAAATGGAGTCAGGTTCCTCCCCAACCCTGTTACCTGCACTGCCAATGCTGGGGCCACCTCTAAGTAGGGACATGAGCAGGCCTGCTGCAGCCATGTAAGGAGCAGGCCAGTAGGGTCCACAAATCCTTAGGAACATGGCATCTTCTATAGGCTTTGGCCCCATGAATGCTTGCAGGGGACCTGCCAGCGCTCAGAGATGCAAGGGTACCAGGATTACATCACCAGGAAGTAGCAGCAAGTATTCAGATGCCCAGGGAACAGGTCTGAGGCTCTGCCTGGGATGCCCAGACAGCTCCTGCTAGAGAAGCAGAAATAAGAAAAACAGTGGAGGGAGGGGGAGAGCACTGGGGGCAGCCACTCACCTGCGCAGGAGCTTGGCCTTGAGTGAGGTGCGTGAGGCACTCCAGGAGCTGAGCTCAGGACTGCTCAGGGCCGTGGGCCTCGTGTGGTCCAGCACCGTGAGGTCGCGGCCTTGCTTCCACTGCTCATAGCGTTCGGGCTGCAGGATGCGTACAAACACGTCCATGGAGATCTTGACCATGTCCTTCCGACACGTACACTGTGGGGACAGGCAGAGGCACTGAGTCTCATGCCAGGCACCTGGTTCCCACACTTCGGACACAACCCAGTATGAGGCGAGACTACTAGTTCAGTCCCCTCTGTCCTCACCACAGGCAGGCCAGACCAAAAGACCCCCACAGGGAATACCCATCAGTGAGTGAATGCCCAGCCCTGCCCAGCAAATAGAAAAGGAAGATGGAAATGGAATCATTTCCAGAGTCTGGTTGCCATCCAAAGGAGCCTACCTAGAAGATGCAAGACTGGGTCTGGCAAATCCAGACAAGCTAGGGAGCAGCCGGTGCCCTGTGTTCACTACCTAGGCTGAATACTCCTCAGCCAATCTCCCTCCCGGCCTGCAGGACACAGGCCTCTCAAGCAGCATCACAACTGTGTCACAGAACAAGCTGGGCCAGAGTGATAGGGTGGCTGAGACACTCCCGAGTCTCTTCTCCTGAGGCACTTGTAGGCTGGGATGCTACAGATATGGTCTATCTGCAGCTCTAAGCAACCTGTGAGCTCGCTGCTCCTACTCTACAGGAGCTATGGCTTCATGTACAATGTCCTTAACAGAGAGGAAAAAGACAGGTGGGTGGGTATGATGAGACCTTCCCGGTTTCCCCATCCTACTGAAGGAGCTTCAGCAAGGCTGGGTCTGGTACATGAGGAAATGTCCTGTGGCTCCTACCCTCTTTGCTTGATGGGAGGGCACTGGGCATCTGTCTGGGTCCAGTATGCTGAATGAGAGGGAGTATTTATGGGTGAGCGATTTCCAGCAAACTCAACTTGCTTAACGGGAATGTGCAAGGTAGCGGCTGTGCAGGGACTTGGCCAGTCAGCAGTGGCTGCAGATGGTGCCCAAGTTGTGTGTTCCTGGGCCTGGCCTCACTGAGCCCTCATCAACTGAACATTAAGGAATCTGTGCCAAGTGGCTCAGCCATGGCTCTGTGGTCAGTAATGAGCAAAAGCACCTGAGTGCTCCCATGGGTCCCACAGACACTGCCGAAGCTAGCATCAGTGGCCAGGAGAGAGCTGCCAGTACCAGCTGGCCTTGCAGTGACAGTTGCCTTCACATACCCCACGTGAACTCTGCAGACATGGGGAGTATGTGGCCAAAAGCAAATATTTTGAGGGGGTGGGAAGCCAGGTCTGGGAGCAGCAGCCTGCTGGATCTAAAACGTAGTCAGCAGAGGAGGGTGGCAAGGTGATCTGATGGCTCAACCACAGGGAGGGCTCAGTCCATCCTCCAGGGGAGGCCCAAGCAGCTCCCCAGGACTCTGCATCTGGCTACAGCAGCCTAGAAGCATCAGCACAGGAGCTAGCAGACAGTGCTCCATTGTGGAGTCACTCTCTCCTGAGGGGCAGAGACTCATCTATGCAGAAGACCTGACTGGACCCCTGCAGGCTGGCGCTCTCTCAGGGCTGGGTCTCAGCCTCCTGGTACAGAACAAAGTTGCCCTGAGCCACAAAGAAGGAAAGCAGTGGGGACACTAAGGCCAACCCACTCCAGAGGAGGCGCTGCCTCAGACTTCATTACCTCCAGCTTCTTTAGGGCTCAGCCACCAAGTACAATTTAGGGTCTCTCCTTGGTGGGCAGCTGTCATCTGGGTGTTCTACTGCCACCTGGGATTCTGGGGTGGCCATGGCCCTTTCTAGTGAGCCCAGCCTGTGATGGAACAGTGTGTTATCCCTGCTGGAGAGCAGCAAGTTCTGAAGATGCCCTCTGGGGGCCCGGGTGGCACCACTGACCAAAGCTGCGGGCACTGCCTTGCTGAGCTCAGCAGCAGATAGGCTTGAGGGTGTCCTGGGACAAATGACTAACAACACAATGGCACAGACACCTCACATTTCCACTGAGGCTGCCAAGAGGACCTGTACCAGCCACCTGAAGGGCCTGTAGTACGCTGGCCTGGCACCCAGTTATAAACCCAAGTGCCATGGCACTGCACAGCACAGCCGAGGGACTCCAGCTAGACTCCAGGAGCCCATACTCAGTGCAGTTTGTCAAGAACCTTCCAGAACCTGAGGCACAGGCACTTTGCCTGCAGCAGCCTCCTTTTTCTACCATCCCTGAATGGTAGCCTACGAACAGGACAGTCCTAGCAGGCATGGCTACCACCAGGCACCTCTGAGGGCCTTGCAGGTACCTCACACAGAGTAGTACAATCCTCCAGCTAAGCATTTGAGATGGTGGTCATGGAACCCAACCAGAGCCACACCCCAGCTGCTGTGCTCCACACTGAGGGGTGAAAGCAGACAGATCACCCTATTGCTTGGCTGGGCCCGTGGCTTTCTGCTCTGGAGGCCTCCCTGAGGAGGGCTGGGCATGGGAAGGCCAGGAACATTCCCCAGCCACTGACCACCTGCTCAGTCTGACTCAGAATGGGGCTTGGGGACAATGCAAGGGAAGGCTCCCTAGGGTTCTTCCTGAGGCTGCATTGGAGTCTTGTCACAGACCTATAGAAAAGGCCTAGGCTGGGGGTAAGCTGAGACAGCTGTCACTCACACATGACTATGGAGAGTTATGGCGGGGCACAGGTTACCATCAGCATGACTACTTGTCTTAGGTGATCAACACATCAAGTGAATGGCAGGGCTGGTGCTATCCATGGCGTACAGTACAGTCTGCAGCTGGAATGACTGAGTCCTCCCTGAACTGAGAGTGCAAGGCACAGAACTGCAACCAGCTTAGGATATGGCATAGGTGTTAGCAGTGCCGAGTTGTCAGGGGCAGCCCTGCTTATACACTGAAGGCCTAAAGTCAGCAATAGGCCTAAGTCAGCCTGCTAACACAAACAAAGTCTTGGTCTCTATGGAAAAACACTGAACAGATAGCTATAAGATATTGTAAACAGGCAGCTTTGGTGGAAGTCTACCAGTCTGGATAGGAACAAGTAGTCATAGGTATTGTAGATAGTCATAGACCTTGGGTAGCCTTGGTGGATAGTACCAACTTAAATAAGGACAAATGAATCATAGGCAGAGTCATAGTGACCTGTCACCTGAACCTTCACCCAGCTGATACCCTGTTCTGAATGGTATCTGTACTCCCCCTGAACACCTACACTTCCCACATCCTGCCTTTTTGTGTATATAACCCCTGTGTGAAAAAGTAAAAATTATGGTTTGATCAGCCTATAGACAAACCGTGGTTCTTTGCGTTCACCTGTTTTCCCCCATCCTCTCTTTCAGGTGACCTCTCCAGACTGCTGTTTAATGCCCTGCTGGACAGGGCACAGAGTGGAGCCCCCGGTTGGTGACTAGGAGCCTGCCTGATTGTCTCAAGATGCCCAGCACAGGTAACAGGTCACAGGAGAGTGGCACTGTCCACAAAGGTTACAATCACAGCCCCTCCCTGTGTGCCACCTCCCTGCTGGGGTCTAGGACAGGGAAACATGGAAAGAACCAGGAATCAACAGCTCTACTCCACTTCTTGCTCTCCAGGACCCCAAAGCTAACTGCAGGTCCCCAGCCCTGTAAAAGCTGATGTCTTGTTGCCTCATGCCAGCTCTGGGGGAAGGGCTTCCACACTGACATTGAAGCACAGGACACAGCAGTGCCTTCTGGGATGCAGGGAAGGTTGGTCTCCTGCTGCTGGGCCATCAAAGAGGGGGGCATTTGCCAGCAGAGTCTGGGAACCCCACTTTTGCTTCCTGTTCCTCTCCACCATCATCAGGAGTTAGCCAGAGAGAAGTGACACCTGTATCTCCAGCTGCCAACCCTGCTAGTCTCAGCTCCACTCTGAGAAAAGGCCTCCTCTGAGGAGCCTTTGTACTACCCAAGAAAAAGTGAGCACAGCCAGTCAGAGCTGGGGGCACTGGGCCCTGACCTGTGCGTCCCAGGCATGCAGGGGTGTGCTCCTCTCCCGACCACCGCACATGCTGACCCATCAAGGACTGTGATCCACAGTGGCCTAGCTTGGTGCCCAAGAGGCTCAAAGCTGCCCCTTGGCTAGCAGTCATACCTTTCTTGCCATCAGAACTCACCAGCAAAGAAGAGCTGGAATCTGCAGTGTGTACAATGAGCACAGACTGACTCAGAGGAGTGACCTGCCACATGCTTCTCAACCTGGAGCTTGGACAGCCAATCTGGACCAGCTTCCAATTCTGCATACAGATGTTAGGGAGTCTGTGGCTCCCACCTCCCTACACACACTACCTTGTCTTACTTTGTGAACAAATGGCATCCTGCAGCCATCACTCTACATCCTGCTGCTGTCACGTGGCCACTTTACAGCCTAAGATGATGTCCAGAGCTTGGTGCAGCTGCACGTGGCACAGAAACCTTTTATGTGCTTCTGCATAGAGTCCCCATCTGTGCTGACAGCAGCATCTTGCTTCCTTGGGTGGCCCTTACTCCTGGGTACTGGTACTCCTCAAAGCATGTGACCTACTCCTGCATGTTTGTGTCACTATCCACATCCACTTCCCTACACAGATCCTGATGGAGACCAATTGTCCACCTCAGATCCTTCTAGGCCACTGACTCTCAGGGGCCTAGCTGGGTCATTGAGATCCTCAGAGACATGAAGGAGACATGTCTTCCCAGGCTACCCAAGTCACAGAAGTGATTGTCTAATGAAGTTGAAACGATAGGGTGTGGCTGGCAAACATGGGACAAAGGCCCCATACTTCCCTCGTGTGGCTGGACCAGGGCTCGGTGCCTAGCTAAACCTTGCCCCAATGCCCCTGGGCTCAGGGCCATCCCCATGAACGAACTGTGTATACCATGCATCTCTAGTGAGTGAAGACTGTGGATGTGTCTTACCTGTAGTGGGGTGCGTGTATGCTTATTCTAGCCCCACTGAGGGCTTGCAGGCCCTTGGCTTCCTGGCTCCTTCAGGGCTTTGTCAGGCACAGAGGTTCTGCCTGGACTGCGACCATGTCCCCGGGGCTCCCACATCCTCACACTTTGAGTCTTCCTACTGCCTCCCTCAAAGTCAGGCTAGGTGCATGGCAGTGAGGCCACCTGGGTTCCCAGGATCCTCTGGGCTCTGAGCTCTGGTTGGAGGCTGTGTTCTTTTGAGAGGCCTGGTTACACCAGAACCCGCTCATGCAAAACAGTGAGCTGGGGGAGGCAATAACTGGAGAGGAGATGATTAAAACACAGCTCAATAAAACCACCAACCCAGACAACATGTTACTGCAGGGACTCCCCTGCCCTCAGCAGTGTGGCAGGGATGACTCTCAGTCAGGGCAAAGGAACCAGGGCGGAACACAGAGCCTGCTGTTGGGGCGGCTGGCATTTGCTGAGGGTAGGACATGGCATCCCTAAAAAGCATCAGTCGTGGAGGGGACAACAACATTGTCCCCAGCTCACCATCAAGGTCACCTGTGGCTGGACATATTCAGATATGATTGCCCCTGTTCCCAGGTCTGCACACATCCCTTCTACACAGACAACACGACCAGGCCTGGGGCCTAGGAGTCAGGGTAGGGGCACACCACAGGCTGCAGGAGGGTGCTGACCACCCCACTGGCCTGGTGAAGACTGGGCCGCAGTGGGTCCTCTGCATGCCTGCCTCAGGCCTGGTTTGTCAGTTCCTAAAGGTGGACCTTGCTAAACCACGGTACCATGCCAGCTGGCTGGGGCTATGCATACCCTTTTCCAGTGACCATAGCCTTCTAGATCAGAAATAACGTTTAAAAAATAATGTAGCTGAGACTGACCTCAAACTTGGGGCAATCTTCCTGCCTCCGCCTCCTGAGTGTTGGGGTGACAGACATGCACCAGTCCCCTAGCAGAGGAAGGCAAGCTCAATGACTGAAGAAACACATTTGCAGAGCTGTCTGTTTAAGGGCAACACTCCGGCCCACTAAGGGTTACAGCACAGAGCTCTGGCTGCGGCTTGGCCCATTTCTGCTGTGACTGCCAGCACTGGGACAACAGACAGTTCATTAGGGAGCCACAGAGACCTGTGCACAGGATGATTAGGCACCAGCTCACAGTGCTGCCTGACAGGGCCTGTGCCCCCCAGCAGTCTCTGGTGTCATGATGCCCCTTGTGTGACAACACCCACCTCCCTCCACCCCGGCATACAGGTCATTTGTCCTGGGTGGCACCAGGGGACAGACAGTGGGCAGGGAGCTGGCAGCATTAGCCTGTCTTCTCTCCCTATGCTTCTCTTTGTCTGAGTCCTGTTAGCCCCTGCTTTGTGAAAACGTTAGTGTGACCATCATAAGCCAAAAACTTGGCAATGCCTTCTAGAGCAGCTCACAACATCCCAGCATCCCTTGCTGTGGGAACCCCTGGAGCCTCAGTTTACTCATGGGGAAATTGACGCACAAGGTTGCAATGCACAGGCTACATAATGTGGGGGTGTCCAAGGTCTGTGTCCATGATCTATTGCCCACTTAACCTACTGGGGAGTGAGTGGCAGGGGCGGGGTTTATCAGCATGGACCTCCTCAGCCAGAGACCTCAGGTGACACTTAGGAGCACTGCTGCTATCACAGCTGTTGGAGCTTCTGACATGGGTGCAAGGCTAGGGTACCCCACAGAAAATGCCAAGACCACATACTGTGCTGGGGAGCCCATGCTAAGACACCTTTCTAGATCTTTCCTCCCCAAGCTGGGGCCAGCTGTGCCACAAGAAGGCTGTGTCAGCCTTGCACAGGACCCTCTTTGCTCCCACTGGCCTTCTGGGCACACGTGCTTGGAGACATACCACAGAAGTCACGTGACAGGGATGGAGGAGAAATACACTTCACAATAGCCATCATGTGCACACAGCTCTGCCACAGCACAAATTAGGGGTCAGTGGAGCAGAGTGGCCAGGTGGTAGCACGACCTCAGACCCTGTGATTACAGTTGCAGGCCAGCCTTATGCCTCCCAGCCTGCAGCTGTGTATGTGGGAAACACTGCCTACTCACAGCAGGGAACAAGACCTTCAGTTCTCACCTGGTCATTAATCTCAGTGCTTCCTACCAGGGCCTGCTGCTACCAGTCCACCACAAGGGCATGGTGACACGCAGCAAGGGGGCTGCCTGCAGACTTTCCCTCCAACTCCGTAAGAGACCTCCCCTCAGGCTTACCGAGCGTTTCTGGGAAGACTGGCATTTGGCCACAGGATGGCAAAAGGAACAGCACTGCCTGTGCAGCCAGGTCAGGCTACCCATTGTACGCCTGCTCGCATCCCAGCTCAGCCGGGTGGGGTCACGGTGAGACCCTCTAAAGAAGAACCCCTCCCTGCAGTGGACCCAGGCTGAGCTTCCCACACTGTGTGGCCTGTGGCTTGCAAAGGCTGATGCAGCAGCCAGTGAGAGGCAAGGCTGTGTAGGATTGATCTAGTTAGTGACCTAGCTGTGGAGAGTTGCTCCAGTCTGCAAAAGCAGACAAAGCAGGCAGATGGGCAGGCAGGCAGACTGTGCCTCAAGCCCGCCCATGTTATCACACCTGGGAAACTCTTAAGAGGGGAGCACCTGGTGCATTTCCAGAGGCTCATGCCACATCTGCACACAGGACTACTGAACAGGCTAGGAACCTGGAGGGCATGCTGGACATGTCACCTGCTGTGTACCACTGGCAAAGTTGCTTGGCCTCTCTGTTCCTGTCTGTCAGCCCAGGGTTATCACCCCACGGCAGGTGCTGACTTCACAGAGCATGGAATGAACCATGTCTACAGGGAGCATTTGGGCATGCCTGGGACTCAGAGAGTGTCCACCCTAGCCCCAAGCTCATTCAAGGCCCTTGTCTACATGTGGGCGGTAGAGTAACACCACTGGGTGGCTCAACTTTCTAGATTTCTCAGCTCTGATTCATTTTTGCTTCTGAGATAGGATCGTGCTCTGTAGCCCAGGCTGTGACCAACCTTATAGCAATCCTGCCTTAGCTTCTTGGATGCTGGGATTCCATGTGTGCACCAGGCACAGCTCAGGAAATTTCTCTGTAAAGATGAATGCTGTCAAGACAGGAGAAGAGCCCGTGAGGGGCCCAAGCCTAATACAAGTCTGTGGGACTTTGCTTTGTTTTGAGGTAACCCTCTCATGTAGCCCAGGCTGCCCTCAAACTCACTATGTAAGCAAAGATGGCCTTGAACTCCTGATCCTCCTGCCATCTGGTTGACCTTAACTCTCATGTCAAAACTGAACCAACAAGACTGTTGGTTCAACAACTGGTGCTGCACATGGACCAGACACCCACATGACCAAGGCTACTCTCAACTGCCCTACTGTGACCACAGAAGGGAAAGTCAGAAGAAGGGGTGAGAGAAGCTAGCATAAGCATCTCAGCTGTCCTCGTCTGTCCATGCAGACAGAATAGAAAAGGACACTCACCTCCCAATCACAAGTGGGAGTTGAGGCTCATGGCCCATCATCTTCTCTTTAACTCAGACATCTTCCTGCCAGTAAAGACAGAACAAATGGAAAGAGAGAACTCTTTTGATGGCTGTGTAATATTCCCTTAGCACATGTTACTTCACCTGGGAGGCCTTGGTCATACATGTCTGTGAGACCATACTGCACCTGTCCCAAGAAAGTAGTTGCCAAGGTCAAAGGTCAGAACAGACTCACAAGACAGCTTCTGCAAAGGGTCCATGAGTTGCTGCAGTTGATCTGAGGATTCTGGGGTCTGTGCCCCTAGTGACCTAGATGCCCCAGAACCACACCTGTCCGAGCTGAACTTCCCACAAAGTCTGTGCTCCCATGTGCACTGTCCCCTGCAGCATCTTGTCCCCCAAGAGACTTTGGTGACTTCAGTATGGGCTGGTTCCTGGCCCAGAGGTCAGCCTGTAGCTTCTGTGCACTTGAGTACCGCCTCCCACTGCCAGGGCCAGAGGTGTGCTGGCCCAGCACGCTGCCTGGCTTCTTATGAAGGAAGAGGTATAGGCGTAGGGACACGGCCGTGCTGGCCAGGGCAATGCTCTCACTTCCACAGCTGCAGAGAGGGCCTAGCTTGGTGCTATGCTGGTGGCTCCTCTGTTCCTTAAGGACACGCAGGTGGGACTCCAGTGCCTACCATGGGCTGTGGGCTCCTCTGAACCCCCTTCAGCCTCTAAAAATCCAAAGTGGCACCTGCTCCGCCCTGGTCAGAAAGGGTTACTCCCTGATGCTGCTGCGGACTTGGGAGGGCAGGTAAGGCCTCAGGGGAATTGAGAGAAACCAAAAAGGACACAGCCAATGCATGCAGGCTGGGGAGGAAGGTATGGGACTGTGACCACTGTGTGTGAACAGCTGGCTGGGGAGACAGAAAGACAGGCACTCACCCTGGCCAGGCACCCCGGGACTCAGACCCATCATGCCGTGCATGGCATGGCAACCCACAGCTTCTCTGTCCACACGGGCTGGGGAGCAGCTGTCCTGGTCCTCAGTCCCCACCATGAGGCCCCACCCCCAGCTGGCCATGCATCCCCCTGGCTGGTGGGCACTGCCACACTAGGGCTGCCCTGGTAGCTGGACACACCTGGGAGAGTGCTGTGCTTGCCACCTTGCCCTATCCCTGGCTGGTCTGTGGTGCCTCAGACCACTTGTCCCCTAAATTTCATGTGCCTGACAATGGAGAGTGGTGCCATCATGGACCACAATCCCAAATGTTGCTTGTTTGTGAACACATGGCTGAGCCTGAAACTGATTTTACTATCTGGGCAGTTCCTGTCATGGCTGCGGCTGAGACAGCCCTGCCGTCACTGCTCAATCTGCCAAAGGTGCAGGTGCCAGCCCTGCCAGCCCTGCCAGCCCTAGCTATGCAAGGTGTCTACTCAATCAAAACTAGACCGGGTCTCACCCCTGGCTCGTGCCACCTTCCCACTTCATGCCAGACTTGGTGTTTCATTTAGACTGAAGACAGGTCCCAGCAACCCCAGAGTGGATCACCAGGTCCATACCACATCCTTAGCGGGTCTGTCTGGCTTCATGTCCAGTCACAAAAGAAGACAACTGTCCCAGGAAGCAGAGTGAGGGCAGCAAGCAAGAAGCAAGTGGGGAGGGAGACCAGGAATGAATGGCCCAGTAGGCAAAGCAGCCAGTGATCTGAATCCCCACACTCTGAGCCCACATAACAGTGAGTGTGCTAGTACGAGAGTGAGATGGGAGGCTGATGGGGCATCCCAGAGGCCACAGACGGAGACTATGCCTCACACAGGAAGATGACAGACAGTAGGTGACATGTGCACACAGGTGCACATGAACACACACATGACAAGTAGCAACACTAATAAAAAGCTAAATGGTGACCCAGCCCTGGGCATGGGGCATTCTGTGGGCCCATCACTAGGAAGGCCAAGGCAGAATCAGGCAAGCCCATGCTTGATGTCTCAAAAACTAAAATGGAACTAGTAAATAACTTGGCTCAACAACAAAGGCCAGCTCCCCTGAGCAGCACTGCCAGAGAGACAGTCCCCTCAGATCACTAAGAAAAGAAAAAACAAAGATGGGGCTCCTTGAAGACAGAACACCAAATCCCTTTGTGAGTACCACCAGTAGGTGGGGTGCACCCAGTGCAGGACTGTCCCCACCCATCCACTCAACTGACTGTTGCACCTACCTGCGTGGCCACCTTGCCATAGTCGATCCAGCGCAGCGTGGCGAAGTTAGTGGACTCCGCGCAATTGAAGCCATGGTTGAAGCCCGCATGGTAACCATAGGGGAACGTGATCATGAACTCACCAGCCTCCTGGGTGATCTATGGAAGAGAGCGATGAACTAAGAGAGTGACATGGGCTTAAGGATGGCCCACAGCTGCTGACACCCTTTCACGACCTGGTGGGTTTAGTAGGGTCACTGTGCAGCTCGTAAACCTGTGGGATCCTGCCAAGTTAAAAAAGAATGTGGGTGAGGGCTGGCAAGATGGATCAGCACTAAAGCATCTGCTGCCAAGCCTGACAACCTGGGTTCAATCCCCAGGTCCCAGGACAGAACTTACTATACCTGACGTGTGTAGGCTATCCTCTGACCTCAGCACACACGCTGCAGTACTCACACCCATATAAATACACGGGCAGTTTTTTAAAAAGGAAGAGCTAGACATGCTGGACCATGTCTTTAATCCCAGCACTCAAAGGCCTCTCTGAGTTTCAGGCTAGTTTGGTCTACACAATGAAACCCTATCTTCCAAAAATAAGCAAGCATAGGGCAAAGATGCTGTGCAGGAGCAGTCATGTTAGCCCTTGGTGGCTGAGGCAGGAGAATCACAAATTAAGACTAGTCTGGACTACATGAAAAGACTTGGTTACAGCACTAACCACAAGAGGACACAAGGCAAGAAGCATGCCTCCACTCTGTACCATGGCTGCCGTGACCTGGCCATCTCACCCAGCTGAGGGGACAGTCATCCACACACAGTGTAGCGATGGGTCGTGGGCTACTACAGCCAACCCTCAGTCGCCAAGCCAAAGTACATGCAAGCAGTGTCCTCTTGTGCAGAGTTGCCCTGATGACACTACTGTTGCATATGGCTCTGCAGGAGTGAGGTACAGACATAGCCCTTTGCGCTGGGGACAGCACTGACACCTCCAAGAACCCTCTGGAACAGCTCCAGACACATACTCCCAAGGGGAGGGATGGTGCCTCATCTAAAATGAGCAACTGAGTCCCATGAGGAACGGGGTCTCGCTCCAAGGCTGCTGGACCTCGCTGTCCACTGAGCAGGCAGGAAGGCTTGAAGACAAGTGTCTGTGATTCTGAGCTTGGCATACACCAACCGAGGAGGAAGGTTCCAGAACCCCAAGGAGGCCCTGCCCCTCAGCCTGGCTCATTCTGTGACCCTGGTCACCCTGGCTTCTTGAAGCTTGGGCTCTGGTGCTGGCATCTCAAGAACACAGGAGATTCACTAGCCCAGGGCTTCTGAGCCTCTACAGATGGTTCAGCTAGATGGCACCATCCCGTGTGCCTGCCACAGTGAGCCACTGTGACAGGAACAGTAGTATGGAGAGAGTCTTCTCTCTTTGATCCCTCTAAGTCACACTGATCTCCATCTTCCCTCTCATCAGCTTATTCTGAGTGGCTGGCTGTGTGTTCCTCACAGGCCATCTAGCCCACACCACGGGGTTCCTCTCAGTGACACTGGGGAGGAAGAGTGCATGCCAAGGTGTGAGGTGTACAACAGTCATTTGTCAGGAATCCACTAGAATCAACACGGCCTACAGTACAGCATGCCCTGGAGAATGGTTCTCTCTTCACATAATTAACTGCATCAACCACAGAAAGTCAGCGACAGCAGCATTACATTTTAGATTCCACCCAAGTGACAGTTGTCATGAAGGGTGGTCAAATGTGACACTTGTGTGTTCCTGGGTCCTGGCGGTCACAGCACTGCAAAGGAAAGGAAGGCCTGGAGCTTTAACGCTGTCTCTGTGGACAGTGGTGGTGACAGTAGCTCAGTGCTGGTCCTCTCCATGCTGTCCATCATTCATGGTGCAGTGCATGCTGGGAGCAGGCACGCTTGGCCTCCTGGAGTGCAGCACAGTACACACACTGGGGCCAGCAGTGAGGATGTAGGCATGGCCACACAACAGACAAGACAAAGTCTTCTCAGGGTGGCAACAGAACCATACTCCTATCACAGTCACTGTGCCCTGCTGTGGCTCAGCCCTGTAGCTGCCTCTCTCACTCTGTTAGCAGAGCCCAGGGGTAAACTGGGAAGCATCAGATGGTGGATGGCTGAGCAGGAGAGCCACAGCGGTCAGGGTCAGTGCCAGTCAGGGAAAAAGCTGGAGGTGCTTCAAGCGGGACAGATGAGGAAGTCGATGACAGATTACAGAAATACACACTCTTAATTATTAATGAGCCAGCTATTGATCGGCTTTCTCTTCTAAAAGTAAATACCATTACAGACTCACAAGTGCAGTGTGCAGCTGCTCATCTGAAGGGTGACAGGAATTCTGATGAGGAGATCCATGCCTCACTTGCAGAGAGCGTGCTCATCTCTTGCCTGTTGCTCTGTCCTTAGGCCCCATCCCAAAGCAGCTGATGCCAGACAAGGGCCTTCACCCACAAGCCAGAAGCCAGAAGCCAGCCAGAACACCCAACACAACAGTATAGAGAGTGTGGCTCTCATAATGTCAGCAGACCCTTTGAGTCTGGAGGCAAACCGGCTGCCTTGGGGCTGGGCACGAATGTGCAATCTATAGCTCGATTGAGACACTGCCCAGGAGGAAAGGACTGGGCAGGGACTCTGCCCATGGAGGTCCCTGTGCTTGAAGTACCGGCCTGGAAAACATTCTCCATAAGCCAGTTACAAAGCACACACTTCTCACTTCCACAAGTGACGATCTGCCATCTGGCAGTGGGATCTGTGCTTCTCAGAGCCGTAGCCGGGAGCAGCCTCTGGGCTATATCCGCAGGAAGAACACAGCCGGATGCCACGGGTGCCTTAATTGAAATGTCAGGAACAATTCCTAATACACTGACACCCATGTGAGTGCAGAGCAAGGCTCTCAATCTATGAACGAGCTCCTGGGTTGACAAATTGCTCTTTAAAGAAACTTTCAGAAACAGTTGTCCAAGGCCCTTCTCCCTTCCTGGTCCCCAGAGCACCCAGGCTTGTGCTTCTCTGCAGACACAAGCCAGATCAGGCTAGTCTCCCCTGCTAGGATGTGGCTCACATTGCATGGAGAAACCTAAGGTCCTGGGTCTGCAAACTTAAAGTATTTGTCAATCCAGGAGTAGGAAGCCTACTGCCACCCATTCCCACTCCCCAGCAGCTGCCACAGGGCTGGCTCTCCCACCTCAGACCTTATCCATCACAGCCTTTATAGTAGCACACAGGACAAGCCAAGCTCCGGTTCCATGCTCAGAAATGCTAAGCCACTCACTGCTAAGCAGGACACCTTCACTCAGAGGCCAGCCACCCTGTTGACTATAAGCAATTAATACCAGGCATGGCCTGGGCAGTACGGACCTGTACTCAGGCAAAGGGCTGTGTGGTTTGGGGACAGTGAAGACCCTGCCACACCCACACTTGCCTGTGCCCTCACTCATTTCCCCTGCAAAAGAACCAGGTCATGTCCGAAGACCAGTTGGTCACCACTGCAGAACCATCCCTAGGGGTACATACCCGGCTGAAGGGGATGCCATACTTCTTCAGGATGATGGGTGAGATGAGCGTCATCTTGTGCCTTAGGAAGGCATCGCAGCCCTGTGAGCTCCCAGGGAAGAAGCCTGGGGTGGAGGAAAGTAGTGTCAGAGTGGGTGTCAGTATGGGAGAGAGGAGGAGCTGTCACTCCTGTGACTGAAGACTGCCCAGCAGACAGCTCTCCTGCAAGCTCCGAGGTAGATTCCACCCTGTGCACTAGGACAGTCGCCAAGGTGTCCTAAGCACACAGCCTCTGAGAGGCAGCATTCCAGGACCATATGCATGGGCTTGGTGAGCTGACAACATCTAACTCCTCCCTGAAGGGCATGGGAAACTCCAAAGAGCAAGGCTGAGACTAGAGGTCACCACCACGAAACAAGACAGTCACAGCTGCTGTGTGCAGCCTCTGTGTCCCAGCACCTTAGTAGTCCACAGAGGAGAAAATGAGGCCCCAGGACACAGCTGACCACAGGACAGGGAGCAGCCTGTTTCCATCAGGGCCCCCTCACCTCCCAAGCAGATATTCTATTTGCCTCAGAACAGGACAGCTGTCTCAAGGCTCAGCCATGTCCTGGGATCCCAACATAGATTCTGGCCTTGGACTCATTGAGGAGCACAGTTCCCACTATGGATAGATAACCCTTTCAGAGGCCCAGGGCAGGCTGGGGCTCAGTTCTACCCTCTCAGAAGCAGCACTACAGCCAAGATGGGCAGCACAGAGAGCAACTGAGGCAGGGGACACCTAGTTTCTAGACTGCTCACCACATGACACTGCCCTGTGTATCCTCAGAGGGTGCTTACACACCATTACCCTCTATAGTGAGGGTCCCAGAAGTCTGCTGTCAGCAAAGCGGGGACAGGAGAACCGACAGATGTGCAGTCTCAGAGCCTAAGAACCCTTCAGAATCCCACAGACACTTGCCCAGCCTCCAAGCCAGCATGTCCCCATAGATCTCTGCTTCCAGAGCACATGTTTCAGTGTGTGCACACCCACAGACATGTGCATAGGGCACATGGCAAGCAGGGATTTGGAAGCCCTGGCTGCTGGCAGGAGGCTGAGCTGGAAGAGCAGCACCAAAGGGGAGGAGGGCCGAGTCCTCAACTTTCCTTCCTTGGTGATAAAAGTGCCTTGGTTAAAATTATGACTGTGGCTTCCAGCAGCACGTCCCCTTTTAATGCGCAGCTTAAGTGGCTCTCATTAGGGCCCTAATAAAGGCTGGCATCTAGGTGATTAGCACCCCCACATCAGTGCTCTCCTGCAGGCAGGCGCCTCTCCCATTTATGGCTCAGCTATTCATTCTCTGTGCTAACGAGAGAAAGCCCACTGCACTCAGCTCTGCTGTGGGTGGCATCAATGGTGCATGCCCAAAGAAGGTCTTGGGGCTGCAACGCTGGAGCTGCAGGGGAGCTGCATGGAGCTCTGCTATGTGCATCTATCCTGCCTCCATCTTATCCCGTCTTCCCTGGGTAAACTGGTCAGTCCTTCTTGGTTCCAGGGAACTTCCCATCCACCTGTGAGACTGTGTGGACAGGGCAAACTGTTCTGGTTGGAGACGGGTCTCACTGTGTTCCTGGGTAGCCTGGAACTCACTCTGTAGACCAGGAGGACTAAACTCAGAGATCCACCTGCCTCTGCCTCCTGGGTGCTGGGATTAAAAGCTATACCACCACACCCTCAGATGTCTTAAGCAGCCAATTGGAGGCTCAGAACTGAACCTTGCTGAGCTTCTGCACACACCTGCTGGCCCTCGGAATGCTGACGTCATCCTGGTCATCCTGGGTGGATGGAGGGTGCTGACATTCTGACCATGGCTCCCTGCATTCTGAGGCCAGCCTCAGTGTCTCCAGAGGCCACAAAGCAACAACTACATGAGCCTTGCTCACATGCGGAGAGAAGACAACTGTCAGCAGGGGCTGGGTGGCCACTATGAGCTACTTCCCAGGTCTTGAAATGGCAGCTGAAGAGCGCTTCCTCTGTGTTTATGGATGACACCAGCTTACTCAGGACACCCACAAGACCTCACCACCTAACCCTCAGGACCTGTGTGCCGTCACTTCCAGGTTCAGAAGGCTGTGCAGATGTCTCAAGCTAAGGAACCTGAACTGGGAAGCACCCTGGGTCACTCTGCCCAGTGTCCTCGTGGGTCCTCCTCAGAGAGAGGCAGGAGGAGAGGCAAAGAGCCTGGGAGATGTTATACTGCTGTCGCTAGCCTAGGAAGAAGGGGTGGAGAGCTGAGGCATGTGTGGTGGGTTGCAGGACCCCCAGGACACCCTGCTGCACCTGTGGTCTTAGGATCTGAGCTGTGCAGGCACCATGTACGTGTTTACAGCCACTGAGGTTGTGTGTGGACAGCGAGGTTGGGAAGCAAGCACAGTGGTCAGCTTTGCCTTGGTGACCTTGCTCAAGTCCATACCGTGAACACTGCAGTGGGAGATATCTAGGGTGCTGTCTAAAGCTGTAGGTTACCCTAAGCTGGGCCCTGCAGGAGCCAGGTTAGCCTTCCTGTGTCAGGGCTGCTCTGGAAATAACTGAGGTTAGACAGACCCTTCAGGTGGTCAGGACTCACAGTGCTTGCTATGTGTGTCCCTAGGTTTCCACATACAAACTTACACCTAACAAAGGAACGATTGAGCTGGGTATAGTGGCACAGACCTGTCATCCCAGCACTTGTGAGGCTGAGGCAGGAGAATTGTAAATTCAAGGCTAACTTACGCTACAAAATGAATTCAAGACAAGACTGGGCAATATAGCTAAACTCTGTCTTTAAAAGCTAACAAAAGTGCCGGGCAGTGGTGGCGCACGCCTTTAATCCCAGCACTTGGGAGGCAGAGGCAGGCAAATTTCTGAGTTCGAAGCCAGCCTGGTCTACAGAGTGAGTTCCAGGACAGCCAGAGATACACAGAGAAACCCTGTCTCACCAACATGGCTAGGAGCAGCTGGCCTGCATGCATGAGGCCCTAGTTGCCATCCCAAGTATCAGAGTGCAGAGAGAAAAACGGAAAGCCAGGTATAGTGATACACACTGTTCACCCAGACATCCTAGACCCAGGCAGGAGGCTGGTGAGCTTCACAGCAGCCTGGGCATGGGGGGTCACTGATGGCAGACTGAGTGCACTCACACTGACCTCAAAGACCAGGCTAGGGCATGCTGTCACTCAGCACACCACACCCACCAGTGCCTCAAGCTGGAACCTCTCTACACCTTGAGCCCTGGCTGCTTGGTTCCTCTCTGACAGGCAGCACCCAAAGTTCTGCCATCACTCTAGGGAGAGGTCACAGAGGGCTGCGTGCAGGAGGTCAGGATGCATCCAGTGAGTGACCAGCAGACAGGCACAGCAAGATTCACCTGGGCTGAGATACCTGGGCTTCAGATACCTACCTATGGCCAGGCGCTCCAGGCGCTTGCCGTGCTCTGGCGGTATGGCGTACCTATGAGAGAAGGGAGGCACATCAGAGCCAAGGACCTCTGGCCAGTGCAGTGAACACCCACAGATAGCAGACAGGGCTGTCACCACCAGGGACTAAGGTAGGGAGTCACATTAGACAATCAACAGGGTAGCTGTCACACTGTGGGAGCTCCTGGAGTGGAGTAGGGAGGTTGGGGTATAGCTCAGCACCCTGCAGGGTACAGCGGCAAGATGAGGATGCAGAAGCCAAGGCAGAGGAAGCTTACTACAGCTGCCAGGCCAGAACAGCTTAGAACTGAGGAGTTTTTCAGTGAAATAAAAAGGTGGTAGGAGACTCAGCTACCACCCTGTCATCAGATCTATAGAGAACACAGTAAGGGATTTCCAGGTGCCCCGGACCCTCAAGAAAACCTGGCACCCTCAGCTCTAGTGTTACAACAGAATTTTCATGTCTGGACAAACTGAGGTCACACTTCCTTCCATGGTCTCTTATCACTCATGCAACGATGCTGAGTTCCTCACAGCCTGAGTTCCTCACAGCCCAGAGCACCATGATGGAGGCCAGCATCCCCAGTCCCCACCCCTAGGGGACGCTGGGAAGACACCCAAGACCTGAAAGGAACCAATTTCCAGCTCTGGCCACAATGATGAATGCAGCGTCCCTAGTACACAGCGTCTTCCACTTAATTAGTGCCTATAATTGGGACTTGTAAAGATAAGATTAATTGAATCTGGTGGCTGCTGAAGTTTAATACATTGGAACACGCCTGGCATTATCGGGAAGTGCAGCCTGTAGGCTGCTGGCCACGGGTGCAGAGGAGTCGCCCTAGGGAGATAGGCCTGTGGCACATGGAAGGAGCAGCAGGCTGGGAACCTCCGTGCTTTGCTGTAGCCAGATGAGGCTACAGAGACTGCCTATGTACCACCCAGCCACAGACCACAGTGAACGAGGACCTTCATTTCCCAGATGTCGCAGCCAGGGTAAGGGCCCAGTGCTGAGCCTGGAGAAAGCTGCACACGCCAGGGCAGGGTGGCCAGGCCCATCTTGAAGGGCAGCTCTGGGTGGCTGCAGCCAAGTGCACAGCCAACCTTCCCATGGATCCTATGGGGCTCCCAGAGCAGAGCCTCAAGGATCCTGTACGGCTCCTCCTAGGAGATCCATAGGCCAGAGACCACATGTCAGACAGAAGAACTAAATCAATCACTGTGATGCGGCACCATTGACACTCAGGCTCAGCCTTGTTAAAGGCAGTCTGTGTTGGGAACAGTGCAACAGTACTGCAGAGGATCAGGAGCCACCTGCCAGCACGGTGACTCCATCTCTGAGCTTCAGCAGAGACAGGTACCTCCACCTCCCTCCAACATCAACCTCCTATGCCATGGCAGCTGTGCCCAAAGAGCACCCACACTGGTCCTAGGCCGTCCTACTGCAGACCTTCTTGTATCAGCTCTGGTCACTGCTTGCACATGTCCTTCCTCCCACCTGCACCAATGAACACAAACATGCACATACATCTCCGTGTGCTCAGCACGACCCATGTGCCTAGCTCCTGGTCCTCTAGGACTGTCCCTGAGAGACCTATCCTGCCTAGACCACTCCAGTCCACCCATCCTAAGCCATCCTGGGTGACTTGGCATGGCAGAGAAGTTCCCAGCAGGCCAGGCTCTATGTGGACACTGGGCTGCCCTGGGCTATACACAGGGTCCAGGAAGACCCTTTGAGCACTATAGGAAGCCTTCGCTATGGTCACTAAGCAGGCCACTCAAGGTCCCGGGTTCTGAGGATCAGCTGGCTCCTCCTAGGAGATGCATAGGCCCGAGATCACATGTCAGGAAAGATGCATCTTTCTGAACCATCCCCGTAACCCCCTGGCACCCACCTCCATGTTCTAAATCACCTCTATCCACAAAGTACTTCCAGGAGGTCTACAGAAGACGCAGCCCTGTCCTCTGTCTCCAGCATGCTGCATGGATTTGGTCTCCCTGACAATGCTATGGGGGACTCTGTACTGGCTGGTGGGAAGACAACAGCTCTATACCTGTGTGGGAAGTGAGGTGCTGAGGGACCAGGTGAACTACTGCAGATGTGGCCCTGAGGGAGCTCTGCTGGCTGTGGCCACTCTCCCACGTCAGGGGTTCACGAAGCCATGGGAAATAAGCACAAGTAAGGGCTAGGGTGAGTTTGGATAAAAGGTTCTAGAAGGAAGCAATAGCTGTGGTCTCCAGGAAGAACATGATAGCTCATCTGGGCCCTGCCTCCCCAAACCCAAAGCTGTGACTCATCCCAGTCTGCAGCCACCAGAGCCAGAACCCTAATGGCTCACATCACCAAGTGCAGGCCACATGGCTGGCCCTGGGGAGTGACCAAGCCATGTGGGGAAGGTAGAAGGTCCAGGTGGGGAAGTTGCTCTGGAGAAACTGGAGACACAGGAACCCCATGTGCTTCAACATGAGGCTAGGAGGTGTGAGCACTGTGCCAGCCTTACAGTGCTGAGTGGCGCTGAGCAGCCCAGGTCATCTGAGGGACACAGGGCACACGGCCATGACGGTGAAATACAGGTGTCATGGAAGGGGGGAATCTGAAGGCCTCAGGGTGCCATTCCAGCCCTGTGGGTAGACAGCCACCTGAGCCCTAGTGCAATGGGACGAACAGGGCTCTGCGGACACACCAGTCCCTTCCTGCCCTCCTGCCTGTCTCCTGCCGGCAGAGGAGGCCGCTATTAATAGTGCAATTTCCGCGGTGTTCTGTTTATCCCCGGAAGGGCTGATGGATGTGAATAATTACCAGACTATAAAAGCCAGCGTATGTGCTGCTCTCTATCGCTCTAAATCATCAAACAAATAAAGCAAGAAACAGCGTTTCTGAATATAATTTTCCCCTCTAATGGCTCAGAATTATTATCAAGAACAATGAAAATAAATAAGCAAAGCCTTGCCAGTTAAAAACTAAATGACTGTGTCAGGAAGGGACAAACAGGCTTGGGGGAGCAGGTCTGCACAGGACCGTGTCAGGGAGGGGAACACGGGCTTGGGGGAGCAGGCCTGCACAGGACCGTGTCAGGAAGGGGAACACAGGCTTGGGGGAGCAGGCCTGCACAGGACCGTGTCAGGGAGGGGAACACGGGCTTGGGGGAGCAGGCCTGCACAGGACCGTGTCAGGAAGGGGAACACGGGCTTGGGGGAGCAGGCCTGCACAGGACCGTGTCAGGAAGGGGAACACGGGCTTGGGGGAGCAGGCCTGCACAGGACCGTGTCAGGAAGGGGAACACGGGCTTGGGGGAGCAGGCCTGCACAGGACCGTGTCAGGAAGGGGAACACGGGCTTGGGGGAGCAGGCCTGCACAGGACCGTGTCAGGAAGGGGAACACGGGCTTGGGGGAGCAGGCCTGCACAGGACCGTGTCAGGAAGGGGAACACGGGCTTGGGGGAGCAGGCCTGCACAGGACCGTGTCAGGAGGGGAACACGGGCTTGGGGGAGCAGGCCTGCACAGGACCGTGTCAGGAAGGGGAACACGGGCTTGGGGGAGCAGGCCTGCACAGGACCGTGTCAGGAAGGGGAACACGGGCTTGGGGGAGCAGGCCTGCACAGGACCGTGTCAGGGAGGGGAACACGGGCTTGGGGGAGCAGGCCTGCACAGGACCGTGTCAGGGAGGGGAACACGGGCTTGGGGGAGCAGGCCTGCACAGGACCGTGTCAGGGAGGGGAGCACAGGCTTGGGGGAGCAGGCCTGCACAGGACCATGTCAGGGAGGGGAACACGGGCTTGGGGGAGCAGGCCTGCACAGGACCGTGTCAGGGAGGGAGAACACAGGCTTGGGGGAGCAGGCCTGCACAGGACTGTGTCAGGAAGGGGAACACAGGCTTGGGGGAGCAGGCCTGCACAGAAGCCTGCCAGCTGGTGACAGTGTGCCATGCCATGAACCCAATTGCCTTCATGTGCCCAAAGCCTTGGGCTTTGGTGGCCTCTGTCTGGCGCCCACAGGTGAGGTGCCTTGCCAGGCCTTTAGCCCCATCTGTGCCCCAAGCTCCAAAGACCTGCTGGGATCATCATGCTCACCCTTCAATGAAACCATCTTCTAGCTGAGCACAAGTCAATGACAACACTGAGGCCAGGAGCCAAGCAACGCAGGAGCCTTGTATACTGTCCACTGTTAAGGATGAGGGAGGTGATTCCACAGTGCTTATGCCGTGCCAGGCAGGAAACAACTCATACAGACCCAGGAAGAGGGCAGGGCACTCTCACCCTGCTGCAGAGGCCAGGCCAAGTGCCAGGTAAAGGCCCCTGGTAGAGACATACATGTGTACACCCCCTCACCCCCAACACACACACACCATAGCCTAGGATGTTACTGTAGATTCCACTGCAGTGGCCCTCCTGGGCCCCAAGAGCCAACCTGTCATAGCTAACCTTAGCCACAAAGCCCTCTGGGCTAAGAACAACAGGGCAGCTCCTGCAGGGGTCCACGCAGCCCTGTAGGTTGGTCATCGCTCCCCATGAGCCACCAGCTTCCCAGGCAATGGTGGAAGTAGTCCAGAGTAACCCTCAGCTTAGACCATGAGGTGGCAAAGGCTGAAACAGTGAAGATGCATCTGATGATCACAGGATGACACATCAAGTCCTCACATGGTTCCTGCACACAGTACCTTGAGTGTGATGTTGCCCTCAGAAGAGCTGTTTAAACATCCTGGCTCTGAAGATGAGGTCAGTGCATTCATTGGCCACTGCAGACAGCACCTCACTCTGGAAAAGGCCCTGGGCCCTGGGTGAATTCCTGGGAGTCCTCCATGCCCTTCCCACTAAAGACACAGTGCCACATGCCCACAGGCTATGGCTCAGGGGAGAACGTCAGGCTGGCAGGCAGAAAGCCATGTCGCCAACAGGGGCATACCAACTAACAAGCTGGCCTCCCACAGTGAGAAATCAGACCAAGGACTGACCCCGCAGGGCTACAGACAAAACCTACACAAAAACACCCAGCCCAGGTACGGTAGACACACCTATACCCCCAGCACTCAGGGGGCAGAGACAGGTAGATAGATCTCTGAGTTCAAGGCCAGCCTGGTCTACAGAGTGAGTTCTGAGCTAGCTAGAGCTACATAGGAAGATCTTATGTCAAAAGAAAAATAGAAAAGAAAAAAAGAAAACCAGACAGCAAACCACTCCACATAAACGTCTTTGGACGACAGGACAGGAAGATCACCGTTCCCAAGTGTTCCTAGAGTAGTAAAGGGCAACACTGAAGAGGTGATCCAGTAGCGAGAGCAAAGTGAGTGGCCATCACAGACACAGCTCCACAATGGAGACATTAGCCAATGACATACATCAGGAACGAGACAGGAGTGCTCAAGGAATGACTGGAAGGAAAAGGCTGGGAGCTAGTCAGCACCCTGCAGGACTGAGCCAAGTCCCGCACATGGAGACTCCTAACAGCAGAAGGGACTCAGAGCACAGGGCTGAGAGAGATCCCCAGGATCTGCTGGCAGGAACTCAGAAGGAAACCAATACTGTGTGGGGTTCAAGGGTCACTTGTCCTGTGTCCCCAGCAACAGGAATGCAGACAAGAATGATAGACATACTCCCTCCCCCAAGGTCCTTGAGGCCTGTGGTCATACCACTGGCAAAAGCAGGAGATGGTGACTCTCAGAGCCCTGGCCACAGCCTGGGAGAGCTTGGAAAGAGAGCACATGGTGTGACCAAACAGGAGGTCCCTGCAACTAAGTCACAAAAGGAGGGATGCCGCAGGTCAGAGCAAAACCTGGACAGACAGGTATTGAATGAAGGTGCCCTTGAACTCAGACATCAGGGGCACACTGGCAAACGGACTGTCAAAACTCACAATGGAGAGGAGGCCACAAAGGATGTGACACACATGGGAAGCAGCTCCATATGAGGGGCCAGGCTTCTGTGTACCCCAATTTGATCACTCTGCGAAAGGAGGTTCCGTTTGCCTGACACAAAAGGGGCTTCCAGTGAGGAGCTGCCTGACCTGCCTGGCACTGAGTGAGCCCTGCCCATTTCCACCAGGGAATCCCCGTATCTTACTGCTTGTGCAGATGGGAGAGACAACACACACTGCAGCAAAGGAGAGGCTGCTCCCAGGATGGAGACTATTGCGCCACTGGCTTTATCTCTAATGGATCGTTATCTGGGACAATAGGTGGTAGAATTGGGTGTCACACACCAGCAGCGTCAATGACTTCTAGTAATGACATTTTTATTGAAATACACAGGGGATCAAGAGAGCTAGCTTGGAGAACAGAGAGCTTGGGGGTGGAGGTAGGAAGACCAACCACCCCCAGGGAAGCTGATAGTATGGGGAGAACAGTGTCTGGGTGGCCAGGGAGGGGTGGATGGCTATCTGTGACGGTCACATCTCCCTGAGGACCCAGGGAGGAGGTCAGACACTGGTGCATTTGTGTCCAACAATCTCAGATAAGGCAGAGGCTGCATACTCAGCTGAGGTGTGAGGCCCCAACCCACCCCCATGGATTTTTAGTGAAGGACAAAGACCAACACTCACACAGTGACCTGTGGGCCTAGGCTGGATGACATCCACCCTGCACTGCCCAAAGTCTGGGAAATGTTCACAGGAGACAGTCTGAGAGGCAGGTCCTGGTGACGGTGCAGAGCTGGTAAGGGCCTAGTGGTGTGGGCTTGGGCAAGGTACAGAAAAGGCACCATTTTGGACTTGGAGCTGTGGACATGCAGACGGTTCCTGGACCGTGTCTCAGACAACCAGGAGCCCTGCATACAGCCATCAGCCTGGACACACAGTCCGACACAGTAACCCTGTGTCAGCAGTCTCCTAAGCCAGGGTCAAGACTCAGCCCAATCCCTGTGCTCAAATACTGAAAACAAAGGATTAAGGACAGGTCCTCTGGGAACAAGGAGGGGGCTGCTCAGGACAAAGAGGGTATAGGTGGAGACAGGAGATACTCCTGGGACCTGTGTGGCCCATACACACTGTGGCCTGCATGGTAGGCAGCATGGACAGCAACCCTGTGGTCACCCAGGTCTCTCTGGGTGAACCCAGTACAGACCCAAACTGGCCTCCCCTCCCCATGACTGCACAGCGCCTAGGAGCACTGTCGATACCACACACGGCTCGGCTCTGCAGACGCATAGCCCCACTGAAGCCCTACAGAACACTGAGACATGAAGCTCTGGAGGGGCCTTTGATATACCTAGCCTGCTCCTGCTAAACTAGGGACACTCCTAGCACAGAGACCCTATGGTCTCCTGCATCCGAGCTGTGCAGTATGTCACAGTGCCAACCCTAAAGCTGTTGAAACAATACAGGGCCGTTTGTTGCTGCTAGTCCTAGTTAGAGAGGCTGAGGACAAGCTAGTAGTACCACAGCCACTGACATAAACAGTATGTAATAGCACTATGAACATCTGTGGGCATCCAAGGTCTAGAGTTCATACTCTGAGCTCTTTCATGGGTAACAGCCTCAGTATTTATAGGTGCTGACAGATCTGGAGTGGCCTGACTACCTCAAGCCAGCTGGGCCAAACCTCATGCCCACAGGCAAGTGAGTTAGCCGACATTCACCCTGACAACTCTGCAGGGGCACAGGTAGAGAGCAAGCTGAAGCAGCATTAGAGCTGTGGGCTTGTCTGGCGGCCAGTGTTGGCCACCCATCCCCCATTACCAGCCTGGAGCTAATGCTGGGTCAACTGTGCTGTGGGGAAATGGAAAGCTGACAGGGACAAAAGCCCTTCCAAGCTCTCTTAGGAGCAAGTTTTCTGAGAGACTCACAGCCAAGTGAGGTTTGTCCACCTGAAGGAGGTATGATGAGGGCAGGTCCTGCACAATGACATCCCAACAGTCATCAGCAGACCCCCGATACAGCCCTGCAAAGGTGAATTCCCAGCAGCAAGTATGCCAATCATTGCTTCTCCTGACAGAGCCAGCTCTTATACATGGTTGGAGACAAGACTGACCCGTATATACAAAGTTCAGAAATGGCCCTTCCCAGGCTATGCAGCCCAGGGACAGATGCATCGAGTTCAAGGACAAATAGGGGCAGCTCAAGCCCTCAAAGTCAGGACAGCAGCACTGTGTCCCTCTGTTCCCACAGAGGGACAGTGGGAACTCAAAGGCTGCTGCAGGGCACTATCGCCCTTAGCACACATGGAGAACACACACGCACACACACCTAGGCCCCAGACAACACATCCTTTGTCCCACAGCACACATGGAGAACACACACGCACACACACCTAGGCCCCAGACAACACATCCTTTGTCCCACAGCACACATGGAGAACACACACGCACACACACCTAGGCCCCAGACAACACATCCTTTGTCCCACAGCACACATGGAGAACACACACGCACACACACCTAGGTTCCAGACAACACATCCTTTGTCCCACAGGAAGAAAAACGGGGTTCCATCGACTATCTGGTGCCTGCAAAAAATACAGTGGCTCGAGGCTAGAGAGATAGTTCAGTAGTTAAGAGCACTGGCTGCTCTTCCAAAGTACCTAGATTCAATTCCCAGCAACCATATGAAAGCTCACTCCAGTTCCAGGGATCAGACAGACATATATACAGGCAACATACCAATGCATATAAAATAAAAATAAGAAAGTTATTGTTAAATATTCATTGGGGTGAGCACAGCCTCATCAGGAGATGGCCCCTCCAAGGCCAGGGCTGTAGAGAACAAGGGTGCTCCCGGCAGCCTAAAGGCAGGTGCCTGCTGTAGGCTGCCTGGAGAGCCCAAAGGGCTCCCACATTCCACTTCTGAGCCACAGAGCCCACACTCCGTCTGTGAACCCTCTCCAGGAAAAAGGAAAGGAACCAGACACTGATAAAGAGACAGTGTTGGGTCCAGCTGCCGGTCTAGCACAGGGCCACCCTGCTTCTTCGTCTCTTCTCTGATAATTGAAACATCTAACTTTGAAGTTCATTTCACCCAGCAGATGACCTGAGCCACACAGTCAAGGTCAACATCAGGATGGCTAGTCTGTGATAAAGGTGACCACAAGACATTATACTCCACATCACCCAGGCCATCAAGCAGAAGGGAAGTGGGAAGTCCTCTAGCTGCCCGGAGGAGCTGGGGGACTGTGTAAAGACACTGAGGAATCTGCATAGGGTATGGCCCACTCATGGGAAAGCTGAAGTGCTGGCTCATAGTAGACAGATCCACTTGCACTATCCAGCAAAAGAGGCAGGAACAGGAAGAGGGAGGACAGGGGCAGGGAAGAGGGGGACAGAGAGAGGGGGGGAAGACGACAGAGGAAAAGAAAAAGAAGAGGACAGACAGGAAGAGGAAGACAGAGAAGGAAGGGGACAGAGAGAGGGAGGAAAAGAGTGGAAGGGAGAAGAATCCCCAACCATAAAAGTAGGCCATATAGAAAGCAAAGAGGAAAACCCAGAAGCCATCACCCCAGCTCACCAGTTGGCTCAAGAGCCCAGCTCAGCTCCAATTCCCAAATCTGTGGGGGTTGGGAGGGGCTCCTCACAACCCACTGCCGGGTATTTTAGACAAAGAATACGCATGGCTTCCTGCTCAGCATTGCTTACAGAGCTCTGCAGCCCAGAAGAGAGAAAGGAAGGGGACAGAGTCAGTTGGGGCCCTGAATGAGCCCCAACATGCACATGGTGTCCTGGCTGCTCTGACCCTCGGATCCTGGGGACACAGTGTCTTTAGCAGGGCCCAGCTGTGAAAGGGACGAAGTAGGATGGCTCATCGAGCTAATGGGCACAGGCTGTGACTCAGAGCTGCACCCTGCCGTGTGCACCAGATCCCCTGAAATTGCCCGTCACCATCAGAGCATCATGGTAGCTAATGACACAAGGCTCATCTTGCCGTGCCGGGGTCCAATGCCCCAGTTCAAGCTCAGGCGTGTCACAAGCCTCAGTTAATTATCTAGCTCCAGAGGTGGCTGAGATGTATAGCACAAGCTCAACAAGCAGAAGGCCAGAGCCACGGCATTGGGGTAACAAAACAGCTGTGGCCAGAGTGAGGCCAAGGGCCCAATGAGAAGGCAGCAAAGGGCACTGGGACAGGGATAACACAATTGTCCCTTGCTAGCTTCTGTGTCTGGACCAAGTGGTTGGACTGGCTGAAGTGCCAAGCCCCAAAGGGCAGAGCTTTGATTCCAGCTGGAGGGTACCCCTGGCTGGCTCTCAATCACCTTACATTTGGGGTCTCCTGGCTTCTAGTAGTCCTGAGGGAGGGAACACACAGTAGCCTGTAGACTGACTTTTTACTTCACATGCTTGCAGTATCTGAGACAACATAAGTCAGGGGACATGGAGTGGGTTGCACCCTTGGGACATCATAGAGATGTAGACTGGGTAGAGGAAGACCCACCACAGCCAGACATGGCGCACCAACCACACAGCCACAGAGCCTGCTGTAGGCTTTACCAGCACAGGGCAGCAACCTGGGACTAATGGCACCCTTGGAGGAGGTTCCTTCTACAGAGAGCTCTGCCTTCTCCTAAAACTCCAGCAAGCACCACGGCCAGGTGCTCTAGAGGGGGCAAAGTGGCAGCACAAGAAGCAGGAAGGAGCCCCTTCCCCCACCCCCAACCCCACCCCCACGTGGCGATGTCCCCACACAAGAGACCATCACAGTCACTGGCTTCATGTCAAAGCGGGGACAGCAGCAGCTCACAGACTTCCACAAGTCAGTCCAGCTCAGACACAGTGGGGCACCTGCTCTTTCCAGAGTACGGCAGGGCATACTTGGCAAATGGAGAGAACCCATCTCCCGGGAGTCTGTCATACAATGGAGACAGGACAAGGGAGGGGCTCAGCAATGTGAGCCAGATAAGAGACAAATCATTTCAAATGGAGCTGCCTCCTGCTGGCTTCATCCTCAGAGGGAGCTAGTGGCCCAGCTGACAGCTGGAAGGGACCACCCTCACAGGTGCAGCAAGCTAGGGCAGGGCACAGGGACCATCTTTGCTCCCGCAGTATGAGGCTGCAAGGCACTCAGAAGCCAGTACCATACCAGTTGATGGAGATGCAAGTCAGGCAGCTCTTCAGCAGAACCAGCTGTCGTTTGGGGCCTTAGAGGGCAAATGATGTAGGCTACCTTCTCTAGGCTAGGCTAACGGGTCCGACTAACCATAGTGGCCATGAGACTACAAAGGGAGGAGGGGAGGCGCTACTGGGAGACCTGCAAGTACAGGCCTCCTCGCCATTTCCCATTCAAGGCACTGTCCTTGGCCTCACAACAGCTGCACAGTGTGGCCACTCCTCCAGAGACCCAGTGCAAGAACAGGTTTCTATAGAGAGCATGAGAGCCCACCCCTCCTTCAAGTGCCACTTGCTCGGGCAGCTTCTGGAAGACTAGGCAGAGCCTGCCCAGGGCAGCACACACCCCCACCTTCAAATTCCTTGACCCCTAAATCACACCAGCCAAAGCTGCAACAGAGGTAGAGAACCTTCAGAAAATACTGGGACCTGTAGATATCCTCATGTATCCAAAACCCAGGATGGTGCTGAACCAAAACCAAAACAGACTGCACTGGAGGATCTGATGGAGGAGGGATTGTAACAGTTCCCTCTGAGAGTAAAGTATTCCATTTTGCAGGGATGCTCTTTAAACAGGAAGGTAAGCAACTAAAAACAGCTTCAGGAAGTCCCTGAAACCGACCAGCTTCACTTGGCCCCACCCTGCCAGAGTGAGCAATAAAAGCTGAGCTCAGGAAGCCAATCTGCCTGGAAGATGCTCAGACCAACTGGGGCACTGGAAAGGACGGTCTGCATCCTGACGCCCTGCCTGCAGGCTGTGTGGTGAGCATCAGGTCCCCAGCTTTCTGAGCTGTCACTCACACCTTGGTGATGCAGCTGTCTCTGAGTCATTTCTGCTCCTGTACGTGACCCCTCACTCATATGCCCATCAATGACCCCAATAAAACTCATGGCACCACGCTGGACTCTGGTGGTGTCCATACTAGGAACTGTCATAGGCTCTATTAGCATTCCTTCTGGGCTCCACCCAACAGTTACCTGGCATCAGCCAAGTAGCCTGGCTTATTATAAAAGGGGCTGCTTGGCCCCTTCTTGCTCTCTCTATCTTCTCTCTCTGACCCCTTTCCCCCCTCTCTCCCTGTGTTCTTGGCTAGCCTCTCCTCTCCTCCTCCTCTTCTTCTTCTCTCCTCTCCCCATCCCATCTTTCTCTGACTCTACTCCCTTCTCAACTCCCATTCCCATGCCTTAAATAACTTCTATTCTACATGATACCTATATGGCTGGTCCCTCAGGGGAAGAGATGGGCCTGCAGAGGTACCTCCCACCTCACCACACTGTGCTCTACAAAACATATCCTGCCTCTCCTTTTTTTTTTTTTTTTTTTTTTTTACAAAACACAACAGGCTCCCTACCTGGGGAGAGTAGACGTGCGTGTGTGTGTGTGTGTGTGTGTGTGTGTGTGTGTGTGTGTTGTATCTCTCTAGGAAAAGTCTTACCACACAACAGCAGGGCTCAGCTTAAAACTCCTCAGTTTTAAGTGCATCCAGGGAGCAGCACCCACATGTCGAAAGGTGAGAATGTGGCATTCTGGTCCCTGTTGAAGCTGGGGACACCAGCATAACTGGGACCCAAAGCCTAGCGGGAAGAACCCAAGTCAAGCACACGCCTGGTCAGTGTGTCCCCAGGGATATACGGGCCCTATCCTGTCACAGCTTCAGCTGTCAAGTTAACACAAGCCTAGTGCCCCTGGAAAGAGCCGACCTCAACTGAGGAAGTGTTTTTGTCAGACTGGCTTGTAGGGTGGTGTTTTGATTATGATTGACATGGGAGGGCCCAGCTCATAGGGAGGGACAGTTGTGGGTGGCTGAATAGGCTGGGCGGGCCCTGGGAAGCAGCATCCAGGAAGCAGTACCCTGCTTCAGCTCCTGCCCTGACCTCCCTCCATGATGAAGTGCCACAGGAACGTATAAGCCAAGTAAGCTGAGTCCTCCCCAAGTTACTTTGGGTCATGGTGTTTATTGCAGCAACAGAAAGCACAATAAGACCCCTCCCTACTGTGGGAGAGCTAGAAAGAGTAGATGCTCACGATAGGAGACCCCTGTTTATAAGACAGGGCCTCCCTCACCAAGGCTGGCTCTACCTAAAGTTGCTAGAGCTTTCTTTCTCCAAACAAGAGGCCATTCTGTTCACCACTGGCTCTGATGGTCACCCCCAGTCACAGGCAGGATACAGGGAGCAGGGATGCCTGGACTTGCACCCAGTGTGGGAGAAGGGAGGGTGACAAAGGAGGGTAAGCCAAGCAGCCAGTGGCACGCTGTGTGTGTGTGGCCACCACCCTTCAGAGCCCGTGTTCTCAGCAGCTGCTGGGCCACGGGGCCACGCACAGCCTGGCGTCCTCAACCAGCATAGCTCTCGCCTCCCTGCTGAGGTGATTCCTCACACCGGGAATGCTCTCGTCCTCACCAGGCCCACAGCCGGCTCACCAGCCTGTCTCTCTGAGCTTCACACATCACTCTGATGACTCCTGGAGCTCAGGGGTCTCTCCTGAGTGCCCCCAAAGGAGACGTGATGTTGGCTGGGCCTCGTCCTCAACCTGGTTTCTTTTCCTTTCTTTCTGTTAATAGAGTTGTAGTCCCACCATGTGGCTCTGGCTGGCTTGGAGCTCATTCCTACTCTTTACTAGTGTTTTCTGAGGGAGAAATTGGGGCTGTCTCCCCCTCCTGAACACAAGGAAAGACGCGGACGAGGAGCCTACTGACTGCAGCCAGGAAGGCAGGAGGAGCTGGGGGTTGGGGAGTAGGATGGGAACAGCTGCTTCACGCAGAAAGGTGGGAGCGCCATCTAGTGGTCATCAAGAGTGGGACATCCTGCTTATAGTCTCACACACTTGCCCACACCTGCTCAGGCAGGCAACTGCTGTGCACATATAGTCACTATAGTCACTTGGAGCAGGAGTGGCCATGGGCTTTGTTTGTATTTGTGGGTGTCACTGGCCCTGAAGGACAATGAAATCACAAGGAGTAGGTCCTTGCACACTGCCACATCGCTTCTCAGGGGATCCGTGGGTCCCAAGTGACAACTGCCATAGCTGTCCTCCACAGAGGTGGCAGCAGAGCATCATGGGAGGAGTCATATGGCTGGACAGGTCTACACAGAGGACGGTGCCACTAGAGGCTGGGGGCCACACTGGGGCTTGAGGGCATAGACTCAGCTGCTTGTGAGACACAATCCCCGGCCTGTTGCTGTCAAGCATGCTTCCACAGACAGGGACCTTGTGAGTTGAACTTATCGAATGGGGTATAAGTGTGTGGCTCACACACCCCGAAGGAGCCCGCAGTGAACACGGTGCCAAGCAGTGGTAACTGGTGAACAGAAAAGATAGAGAAGCACAGGAGACAGGCCTCCAGGACCACCTGTGAGGTTATCTTGACTGTGCTACCTGAGGACAGAAGACTTGCACCAGCCCTTGGGTTGAGATCCTGGACCACAAATGAGAGGGGGCTGCACCAGCATCCATCTAATTCCCTTCCTGTCATGTATCTAACGGACTCAGCTCCTCCTCTTTACGACAGTAGAGTCCGGCAAACCCTTTCTCCTCTGTTGTCTTTGTCAGGATTTTGTTACAACAGGAAAAGCAGCTAAGAGTCAGGGCTGACAGAGTGCTACCCACACATCCCCAACCTTCTCCAGGACTGTCAGAAGTCACCCCCATGTACAGGGGACTGAGCATATGGGGGCTGTCCTGGATGACCAACATCACCATGGAGCCCTCAGACAGAGGCAGAACAGTCAGAAGCAGAGACTGAGAGACGCCTCATGGCCAGGTCTGAAGGAGAAACGGTGCTCAGGGCCTCTGACGCTGGGACAGCACAGTACATAGCTCTCTACGGCTCTGGGGAACCAGGAAGCAGCAGACACAACACGAGTGGGATTTCTCACGTCTGTAACTGCAAGGAAAGAGTACTAGGACTCACGAGGCATGAGAATGTCAGGAAGAGACAGTTTTGGGGGTACACTTCCCCATCCAGCCCAAGTCCAGCCCAGCGAGGCCATCAGCTAGCTGCAGGACAGTGCAGGGTTCACACCAAAGGCATTCATATCAACAGAGCTGTATCTTCCAGGGAATGAGAGCTGCCCAGGGCTGAGCAACAGAAGGGAGGCCTGCTGAGATCGAGGTGTTCCTGTCACACCTAGAGCCTCAGGGAGGTGCTGGACAATGGGGGACAGAAGGACCACACTGTGTGGTTATAGGGTGCAACTAAGGGGCATCAGACCCCCAGTTTTCAGTGGTCAGAGGAAGATCTGAGCTGTCATCTTGTCCTCCAAGGAGACCACAAGAGCCCCAGACACAAAGCACTTGAAAGGAACAATTCTGCTGGCACCTCACTCAGCCGCCAGGTCCCACAGGAGCCAGTCCCTATAATGTGGCTGGCAGGTGACACATCCATTGGCCTGGCAGAGGCTTGGGCAAGACCACGGCCCAGGATGACATAAGTGCATGTGGGTATCTGCTATCAATAAGGTCAGAGTCCTGGGTCAGTGTACTTCCCCCAAGGCAACGAGTGAACTGGAAGTTCCCCATAGTGGCCCCAACCATTAGGTCTCCCCATGGCTCAGAGCCCAGCACTTACCAGGACTTGGGCTCGCCGAAATGCAGGTAGTTGATGCTGTAGAGGTCCATGTCCTCTGTGTGCCAGGCAAACGTAGTCTTCCACATGCCAAAGTACAAGTAGGGCGTGTTCACACCCTCAATGATGGTCCCACACTCGCGCTCCACCATGTCTAGGATAGTTCTCAGGTTGCCGATGTTCCACTGGGCCACGTCCTATGGACAATGAGTGTGCGGTCAGCAGAGTCCTTCCGGGACGTGTGTGCCTACCTGTACCTGCCTGGCTGCACAGTCACCCGAGGTACAGCAGGATGAATGAGGTGTGTCAGCATCATGTCCCCAGGCTCTATGGTTCTCCAGAGAGGTCAAGGGGCCTAGGGTCACGGGCACATTAGGACTGCTTGCGCTCCACACTCTCACCCTTCCTGGAACAGCAGGTCACACATAACTGTCTGCAAGCTAGCACATGTCAAGGACAACTACAAGTTGGCAGTGACCTCCATACCTCTAAGTAACACTGAAGGACAGTCTTCATGTAGAGTAATCCCTTCACAAGCATGTGAATCCATACCCAAATGACAGCCCTTCCAGAACCATCCATCAGACAAGACCAGACAGCTTCAGATAGACACAGGCAAATATGGATGGAGCCCCCACCTTGACCCAAGCTCTTGTCAAATGCTGTGAGCTGGAGCTAAGGCACAGTGGGAGCGTCAGGTATCTGCACCTAAGACTGTCCCTAAGTGGGATCTCAGCAGGGTGATGCTGGTGGTGCCCAGTCCCATCAGAAGGACAGAGGCTATTGAGGTTACAGCAGTGTAATAGCAACAAGTCATTATACACAGACAGTCTTGCTGCTGGCTGGCAGCTGGAAAGCAGACCAGACCAGCAGGTCCACCTTTGATGTAGACCTCAGAGGAACAGCTCTCATCCACATGGACCTAGACAGGACCCACAGGAGCCCAAGCAGGCCTCAAGCCCATACATCTATTGCCTGACAGATGGGGTCATGCTGTGTGGCCCGTCCACTGTAATTGTTTGTGGAGCTAGGTCTGTTCTCTGGGGTGATGTGCATAGCTGTACAGCTCCGTGAGTACACTAGAGTCCATTGAACCCTGTGCTTCTAACTGCTGTGCCATGTGGCTCATCAGCTGGACATGGCCAAGCTGCCCTTAGAAACAATCACAGCTACAGAGAGGACTCACCATGAAGGTCCCTGAAACCAGTTCAGAGACACAGAGAAGCCAGACACACCTGCCTACACACACACACACAAAAAAAAAACAGACACACTCACACTACACACAACTTATAAAACACCAAAACTTATAAAAACACAAAATCACCAGGAAGAGGGCTCAGTGGGAGGCCTTGAACCCAGCCCCAGTTCCAATGCAGAAAGCTGGCTGTGACACTATACACCGAAAATCCCAGTCCTGGACAAACACAGGGGAGGTCCCTCAACTTGCTGGCCAGCTCATGTAGCCTAATGGGTGATCTCCAGGTTCAGTGAAACACTCCCAGCAAACAAGGTAGGTCATGGCTGGGAGACAGCTCAGCACTTAAGAGATTAAGAGTCTGGCTGCTCTTCCAGAGGTTTGGTTCCACATGGAGGCTCGTGTCAGAGATGCTCCTGCTCCAGGGGATTCAACATACACACAGAATAAAAAGTACATTAATACATTTTAAAAACCCAACAATAAAAAACGCAGTAGGCCAGGTAACCCCGAGCACTCAGGGTAGAGTTTAGAGTAGGCATACCTTCTTGAGGTTGAGGCGAGCTTGTGTACACAGTGAGACCCTGTCCCCACCCTCCTCCCACAAGAAACCCAAAGTAGACAGGGCCTGGATCTGAGAAACACAGCTGAGATTTTCCACTGGCCTCCTATGTGCACATGTGCACACAAACAGACACACACGCACACAGACACACACACAGACTGTCGACCAAGAGAACTTCCAGCAGCATACAGTCAGGGCACACTCAGCTCTGCCCTGGGCAGTGGGGCTGTAGCTGAGCACTGACCAGGAGAAAGTGGCAGATGCCAGCAGCAGGCTGGGATGCTGTCACAGCTCCACACCTCAGCAGTCCTCACCACCACAGAGAAGGTTCAGGCTGGGGCCTCCTATGCAGCATGTCACCCTAGGTCAGAAGCCAGCACAGCCCTGCCAAGTAGTGTCTAGGGACACAGAGGTGGAAGCCACTGGAGTTGGGGTGGCCCTGAGAAGAAAAGCACAGCCACTTTCCTCCCATCCCCAGAGTCCACATGGTGGCCAAGTATGGCAGGCACTTCTGGGCACTTACATCGTCATACAGAGAGCCACTGATGTCAGCCCCATAGATGGGTGAGACAAAGGTCAGGTTCTTCCAGTATTTGCGTTCCAGGTCATCAAAGTCCTGATGGCGTGGGGTACAGTACCTGGGGACAGTGCAGTGGTTCAGGTTAGGTTCTGGGCAGTATAATACCCTCTAGCTGCCTCAGAAACCAACTCCAGAGCCAAGGCTGGATGTGCAAGGAGGGGCGTAGAGCTTCGGGACCCAGGGGCAGCTGGGGCAGAGAGCACGAGGACCACATGTCTGCGCATGCTGTGACTGTAGGCCTCAAGATGCAGGGAAGCAGGAAGAGGTTTCCAGGAAGCACGAGGACCTCCACTGCAGGGCCACCTTCAGGCCACACACTGGGATACGGAAGCCCCCAGGGACAGACACAGGGAAAGGGTAGGGGTCAAGCTGGGCCTCCAGAAAGTGAGGAGTCAGAGCAGAGAGACTGCTCTCACCCACATACTTCTCACTGTTGGCTAGGCGGCGGTACTCCCCCACAGTCATGGCCTTCTTCTGGATGTTGTACTGCGTGAAGAGCCCCGACTGGCCCGTCACCACCTGCTGGATCGGCGCTGGGATGACCACGTCATCGATGTCATCGTACGTCTGCCGTGGCTTCCACTCCTTGGGCGGAATGACCTGCGGGGCCAAGGAGGGTGTGGGAGACGCAGCTGGGCCTCACTGCAGCAGCCACACACACACGCGCACACACACTTACACGCGCTGGGCAACTGTGAACCACAGCTGAGCTGGGCATGGTGTATGTAGCTCTAAACTGAGCCAACACCAACACATGTGAAGGCTGGGTTGGCGGGACAGCACACTGAGAGGTGAACCTGGTCAACACTACCGTGCACGGGATGCCTCTGGCTCGCTCGGCACTAACCCTGCCCCCAGCAGGCAGGGCTGCTCTGACAGCGAGCACACAGCAGCAGGCTGCAAGGGAACTCCCAACACCAGGTCAGAAGCAGTGTCTGGGGGACCAAGAAGATGGGAGAAAACCTGGAGGAGGGGAATTCCACACAGAACTAATGATGCCAGGTGGGCAGGTGCTGCTCTGAGGAAACTGAGGCACAAGGGATTATCAACCCAGCCCAAGCACTGGATGGGGGCCAGCACTTGGTAGATGAGCTAGGACAGAGGGAATACAGAGAACCCAGATGAGGGCAGGAGGGTAGCACTTTCACCCCAGAGATGGGCAGAGTCAGAACTGTCCCAGCCATGCTCGAGGGACGGTGGAGGGCATAGACCCATGGCTCTCAGGCTGCCGTACCGTAGCCTCCCAAGCCTCACGGGCTTCCCTCTCCACTCTTCCAGAAGATAAGGCAAACCTGACCCACAGGAGGCCTGGCTCCCAGCTGGGAGCTCTGGAGCATAGAGGCCAGCATCGCCAGTTCTAACCACTAGAAAAAGACCACGAGCCCCAAGCTTGCTGACAGCTTCAGACGGCTCAAGCGTCATCTGCTGTCCCCATGAACTCCACTATCACACAGACAACAACACACATTCCCACTTCTGTGCACATGTCCAGGGACACCTATGGCTGTTACACATTGAAGACATTGTACTCTGCAGTGGGTAGAGACGCTGCCCAGGACAACCCCCAGAGAACCACCCAGCCCCAGGATGGCTGAGACCACACTTCAGCTATGGCTAACTAATGGGAGGTGAGGTGGCTACAGAAAACAGTAAGCAAGGTGGCCACACAGCAGCAGCCATCCCAGTGAGCTGTTGAGCTTCCAGCTGGCTCCCAGAGGAAGGAAGCTGACCTCCAGGAGACCCTAAACCAGTACCTCATGGCTCTCACACCTAGTGCTCACCAAGCAGCCAGGAAGACCTGGCCTGTGTACCCTAGCACATGCTCAGAGCCCCCACCCTTGGGTGGGTCTGGCTCTCACTGCCTATAGCAAATGCCTCTCAGCTCCTGGGGGGTCAATGACAACAGCTATGCTGCCAGCAGAGCCCCCAGCACAGACATGTACACACAGACATACAGACACACACGCTCACATCCTTACATGATACTCACACATGCACACACACACTCAGAGTCTTACACTCACACACACATACACATACTCACACATATATTCTTACACAGACACGACACACACTATCCACATACATATACACATTCCTACACAGATGCCCACCCACACATTCACATTCTTAGAGACATGCACGCATACACACGCACAAATACACCACAGTACACACACAGACACACCACATCCACACACGCACACACACAAACATGTCCACGCACAAAACAGTCAAGGCTGATGAACCGTATCCCTCAGCTCACACATGGGCAGCAGAGTGCAGGCCACAGATGTTTCTGGAGTCCAGCCGCCCTCAGAAGGCGGGAAGAGGTGTGTGCCCATGCTGTGCTGCATGGGTGTGCCGGGCTCGGGTGAGGTCAGCCTCTCCAGCATTCTCTCCATGAATTAACATAGGCCCACAAGGTTACAGAGAACCTGAGCCACAGCTGAGTATGACAGCTTCATTCAGACAGGCAGGCCAAACAGTAGAATGCAAAGTTTAAGCAGAGCTACAGGGCCCCAAGAACAAGGTACTTAACCTCTGCCACTTAATCAAGAATTAAAGGTGTCTCCTGGCACCACCTCCCCTAGGCATCAGGTCCCCTTCCATCCCTAGCCCTCCAGTAGCTTTGTCCTGCGTAGCAGCAGGTTCTGTGTCCCACTCAGGCTGGGCTGCTCCCTAGAGTCAGCAACACACGTGCCCTGATTTGGTCCAGGAACCCCCACAAAACCAGTGTCTCCATGTTTAAGAAGGTTGGAGAGGCAGTGCTATGTTGTCTGGGCACAAAGAACCTTGGAAGTAGCATCACACACCTTGGCCAGGCCAGCACGATGGGCACCCTGAGACTCAATGTAGGCCACATATCTGTTGAAGTCCCTGAATTCATCCATGGTGGGGCGAAAGGTCATGATTTTGCAGCTGGGGTTCTGGGCACTGTGGTCCTCAGACCCCATGGTTGCAGCAAAGTGGAGCTACACCTGTGAGGAGACAAGAGCAGTTAGCACAGCCCTGCCATCACCACCTTAATGCTCCCTCAGAGACAACACAAACACCCACAGCTGTTGAGGGCAACGGCAGCTGTGCCGTGCCAGCAAACCACAAAGTCCCATCATTCTCACCAGTCCAAGAGCCAAGGGGACACCAGTTGACTAAACACACAAGAATCCTCCTTCCAAAGCTGACGAGGTCCCAGAAGCTGTGTATTTTCCAATCAGAGGTCCCTGGAGCCCAGCGCTGTTCTCAGCAGGGACCTTCCCATGTGGACCTTGTAGCCTTAGGTCACCACATCCACCCAGGAACCCTGTGCATACACGTGAGAGCTTGTTCAGAGGGTCCCACTTGTGCACAGGAGTCAACTGTTTGAAGCCTGGACTCCATCAAGCTATTCTTGGGGCCCTGGACCAGAAGGGCAAATCCAACCCAACTGAGCCAGCCCAAGCCACAGCCAACATCGACTTACCTGTTCAGGCCTCCTACCTGACCCTTGTAAATAGATCTTCTCAGCCAGGTGCCCTCTCCTCACTGAGAGATCATATGGCCTACAGTCCAGGGTCCAGAAAGGGTTGTGGAGTCCCCTCCTCCTAGACACACACACACACACACACACACACACACACACACACAACATACAACAATGGCTCCAACGTGGACATGGAGAATAGTGCCTATGCGTTTCCCAGAGTGTCCACCAGGTGGCAGCACATGCCCATAAATGGAGTACAGGGCTTGAGTACAGCTGTGAGCTAGGCCAGAGATTGGTGGCTGGGCACCCAAAAACCATAGGTCTGCTGGCCTCTGGAGAGGAATAAGGCTGCATGCATCACCTGGATGTCCTGGGGGGTCTACTATACATAGCCCTCAGAGCCAGTGTGCCTTGTGATGGGAGGGACAACAGCCCATTGGGCAGGATACATAGGGTTTACAGAGAGGGGCTACCAGACATTGTCCTCCAGGACACAAGGGGAAAGCCCTAACCACAAACTAGAAGCTATCCTGCTAGTGATCTGACCCCACCACCAGGTCTCAGGACTGCCACTGCTCCCCACCAGCCCCCCACACCAACTGCTGAGCCCACCTGCCACCCCTGAAACCCAGATGCAGAGGGTGAGAGCTAGAGAGACGATGCAGAAGGAACACCACTGCCCTCGGGGGCCGCACAGCCTAGAAACCAGCAGCCTCAGTGTTAGAGTGGGCAGGTGGGAGAAGCATAGGAGGGCACAGAACCACTAACTCATCTCAGCCCTATCGATGGCCCTCCTCCGCTGCTTCACAGGCCACACAGAATGGTGGAGCAGTGTCTTCTATGAGCTGAGTCCTGCGCTACAGAGCGATCCCAGAGCCGAACCACTGGAAACCAATGGCCTGTCTCTCTACCTCGTGGGAAAAGGGTGTCTGCACCCATCATTTCCCTTTCACACAGGTTCTCTCCTTCCTAAGGACTTTGTCTTCCCACCTGCTTGTCTCTTGCTCCAGGCCAGTATGGCCAGGGCATGGCCCAGGGTGCCACAGGGTGCTGTGTGGGCAACTGTGATGAGATGAGACCTGGGAGCCGTGTCCATCGGGGCAATGCAGATCCCACACTGGTGCTAGTGATAAGGGGCACAGAGCACCTCGCCAGTACACAGAACGTAACCGAGCTCCCGCTGGCCACGAGAAGGCTCACCAGAAGTGGGGCCAGGACACAGTAAGCAGCTCTGCCCAAACATTCGGAGGTCGGAGGGCAACCTGCAGTCTACAGCTCTCTCCTTCCCCAAGTGTGACCCAGGGATTGAACCTCGGAGTTGTCACGCTTGGCAGCAGGTGATTTTACCTGACAAGGACTTGGGATCCTGAAGGTCCCAGCTGCAGACTATCAGCAGAGGCAGACTATCAGCAGAGGATCAGGCCCATGCTGAGCCATCTGGCTATCCTAAGAGGCAGAGCAGAGGTGAGGACCAGGACTAGAAGAGACAAAATGCCATTCCCTAGGGAAGCAAAGGACCCTTAGGGTGAGAGGAGGGATCAGCCAGAGCTGTCTGGGGCATATCTTCACAAGGGACACAGACAGATGAGGATCAAGTCCCACTAGAAGCCGGACAAGCTGGCAAGTGCAGTGCCCGGGGTCCCCAGGAGAGCCAGAAAGGCCAGAAACCTCACTTTTCACCACAGATGCACCATGAACTTGGGCACTGGTGAGAATTCCCATATGGGGCAAAAGACATCTTGTCTATAGCAACTAGTTACAGCTGCCACTGGAGACACACAAAGACATAGGGATCCCAAAAGCCTCAAGGACACAGATGTGTCCACTACCTGTTATGGGCCCAGCACAATGGATTCTAGGTGCCACTCACCTTGAGAACATGGGCTAGACAGAGCTAGTAGCCTCCTACCCAGCCTCACACCATGTGTGCTGGGGGCTGCAGGAAGAGGACAGCCAGCTACCTGCTATTGGTCAAACAGGAAGCTCACTGGCGCCACTTAGTGGCTCCATACTGCTCACAAGGAAAGTGCCCTCCTCCTGCCTGTTAAACAGGGAGCTGCAGGAAGATGTCCCATGAGACGTACCCAATCCTAATGTCCAGAGACACGTGTCAAGACTAGAGCTTTCAGGGCAGGCTGAGTGGCTGCTTCCTTAGTGGGACACTGTGTGGCCAGGTTGTGTCATGTCACCTGTACCTCATTGCCAACATACACCTGTCCCAGCCACACACAAGCCCAAGGACAGAGCCCCAGGGAAGACTAGGGGCATTTAGGCTGGGCTCCATCGGCCTGAGAGGGCAGGAACAGTGCTTGGGCTGAGCCCTTGGTGCACAGAAGAGAGCATCGGCTCCACACCTGGGCACTATCCTCAGGAAACAGAACCAGGAGCCTGACGGGCTGCTCACCAGTGTCACTATAGGTGTCAGTCCTTCAGGTGTCCCACGGTGTCTTCCCAACCTCTCTTGCTCCTGAAGATCCCTACCCCTGGAGGTCTGATACCTCAAACTCCCTAGTGACTCCCAGCTGACCATAGGCTTGGGCCACCATCTTGAGAGGCTCCATGACTTAATCTCAGTCCCCAGCAGGGAGGTAGTGACATCTCTCTGAGCCAGTTGGTTTCAGGGTGTGGCTGGGCCCCTGTTGGGGTTCCCGGATGCCCCTAGAATGCTGACTGCCTCACTGCTCTTACTCTCTTAGCTGTGTGTCAGCTGAGCGTGACCTTTGAGCACAAGAAGCCCACATGGTGTGATGGAAGCACCTCCCAGTACTCCACATGTAGCCTCCCCGGCAGCCCTGCCCTCCTTTCCTTTATCTGGGTGAACAGCAGGGATTGGATGGGAGCAAGAAGGGCTGGCAGGAAGAATAAGCCCTGAGGGCCTCGCTTGGTCAGCCGGACTGCAGGAAGGTGGGCTAACAACACAGGGCACAGAGGCCAAGGCTGGCTGGGAACCTTGGGCCATGGCTGGTAAGTTTGTTATTTAACTTGGGAGATGAGGAGGCTGGGTAGCAAGGCCACAGGGGCAAGTGGGCAGTGGGCTTGGCACAGCACCAGGAGTAGACAGGCCAACCAGACCAAACACTCCCAGGAGCCAGCTGTCAGGGAACTGCAAGGGCCTGCCATGCTTTTATAGAAGGTACATGAGACATCTGTCTGGCTTTTTGGTGTTTGTTTCAGATTTATTTATTTATTTATTTATTTATTTAATGTATATGAGCATGCTGTCACTGAAACAGAGGGAAGCCTCAGAACCTATAACAGATGGTTGTGAGCCACCATGTGGTTGCTGGGGGCTGAACTCACAACTTCTGGAAGAACAATCAGTGTTCTTAACCCCTGTGACATCTCTCTAGCCCCCCATCCTATCTGTTTAAGGGGAACTAAAAGATACCATCTTAAGTCACAGCAGCACAAGAACAAGGGCTATGACCTGTGACATCACACAGGACCACTCCTCAGAGCTGGCTCAGCTGCACCCATCTGTGTGTAGGCACAGAGTGGGTGTCTGGGGGCGGCTGGGAGGCTGAAGTGAAGGCACTCGAGGCTGTGGAACAGGAGGCAGGGTAGAGTAAAGTGGAAGTCTGACATGCATTCTGACTGAGCTGTGGCCCAGGGCAGGATAGAGCTGCTAACAACTGTCAGCACAGAGCACAGCCTCGGAGACTGCAAGAAGCAACTCCCGGACATAACGCTCCAGGAGTCTCTGAGCTCCAAAGGCCTATCATGGCCACTCTTGTATCACTGTCAGGAGCCCCATAACCACAGCAACTCTGATAAAGAAAAGCATTCCATTGGGGCTGGCTTACAGCTTCAGAGGCTTGTGCACTGTCATCATGGTGGGAGCATGGCGGCATGCAGGCAGGCATAACACTGGAGCAGGAGCAGGAGCTCTACATCCCGGTCCACAGACAGCAAGTAGAGACTGACACTGATACGGCATTAGAAACTTCCAAGTCCACCCCAGTGACATACCTCTAGCAAGTCCATAATCCCACCTATGCAGATATATGAACCTATGGGGGCCATTCTTACTCAAACACCACAGCCCAAAGCCACTGCCCCCACAAACCAGAAAGTCCAACACAAATCCATGGCGTGATTTCATGTTGCACACAATAGCCAAATCAGAAACAAGGTAGATAATGGATAAAGTATGGCCCGACCACACACTGGATTACCAGGCAGCCCTGAACAAGGGTGAGACTCAGACACCCACAGTGCGGAGGGACCCGACGATCAGCTTAAGCGGGAGACCCAGAAAAAAAGAAACTTGTGCTGGCTAATTTAATGTCAACTTGACACAAGCTAGTCATCTGAGAGGGAGCCTCAGTTTAAGAAAATGCCTCCTGCTTGGTGGTTGGTGGCATACACCATTAATCCCAGCACTCGGGAGACAGAGGCAGACTCTCTTTTCCAGGTTGCTTTTGGTCATAATGTCTCATCCTAGCAATAGAAACCCTAATAAAATATCACTCAATGTGGAGTCCACGACAGAAAATGTCCAAAACAGGCCCACCCACAAATGACAAGTGGATTTGTGGGTGCTAGAGGCAGGGGAGAGAGGTAACTAACTGCTCCTAGGGATGGAGTTTCCTTTTGGGGTAATGGAATGTTCTAGAACTAGGCAGTGGCACTACTCTGAACATACTGCAAATCACTGAGCTATCCACTCTTGGTGGTGAGCTGAGTGGATGCTCCTAACAGAGGAGAAGCCAGCAGGACCTGCCGAGCCCTGTGCATCCAGAGCACCCTCTCTGGGCAAGGTCTCACTGTGAATTCCTTGGTTTCCTTCTGGGAGCTGGGGAGGAACCCAGGCTCAGCACGCATTCTTCCACTCGCATTCTTCCACTCCCTTCGGGCTCATCCTGGCTCAGAGCACCTTGTTTGAAGGCAAAGATTACCTGGGGCACAGCTAAACTTGAAGGACAAAAGCAATTGTTTTAGGAGGTTAAGACAGAAAGACTTCCAAGCCAGACCCACCTGTCCATTGCCTCTCACCCAACAGTGATCAACACTGCCTGCAGGAAGAGTGGCTCTGGTTGTTTTGAGCCCAACAGGCAGTAATCTCCGGTACAAGGCTCTATTGTGCTAGCTTTAGTTTAAAAATCTCAAGCTAGACAGTGATTCCAAGACCTGCAGCTCCTCCCGTCTACGATGCTTAGCCAGGCCCTGCATATCAAGCCTTTTGAGCGTGGCTTCCCTGTCCACAGCAAGCGGAAAGGCCACCCCATGGCAACTCCATGGCCTTGCAAAGTCACCTTGCTGGAAGTCATCCTTGAGCCAGGGCGGTGGCAATGAACCCACTTGGCAGTGGCATCTGTCTCCATGGCTCAGAGCCAACGTGAAACCCAACTTGAAACCCCACATATTTACCTACAACTTGACAGCCCCATCTGGGCCTTTCTCAGTCCTGCACCTTTCTGGAAAACCCCAAGCCACTGCAGATGCCCCTGCCCTAGCCAAGCTGTAGAGGGGTTTATAGTGGTCATGCCCAAATTCACACACAAGGCCCAGGATTGTGTCCCTAGCCCCAGACACACACAAACACACCTGGCTCCCTGAGGGCAGAGGGACCTGCTGTGTGAGAGGGTGACTGGTTAGAAGTACCTCACTGCCCTTCGAGGGGGGCTGAGAAGGACATGGTGGAAACAACATCCCACACTGGGCGGGGACTCTGATGGCCACCACAGACACATGATGAGCACTGGACATGCATTTAACATGATTCACACTTCACAGAGAGGCTGGGGTGAGGCTTGATGCTAGGTATGGATCAGCATGCACAAGGCCCTGGGTTTACCTCTGGAAACACTAGCCCACAAACAGGCTCTCGTTCTGTGGACCCACTTTTTAAAGGGTTTTTAAATTATGTATGTGCTTGTGTGTGCTTGAGTGTACATGTGAGAAGCAGCAGTGCCTGCAAGGTGCAGATGAAAGGTATCTGTGCGTGTGAGTACAGGCGCCGGCAGATGCCAGAATTTTTCATCACTTGGAGTTAGAGCTACATAGTTGTAAGCCCCTGACATGGGTGCTGACAACTAAACCCAGTCCTCTAGAAGAGCAGCCATGCTCTTAACCACCAAACTATCTCTCCAGCACCGTGTCCACTGGGGTTGCAGTGTTGTTCTGTTTTGTTTTCCTTTCGAGACACGGTCTCACTATGTCCTAGAAGTCATTAAGTAGCCTAGACTTGCCTTGAACTCAAGAGAGATCTGCCTGCCTCTGGGATTAAAGGAGTGCGTCACACCATACATGGCTCTTATGTCCACTGTTTTTAAGGTGTTTCAAAAGACATCTCCCATTTCTGGAGACCCCAGCCCCAACCCTGTTTCCAACATCTTGCTGGGGGTGGCTAAAGGAAACAGGTCACACAGCTCCACAGTCCCTCAGGTGACCCACGCACAGGTGTCCTGAGCTGTAGGTCCCATCTCAGTACAACAGTCCCAGTCACCACTGGTAGACAGGAGCACAGACTCCACCCCACAGCCCACCAGGCCTCACCAGACCCAATCTAGGCCCTGCACTCAGGCCAGCCAACCTGTGTCCCTGGGCCTGGCACTTACCTGGGGGTTCCAGGAGATTCCAAAGGGCTGAGGTGGCCAGATGACCCAGGCTCAAGGAAGCAGGCAGGATGCTTCCTGTCAGGCACCTCCAGCAATAGCAGTGTCCTGCCTGCAAGGTACAGAGGAGAGCTTGTGACTAAGATGCACGGCTGCAGCCCCTGCCTGTCCGACCTGGTACAGCCCTGTCCAGCACTGCCATTGTTCAACAACATGTAGGCTGTCCCCAGCGTTCTGCTGCCCCACTGTGAGCTAGCAAAGTGAGAGTTGAGAGCAGTCATGTGACAAGAGAGAAGCCACAGACAGCTACTGATTTTCAAGTTTAGCCAAGTGTGATGGCACATGCCTGTCACCCTGGCACTCAGGAGGTGGAAGAAGGAAGGCAGGAACCTGAGGCCAGCTTCAGCTACACACCAAGTCTGAGGCCAGTCTGGGCTACACCTGGCCTCTAAAAGCACAAAGTGCCTGGCTTCTTTCAAAGCCCTGACCTCTGGAGTCAGGTCAGTGTAGTCCCCACCAGTGAGCAACCATCTAGTGCACAGGGACTCAAATGCTCAGGGCTTGACGACGAGAAGTGCCACTGTGGCATGAGGACCTTGTGACTGGAGCCTGCTGCTGAGGTTACCAATCTGCAACCTTTATGGCCCCCACCTGTGCCTTTCCCCCATACACTTCCTAAAAAGTGACAGGCTGACAACTTCCTTCCCAGCACCCAAGGCCCGGCCCATCCCACTCTCACTGTCACCGCGCCTTCAGAATCCCCTGGGCTAGTCTTCCCAGGCCCGGCATCAGCAAGGACCTCCATCCTCTCCCCCTCCTCCTCTGCTGTTTGGAGACTGCCCCACCCCTGGGGCTTCGGATCTTGTCTCTGCTGTCCCCACTCTGCTTCTGGGCAGGCCCAGCACCAATGTACAACTTTCTGAAAGAACAGAGAAGCCAACAGAGGAGCTGGAGAGATGGCTCAGTGGATGAGAGTGCTTGCTGCACAGGACTTGAGTTCAAATCCCAGAACTCAGGTAAATGGCAGCACTGAGCTGCCAGCAGGGGTAAGGGAGTGGTGGAGTGGTGGGTGCAGGGAGTGGAGGTAGGGGTGCTTATGGAGATAGGAGTTTTTGACCACCAGCCCAGCAAACAATGATGCCAGACAGCTCAGGATAGCAAAGTTCCAAGAACTGAAGGAGTCCAGGGGGCGGGGAAGCCATGGGCTTTAGCCTCAGCATCTACAGCAATAGAAGACCTGGCCCTGGCTAATCGCGAGCTGCCACGCAAGAACTACCAGAGCTGAGATTCCTGAATAGACCCAGACTGAAGACCTGTGCTAAGGCTAGACCCATCAAGGGGGTGGGTTTTGTTCAAGAAAAGTTCCTCCAATCTACATGGAAAGGAATGAATTTAGACCCTGACCCCACACCACACACAAAATTAATTCTAAGTCGGTCCAGACCAAATTTTAAAATTAGCCATCAAACCCTAAGAATATCTGTGGCCTTGAAGCAGGCGGCTTTCAGACAAGGGTAAGAGGAGACATGCACTGGGCTCTGAATTCAGAGGGTCCTAGGATAGAAGAGAGAGACAGCCTAGGAAGTACCTGAGAGCCGCAGGTCCAAGAAGACCAAAGCTCAGAAGTCTTCACCATTCAACAACAAGAAGATAGGGACCAGTGTGCAGAATGTACAATAAACTCACCGTATGTCCTGGCCTGCTTCATGTCACTTGACACAAGCTAGAGTCATCAGAGAGGAGGGCGCCTCAACTGAGAAAGCGCTCCATAAAACCTAACTGTAGCCAAGCCTGTAAGACATTTTCTTAATTAGTGACTTGATGTGGGAGGGCCCAGCCCACTCTGGGTGGAGCCATCCCTGGGCTGGTGGTCTAGGGTTCTATAAGAAAGCAAGCTGAGCAAGCCATGGAGAGCAAGCCAGTCAGTAATCTCTCTCCACGGCCTCTGTATCAGTTCCTGCCTCCGGGTTCCTGCCCTACTCGAGTTCCTTCAGTGACAGACTACAATGTGGAAGTATAAGCCCAAAAACTCTTTCCTCCCCAACTCGCTTTGGTCATGGTGTTTCATCACAGCATTGGAAACCCTAAGATACCACTCAACAACAAGAAGAAAAGGAACCATCATTCACAACAGATAAAGAGTCACTCAACTACAAGAAAAGGGACTAGCATTCAGAATATAGAGCCCTTGACACTCAAGCAAAGACAAGCCATGAAAAGTCAGGCAAGGGTCTGAACAGACACTTCCTCAGGGACATTTGAGGCCAACAGGAGCAGCTGCTGGCCTACAGCAGTGGGGCAATCACAGTGGAGAGGGCGCATGATCTTGCCCTGGCATTGGGCATGGACTCTCACGGCTCTGAGAGCTGTAGGAAGAGTTGACATCTTGAGCAGATGGCCACTGTTCAGATCTCAGCTCTTGTACATCACAAGGCTCTTCTGTTCTCCAAGCAAAATCGCAGCAACTCTACTACAGCATGGAGGGCCCCACCCATCAGGGTGTCCCAGGCCAGCCACCAGGGAGACCAAGGGGCAACAGAAGGCCACTGGCTCAACAGGTAGCAGCCTGTCTGAACAAGAACCCACACTTCATGACTCCTCACTTCTCCCCACCCCGAGTCTCCAAAACAGCAACCCAAGCAGGACACAGCTGCTACAAAGAGGGGTTCCCTGTGTGGCTGCAGATCCCTCTCAGCCCCAGGCAGGTACAGAACAGGACGCAGAGGCTGGAGCAGGCTCTGTTCCCACAGTGAGCTCCCATCAGGAGATGTGTCTCCCAGCATCTTTGGGGTGTCATTAGGGTCAGACCACAGTCTTGGGCTCTCAATGGAGCCTCGGGTGCTATGATCACACAGATACCAGGCAAGTGGTTCAAGGAGGCAATACTGGAACTCCTCTGCAGCCTTCCAACGCCAACTCTCTATCCGGACAGGTCAAGACAGAGATGACCAGGGACAGGCCACATGGGCTTGCCAATATCCTCCAGTGTGTTGTGACAAGAAACTCAAGCACCCCACCCACCCCCTAGAAAGGTAGCAGGGGGTGTGGTAAGGAGACACAGAGGCTGGCCCAGGGCATGGTGGGAATGTTGTCAAGCAGAGGGATAAGGCAAGGCTGGCAACAGGACCCTTGGACACACCGTTACAACCAGTCATCACTGAAGATAGACTTCAGATATGCCTAAAGACAGAGAGCGTGACAACAGACAGTGAGGACACCCAGAGTCCCAAGGTCCAGGGCTTGAAACCAAGGGAGGATGGATGTGAGGCCAAAGTTTGTGACAACGGGTAGCTGCAGATGGCAGAGACAGCCAGGCCATTGGCTTCTGCCACAAGCAAGGCCCTGGCACAGAGGGATGCCGCCCAGGAGCCTCCCTATATTCCTTAGGAGACCTCAGGAATACCCCACAGAACACCCAGTACTTTCCAGAAGGACACAAGCATCTGTCCACAGCCTAACCCTTGAATTCTGATGTTACTGTTGTAGTCTAGCCCATAATAATCACCTGCCACCTGGGAACAACGGGAACTGCACAAGCCATAGAAGAGTGGTGCATAGGCCTGAGGGGCAGGCAACCAGGCCTACCGTGGACAAACATCTCAGTGAGTGAATGAAGGCCAGCTGCTGTGAGGACAAGCTTGAGTGCACACGGGCACGTTTTAAATTACGTGTATTACACTTTCATTTGTCCCTCTTGTATGAGTGCACATGCCACGGCCCGGGTGTGGCAGTCAGAGGAGAACATGTTGGTTCCTGTCACTGCATGGCCTGGCATGGCAGCAAGCTCCTTACCCACTGAGCCCTCTTATCAGGCCAGAACTGCTTTTTTTTCTAAGTCAATTGTACTGGTCCCCCAGGACTCTGTCCCAGGAATGGAAAGGCGGAGTATAAGAGGATCGAGGCGCAGCTCAGGACAGTGCCTGCCTGTCATCCTTGCTCTAACGGACGAAAGTCAGGGGTTATGAGTTTAGGGCCATCTGGGGCTACAAAGCCAGACTCTGTCTCAAAAAATAGCAAAAATCAAAATTTAAAACTGTCAGGCATGGTGGCGCACATCTTTAATGCCAGCACTGAGGAGCAGACACAGACACAATCCTGTGAGTTCAAGCCTAGCATAGGCCAAAAACAGGACAGGACAGGGCTACAGCGAGACTCAGTCTGAAAACACAGGAAGGAAGGAAGGGAGGGAGGGAGGGAGGGGAGGGAGGGAGGGAGGGAGGGAGGGAGGGAGGGAGAAAATTCAATTAAATAAAAGTTGGAGGGCTGAGCACAGCACTGCTCCTCGAGAGGTACCCTCAGTCCCCAGCACCATGGCAGACGGCTCCAGCTCCAGGGACTTGATGTCCTCTCTGGCCTCCACAGGTGCTGCACTCATACATACATAATGTAATTAAATGCTAACATTGAAAACTTATAAAATAAATAAATCAATTAAAGTTGAGGGCTGAGACAGTTCAACAGGTAAAGGTACTTGCTGCCAAGTCTTGGGGTCCTGCATGGCGGGAAGGGAGACTGAGGCCTAAAAACTGTTCCCTGAGCTTCCATACATACTGAGGAGGAGTGCCCTCATACACACACAGAATTAAAGAAATAACCAAATGCAACTTTTAAAAGTTGGGAGAAATTTTGCAACTGCCCTAGAAAATGAGTGAATGGCAAAACCCAACTTCTTTGGGAAGTAGAGAAAGTTGAAACCAGCCAAGAGGTCCCTGCAGCCCAGGTACATCACTGTGAGTAAGATTAGCACACCCTGCTGGCAAGGCGGGGAATGGCATGTGGACCCAGAGATGCAGAGGGTTCCAAGAGGGGCCTCTGAAGCAGCTGACAAAGTAGAAGGGTCTCTTCCAGCACACAGGGAACTGTAACAGCTGTGCTGCCAGGTGGCACTGCAGACACTGGGGACACAGGCTGAGCAGAGGCACGAGGGGCTGGCCCTGTGGACTCCATGGCCAGAGCCTCTGGTGGAGACTGTGAGACACAGGGGCAGCAGGTGGGCAGGTGAGGATGTGCTGAGAGCACTGTGGCTCAAGAGCCATGAACACCATGATGTCAGCAGAGGGGAGATCACCAGCAACGCTGGGAGGAGGAACTGTGCTGTGTCTCAGAATGGAAGACAGATGATGGATAAGCACAGAGCAAGGCCATGAGATGCCCTTCTCTCTCGACAGCTTTCCTGGTGGGGAGTGACAGCTCAAATATCTCCCTCAAGGAGCAGAGCAGAACCTCTAATCAGAGTTCATGTCACCAAGCAGAGTGGATCCACACCAGACCTTCTGTACCAACACTACGAGGACACAGTGACATTTCACTTCCCCGCCTGGAGCCTGACCTCATCACAGACTCAAGGGGCTGTTCTCAGTGAAAAGAATGACAAGACGTGGATCATCTGAACCCTGGATTCTCTTTGTACTAACAGGCTACCACAGAGTCAAGATGGAGCCTGTCAGTGCTGGGGTGACACATCTGACAACTTGGTCCAGCCTGGAGAGAGTGCACTTAAGTATTAGAGTTACAGAGGACTCAGCCCACAGTTGCCTGAGATGATTCAGGCAAAGGGAAAGAGAAAGATCTTAGGCATCCTCAGGGTGCCCCCGTGTGGGGACCTCAGGAAACACATCTGGGAGCCTTTCCAGAACCCCTTCCCTTGCTAGTGTTGGCTCAGTGTGATCCACGTGTGGCAACCCGTGTGGGGACACACAAGCAGGTCTTGCTTGCTGGCAAGCAGTTCAGCCTGGCGTGTGAACTTCTGGTACATGAACCCTAATGACAGAGAGGACGGCTGAGTGGGACATACATCTGCACACTGACCTCACCATAAACAGAAATAATGGCATAAACACGCACGATCACACACACTCATTCAGGCAAATAATCAGTGTCATTAAATAACACCAATCAGGTCGGGGTAACTTGCCAGGGACAAACATAAGAATAGCTGGCACCTGCCCCAAACCCAGGCCTCCTGTGGTGAAAGGAGAAAAGTGAGTCCCTCCACCACAGGCACAGTGTGTGGCACACAGGCCCACACATACATGTGTATACACACAAAATAAGTACACCAAAAATAAAAGTAAATAAATAAAAATAAACGATAAGGTAAAAAAGTAAGCCAGTGCTGGGGTAGGCACAGGAAGCCAGGGTTACCTGCAGCATGGCTGCCCTGCTCTGCCTTCTGGGAGGCCAGGACCTGCCAGCACCTTTAGATCAGAGGAGGAAAGCAGACTGGTGACAGCCACTTGTCTCTCTCCTGCAAAGAAGCCACAGCCAGAACCCCAGCACCCACTGCCACTAGTGAAAGACACCTCCCAAAGAGACACAGCCTCCTGAACCTTGCAGGCCTCTGTGCATTCTTGGCTGCTGAGCACCGGCCCCAGCCAGCACACTCAGCCTTGCATCAGACACCATAACCAGTGTCTGGAGACCGAAGATGGAGCTGATGCCCCTGCCATCCCAGGGCTTCACTGAGCCCAGTGGCCTGGGGCAGGTCTCTTCACTGGCTCCACCTCCTCCTCCTTGTGGTCTGGCTGAAGGACTGCTAGAGCAAGGCACCTATCAAGATCAGACAGGGACACCTGGTTCACACAGGCATGGACACATGCACATGCACACATATTCACACAACACATGGACATGCGCAGATGCATGGACACACACATGCACACACATGCACATGGACACGTGAACATGCACTGACGCACACTCGTGCTGCCACACCACAGCCATCTGAAGCAGTCAGGCATCATCACCACACTATCCCAGATGGTGAAGGAGACAGAGGTCAGGAAATAGCTTGCACAAGGCCACCAGCAGTGGAGTGTGAGGGGCATGGAGACAACAGTGACATGGGTGGGAACACTGAGAAGGGAGGAGGTCAGTGGCACTCTCACCTCAGTAGACAGGTCTCAGAGCTGGAGAAGCATATACTTTGTGAAGTGTCACAGCAGAGGTCACCATATGATGGTCAGAGACATCACTGACTGTCATGATTTGGGCCAGGAAGGGCTGATGGCCCAGGGACTCCCATTCCAGAGGTCCCCCATCCCAGGATACACCCTGGCGGGAGGGGGGAGCCTCAGGACACAACGCAGCTCAACAGGAGAGAAGGGCCAGGACTGAGACTCAAACAAGACAACAGGGTTCAGGATACAAGACAGGAAGGTTGGGATCTCTAAGCTTAGCCAGAATGAGATCCTGCCAAAACTGAACGTATTCTACACTGTCGGGGCATGGAAAATGGACCACATACTGAGCATGGCAAAAATGAACACACACAGGGCTGGAGAAATGGCTTAGTGGTTAAGAGCACTATCTGCTTTTCTAAAGGACCCAGGTTCAATTCCTAGCATTCCACCTGCCAGCTCACAACTGTCTGTAACTCCAGTTCCGAGGGATCTGACATCCTCATACCAATGCACATAAAATAAAATTTAAATATTTTTAAAAATGAATACATACACATATCTGCATAAACTCACACATGTTCACAACAGTACGAAACCCAAAAACAAAGATGCCCATGCATTCCACGGAATATTACTCAGTCATAAACAGGAACAAGGCTCTGACCCACAGTGAACAAACATCAGGCCAGTGGCAGATACTGCCGTCTGATCTCATCCCCAGTCACAGAACATGGCAACAGGGATATGCTTTATGAAAGTTGTCACTGGCTCCACACACCTCAGCTGCAATCCTGCAGCCTACCACAGCACAAAACACCGGCACCGCCACACATCTACACACCTGACAAAGGGCCTTGTGAAGACATGAGGTCACAGAATCTTCATCTTCATCACCAGATCAAAGCCCTTCACAGCCATGGCCCACCGCACAGCAAGACTATACTCCAAACACCCACAGCAAGCAAATCTAACACAAAAGCTTTAGTCTGTGTCTAGCAGGGGCTGGGAAAAAGGGGTAGACAGGAAGGGGTAACAGAAATGGGCTTCTCTAGAACACTGAGAGTGTTCCAGAAGGACAGGAACAGGAGCTGTGACAGGGCAAGTCTGTCGTGCTTAGAGACATGTGTTCATGCATGCATGTATACCTGTCAGTGTGTACACATGAGCCAGAGCCTGCCTCAGAGTCTGAGGACTGGACTCCACGATTAGCTCCCAGAGAGAAAGCTGGAAGGAGGTGTGGCCTATGATGGCAGCACCGGAGAGGTGAAGCCATGAGCATTTGTGGAGCTCTCTTGGGCCAGCAGCCACAAGAGCAAGCTCCAGTCTCAGTGAGACACTGCCCCCCAAGACAAGGTGGAGAACAATTGAGGGACATTCCTAGGGTTGTCCTCCAGCCTCCATGTGTACTTGCACACATAAAACTTGAGGGGGCAAGATGAGTCAGGGTAAAGGAACTTTCCCCAAGATCCACCTGGTGGAAGGAAAAGGCTGGCTGACTCCTACAAGTTGCCCTCTGACCTCCACATAGATTATGAGGAAAGTAACCAAAGAATGCAAACAACTGCAGAACCATAAAGAACCGGTGCACCACTTGCTCCCAGTACCCTATTTCCCCATGGCCCACATGATCAGAGACAGACTGCTGTGACCCAGAGAGGTATGGTGGCCTGTCCCAGGAAGAATGCTTATCTATCTCTCTCCTCCCCTCCAGAGCTGTCAGACCCTACCAGAACTCTGTCTTGAGGCAGCACAGGGCTGCCACAGCAACAATGGCAGCAGGGAGGTTTCAGGGTCCCCAGAGGTGTTAAGGGCTCTTCTGCCCATCACAGGAGGTGTCGAAAAACATACCCCAAGGCTGACATCGGCATCCCAGGAACCTTGAGCACAGCAGCTCCTTCCCTCTGGGAGCACCAGGGTTTTTACCTATGTCATCTGTCTGTTCCTGGGAGTCCCTGTCGTCATCTTCAGGACACCTAGTGTAGGGACAGTGCCCTGGAGCACCCTTCAGTACTCACTGGTGCCACTTTCCCCACCACCCATCCCATAGTGTCAGCAGCTGGCCTGACACATGAGGACCCATCTTCGGATACAACTCTACAGCTCATTTTTTTTTTTTTCTTTTTTTTTTTGGTTTTTCAAGACAGGGTTTCTCTGTGTAGCCCGGGCTGGCCTGGAACTCACTCTGTAGACCAGGCTGGCCTCGAACTCAGAGATCCACCTGCCTCTGCCTCCCAAGTGCTGGGATTAAAGGCGTGCGCCACCACCGCCCGGCACATTTTTTTAAAATTTCATATATTATAAATTTTTACAATTTACTTTTATTATTTATTTTTTGGGGAAGTCATGCATGTGGAAGCATGAAGACAATTGGCAGGACTGGTTCTCTCCTCCCCTATGGGGCAAGCCCCTTTATCCACTGAGCATGTCATCAGTCCTACAGTTGGTGTTCTTCTTCATACCATACTTTCTGGGGTTTGGGGAACAATCCTGAGGTCTGGTGTACTGGGCAGGCTCTCCCCTAACCCATGCCCTCCATTATGGCCAGGCCCCCGGTGCGGCAGATGACAGCAGAGACCTCAACTACACAGGCACTGTGATGCCTCCCTCATCTGTGCCACAGGGGCTGCTCCCTCCCTGTGCTCCTTAAGTAAGCCCAATAGTAGGCTGGACAAATGGCTCCGCAGTTAAAGGGCACTGGCCACCCTTGCAAAGGACCCAGCCTCAGTCCCCAGCACTCCCAAGGTGGCTCACAACCATTGGTAACTCCAGCTCAGGGGATCTGACACCCTCTTCTGATATCAACAGGCATTTCACAAACACATACAGGCAAAATAACCATGAAATAAATATGTAAATTTTTTTTAAAAGTAAGGGCCTGGCTGGGCGGTGGTGGTATATACATTTAATCCCAGCACTGGGAGGTGGGGTGGGGTGGGGCCTTGTGAAGGCAGGAGGATCTTTCTGAGTGAGCTACAGGACAACCAGGACTACACAGAGAAATCCTGTCTTGAAAAACCAAAATAAATAATAACAATCACCAACAACAACAATAATAATTAAATCAAAAGCAAAGGGCAGCATGGACTCAGACACCTGCAGTGATTTCACATTCCACTGAGGCTCAGGAACATGAAGTCTTCGAGAGGACCTGGCAGGTAAAGGCACTTGCTGCCAACCTCATCCCCAGACTTCCACATGTGCAACTGTGGCACCTGCCCCACACCCTACAACAGATGTTATAAAAAACATTTAAAATCCAAAACTAATCATTTCCCAAAGCAACTGCATGTGACAGGGCCAGAGCTTGCTGGGTCCACAGAGGGATCATGTTAGTGGAAAATGATCCAGAATTGCCAGATATGGCCACAAGAGGGTCACTTTCATGCACCTGGCAGATCTCTCTGTACTATGACACAGGGCTCCTGAGAGAAGCTCAGTGCCCAGCCCCATGGGGCCCTGGTGCTAGGGAGTCCCAGAGCGACCCAGAGACACCCCCATAGCCTAGTACCCTGCCTCCTCCCTGCCTGCTTCCAAGAATCTCCCAGGCCATGACCCAGCATCTCTTCCTGCTTCCTATACCTATCATCACCCAAGACAGGTGTGGCCCCAAAATGTCCCTCCCCCCATGATTCAGCTGCCCCTTGTCTGGTTGCCCACAGTGCCGGGACAACCTGTAAACATCAGGCTCTGGTCACTGCTGCTGCTGCACCCGCCCCAGACACACTCAGCCTGACTACAGAGGGAGCCAGAACAGCACACCACCCCAGCTGCCTCCTCTCCAGGCGACTGTGCCAACCAGCTGCAGGAATTGAGTGAGACCACTGGTGTCTCTAGCTTGGGATGTCTAGCAGCCAGGGACCAAAATGCTGTGGCTCCCAGCTGCAGCCTAGAAGGATGGTGGGGAACCCCTTTAGTCCCCTGAGGTTACCGGTGACCCCTAAGAGGGGTACCTAAATTCCTGGGGTTCTGTTTCCACAGCAGCAATGTACGGTCCCTGTCTCTTTGCCCACACCCTCCCTGAAAAGGTAGCACTCGAGGACCTCTTATGGCTGACCCTCTCTAATTAAAGAAGTATATAGAAATCTCATGGAAAGGACACAGGGGTTGAGGGGAGCTGCTGAGACCCATTGGGCTCCCCAGTCCCAGCTGCCTCTTCTATCCTACCATGCCTAGGGGTCCCTGACACGTTCCATACCCAGGGAGGCTTCTGTCAGCCCTGTGATCAGAAGCAACCCCAGGAACCCATCGCCCCATGGCCTCTCCTCTTACAAGGAGTCATCTGGCTCCACACCCCATAGCCTAGGACCGGGCCAGGATAGGCAGCTAGGATAAGAGGCCCAGTGCCTGGAGCTACTCTGGAAAGGCACTGAGGCTGGATGGAGACTGTCCTGAAATCCCACCTACAGCATACAGACAAATCTGCCACTCAGATGGGCCCACAAGTAAAAGTCCAAGTTTGCCATGCTCCCTTCTGTATCTCAGAGCCAGTAGGGCAGCAACCGCAGCCTGGCTTACAAATGTATTCTTTGTCTGCTATTCAAGGACAACCAGCCTGGCACTCCAGTATCAGTAAGAGAAACAGTCTGAGCTGGGATGCCCAGGAAAAGCGCTTGCTGTACAAGCATGAGTTCAAATCCCACAAAATCATAATAAAGCCAGGCACAACTGAGCAAACATGCAATCCCATTACTGTGGAAGACGAGAGAGGAGGACCTCTTGGGGCTGGGGAGATATAGAGATCTCAGTGGGTGAAGTGCTTGCTCTACAAGTGTGTAGAGTTGAGCTCAAATCCCCAGAACCCAAAAAGTCCACTGCAGGAGCACATGACCTGGGAGGCAGACGAGCTGGAGGGCCAGCTGCCCTGGCCTGTGCACTTAAGATGAGAGTTCTGTCCTTAGCCAGTAGAAGCAAGGACCCACATGTAAGGTTGGCCTCTCTTCTCCAAGCCCAGCCTCACACACATGCACAGAGACCAAAAAAGATCAAAGACCACAGGGCACTGTCCAGTCCCCCCCACCCCCAGAGCACAGATGGTTTGGCAAGAACTTATCCCCAAAGGTGTGTGGGTGGGGAAGGGAAGGAAGGAGGGAAAGAAAGGAGACAGACAGAACCAGCAAAGGAGAAGTGAGCACTGAACACCTGTAAATCTGGGGAAATGAATGCGGCAGGACTGTGGCAGACACAAGCTTCTGTTCCCAGTGGCTGCCTACGCATGGCCAGGCCCTCCTCACCCGGCCCCTCTCCTGTTAGAGGCAGCAAAGCATCCTCTAGGGGTGCTGATGTTCTTCTCAGTTACTGGATCTGGCTCAGAAAGAGGCTGGGGTGCTTACGATGTTTCACCCAGTGCAGAGGGGATCCCACGAGGCTGGAGGCTAGGTATGTACAGGGCTCCTGTGAGGCTCACAACTCTTCAGGAATTGTTACCCAAGGTGAGAAGAGGCAGCCTCGCCCTAACTAGGAAGCTCTGCCCTTGCAGGCATCCATCTGGTGCTGGGATGCAAACCCCAACCTTGGTTGGTTTTATTTCTTTGTGGCTGCATTACTAGTACGTGTGTGCATGTTGGAGGCTAGAGGTCAACACAGGTGTCTTGAATCACCCTTAACTTATTTACCTGGTCTCTGGTCTCTGCTGATGGGAGCTCTCCATTCTTTGGGGCCCTCCTGTCTCCATCTCCCTGTACTGGGGCTGCAGGCGCCCCTGGCTATGAGCAGCTCTTGTGTCAGTACAGACACTTAACCTCGGATCCGTGCCTACACAGCAGCAGCTGCTACCTCTGGGTGCTCTTCCCAGCCACGGTTTTGTTGCAGTTTCAAGACAAAGTCTATGATGTATCCGTGGAGACAGACACTAGCCTAGAACGCCCATCCTCATGCCTTTACCTCCACCTCCTGAGTGCTGGGACCCACACACAGTTTGCACAGCGCTACGGAAGAAACCGGGCTGAGATGCACGCTCTGTCCACTTAGCCCCAGCCCTGAGCTTCCGTTTTTAGTAGATTTTACTTTTCTGGAGTGGTTTTGGGTGGTGGTGTGTCTCATGCTCTCTTATCCCCACTGTGAAGGGAATAGAAGACAGGAAAATGACAGAGCCCTAGATACCTTGTCCAGCCAAGAAGAGGGTCCTAGAGCACACACACTCAGTGGGGGTGAGCAGAAACTCAACCCATCTGAGACTTCTCTTTTAAAAATCAATTCATAACTTTGAAACTGTTTTTGTGGTGTTGGCATAGAGTCAAGGCCCCTGGCCTCACCATCACGACCTCTCTGACTGGATACTAATTTAAGGCTTAGCTAGTCACTGGGTCCTTGTCACTCTCTCTGAACCTTCCAGCATAGGAACACCCCACAACTTCTGGGACATCACTGTGGAGGAGAAGGCCAAGATTAAAGAAATGAGTCAACCGAAGTAGATACATGACAAGTTCATCAAAGTACAGCAATGGGGAGGGGGGAGGGGTGTCAGTGCCGCCTCCATGGAGCCAAGACAGCCATGGTGGGACCTACACAGGTTGGGCATGGGGTACCAAGAATGGTCGTAGGCAGATCCTGTCTGTACAAGCACGGGTCTGGACTGGAGATAGGGGGCCAGTGGAGTGCAAGAGCAAACAGAACCACTGGTCGCTGACAGCAGAGTGAAGGGAGCAGAGTGAGGGGTGGGAGCTGGGATGTAGGCAAGTGGATCTCCAGGACTGAAAATGAGGCCCTGGCAAGGTGTGGGTAAGGGCCAGCTGTGCGCCCAACCCAGGGGTGACCTAGTCATAGTGAACTGAGCCAGTGGGACAGTGGGACAGAGCAGAAAGCTTCCAAACTCCTGGCCCCTAGCCCTTGATCCTCAAGGCCACCTGGGGGCAGGAGCTTGCTAGGTGCCAACTCTACACATTGAGAGGGAGTCAGGATGCTGGGCAGAGCAAGAAAGGTGCCTGCCTGCAGGAGGGACCTCAATCCAGACCTCTGGGGCTCCACCATAGCCTGAACTTCAAGGACCCCAACAGGCCCTGCAGTGACAGGTCTCTCCAGAGGTAGGCCATCTGATATAGTCTGTTCCCAGGAGGTTTTGGCAGACTGGTGGCTCTAATCTTGCTTCTGGAGCAAGTGACAAGCCCAAGGCCACCAAGCCCTGAATGCTCCTCCCTGCCTCCAGATCTAAAAACAACCATCAGGAAGTATACCACAGCCCACATCTCTATCCCTTACCCCACAAGCGTGTGCACACACACGTGTACACACAAGTATCTCACTGTCTTGTGGATACTGGGCTAGCCAGAGCAGCCTCTTCTCAGCCCTCCCAAGGAGTCCCAAGCCCCTGGAGTGATCTGACAAGCTAGTTGACTCCCCACAGGTGTCGGGTAGCACAGGGACAGATGGCTACCCAGTGCTAGGGCTCCCAGGACAATGTGTGAAGGAGTCGGGGTAGAACAAGGAGCCAGAGCCCAGCAGGGGAGGGAAGCAAGAGCAGCAAGTCTAGGTACGGGCTGGGCAGGCAGGGAGGGAGGACGAAGGGCCCCTGGGGCAGAAAAGGAGACAGGCTACAGGCTTTGGACAAATATCTACAAGACTATGACTGGGTCTCCAGATACTCTGTGTACTAGGATGTCTCCTCAGCAGTCCTCTCCCTGGGAGGAAAGGGTTTAGAAAATCATTTGTCACCCAGACCTGTACATTCCCAGCTTAGAACACACACACTCACAGGTGCACCTGGATATGCACAGGCACATGGAGCACCCGGCACAAGGACATTTCCACCGCAAACATCAAAACACTCTATGACAATCAGAACAACTCAACCTCCCGCCTCAGGCTTCCTGCCCTCCCAGGGAGAGGATGAAAGTTCGCTCAACATCTTGCAAAGGAACCCTGCAAGTTTAGAGACAGGGCAACCACAGGGCTTGGGGAAAAGGGAGGGGAAGAAGAAAGCTGGCTACAGCTAAAGCAGGGTGGAAAGAAAAGGCTGGCCCAGTCTGGGGACACCCCCTCCCGGTGACTCTGAAGGCAGCAATTACTGGAGAATTAAAGAGAGTGATTAGCCCTTTCCTGGTAGTGGTGGGAGCCCCTGAAGACCCACGTAATGAACCCATTTTGAGGCAGGAGCTGTTTGGGGACAGTGCAGTCTCCAGCCTGGGGACCGTCAGATACACAACTAATGGGACATAGAGACATCCCGGACCCCCCAACCTTCTGCAACCAAGATCCTCAGCGCCTATGAACCTGCTGGCACCAGGCTGCAGGCTGAACAAATCCCACTTGCTCACAGGGAAAGATACATTTTTGAAACATGTTACAGGATCCATCCTCTGCATAGTTGAAAAACTAGCAACTCCGGCAAGGCACTTCCCCAGGTGTTACTTAATTATTAAAGCAATGCCATCCTCTCCCCAACCCCTCACCCCTTCAGACACCTGGGACAAGGGGAAGCCCAGGAACGGTGATGCCCAAACTGCACCAGTGACAGCATCCAATCTGCAAACCTGGAATCCCTTATACTCTCAGCTGGCTGACCAAAGCCCCCTAAAGCTCCCAGGACATGGCAGTAGAAAAGCCACCCCTAGCTGTCCCCAGCTTTGCCAAGCTTCCCTGTCTGCCGGGATGCCCTGGATGAGTGTGCACGCGGACAACTGCACATTTTATGGCTTACAGAAAGAAGGGAGCTGGAAGGCAGAGAGACCAGGGGACGGAAGCGAGGTGGGAAGGCTGCCATTGCAACAGCATATACGTGCACTATTTATTTTCATTTTAAAAAAAATGCAGACTGTATGGTGATTTACAGATTCTGGACATGCAGGGGTCAAGTTTGTAAGGCCATGATGGATGAGTGTTTGGAGGGGACAGCTTCAGTGTCCACTAAAGGGAACCAAAATGCAAGCGGGGGAGCAAGGACTTGGAGTGGGTTTTTTATTTTAAAGGATTTGGGGTTGTTGAAGGGATGGCTGGACCGGGCCACCCACGCTGTCATCTTTTGTGCCCTGGAAAGGGGACGCGGCGCCCCACCCCCGCCCCGCCTTTGTCCGGCCCCATCACCCCCCTCACCAAAAAAAAAAAAAAAAACACCCTCCTTTCCCAGGCACACAATCGTTTTGTCGATCAACAAACAGCAGCTTCGCCTGAACGGACAAAAGCGCGGCGTACCCCGCCGCCCGGCGGAGTCGAGTAGGCCGCAGCCGAAGCCTCGGCCTGGAGTGCGCGCGGCGGCCCAAGGCGCGGCGTGGGGGCAGGCATGGCGGCCGCGCGGCCCCCCAGAGGGGCCTGGAAGCTTCTGATCGCCGCTGCCGATCGCACACTCACCTGGCGCAACGCGCGGCCAGGACCGTGGACAGCAGGCTGAGAGGCGCGTGCCCGGCTGTCTCGCGTCGCCCCCGCCGGCCCTCGATCGCTCGCCCGGGCCACTCGGCTCGTACCTACTCCCGGTCTCTTCGCTCCTTCGATGGTTCGCTTGCTCGCGGCCGAGCCCTCGGCAAGCGCCTGGGGCGGGGAGGCGAAGCTTCAGAGGGGCGGGGCGGCGGCTCCTACTCAGCTGCCATTGGGCAGTCAGCCCACGCCCGCACGCTGATTGGTGGCAGCTGACAGCTCCACCCCTCCCCATCAACACCGAGCGGCCCTGCCCTCCGCGACCTGGGGCGGGCGCAGGTATTCGACTTCTTCCCTTCATTGGTCCAACCCCGAGGACGCGCCGGCACCCACTCACGTGCCTGGTGACCGGCTCAGCTTTCAGTGGATGCGGAGCATGCCCGTCAAGATGCACACAGCCAATCCGACTGCGGTCGGGTGTAGGATCGCCCGGAGCTCACGCAGATTGACAAGCGCGTTCTCAGACCTCACTGAGACAAACGCGGATTGGTGTTTGGTACCGGCCTCTGGGTGCCGAATGGTTGGGACTTAGTGTCAATCGCTGTCTTGCTGCTCCGGACTCCACCCTGTTATCAGGCGGCTGCTGAGTACGTGATTTCCTGCACAACATCGGCGCTGGGTCCCAGACTCCAAGAGAAAGTGGTTCGAAACCCGGCGGTTCTAGATCTGGAGCCAGAATTTGAGCCCAGCTTTGTAAAAGGCCGAACGAGAGTAAAGAGGATCTCAAGAGTGCTCCATTTTGCCCTCCCTAGACGTTCATGAGTTCCCTAAAACGTGCGTGACTTCAGCTGGGGAAGTCACGTAACCGGTCCTCAGTCCCCGCCCCCCCCCCCCAATGAACTGATAGCTGTACCCACGGAAAACTTTGCAATAATTCAGTGGAAGAGGAAATTCAATTATCTACTTCTCAAAATTTCCTAGGTCCTACTCTCCAGCTCAGCGTACTGCAAATTGGAGGCCTGGGCACCCAAATTCCAGTTACAGGTGTCCAAGTCCCGCTCCACACAATTGTTCCCATTGGTCTTCATTGTGCGATGTAAGGGAAACAGCCATCACCACACCAATCACCTTGCTTGCACTCAGGAGCATTTAGTTAAGATCTGATATCATCCCCACCAATATGCATTTATAATTTTAAATTTCCATTATTTTACATATATGTGTGGGTATATGCCTCTACAGGTCAGAGGACAACTCTGGAGTTTACTTTCTTGTCATCTGGGTCCCAAGATCAAACTTAGGTTGCTAGGCTTGGATGCAAGCTCCTTTATCCAGAGTCTTTTGCTGCTTCTATACTTGAGCAAGCAAGGGTGACAATGTTCCTGTTTTGGGGATAGACTAGAAATCCTTCTAATTTAACATCTAATATCCAAAAAGTATCCTCCTTAGAGTAGGAGTGTACCCAAGATATTTGCTCCACCCCCTAGTCTCTTGTTAATTCACTAACTCCTAAGGTTATGAATAAATTATTCCAAGCTGGATGAGTCTTGAATTGTTTCCATTGCTCTTCATTGTGCAATGTAAAGGGAACAGCCATCACCACACCAATCACCATGCACTCAGAAAGTACAGGCTGGGGAATCTGGACTGCACCATCATCTTATAGTTACAGCGAGCTGGAGGCCAGCCAGGGCTCTATAAGACCCTATCTCAAAAAACAAATAGGCAGGTGAAACAGCTCAGTAAAGTTGCTTTCTAGCCAGATGACCTGTGTGACCCACATGGTGGAGGAGTCCTTTAGCCTTCTGACCGCCACAGGTGGCACGTCTGCTGGTGCGAGTACGCACACGAATGAACTTCAGTGTCTATCAGTCCTGCTAGTTAGCCCTCAGTCCCAGGAAGCAACTGTTTTCTATCCTTCAGGATGTTTGTACCATTCTGTGCACAGGAACATAATCCTGTGTGGTCACTGCCACCATATTTTCAAGAGCAGGTAACCTGTGTGAGGACAGGTAGATTTTTTTTTTTTTTAATTTAGGAGTGGATTTTATTAAATTTGCTCTGCTCTCAGGACTCCTCTGTCTACACAGTGGTATAGACACTTGCCTTGAGCTGGAGAGATGGCATAATGGTTAAGATTGAGTACTGCTCTTTCAGAGGCCCTGAGTTCAAGTCCCAGCACCTATGTCAAATGGCATACAACTACCTCCAGGGGGAATCCAACACCTGTGGCCTCTAATTAGAGGCACCCAGTCACATTCATGATTTTCTAAAAGAATCTTTTTTCCTAAAATAGACTTCTAATCATAAGTTTCCTAACATCTTTGATATGGTGGTCCATCCATGCTCTTAGTTGCAGCAGTGGGGAGGAAGAGGCAGACAGATCTCTGATTTCTGGGTTAGCCTGGGATATTTTGTGCTGAGAATATAACCATATCCCATTGTATTAGGGTGGTTTTGGTTTTTCAGGACAAGGTTCTTGGTTCACAGACCTGGCTATCCTGGACTCACTTTGTAGACCAGGCTAGTTTCATGAACTCAGAGATCCACCTGCTTCTACCTCTCAAGTGCTGGAATTAGAGGCATGTACCTCCATGTCCATCGAGTTTTGGTTCTGAGACAGGGTGTCACTGTGTAGCTCAGGTTAACCTTGAAGTCAAGATCTTCCTGTCTCAGCCACCGAATACAGACTAACAGGCATATCCCATTTGCCAGTTATGCCTCCTCAAAAGTAACCCAGTAATTGGTGAGAGGGCTCCATAATGTGCGTAAAAGCACTACAAGCATGTTCCTGGCTGGAGAGATGGCTCAGCAATTAAGAGCACTGACTGCTATTCCAGAGGTCCTGAGTTCAATTCCTAGCAACCATAAGGTGGCTCACAACCATTTGTAATGGGATCTGATGCTCTCTTCTGGTGTCTCTGAAGAGACAGTGTAGTCATAAAGAAAAAAAAAAAACCAGATGTTCCATCCCCAGGACCCATCCACCCACATGGTTCAAACTAACTTCCAAAAAGTTACTTACACACTCAATTTTAAAGAATTTTTAGATGTGTATGGGTGTTTTGGTCTGTGTCTTGTGTGCAGTACCTATAGGGGCCAGAAGAGGGCATCAAATGATCAGAAACTGGGTGAGTCAACACACAGGCGCTGAGAACCAAACCCAGGTCTTTTGCAAAGACCAGCTGGTGCTCTGAACTCTCCAACCCCCTACAAATGTAAAAAATTTAAAACAGTCTCATCCTTGGCTTGAGACTTGGGCAGCTGACTCCCCAGAGCTCATTCTGAGCAAAGCTTGTGTGGGCCATCTAGCAACCTTATACTGTAGGTGGGGACATGGCCCTGCTCTCTCTCCCACCGCTCCCCAGTTCCCTTTCCAACCTGCACTGCACAGTGCAGAATGCAGGCACATCAGAAACCACAGAAGGCCACGGCCCTGGTACAACCCTCCCACCTCCAGATGCCAGGGATTCTAGTCTCACAAGTCTATGCTTGCTGCCTTTTTGTATACATCATACTGGATGGTGCTGACTACAGCCAAAGAGCTAATGTATGAGTGAACAGTTATCTGTATAAAACTTTATTTATAAAACCAAGTGGGGGGCTGGCTTTGCCCTGGATGATCAGGCCTTTATGCTCATTTACTCATAAGCCTAGCCTCTTAGTACAGGTTTTATGACAGCAGCACAAAGCAGTTCAAACGCAAGCAAATACTCAAATATATCTGCCGAAAAAAAAATTTATTGAGATCTAAAATCTAAACAAAAACATATGGAACTTTAGAAAACATCCACACAGAATTTTATTTTCTTGCAATATGTTAACAATCTAACAAGAAAAAACCCCACACAAAACCAAACACACCCTAGAACCATGCTGCCCAGTCTGCCTACAGTAAATGGTTGCTCCCACGAGATAGGCCTACACCCTTTGGTAAAGCCACAAGTTACAGAAGAAACAAAACCAACCAAGGAAAACATCGTCCTCAGTACAGGCTGTAACTACAAAAGAAATTCATTGAGGAAACCCACTTAAAAAATAAAATAAAATAGAAAAATACAGAAACCCTCAGAATTTTCAGTTGCTGAGTTAAAAACAAGATGGAACTGATACCACATCTCAGCCCTCCATGACACCCAGCCAGTGCGTACTCCGAAAACCAGGCTTCCAAGGTGGACATACAATGGCTCAGTGGTAAAGGGACAAAGCCCAAGGCACATGCAGGTTCAGCTCAGCGGGTACCCAGGCCTGAGGCCACAGCCAAGTCCCTCTGCTGTCAGTGAATTGAGGCCAGGGCTGAGGCTGGCCCATGGCCCTGTCCAGTTCTCCTAAGAAGGCCAGAGGGATGGCTACAAGGGCCCCCCTGGAATGAGGCACACAGATAGTTGCCAGGAAGACATATCTGGGCTTTTCAAAGCTGGTTGCAGATGGTTCTAGGTAGCTGATGTGGGGAGAGAACTCCTGCCAACATGAAAATGAGGTCTGGTATGGGGCTCAACAGTTTATAAACCCATCACAAAAAAAAAAAAAAAAAAAAACCAAAAAACATTTTTTTCCTTCTCTTAGAGAATAAATTGCAGCCTTTGTTGAAGAAAGAAAGAAAAGAGAGGGAGGGAGGGAGAGAGAGAGAGAGAGAGAAATGAAAAAACAGAAGTCCAACTGGTAGCCAGAAATGGGATTCCTATAGGTGCCTGGTTAACTGGTGACCAGAGCAGAAGAGTTGCCAGGGACAGACGTTTCCACGAGGACAACCCCCTCGAGCTAAACCCCACTATGAACTTGGATCCATGGGCCCTCTGCCTGGGTCTTGGCATCACCGGCCACTTCCATAGCCAGGGAAGAGCTGGTTGAGAATGGTCTGCAAGGGCTGGTTCACCCGGGTTGGGGAGCTGTGGTCCAGCTCGTAGCGACAGGCTGGGCAGCTGAACACCTGGGCCCGGAAGGACCTGTCCAGACAGTCCTGCATGAGACATGAGGAGGGTGAGGGCAGCTGGGAATAGCCACACAGGACTCCCTCCTGACTCTCAAGCACCCACTAAGCTCCCTTTTGATAGTCCCTGGCAACATCCCGCAGAGTACGGGGGTCTGGGATCTCTATAAAGGACACAGCAGAGGCAGAGGGTGGTCAAGCCCTGCTCCCACCTTCCAGCGCCTCCTCACCTTACAAACGTTGTGCTGACACACGGTGGTGACTGGCCGGAACACCAGTTCCTGGCAGCAGATGCACTGGAAAGCCTCCTTCACCTTGCTCAAGAAGATCTGGTACTGCAAGGCAGGTGAGAGGGCCACTTCCATCATCTTCACCCCAGCCAAGAAATGGAGCCTCCCACACCCATCTGACCCCCAGCAAAGACTGAGGGCGCTGTAGTGTAAGTCAGACACAGAAGACGACAGGACGGGGCTGAACCTCTTCAAGTCCCTCTAGTGCAGACCTCAGCTTTCAGCCCTGAAGCACATACAGAGTCTGAACTGACCATCAAGACTCACAGTGCATAGCAGCAGAGGCTTTATTCAATCTGGCCCTGAATGAGCCCCAGAAGCTGGCCTCACCATGTCACATAGCCTTGCTAAAGGCAGGTACACCCTGCTTTAACAGGTCTTCATGAACACATATATATAGGGCTTATATGATACAGGGACATATCACTCCAGGGACACACTTAAGTCAAGCAAAACAGGGGCAAAACGACACTCCCAGAGCCACAATGGCACAACAGGAAATAGGTACAGCAGCCACACAGCAGCCCAGTGTGGTGGTTTGAATATGTTTGGACCCAGGAGTGCCACTTTTAGGAGGTGTGGCCTTTTTGGAGCAGGTGTGTCACTGTGGGCATGGGCTTTAAGACCTTCATTCTAGCTGCCTGGAAGTCAAATACTCTCCAGCTGCCTTCTGATGAACATATAGAACTCTCTGTTCACAGTAGTAAAACCCTAAGACACCATATGAGCCTGATGGATGAATGGACCACCACCAGAGGAAGCAGTGTAAGCAGAGGAAGATTACTCAAGCATGAAAAGGGGTATTCTAATATCCGCTCCAACATAGGTGAGCCTCAGTGCTGTGAGTCAGCACAGAAAAACAAAACTGCAGGATCCCACTCCCAGGAGGTTCTTGGAGTCAGAGCCATCAGGAAGGAATGGTGGGTGCCGGAAGCTAGTTAATGCTAAAAACAAACAGTTTTGGTGTTGGGTCATGTGCAGAGACACTGGAGTGCTGCAGTAGGGACATAGACTCTGACCCAGCTTGCCCACAAAACAATGGCACCCCCATGGCTCACCGGCCCATCCTGAAGAGAACTTAGCACATCATCCCACAGCTTGGCATTGCCCTTGTCCTCCTTGATGAGGTTGGCCTGCTGCACTGGCAGTGTGTAGGGCTCCAGCTTGCTCTTCTTAGAGACACGGGGGTTGGAGGTGGCTGAGCCTGTGGGGAGTGCAGTCGTGCTGGTGAGCACATCAGACATGTAGGATGTACAGGAAGTTCCAATGGGTGCCACCCACCTGTGGACTTCCGCTTGCTTTTGCCTATCTTGGAAGGTGAGGGTCCTTGCTCCAAGGCCTTGGCCGGGCGCTTCCTGTTCTTCTCCTTGTTAGCCAAGGCCTCCAAGTAGCCTTCAGGGTACTGAGCGGGGAGGGATGGGAGGCAGAGTCACAGTACCATCACCCAACAAGCTCTTGGGCACCTGAGAGGATTTACTATCCAAGCATGGAGGTCAAGTGTGGCAGCAAAGAGATCCTAGCACTCAGGGGTCATTAGTCCTTTAAGGGCAACCTAGACTATATGGGAAGATTCTTACCCAAAACTAAATAAAGCCAGGACTAGCAGCACATTCCTGTCACCCTTCACTAGAAGTAAAGAGAGGGTCAGGAGTTCAAAGGTTATCCTACATATAGCAACCTTAAGACTAGCTGGAGGTCCAAGAAGCCAGGTATGGTGATGCCCCACCTGTGATCTGGGAGACTGCAGCAAGAGGACTGTTATGAGTTACAGGCCAGCCAGTTACAGAATGAGACCTTTAAAAACCACACAAAGAAAAACTAGTCTTACTAGTCCTCCCACTGACTCTCTCTCCTAGCCCCCAACCCTGCTTCCTCAAACACATGCGCGCGCGCGCGCACACACACACACACACACACACACACAGAGTTTCTATACATTCCACTATACAGACACACTCAGTACAGCCCACAAACCCTGAGGACATGCCAGCATGCCCTTTGGCCACTAAGGTTCCTTAAATGTCCCCAACAGGATAAAAGTTGTGACTAATGTTCTGGCTGCAGAAAGATAAGGTGGCTCTGCTCTTGAGGATTTGCTATCCTTAGCTGCCATATCCACTACCTGTGTTCTATCAGTTCTGGTAGCTTCTTTCTGCTGATGCTTTCGTCAAGAGTCAGGTCAGAGGAGCAGAAGCCAACATTAGTCACAGGGGTGGCCGAGCAAATGTGTCACCTGCATATCCAGATCCACCTGTGACTTCAACCTTTTTGGATTGATTTTCTTAATGTATTGCTGTGTTACCTACATGCACGTCTATGCACTAAGTGTGTGCAGTGCCTGAAGAGGCTGTTAGGCCTCATGACATTGTCGGGTGCCCTGTGGGTGCCGGGAACTAAACTAAGATCCTCTGTAGGAGCAGCCAATGCTTTTCAACTAGTAAGTCATCACTCTCTCCATACTTATAAATTTCTTTTAAGACAGGATCTTGTGTAGTCCAGACTGGCCTCAAACTTCACTATGAAGGCTGGTCTTGAACCCCTGATCCTGCCTGATTTATGTGGTTCTGCAGATAAAACACAGGCTTCAGGAAGGGGAATGCTCTACTCAGAGCCACAGGCCTAATCCCATTTTAGTTTTGCCAAAAGGGTCCTGCTATGTACATAGCCCAGGCTGGCCATGAACTCACAACCCTCCTTCTGAGGGCAAGGATCATAATTCCTAACCTGGCTTGGAAGAGACAGAAACCTTGGAGAGCCTGGGGACTAGAAGCAGAAAAAAGTGCTGTGACCTCAATCCCAGCTCCCACCATAACGGACAGCAAGCTCCAAAGAGTGAGTTGGAAATTCCTTGATCCCTGACCTTCAAAGACACACACCTGCATAGTGAGCCCCAGCTGCCGAGTGCGGTCCTTGCCCTCCCGGGTCCAGGGCTCGGGTTCTGTGTCATCTCGTCGAAGGAGATAGCGCCACACAAGGAAGCCAGATTTCCCTCTCTCTGGCCAGTACTTCACCACCTGTGGAAAGGGCAGTGTTGCTGGTGCAGGGTGGTGTGGGGATCTCAGGGCATGAGGACATGGGCAGGTGCTCACTGCTCACCTTGTAGATGCCATCATAGCGGTTGCCCTCTGCGGGGGCATACTTGCTATGTTTCCCGCCCTTCATGTTTCGGACCACGCGTACTGGCTTCCCCTGGCGCCAGTCTTCAGCCTCCGCACCTTTCTCATTGATTGGGGAGTGGCAATTGAGTGCCAGAGCCCTTTGGGGAGACAGGACACGCATGAGAATTTACAACATGTCTCCCCAAGAGAGGCACACCCTGGCATTAATGGATCCATGGAGATCACATCATCAAGGCACCAAGACAAGATCTCTAGCATGGGCCAGAACCTGCCAGAGGCTACTGTCTGATCTAAATGTTCCCAAAAGGGGCTGCAGAGGCTGCACCGTGTTAAAGCACTGGTTGCTCTCAAAGGATCCAGTTCAATTCCCGGCACCTATATGGTAACTCACAACTGTCTGACTCCAGACCCAGGAGATGCAGTACCCTCTCTTGGCTCTGTGGACACTGCCCTGGAAGATGTGTTACAGTAACCACCTGTACCCTGACTGCAACAGATCAGAACACAGGGGACCCTGCCCAGAACCTCTCCCCGAAACTAAGATAGAAGTGTTACCCATGGCTGGGACTGTGGCCACGAGACACAGATCCACCATGAAAGAAACAGAAGAGGTATAAACATGGTATACAGCCGGAAAGGGATTTCCTGGCGATGCTCTCCCCAGGGAGAGAACGGGCACAGGGCTAGGTGGGGTAGCCTCTTCCCAGCGTTAGACACCACTGTCTATGGAAACATGACTTGGAGAAAATTCCTGGGGCTGGGGGCATAGCTGAGTGGATAGCATTGGCCTAGCATTCACAACCATGGGACTGGACAGATGGCTGAGCAGTTAGAGCATCAGCTGCCCTTGCAGAGGACCCAGGTTCAATTTCCAGCACCAACACGGGAACTCACAACTATCTGTTACTCCAGCTCTACGGGACTTGATGACCTCTTGTGGCCTGATACTAGACACAGGTGGTGTACAGACATCTAGACAAAACACTCATACATACAAAATAGAACACCTTCTGTAATCTTCAGGGAAGATGCCTGCTTGAATAAGCCTGAGATGAGACTTGAGTCTAGAGCCCACCACCTTTAACCTCTGCACTTGAGAGGCAGAGGTAGGTGGATCTCTGAAGTTCAAACCAGCCTGATACGCACACTGAGACTGTCTCAAAACTCAAACTCAGGTCTTTGGACAAGAGTGACTACGGAACCTGTGCCCCTTTCACCCTCTGCCACACAAGAGCAGTCATACCCACGGCACAGGAGCCATGCTTTCAACACACCTGTTATTATTAGTGAGCTTCTGGTCAGAGGACTGTCCTGCTGTACGCTTGTTGCCAGAGAGGTCTCGGCCCCACTCCCTGTGTACGTGAAGAAATTGCCATTGTCCTGCAGTGGAGAAGAATGGCTGCATGAGCCCTCAGCATAAGGTGAGTACGTCTTGCCCAGCGCGGTGAGGACCAGTGTATGAACCCTGAGAGGCAGAGGTATATGGATACCCAGAGGAGCCACGCAGCCGCACTGTGTCCCCATAACTGACAAACCAAGTGCAGCTCTTTGAAATGGCACAGAGTCCTGTTCCAATACGGAGGGAACTGGAAGGCACAATGCTTAGTGACATGAGCCAGACTAGGGAACACACAGCATGGGGTCCCATGCCCTGGAGTCCACAGTTGTCAGACCCACAGAGAGGGAGGACAGTGTGTGTCGGGAATGCTGAGATGAAGGAAGTTCAATGTCTGATGAGACATAGCCTCAGCACAGGGAGACGTAAGGTTCTAGAGGTGGATGTAGCGACAGTGGCTCCTGACATCTTGCTACTGAACTTGGGGTGCCCCCTTTGTTGAGAAGGGAGGGTTGAACCATCAGTGCGGAATATCTGCCCCACCCTGTGATTTCCCACCTTCCCTTCTAATTAAGCAGACATCACACCCTAACACAGCGGCCCTGACCGCAAAGCCAGGCCGGCTCCTGACACCCCACCCTACCACACTCAGCTGCGGCATCCTCAGAGCCGTTTTTTTCTCTCCTTATAAAATCAAGGCTTATTTTTATGCTTTAGGTAACACCTCGTGGCATCTCTTTCTCTGGCAGAAATGAACCATAAGTGTCTCTGTTCTTGTTGTCTGGGGACACTATTAGGTCTGACAGGAGCGACTAAGACACGTTGAGAGTGTGACCTTGCACCTCTGGCCAGCGCTGAGGGTGGGTGCCAGTGTGGAGACTGGACAGAATGACAAAGAATCCGGCAGGCTACCGGAGCTAGCCTCAACTCTGTTCCTTCCATTAGTCATGGTGGGTAACATGACAGAGGCAAGCGTTAGTGAAGAGGGCTCAGTGCTCACCACATCATCCTCATAGCCACCAGCCAGCACCAATGAGTAGGCTCCGTCGTTGCTCCTGCCGTGAATGCCTGCCACATGTGGCCGATGCACACCGGACTCACTGACCTGTGAAGATTACCAAGATGTGCACTCCATCTCCTGGGGACCATGATCCTCACAGACCCCAGACTTAGTCCCTGACAAGAGCCACCATAAAGGTGCTAGCTGTGACTAGGGTCTAGAGTCATGCTACAGCCTGGCACCTTCTCCCAGCAGCCACCCACCTGAACCCCACTCGCCATCACTTCCTGTCCAGCCACATTTGAGACACAAACTCAATAGAGAAATGTCTGGAACCCTGTAGGATCAGCATACCTGGACTCTGAAGCGCCACATGGTCCCCACAGGTACACCAGGAATGGGTCCGAAGTGGTTGGCGGGCACAATGGTACACTCTGTGGTGCGGCCCACACATGCCATGCCCTGCCACGTGGAAAGGGCTATGTGAGCGATGGGGAGTGGGGACAGGGACAGGACAAGAAGGAAGGTGTGTGCCTCACCTTGCCCCAGTCCCGCCGGGAGGAAGAAGTGGCTGAAGCCATCTTTGCCTTCTTCTTGCTTTTCTTCAGCTTCTCCCCTGCTTGTACCACCTCGCTGGAGTCAGTTCGGCAGCTGGGGCAGTACCTAGGAAGACAAGAATGTCACCTGCATATGGCCTGGTGCCCAAGTGCAAGATGAATAGTGTCCTTCCCCCAGACACTACAGACAGAACCCACATGGCCATTCAGAACCAAGGTCATGAGAGCTTACTTAGTCAAATCAGAGATGTGGTCCCTGGGCAGCTATGGATGTCCCCACCATCCATGTGCAGCCGCATGCACTTGGGAGGCACATGGCTAAACCCCAGGCTGGACTACTCACCTGTTATAGAAGGCCTACAGGCCATGAGTTCTCTTAGCTTTCTGCTAAGAGCCCTGCCTGCAAAAAACTAGTGAGAGGGCTCAGCAGGTAGTAGGCTGCCATCAAGCCTGAGGACTGTAGTTCAATCCCCAGGACCTACATGATAGAGAAGTAACTACCAAAGCTGTCCACACACCCAAACACAAAGCAAAACAAAAATAAACAAAACAAAAAAAATCTTTTTTTAAGAACCCAGAGACCCACGGTAGCACCCGCATTTCATCCCAGCACTCAGCAGGCAAAGGCAGGTGACCTCTGAATTCAAGGCCAGCCTAGTCTACAAAGTCCCAGAACAGCAAGGGCTACATTTTAAGAAAGAAAAACTTCAAAGCCAAGCAGAGTCCCTCATGCCTATATTCTCAGCAAGTGTTGCAGCTCAGAGCAGGCCTGAACTATAAAATCTGACCGTCTCAAAAAGAACCCCCGCCCCCCCCCCCCCGACACAACACTCAAGGGCAGAGCTGGGGCAGTGGTAGTTAACACGGGCTGCTGCTGCAGAGAACGGGGCCACGGTCCCCAGCACATGTGCCATGGGGATGGCAATCACCTGTTACCCCAGCTCCAGGTGGGTGTGATACTTCTGGCCTCAGTGGGTACTCTACTCACTTATACACACATTAAGTATAACAATAAAAACGAATTTTAGGCTTAGCAGTTAAGAGCACTGGCTGTTATTCCAGAGGACAAGGGTTCAATTCCCAGCACTCAAATGGCAGCTCAAAAGTTCCAGAGGATTTGACACCCTCATTCAGGTAAAATATCAATGCATATGAAATAAAACTTAAAATTAAAATAAATAAAATTTTTAAAAGTCAAACAAGGCTGGGCAGTGGTGGCACATGCCTTTAATCTCAGCACTGGTGAGGCTGACAGGTAGGTCTCTTGTTACTTCAAGGCCAGTGAGTTTCAGGACAGCCAGGGCTACACAGAGAAACTCTTGTCTTTAAAACGAGCAAATCCCAGTGCTGAGTAAGGGAAAGAGCATGGGCCACGTGACAATAGCCTTCCTTCTCGGCCAGAGCGTCAGGTTTCCCATCTGCACAGGGTCAGACAGCTTAAAAGCAACCCCCTGTGCAGAGGAGAATCTCACAAGCTCCTCAAGTGCACAGTCACACAGTGGAGTGGGGCACAGTGTCAGACCTGAGGGACATGAGCCACACTCCCTTAACAGTTTCCCCTCACTGAGCCTGCAGCCGAGCAGTCAGAAGGTCCTAGCCAAACTCCTGTCATTGCTCCCCCAGCTCTGGGCTCAAAGGGCCATGGAACAGCCCAGCTTTGATGTGAGCGCTGAGATTTGAACTCAGGACAGCAGAATTGTGCATCAAGGCTGAGCCACCTCCCAGCCTGTCTTACGTTCCCTTCTAGACATGCTAGGTGACCCCAGAGGTATGCCACTCACCACTCCGGCTCAGGGGGGACACAGGCAAGTGGTGGCTGCAGGCAGTACAGGTGGAAGGCCATGTCACACTCATCACACAACACCTGTTTCTCGGGAGCCTCACGCCTACCACACACATGGCAGGCGCACTTGCGACATAGTTTGTTCTCATCATCCTTACAGAACTGGCAGGACGGGCCGCTCTTCCCTGTGTTCCGGAGGGGAGGAGGGGCTGCAGCAGGCCACAATGCCACCTGGGACTGCCACCCCCACCCAGGTGCACTCAGGGCCTGACCAAGACTCACGTTGCGAGGGGCTACTGATCAAGGGGCTCCTCTCGCTAGGGAGCTCAATCTTGAAGACTTCATCCACAAACATGATCCGACAGTTGTTGAGCTGAGAATCATTCCTGCAGAACATCCCAAAACCTCAGCTCCCTATGTGGCTGAGCCTGGCTTCCACCCAGGTGGGTTCCTCCCCTTTGGTTTCTACATGTGGATCCCGTAAACTGGGCAGTCCTACACTACAAACAGGTCAGAGCACCCTTCAGCTGTCCAGCCTCGATTTCTGCCTGCATTTGCCAGGCTAGCTGCCCCTGGACGTCCAGGAATTCTGCCCCTGCCACCTCCCATGTCTCTACAGCAGTGCAAGCTTCTGCACGTGGCCCGTTACCCACTGAGGCAGGTGTTTGAAGTTAGCCTGAGCAAGACAGCAAGATCTGGTACCCTCCAAAGGAGGCAATTGCCCTTGTGCATATACAAGGCTGCTAAGTGTAGGCTGGCAGGCCTCCAAGAACCACGCAAGCCCACACCCTCCCATACATAGCATGGGGATAACGTGGACAAACACACGGAAGCATCCAGAAAGCTAAGTCTGGGAGCCTTGGAGTGAGACTAGGCCAGAGAGGGCCCAGTGAGAGGATAAGGGAGGCTATCAGGGTCCCTGTCCAAGCAGGTCACTCACAAGAGCCTGATGTTGCCGTAGAGCTCACGTGCAGTCCTGGTTTGGCGCTTCCTACAGATCTCAACATCATACCAGAAGCCGCGTTTCCTGGGGTAGTCCACATTGTAGTTGGCCATGACCACCTGACCCACCTCCAGGTTCTCCCACGGGACCACAGTACGAGCACGAGCACGAACATTCTTGGCTTTGACAATGTCTACTCCATGCTCTGGATAGCTGCAAGCAAAGGCCCATCCTCAGACCTACCAGGCTAACCATGCAGTCTCTTCATAGGCCAATCATGCGGTATCTTCATAGGGCCAGACATGTGGTAGCATGGACAGCCATATTCTGGGGACCCCAGTGTCTAAGCTGGTGGTCAAGGTATGTGGAACATGTAGACAAATGTGGCCTCCCAAAGTGACTCCCTCCCCATTCCAGCACCTAGGATGAAAGTGAAGTTTTTGCAGCAAGGTGGGCCTGATGGGAGTAAGAACAGCTCTGGGTTCTCATGAGAGAAGTGACAAACAGAAGCAAGCATGTAGCACAGACAATAGCAGGCACGATGGTGAGGTGGCCATACGCCTACAAACACCAAGTCTGGGCAGCCTAGCACAGCTGGCCTGGGGAACCAGACTTTAGAAAACTGTTCGGAGACTAAGTGAAATGTTCCTCCACATCCATGTGTGGAGGCAATAGACCAGAGCTGACTACTCCACACAGAGCACTCCCCTGTGCACTGCAAAGCTTGCTCTCTGGGCAGCTGTGAGCTATACCACCCACCTCAGATCTACTCACTTCTGGTCCATCACAGAACTCTGCTCAGCAAGCACTCTCTGCAAAGGACTTCCACACAAAATGGCTGACTATTTAAATAAAGCTTTATCGACAACAATAAGCAGGGTCCACATGTGATCCCAGAGCTGGAGCATGGAAATCTCTAACGAGATGTCAACTTATGCTGCTGGATCTGTACTGTCTACTATCCTGAGGGAACCATCCTAGGCAGGCAGGTGAGCCTTCCAGGCCATGGACAGTAAAGAACTGAGGCCAAACCTCAGCATAACCAGGAGAGAGAAACAGAGTTCAGCAAAGCCATAAGGGCAGGGCCTCCTTAGTCTATGGGATACTGGTCTTATGGAAACTCTCCTGTGAAGGTTGGGACCAAGGACACTCAAGAGATCTCCACACACACAAGACTGAACAGAAACAGATCAAGACAGGGCAGCTCATGGCTGGGCTCCTAGCACTAGGAACCTAGAGAAGGGCCCTTTGTCTAAACAGGGCGATGAGGATGGGCCTAGGGGATGCAACAGTCACTTGGGGAGTGAAGGGCAGTGGCTCTGGCCTGGCGACTATGAAAGCACTCACTCGTCGTACTTGACATGGTACATGATGTCGTCCTCTGGGCTCATGATGGCACTGGAGCTACAGGGCTCATCCTCAGATAGGGCTCTCTTCTGTACCTGGACCACCTGGGCCTCAAACCATGCACCGAAGACATTGTCGCGCACATCCACGTACTCATTAACCTGCGGGAAGCAAGAAGGCTCAGGAGACCCAGCAGCAGAACAGAAAACCGGGGTCAAGGATTTGGGTTGTGGGCACAGAGGTTTCATTTGGCTTAGGTAGTCCTGGTGATTGAACTTAGGGCCACATATGCCAGGCAAGTGTGCAAGTGTGCCTGTGCCTAGTTATGCCTACAAGTCTCACTCGGTAGCCCAGGCTGGCCTCACACACTCAAGGGTGATGCCTCCAGAGTAAAGGGATGTTGAGTTTTAATCCACCATGTTCTACTTGGCAGCAAAGCTCAGCATTGTAGACACTGGCTAAGACTGGACTGTTCTGTACACACAGCTCAACAAACACCTGCTGCAGGTGACCTCTGCTCTGATGGCTGTGACTATCTCCATAGAGGTTTACTGACAGCAAACTAAGGAGTGACCACATGTCCAGCTGCTGAGCAGATCCCAAGCCTTCCGTACACTCCAGAGTGGAAGCTCCCATGTAACCCTAGATCCTTGGGTGAGAAGCTGTACCGCCACAAAGCAGACACAGCAGACAGATCAAGAGTGATGTGGTCACAGACGGCAGAGGTGGCTCTCATGGGGCACTCTTCAGCCTCAACCCCATCTGCTCGGGTTCTCAGGGAGGCTCAACCTCCAGTTTGTCAAACAGTAGTTTCAACTGTAGAGGGAACACCTGCAAGTAGTGACTACAGTGTAGTCACCAAGGAGTCCCAAGAGACCCTGTATGGCTATCAGTACAGTGATGGGCAGGCATTGCCAGAGTTGGCAAAGTATAAATCTGGGTTGGGGGCAAACCCAGAAAGCCACTGTTACATGTGCACACAGCCACAGGGAACCTCACCTTGTACAACCCCAGGTCCGTGTCCTCCCATATAGTCTTGTCATCTCCTTCTGCTGCCCCTTCACCATGCATGGACGACTTGTCTGATTCGCTGTGACCCACACCATAGCCAGAGTCAGAGTCTGAGAGTTCCGAGTCGCGTTCTTTTGTACTGAGAGGTAGTGCTAGACTCTGGCGCACCAGCAGCTGGATTGTGTCATTGAGGCGCACATCATAATCGAAGAGTGTGTGACCGTCCTCCATCTGTGGAGAAATCCATAACAGATTGTCTTCCTCAAAGGCCTGGCATGCGGCAGGGGTAGATGGGGAATAGAGATCAGGCCAGCTCTGTCCCGGGCCTGGGCACTCACGGCTGCTCCTTAGGGCCGTATGTAGAGCACTATCAGCCCCCACAGAAGTTTTAGGGTTACAGTGAATAACAACCCCGTCCTTGGAAACTAATTGAGGGCATATGAGAGAAAGGCTTTGCAGGCCCACATTGCCAATGGTAGCCTGAGAACAGGCCTGACCAAGCCTGAGGACAGGTGTGGGGGCTGGGACTGCAGGAGAGGAAGGACTCCTGGTGTGGAAATAGGGTTGGGGGGTAGAGGGGATGGGAACCCATCTCGGGGAACAGGACTCTTCAGGAATGGGACTGGGTTTCTCTGGGAACTCTGCGTTCGGGAAGTCTCCCTGCTGCAGGAACAAACAGCTAGGGAGACAGTGTGTGGTCAGCAGTCCATGACAGCTCTGATGCATGCTTACACTGGAGGCCAGGACCCACACTTCACAACACCTGTCACCCAACACAGGGACTTTGCACCACATGCCAGACTTGGGGATCCCAAGATGGAAGTAGGGACTGAAGAGAAAACACATGAGGCAGTGACCACAGTAAAACCAAGTCCTTCTGCAGATGGACAAATACCATCCGCACACTGAAACATTACTCAGTCATAAACAGGAACACAGCTAAGAAAGCAACTAAGGACATCTGACAACCATCTACATACAATGCCTATGTGTATGATACACACAGACACATCCATGTGCCCAAAGCTTTCAAATACAAAGCAAAGTGTGGTAGCTACTGGGCCCAGGAACTGGTGGTCAGTGCTGGACCCACCAGAAGGCAGGGCCAGCAGGGCAGGCAATCAAACCACAAAAGCCTCCCTGTCCCTCATCCCTTCCCCCTAAGGAGCCCACCAAGTTGCCCAACCACGGTCACAGCCTGGGATGGTAAGGGCAGCGACCACTCAACATGCAGGGCAAGATGTGGCTGGAACAGACTTGGGGTAGACTCACTCGGCAGTTCTAACTAGAACTCCTAACTCACGAGGCCGGTTGGACAGCTTCTGGAACTACCCCAGAAGGGCCCCAGGGAGGCAGGTAGAAGCCTGCAATGGCATGTGACTAGGACTAGGGGTGGGTGTAGTGCCCCCCACCTATATCTCACTTGCCAAATGGCTGGTTAGGAAACTCAGGAAAGCATGTGAGCCCAGGCTCTGGTCACCCTGACGGTCTAAGAACCTAAATGTTCAACTCCCACTCAATGACCTCAACAACAGCTGGGTCCAACAACAGCTAAATCCAGCACTCAGTCACAACTGCTAATTTCTAAAATTGAAAATAAAACCTAGGGCAGGGACTGCCTACAGGCTAGAGTGCACAGGACCCTGGGTTCCGTCCCCAGCATTACATAAACCTGTCATTCCATCTCAAGTAGAACGTTCAGGGATATCCTAGGCTACATAGTGAATTTGACTACAGCCTGGGCTACATGGGACCTTTATCAAGGTAAGTAACAGCTGGTGAGATGGCTGAGCAGGTGAGAGCTCTTGCCCAGCTGAGTCCCAACTTCCCACACTGTCCTCTGACCCCATACACACAAAATGCACACACACAGTAACAACAAAGTGTAAAAATCAACAAGTAACATTTTCAGACAAGACTGCCCAGGCTGGCCTTGAACCTGCAATCCAGTCTCAGCCTCCTGAACAGCCTGAGATAGGCTTTAGCCCAGCCACTTTGTTCCTGACACATTGGGGTAGGGAGGAGGGCAACAAGGTTATCTGTAGCCCAGGCTGACTCTGAACTCCACAGGTAAAGGAGACTGACCCTGTGCTGGAATGACAGCTGTGGTTTCCAGGGTACTCAAGCATGCCAGACAAGCATTAAACCAATACTGTCACCATGGCTCACGTCAATCATCCATAAGACCAGCTGAGGAAAAGTCGAGAAGGAAGTATTCCAAGGGCTCCTGGGTGATTTCTAGAGACTGTCTTAACAGCAGGGAACCCCGGCATAGAAACCGAACACCCTGGGGGGATCCTGGGCCGATATCTGGTGATGCCAGCAAGCCAGGCCCTGCTGGACTCATAACATCACCATGTGCAGCAGCTACCAGCCAGCCACGCTAGGGACATGAAAGTTTAAGCTGCCCCTGACCAGCGGGACAAGGAACGTGGCAACCTTAGAGAAAAACCCGCATATACTGAGCACACGAAGACTGCTGCTCTTTTCACAGGCAGTTTTAAGAGAACACGAGTCTACCAAACACAGCTCACATGTGCCCTGGCAGGGACTCTACTCAGAGTCCCCTCCCACAGACCCGCCCGCCACCCTGTTCAGAGGCAAGGAGGGGCCAGCACACCAACTCCAGACACCAGCTAGCTCCTTTCAGTTCTCAAGTCTCATGGACCCAGGCATCGGGCCACAAGAGAAAAGGAGAAAGGCAGTGAGTCATGAACCGTCTAGAACTTTTTGTAAGAATGCTACTTGCATGGTTGCTATTGCTATCACCACACCACAGAAGCAGGCTCCTCACCTCTGCCTGTTCCCACCTTCCACACAGAAGCAGGCTCTCAGCCCTCTGCCTGTTCCCACCTTCCACACAGAAGCAGGCTCTCTCAGTCCTCCTGCTGTTCCCACCTTCCACACGAAGCAGGCTCTCTCAGTCCTCCTGCCTGTTCCACCTCCACACAGAAGCAGGCTCTCTCAGCCCTCTGCCTGTTCCACCTTCCACAGAGAAGCAGGCTCTCTCAGCCCTCTGCCTGTTCCCACCTTCCACACAGAAGCAGGCTCTTCAGCCCTTGCCTGTTCCCACCTTCCACACAGAAGCAGGCTCTCTCAGCCCTCTGCCTTTCCCACCTTCCACACAGAAGCAGGCTCTCTCAGCCCTCTGCCTGTTCTCACCTTCCACACAGAAGCAGGCTCTCTCAGCCCTCTGCCTGTTCCCACCTTCCACACAGAAGCAGGCTCTCTCAGCCCTCTGCCTGTTCCCACCTTCCACACAGAAGCAGGCTCTCTCAGCCCTCTGCCTGTTCCCACCTTCCACACAGAAGCAGGCTCTCTCAGTCCTCCTGCCTGTTCCCACCTTCCAGTCCCTGGTGACCTGCTGTCTCCTAGTAGCCAACAGCTGGGGAAGAAACCGGAAGCCAGCCCCTAATCCCTGACAAAGCCAACAGAGCTACAGCATGGAGAGAGATAGGAAAGGGACCAGGTAGTAATGTATGCTGCAGGTTTGCTACAGGTTAAACTGTTGAGGCTGGACACATTGCTCATTCCTTTAGGTAGTGGCAGGCAGATCTTAAGTTCAAGGCCAGCCTGGGCTACACGAAACCCGGTCTCCCAATAAAAACAAATGACACTGTTCAGGGAGAACCTGGACAAGCATATTTCCACCTTTGAGATGCTCCCAGAAGTCAGCCCAGTGACTTGACAGAAGACATAGGCAGGCAGTGGAAAGCCAGGGGTTAAAGGCTGAATCTCTGCAGTGGGTATGGTCACTGACATATGGGCACTAACGTTTATACATCTTCCACCTTCTGTGAACTTAACTCATTACACACAGTGCCCAGGAGATACACTGGGTATGAAAGGAAATGAGTCTCCACAGAGGGCAATGCAACACAGTGCCCACACACTACCCAGGTACACCAACACTCCCACTGCCATCCCGAAGACAGGGGTCAGTCACAGCTCTTCCTGGGGCCAGAGAGGGGTACAAGAACCAAACCCTCGGACCTGAACACCAGAGGGCAGCAGTGTCCTGCCCAACCACAAAGGCGGGTATGGGCCATGAAAACCTGGCAAATTTACTTTGGATCTTCCTCTGCTGGCTGCAGTGCACTCAGCTCCAAATGGGCCTTGCAGGCACTTGTCTCACACCAGAGACCCCAGTGCCAGCACATGCAACTCTCAGTACATCTAGACACCAATGAAAGAAAGCCAGCTAGATGAGAAGGATAAAGCACCCCAAGTGCATAGGCAGCTGGGCTGCAGCGATGGCTGGAGAGAGAGGGGTGGAGAGGTTAACACGGGGCTACCCCTCCATAATGGCCACTGGCCCCATTTTCCCCACAAGCCTAGATAAATCAAAGTTCTGTGAGTAAAGCGGATCCTCCAGGGGTTACTGTCTCATAGGAGCAAGCTGCAGGCAATTAGGGTGGATCTCAAAAGAAAAACCTGGTCCCCTCGCACCCGCCACGTGAAGACTGTTAAATTTTAAGCCGAAACCTCCTTGGGCCCTCTGTTGGCCACTTCAAACTTTTTCCTCAAGAAAAAATAATTTTTAGAAGAGAGTTTAAAAGATAATAAAAACTACCAGGCTTCAAAGCACGAGGCCAGCTGCCCAACTGCTGAGGAGGCCTGCCTTTGTTCACCCCCTCCTCCCCCTCAGCATCCGGGGAGACCGACTGGAGAGGGGGGGTTCTTACTTGGTGGCTTTGAGAGGCAGGAGGCTTGGAACAAAGCTCTGGGTGGATGAAGGCTCCCGTGGCCACCTTACCTGTTTGCCCCTGTAAAAGAGTCTCTGCAGTTGGGGTTCCACGTGAAACAGTTCCTCAATCTTTTTCCTCAGCTCCTGCACCTTGGTCAACCTGGACAGAGAGTTCACGGTGTGGGTCTCCTTCCCATCCATAGTTCGAACCTGGATCCACATGATGCCGAAGTACTGGAGGAATAGAGAGACAGAGGGAGACTCCAGTCAGTGTGGCCTGCAGGAGGAGGGGAAGTGGAGTACCCTCACCCCAGGAGCTTTCTTTACATCTGATTGAGCAAAGGAAGCAACTCCCACGACCAATCTTCTGTAGTCCTGGCCCCCGATACAGGCCAGACCCCACCTAGGGAGGACCAGATGGCATAAATTAGGCACTTAACGTTTTAATAACAGGCGAGTGGGGACACTTGAGTGTGAACTGCCAAGACATCTTGGGTGATCCAAGACCATCCACCACGTATCCAAAAAGGAGGAGGGAAAAAACGTCCATGGCGGGAGAAAGGTCCTGGTCAGGCTGAAATTGGCCGCAGCTACTCATTCATACGTTTAGCCGTTCATTCATTCATTCCAGGCAGTCTAGGTCCCCGTAACGAGAACTCGCCAACTCCGAGGCGGACTGGAACCTCTCAAGTCCCGGGACGCGGAACTCGATCACAGAAGGCAGGGCCTCCACACACACACACTACTCGGGACTCCCCCTGAGTTCCGGACCCGAGTCTCCCGCGCGCGTGCCTAGAGCAATCCCCCCCCCGCCGTGGCCATGGCAACCGACGGTCCCAGCCCGGCCACCCGCTCGCGCGCGCTCGTGGCCATAAACTCACCTGAGCCTCACCCACAGCTGGATGCCCTGACTTGCCCCCGGGACACCGACCCCGGCCTCTCGGGAACGCGCTTTAAAGACCCCGGAGGCACGGAGCCCACGCCCACACCGACCGCCACCGCCCAGGACAGACCCCTGGAGCCCCGCCGTTTAAGTTCCGCCCTTCCCGGAGAGCCCGCTGCTGATTGGCTCCTCCCGGGTTACGTGCCCCGCCCTCCTCGCACACGATTGGCCCAGATGTATTCAGAGGCGCCAGGGCGCGCGAAACCCGACTCGGGCGCGACAATTGAATCTCGCGGAGCGTCTGCTCCCAGGCGTGGAGCCGCGTGCGCTCCCCCGCCGGTCCCCACGCATTTCCCGCGAACTTTAGTGGCATCCAGGAGGGTAAAAAACCAGGTGCAGAGTGGAGGATGCCCCTCAGGTTGCCCCTCAACGGATGCAGAAGCACGCATGCGCGGTGGCTCTGCAATACCCGGAGCCACGCGCGGGAAACTTCTGCCAAGTTTTCGGGTGTAACCGTGTGCTCAGGGCCGGAGAGGGAGGCTCAGCGTGGGGACACAATTCAGATTTCTCTTACACGAGGTGTGGAACCCACGCGTGGGCGATGGGTCTCTGCAAATATCACCCCACGCGCGGGAAAGGTTTGCAAAGCTCCCCCCTAACCCAGGCCATCAACATGATGCGACTGGCCAGTATGGAGGTTAAGAGTAGAAGACATAGAATCCCCTGAAGCAAGTCCCCGCAGCCACGCGTGAGAAGGGCTCCTTTCAGTTTTGCGTGGTGCCCCGCGCGCCACTGTGCATACAGCGCGCTCTTCCACTCACCTCTCTCACAGCAGCGATCCGCACTCTGCTCTTCCTGGAGCGCCTGGTTCTACGGTGGGTGACCCAGAAGGGAGCCGCGTGAGTGGCGGAAGACCCAAGTGAGCACGAGAACGTAGGTTCCTTCCAGCTGCTAGGAGTTTTTTTTCCCGCGAAAACTCAGGGCGTTTTTTAGAAGTGTGCACAGGCTGCTGCGGGAGACTTCCACCCCCAATGGGTGGGGAGGGCTCTTGATTCCTGATTGGCTGGCGCTGTGGCGGGAAGCGAGAAATCAAGTGGGGCGTCCCCACGACTGAGGATCTATCCCACCCCCGACTCCGCCCAACGCTTCACGGACTTGCCCTGCCGGCTGTGCCCAGTTTACCAAAAAGGCCCCGGTCCCCTACCATGTAAACCTCATAGCAATACGGGAGAGGAGGAAGGGACAACCCCCCTCCCAGAAAGACTACAGACCGCACTACAAGCCTATTCCCTCTCAGCTGGACAAACTTTGACCTATTAATCTAAGCAGCCCTGAATCTATATCCATATCCCATAAGGGAGCTTGAGGTGTGCCTCCCCACCAGATACCCTGCACCCCATGTCTGGTTTGAGGTCATTGTGTAAAATCGGAGCGAGCGAGCGAGCGAGCGAGCGAGCCGAGCGATACCGGAGTGCTCTCAAGATACCCACCCGCAGGGCTTCTTTCCCGCCTGGTTTCCCCACCCCCACCCTGCCTTCTGCAAACTGTCCAGGCGTGCAGGGCCTCCCTGCTTCCTCCACCCCAGCCTGCTCCATTCTAACCATTCCGGGCGGGCACTCTACGCTGGGCATCTGTGCAGTAACTAGTGGACGGAAAATCCAGTTAGGGGGCCCAACCGCTTGCAAGGCACACCCTCCCCTCCAGCATTTGCCATCTCTGGGATAGCAAATCCTGATCTAGAAACCAATGGAGAAGAAAATAATAAACATAGAGGACAATTCCAGGTACAACCACACATGAGGCCAGACCTGACCAGTGGCCACGTGGGAGCTGGGACAGAGGCACTTCCGGCTGGAGAAGCCAAGGACACATGAGGTATAGAGAAGGCTTGGAGTAGGAAGGCAGGAGGCGGCACCTGGGCTGGGACAAGTAAGACAGAGGTCATGTGAAGGGCGTTGGTCTTGGAGGTCCTTAGCAGAAAGACTTCCAAGTCTTTTTTAACTGTGTTTTTTTAAAAAAGAGTCTCATATAGCCCAGGCTAGCCTCCAACTTGCTCTGTAGCTGGAGATGACTTAGAACTCCAGAACCTCCTGCCTCTGCCTTGCTAGTTCTGGGCTAACAGGTATGCACTACTAAATTCAGAGCATTTGTGGGGCTCTTACAAGGTTGTCCCTCCTAAGATGTATCTTTCTGTGAGCCCCAAAGGTGTCCAAGTCCTCACCTCTCACCTCCAAGATCTGGGGATTTGTATGGTGAGGAAGGATTTCCCAGATGGGCATGACTCCCTGGCACCCCAGCACTTGGAAAGTAGAGGCAGGAGGATCAGCAGTCCAAAGCTGTCTTTAGCTTGGGCTACATAAACATAAGACTCTGTCTCAAAAGTGCATATAACAAAAAGAATTAACGTTAAAAGTCAAGACGGACAAGGTGGCTTCAACTGGTAAAGGTGTTTACTGCCAAGACTGGAGACCTGGCTCAATCACCAGACATGACACAAATAGTGGAAGAAAACTGACTTCTGTGAGTTTCAACCTTCATATACAAGTGCCCACACATATAATAAACATATATATAATTTTTTATTTAAATAAACAAGGTGAAGGCTGGAGAGACGGCTCAGTGGTTAAGAGCACTGACTGCTCTTCCAGAGGTCCTGTGTTCAGTTCCCAGCAACCACATGGTGGCTCAGAACCACCTGTGATGGGATCTGACACCCTCCTCTGATGTGTCTGAGGACAGCTACAGTGTACTCATATACAATAAATAAATCTTAAAAACAACAACAACAACAAGGCAACAAGAAGTCACTGTTTATGGAAACAATTGAACAAGATCAGACAGACAGACAGACAGACCATAATGAACAGGGTCTGCCTATGGCGCATCAGGACATCTGGCTTAGGCTTTAGTGTCCTGAAACTCACTACGTACCCCAGGCCAACCCCAAACTTAGCAGTCCTCCTGCCTGACAAGTGCCGAAGTTAAAGGCATAAGCCCCCAAGCATACTAGTTCTTTTACTTTAAGGGTCACACAAAGTTGCCCAGGCTGGTTTTGAACTGTTTTGAGCTTCCTGCTTCAGCCCCCTAAGTTGCTGTGGTGACAAGCCTGAAGCTCCAGGCCCAGACTGGAGGGTTCTGGTTTGCTATAATGTCCTAGAAGGCTAGAATCAGGACTGGGGTGGGAGTGGTCCTGGAGATGAGGCAAGAGGATCAGGAGGATGAGACTCACCCTTGGATACAGAAGTTCAAGGCCCCCGAGCTAGCAGAGCCCCAGTCCCCTTCCTGGAACACTGGGTGGAGCGATGTCACAGAGGTCACCACAGCTGAGGAACCCAGGGGGATCTGGGTGATACTCGGGGGGGAGGGGGAGGATGTGTCTCCCACGCCCAACCTCCCATGTCTGTGGTGAAGTCCATCGAGGTAGTGCTGCCCCAAGATGCGGTCTACCTGGCTGGCTCGAGCATAGACGGGCAGGTGGTTCTCACCCTCAACAGCACCCTTGTGGACCCCGTTGTGAAGGTGGAGCTTGTCGGTAGGGGTTACGTTGAGTGGAATGAAGAAATCGGACAGACCCGTGATTATAGTAGAGATGTTATTTGCAATAATAAGGCAGATTACGTACATAAAACAAAAACATTCCCAATAAAAGGTAAGAATTCAGCCGGGCGGTGGTGGCGCACGCCTTTAATCCTAACACTTGGGAGGCAGAGACAGGCAGATTTCTGAGTTCAAGGCCAGCCTGGTCTACAGAGTGAGTTCCAGGACAGCCAGGGCTATACAGAGAAACCCTGTCTCAAAAAAGCAAAAACAAAACAAAAAAAAAAAGGTAAGAATTCGGCCTGGGGTGGGAAAGTAAACACATTTGCCAGTCAATCAACAATCTCTTAGGAGTATCATGCGAGTTAGAGACAGGCAGAGGGAGGTTATGTTAAATAATAACCAGTACGAAGATGCGAAGAGTTGAGAACCAATCTGGGCAGGGACATTCAAAATGAACTTCCAGAGATCCCTGAGAAGTACTGTATTCAGTTCTGCAAATGGCTGTGAGGGGCTCTCTAATTCTATTAGCTTACATGAGCCTCTGGTATTGAGACTCGAAGGTCATAGGAGAAGAGGGGAGGACAGAGAACAAGGGACAAAAGTTCACAATCCGGCCAACACAACTCTGACATTACATCACCCTGAGTGCTGCCCAGGGAGCTCTGTCCCCCTCCCAGATTGTGTCATTGGGTTGTTGTGGGTGTTCGAAGGATTTCCAACTTTGGTAGTTTGTTTTTAAATGGTCCCTCTAGCCCTGGCTGTTCTTTCTGTAGACCAGATTAGCCTCAAACTGAGAGATCTACCTGCCTCTGCGTTTCAGAGTGCTGGGGTTAAAAGTGTGCACCCCCCAGGTTTTGTTGTTAGTATCTTATATTAATTTTCATATGCATGACTATTTTGCCCATGTGTCTGTCTGTCAGTATCATGTGTGAGTCTACTGCCCAAGAAGGTCAGAAAATGCACTGGATGCTCAGAAATTGGAGTTACAGCTGATGTGAGCCACCATGTGGGAGTTGGGAACTGAACCCAGGTCTTCTTCAAGAGCAGCCAGTGTCCTAAATGCTGAGCTGCCTCCAGCCCCTTGGTTTTAGGAAAGAGGTCTTACTCCAAGTGTCAGGGGTCGGTTTTGTTTTGTTTTTCATTGAAAGATTTAACACTTACCCAAGAACAGTAGCACTTTGGAGGGTGAGGCAGGAGGATTCCTGACAGTTTGGGACCTGAGCCCTGGGTTCCATCCCCGGCACCAAGTAAGCCAGGCATGATGGTGTGTGGCTGTCACTCAGCATTGGAGATAGAGACAGGACAGTCAGTTCAGGAAGGCAGGTCTTCCTACACAGGGAATTTCAGGCCAGCCTAGCACATCTTGAAAGACAGCGCAAAGCCTTTAATCCCAGCACTTGGGAGGCAGAGACAGGCGGATTTCTGAGTTCGAGGCCAGCCTGGTCTACAGAGTGAGTTCCAGGACAGCCAGGGCTACACAGAGAAACCCTGTCTCGAAAAACCAAAAAAAAAAGAAAGAAAAAGAAGGACAACGCAACAACAGAGAGAGACAGAAGGTAGGGTGTTAGGGGGCAGCTGGACAGATGGCTCAGCCTTTAGGAGCACTGGCAGCTCCTTCCAGAGATCCTGAGTTCAATTCCCAGTAACCACATGGTGGCTCACAACCATCTGTAATGAGATCTGGTGCCCTTTTCTGGTGTGCAGGCAAACACATCATCTTTAGAAAAGAAAGACAGAGTTTATAACCTGTGATTCACTCAGCTACTCGGGCATTTATTGAGCACACACTGTTTTACAAATGTATGTTAAGTATTAAACTTAAAACACTAAATCCAACAGATAAGGTTGCTAACGTTGCAGGGGAGGGAGGTCATAAGAAGGTCAGTGGACACAGGAGCCTTTGACCCCAGCCCGAGGGAAGCAGAAGCAGGAGGATCTCTGTGAGTTTGAAGCCAACCTGTTCTAAATAGTGAGTTCCAGAATAGCCTGGGCTACACAGAGAGTTCCAATCTTAAAATTAAAAAAAAAAAAAAAAAAAAAAGTAAGCCGGGCGGTGGTGGCGCACGCATTTAATCCCAGCACTTGGGAGGCAGAGACAGGCGGATTTCTGAGTTCGAGGCCAGCCTGGTCTCCAGAGTGAGTTCCAGGACAGCCAAGGCTATACAGAGAAACCCTGTCTCGAAAAACCAAAAAAAAAAAGTAATATGGAGACCAGAAAGGTTAGGCCACTCCTGCCAAGGCTGAGGCGCAGGCACGTGCACTCACACGCTTGCGTGCGCGCACGCGCGCACATACACACACACACACAAACACTCACTCATGCGTGCACACATGTATAGAAACAAGTAAATAAAAATGCAATTAAAAAAAAAAACGAAAATAGAACAAGCCAGGTGTGGTGGTGCACATCTTTAATCCCAGCACCTGGGAAGTACAGCCAGGGCTACACAGAGAAACCCTGTCTTGAAAAAAAAGAAAAGAAAAAAGTTCACAGAGATGAAGGCAGAATAGGAGGGTCCAGCTTTCTCATCTGTCACTCAGTCAATCAACAAACATAGGGTTGTGGTTAATGTTTAGGTCCTATCAGCTCGGGTTCTGGATGGTTCTCACACGTGGCCTTGGTGTGTTTCACTTACAGATAATTGGTTAAGGGCAGGCAGCCACACCTTTGACTTCCATTTCAACTTACCTCCCAGGCTCCCGTCCACCTTCAACAGTAAGATCGGCCACATCTCCTACTTCGTGCAGGCCCTGTGCATGGGCCGGGAGCATATTCTGGCCAAGAAGAAGCTGTACCTGCTGGTCCAAGGGATTTCTGAATTCCGCCAGCGGAACCTAAGTGAGGTACCCAGGCACCCAGGGGATGGGAGCGGGAACAGCAGGGCTGCTGACCCCAGCTCCTGGGTGAGTCCACAAAAGGTGTCTCAAGGGCACAGCAATAGGACTTAGTAGATAGAGGTGATTGCTGCCAAGCCCGATTACCTGAGTTCAATTTTTAAGGCCCATTTGGAGAGAGAAGGAAAGAATCAACTGCAGTACTTTGCCCTTCCCCATACCCCATGCATGGTGAAGCCTGGACATTCTCCCTGCCCTCCTTCTGCTACAACACACACACACACACACACACAAAACACGCACACACACTCAGATCAAAAAAATTTTTAGTCAGGCGGTGGTGGTGCACACCTTTAATCCCAACACTTGGGAGGCAGAGGCAGGCAGATTTCTGAGTTCGAGGCCAGCCTGGTCTACAGAGTGAGTTCCAGGACAGCCAGGGCTAAACAGAGAAACCCTGTCTCGAAAAAAACAAAAACAAAAACAAACAAACAAACAAAAAAACCCTTTTAATAAAAAAGGTAACTCAGAAACCAGAATAGGGCTCTTGCAGGCGGGCGACTCACGTCTGTGATTTCTACACCTTGGAACATTGGGCCTTGTCTTGCAGACAAGTGACTGTTGGGGCCACTGCAGACACCCAGTTCATAATAGAGCTCTTCTGCTAACACCCCAAAACCTGCTAAACAGCCAAGTGAGGGCATTGGACAGGTCACGGTGGCTTGTCCAAGGACATGAATGGTTGTCACATGAATGGTTGTGGGGAAGCTTCTGATATGAAGGACCCATAAAGAACAATCTAGTCCTTCCTCAGCGGCTCTGAGAGAACCTTCAGTGACTTGGGCCCAGGTGACATATAGAGGACCCCCTGGTCGCACAGAGCCTGGATCCTCAGAAGGGGCCTCTGTTCTTGTGGGGAGAAAGGCTTGTCCTCCAGCCGTCAAGCTTGGTGTTCCAAACACTGGCTCTGAGGTAGATTTGAAATGATACTGACATCATTCCATACAGGCAGAACAAGCCATGTGAGTCAGGAAGGAGGGCCTTGGGTTGAAGGCCCAAGCTCAAATCGCAGTGGCCCCTCTGTCTGTCATGTGGCTCCATCCCTGCATGGGAGAAATGGGTACTTTGAACTAGGAGTGGGAATGTGACTCAGTGGCAGAGTCAATGGAGAGACAGAGAACAGGGCTTCTATAAGCTTGGGCCTGCCTCAGTCCCCTGACACAGTCCCCACAGTTCCCACATAGAGGTTGTCACCTCCTCAGCAGTGGAAGCCTGTGACTCAACCAACCTCAGGGGGGATGCTGGGAAGACTCCGTGAGCACCCACCCAGTGAGCACTTCAGCAGGTTGGTCATGTGCCCACTTTGGGGCCTGCCTGCGTGAGAACCACAGATGACTGATGGAGAGCCATGAGAGAACATCCAGGGAGTGCACAGCCTGCAAAGGCCCTGGGGGCTGCACAGAGCCCAGTGTAAGGCAGAGAAGGCCATGTGTGAATCCCAATTTTGTCCTTGTTTGTGGCTGTTGGTTCTTTGAGGCCCCGGTGCACCCATGAAGTTTGGACACACAGGAGAGGCTCAGAGGGGATCTCTCAGCATAGCAGGCAGAAAGAAATGACCCATTGTTGAGAAGGCTGGGGAGACACAGGTCAGAGGCTGAGAGTGGAAGATGATGTCAAAAGAGTCAAAGGTTGCCTATACCTTTAACCTTTGACCTTAAGAGGACAGTGACTGAACCTGACTGTACTTTTCTTTCTTTCTTTCTTTTCCTTTATTTTTACATGTATTTACCTTGGTGGATGGGCTCCATGGCAAGTATATGCACATCTAGGACAGCTCGTGGGGATCAGTTCTTTCCTTCCACTATGTGGGGCCTGGGGATTGAACTCAGGTCTATAGATTTGGTGGCAGTAGGGACTCTGGGTCATGACCTATGAGAAAGTTGAAATGTTTAACGTGAACAAGATGTAGTGGCACACTCCTGTCATCCTAGCTCTTGAAAGGCTGCAGCAGGAAGATGGCCATGCTGCCTAGTGAGACCCTGACCATGATAATAATAATAATAATAGAAATAGGTCCGGTGGGGTGGTACAAGCCTTTAACCTCAGCCCTCGGAAGAGAGAGGCAGGAGGATCTCTGAGTTTAAGGCTATCCTGATCTACAGAGCAAGTTCCAAGACTGACAGGATTACACAAACCCCATCTCAAAAATAAAATAAAATAAAATAATAAATAAAACAACATAGTGAATTCAGACAAGAAATCACCACTGTACAAATGTAGGGAGTACAGGAAAACTGGACGATGGTGCCAGTTCAATATTGCTGATTTCCTGGTTTCCCAGGAGCTGAGACTTCCAGCTTTCAAACTGGATGAACTCAACCAGCAAAGCCTCATAAATACTCCAAGAAGCATTCTTGATTACTTTTTTCGAGGCAGGGTTTCTCTGTGTAGCCCTGGCTGTTCTGGAACTCAGTATGGAGACCAATCTGTCCTTGCACTCAGAAATCCCACTGCCTCTACCCCCAAGTGCTGAGATTGAAGGCATGGTGGCCACACCTGACTGCTCATTTACTTTTTTGTTTGGTTTGGTTTGGTTGAGAAAGGGTCTCTGGTAGCCCAGGCTAGCCTTGAACTTCCTGTGTAGCCAAGGATAAGGCTGGGATGCCTGATCTCCCTAGCCACCACCTCCTTAGTGCTGGAAAGACAGGTGTGCCCTGTGACTCACTGGTTTATTTGGTGTTGGGTTGGAAGCCAGGGCCTTATGTATGCTGGGTGAGTGATCTACCCAATGAACTGCCGCCATCTCTGTCCCATTCTATAGCCTAGGCTGTCTCTTCTTTAGCCCAGGCTGGCCTTGAACTGACCATTCTCCATCTGAACCTCCTGAGTGCTCCAAGGTCCCTAGGGCTGGAGACACAAACCTGGGCCCCAGATTCCCCGCAGTGCCCCACAGGCCTGCTGGAGATTCTGTAAGTTTCAGGGGTTCTATTCCCTTCCCTTTACAGAACCCCCTGTCTGTAGAAGCTGAGAAGAAAGTGTCATACAACTGCTGCAGCCAGGGCTGGGTGAGCCTGCACGTGCAGATGATCAAGAACACCTTTGTGCGGGCGAGAAGGTGACATTCACATCAGAGATCCGCAATCACACCGGCAAGTACATCAAGACTGTGGTGTTTGCTCTCTATGCCCACGTGCAGTATGAGGGCTTTACACCAAGTGCTGAGAGGCGCCGACGGGCAGACAGCAGTGAGCTGCTGCGACAGATGGCCAACGCACGCATTCCAGCCTTCAGCAGCACCACAGTGGTTAGTGCCTTCAACCTGCCGCTGGTTTTGTCTGTGAGCAGTGGCTCCCAGGAGAACGAGATCATGAGAACCAGCTATGAGCTTGTCGTCACTATCCACCTCCCCTGGTCCTTGTCGACCGTCAAAGCACGACTCCCCATCGTCATCACCAGCATTAGGGACGACAAGCCCAAAAGCCTCCAGGTGGATGACTTGCCATATGAGGATCTACTGGTTTGAATGCCTAAACTTTAAATATTAAAAGCTTATTGTAACTCTGAGCTGTCTGCTGGGCCTAGGGCTGGCTTGGGATGTACAAAACCCTGGGCTCTATTCCCAGTACCACATAGTCTGGATGTGATGGTATATACCTGTCATCCCAGCACTCAGGGGATAGAGCTGGAAAACAGGAGTTCAAGGCCAGCCTCAGCTGCTAAGCAAGCTCCAGGCTAGCCTGGGCTATGCAAGATCCAGTCTGAAGGGGACAAAGCTGTCTCTAGGGTCTTGGCAGAGCAGCCTCTATGAGTCAAGTTTCCATGGGTTAACTACATGTGAACAGAGATCTCCAAGGCCTTGAGTGTGGTGGCACACACCTAGCACCCAGCACTGGGCAGGCCAAGGCAGTGTGATGAAAGGTTTAAAGTCATTTTTGGTTATACACTGTGTTGAGGCCATCCTGGGCTATGTGAGACCCTGAGTGCTCACTCCACAGCTGCTATCAGCTATGCATCTAAAGCATTCTGGAACATTCTATCTTGGCCTACACTTTTCTCAGGAAGTCTCCCTACCCCTCTACCCCGAGACTCAGTGATCCACACAGGCAAGCGTTGGGGACACTTCCTGTGTGGTGGTTGATGGCACCCACTATGCCAGGTGAGCCAATGGGAGAAGACAGCTGGGACGACCCTGCTTCCTGTCCCCCGTGGAGGGGCCCCTCATTCTCCCTGGCTCCTGACTTCAAAATAACCCCCTTCCCAGGAACCCAAGCCACAGCTGCAACCTCTGCAGGGTCAGTGGGGAACAGAAAACACGGAGAGGAAGGTGCAGGAGAACTGTCCACACTGCAAGCCCCAGCCACCACCGCTGTGACCCATCTTTCCCACTATCTAGGAAATACGAACTCTGCCACCTAGAGCTGGTAGAAGGAGCTCACCCCTCCTGTCAATCACAGGGACTTAAGGGTCTTATCAAGCAGGATGTCACCCCCACCAGCTCCTAAGTGACACTTATGTACTCAGTTTCAAGGTGGTCACCAGGTCAGCTTCTACTCAGGAGACCAGTCTCCATCCAAAGAGATAGCAGGAACAACTTGTCCCCACCAGCATGACAACATGACCAGGATGTCCTGGTTGCTGGCAGTGTTCTAAGTTATGGGCCAAGCCAGGGCACCTTGGCCCTCTGTAGGGACTGGGAGGGCTGTGGTCCCAGAAGGATTGGGTTACATGCCCCACAGAGCATAGCCGTTGGGCCAGCCTACTGCCCCAACTTGCTTTAAGTCACCCCAGGAGCCACCAGGCAGCCTGCAGGGTTGGCCTCAGAGCCCAGAGAAACAAGGGACCAAGGAGACCTAGTGCATGCCTCTCACAGGACCTAGAGTGGCCAGGAAATGGTGGCCAGAATGTAGTGCCAGAGAAAGGAATGCAGGGCCTGGAAGCTCAGCCAGCCTGGTGGCCACGGGCCTCAGAGCTGTGTCCTTCCCCCAAGCCTCCCACCATCACCTCACAGGGGTCAGCAGTAGCCGGCTGCCATGAGGCTCAGAAGGGAACAACAGGGGACAGCTAGGTTCTGCATGTTAAATGACCCCCAGCTTCCTGTGGTGTGGGGCAGGACAACTTCCTTGCCACGCCCTGGCCACACAGGCCAGACGAGGAGAAAACATGAATAGCAGCTGTCCATCAGGTCACTGAGTACAGCAAGGGCTTGTGGCTGTTAATTATCCTTCGAAGAGTAAGGACACAAACAGAGAGCTCCTCTTTCATCTAGCATCTTCCATGTAACTCAGGCCAACCTCAAACTCACTGGGTAGTACTTGAACCGATCTCCATGGTCCCCCTGCCTTAGCTCTGGGTGCTGAGGTGACAGGCATGTGCCACACCTGGTAGATGTGGTGCTGGGGTCAGTACCCAAGTTTTGTGTATACTGATTGAGCACTGGGCACCAGCCCCTAATTTCTCCTAAGATTAAAAGAATGCCTTTCATTCCAACACTGAGAGACTGAGGCAGGGGGATGGCCTCAGTCAGTAAGACAAAGCCAGTGAAATGGATCCCTGAGAAAGGGAGGAGACCTGAGCTCAATCCCAGGTTCCCAGTGCCTGGTGTAGAGAAATGACTTTCTGCATGCTCTTTTCTGACCTCCACACACACTAGTGGAATATGAGTGTCTCCTAAACAAATAGATGTAATGTACATTTTAAAAATTCCTTAGATTCAATCCCCCAATATTGTTTTGTTTTTAAGACAGTGGCTGTGTAGTTCTGACTGTCCACCCTAAAGTCTTAATGCTATTCTGCTGGTTTGTCTCTGAATGCTACCAAGCTGAGAGGGTCCAGGCTATGTCCCTGGGACTGCCCTACATGACCTTTGCGTACAGCATGTGTCAAATTGTTGAATGCCTGTAAACACAGCCAATGAGCCATTGGCCAGGCCCAAGGTTAATAGGACATGCCTTTTATGGCACAGATGGGTCTGGATGCCCATCAAGGGACACAGAGAGAGGCGACATCGGGGAGAGAGGAGGGGAGCCGTCGGGAGGGGGACACAGGGTGGAGGGGCTCTGAGGGGCAGAGAGGGAAGGGGCACCGTTGAGGGGCACGGAGGGGAGGGGCGCCGTCGCGAGCAGGGCGCCACCTGGTGGCACCATGCCCCATCCCGCCACTGCCCCTGTGAAGGCGGCATTGTTCACTGAAAGCAGGAAGATGAAGAACTCGTTCTGAGTCAGGGCGGCTTAGAAGAAGAGGAGGTGCCGGGCGGAAGTCTGGAAAGATCTGCGGTAACTCAGTAAGGGTGGGTCCTCTCCGGGCCCGGCTCACATCCGTGCATGCGCAGTTGCAAACGCCTGTGCACATTTTTCACAACCGCACCCGTAGTCACACCCACAACAAATACATTCATCTTTCTTAGGCCCCGCAGCCGCCTGAGGTTAACAGACCAAGGGAAAAAAGATTTAGGGATGGAAAAAAAAAAGTCCCGGAAGTATCTTCAGGAAAGGGTTGATCCAGGGGTCCAGGAGCAGAAAGCTGGATACTGCTCATGGCTGGCCGTCTCATGGCCTCAGTGCCCTCGTCCACCAGAGGCCTTGGGACAATAAGAGCCTCAGTCTGGATGACAGCAAGCTTTCCTTTAGGACCCAATCAGTACTGAGGTTCAGGGGTGTATCCTCCTGGCTATTGATTCCCCTGGGTCCGTTGGACTTCTAAAAATGTCACTCAACCATTCCTTGGATCTGGAAGCCTCTCTAAGGTCTCTGGAAACATGGGAGGATTCAAGGACCCTAGAATGGATCTCCCTCCTCTCCTCCATCCAGGATCAGGACTCCAGGTCTTTCTGGGACTCAACTAACACAGGCAACCTGGGCTGGGTCGCCTTAGAAGGGTGGGCGGAACTACGCCACGGGGACCTCTGATTGGCCCTCTGTCCCGTCACTCTAAGGCCCCTCCCTCCACGGGGATCCATAACGCCGTCCCCGCCCCTCCGGTAGATCCGAGCTGGACTTGTTAGGGGAAGTTTCCTCTTCTAGACGACCTGAGGACTTTGGTGAGAGCTGGGGGGCGAGGGGCAGGATCGATCTTGAGGCGCCCTTAAAGAGGAGGGAGAAACGAGGCTTCCCTGGGAAGACTTGGGTATCCCAAAATCTCTGCACGCTAGGAGGGAACCCTACTTTTAGAGGAGACTTTAACTTTTTACCCAAGGACCCAACTTTTGCAACTCTTCCAACTCTTGGCCTGGCCACCCTAGGACCTTAGCGTCCCCGTCAGTGACGGAGTCCCTGAGCGTCAAAAAAGGTGGATTTCACTGTCCTGGGTCCTCAGAATTAGAGTTGTGTTCAAACGCACGTCCCATGTGTCCTGCGCTGTGGCTCCTCCCTCCTCCCGGTGATACTGAGTCTCCTGTCCCCAAGAACAACCAACCCAGCAGCCGCAGTCACAAGTACTTTTACCAGACGTGCACTAGCCCCAGGCCCTGGAATGTGTAGGGGTGGGGATGAGGGTGGAGGGGCCCTGCATAAAGCCAGGCCTGTTCCACAGGAGGTTGTGATCTGCAATCTTGTCACCAGCCGAGCCTGGTGCCTCCCTCTCTTGGAATATCTCAAATTCAGTGCTTTGTTTCTGTCTTGATAATCGTTTTTGGAAATGGTCCTACTCTAAACTAGGATGGCTTGGAATTTGCCATCCCCCTGCCTCCACCAATAATGCTGGGATGACAGCATTGTCACCAAACCAGGCAGAAAGACTCCCTGAACCACTTCTAAGCCTTGGCTACATGCTGGGTTTTGACCCTGGGGGCTTTTCTGGCTTTCTCAGCCGAGAAAGTAATCTTGTGGGCGGGGTGTGTGGGGGAGGGTCAGTTTCTGGCAGCTGGAGCCAGGTGTAGGGAGATCAGATGTCACAAGTACTCAAAAAGAGCAAAAGGTGCTCGTCTACAGTAGCCACTCTTGCTTGGGATGGGGACAGAGGTGTCTGACTCCTAAGGGATCAGTCAGGTTTTGCCACCCACCTTACCAGGTGACAGCTACTGGGTTTAGGTAAGGCATGGCCAGCATCACCTGACTCCTCTGTTGGGAAATCTTTATCACAAACCTAACTGCTGGGGCTTGCCAGACTAGTTTATTGAGCACCCACTATGGCTTAGCTGCTGATTTGAACATCCTGCAGACAACACCAGCCAATCTCATGGCATCCAGGCTAGCCTAGAATTCACTGTATAGTGGAATATGGCCTAGATTTCTGACCTTCCTCAAGTGCTGGAGTGACAGGCATGTGCCATTACACTTGGTGTCTGTGGTTCTGGGCATCTTGAATGCCCAGCCCCAGTTCTTTCTTTCTTTCTTTCTTTTTCTTTCTTTCTTTCTTTCTTTCTTTTCTTTCTTTCTTTCTTTCTTTCTTTCTTTCATGTATGTGAGTACATTGTTGCTGTCTTCAGACAGAGTGGATTTGATCCTTTTTTTTTTTTTTTTTTTTTTGGTTTTTCGAGACAGGGTTTCTCTGTGTAGCCCCGGCTGTCCTGGAACTCACTCTGTAGACCAGGCTGGCCTCGAACTCAGAAATCCGCCTGCCTCTGCCTCCCAAGTGCTGGGATTAAAGGCGTGCGCCACCACCGCCCGGCCTTTTTTTTTTTTTGATCCCTTTACAGATGGTTGTGAACCACCATGTGGTTGCTGGAAATTGAACTCAGGACCTCTGGAAGAACAGTCAGTGCTCTTCCACTGAGCCATCTCTCCAGCCCACACCCCAGTCCCAGTTTTTAACTGGTTTTAAAACAAGTAATATCACCTACCTGTCCTAAAATTCATGTACCAGTCTTTTACCTCTCTGTCTAAACACTGTCCTTTGTCCATCAAGCCTCCTGATCTTCTAACATCTATGTAAAGACAGGTAGACTCAGGCTGCAGTGATGGGTCAGCAGCTAAGAGCACTTACTGCTCCCACAGAGGCCCCAGGTTCAGTTCCAGCACCAGGCTCAGGCTCCTTATATAGCCTAGCTCCAGCTCCAGGGCTCTAGTGCTCTTTCCTGGACTCTGTGGCCGCTGCATGCATATGAACCAAACTAAAACATAGATCGTTATAAGATTTATTCTATTTGTTTATTTTTGCTTTATGTTTTGTGGAGATTCTGTAGACCAGGCTGACTGGGACTCACAGAGATCCTCTTGCTTCTACACCCAAGCACTGGGATTAGAGGCACGCACCGTCACCCCTGGCTTAACTTATTTTTATTTGTGTGCTGCATGTGTGAATGTGAGTTCGGTGCCATAGAAGCCATCTGTCCTTGAGCTTGAGGGACAAGCAGTTGTGAACCTTGTGCTATGGGTGCTGGGAATTGAACTCAGATCCTCTGAAAGAACAGTACATGGTCTACATCTCCTGAGCTGTGTTTCCAACTCCCAAAATACTCTTTAAGGAGAGAGAAAGAGAATCTTGGGTGTTTCAGACGTAGGCCTCAGAACTTCCTGACTTGGAAGAGGTCTTTGTTTTAACTTGAACACACATTGCTTTTGTTTTTAAATCCCCTGCTGCTGGGCATCTGGGTTGTCCCTATTGTTATGTTGAGACCCACAGATGGGCACAGCTGTGGGATCAGTGTCAGCTGTCTGGTCACATGGAAGAAGGCTGTGAACAAACAGTACCCTTGAGAGAGGTGTTGGACCTGACCTGTCTCCTTAATGGTTGGCAAAAGTGAGCCTTAAAGGGACATGTCTGCCAGATGTGGCCTAGGACCCCTGTCACAACCACCCAGAGTTAGGGGTTCTAAAGCAAGAGGTTGGGGACATGATCAGGAATGGAACCCCTGCCTAGAATCCCCCAGTGAGGGGCTGAGGGTGTGGCCAGAGGTGCAGCTTTGTTGAGTGTGCCTGAGAAGCTGGGTTGGATCTCCTCCAGCACCATAGGGTCAGCAGTTGGGGCGGAGCTAAGGTGAGCCAGGCCCTGCCTTGGACCTTCTGAACTGATGACTGGGCTCTGAGAGGGATGAAGGTTCACAGATAACTGTGCTTCCCGTGTTCCTGCCTTTCCCTGGAGGGAGGAGGGCTGGCTGTCCCTTGACTGTCTTCTGCCCACAGCAGCTGCTGCCGAGACCATGTCTAGCAACGGGACAGATGCGCCTGCCGAAGCCCAGGCTGCTGTGGAGGGAGCTGGCGTGCAGGTGAGGGGCCTGAGCTTCAGGGAGCCCGGTGCCGCTGAGTTCTGTGGCAGCCTGAAGGGGCTAGCCAGGGGGGAAATCAGGAGGTCCCCCTCCCTCCTTCCTTCTTTTCTCTTTCTTCTTTTTGTTTATGACAGTCTTGATATGTAGCCCAGGCTAGTGTGGAACTCACAGAGATCCCCTATGTCTGTCTTCTGAATGCTGGGGATTAAACGTCTAGACGCAGCCCTCCATTTTCCTTTGCATTCAATACAGGGTTTCATGTAGCACAGGCTAGCCTCAAATCACTATATTGCTGAGGATGATTTTTGAACCCCTGATCCTCTAGCCTGTACCTCTTGAGTGATACAATGGGTGCTCATGTGCACTCCATCTCTCTCTCATTCTCTCTCTCTCTCTCTCCCCCCTGTCTCTCCAAGACAGTGTCATTGAGCTCAGGATGAATTCCAATTCATTGTGTAGCCCAGGGCATCAAAGTCATCATAGAGCCCTTGAGGTCCTAGCCTGTGCTGAATGACATCAGGCGACATTTCCCTTGGTTTCGAGGATTGGGAATGAAACCAAGGGCCTGTTATGTGGTTGGCCAGTGCTTTAACAAAAATGCAGTTCTTCAGACAAGCATGGTGTAGCTGCAGAGGTAGGTAGATCTCTGTGAGTTCCAGGCCAGTGTGGTCTACACAGTGAGACCCAGTCCTAAAAATACAGGAGGAAACAAAAAAATGGGATTCCTCAGTCCCTGCACTTCCTGACACATCACTAGGTGGTCAATCCCATGCTGGAACCTTCAGGTTCCTGCTTTGTGCAATTGTTCGTCCCAGGAGTGGTAGAGCCCAGCTGGTCTGTCCCCCAAAATGAGAGCATGCTAGTAGGTACCCTGAGCTTCTAACCAAGTCCCCTGCCCTCCGTAGCCCAGTGTGGTGGACCGTGTTGCCAGCCTGCCTCTCATCAGCTCCACGTGTGAGATGGTGAGCGCCGCCTACACCTCCACCAAGGAGATCTACCCCCATGTCACGACTGTGTGCGATGTGGCCGAGAAAGGCGTCAAGACCCTCACCACGGCTGCAGTCAGCAGTGCACAGCCCATCCTGTCCAAGCTGGAGCCCCAGAGTGAGTTGACGACCCCAAGGTGTGGAGAATGCCCCTCATGGCCATATTTGGAAGGAATCACTCCCACTTTTGATCTTCAGTTCCCTAAAACCAGTCCTAGGCGGCTCTCCCCACCTTTGAAGGGCATCATAGTGAATGTGTGTTTTCTCCCTGCAGTTGCAACAGCCAGCGAGTATGCACACCGAGGGCTGGACAGACTGCAGGAAAGCCTGCCCATCCTCCAGCAGCCGACTGAGAAGGTCAGTGCCAAGTCAGTTGACTCTGTTTTGAGGCCCTGTCTGGACCCGCCAAGTCCTGCTGTATACATAGCACATCACACATGTGACAGTCCTCACCGTCTTCACCTGTACTGGGCAAGAAGGTCTTTAAGGTTGGCCACATCCAGTCAGAATACCCTCTGGATCCCACCAAACCCAGAGTAAAGGCACACAATGTCATCTGGTCTGGCCTCTCAGGTACTACACACAGTTTAGATTGTGGGCCACACCCTTGGAAACAGAATTGTAAGCTTTTGGAAGGGAACCTAAACCCAAGAAGACAGGGGATGCAGATACAACAGATGCACACATCAGATTCTGCCGCACGACTTTTACATGTGCTGTTCCACAAGCTCAGCTCTCTGATCTCTAGAACCTCCATTAACCAAATCCAGTGAATAAATGGACAGCCAGTAGGACATTTTCTTGACAGGGTCTTACTGAAACAGCCCAGGTTGGCTTGAATGCTCTGCAAACCCCTGGCCATACCCCCAGTCTCTCACTGAGGGATTCTAGGCAGGGGTTCCACCTGGACCCCATCCTATCTGGCCTCTGAATCAAAGTCTGGGTAGCTACTTTGCTATGGGAACACACTTCCGTTTCCTGTCTTGTGGGCTAGGCCCCTACCCTATACTCCTGTATACCATGCCCAGGAATAGTTTCAATGCCTGGACAATAGGACATTCTGGGTTTGATGGCATCTGGATGACCTGAAGCCTGAGGCAGCTGGAGGCCTCCCAGCAGCCCTTTCTCTCTCACTCCCAGAATGTTTTCTCCCAACACAGACCGGCTTTAAAGTGTCCTTCCCAGTGGTTCTCCTATTGTAGAAGGGAACAGTCTAGGGTCAGGGTCTCTAGGCCCGTGAGATGGAGCCTATGCCGAGGTTCTGGGCCTGGGATTTGGGAAGGTCTCTCTACCCTCTGAGCCACACAGGACCAGGCTGTGGCCAACATGGCATTTGAACCTGGGCTATTACATAGACTGCAGCTACATAGTGAGTTTAGGGTTGGAGCCAGCCTGAGATACATAAGCCCCTATGTCAAGAATAAATAGGGCCAGCCGGGCGGTGGTGGCACACGCCTTTAATCCCAGCACTTGGGAGGCAGAGGCAGGTGGATTTCTGAGTTCGAGGCCAGTCTGGTCTAGAGTGAGTTCCAGGACAGCCAGGGCTACACAGAGAAACCCTGTCTCGAAAAAAGAAAAAAAAAAAAAAATAGAATAAATAGAGCCAAGATAGCTCGGTGAGTGGAGGTGACTGCTGCAGCCAAGCCTCAGGACCAGAGTTTTAATCCCCAGAACCCACAGAGTAGGAGAATATCAACTCCCACAAGTTGTCCTCTGAACTTCACACACATACTGTGGCACATACAAATATAAAAAGAAATTTAAATTGTCTACTTAATTACCTCATTAATCAGTTAGAGGCTGGAGAAATGGCTCAGTGATCAAGGCTGTTTGCTCTTCTTCTGTAGGACCTGAGTTTGATTCCCATTACCCAGTTTAGGTAGCTCACAACTGCCTGTAACTCCAGCTGGCCTCTGAAGGCACCTGCACACAGAACATACACCTATATAGATACGTAAACTTAAACAAAAATGTCTTTTTAAAATTTTTTAGCTAACTGGGGAGAACATAGGCTCATCCAGGAACACACACAGAGAGGTTGAGTGATGGCTGTCCTGGAACTTACTATGTAGTCCAGGCTGCTATGCAGTGCTGGGTTAAAGGCAACGAACCATAACCCAGCTATGAAGTCTTCTTATCCACACAAGGCTAGGATGATCCCACGACCTGTCTGAGTTGGGTATCCCAGTGTGGAAGGATGTCGATGTGTCTCCTCCTGCAGGTTTTGGCGGATACTAAGGAACTGGTGTCATCTACAGTGTCTGGGGCTCGAGAAATGGTATCCAGCTCAGTGTCTAGTGCGAAGGACACAGTGGCCACCGGGGTCACAGGAGCGGTGGATGTAACCCGCGGGGCTGTGCAAAGCAGTGTGGACATGACCAAGTCAGCAGTGACCAGCGGTGTCCAGTCAGTTATGGGCTCCCGAGTAGGACAGATGGTGATTAGCGGAATGGACAGGGTGCTGGTGAAATCGGAGGCCTGGGCAGACAACCGCCTGCCCCTGACAGATGCAGAGCTAGGTGAGTACCCTCACCCTGGTCCCTCTGGCCTGGGTCACCTCCTGCCTCAGTTCCTATGCTTGGTCTTCACCATAACTGTTCCTGAAAGGACTCCCTCCTCTGCCCATGGCCCTCCAAGTCCTCTGGTGGAATCTTTCCACCATGGAGGTTCTAGGGATCAAACTTAGTCAGGCTTTGCAACAAGTCCCTTTACCCACCGAGCCACCTCTCAAGTACTGGTGTATGTCAGTACCCCAGCTTTTATAGAGGGCTCGGTTCCTCCTTAGTTATGGGCCTGCAGCTTTTGCGTGGCATGTATTCATCACTGCCAGCCTACAGTGACCCTCTGCAGGGGAGACTGGGCTGCCGTTCCTCTGCAGTTCCCCAACAGATGGCAGGAGACACCCACCGGCCTGAGAGAGGGGGTGCACGGTGAGAAAGTAGGAAGGTGCTCCAAAATGGAATTGTCTCAAAGAACTTTTGAGTAGAAGAAATCAGGAATAATTTGTTACAAATAAAAGTACCTGTGACAGCTAAAAAAAAAAAAAAGGTGAGGGGCACACATAAAGAGGAACCATGGCTCTGTGGGGGGCGGCTCTCATCTAGCAGCCTGGGTTTTAACCACTGCTCCCAGAGGCATCCCTGGCTGTCCTATAGGACCCAGGTGGCTTGTCGGTAGGGAATAGCAGAGCTATGTGGGACCTAGCTTTGTAACCAAAGCAAGGTGGCCTGTGCCTGTCATCCCAGGGATAAGGCAGGAAGATGAGAAATTCTAGGCTAACCTAGGCTACATAGCAAGACCCTGTCTCACAACACAAGAATCAGCTTCAGGCTGGAGCAGTGGGTAGAGTGGTCACTTAGCACACAACAGGTCCTGGGTTCCATCCCTAGCACAACAGCCGGGTGTGGCGTGCACTCAGGAGGTGGATGCAGGAGGACCAGAAGTTGGAGGCTAGCCTCTTTCCTTCCCATTTCAGTCCAGGCCAGTTGAGCTGCCTGCCTATCCCTCCCCGCGTCCTGCCAACTCTCTGTCCATGGCTTGCTGCCCTTGCCTTGGCTTGAAGCACAAAGCCCCTTTCACTTTCCAGATGCAATCCTGGCTTCCAGGAGAACTGCCACACACCAGCTGGCCCAAACCCAAAAGTAGCTGATTGGTTTGCAAAATGTACCATATAAGGAGAAGTGAGAAGAGGGAAAAATTTTTTTTAAACTATAGCAATTTTACCTTGCACGATGGCACAAGCCTTTAATCCCAGCACTCAGGAGACAGAGGCAGGCGGATGTCTATGAGCTTGAATCCAACCTGGGCTACACAGTGAGACCCTGTCTCAAAAACCAAACCAAACAAAAAGCCCTAGGATTTAACTATTTGTCTCTGAATGTCTCAGTGGCCTCTCACTGAATGTGGTACAAAGGCCACAGCTGTCTCTCTGTCCCAAGCCAGTCTTCCCCTGCTTTTTGAGACAGAACATCAGTGACCTAGGACTCTGACTTGGCTAGGCTGCCTGGCCAGGAGGCTCTAGGGGTCTATCCTCCCAATTTTTTAAGATATATTTCATTGTAATCATATGAGGTATGCTTGTGCTAGGTACACATGGGGCAGCCAGAGCACAACTTCTGGTAGTCGGTTCTCTCCTACCGTGAGATCCACGGGTTGAACTTGGGTCATCAGGCTTTGGCAGCAAGCCTCTTGGTCTGGTCAGCCATCTTGCTGGCCCATCTTTGTTTTCTAGTCCTGTAGTCCTAAGGATGAACCAGCTTCCAGATAGCTGTTCTACCACTGAGCCACAGCCTCAGCCCTGTTTCTGCATTTTATTCTGAGTCTTGACTTAGCTTCCCAGCTGCCTGGCACGTGGCATGGACTGGGTAGTGTGAGCCTGAGCACTCTTCCTTCTGTCGATGCAGCCTTGATTGCCACATCCCCGGAGGACGCAGGCATGGCCTCGCTGCAGCAGCAGAGACAGGAGCAGAACTACTTTGTCCGGTTGGGCTCGCTCTCCGAGAGGCTGCGCAATCATGCCTACGAACACTCACTCGGCAAGCTGCGTAGCGCCAGGCAGAATGCTCAGGAGACCCTGCAGCAGCTCACACATGTGCTCAGCCTGGTGAGCCTCCTGCTGTGGCCATGGCTGGGGCCTCCTTCCCGCGGCTCCCCTCCTTGAGCTTAGCTGAGATCTCACCCAGCGGCAGGTGGGCTGGGCTGGCTTCCTCCACACCATAGTGTATCAGTCAGTTCAGGCTGTGTAACAAAGGCCTGGGCCTTTTTCTCTACCTGGCTGGCTAGGGGTGCTGGTCACCGAGTGGCTAGGTCAGCAAGAACAGCTAAGGCACATGCATACTATTCCAACTTATTTACGTGAAGCTGATGATGGTTGATGGTGGAGCAGGGTCTACCCTCAGCACTGCCCAAGGGGAAAAATAAAAGCGTGTGTCTCCTTGGTGTATGCCTCTCATTCAGTCAGAGGCCAGCCTGGGCTACAGAGTGAATTTCAGACTAGCAATTAAAAAAAAAAAAAAAAAAAAAAAAAAAAAGTAAATGAAGAGCATTACCCATCCCTGCTCTGTCCAGCTGACCCTGTGTCTGGGACATGGGCTCCCTCTGACAGGGCCCCTTTCTCTGTGCTGTAGATGGAATCCCTGAAACAAGGCATGGACCAGAGGCTGGGGGAGGGGCAGGAGAAGCTGCACCAGATGTGGCTCAACTGGAACCAGAAGACCCCACAGGATGCTGAAAAGGACCCAGCTAAGCCAGAGGTACCCGCTGGGCCCCAGAGTCCCCGTGTGAGTCCCCACGCCCTGTTCAGTGTAAATCATGCTTCCGTCCCCAGGCAACCACAGAATCCATACTTGACAGGATTCTATTTTGTTTTGGCTTCAGTTTTTAATTTTTACATTTTTATTATTGTTACTTAGGGGGCGTGAGTGGGTTGGTTTGGCTTGGATTTGAGATCACAGCGGTGTGACACCACATCTGGCCTCCTAGTGTCCATATTGTGGTTTGTAAATTGTTTCTAAGTTTTGCTGTTTGGCTTTTGATTCCCCCTCCCACCCCACCTCAGTGGCTTTTGTCTCTGATGATTCCAGGCATCTTCCAGTGTCTCTCTGAAAATCTTAAATATTTTGAAAAGGTTATGGGAATCTGTTTTCTAGTTCCAAACTCAGGGAGCCAAATTCCTGTCCTCCAAGCTGGGCACTGCACCCTGCTGGCCCTCAACACCCCGCACCCCACTTCAATCTCCCCCTTTCAGCAGGTGGAGGCCCGGGCACTCAGCATGTTCAGGGACATCGCCCAGCAGCTGCAGAGCACCTGTGGTGCCCTGGGGGCCAGCATCCAGGGCCTGCCCAGCCACATCAGGGAGCAGGCCCAGCAGGCCCGCAGCCAGGTGGACGACCTTCAGGCCACCTTCTCCAGCATCCACTCCTTCCAGGACCTCACAGCCAGCGTTCTTGCCCAAACTCGGGAGCGCATAGCCAGAGCTCGGGAGGCCTTTGACCACACTGTGGAGTACGTGGCCCAAAACACTCCAGCCATGTGGCTGGTGGGCCCCTTTGCTCCTGGAATCACTGAGAAAGCTCCTGAGGAGAAGTAGGGAGAAGGATCAGAGCCATCATCTATCTGGCTTGACTGCTTTTCCCAACAATCCTATTGAACAGCAGGTCCTCCCCTACTCAGACATGTATTTAGCCTATTCCCATCAGTCTTTTAAAGCAAAATATTTTTTCTAGAATGTTCGTGGGGGGGGGGAATCCAGAACATTCTAGAAAAAATTTTTTTTCCTAAAAAGAAAATGAGGGTAATGAGTAGTGATAGCACAAGCCTGTCATCCTGTGCCAGCACTGTGATGTAGAGGCAGGAGGGTCACGAGTTCAAAGCCTGACTGCCACATAGCAAATTCAATGATAGTCTAAGCTACATGAGACCTTGTCTTGAAGTAAATCAGGCATACTGATATTCCACCCCAGTTTCTTTCCTACATCATGGCTCACAATAACAAGCTTTTCCAGCAGACCTGATACCTGGTCCAAGAATCCAGCAACTGTGACAGGGTGGACAGCTGGGATGTTGCAATCTTTTCAGATGAGAAAGTGACCAAGGGCTGAGTGTCCACTGTTCCTCAAATCCTGGGGCTCAATATTGCCTTAATAAATTTTAATCAGAGGCCAGCAGATGGTGTATATGTGTGTTCCCTTCCTAGCAGCTGAGCTACCCTGACATCCCTAGGGGCCTTCTTCCTTCTGTCCCTGCTTTATGCACAGTGCAAGTCTTCTCACCTTGAATGTTGGAAGTGACCGCTTGTGGCCATGTAGGAAAAGCAGGAAGGATCTGCTGCCTTCTTTCCCTCCATTTCTGTGAGGTGTGGAGAAGGGTCAGTGTGACAGGTTGAACCTGCCAAACATGCCCCAAGTGGGTTCCCCTTGACCTCAAGGTCATCCCAACTCAGAAGGTAGGGACAAGAGGATCAGGAGTTCAAGGTCATCTTTGGCTACCTAGTAAGTTTGAAACTAACCTGGGCTATATTGAGACTGTGTCTCAAAACAGCAAAACTCAGGCAGGAGAGATGACTGCAATGGTGAATGATGGAGCTGTTGGTTTGGAGTGGAAGCCGAGAGAACTCACTTCAGAGACAGAAGCTTAAAGATGGAAGCTTTATTTTCTGCACTTGCAGGGTGGGTGCCAGTTTGGGATCTGAACTCCGAAGAGAGACTGCACAACCTTTTTATAGGATGGGAACACAAATCGAAGGGGAGCTGGGTGGGCTGTTGTACTGACCAATCATATTTCAACGCAAGGGGTTAAACAAGGAAGTTAACATTGTGACTGGGCCTTATCAGGGTCACCTGGTTTCAGGGTTGTTGAGTCAGCTTTTCCAGCCAGGTCCTTTGCTGGACTCTGACCTGGAGTCTAGAATGATAAGGGAACAAAGGAAGCCAGGCAATGGTGGCACACTCCTTTAATCCCAGCACTTGGGAGGCAGAGGCAGGCAGATTTCTGAATTCAAGGCTAGCCTGGTCTACTGAGTGAGTTCCAGGACAGCCAGAGCTATACAGAGAAACCAAAACAAATAAATGGAAAACAAAAACAAAACAAAAAGGAACAAAGGAGTGGGCGAGCACACAGTTAAGTCAGACAGGAGCACATTGATGACATGTGTGTCTTAATTTAGACAACAGGATAATGGCTGGCGTCTTCCCTCTTCCCATCCTTTCCTGGTTAACTGACAAAACATGAAAAATCAATGAAGCAGGAGAGCATTGGGTTCTGGGGCCTGGGAGCACGAGCTCAGATTTGATCTTCCCAGCAAGTTGGAACTTGTTCCTGAGATGGCTGGACTCAGACAACTGTCTCCTAACAATGTGACCAAGAGAAAACACTTGATGCCAACCTCCACAAATATGTACACATATGAAAGCTGAGAGGTCATTCTGAGACCTGCCTTGGAGGGATTGTGTTCAATGATATGAGAGAGAAACTCCCACCTAGAATCCCCAGCAAGACAGTAGGGTAGGTGGCTCCTTTGTGCACCTCGCTTCCCAGTCACAGTCCTCTGTAAACTGCTGCTTTTCTGTTTTCACAATTTAGTTTTATCAGTTCTAAAACATGCCTGTCATCTCGCCATCTAGCTGAGGCAGGAGGATAGCCCTAAGTTCCAGTGCATACACAGACCATTTCTCAAAACTAAATACCCAGAAACTTCCGACAAATTTTTGTTTTGTGTCTCTGTGATGGCTCAGCAAGAAAAGCTACTTGCTGTTCTTTGACCTACATACATACATGTGCACACACACACATAAAATCAAATAAAGAATTTAAAATATTCACAACTAAACAGTTGTACAAAAACCCTTTGGCCTCCAGGACTTCTGTTTATTTATCTTGTATTAATTTAGTTTTGAGATGGAGGTGGATCTCAGGGCAATCCACCTGCTTCAGTTTCTTGTGTGCTACTGGACTGGTAAGCATGAGTCACTAGGGTCCCTGTGAGTCACATGGTGCTTTGCGAATCCCCAGAGTATGTCACTAGCTGAACTCTGTGGCCACCAGTTTAACGTTCTCTGGGGGCGGAGGGTTCCTTCCTCCTTCTCCACCTCTGGCCTCACACAGTACAAGCCCTGCCTAGTTCCACGTGGCGCAGGGGCACTGGGTGGGAGGGCAGGGCCTGGCTCAGCTAGAGGAGATTACAGGCCAGACTGCTGACTTTGTCCTCTCCTCCCCACAAGACCCGGAAGGGAGGAAGGGGTGGAACCGAACGTTCCCTCCTCCACCTCTTCCTCCTCCAGCAGCCACCAGGGACCCCAAGATCTACCAGCTCAGGACCCCTACAGCCAGGTAGGATGAAGGCAGAGGGGATAGCACAGCGGGCGCAGGGTCGCGAGTGGGTGCTGGGCCGCCACCTGCAGGCCGTCAGGTTCCTCAAACCCTTTCCTACGGACACTCACTCAGATCGGCAATCCAACTCCTGACCCCCAGCCCAGCCCTGTGCTCCTGGATGCTCGCTCAGTCCCTAGTAACCCCCCAGATCCCTAGATCTTCTAACTCCCAGGTCTCCTCTAGCCCCAACAGCGAACCCAGAGCTGACAGTCAGCACAGACTGGAGGAGGGGCCCCCTGTGCCACAAGAGACTGTAAGTTCTGCCAAGGAGAAAAGGCCAGGGAAGAAAGAAAGAGAGGCCTATTTACACCCCACCAATCCTGGTTTCTGCTGTTCTGGAGATATCGCAGAGTCTTAGGCATTCTGTATGACTGCTCTACCAGCTGAGCATACCTCCCTCTCCCTCTTTCTCTCCCTCAAACAACCACCACCCCCCTCTCTCCCCACTCTTGCCTTTCCTCTTCCCTCTCTCTTAAAAATAATTACTTTTATTTTTGTGTCATTTGTGTTATTTACTTGTATCTTGAGACAGGGTGTGTCACTCTGCAGACCAGGCTGGGCTGGAATTCACCTAACCTGACCCTGATCTCTTGGACTCAAGAAATCCTCCTGTTGTTAGGTGGCGGTGGCACACACCTTTGATCCCAGCACTCAGGAGGCAGAAAAGGGTGGATCTCTGAGTTTGAGGCCAGCCTGGTCCAGCAAGGTCCAGGACAGCCAGGGCTGCACAGAGAAACCCTGTCTTGAGAAACAAAAAACACAAACAAACAAGAAAGAAAGAAATCCTTCTGTCTCAGTTTTTCAAGTATTTCTTGTCTTGGACAAGAGGGAGCTGCCACCCTTACATGGTGGAGGCAGGGGGATCAGAAGTTTAAGGTTATGCTGGGCTACATAGTGCAAGGCCCAACCCTGTCTCAGCAACAAAAAAACAAGCAAATAAAACACAACCACTGTGTGTCCTGCTCTATTTTGTCTGTTTACTGCTTAATTATGTCAATAAACATTTCTCCTGTCTGTCTCTTTCTCCTCTCCTCTCTCTCTGCTGCTGTCCTCTTGGCTGGGAGCTGAACACAGGGCCTCATATATGACAGACAAGCATTCTGTCAACTCAGCGGCATCTCTAGACCTCAGTATGCACATATTAAGTCCTGTCCTGTCTCACTACATAGCCCTGGCTGGCCTAGAACTCACTCTGTAGACTAGGGAGTCATCCTCAAGCCTGCTGAGTGCTGGGGTTTAAGATGTGCTCTACCAGGCCCATCGCTTTGTTTATTTTTATTTCATTTTGTTCTGTTCTCCTTCCACCACATGGGTCTCAAGGACTGAACTCAGATCTTCAGGCATGGCAGCCTCAAGCACCCTTATCTACTGAGCCATCTTGCTGATCCTTATTGAGCATTTATTATGCACCTACTGTGTGTCAGGCACTCTAGATACAGGAACTAGACAGTGGTAGCAGAGCCCTGCCCTGTGCGGGCCTCAGATTGGTCAGGTAGGACATGATGACTATTCAACAACATTAAGGAAACTTTTGTGTGAGGTAGTGAAGAGTTGAGAGATGACTCTAGCAGGTGATGAGTGTGTGCAGGTATGTTGAGAGTCGCCCACTGGGGAGGCCAGTGCAAAGGTCCTGAGGTAGGACAGTATATTTCAGTCACAACGCAGTAAGGACAGAGGGAAGAAAGGGACAAACAAGGCCTGGTGGACTCTCTGCGGTGCTGTATCCTCTGACTGGTGCCCCCTGGCCCCACAGTCCGTCCTCCCCACAGCACACAAAGGGTTCCCATGAACATAGATGAAAGCTACCCTGTGACCTCTGCCCACAGCCTCCCTGCAGCCCACCAGGCCCTGGCCGCCTTGACCTTTCCTGCCCTGCCTCTGCTCCGGCTTCCTCACTACTCCAGCTTGTCCAGATCCTCCTGCTCTACGTGAGGCTGAGCCCTGTGTCCCAGGGCCTTTGCACTGAGTGCCCTCTGGACTAGCTCACCTTCAGGGGCTCAGCACAGTGATGCCCTTCCTAAAGCATCCTCCAGCCCAGGTTCCGTCTCGGGCTCACTTCCTCCAGGGCACGTTTATTTCTTAAAATGACCTTAGGTGGTAGTTCTCACTTCCTGTTGCTCTGACTGATGCCCACACCTGTGCACCCCACTCCATCAGCAGCATCTCCCCCAACCGTGGGCAGACAGTGCGGGAACTGTTCAGACTATGAGGAGACTGACAGGTGTGGGGTGAGAAGGCTGGACATGAGTACAGCATCCTGGAAGTGGGTAGATTTTTGGTGTGGTGGAGAAGTCAGGATGGGGGCTTAGTTGCTAGGGCCTTTGCATGAGCTGTGCCCGTCACTCGGGTTTCTCCGTTTTTTGTGTCCTCTGAGTCCTTGGGATCTGTAAACACAAGTCTTAATCCTCAGAGTTCTTGACCCTTTCAGGCCTAGTCCTGCTGCAGCATTGATGGCGCTGACCCACTGTGAACATCACCCATTTCTCTCTGACCCAGGGTTATATTTTTGTTTGTCTCCACTGTCACTGCCTCTGCCTGCATTGCCACACCTGACTGTCCCCACTTCCCAGCAGCCACAGAGAGGACGGTGGCCCTCTCTCTCAGCTCTCTCCTTCCTGGTCTGCCATCTGCTGTCACAGCTCCTGCCTGTGACCGTGGCTCCACCAATGGTTGTAAGGCCCTTCCCTCTGTCTACCTGGCTCCCTTGACCTTGGCTCTGAGCCTGGCCCACCTCTGCTGCTCAAAGTCAGGTCTCCGAAGGCTTTAGGTCATCTGTGCACAAAGTCTGTGAGTTAGCTGACTGCCATTTTCTATGGGGGCATTGTGGGACCTCCAAGTGCTAGAAACTTCCCTGGCCTTCACCCACTCCATACCAGGGCTCTCTGGTCATAGCAGCCACACCTGTCCCAGCATGAGTGGAGCAGTCAGGGACCCCCATCCCAGCCTGGCTGTGGAGGCAGGAGAGGTGTCAGGGGCCCCGGGATTGACAGGTGCTCTCAGCTGTGAACAGGGAGATGGGAATAAGTGACTGTCCATCTAAGAGTCACTGTAAGTGTTCTGCGGTCATTAAGAATGTTATGCCAGTTCACGAATATAGTCACTCACTCATTCAGAGCAGTCACTTCTCACCACACCTTGTTTATGCAGTGCTGGGCATGAAAGCTGGCGTCTCATGAGTGCTCAGCCAGCACGCTACCCACTGAACCAGCCCTCCTATGGATTTGGAGACATTTCCATACATGTCTCTGGCTGGCCTGGACCCTGCCTCTGCCTCCGGTGCTGGGGTTAAATGGGTGCAGCATCTTGTTTGGAAAGTCCTGATGAACTCCCACTCCTGCAGGTCTGCACCGTCGCCCTACAGCATCTTTGCAGCAGGGGCCAAGGCTGTTGGTTCGGAACATGTCTCTACCCACCCCACCCGCTGTGGCTTCAGGCTTCATCCTCCCCCATCCATGGCTAACCCAGGGCCATCACTCCATGGTGTCTTTGGCATTCTAGGTGCCTTGGAAAGGGACAGGCTGACCTGCCTGAAACACAAGCTGAGGAGTCTGCATCCAGGCAGTCAGGAGTCAAAGCTTCTCCACGCCATGGTACTCCTGGCTCTGGGCCAGGACACAGAGGCCAGGGTCTCTCTGGAGTCCTTGAAGGTGAATACAGTAGCCCAGCTGGTAGCCCACCAGTGGGCAGACATGGAGAGCAGAGAGGGCCCTGAAGAGCCTCCAGACTTGTCCTGGACAGTGGCTCGCCTATACCACCTGCTGGCTGAGGAGAACTTGTGTCCGGCCTCCACAAGGGACACGGCTTACCAGGTGGCCCTCCGTGACCTTGCCTCCCAGGGTGACCACCAGCTGGGCCAGCTCCAGAATGAGGCCTGGGATAGGTGCAGTTCAGACATCAAGGGAGATCCCAGTGGCTTCCAGCCACTCCGCTCTCATCAGGGTTCCCTGCAGCCACCTTCAGCATCCCCTGCAGTGACCAGAAGCCAGCCTCGTCCCATTGACACACCAGACTGGAGTTGGGGACATACGCTCCATTCTGCCAGCAGCACTGCCTCACTGGCCAGCCACCTAGAGATCAGTCAGTCACCTACGCGTCCCTTTCTCTCTTCACACCATGGAACCCACGGGCCCAGCAAGCTATGTGACACGCCGCTGGACACTCAGGAGCCTCAGCTTGTCCCTGAAGTAGGCCAAGAACCTGAGGAGATGAGCTGGCCACCATCAGTGGAGGCCAATGTCTCCTTGGGGTTACCACATGAAATTAGGGTCCCAGAGGTGTCTCCAGAGGTGGTTTTGCCCGTCCTCCCTGACTCCCCGGCTGCTCCAGACACAAGTGTCCACTGTCCCATCGAATGCACGGAGGCATCTACAGACTCCGGGTCTCCACCGCCATCCACCACAGAAAGTGTTGGGAAGCAGTGGTCTATCCCAAGTCAGAGGTCACCTCAGGTTCCTGTAGATGATTCTCTGCAGAACACCCCATCATTCAGTCCTCCTGCCCAGCCGCCATCCCCACAAGCCTCCCCTATGCTGCCTCCTTCCCCTCTGTCCTCTGCTTCCTCCCCAAGCAGCTGCCCTGCTCCCTCAACCTCCACATCACCTGTTTTAGACCACTCGGAAACATCTGATCAGAAATTCTATAACTTTGTGGTCATCCATGCCAGGGCTGATGAACAGGTGGCCTTACGTGTTCGGGAGAAGCTGGAGACCCTTGGGGTACCTGACGGGGCCACCTTCTGTGAGGACTTCCAGGTGCCTGGGCGTGGCGAGCTGCACTGTCTCCAGGATGCCATTGACCACTCGGGGTTCACAATCCTGCTCCTGACTGCCAGCTTTGATTGTCGCCTGAGCCTGCATCAAGTCAACCATGCTCTCATGAACAGCTTCACTCAGGCCGGAAGGCAGGACTGTGTGATCCCCCTCCTCCCACTTGAGTGTTCCCAGGCCCAGCTCAGCCCGGATACAACCAGACTGCTCCAGAGCATTGTGTGGCTGGATGAACACTCCCCAATCTTTGCCAGAAAGGTGGCGAACACCTTCAAAACACAGAAGCTCCAGGCACAGCGGGTACGCTGGAAGAAAGAGCAGGAGGCCAGAACCCTCAAGGAGCAGAGCATACAGCTGGAGGCTGAGCGGCAAAAAGTGGCCGCCATATCTGCTGCCTACTCAGCCTATGTCCATAGCTACAGGGCCTGGCAAGCAGAGATGAACAGACTTGGGGTGGCCTTTGGGAAGGACTTGTCATTGGGGGCCCCAATACCCTTCCCCAGCTGGCAAGGATGTCCACAACCAGTACCTACCCATCCTCAGGGTGGTACTCCAGTTCCCTATTCCACTCCCTATTCCCCGCAGCCTCCATCCTTCCCGCAGCCTCCGTCCTTCCCGCAGCCTCCAGACTCTTCTCCACAGTCCCGATCCTTTCCATCAGCCTCTTCCCCAGGACCACAGACTCCAGGACCTCAGCCTCTCATTATTCACCATGCCCAGATGGTTCAGCTGGGAGTCAACAACCACATGTGGGGCCACACAGGGGCCCAGTCATCTGATAACAAGACTGAGTGTTTGGAGAAACCCTGCATGGGCCCTCTGACCGACCAGGGGGAACCCTTTCTTGAGACTCCAGAGTGACCAGGTTGGATCCCACCTAGATTGCTAGAGCGGCAAGACTGGACTTCACCTGGGTCCTTAATGTGACAGTGGAGGAAGGGAACCTCGCCTGGGCCCCCAGAGTAGCCAGAGGACTTAGTCTGGGCCCCCACAGTGGCCATTAGTTGGACCCAGCTTGAGACCCCAGAGGCAGGGAAGACCACACCTGTAAATCAGGGCCTGGGAAACATGCAGAACCCTCATTTGAACAGACTCTGTGGGACTCCAACCTGCATCCTCTATGTGGACAGAGGACGATGAGGCCACAGGCTCCTCTGAGGTGCCCACAGCGCGGCCACGTAACCTTCATTCACCGTGGCACATGCTGTTCATAGGGTCTCTCTGGGGAGGAAGTGGTGCTGAGGCACGCAGGGAGGGTCCTGTTGTTATAATAAAGTTATTGACAGCTGAGTCAGAAGCCAGCGTCCCCACACTCCATCGCCCTCAGGGAACAAGCAGGACACCACGACAACTCAGCCATGACCCGAAGAGAAGATATGCCAGCCCAGTCCTTGGGAGGCAGGAACCGGAAATTATGTAGATATACTCATCCCATTGGTCAGTTCAGTTACGTGGCCTTCTATTGCAAGGAACTCTAGGAAATGTAGTCTTTGGGGCGGGGACCGGCAGCCAAACCTCAGGAAGCCTTGTAATGGCAGGAAAGGAAGAGAAAAAGAAACTGGGGAGTTGCTGCCCGTTTTGATTGCTTTGTGCGTTTACTTATGTAGTGCATACATGTCAGGGCATGTGTGGAGGTCAGAAGACAATTTGTGACCGCTGGTCCTCTTCCATCATGCTAATTCCCCTCCCCAAGACATTAAACAAAACATTTTTTCTTTTCACATTTATCTAGCAGATTTTGCTACAAGGGGGTGTGAGCGTATGGTGAAGTTAAGCCAAGGCTGTGCGACTTTGCATATTCTACTCTCAACGTATTTATTGGTTTTATTCTTTTTTATTTTTTAACAGATTTACTATTTTTATTTATGGGTATATGTTTGAGGTTGTGCAAATTTATGTGCACCTAGTCAGTTCGCTGGAGCTGGAGTTACAGACTGTTGTGCACCCCTTAACGTGGGTGCTGGGATCCGAACCAGGATCCTTTGCAAGGGCAGTAAATGCGCTTTTTTTTTTTTTTTTTTTTTTTTTTTAACATTTTATTTATTAGCCGGGCAGTGGTGGCACATGCCTTTAATCCCAGCACTTGGGAGGCAGAAGCAGGCGGATTTCTGAGTTCGAGGCCAGCTTGGTCTACAGAGTGAGTTCCAGGACAGCCAGGGCTACACAGAGAAACCCTGTCTCGAAAAACCTTAAAAAAAAAAAAAAAGAGAGATTTTATTTATTTACTTATGTTATTATATATGTGTATGTATACATATATATGTGTGTATCTGTTTTTATGTGTGTATACATACCAGAAGAGGGCATCAGATCCTGTTATGTTCTGCCAGTGGACAGCAGTAGTGCCTCTGCAGGTTTTCCTTGCAGGAAGCAAAATTATTCCTGGATGGAAACCATATAACCAGATCTTAGACATCTTCAACAACTTGGACTCTGATGTCCTTCTGATTAAAACAGTGGTTCTTGGGCTGGAGAGATGGCTCAGCGGTTAAGAGCACTGACTGTTCTTCCAGAGGTCCTGAGTTCAATTCCCAGCAACCACATGGTGGCTTGCAACCATCTGTAATGGGATCCAATGGCCTTTTCTGGTGTGTCTGAAGAGAGTGATGGTGTAATTACATAAAACAAATAAATCTTTTTTTTAAAAAAAAAAAAGAACAGTAGTTCTCAAGCTGTGGGTCAAGACTATTGTGGGGTGTGTGTGTCATATATTAGATATCTTGCATATCAGGTATATTTTCACTACAATTCATAACAGTAGCAATATTGCAGCTATGGAAGTAGCAACAATAGTTTTATGGCTGGGGAGGGGTCACCACAACATGCGGGACTGTATTAAAGGCCCAGCATTAGGAAGGCTGAGGGCCACTGCTCCAGACAGTTGTGGTTGCTGGGACCTGAACTCAGTGCTCTGAAGCACTGAGTCATTGATCCAGCTCCCTGTGCATTCATTTTTTATTTCATTTATTTGGGTTTTCTTCGAGACAAATGTCTCTACATAGTCCTGGATGAGCAGGGCCATGGTGGCTCACACCTTTAAACCTAGCACTTGGGAGGCAGAGGCAGGTGAATGAGTTTAAGGGCCAACCTGGTCCAGGATAGCCAGAGTTCACAAAGAAAAGAAATCCCACTTAAAAAAAAAATGAATGAAAGAAAAATAATTTTCATAACCCTGAAACTTTCTATGTAGCCCAGGCTGGCCTCCAACTCACAGAGATCCACCTGCCTCCTAAGTGCTGGGATTAAAATTGTGTGCTTATCTGTTGGCTTTTGATGCAGTGTCTCTTTTACTGCAGACTGTCCCTGAACTCAATGTGTAGCCAGACATGACCTTGAACTTCTGATCCTTTTCTTGCCTCTCGCTCACAAATGCTGGGTTTATGTGGGACTCAGCATTTGCAGTATCGGGGTTCATGCAGGCTAGGCATCTCTTTCCTCATTGATCCCTAGTCCCATTCCTGAGATTTTAATGTGCCCACACATCTCAACCTCCAAACAAGCCTCTGTGAAATGTGGACTCATTTTACAAACGGGGAAAACTAAGGTCCAACACTGAATTCTGGCCCTCAACATTACTTCAGTTAGAACTGAAGAGAGTGCGATGCAAAAAGCCAGACTTCTAACAACCAGCAACTGTGTGCTCATCCTATAAACAACCAAATCTGCGGACTGTTCTAGGCATAAGTGGCAGGAAGGCATGAGTCACTTGGCCCACTTGTTATTTTAGTCTCCGAGTCAGACCTTGTTAAAGCTCTTCTGTGCATGACTGACCTAAAGTGAAACCCCAGCATCACAGTTCTGCAGTTCCTTGGGGACAGGGATGTAAAAGAAGCTCTTTAACAGTGTGGGACTGTCCAGGTTTCTGGGATGCAGTAGTGGGTGGGAGGGTGCTGGACTCTTAGTTATGGGTGTTCTGGGATGGAGACTTCTCCATCCCAGTGAAAAAGGAGACATCAGTAAAGGAAGCAAGGGGACTTTATGTATGAGTGTGTGTCGGTGTGTGGTGAGGGACAGCACAGCTCAAGCAAAGGCCCTGGGACTGGACAGAGGCTCACATGTTAAGGGAGCCGTGTTAGGAAGAGGCAAAGATGGGGCAGAAGACAGCCTATAAATTCATTTCCACTGGATTTGGGGGATCTGAGAGACGACTCATCTGGTTAAAGGGTTAGGCACTTGCCATGGAGCCTCGTGACCCAAGTTGCTTACCAGGACCCACATGGTGGAAGGGGAGAATTGACCCCCTGCAAGCTGTCCTCTGAGCTCCACACAGTTGCACACGCACACACCCACAATAAATCAGGAAATGTCGGGCTGGAGAGATGGCTCAGTGGTTAAAAGCACTGATTGTTCTTCCAGAGGTCCTGAGTTCAATTCCCAGGAACTGTACGGTGGCTTCCAACCATCTGTAATGGGATCCGATGCCCTCTTCTGCCATGCAGACATTCAGGAAGACAGAACACTCATACATAAATAAATCTTAAAAAAACAAAACAAAACAAAAAACCAACCAAGAAATGAAATTTAATCATTCTGGCACTTGGGAGGCAAGAGAAAAAGATCAAAATTTCAAGGCCAACCTCAGCTACTTAACAAGTTTGAGACTAGCTTGGGCTGTGGGATATCCTGTCTCAAGTCAAAAGATGAATTTTTTCTTTTTTTTTTTTTTTTCCAGAGCTGAGGACCGAACCCAGGGCCTTGTGCTTGCTAGGCAAGTGCTCTACCACTGAGCTAAATCCCCAACCCCTGACTTTTTCAATACATTTTCACTTTTTAAATGTAATTGTACCGTAGGCAAGTGCTCTACTTCTGAGCTACAGCTCCAATCCAACATGAATTTTAAAATGAGCCATGATCTAGCATCTGCTGTGTGCAGTCCTGTGCCGGGCACAGAGAAGCCAACGGGGTTGGTGGAGTGACTAAAGGAAGCTTGTGGAAGGAGGAGCCTGTGAGGGGCTGGAACCATGGCTAGACATGTCTGTGCCCCAGTCTGGTGTTCCCCTGTGGCAGTCTCAGCTAGGTGTCACTAGCCAGCTAGAAATTCGGAAGGTTGTCTCCACTCCAACCTTTTCTGGGGACCGGGGGACACTATAGGGTCTCACTATGTAGCCAGCCCAGCTGTACTATAACTCACTATATATATAGCAGGCTAGCCTTTACCTCCTCTGGAGCACTGGATTTCATGCTGGACGTTCTTAAGGGCTTTTAATTTTACAAATGTTCTCTCCAAGCCCACAGTTATATTTTACAAGAGTCACACAGCACATGTGTGGCTGGCTTTTGACTGGGGCAGAACTTGTGACACTGTGTTTTTAAGATTTGTGCGTGAGTATGTGTATGGAGGTCAGTCCTCTCCTTCCACTGGGTCCTGGATGGTCAAGCTCACATGGTGGGGCCTGGAAGCTTTGGATGTGTGTCTCAACACAGGCAGTAAAGGGGTCTCTGAGTTTGTAGATGGCTAGGATGAGCAAATGAGCAGAGTCCAAGGTTACCATGGCCTGGCTCCAGCCAGCCCCGTGTTCCTTCTTCAGGGAACTGAAAGGAGGAACTTGTTCCACTTGCCAAGGCCCTCCCAGCTTCTGCCCACACGGAGTAGAACTTTCCAGAAGGTGATGACAGCCCTAAGAGGAGCTCTGAGGGTTCCTACAGGCTCCGTTACAGAAACGATTTCTATATAGCCCTGGTGAAGTCCCCAACACCCCATTCCACAGCAGGGAGTGCACTGCTGAAGGGAGCTGTGACCTTGTGCAGAGCGCTAGCTCCCTCCCTTCCCCTCCTCAGTCTGCAGCCGTCTTTCAGCCCGTTCCCTCCTTGCTTAGGTGTGCCTTTGAACCTTTGAGACTAACCAGTGGCTGGAAAGCTCCCCCTAGATTCTTCCCTGTTTCCCTCTTAAACTTCCTCATGATTTTGCTCAAAGCTGAGCTTGAGCCCTTGGAACCGGAGGGACAGCCGTTAGAGCCCCAGCTCCTCCTGCAGAGGACTTATATTCAGTTCTGAGCACGAACGTGCCAGCACACAACCATCTGTAACTCCAGTTCCAGGGCATCTAACACCCTCTTCTGGAACCTGTGACAGCCAGACACACTTGCAGGCAAAGCACCCATAAAAGCATGTTTGTGTGTGTATTTCCTCCCCCACCCCCAAGGTCTCTGTAGGGGGTTTTCTGGGCTAAAAACCCATTACACTGGGGCTGGGAAGATGATTTGCTGGGTAAAGTGCTTGCTGTACAAGAGGACTTATGTCTGAATATGAATAAAACAACTGGTGTGTGATCCCAGTGCTGGGGAGGCAGAGGCAGGAGGAGGATCCAGGGGTTCCTGGCCCCTTGTCTACAGGGTCAGTGAGACTAGCTCAAAACCAACCATGACCACTAGAGGGCTCAGGCAGCAAAGACTCTTGCTGCATAGCCTGCCGACTTGAGTTCAATCCCAGGTAACCACATGCTGGAGGGAGAACACCAGCTCTCTAGAGTTGTCTGAGCTAAACACACACACACAAATGCACCCCAACAAACACACACACACAAATGCACCCCAACAAACACACACACACAAATGCACCCCCAACAAACACACACACACAAATGCACCCCCAACAAACACACACACACAAATGCACCCCCAACAAACACACACACACAAATGCACCCCCAACAAACACACACACACAAATGCACCCCCAACAAACACACACACACAAATGCACCCCCAACAAACACACACACACAAATGCACCCCCAACAAACACACACACACAAATGCACCCCCAACAAACACACACACACAAATGCACCCCCAACAAACACACACACACAAATGCACCCCAACAAACACACACACACAAATGCACCCCCAACAAACACACACACACAAATGCACCCCCAACAAACACACACACACAAATGCACCCCCAACAAACACAGACACACAAATGCACCTCCAACAAAACACACACACACAAATGCACCCCCAACAAACCACCAGGACACACTGGTGACCCTTGGCCTCCTAACATGTGCACACATGTGCCTGCACACGTGATTTCTCACCCAGAACCCTGGCACAGGCTAGACAAGAGCTGCGTACCATTGAGGTGCGTCCCCATCCTGAATCTCACCTCAGGCCAGGAGCTCATGCTGGACACATCAGTGCTTGGGAGGCCAAGGGAAACAATTCTGGTCAGAGTGTACCTCAATAAAAAACCTTTCAAGTTAAAAACTAAAATTTATGCCAGGCCAGCCTGTGAGACCCTTTTTCCAAAACGAAAGCAGAACTCCCACACCCCCAATAGAAAAACAACAGAACTCCGTCTGCTACAGTCATTCAGCACCCACAATAAACACTGTGACTTTCAATTGATGTTCAACTTGGATTTCAGGTCATCTTGGACCCTGTTCTCTTCCTGCCGGCTGGTGAGTCTTGTTTGTTCTATCATTCACTTATGATGTACTCACGTGTGTTCAGCATCTACTGTATGCCAAAGATGCCGTCTGTGGTTCCTGCTTCTACCTTTGTGAGCTCAGAGTTCTATTCACCTGAGGTGGGGATGCTGAGCTGGTGGGCATCCAAGTTCACCTGGGGCAGCTCCTAGAGGGGCATCCTGGAAGACGGAGAGCACAGCCTGGGAAGTAAGTGTGGAGCCTCTAAGCGGCCCAGGGAAGCCAGTGTGTCTACAGCATGGAGCGGGGAGCACACACTAGGTCAACGGGCTGATCTTAGCTGTGGGACAGGAAACCCTGGACTCCACTCTCAGTTGATCAAGACTCAAGGTCAACCTCAGCTACAGCTACACAGTGAGTTTGAGTCCAACCTGGGTTCCGTGCCAATCACGACACATTGAGGGGTGTGGGAAGTGCTGGGAGATGCCAAGGTGGCGCTGCAATAAACAGACTTTTCAGGAGGCAGCATGGGCAGAGGCCTGAACTCATGTGCACTCCCTGCCTGGCGAGGGTTTTGGCCCTGGGACAAAGATAGCAACAGCTGTCATTCAGTTAGCATTCTGGGAGGGGCATAATGCTCCTTCCGAATCTTGCAGGCAGGAAAACTGAGGCAGAGAAGGTGGAGTCAATCTCCAAGATTATAAGGTGAGATTGAATGTCACTGTTATGCCTGGAGTTGGTGCCCAAAGAGGGTAGTCTCCTGCCAGATGCCTGGGTGGGGCTTTTATTTTTAGCCTGTCCTGTGGCCCAGGCCCTTAAGCTGTCTTGGGTGTCAGCCAGACTCCTAGGGAAGTGAAAGGGGTTTTCTTCTCCCTGAAGACTTAGGTCCACCACTCCTGCCCCAGGGGCTCTCAGACCCTTCACCAGAAGTGAGCTGGTCACGGCCCACTTGTCAGGCTGGAATGCTGGCCAGACCCGTGTCCACTACTCTGTGGCTTTCATACTCTGACTTCTGTGGTCTCATCCATCACTGTCGGTGATCCAGCCTCATTCATTCTAGTCATCTGCTAATACTGGGGTTTTCTATAAGCAACCTTTACTGTTTTTAAAAAGTATTTTTCCCAGGGCTTGGGGTGGACCCCAGGGCTCCCATGCTCACCAATGCTTACTGTTGACTGTATTCTAGGCCTGCAATCAACTCTGGGGGGGAACTTCTAGAAATGGCAATGATTGTACACCTCTGAGGATACCCTAAAAACCACTGATTCGTAGACGTGAACATGGTCAGTTTTATAAACTGAGAATGTTGTCACACGGTGGTGATCCCAGCCGGGGGGCAGGAGTTCAAGACCAGCTTGGGCTATGTGAAACTTTGCCTATAAAGACTAAAAGCAAAGGGCCGGTGGGATTGCTCAGTGGTTAACCCAAGTGTGATTCTCAGCACCCACATCAGGTGGCTCACATCAATGTAACTCCAGCTCCAGGTAGATGGACCTCTGTGACCTCTGCAGGCCCTGCACTCATATGCACACACTCCCACCACATTCACATTGTTTTGGGGGACAGGTCAAGACAGGGCTTGTCGTGGCTGTCCTGGAACTCTCTGTAGACCAGGCTGGCCTAGAACTCACCAAGATCCGCCCGCCTCTGCCTAAGTGCTGGGATTAAAGGCATGTACCACCACACCTGGCAAACACATACATAATTTTAAAAGCAAGCAATTGGCTGAGAGGGAGGTACCCTGGGGAGGCAGTGTGTGATTTGGCAAGGTTTCTGCAGGTCAGGGTCAATAAAGCTCAGCTGGTGCTTGTTTTTGTCCACCTGCCTCTGGGGCTCTGGGACTGAAGGTGTGTGACAGACAGCACATCTGGCTCAAGCTTGCTTCTTAATAGGCTTTAACAAGTTGTGAGGGCTGAAGGTGGGGGGCTCCCCCAGAGTGGCATCTCCAATGTGCAGAACCGGGTTCACCTTCTCTGCAGGCCAGACTCTGATCCACACTGCTGTGCTTTCATCCTCCTGGGCCCTCGGTACATTTGGCTGCATGCCAAGTGACGTGGTTCTGTGCTGGGCTATGTTTAACCTGGGGTTAGGACACTCCTTACTTAGAAATACCAGACCCTGGTGCAGCCATGTGGCACCACAGGAACAAGCTGTGCCACTGTCCTATTCACATGAATAGAGACCAGAGAACCAGCCAAAGCTGGGTAGGGGCACGTTTCCCACCCTTGCTCCCAGTCTATCTGCCCACTTGCTATGGTGGAGTGTTGAGGGGTTGAACTGGAGTCTCACGGGTGGCAGGCACATACCACTGAGCCATCTCCCCTGCACTAATCTTTTTATTTTTATTTTTTCGGGGGGGAGGGGAGTCTATGTAGTTATGCCTATCCTAGAACTATGTAGACCATGCTGTTCCCCCTCAGAAAAACCCGGCTGGAGGCAGCCTCTGGGACCTGCTGGATCAACCCCCCCAGAAGAATGTCCATCAAAGCCAGGCCCCAGGTCGCATTTCCTAATTCTGACAGCATGAAGAACATGGGGCTCAAATAATTGTTCTTAAATTTGAGGTTGGAGGTCGGTGGTTATAGAAGGACCCATGAGATAGATGTATGTTCAGGGTGCTGAGGTAGGAGAATGGATCTGGACATGTCAGCTGCTGAGACAGAGGGTTTGAATGTGACATTTTCTCATGTGTTCTGTGTCCCTAGGCACACCATTAGTGTAACCTCTCTGAACTTGCTCCACCTGAGATACCTGAATGGTATTGGCTCCATCAGAAGGCAGCTGCTATAGCACATTTGAGCATGTGGGGTGCAGCAGGGCCTCAATAAATGTTCACTAGTGCCATACCTCATAGGAGATGGTTTTGAGAGGATAGGGGTCTTGAAAGTAGTCTTATGCCAGGTGGTGGTGGCGCACGCCTTTAATCCCAGCAATTGGGAGGCAGAGGCAGGCGGATTTCTGAGTTCGAGGCCAGCCTGGTCTACAGAGTGAGTTCCAGGACAGCCCGGGCTACACAGAGAAACCCTGTCTCGAAAAACCAAAAAAAAAAAAAAAAAGAAGAAGAAGAAGAAAGTAGTCTTATTATGTTACCCCCCAGGTTATCCTTGAACTTACTCTCTACTCCAGTGGCCTCCAACTTTCGATCCTCCTGCCATGCATGTTTGACAAGCACTCGCCAGGCTTCCCGCTCTACCTAGCCACATCAAATAACAGCTAGGCAGACATCTTCACATACCTGCATTTTAATTCATAAATATCAGTGCCAAGACTCACAGGAGTTCATGTTTGACCTGAGCTTTGGCAGGGTGGAGCAGTGAGGCCCTGCCCAGTAAGGCCTAAAGCTTGTTTATACAGAGAACCTACCTAGCACTGCAATCACGCAATGATGTCCTCAAGGGACAGCTTATGTGGCTTACATGGCTGAGGGAGGGACTAGCCCCTCTACACGTGACTTCCTACCCTTGTAGTTGGCTTCCACAGGCCGGGGATGAGTACCTTCTGTCTTGACCTGATCCAGGGTGAACCCCTCACCACAAATGACGGGGTCCAGAGCTGGTGGAGTCAGAGGCAGCTGTTCAGTAACTTTTTGTGGTGCTGGAGCTGCACTCAGGGCCCCATGCGGGACAAGCTGGTACCACATGGGTCCATCGCTGCCCTGGCTGGCAGCTCGTACCTTCCCCTATCTCGGTCAGAAGCCCATTCCCAGAAGTTATTGAGATACTGGGGACTCCTCTATACAAGGGGGGGGGGTCAGGTCCTCAGCGATGAAGGTGACAGGACAAGTGTGGCACAGATGTGAACCTGGTGGCCATAGCATCTGCCAGGCAGTTCCAGCTGCAGCCCAAGGTTGGAAACTGTGTCTGTCCGTCCAGAGGGCAGGACAGGAGGCACTGGTGTCTGCCTGGCTGCGACTCATGCAACTGGCTCTGGGTCTTCTTGGGGGATAGTCCTCTCTCTAACCAGCACAGAAATGAGGCGGCTTCCCAAGACCTTGGTCACAGATCTGCATTCACACACAATTCATGCTACTCTCAGCGGTGGCCACTGCAAAGTACTGGCAACTCCCAACCAAGTCATTACTAAGTCCAACAAACAGAAGCCAGTGAAAAAAGACAGAGAAAACCCCTCACACTGTGGGCTCCAGGCTGTTGCCCATCTGCTTAGTAAAGGACAAACCAACTGCAAACATCTAGGTGGCTGGTGCCCATTGCAGGAAGGAGCCAGTGTTTGCTCACTGCAGGACTCTAGGACACAGATGCATGCCACTGGAGAGGCTTGGGCATCGTTTTTTGTTTTTTTTTTTTTTGCATTTCCACAAAGAAAGACCATCTTCCTACCATGTGACCCTGAAGGCTTCTAAAATCAACAGCTGGACTCACTCCGGCAGGCCAAGGGGACTGGATGCTTCTGCTTGGAGAAGTAAGGCCCCAGTGGGCACTAGTGCTGGGCTAGGCTCAGTGCAACTGGATGAAGGCCTCCAGCTCCTCTGGGATGAAGCCCTTATAAGGGACCTTGTTCCTGTCCAGGGCACGGGCAGCTAGGCACTGCAGTGTCACATAATTGAAGGGCTGCACGGTGCTCTTGGCCAACAGCTTCGAGTCCAGCAGCTCATAGGCAGTCTTCTTGAAGGCATTGGTGGCGTCCATGTGGGCCCCAGCTTCGATGAGAGCATCCATGATGGCCGGGCAATTGTTGTGCGCTGCAATGTGCAGCGGGGTGTTGTTGTCGAAGTCCCTGCTGTCAGGGTCTGCTCCGCAGTCCAACAGCACCCTGACCACCTGCAGCGACGGGAAGACGCCCACGCGATACCGGCCCACGTTGGTGGTCTCCTTGTCCACTGCCATGTGCAATGGGGTGAAGCCGTTCTTGCCACGAGGGGCACACTTGAGCAGGCGGTAGACTGTCTGGTGCTTGAGGTGTTCCTGGCTGGGGGTGCACTCCACCTTCTCCAGTAGATACAGAAGGTGGAGGATGATGGCAATGGCTTTGGTGAACTGTGCGGAGTCGCCAGGTTCCTTGGGCAGCTGCAGAGCCCGCTCCACTTCCCGAACCCCTTTGCTGAGCACACCCATGAGGTCTGCGAAGCCGAGCTGCATGCCCAGGTTGCCCTTAGCAGAGCGATCCTGCAGCACGTAGGAGAAGAGCTCTGCAAACGACAGGAAACTGCTGGCGGTCATGGGGCTCAGGGGCTCCAGGTTGTTCTGTTGCATGTCCAAGGCATACTTCCACAGACGGATACAGCGCTCGAAATTTCCGGAGTCCGCATAGACAGCACCCCGGTACCTTATGTAATACGAAGTGTCAGGATGCGAGGGGCCCAAGATCCTTTCCCGTATCAGCAGCGCCTGCATCCGCATCTCATCAGGATCTGTGATGAGGGCTTCCAACTCTTGGGGCGTGGTCACCTCCCTGGAATAGTCATAGGCCAGAACCAGTTGCTGGGGCTCTGGCTTAGGGAGGTAGTCCCCATCCTGGTGGCGGAGTTCCATCGCTCTTCTCCAGTGCTTCAGGGCTCCAAGCAGATCCCTTTTCTTATCCACATAGGTGGCACCCAGCAGCTCCAAAGCTTCCACAGCTGCTTCCCGGCTGGTAGGGCAGCAGCTTTCATAAGGTTCTGCCTCCTCTGGGGTCGAACAGGGGTTTCCTGCCATCTGGGAGGAGCCTTCTCCGGGAAGCTCTGTCCCTGAGACCTGCTCGTGGCCGGGCTGTTCCTGGATGAGGTACTCCACGATGTTGGTGTGCCCAGTGACACTGGCGGCTAGCAGTGGGGTCATGCCATAGCCGTCGCGCTCCATGCGCGCGTGGCAGCCCAGCAGAAGCTGTAGGATCTCCAGGCTGCCAGATTCTGCACAGTCGTGCAGGGCGGTGTTGCCCTTGGCGCTGCGCCGGTTCACCTGTGCGCCGCGCTCCAAAAGGTAGCGCGCGATCTCGCGGTGGCCCTTGTAGCAGGAGATCATAAGGCACGTGTGGCCGTGGCGATTGGCTACCTCCAGGTCCGCCTTGTGCTCGCCCACCAGGTAGCGCACCACATCCAGGTGGCCGTCGAAGCAGGCGGCGCGCAGAGGCGTGGAGTTAGTGCGCGTAGTGCGGTTCACTGAGGCGCCTCGGCGCAGAAGGCTACGCACCACCGATAGGTGACCCGCTGCCGACGCTGCCCAGAGCGGCGGCGCGCCCTCGATGGTCTCTCCATCGAAGTGTACGGAGCCGCTCGCCTCCACGCTGGCGCCGCAGTGGTCTACCAGGTACTCCACCACGTCCAGGTGTCCGCGGCGCGCTGCGATTAGCAGTGGCGTGCCACCGCCGGCCACCTCACCCAGCAGCTCCTCCAGCTCCTCACGCCCGCGGCCGGCCAGCAGCTTCTGCAGCAGCAGCAGCTTGCCGTCGTGCGCCGCATTGTATACCGCTGTGTGCAGATCCATGCTGGAAGCCTCCCTGTTGGATCTAGCCGGGCCGCCGATCACCAGAGACAACCTTCACCTTCTCCCGGGCTGTCATCTTAGTGGGTCTCCGGGAGGAATAAAATGGCCGCCGCTAAGGGCATGCTGGGAAATGGAGTCCTATGAGCGATCACCCGCCGGATGATATTGGAATCAGAAAAGCGGAAAAACTCCATTTCCCGAAAGGGATAGGGAGAAGTGGACTAGAAAGTCGGCAGGTGGGAAGAACCGGTGGAGGGACGGCAATTTCCGCCAAGCAAGGCCAATGGTTAGTGCGACCCTTGGGAAATGTGGTGACGCATTACATGGTATTGAATCTAAGGTGGATATTGCCGAAAGCACGTTCTCGCTCAGTTCTCAAAAGGACGTTTCTCAGAGAGTCTCTCAGTTTTCAATTACTATCATGCAAGTCTATAAAGTTGTATGTGACCCTGAGTATTTGATGACATATTTCCGGTTACTTGTCACTGACTGGGCAAGAAGTCCATACTCTAGCTCAGAGAATACTGGGCGAGGAGGTATCGTTGAAAGACTACAGTTCCCATCATGTAAAGCTATACACCGTGTTTTGAGGGGCTCTGAGCAATTTGGCCAGCTACATTCTGTCATGTCATTAACGCGGAATCAACAAGAAAACTTGAAGCGGGAAAAAGGACTACATTTCCCAGAGCGCCGTAGGGCATCCGCGACAAAGTAAATAAGCATCTCGTTGTGTCAGGCAAGGCTTGGCGCCACACTGCGGACGACGCTGAGCAAGGTAGTGATGTACTTCCGGCTTTCATGGCAACGCAGGCAGGAAATGAATGCGCCTCCGCCTCCACTGCGGACTACATTTCCCAACGGGCATCGAAGGTGACTCGCAGCCAATCCGGATTGGAAGGTGCTAGGGGGCATCGACGAAGGGCTTGCTGACCAGCAGGGGGCGCGCGCCGGGTGTAAGATCCTGAGCTGGCAGTGCATCTCTACCAGCCCTTAACATTTGCAGAAATGTTAGGCAGTCTCGATTTTCATGTTAGCTTTTTTTTTTTTTTTTAAAGGAGCCACATGCAGGGCTGGAGAGATGGCTCAGTGGTTAAGAACACTGCCTGCTCTTCCAAAGGAATCGGGTTCAATTCCCAACACCCACATAGTAGCTCACAACTGTCTGTGATTCCAGTCCAAAGGATCTGACACCCTTACACTAATGCACATAAACTGTTATTTTTAAATGCTACATGCTTTCGCCGCATCCACCAAGGCCAGCAGAGGGCGTCGGGTTCTTTGCAGCTGGAGTTACTGGGGTCGTGAGCAGTCCTGTGGGTACGAGTCACTGCTGAACCCTTGCTCCAGTTCCTCAAGGTCTTTTTAAAGATTAGTTTGAGGTAGGATTTCATGTAGCTCGGGCTGATGTCAATTTCCAGGACCCACGTGATGGAAGATGAGACCTGATTCCTAAGGGTTGTCCTCTGACATCCATACATGTTCTGTAGCACATGGGCACACACAGAGAATGAGAAAAACAAATGTAGTTTAAAATTGTATTATTGTGTGTGCGTGCATGCACAACACAGCACAGGCATAGAGATCTGAGGACGACCCTCTTCCACCATGTGGGTCATGGGGCTTGAACTCAGGTAATCAGGTAAGCACCTTTGCCTGCCTAACTATCTCACTAGTTCGTTTTTCTTTGTTTTCAATATGATTTGTTTTTCTGTGCTCCCTCAGGCCTGTAGGGAGTGAGCTACGAGGAGATATAGTGGGGCTATGCTTGGGGCCACTCCAGCCACTATCTGCATCCTTGTGTCTGTCCATACCTCAGTCTGTCTCTGCTCTCCATATCTCCTTTTCAGCTGCAGACATCGCTTGTCATGCATAGGCACATTCTGGGCTACCTGCCACTGGCACCCCACTGGGTGTGAATAGCTGTAAGCCACCTCCAAACCCTTGACCATCAACTCTCATGTAGAGCTGAAGCTGAGCCACTGGCACTAGCAATGCAATGAACTCAGACAGAGTTTCACCAGGGCTCTCCCCCTAGGTGCATATCTCCAGGCTGTGGTGGTGCAGGTGGGAGGCAGAGGCAGGTGGATCTCTGAGTTTGAGGCAAGCCTAGTCTATAGAATGAGTTCCAGAAAAGCCAGGGCTACACAGAGAAATTCTGTCTCGAAAAAACAAAACTATATTCATATATATTTATTATTGTTTATTTATATTGGTTTATATACACATATACAAGCATATATATTTAATATTTTAATATATATATTAAAGATTTATTTATTTTATGTATATGAATACACTATAGCAGACACACTAGAAGGTTTTAGATCCCATTACAGATGGTTGTGAGCCACCATGTGATTGCTGGGAATTGAACTCAGGACCACTGAAAAAGCAGTCAGTGCTCTTAACTGCTGAGCCATCTCTCCAACCCTAATATGTATATTTTTAAACACTCAGGAAGTAGAGAAAGTGGTAGCACAGATCCCAGGGTTGCCAAGGATGGGATGGATGTGTTCATTCTGTAAATAGTTACTGATGGGGTTTGGAGAGGAGAGGAGTTTAAAAGCTGGGTGGTGGCAGCCAGGACACAGGCTCCAGGAGGGAATGGGGGAGGCCCTTGGAAAGTTAAACCAGTATGCAATCTTCCTGGACAATCACAGGCCAATGGCTCCAATACTGATTGGTTCTCCTGGTGTTAGAGATGGGCCCCAGGGCCTCTGCAGATACTAGGCATGTGCTCTCCACTGAGCCACTTCAACACGTTATGTAATTTAAAAAGATTTTATTTTTATATATATGGGTGTCAGTGCAGATACCCTTAGAGGCCAGAAGGGGGCACAAGTCCCCTGGAACTGGAGTTACAGAGGGTTGGTTAAAGCACCGTGGGAGTGCTGGAGCCAGAGTTCATCCTCCTCATGGGCAGTGCACTCTCTGAGCACTCACACACCTCTCCTACCCTAGAATATGCAATTTTAAAACACATTTTTCTCTGTGAGCACACACAGGTACTTGCATGCAAGGCCAGAGGTTGTCAGGGTTCTGCCCATCCCTCTTCCACCTTAGTTATTGAAGCAGGCTCTCTCAATCAAATTCAGAGCTCAGAGATGAGTGGGCTCAGCATCCAGTCTCTGCTGGGATGGCAAGTACATCCCCACAGCCACTCAGAGTCACACTCAGGCAGCCATGGTTTCTTAATGGGCCTGGGGGTCAGTCTTGGATCTCACTCAAGGTAGCCTCTAATTCATCCACCTTTTCCTTGTGTTCTCTGCACACAAGATCCTGGTGCCCCTTCTCCATGTAAAGATCCCAGTGCTGAGAGCCAAAGGTCTTAGTCAATGGCCTCTTGGCTCCTTCAAATACAGCCGGATTTAAACACCTTTATATTTAAATGTTTTTCTTTTTAGACTGTGTCCATCTTGCCATGATTCTGCACACCTGTCATCCCATCACTGGGGCACATGGGAGGGATAAAGCAGGAAGATGATGAGGGGCTTAGCCTGGGCTACAGCAAGACTATCTGGGCTTGTCAGAGGGCTTCAGGGCCAGCATGGTCTACAGAATAAGTTCTGGGACAGCCAGGGCTACATGAGAAACCCTGTGTCGATCCTCACCTCACCCCACAAAAAACTGTGTTGAATCTGGATGGATATACTCCCTGTTCGCTCTCTTTTGCTTTTTGTTATAGACAGGGTCTCACTATGTAGTCCAGGATGGCAAACTCACAGAGAGTCACCTGCCTTTGCCTCTGGAATGCTGGGGTTAAAGGCTGTGGCACCAGAACTGCAGATATATTCTCTGCCTTGATTCCATAGAGGATGCAGCAAAATAGTCATGGACACATTATTTACAATGTAGCCAGTTCTGAGTCAAAGAGAAAAGGTTGAATTCATAGGATGAGCAGGCTCTGGGGAGACACCATTATAGGCACTGGAAAAGCACTTGCTGTCCAGAGCAGCCAGCAGCAAAAAAGTCACATGTTAGCATGTATGGAACATGAGGCCATAGCCAGTGCCTGTCATCTCAGAACTGGGATGGAACTGTCAACAATGGAAATTACAGGTGGGCTCCATCAGGGTCAGTTCTGTAAGCCATAGGACTTGGTGGACACTGAGTTGGGATGCCTTAGAATGAACTGGCTGCTCCAACTGTTCCCTAAAAGCCAAAGGTGGGGACAGCTCCCACAGGGGGCAGCAGGAAGCAACAGCCTCGATAATCACAGATGTTGGAAAGCCCAGGGTCAGTGCCATAAATTCTATTTACTGGAAAAAAGTAAACAGAGGCTTACTTTCCTCAGAGCCATGCCCCTCAGCCCTGACTGGGAGTTCTCTGGGCAAGGGCTCTGCTCCTGAGCCACACCCAGCCGTGAAGTAGTTTCTCTGAAATTCCTTCATCTGGATAGTCCAGGGTCTTGTTCCCACTGTGCTCTGGCCAGGAAGGGGCACCCACTTACAGGTGTCTCTGCCTCTATGGTGGGCATCTCCATGGTCCTCAGGTTCATCTCTCAAGAGACTGGCTGCCAGAAGCACTTATGGGAGGGGGAGGAAGCTCAGAGAGCCACTTCCCTTCTGCTGCCTGCCTGCCTGTTGCCATAGAAACTAGAATCACTGTGTTCTGAAGGACCCATTAAGGAGTAGGAAGTAATTAAGGCTCTCTGGGCAGCTCCCATCCTCCCTGGGGGAGGTGATCTCTGTGGTTGCTGAGCAGGGGTGGAGGGTGGAGGTGGGGTGGGGATGTCATTCGACTTCTGAATCTTACCTTCTGTTTCCCAAATAAAATTCCAGGAAACGTACAGCAGATTCCAAGCAGGCAGCAGAGACCTTCCAGGTCCTGGTGTCTGGGCTGTGTCTGAGCCTTCATGGCTGTGACTGACTTGTGGAATCACCACCCCAAGCTCCTGCTCACATGTCTGCGTGTCTCCATGTTTGCTTGGGAAAGTCATAGAGAGACCTTTTCAGTGTTACGCAGTAGACAGGCTTCATGGTGTATCTCATAATCCCATCATCCCAGAACCTGAGTCCAGGAGGGGCCAGCCTGGGATACATTGTGAGACCATGATATCAGGGAGCACCATGCTGTCAGATGTGTGTAAGGCACCCAAGGGTCTCGTAGAACTGGGCCACAAGCTGCATGGATCCCACTTGCCCCTCTGCCTCCTGGTTGTACTTCCCTGACCGACACGGCCTCGGCTTCTTAGGTACAAAACTATAATACTCCCTCTGCCCCTAGGTCTTTAGGTGTCAGAACAAAGAAACGGGAGAGATGGCTCAGCGGTTAAAGCACTGGCTGCTCTTACAGAGGACAGAACCCACATGGCAGCTCATAACTGTAACTGCAGCTACAAGAGGTCCTGTGGCCTCTTCTGGCCTCCCTGGCCTTATGTGCTCAAACACTACCCAGGACCAATACGAAATAAAAATACATATTTTTAAATACAGCGTACTCAAGCAATGAAGCGGCACTCAACCATGGACAAGAGCAAGACAACTGAGAAACTGCTCAGTGAGAGGCCCAGATGCAGAGTTCGTCACGACACAGACAGGGGAATGGGGAGACCGGAAGTGACACATGGGCACTGAGGAGGAGGTGGAACCGCAGCCTGTAAGGATGGCACATGGTATCTGCTTATGGGGACTCGGTGTTTTAGGGTGATGGAACATTCAGATGGTTGCAGAACACTGAGAATGTGACTCTTGTGTGTGTGTGTGTGTGTGTGTGTGTGTGTGTGTGTGAGTGAGGTGGGGAGTAAGGGAGGCAGAGAGGGGGGTGGCGATGGTGGCCTGGTTTGGTTTGGCTCCTTGTAGTTTGGCTAATTGGGATAAAATGCTGGCCTGTGACCCAGATGTCCTGTGTCACTGTGACCCAGCTGTAAAGAGGCTCAGAAAGCAAGAACTCTAGGAAGGAAATGACTAGGCGTGGACACACTCAGTCTCCAGCGAGGACCTGCAACCTGGATCCAGACAGCGTTAAGGCCTACTGGGGCGGAGGTTGTGCCTATCATCCTGGGACTTGGGAAGATGGGGTGGGAGGGTCATGAGTTTCAGGTCAGCCTGTGCAACAGAGTGAAGCCTGAACTCAAAACAAGGAAAGAAGCATTAAAAAAATTTAAAAGCTAGGCTAAGACTGTAGCTCTGTGGGTCAGGCACTTTGTGTGCCCAAAGCCCTGGGCTCAGTCCTCAACACCACACAAGCAAGGCTTCTGACGGGGAGCATGCTCATCTCCCCAGAGAGAGAATCCGCTTATTATAGCTTTTTTCAGCCTTAGATTTGGTTCTTTCTCGTTCTCTTCTTCCTCCTCCTTCTTCAAGGTTTCTCTATATAGCCTGTCTTGGAACTCACCTTGTAGACCACGCTGGCCTCAAACTCAGAGATTCACCTGCCTTTGCCTCCCAAGTATTGGGATTAATGGCATATTGCCATCACATCTGGCTAAAATACAATTAAAAAAATAATTTGGAGCCAACAAAATGGCTGAGTGGGTAAAGGTGTCAGCTGCAAAGGAACCACCTCAGGGAAGGAGCTGACCAATCCCTGCCTGTCGTCCCCTGACCCCTCACAGGCAGGCTCTCTACGGACTTTTAGGGCTGCAGTGTGGTCTCAGCAGGCAGATGCCACACTGGTGCAGTAGTGCACCACTCTCTGGGGCAAGCAACCACTCTCCTGCAAATCTGGTCAAAAGCCAATGCCTAGGGAGGTCATAGGAGCCCAACAACTGTTGTCTTCCTAGATGGACATACATGGATATGAACAATAACAAAACTACTCCACTGTCAGAAGCTGTCTTGCTTTCCTTAGCCACCCACCTCTGCCTTTAGTGACATCAATGGCTGACATTTCTTCCCATCCTGGGCATGTGGCATCCCATCCCCTACGCCATGTGGCTGGGGGGGGGGGTGATCATAAATCGAGCCCTGCTCAGTGAGCAAGAGAAACTGCAGCGAGTTCTCACTCAAGGCCCTCGGGCACGAGGTCTGCACCCCCTCAATGGAGCAGAGAGTGTGATCCTACTCAAGGCCACCACAGCTCAGGGCTGTGACAGACAAATATGAGCCCTATTGCTCCTGGATCTGTGCCGAGGACCTTAAGGAATCCAGATGGTCTGGATACCGTGTAGCCCAGGCCTTCGCCTTGTAAGTTTTCTGGGTCTTTGGGAACCCAACAGCGTTGGAGGAGGATGGGAAAGCCAGATATGGTGGCTTGTGTCTTTATTATTAGCACTTAGCAGACTGAGGCAAGAGGATTGCTTTGAGTTCCAGGATACCCTGGGCTAAAGAGTGAGATACTGTTTTAAGTGAGAGAGGGGCTAGTGAGATGGCTTAGCCAGTAGAAGGAGCTTGCCACCAAGCTTGATGATATGAGTTCAATCCTCAGGTCCCATGAGGGGACAGACAAAACTGAATCCCACGAGAAGAGGGACTTGCACATGCACACAGCTGCACATAACATATACGTGCACACTCAGAATGTAAATAAATAAATGTAAATTAAAAGGTGAATGGTACCTGAGGTCTGAGAGTCAGCACTGGCCTCTGACCTATACATGTATGTGTGTGCGTGCACACAAACACACACACATACACTCGAGTACATGCCAGGTGCCTTTCTCAAACTACAATGGAAGCTACTAAGACTGAGACTAAGAAGAGCTATACTTATCCCTCACAAAGCTGATGGGGCTTCAGTGGGAGCCCAGGAAAGAATGGTGGCACAGGCTAGACCCCGGTCTCGCTTTACACTCTGTGCAAATGTGGAGGGGCCTTCAGTCACCATTCTTTACTGGGATTGCCTTTTCATGGGCATGTGTTTCTGTGCACCGTGTGCTAGGTGTTGGTGGAAGCGAGGAGGGGGCGTCAGAGCCCTGGAACTGGAGTTACAGGTGTTGTGAGCTGTTAAGTGCTGGGAGTTAAAGCTAGGTCCTCCGGAGCAGTGCTCTTAACCACTGATCATCTCTGCAGCCCCCTTCCTAAGACTCTTGCCAGTGTTCACGTGTAGAAGTGGGAGGGCCGCTCTTCTTGCCATCCAGTATGTGGGTCTTAGATTAAACTCAGGTCATCAGGCTTGGCACCAAATGTCTGTCTACCCACTGGGCCATCTTGCTGTCTTCTATTCCTTTCTTTCTCCTTTTTGTTTTCGTTTTCTGAGACAGAGCCTTTCTGTGTAACCCTGACTGGCCTGGAACTCCCTCTGGATCTCTGAGTTGGAGACCAGCCTAGTCTACAAAGTGAGGTCCATGCAGGACATCCAGAGCTGCACAAAGAAACCTTGTCTCAAAATCAAAACAAAACAACCAAAAACAAGAAACAAAACAAAAACCAAAAAAGAAAAAAAAAAAAGGAAAGGAAAGGAAAAAGAAAGAAAGAAAAGAAAGAAGAGAGAAACTCAGGACAAATTTCTGAAACAAGGTTGTGGACACCCTTCCCTCTCTCACCCCTGTGATGTCAGTATATCTCCCACTGTGGGATTTGGCGCAGACATCACGAGCCCCACTGAATGGCCCCATCCATAAGCACCTCTGGCATTTAGGCATCTGTTAATCTTATCTCTCAGTTTGTTAATGGGCCCACTGAGGCAGGACTCCCAAGAGAGAGAAGTTCCTCTGGGTGAAGGAGGAAGACAGGGCCTGCCCTAGCTAATGGGGAACTGATGTCTCCTAATTGCTAATGAATGGCTACCAGCTCTCTCCTGGGGCTGTTCTTTCATTGGCCAGCCCCTGAGTATCTAGAAATTTAATTATATTCCTCCAGGAGACACCTGCCGGTGCTGTCCTACAGCAGCTGCTCCCTCACAGAGCTTCAGACGGGAATCACAGCGTTGTGTGCAGTGAACAGATGGACTTCGTTTACTGCTGCTGCATGGCTGTATATTCTTTGACGCCACTGTGGATTCAACACACATTAATTGAGCACCCTTTGAATACCATGGGTTGGGTAGGGTACTGGGGAAACACAGTAGCAGGACTGGCACCACAGTCTATTACCCTAGATTATAAAAAGCAGAGACAGGAAGATCCTGAGTTCAAGGCTATTCAGGGTATAAATAGCATAATGTCCTCAAAAAATAAGATAAGCCAGGCACAGGGTGGGATGTGGGCACATCTTTAACCCCAGCACTCTGGAGGCAAAGGAGAGGCAGGAGGGTCTCTTGAGTTTCAGGCCGACTTAATCTATATAGTGTTATCCTGTTTCAAAAAAAAATTACCAAAAAAAAAAAAAAAAAAAAAGCTGAAAGTATGACTCATCAATAAAAACCCTGCCTCGAGTGCGCATGTCTCATCTTAAATGCTTCCTGGTCTTTTATCCCGTAGTTGGGTTTGGGTCATGGGTTGAGCCCACACCTAGAAACCCCAGTGAGGGGCTGGGGGCATGGTCAGGGGTGGAGCCCCACGTAGAGTCCTCCAGAAGAGATCTGTAAGCATTCTGTTTGAGAGTATCAGCTTTTCCTGAATAGTGTGACCTTTTCAGGAGGCTGAGAATGTGAACAAAGTCTTACCCTAATTGACTGGTGAGGTAACAGGAAGTTTCTCCCAAGGAGCTGAAGGCTGGAGAAGGCAGAGTTGGTTATGGGAGGTTATGTGAGGGGACCATGCAGTCCCAGAGGAGAAAACTGCATGGACAAAGAAAGGCCCCTGGGCTGCTGTGTGACTGGATTCGATGTCAACTTTACACAGGTGGAACTCCAAGGGAAGCAAGAACCTCAACTGAGAAAATTCCACTATCAGGTATTGCATGATTAGTGATTGATGTGGGAGGGTCTAGGCCACTGTGGGTGGGGCCATCCTTGGGCTGGTGGTCCTGGGTTCTGTAAGAGAGAAGACTGAGGGCTGGAGAGATGGCTCAGTGATTAAGAGCACCGACTGCTCTTCCACAGGTCCTGAGTTTGATTCCCAACAACCACATGGTGGCCCACAGCCAACTATAATGGATGCCCTCTTCTGGTGTGTCTAAAGACAGCTGCAGTGGACTCATATACATAAAATAAATAAATCTTAGAAAGAAAGAGAGGGAGGGAGGGAGGGAGGGAGGGAGGGAGGGAGAGGAGGGAGGAAGAAGGAAGGAAGGAAGGAAGGAAGGAAGGAAGGAAGGAAGGAAAGAAGGAAGAAAGAAGACTAAATAAGCCACGAGAGCAAGCCAGTAAGCAGCACTCCTCCATGGCCTCTGCATCAGCTCCTGCTTCCAGGTTCCTGCCCTGACTTCCCTCAGTGCTGGGGTGTGGCCATCATTGTAAGCTACATAAACTCTTTCCTGCCCATGTTACTTTAAGTCAAGGTCCTGTCACAGCACCAGGACATACACTAGGACAGCTGGGGAGAATGGCACAGTGGGGGATGGTTAGTGATGTCACATGATGGGTATTGAACGTTAAGGATGCCATGACCCACAAGTCCACATTTTCCTAGGATCAGTCATGCAACTAGTGGTTGGTGGTGTGTGGGGGGGGGCTGAGGCTTCGTGGGTACAGTACCCAGGCAGTGTGTTTGAAATTCTGAATCCAACACTGTGTACACTAGGCATGGTGCTCAGGCACTGGAGGCAAGAGGATGCAGTGTTCAAGGCCTGGTCTACAGGTGGCTCTGTCTCAAACCGGGCCCTGAGGTTGTGTCCTATCATGTAGATGTGTTTGAATGACAGGCCAATAGCATGTAAAACACTCCTGCACTCTCCCAGGCCTGGGACATTGCTAGACACCCTCCCCTGTTTGTGCCAGTCCTCCCTTCTCCCCCTCTTGCCCCAGTTTCCTGCCCCTACCCATTTGTGTGTTTCAGGAGAAAGGTGATAGGAGTCCACGCTATGAGGCCGGCTGTGACTTGTTGTCATATCATATCAGAACAACAAAATCACAAGTCTTCCACATAGCACTGGCTCATGTGCTCTGCTGCTCCTCCTCCTCCTCCTCCTCCCCCCTCCCCCCTCCCCTTCCTCCTCCCCCTCCTTTGCCAGGTCCTTCAAGTGCTTCTCTCTCTTGTAGAGGATCAAGCATAACAAGCCCCACTGACTTACAGTCCCTAGGCATCCGTTTTCCATTCCATTCCCTGAGACACAGGCAAGATTCGTTTTCCAACCACCCAACTCACACCCTGGCACATCCCCAACGTGGGATTTATTGTTCCAGGCACGAGGAATACACACTTGTCACCACAGCACTCAGGAGTAGAGTCAGGAGGATAAGAACTTCAAGATCATCTTTGGCTACACAAGGAGTTCAAACCCAGCTTGGTCTACATGAGAGTGTTTTAAATAATAATAATAATAATATAATAATAATAATAATAATAGATAATATACATTATTGCACAGAAAGACTCTTTTTAAAAATAAAAAGAACTTGAGATTTAAAGTTGGATTGAGGCTAGCTTTTCCCTCACTGCTTCACTTGGGAAATAAGTTCAGCCAGCGGCACTCATAACATCCCGTTGACAAAATGCTTTGCCTGTACTATGAGTCTGAGGCCAGCCTAATCTACATAGTGAGTTTCAGAACAGCCAGAGGTGTACACACACACACACACACACACACACACACAACCTGTCTCAAAAAAGAAAAAAAATCCCTCTGTAAAGGACAAATGCCAAGAACCATTAGAAGTCTCAGACGACCCCCTTCCCTGTACATGCTCCGCCAGAACAGACCCCAAGGCTGTCCCTGAAGCTGGGTGTTGAGAGCTTGGCACTGTCAGTCTTTTTGGTGATCCTCTAGGAGCTGTCCTGAACCCGGGTGCTGAAGCCGAGCTCCGCTCCCTGTCCCTCAGCCGGGTGGCGCTGTCCTTGTCTCCAGTGCTGAAACATAATTAGTTATTCCTCTCGGATGGGTGGGCTGGAGGACATGCGCCCAGCTTCTGCCTTCTGCCCAAATGCCCCGCTCCTTGTTTCTGTTCTTCGTCCCAGGGACCCATCTTCTGTTTTAATCTCTTCTCATGAACCCAGGGCGTTGTAGATGGGGGACAGAAGGCGGAAGGATCTCACCTGCTCCCACATCTCAGGGAGAGAGCCCTGGGTTCTCTGGCCTTCCCAAACAGTCCAGTTGGCCTTCTGGAAGATGTGCTAACCTGCATTGTACCCAGAGTCCCCGTTCCCCTCCCCCAGCCCACCTTTCCCTCCTCCCTTCTTGCCTCACCTGCTCCTGCTCACCAGCAGCTGCAGGTGTCCCAGTGGCTGTCCAGTTCCCGACGTTTCACCTTTATGGGTTTGTGGGGAAGGCGGGGTGCAGGGAACCCTGGGAGGGGCTTAGCTAGTGAACCAATAGGAATCATCCTGGAATGAAGCTCCAAGGATTACCTCATAGGTTGAGGCCTCGGCTTCAGAATAAAAGTCAGGCATCCTTCCAAAAACTTATTTAGAAGTCTCTTGAAGGTATCAGGGTAGTCTTGTGGCCCGTTAAGTCTCCACATGAGGATCACCTCAAACCTGATCACTGAGCATCCAGGGTTTGTGATCGTCCGGTGTGTGTCTCTGCTGGGACAGAGAAGCTGAAAAAATGTCTGAGGAAATTAAGGGATTTTGAAAATGAAGTCCAAGTTTACACAGGGAAGATGAAGTGTGAGGGAATGAGACTCACAGAAGCTTAGGATAAAGGCAGAGCTCTGGCGATTTTTGTTTTGTTTTGAGTCAGGGTCCTGATTTGTATTCCAAGATGACCTCAAACTTACGATTCTCCTGCCTCAAGTGTTTGCCACTACACCAGATTGATGCAGTGCTGAAGATGGAACTTCCTGCTTTCTGATTGCTAGGCCAGCGCTCTGCCTGAGCCCCAGTCACAGTTTCACCCCTCTAACACAGTCTCTCTCACTATGCAGCCCAGGCTGGCTCTGAACTTTTGTGACCCTCTTGCCTCAGCCTTCTCAGCACTGGGAAGGTGGGTGTGTGGCACGTCACAGCGCTCACCTTCATTTCCATAGCTTCCTTTGTAGCAGCAAAGGGATGGACAGTCAGTCAGTCAGGCTTGTAAGTCTACCAGCTCCCAAGGCTGTGGAGCTGACAAGCCAGGTTCATTCTATACACCTCAGAATCATGAAAAGAGGGGCTTCAGTGAGCAATTGTAGGGCCTGGGGTGAGACCCTGGAAAGCTGCCTGCAAGGTCTAAACTCTGATCAGTTGTCTCTTTCCCTTCTAGCAGTCTCTTGTATAAACTTGCATGCCCCACCCCTTTGTTTTTCCTCTCCTATCTCTCCCCATTCTTTCAGTTTGGATATGAACCCAGAGCCTTGCAATCTGTCAAAGAGCCAAGTCATCTCCCTGAAATTATAAGTTTTGTTTATTTATTATTTATTTACTCATTTATGGATGTGCACATGCACGGTACATGCTTAGGAGTCAGCAGAGAGCTTGTAGGTCCTGCAGTCCACATTTAAGTTCTTTTATTTTAACCTTTGGAGAATTCTTGTTCTTTTTGTTGTTTGTTTGTTTTTTGAGACAGGGTTTCATTGTGTAGCCCTGGCTGTCCTGGAACTCACTCTGTAGACCAGGCTGGCGTTAAACTCAGAGAGATCAACAGCTCTCTGCTCTGAGTGCTGGGATTAAAGGTTGGAGAATCTTTTGGGGCTAAGGGAAGCTGTTTGGCAGATTCCTTCTCTCACATTTGTGAAATCCTGTGTTCCATACCAGCACATACAAATAAATAGGAAGTGAAAAGCTATGTGTGTGTACATGCTCATGTATGTGCACACACATGTCATGGTGCTTATCTGGAGCTCAACGAACGACTTTCAGGAGTAGGTCCTCTTCTTCTGCGAGTGTGTCCCAAGGATGGAACTCAGGTCCTCCCTCAGCAAGCGCCTTCGCCCTCCAGCTCCATTGCCCCCCAACTCCTTTCAGAACTGAATCACAATTTTGTGGGTGGGTTTCGTCCATTGAATATTTCCTAGTTCAAGGACTCAGAGTCATTGAACTATGCCATTGTTTGGACATCATGAAGAAAATGTGCATGAATTCACAGATGTGCTTCTGCATGCGTGCTCCTGCATGGTGCTCTTGCTTGCGTGCTCCTGCATGCGTGCTCCTGCATGCGTGCTGTTTCCACTGCCGTGCCTAGTTTCTGATGGGTGCTGGATGAAGTTCAGTCCTTCACCACTCAGACAGCATTCACGAAGTTACCTCCCCAGCACTGTGTTTAATTCTTTGATATAGGGCTTTGTTTTGTAGCTGAGGTTGCTCTCATATTTGAAATCTCCTGTCCCAGCTTTCTAAGTGCTGGGATGTCAGGTATGGGCTGCCATTCCCAGCTCCAACTGGCCTCAAGTCCTTCAGTTTTGTCTCCCTTGCTGATGCAGACTCTACTCTTATCTCCTGGGAAATTCTGTGTAAAGGTTCGTGGTTCCACTTTCTTTCTCTGGTGATAACAGGTCTGCAATGTATCTTGTGTCATGAAAACTGAGGCTGGGCAGACACCAATAAATGAAAGTTTTGTGTGTTTGCTTTGCTTTTGTTTTTTTCAAGATAGGGTTTGTCTGTGTAGCCCTGGATGTCCTGGAACTTGCTCTGTAGACCAGGCTGGCCTCAAACTCAGAAATATGCCTACCTCTGCCTCTCAAGTGCTCAGATTAAAGGCTTGTGCCATCACTGCCCATCATGAATGAAGGGTTTTAATAATCAGTCTACCACACCCACTCACACCTACACGATACGGCAGTTATGAGCAATAGCTAAAACTGGTATAGTATCTGAGGTCTGTCGTCCTCACACTCAGGAAGCTGGGGCAGGAGGATTTTTGGAAGTTAAAGCCACCCTGTAGTAAAGAGTTTTAGAGACCACCTGTTTAAAAAAATGGGGCATGGCTGGTAGCAAGCAGAAGGTAGAGCTGAAAGTTAGTGGGCAGCTCCCTCTGGTAACACATAGGGGCCTCTGAGTTCAAGACTAGCCTTGGCTGCACATAGGATTTAAGTCAGCTTGGGCTACTCAAAAAAGAACGGGGTGGGAGGAGGTGCCATTTTCTTCAAATGGCAAAAGGCAATAAGGTTTATTGAAAAAGAAGGGGAGGAGAAGAAGGAGGAAGAAGAAGAGGAGGAGGTGAGGGGGAGGAGAAAGATCTAGAAGCATTGTGCCTGGTTTCATTCCTTACCTGTTATATGAACAGTCACAAGCCAGCAGCCCCTTACTCAGTGTTGCTATGGTGACCTCTGCACCCTCCCCCCAGCCCAGGAGCCTTTATGGCTCAGGTCTGCACAGATGGTGGCCTCAGCTGGCTTGTTGTTCCCTCTTGAAGGGACAGTTCCTTCAGTCCCGAGGATTAAGGGAAACAGAACTGCTTTGCTCAACATCTGCCTGGGGCCCCCCTGAAACATGACCCTGCCTGGTAGGGAGAGATTAACTGATGGATTGGCTCTGGAGAAGCCCTATGCCACCCAGGACCACACTCAGGCTACCCTCACATCCTTCCTGATGGTCTTATATCCATCATCCCCAAGTGAGCAACCCCTGAAGCCCCTGAGGCTGTAGCCCTTCAGCTCCCCAGGCAAAGGGGAAGACAGTCTATGGTTGTCTGAGGATAAAGGAAGGCCAGTGGTGTGACTGACGTTGATGTTTTCTTGGCCATGCCCTTGATGGGGACCAATGTTTATTTTTCTGGTGTTCTATGTGGGACGGGATGTTTGGTGTTTTCGAGACAGTGTCTTATAGTGCAGGGCTGGTTGGCCTGGAACTCAGGGAACTTGCTCTGCCACTCGAGTGATGGGAATAAAGGTGGTAAGAGATTTTTAAATTCTGTTTTTATTTTTGCAGCCATGATGATGGGAACTGAAACACGGCACATGCTCAGAAAGTGTTCATTGGTAAGCCATGCCCCCAGCCCCTCACTGGACAATATGGGGCTACACATTCCTTTGGCAGGGCAGTGATCCTTACCCAGACATTTGCTGCTACTGTAGTCAGTAGTTGTTAATAACTCTTCAGTAAATTAACAGAAATGAATAAAGAGAATGTTAGACAAACTTCTAGTCCCTGATTGTGATGGTTATCTAGCTGACTCTTAGTTACTCCTATTCATAGAGACACACAAATAGGTGTTCACATGATTCTCCCTGTCTCTTCCTTCCCCTGCCACTTGTTGGCCTTCCAAGTAAACTGGGAAACTGGAAGGGACTAGAAAGACACTGGGATTAAGAGCTTGGTGTGTACCAGCCAAAACACCCTTCAGGGGCCCCTCACCTGTCCAGGCCTGACAGGAGCTGCAGGGACAGGAAACATGAGCCTAGCATGTCGCAGCTGGTGATGGAGGCACCTGAACGTACAAAACTACAGCTGATGAGCTGGGAGTATCCTCCAGGTGCCTGGTGTCTGGCACAGGTCTTGAGTTTGCATGTTTTTCTGGGGGACAGGGAACTTGGTCTCAAAGAAGCCTGGAACTGAAGTCTGAGGTCCCTGTGGCTGCTCCACTCCGCTTGTTGTTGTTTGTTTGGTTTTGTTTTTCAAGACAGGGTCTCTCTATGTAACCCTGGCTGCCCTGGCTGTCCTCTCTCTGTAGGCCAGGCTGGTCTCAAACTCACATAGAGATCTGCATGCCTCTTTACTCTTAGTCAGGAGGCTTCTGCACCTCTCACTCCTCTTAAGGGATGACTTCCCTGAGAGCCATTTTCCACAGCACTTCCCAGAGATGGAGGGCCCTCTCTCAGGGACACTCAGCCCCCAAGGGACCTGTGGCTGGCATACCTAAGAGAGCTCAGTGGATGAAGAGCAAGTTCCCTGTTCAACACTTTGCAGGATGCCCCTCAAATCAAAGGCCCTAGGGAGCATCGTGTGCTATCCTTGAGATTCTCCCACAATTCAAGTGTTCAAATCTGATCTGAGTAGGATGGTGGTCAGGGGTGGAACCTTCACCTAAAACCCCTCAGTGAGAGGGGCCGAAGGCATAATCAGGGATGGAGTTCTGCCTGGAATCCCCCAATGAGTGGATGAGAGCATGGCTGTCGGTGGAGCTCCCACCTAGAACCCCACATTGAGGAGGTGGGGGCTGGTCTGCCCACTATCTATGTCTTTCTTGGCTCTATTCCCAAACCTTCAGACACATACACAACAGAGAAAGGACTGAAGCCTGGCACGGTGGTACGTGCCTCTCTTGCATCATTGCCCTGGACTGACTCAGGCAGGAGGATGTTGTTTTCAAGGATAGCCTGGTTCACTCAGGGCTACCTACCACGTCTTAGCTCTGTGTAGTAAGCATCTGCAATGCAGATATCCTTCAGTGCTGAGGACAATTCAGACAGGAGCAGGGGTCGCAATGCAAACTTGTGATTGGACTACAGATTAGAGAACAGAAGACTGATAAGAACAAGAGGAGAACACACGGTGACACGTGATTACGATGGTGTAACAGGTAAATGTAACCTACCAGTGAGGCATTAAAAGGGTGCCCAAGGAATTCTGGGATTGTTTTTGTTACTTTCCACATTTACTGTGTGTCCATGTATGTGGACAGTGCAGAGGTCAGAGGACAACATGTGGGAATTGGGTCTTCCACTCTGGGGTATGGACCTCAGTTCTTCCTAGTCAGGGGCAAGCTACTTCACCCACAGAGTCATCTTATCAGCCCCTAATCTTCCTTTGAATGTAGGTTGTGAGCCTGCAGGGGCTGGCTGCAACCGAGTGGCCACCTGTTGTAAGTTTGGCACATATGTGTCTGCCCATGCATGCCTGTGTTGTCGCTCCTACATGTCCTGGTCCTTGCTCAAGCCCGACCTTGTGGCTGCCAACCCCCACATGCTGGTCCAACACTGTCAGGGTGGGGGTGGGGTCTCAAGGACTGGCCTGAGGGGAGCAGGGGAGGATGGCAGCACTCTCTTGGGCCCCCGCTGTCCCTCCTCATCAGCACCCACCGAGTCTCTAGACCCCTCGATGCATCTTCAATTCTCCCCATGCACTCAGCAGCACAATGACAGCTATTGCCATGGCAACACCAGGGCAACAAGTCCAAGATATGTGTCACATGGTAGACACGGACCAGTCAGGATGCCTGTGGGGAAGCAGGTCAGCCCAGGCCAAAGTGCTCTTCCCCCTCCCTTCCCTTCCCTGGCCCCCTCCCAAATCTTGGGGCTAATTACTGTCATTGTGGTGGGAAAGGTCGGCATTCCTTTTTAGGCTGAAAGGCTGGGGATACCCTGCCCCCTAAACAGGAAGATCTGAAAGGAGAAACCCATTCTTCTGGCACCACAGCATCTATCCTGGAGTTAAAAGAAGCATTAGATGCCTACTGTATGCATCTTTTGTGAGTGCAGATGTTTGGATGAGGTTGTGTGGCAAATCATCTCTGCTTGGATAAATCTGGCTAGGGACTTCTGGGAACACGTCTAAACAGGTATAGAGCAGGGCCAGTGAGATGCCACCCTGGGTAAAGGTGATTGCTGCCGAGCCAGATCAGAGATTGATTCCCCTGAAGCACATGGCAGAGAGAAAGGTCTGTAATCTCAGCTACTGAAATCAGCTGAAGTAAGAGGATGGCAGGTTCCAAGGTATCCTGAAATACAATGTAAGAGATAGAGTCCTATCACAGGCATCAATAGTAATAATAATAATAATAATAATAAATGATAATAATAAACAGAAAACGCCCTGTTTCCTATGCCCAGGATCACAAAAAGAAATGAAATAAAAATCAAACCATTGGGATGATAAAAGAATTCAATGGGGAAAAGGTGCTACCAAGCCTGCCGACCAGTTTGTGATCCTCAGAATCCAAAAGGTGTCTTGTGACCCCAGAATGTGCACCATGGCACATGTGAGACCCCCCCCCTCAATAAATAAATAAAAGATGAAAAAATAACCCTCTTGTGGGTGGACAGATAAGTGTGGCAACTGGCAGACTGACTGCTCACCACCCACTGCAGAGGATGGGTTGATGTCAAATTTGTCTCCACCCTAGAGGAGGGCATCAGATCCCGGTATAGACAGTTGTGAGCGATCATGTGGTTGCTGGGAATTGAACTCAGGACCTCTGGAAGAGCAGTCAGTGCTCTTAACTGCTGAGCCGTCTCTCTAGCCCTGATGCCTTCATCTTTTTGTTTGTTGTTATTTTGAGACAGTGTCTCACTATGCAGTGGAGACTGTTTTAGAACTCACAGGGATCCACCTGCCTCTGCCTCCCAGGTGCTGGAATTAAAGGAATGCACCACTACACCATGCTTATAGATTCTTTTGGAGAATTTCACTGGTTGTGTTTTCTTATTACTAAGGACAAATCCCTTCTAGGCCTTATAAAATCAGAAAAAATCAGCAAAGAAAAAGAAAACCTCAGTGGCCCACTGGCAGCAAGCTGCTACTAACAGATACTTTGGCAGCTAAAAACATTCATTAATGTTTTTAATTATTTTATTTTATTTTATTTTTTGAGACATGCTTTCTCTGTGTAGCACTAGCTGTCCTAGGTCTCACTCCTTAGACCAGGCTGGTCTTGAACTTACAAAGATCCACCTGCTTCTGGCTCCAGAGTATGTGTGCCATCAACCATCAGGGAACCTGAGGCAGGAGTTCCAGGATATCCTGGGCTACATAGCAAGAGGTTGTGGAGGAGGAGACAGAGGAAAAATAGAACTAGAGACATGGCCCTAGTTATTAGAGCACTGGCTGCTCTCTCAGAGGACCCAGGTTTGAGTCCCAGTACCCTCATGATGGCTCACAAACATGTGTACTCCAGCTCCAGGGGGCCTGATGTGTGTTTCTGGCCTACATGAGTGCCGCACAAACATATTACACTGATGTACATGTAAACAAAACACCTGTACATACAAAATTAATAAAAATTCTTCCTTCCTTCCTTCCTTCTTTCCTTCTTCCTTCCTTCCTTCCTTCCTTCCTTCTTCCTTCCTTTCTTTTTATAGACAGGTTTCTCTGTGTAACCCTGGCTGTCCTGGAATTCGCTCTGTAGACAAGATTGGCCTGGAACTTAGAGATTTGCCTTCCTCTGACTTCTGAATGCTGAGGTTAAAAGTGTATGCCACTACTTCCCAGTTAAAATGAAGTTTTTTTAAAAAGAAGAAAATGTAAGAGTGTCTCTCCTATTTTCAATTCTAGTGACATCAAAAGCCTGGACCCATCTGAGGTCCAAGGGAGAAGCATGACTTGTTTTAGACAGAGTGACCTTTCAGTCTCGGGTCCAGACTCTTATCTGGCCTGGTCAGGACATGAAATGGAGAAGTCTGACCTCTGGCCTGTAAAACAAGGTGAATGGCTGGAGTTTGTCAGTTTCCCTGATAGACTGGAGCTGGGTGGGCAGGCTTCTGCTTCAATGGGAGGAGAGAAGAGTGGGGAGGTCAGCTCACAGGATCTACCGCCCTGCAGAATGACCTAGTCTTGGGCACACATCTCTGTGGCCCCTGCACCCACTCTGGGTCCTGGTGGACCCACCAAGTCCATTCCCCAGCTGGTCATTTCCTGGAGAGGGATCCACAGGGATGGCAGTGGCTGGGCCTTGGTGTATCCTGTGTTAACTGCCCCTTACAGAATATTCCGTTGATATGTTTCTACCTCCATTAAATTCAACTCTGGAAATTTTTATTCTAAAGCTTCAAATTAGGTTGGAGGGAGGGAGAGGGAGGGAGAGAGAGAGAGAGTGTGTGCAACTTGCAAAGAGAGACAGCATCTTTTTGGTAACCATAGTGACCAGCGTGGTGACAAGGATGCTCTGTGTGGAGTTTTCCAGCATGGGGACTGCGTGGGTGATGCGTGTGCACCTGTCTTATGATGGAAAGAGGCAACCTTGGGGTGCCCACGTGAGCATTAGACTCCCCAGAGGGTTAGGGGGGCAGGCTTGGTCTTGACACAACAGAGTTCAGAGTGGCTCCCAAGTTGTTAAAGGGGATGTAGTGGATAGAATCTGAGGATATGTAGCCTAGGAGGAGAGGCTTGGTGGCTTCCTGTGTCTCTCCATGTTCCTCTGTCTGTCTGCTTGCTGTCTCAAAAAAAAAAAAAAACAAAAAAACAGACATCTTATGGAAGCCTCCTACCTAGTTGACAGTGCTGGGTTAAGTCCTACATTGTGGCTCTGAGAATGTTTTAGAATGATGCAAAATTGTGTTCCAGGGAAGGCAAAGTGAGGGGTATAAAGGGTTGACTCTGCTGATATGGCAACTTCCTGTACAACTGATCATTTAAAAAGGGTAAGTGAGCCAGCTGTGGTGGTGCACGCATTGCATCCCAGCAGTGCAGCCAGGTGGATCTCTGTGAGTTCCAGGGCAGCCAGGACAATGCAAAAATAAATAAATGAAATTAAAAATAAAACTTAAAAACTCTTGTGACGCCAGGCGGTGGTGGCACACGCCTTTAATCCCAGCACTTGGGAGGCAGAGGCAGGCGGATTTCTGATTTCAAGGCCAGCCTGGTCTACAGAGAGTTCCAGGACAGCCGGGCTACACAGAGAAACCCTGTCTCGAAAAACCAAAAAAAAAAAAAAAAAAAAAAAAAAAAAAAAAAAAAAACAAAACAAAAAACCCAACTCTTGTGATCAGGCAAGTGCACACATGGCTTACACATTCCTCCCCACCCCCACCCCCAAAATGGAGCAGATGGACAAATTATGTGGCCTGCCTGGTGCTGTTGAGATTGTCTCCAAGAGGCCAGCAAGACGGCTCTGCAGGGAAAGATGCTTGTCCCTAAGTGTGATGACCTGAGTTTCATGGTGAGGGAGTGAACAGACTCTCATATCATTGACCTCTGACCTCCCTAGGAGCTCATGTACCCATACACACACACACAAAATAAAACACATGTTAAGTTTTTAATTAAAACATGAAAGACTGTTATGAACAGCAAGGCCTGTGTCCCCAGCCTCTCAGGAAGAGGTGGCAGCCCAATCCAGGTGGGGGTTGGGAGGAGACCCAGCTGGACAGGTGCAGGAAAACCATCAGGCCCTGTGGCCATCTGGTGACCCTGAAGGGGGCTTCATAGGTGAGGTGAGGACAGTTAATCAGGTGGCAGATGAGGGAGAGGGCGAGGGAGATGGGGGCCATCTAATCCCCCTGGTGTCTGGTTGTTTGAACACCTGCCACTGCTGTAAGGGGGACTCTGGAGACTCAGGGTTCAGAGAGTGATGGGGGGACAGGAACAAATAGGAAGGCAGACAGATGATGGCCAGGAGAGAATCAGGCAACATGGGGCACAGGAGAAGGAGACTGGGAGATACAGAGACAGAAAGACAAGAGAAATGGGGGGTAGGGGATGGAAAAGAGATGGGGGATGGGAGAGGGATAGGGGTGGGAGAGAGATGGGGTGGAAAGACAGATGAGAGAAATACAGATAAAATAACACAAAAAGGGAAGAGATTACAGCTAGAGAGAGAGGGAGATGGAAGATAGGAACAGAGAGAGAGAGAGACAGAGACACACACACACAGAGAGAGACAGAGAGACAGAGAGACAGAAAGAGAGAGAGAGAGAGAGAGACAGACAGACAGACAGACAGACAGACACAGAGAGAGAAAAGAGGGTACATGTAGCCCAGGCTGGCCTCCAGTTCACTATGTAGTCAAGGACAATCTTACACTTCTGTTCCTCCTATCTCAGTCTCCTGAGAGCTGGAATAACAAGTGTGCACCCCACATTCAGTTCCAGTTTCCGGGGTGCTTGGTGAGTGCCCTACCTACTGGTCATGAGCCCACCCTCTGTATCAACAGATTCTCCAAGGTCCATCATTCTTTTTTGTTCTACATTTTACTTATTGTGTGTGTATGAGTGTGCCATGGTGCACACATGAAGGTCAGAGGACAATTTGCAGGAGTTGTTCTCTCAGTCTACCATGTGGGCTCCAGGGTTTGAACTCAGACTTAGTGGCAAGCCGCTTTTTCCACTGAGCCATCTTGCCAGCCCTCAAGTGTCTCTTGACATTATCTTAGATTACCACAGCCTCTATCCCACTCATTACTGCCTCCTCCTCAGTTTCTTAGAGCTGTCAGAATGTCATTTTCTGTGTCTGTTGTCCTCAGCGATCCTGGGCAGAGCCAGTCTCCCTCAGCCCCTCTTCCCTTCTCAAAAGCACATTCCAGCCCAACCTCCACTATTAAGTCACTACTTTGATTTACTTTTTATTTTTTATTGTTTTTTTTTTTTTTTGAGACAGGGTTTTTCTGTGTAGCCCTGGCTGTCCTGGACTTCATTTTGTAGACCAGGCTGGCCTTGAACTCACAGAGATCTGCCTGCCTCTGCCTCCCAAGTGCTGGGGTTAAAGTTTTAGGATCCATTGTTCACCAAAGAATGATACGCCTGACTCAAATGGTTTGCAAAAGCAATGAGTGTTTTATTCTGCAGAAGTCTAGCATGCTGGAGTCTTGCATTCCGAGATGGATCCATAGGGTGTGTGATTCCATCCATCGTTCTTCTGCACCTCAACTGCTGGGTCTTCTTCCTCCTGGCAGGCTTAACATGGGAGTGGTGTGTCCACGTCTGGATCCTGTCCACCCTAACAGCCACAGGCATGGTCAGAACCACAGTGTGGGGTCCTTTCCAGCAGGGTCATGTAGTTAAAGTCTCTTAATCTAGATGTTATGTTCATGAACTAAGAAAATCCATTCCATAATATTATCTTTCCTTTGCAGAATGAACCCAGTAGTAGAATGAGTTGAAGGTAAAATGACCAAAATACAATCAAGGTTAGGATCAATTCTATCCACATATGCCTCTTGCAATCTTCTACAAGAGTTAACTCTTTTTTCTGCTTCAGCTGTTAGAAATCTTGGACTGTTTAAACTGAAATCTCTTTGTAATATTTGAAACAAATTACTTAACTCATATGTACTTAATCCAATTGTAGGTCTCAGTCAGTTAATATCTCCCATTAATTTTTGTAAATTGTTAAGAGTTTGCAATTGGTCCCTATAGATATGTACCTTTTGTGGTGGAATTGTTTCTGACTGATTTTATAACCCAAATAACTAAGTGAATCTCCTCTTTGTATTTTTTCTAGAGCAATCTGTAAACCCCAGCATAGCAGAATTCTTTATGTTACCTTAAACACATTCTCTAAAACATCTTTGTCAGAATCAGCCAACAGAATGTCTTCCATACAATGATAAGTGGTAGATGGAGGGAATTGCTTACATATTATTTCTAATGGTTGTTGCACAAAATACTGACGTAGAGTTGGACTATTTAACATTCCCTGTGGAAGCACCTCCCCGTGGTATCTCTTTAGTGGATGACTATTATTCAAAGTAGGTATTAAGAAAGCAAACCCTTTCCTATCCTGCTCATGCAAGAGTATTGTGAAAAAGCAATCTTTCAAGTAAATTATTAGTGTAGGCCGTGATTTTGGTAACAAAGATGGTAAAGGAAGTCCAGGCTGTAAAAAACCCATTGGCTGAATTACCTTGTTAACTACTCTTAAATCATTATCATCCTCCATTTGCCTGACTTCTTTTTAACAACAAACACAGGGGAATTCCATGGGCTGGAAGACTTTCTATATGTTGAGCCTCCAGCTGCTCTTGGAACATTTGTTCAAGTGCCTGTAATTTTTCTTTTGTTATGGGCCATTGCTCCTGCCACAAAGGCTGGTTTGATAACCATTTCAGGGGCAAGGCTGTGACTATGTCAGCAGTGGCCCCTTTTGTAAATTTGGAAACTGAGTCCCTGTGATGTCCTGTTTTTTGATCATGGACACAGCTCGTGATTGTTCTTTTCTATCCCCTGTATCAATACTTTCCCCAGGAGGTCTACCATAGCACCCTAATCCCTCATTTGCTGTCCTCATAATTGCAGGAATATTAATTTGAATGCTCGTTATTGTAAAAGGTCTTTCCCTCATAAATGTATGGGGATGTCAGCCTCATATGGTCTCAAATTCCCTGTTTTCCCTTCTGGTTCCACACAGGTAATCCATTAGACACTTTGTCTTACTCATGATAATTTACCAATTCCTATAAACTGTGTGTAAACCTTCTGAAATGGTCAATCTGGAATCCAAGACTTTTGGGAAAGTATACTAACATCAGCTCCTGTATCTACCAGTCCTTCTATGTCAACACCATTCATTTGTACCATTAATTTGGGTCTCTTATCATTATACACTGTCTGGCAGAACACACATTTCCTAGTACTCCCAAAAGCCCCTGTTTGTTCAACAGGAGCAGCCTTACCCTTGGTATAAGGAAATAATAACAGTTGTGCAATTCTATCCCCTGCTTCAATTTGCATCTTTTCTACGTTTGCCATGAGTTTTATTTCTTCCTTGCTATCCCCATTTACTACACTTGGATAGACAAATCCTTGAGAAGTTAATCTACTTCTTCCCAAGATTATTCCCACTGTCCCTGAAGGTAAGGGACCATATACACCAGTAGTTAACTTATAACGTTCAACTTTTGGGGGAAATGTAAGAGAGGTCTCTGTGGCCAGATCCAAAAATGCACTTCCTTCCGTAGCATGTATAAGATTAGAAATACCTAATTTTCTTGCCTGCTTGGTATCTCCTGACTGACCAAAGGAAAAGGGCTCGTATTGTTTACTGTGAGGCCTCTAGCTGACAGGCCTCTTGGATCGTTTCCCAAGGGCAAGAGGTTACCTTGCACATCTCTCTTAGACCAGCAGTCCTTTGACCAATATTTGCCCTTTCCACAGTGGCTGCAATAGCCTTGAAGCCTTGTGGCATATAGTAACCAGAGCCTGCTTGTTCTCCTTTTGTTCTCCTTTACAGTTACCATATTCTCTGGAATCAGTGTACCTGTTATTTTGAACTCTGGATCTTTTAGCCTTACAATTTCTTTGGAAATGACCAAGTTGACAACAATTAAAACATGGAGCATTTTGATTTCTGATATTTCTATCCACAATTTCCCTATGATATTTGCATTATACCTCTGAGAACCAATACCACTTGTCTCCTTTATCCATTCATCTATAGGGGCTCTCGCGTGCTTTCGGTGGTCTGAGTGCTCTCTTTGGTGTTTGCATTCTCAAAGGCCAATATTTTATCAGTGACTGGTTTCCAGGTCTGATATGGCTCTATTGACAGCTGAAGTCAACCTCTGTAAGAATTCTGTAAAAGCTTCTCCAGAACCCTGTAAATCCTTTTAGTAAAGGAGGTAGATTTTTCCCCCCAGATTCCTCAACCAAATCCCAAGCTCTTAAAGCAGGAATATGACATTGTTCAATTGTACCATCATCAATCAGATCTGAGTGGTTCTTGTAAGTCAGCATATCGCCCTTCACTAAGCAGCTGGTCTTTAGTAACATTTATTCCCCTTGCTAAATTGTGCTGTGCTAGTTTTGTGGCTTCCTGCCTCCACCACAATCATTGTAATTGTTGACCAGCTTCTAGATCAGCTGACACCAATCCTTTCCAATCTTGGGGGATCACCCTATGCTGTGTAGCCCAGTTATTTATTATTTCTTTGACAAAGGAAGAATATAAACCATACAAAACAATAGATTCTTTAAAATGCTTTAAGTCTAGCATTTCTATTGGTCGCCAGGTCAGTTAATCATAGACAGGGATACCATCGCTAGCAGGCAGGCATACGCTGCACAAAGACTGGGGAAGCCTGAAATCACCGGTGTAGGGCCAAGCAACTCTTCTGGTAGTGCACTCGGTTGCAAATTAACCTTTTGTGCCGGTGCCACCTCCTGCTCTTCCGGGCCCCTTGTCTCACTGGCACTTTGAGCACCTGGTAGTGAAAGTGCGAGGAGCAGGGCGGGGCAGCACTTTGCCTTCCTGCCTATTTTCTTCACCTTTTCATAGTGAGGTACATTCCCAGTCTCATCCACTAAGCCTGAACTCTATTCTCCCCCTGGCTCTTTTTGCTTCTCACGAATTTCGACCTCGAGTCGCAAACTCTCTACATGTATAGCCAACTCTGCAATCTTTATTTACTAAGAGAAGAGTATTGAGTGAACCTTCTGAGTTTTCAGCTTTCCCTCCAAACTTTTTCAGAATAGTATATATGAACACTACAAAGCAAAACCAGAAAACCCCCTCCAGGAATACAATAGATTATCCAGAGGCAGTAGCTGCCATTTTGCCAATTTTCTAAAGCAACATTGCTAATCCCTCATAATCTGCCATTTCCTCTACCTCATTAGAATCAGAAATACCCATTAAGCTTAATCCACGTTGGGTGCCACCTATAGGCATAAATTTTTTGCAACCTACTTTTAATAAGGGTTCAACTTCTCCTCTCACCCACCACCCAGCAGAGGTAGTGGAAGAGAAAAGTTATTAGGATATGGGGGAAGTGGACCTGTTCAGCAATAGTTCTTTGGGGGAGAGCTTGATCTTGTTGGGTAGCAGTTCAGTCCCATAGCAAACACCAAATACGACTTAACAGCTGTAGACAAGTCCCTGGGCAGGCAGACACCAGGCAGGAACCAGCAGCTACAGTCCAGTCCTTCAGCAAGCAAACACCAGGCAGCTGCAGTTCAATTCTGAAGAAACGTCTAGGCTCTCCAACCAGTCTGAAGTGAGAAGTGACAAGCTGCCGTAGGAACAGCAGTTATTGGGCGAGTTTCTCTCAATATTGGAGTTATCACAAGTTGAGTTCAACGATGCTATGTAAGGCGAACCAATAGATGTGTGTCTTTAGTGAAGAGTAACGAGGTAGAGCAAACCAAACCAAAGCTCAGGCTCCTCCTCCAGTGTCTGTGGGGTCATATTTATACTCCTTCATTAAGGTCCTTTCATGTCTCTGCTATAGTCAAACATCCTTTCACCTAGGTTTGCTTCTGGAAAACAGTCTTTTTTTGTGTTTTCTTTAGCAAGACAGTCTTTCACCTGTGTGCCCAGAAGAACGACATTTGGCATAACTTTCCAAAGAACTAGAAGTTTCCACTTCAATGTACCCAGATAAGTGACCTCAAGCTGACGAAGCTGGACCTTCTTAGCAGACACTCAGTAGCCAAGTTGACTCAGCTCCTGTAGCAGGTCTGGTGTGGCCTCCTGGCATGTCTCCAAGTTGAGGGGCCTGCAGTGCATACGGGAGCACTGATATTTGGGGAGGGCTCCCTGGTATTCACCCAAGTACTTGCCAAATATAGTGGGTGAGTTCTTGAATCCTTGAGGCAGGCATGTCCAAGTCAGTTGTTTGTTGAAGCCTCTCTCCAAGTATTGCCATTCAAAGGCAAATAGAGGCTAGCTTTTGGGTTCCAGGAGAAGGTTGAAACAAAAATCTCTAAGGTCAAGCACAGTATACTTTGTGTGTTCAGGAGGAAGATTTCTCAGCAGGATGTATGGGGTTGGAACTGTGGGATGGATGTCTTCCACTTGTTTATTTACCTCCCTCAAATCCTGCACAGGCTACAGTCACTGGAATCGGGCTTCTTAATTAAAAAAAAGAAGAAAAAGAAAAGAGGGGTGAGTGGAGAGATAGCTCAGCGGTTAAGAGCACTGACTGCTCTTCCAGAGGTCCTGAGTTCAATTCCCGCAACTACATGGTGGCTCTGTAATGGGATCTGATGCATTCTTCTAGTGTGTCTGAAGACAGCTGCAGTATATTCATATAAATAAAAAGTAAACTTTTTTTTAAAAAAGGAATGGGGCTTTTTTTTTTTTTTTTTTTTTTTTTTCATTTTTTGAGACAGGGTTTCTCTGTATAGCCTTGGCTGTACTGGAACTCACTCTGTAGACCAGGCTGGCCTCGAACTCAGAAATCCACCTGCCTCTGCCTCCCAAATGCTGGGATTAAAGGCGTGCACCACCACCGCCGGCGGAATGGGGCTTCTTGACTGGAAGGATGGGAGTGCTTTCATGCTGATTGGCAAGGAATCAGAATCCCTGCCTCCAAGAGCTAGTTAATGTGATGGGTGACTCCTATTCTGGCTTCTCTGGGCATTGGATATTGTCTGATTTGGGCTGGGGTACCCCCAGCTTTTAATTGAACTAGAACTGGGGCCCAATGTCTGGTGAGTCCCATTTGATTTCTTCTGCCCAGACACTGCTGAGAACCTGGAGTAGCATGCCTGGAGAAGGGGCTGGTTGAGGGAACAGTTTTTGTTCTTCCTCTAGAGCCAAGTCAGAACATGGATGGGGCCATTCTTATCCAGTGTTCCACTCCCTCTGAGCTGGACCTGGGCTCTCAATTTGGTGAGGATGTCTCTCTTCCCAGCAGGGAATATGGGCACTCAGGAATAACCATAAATGAGTGGGTTACCCATCCCACTCCCAAGTCTCCCTTTCTTCGGGTAGTCCACGGATAGGGCTTGCTGCCCAGTGCCCTTTTCATCCATGTTTTTGATTTGACAGTGGCCCCAGTGGTTGTTTCAAAACAGAATGTTGTGCCCCTTTGTCCACCAGAAAGTCTATGGGCTTCCCCTCTCCTTTAGGGTTACCCAGGGCTCATGGAAGGGCTGAGCCCCGACACCCCCAGTCATCCAGTTCTTCTAATTCTAGAGCCTTTGGCTTTCTCTGTGATTCTTCCTAGTGCACTCATGCTTCCAATGGCCTTTTCCTCGCAATAGGCACACTGGTCCCTCTCTAATGGAGGATGGGTTTTTCCTTCAGTGGGGGCAGGCTTACCTTTGCCCCTTCTGCTAGCTAGGTTTTTCAGCTTTCTCTTATCAGAATGGCTGTGGCTTGTGACATCGAGTAGTACTTTTGCCAGTCCTCTGGTCTGTTGGTCCTTAGGGGGTCACCCAGTTACTGAAAGTCTTCTCAGCTTTCGCTAGTCAGTCAGTTGATTACTCACAAAGCCATCTGGGTGCTGAGACTTGAGGGCAGCTTGGTTAACAAAAGCCATGTTTACAGCTGACTGATGCTCTCTGGCTACTGGGTCAGAAGGAGTGTAGGCTTGGCACTCCAGTTATACTTTCTCTTCCTCTTAGCAAAGTAGCCACATTTGCCACAGGTTGACTTCTGAAGGTGGAGTGCCAAGGCTAAGAGACAAAACACTACCAGGACTGTCGGATGAGGCACATAAAATTGTCTTTTGCAGATTCAGACATGGATTCTGTGAAGGAACAACACCTAAGGAACAACAAGAGGGCAGCTGTTGCAGCATCCAGTTCATCTTGAGAATTTCAATCAGTCAAAAAATAAATGTTTTGGTTTAAAAACAAAACAAAAGGAGTGTAGGTCTGATAGGCTTCAAAAAGTCTTTCTAGATATTCCATGGGGCTCTCATTCTTTTCCTGCATCACCAGGCTCACCTTAGATAAATTTGTGAGCCTCCTGGCAGTCTCTCAGAGGCCCCCATCAGCATCTGGTGGTAGACCCGGAGCCTCTCCTTACCTTCAGTGGTGTTAAAATCCCAGTTGGCTGAGTGAAAGGAAAGGCTGCATCGATATCAGCCTGAACGTGAGTAGGTGCTCTCCTCTGTCATGAAGATGACCTGGAACAACTGCTGGAGTCATCCATGTGGGCAGGTGAGTCAGCATGGTTGAATCTAGAAGATCTGTGAGAACTGTGGTCTTTCTGAAAATGGGGGGTTCTGCAATTTCCAGTTGTAAAGATCATTACTGGAAAATGGACACATGTCATGAACTGTCTCCCCTGAGCAGTCCTATGGTCCTGTGGGGTAAGGCCTTAGTAGAGTTCGGCCCTATGAGCAGTAAAGGCCCAAGTGTGAGGTAGAGTCAGGAAAATCAAGATAGCCAGGGTGCTCCTCCTTCTGACTTTGAAGGTTGGATAGGGGCAACGGTGAGAGAATCCATAACCTGTGGAGGGGGACAGAGATCTTCCTCAGGAGCAGAAGGGGAGCAAGGCAGGGGGCTGAGGCTGATACTCCTTTAGAGAAGAAGGGAGGGTAATGGGGAAGCTGGTAAAAAAAAAAAAAAAAAAGGTCTCATCCAAACAGGGCCTTCTTGACCAGGCATTGCCACGAGGTGATATATGGCATTTGGTTCCAGTGGCCTCTGACCTCATAAGTTATAGCCTTCTCCCTGTAAATGGTGGGGAGATGAAAAGTTCCCTCCCCAGGCCATCCAACTTTATAACTTTATTTCATTCTTGCAAAAGATGGTTATTTTTTGAGGACTAACAACAAGATCCGAGTCTTCTGCAAATAGGCAAAAGTCCTTAAAATGGTTCGAGATCAAGCCCAGTGGGGTGCTCTGTGCCTGTCCCATCCTAGGAATCAAAGAAAAATTTATAGGATAGGACAAGAAGCACAGAGTACACACAGACAGACAAACACAGATAGACACCAAAGGACATTCCTGGAGTGGGGAGTGGGGTGAAGAAAGTAAAAATGAAAAGGCTGTCACAAACAGTCTTCCTCCCTGTGCATGGGAAGCCCAGAGACCCACAGCCAGTTCTGAAATTGGCTAGGAACTAGGAAGTTCTTCTGCTTCTGATAGGGGGTTGGGAGTGTCCTCCATTGTCCCTGGCCAGATGACAAAAATACAAGTCAGCTTTGTTGCTCTTGGCCTCCAGATTAAAACCCAAACAGAATTAAACCCAAAACAGAAACATAGAAATGGACAAGACAAAAGACAACCAGGTGACCAGACTTAACAATCAGAAAACAACAACAACAAAAACAAAACAAAACAAAACAAAACTCCACTATTTAGGTCAAAGGGTCTCCAGTAAATCCCAGACAAGCCCCCAAATATAAGGGTCTATCGTTTACCAAAGAATGATACCCAGACTCAAATGGTATGCAAAAGCAAGGAGTGTTTTATTCTGCAGAAGTCCAGCGTGCGGGATCTCCCATTCCAAGATGGAAAGACAACCAAGTGAGCTCGCAGGCCCGATTTAAAGCACATTGGGGGATTCCAGGATAGGTGACCTTTATTTTACTCCATCTCTAGGGACATTCCATTCCTGGGGCATGCGGGCTGGAACCTGTTGCTGACCCATTGCCCTTGTTTCAGGCCAGGTGGCAGAGCAGCTTCTGACTAGCTGCTTGAAGCCTCTGTGTATGTGTGTGTGTAGATATATATATACACACACACACATATATACACACAATATATATATTGTAACTGACTTGTCTGGGTTTGCCTGAACTTTCCCTCCCAGTTCTTAGGTCTAGTCTCCTGGATTGCCAATTTGAAGGCTGTCATGGAGTCAGCCTGTCTCCAGCCATCACTGCCTGGCTCGATTTATTTTTTATACTTAAGTGTGAGTACAGGTCAGAAGTCAAACTCAGCATTTGTTTCCATTGCTTCCTGTCTTTTTAATTTTTGTTTATTTATTTTTTGCTAATTTGGAGTGTTACTGTGTAGCCCAAGCTGGCCTGGAACTCATAGATATCCTCCTGCCTTCTACCCCCTTCTCTCTCTCTGTCTTGGTCCTGTGACCTCCAGAATCTCTGCTCTCATCTGCTTCCTTTGCCCCGACTTCCCTTTATCTGATCATTTTCATTTCCCCTCCCTATGGGCCCTGGCCTCACCCTATCTTAATAGGAATGGAAGGGGTCTGCACTGAGAGAGGAGAGAAAGGGAAAGGGAGGCAGCAGGCAGAGGAGCCAAAGAATGAGGAGGAAGGAGCTAGAAGAAAGAGAGGAGACAGAACTATTGGGGAGGATCCAGAGAAAGCAGGGAGGACTCAGAAGATATAGCCTCCACACATGCCATGAGGCCCTGGGCAGAGAAGAGAAGGCTTTGCATGGCCATGTTAGCCACACATGTCTTGGAAGAGCAGGTGTTTTGCTTTATCTGTGGCTCAGGATGGCCTATAACTTACAACCATCCTCCTGTCTCAGACCTTTGAGTGATGTGGTGGTGTGCATTGATTGTAGAGAGAAAAGTGAACTGGCGTCCTAATTAGCACTCTGTTGCTGTGATAAACACCAAGACCAAAGCAGCTTGGGCCCTTGAGCCACACTCCATCACTGAGGGAAGTCAGGGCAGGAGCCCGGAGGTAGGAGCTGATGCTGAGGCTCTATTGTGAGCTCAGCTTGCTTTCTTATAGAAAGCACTCAGGACCACCAGCCCAGGGTGTTACCACCACAATGGGCTGGACTCTAACAGTCAGTCATCAATCTGATGAGGCTGTTGTCTCAACTGAAGCTTCTTCTTCCCATATGACACTTGTGTATGTTGAGTTGACAAAACAACAACAAAACCCCAAACCAACCAACCAACCAAACACCCTCCTAGCAGATGTGTGTGAATTAATGACAATGCACCCAGATTCTCTTCTGTACTTGAATTAAAAGTTGAGTAGTCCATATACCACCAGGAACCTTCTGGAAATGAGATAATGTTCTCTCTGGACATGCCATGATGGCAGAAGTGACAACAGAACTACAGTTGAAAGGGTGTTACAGTGCTCACAGTCTATGGTCTGAGTGTTCCAACAATGGCCATCTCACACCAGAGGGACCAAAGATCCAGTCATTGCTTACTCCTCCAGTCTCACCAGTCCCCAGCTGAAGTCCTTGAGGGCTGCTGGTCTTTAGCACTGGAACCACACTGGAATCACAGAGAAAGTTCTAACAGCAGGGAAAGAACGCCCCTGCCTTAGAAGGATTAATGCACCTGCCAGGATGAGCAAAATCCTTGTCTTCTATGTCCTTCCTGACCGAGAGGTGGCCCAGATTTAGGCTGGGTCTTCTCGCTTCAAATATTGATGAAGAAAACCTCTCCGAGTTGAATTGTTAATTCTAGGTTTGTCATGTAAGAGACAGCCATAATGACCCATCATGTATTCTGAAGTACAGAGACACCACCCTTTTTGGGCCACACAGGGTTCTCCCAGGGTGTCCCCTACCCTGGCTCCTTGTGTCTCTTTCTGGGACTTGATTTTTGTTTTTTGTTTGTTTGAGACAGGGTCTCTCTATGTAGTGGTGTCTGTCCTGTGTAGACCAGGCTACCTCAAACTCACAGAGATCACTCTGCCTCTGCCTCAGGAACACTGGGATTAAAGGTGTATGCTGCCATGCCTGGCTTTTGTTCTTTTTAAAGATTTTTTTATTTATTTACTATGAGTACACTGTAGCTGTCTTCACACACACCAGAAGAGGGCTCAGGGTGCACAGTGCTGTGTGGGTTTGGCTCTAGAACATTCCTGCAAAGTCAATTGGCTCTGGCAGTGCCAAGAGCCAACCAAGTCTCTAGAGTCTTTGAAGGAGGAGGCTGAACTCTCGAACCTTCCCTTCCTTTCCTACTTCCAGACTGGCTGTAGGGGAAGATTTGCTTTGCACCTGGATCCAGCCCTGTTCTCCAGCTGGACACCTCCCGGGGACGGAGCCTCAGGGACAGGAGAAGGCAGGGAGGAGGGCAGCAGCGATGGGGTGGGACTCCCCCAAGGCTGGGTCTACCCCTCACCCCATCCACCAGGACCAGAGCCAGGGAGGAGCTGATGGGACAGTGAGGGCCAATGTGGAATTCCTGGTTGTGCACTCTCCTACAGGGCTTTTGTGCTACTGGGTTTGAGGGGCTCCCCTCTTCCTAATCATCCCACTTTCTGGAGCTGAGGATTCCTAGAGTGGATCCAAGACCTGGATTTCCCAGCTGTCGTTCTCTGTTTCCCCTCTTCTCCATCCGCTGTCCCTCCCACCTCTACCCTGGCTCTATCTCCAAGCACCCTTTCTGCTTCTCTGACACCCTGCGTTGAAATTAGGGGGTTCCTGAGCCTGGCCACATGGCTTAGGATAAAGTACCTCCCCCCAGCCTCCCACTCCCCACTTTGGCCTGTGTCCAGGCTCTAGTGTTGCCAGCTAGGAAATAGCTGTCGTTCATGTGGCCCGAGTCAAATTTTTACCCTCCTCAAGTTCAGAGATAGAGGCACTAACTACCCTCTTTTGTCTTCAGTAGTGCATGCTTATGTCAAAAGTCAACTTCTGATTTTCCTGACTCCACCTCTGAGTGCTGGAGCTGACCTTTGACCCCAGAGACCCCTCCTCCCTCCATTCCTCATCACATAAGTTCATCTTGAAGTTCAAGCTGACGCTGAGGCTTTGGCTCTGTCGCAGTCCCCAGCTTCTCGTTAACCAGGCATGGTGGTGCACAGTCGCCAGTCCAGCACTGGGGAGATGGAGGCAGGAGTTCAAGATAAACTTTAGCTATACGGTGAGCTCCAGGCTAGCCTGGACTACATAAGACCCTTCCCCAAAATGGGTGTGAAAGGAAAAGGAGTCAGGAGAGAGGAGAGGATGGCTGGGACTGGGGAAGAGCAGGAGAGCAGCCAGGCCCCCAGCCACGTCCTGTAATTGTGTAACAAATGGTGTCTCCAGGGAGGGTTCCTGGAAAGGCAACAGGATTGCAACATAATGTTCAAAATGTAGCCCTCAGGATGTCCGGTCAAAAAGTTAACTAGCTAGGAAGCTAAGAATCAACAGTTGGGGCACTCCAGCAACATTGGAGGATGCTCACTAAATGTCACTCACCAAACAATGGCTGCCCTTCCTCAGGAACTATGTTAGGACAACTTTTGGGGAATGTGACTTTATTTACAAAAGCTCTTCAGAGGCTGGAGAGAGGTGGCTCAGCGAGGAGGGGAGTTCAGGTTCCAGCTCCAGGGAACCCATTGTCCTCTTCTGTCACACTCACGTGGCTCAGACTCAAACATGCACAGATAAAAAGTAAAGCATGGTGTGGGCGAGATCTAGACCGAGCAGGCAGATCTCAGAGTTCAAAGCCAGCCTGATATAAGTGGAGAGTTTCCGAGGGCTGGGTTGACTGGCGTGAGCAATCACGGCTAACTTCCTGTGTGATGAAATTCTGAAAATTGATTTTCAGGGAAATAAAAAGGTAGGCTAAAACGACAACCACAGTAGGGGACTAGAACCCGGGCCAACTTTTTGGAAGGCAGCTTTGCTAACCACTATACCACCACCACCACCTTAGTTTCCCTGTCTCATATATTTTTAATAAGTCACCACAGGGTCGGGTTGGCTAACAGGAACCGGAGTACGGGTGTCCATCCCGCAATCCTTTCCCAGACAGCTCCGGGCCACCCGCCTTGTCGTCGGCCTAAGACGCTCCTGGGCGCTGTCCCCCTAGTGCTTCATGAATGTTGGTTCTGCCCTGACAGTACCCAATCAAAAACCTCCGCTTCTACAGCTTAACTTCCGGGTCAAAGGAGGCGCAGCTGGCGGGTCCCCCCGGTGTCCGCCGCCTTCGCTGTCCCCCCGCGCCCGCCACTTCCGGGCCCTCGTCTTGGGCATGGAGCGTCGCGTGTGAGGTGCCGCGGGCCCCGGGGACGCCCTGCCCAGCTTGTCCTCCGCGCCGCGCTCCGGTGAGCAGCGTCCGACCCCGGCTCGCCGCCTCCTGCCCCGTCCGGCGCCGTCCGCCCGCCTCGGCGCCGCGCGCCCTGTCCTCGTCGTCCCCGCCGCCCTGGTCGCCGCGCTTCGCCCGTTCCGGGCCGCGCCCAAGAGCTGCTGCCGCCCCCTGCGGAGACGCAGCCGCCAGCTTCATCGCAGAGCGCGGCTCAGCCGGCGTCCGCGCAGCCTCCGCCAGCCTCCGCCAGCCTCGTCTCCGCCAAACCCTCCCTCCCGGCCTCATCCCCCCAACCTGATCTCCTCAAGCCTCATCCTCTCCTATCTTGATCTTCTAAAGCCGGATCCCCGCAAGCCGAGCCTTTCCAAGCCCGATTCCCCTCCCAGCTTGATCCATCACGCCTGATCCCCAAAACTTGATCCCCCCCAACTTGTTCCCTCAAGGCTGATAGTCCAGGTTGACCCTCTACTCAGACCTGAAATCCCAAAGCTTCATACCCCAAAGCTTGATACCCGCAGCATGAACCTCTCCAAATGACCCTACCAGCCTGAGTTCTCCAAGACTGGTCACTCCCCAAGCCTGACCCTTCACTCAGCCCTTATCCTCTGCCTCAGTTTCCATATTGTCGCATGCTAAGCTTGATACCCTCCCAGACTAAAATCATATCCTCTGGCTCATCCCTTTCTTTCCCGAATTAGCTTGTCCCCTCAGCCCCCAACCTCAGCTTCCAGCATTAATTCCCTGCATCTTGAGCCCCCACCCTTAGGGTCTAGCCTTAGGCCCATCTATCCCCTCCCCATCCACGCTTTTGCCCAGCCTTTGATCCCAGTGGCCTTTCTGCTGCCTCCTACCCAGGCTCCCTCGGGAGCCCCCTGGGCAATCACCAACCTGCTTTCGAAGAGTTGGGACTGGTGCCCAGGAGGTGTGGACCACAGTCACCAGTTCCCTGCTGGGTCCCAGGGAGACCGCGCACTGAGGGACACGTCTCTTCCAAGTGCAACCCAGGGCATGCTGGCAGCCCCGAGGGGCTGGGAGGCTCAGTTAGAGTCTAACCAGGTAGATAGGGTTAGGCACAGGCGGAGACTCCCGCCCGCATGGAAAGTGAGTGAGAAGAAGCCGCGAACACCACCGGCCCCTCCATCCTCACCGGCCCCTCCATCCTCACCGGCTCCCCAGTCCTCACCAACCACTCCATCCTTGCCAGCCCCTCATCTTCGCAAACCCCTCCATCCTTGCCAGACCCCATTTTCACCAACCCCTCCATTTTTGCCAGCCCTTCCCATCTGCCCACCTTAACAATGCCACATTTGTTCTCCCAAGGTCCGTGCCCCTCGCCTGCAGCTGCCATGGAAGCTCCTTGGACCCTTTAGAAGGTCAGTTGTGCTGGGATCCGGCAGCAAGGCAGGCTCTGTGGTGGGCTGGGGCTTGCTGTGGAATGCAGAGGTTGACAGTGACCCTGGGTCATGGCTCCTATGCAGTGCTTGCAGTTCTCCACATTCCTTTCTCCAGGGGACAAAGGAAGAGTGGCCAGTAAGCTGGGTGTGAGGGAGGCTTGGCCAGCTTTCCCCACCTCATCTGACACAGTACCCAGTGTGTGGGCATCAATCTTTATGGTAGTTTTTGCCTCAGAAGGATCACTGGGTGTGATTTAAAATGGCTCATTCATCTGACAGCTGTCATTATGGAAATCTTCGGTGTGTGCATTCCCATTAGTCCTCACTTAGCCCCAGGCATAGATATTGTAGTCTGGGTTTATAGCTTTGGAGACTGGGGCACAGAGAGGTTTGTGGCTTCTGTGGGATTACATAGCGCGGATATGACTAGGCTGGGATTTGGACCTTTTCCCTGACATGGGAAGCCCACTTTTCAGCACTGGACAGAGAACACTGGCCACTCCTCCATCTTGTGTTCAGGTGGCATCAAGCATCTGTCAGACTCCTCTGACAACTGGGTGGTGACTGGGGACAGTAATTAGGGAGGGATAGTGGTTTGTGCCTTTAGACACTGATGGAATGCCGCCCGGAAAGGAGCTGTGACCCCTTGGGGGCATTGGGATGAATTGTTCTCTGTAGGCATCCTGGGCCCTGCAAGGTACTTGAACACTGTCCCAGCGGCCAAGTTCTGGTCAGGACAGCCATACATGTCCCCAAACATTTCCTGGGCTCCCCAGTCAACAGAGTCACCTGCCTTGAGATCATGGTGTTGTCCAGATAAACTTTCCTAGTTTTTCTTAGGCAGCTGTTCTGCAGGGTGAGCAGCTGATAGGAGACAGGGAGGGAGGCTGACGTTCTGTTCCTACAGTACCCTGGGCTGGAAGTGGGGAGTCTTGTTTTAGGGAAGAGGGAGCAACAGAGCCCCATACACGTACGATGTTGAGACAAACAGGAAAAGGTGTTTGGGTTTGGTTGGGGTGAAGGTCTAAAGTGTAAGTGGTGGGGGCTTGGGTACTGAGGTACCCTGGAGACAGGAGAGTGCTCTGGGATCTCTCAGCCCCAGAAACCCACCCCACTAAAGATACAGGTTGCTGTTGCTTGGGACCCAGTGAGACTCTTGGCACAGAGTGTCCCTGATCTCCAGTGCCCGTCTGGAGGTAGAGGCAAACTGCTGGCACTGCAGACCCACACTGGTTCCCAGAGCTAGTCAGTGGGTCAGTGTTAAAGGTGTCTGCACAAGGAAGATGGAGGAGAAGATGAGAGAGGCCCACGTAGGGTCTGGGTGGGGCGCTATTGGTCAGTCAGCTTAGAAACCCCTTGCATCTGTTCTTCTTCCCTTCTGCTGGTTCTTGAGGAGGCAGCAGGGATAGACCCTGGACCAGGGTATTCTAGGTTGTGAGTCCTATCATGTCAGGGTGCTGCACAGTGTCTCCAGAGTCCACTCTTCATCCATTTCTTCCTCCTTCACTTCTTCCTCTTCCCATTTCCTTCTCCTCCATCCCCTCCTCCATCTCCCCCATCTCCTCCTCCATCCCCTCCTCCATCCCCTCCTCCATCCCCTCCTCCATCCCCTCCTCCATCCCTCTCCATCCCTCCTCCTCTCCTCCCCATCTCCTCCTCCATCCCTCCTCCATCTCCTCCTCCATCCCCTCTTCCATCCCTTCCTCCATCCCCTCCTCCATCCCCTGCTCCATCCCCTCCTCCATCTCCTCCTCCATCCCCTCCTCCATCTCCTCCTCCATCCCCTCTTCCATCCCTTCCTCCATCCCTCCTCCATCTCCCCATCCTCCATCCCCTCCTCCATCTCCTCCTCCATCTCCCCTCCTCCATCCCCTCCTCCATCCCCTCCTCCATCCCCTCCTCCATCCCCTCCTCCATCCCTCCTCCATCCCCTCCCCATCTCCTCCTCCATCCCCTCTTCCATCCCTTCCTCCATCCCCTCCTCCATCCCCTCCTCCATTCCTCCTCCTCCTCCCCCTCCTCCATCCCCTCCTCCATCCCCTCCTCCATCTCCTCCTCCACCCCTCCTCCATCTCCTCCTCCATCTCCTGTTCTATCCTCTCCCCATCTTTTCATCCATCTCCTCCATCTCTTCTTCCATTTCCTCTTCCATAATTTCCTCATTCTCCTTACCCTCTATTTTTCCTGTCTTCATTCTTTATCTCTTTCTTGTCTCCTCCCTCCTCTGTCTCCTCTCTTGCTAACAGTAGCTCCCATTTTAACTCATGCCAATCACAGGTGTCCCCAGACATCATGTGTGAGAATCCTGGCTCATAGAGTGGTTAACTGTGGGGTCCTAAAAGTGTGCTTTCCTCCCTGGGTGACAGGGAATAAGCCATCTAGCCTTTCTGCATTCATTGTCTAGTGTCCACCATGAATATGACCTCAAAAGTGTCCCCAGGTCACAACACACATCAAGTATGTGCAGCAAAGACCTGGCCCATGCTTTGTGTGGCCCAACCAGGCATGCAGGGGCCCCTCCTAGCCTCCACCTTCTAATCAGGTGGCAGGAGGAAGCAGGGAAGGGATGTCTAGGGCTGGTCCTTCCGAGATTCAAGGTCTGGGCATGGTGGTCATCTGTGGTGCCTGCACCCATATTCTCTTATGATGTACTTTGTGAGGTCTAGTCTTGATTCCCAAAGTGCTGGGTGTTAGCCAGACGAAGGTCCTCTGTCTCTGACCTTCCTTTTGTCACCTTGTCCCGTGGGGATCTGTAAGTCACCGCCTTCCATGCTGCTGTGTCTTTTCACCGGAAGTCCCCAGTGCCGCCAGCCTCGTTTCTTCTGTACCTCTGCCTTCTCTCCGCCTGTAGGCTCCCTCTGGGGTATAAGGCAGAAAGTTGGGAATGGAGAACTCGTTTGCTTCCTACCCCTGGGGAACAAGGCATCAGAAGTTCAGCAGCTTTGGTCACGGCCCTAAGAGTTTTCAGCCTTATTCCCTGGTGGCTTTTCAGGCTGCAGAGATGACATGTTGATGGGTAGAGAGGAAGCAAGGTCGGTGGCTGGGTTAAGTGTCTTGGCACCAGCGTCATCCCCAGCTGTGTAAACTCTTGAGAACTGCCGGACAGGTTGGTGCAGGCGGAGGCCTTGCTGTCACCTGTTTAATCCCCAGCCCTTTCTGGGTCCCTGTTTTGCATCGGGATAGCAGAGAGCCAAGTGGCTCAGTCAGGCAATAGCTTCAGGCCCTGCTAGAGCTCATGCTGGAAGGTTCTAGAACATATCCAAAAGCTCCTGATGTCTCATTTCATTTCTAGTCTTCTGGAACAGATCTTTGCAGCCTGGGCCCTCTGCAGCGATTCAAGGCAAGAGGCCCTCCTAGGCCCTCTTCTGTGCAGGCCTAATGGGACCCTGAAAGAGATCCACGGGTCACAATTTGTTTCCTGCTGTGAGCAAGGCTTGAATTGGGAGGTATTGAGCCAGTCAATGGCATTCTCTTGGGTCAGATTTCTGGGCTTGCTGCTGGCAGCCCCTGCCTGTCACTGCCTTTGGCTTCTGACTACCCCAGGATGAGTTGTAGCTCTGGGAATCCTGACCCACTCTGGGATGTTTGATTCAGGGGCCCCAGGGACATCTGTGGTTTCTGATCTGAGTCCCTATGAGCAACTGACATGGCGGGGGTGGGGCGGGGGGAATGGCTCCTTGTGTTTCCCTGCCATTGCAGTGCCCTGTGGGAGAGGGAGAAGACTGAGCCAGGTGGGTTAAGCCTGCTGCTGGGTGGCTCCTTTCTACCCTGCCCAAGGTTTCTGCCACACTCACCTTTCAGGGACTTCCCGTGCTGTGGCTGACTACAGTATGGCAGAGGAGGTTGGGAGCAGGAGTTCCTGTCTCCTATCTCTGCCCCCAGCCTCAGTTTTCCCACCTGTACAATGGGCTCCTATAAGTCAGAGTGAAGTGATGTTGACATCTTTGCTTTCCTGTGCTTTTTAAAGCTGCCTGGGACCTACCATTGTTTGTGAGTGCACATGTGGGCTTGCTTGTCCTGAGGAAACTCTGGAGTTCATTTTGTGGAGTCATTTTTCTCTGCTTTTAAGTGGCTCTGGGGTGGAAATCAGGTCACAAATACCATTGTACACTGAGCTTCCTGCGCACTTTTCCTGGTCTGGTTTTGAGACAGTGTCACCCTAAGACTTGGGTAGAAGTTGCCATTGTCTTCCTTTGGCCTCCTAGGTGCTGGGGTCACAGACATGTGCCATACCACCATGCCATGCTCTGTGGGTCTCTGTGTGTCTGAATCTCACTGTGCAGCCCAGGATATCGTGGGACTCCGAGATCTGTTTTCCTCTGCTGAGGTTAAAGATGTAGCCAGCCTGGGTACTTGAGGGATTTGATGGCCGCTGTGAAGTCTCACCCTCACCCCACTCCCATGGTCCTGACCCTTGCTTGTGTGCTACCACCATCAGTTCTCCCTTCCTGCCAGTGCTGAGGTCAGGAAGGCACAGTTGCAGGACTCCTGGAGCCTGTAGAGGGATCAGCCCCTGGAGCTTCCCCCAGCCACTCTGGCACTGCCAGAACTGGGTCGCTGGCTGACCTTGTTTAGATTTCTTTAAGCAAATATTTGCCTGGTTGATCCAGCTCTGCTCAGACGGAGCTGAACCCAGTGGCAGGGATAGGGAAAGACTGCTGGGGTGAGGCCATTCCCAGCCATGGACAAGAGGGACAGCAGGGTGGCCTGGAGGGCCTGCTCACCTGGATGATGCCTGTGTGAGGGTCTCCTGTGTCCCCTGTGTGCAGTGACATGACTGGCTTTGTATCTGGAAGCCTCAAGAGTTTGTTTATTGTTAGTGAAGCCTATGGGTTGCTGGGTTGCACGTCCGAGGAAAGCTACGAGTGAGACAGAAGTGGGGGGTGGGATAGGCACTCATCAAGTAACCGTGGTGAAAGTGCTTGATGGACAGGGACAGCCAGGCAGGCAGGGAAAAACTATCTCCCCATCGCAGAATGGATGGCTAGAAGCTTCCTAAGGACCTATTTAATACTTACTCAAGATTGGTTTAGAAGTTAGTCAACCGGGCTGGAGAGATGGTTCAGTGGTTAAGAGCACCGGCTGCTCTTCCAGAGGTCCTGGTTCAATTCCCAGCAACCACATGGTGGTCACAACTATCTGTAATGGGATCTGATGCCCTCTTCTAGTGTGTCTGAAGACAGTGATAATGTACTCACACATAAAATAAATAAATAAATCTTAAAAAAAAAAAAAAAAAACAGTCAACTTATGCTGAAAAAGCCTAGCCCAAAAAGGATGACATGTGCCCTGGGACAGGTGCAAAAGGAGTCTGGCGTGTCTGAGGATCTACGTAAGGGCTGGTTTCTCTAGGGCACAGTTATGAAGAGGGAGGTGGGAGGTGTTCAAGAGTCTGGAAGTCATAGGAGGGGTCAAACACAGTAAACACAGTGGATTTCCGTTGTATGCGTCTCACAGCCCTGAGCAGTACCAGTCTAGGATCTGCCTCTGAACCTTGCCCCAGCTCCTCACGGGGGCCATTCTAGGTGGTGGCTCCACCCTTTGCCACACCCAACCAAAGCATGGAAGATCTGGAAGGGTTTCAGATGCATGGGTGATGTGGAACCAGGTGGGATCTGGCTTAACTCAGCAGAGCCTTTACTCTCAGGAGTGTAGTGTGAACAAGTTGCAATAATTTGAGAGAGACTTGGGGTGACAATGTTGCTGCCGAGAATGACTGATCTGGACGCATCCACGATGAGGACAGGTTGTCAGGAAGACACCCTCTTACACACTGCACCGTCTCCCTTCACAGCTTCTCGCCGCCGTCACAGGAGCCCCAGAGGATGTCCAGTGGGGTCTTCCCAGTTGAGCAGGTGGCTGCAGGCGACATGGATGACGCAGCAGCACGCTTCTGTGTGCAGAAGCACTCATGGGACGGGCTGCGTAGCATCATCCATGGCAGTCGCAAGTCGTCGGGCCTCATCGTCAGCAAGGCCCCCCATGACTTCCAGTTTGTGCAGAAGCCTGACGAGTCTGGCCCCCACTCTCACCGTCTCTATTACCTGGGTAAGCTGCCCCACCCCCTTGCCCTTCACTGGCAGGCCCGGAGCACCAAAAGATTTCAGAAGCGACCAGCCTGGGACAGCCAATGTTAGTCCACCTCCAAGGTCAGCCACACAGACAACAATTGAGGGCTGGCCAGGTGTCTCTGAGTCTAGAAAATGTTCCCAGCTGGGCCACTTCCCAGGCACCTGGTCCTGGCTGGGCAGGGCTTCCTGGGGAAGCAGGACAGGACACAGTTCCCTGTGGGAGAGTCACATGCCGTTCCAGTAGGAGCTCTGTGTGGTGATGTGTTATGACCTGAGATTCTGAGGCTGAAAGAGTGGCACCCTCTCTGTGTAGCCTTGCCATGGGCCAGCAGTAGAGCATGACTTACCATCCTGCTGCAGGACCCAGATGTGCCTGTTCTCTGTGCAGCTAGTGACAGTGTTCCCACTGGTCCACCAGACCCTTGGATTTGAGTCTCTCTTTAGGCTTCCAGAGTTTCTGCAGTCAGGCCTGCACCTGGCCCTAGCACAAAGGAGGAAATGTGCTCAGTGTCAGACAGTGCCCTGCTAGGCCTAAAGGGCGACAAGAGCTAGAAGGCAGAACCCCCTGGAAATCAGTTAGGCTTGTTTGTTTGCAAAGAGCATGACCCTGCTGTTGTCTAGAGGTATGGTCCCTTGCACTGTGGACGCTGGGCTGGGTCACTTGTGGGCGGCCAGGATTCCTGGGGGTTGCTGTCACCTACAGTTGAGAAACACTTTTTAGGACATGATTCTGGTCATTCCTCCAAGCCAGTTTTGTTGCTATTGGTCACGTGGCATCGGTCTCTGAGACCAGGTCTGTGCATGGCTGAATAAATGAACATTGTCACCTGGTCACTAGTGGCTTTAAATGGATGACAGGAACCAAGGTGGACACTGGGTGGCTGTCCTCCCACTGTCCCCATACTTCATCTTCAGCGCTGTTCCAGGAGGAAGTCACGTGGGTTTCTGCAAAGCACTAACTGCAAATGCAGAGTGATTGAGAACAGTCTGCTGAGCAGCTGTGTGGCAGCTGTGGGTCACGGCAGCCATGGTGCATGGTCGCACTCCCACAGAGGAAAGCACTGCCAGACTCCTGAGTCTCTTCACCATGGCTGGGCCGGGAGGACAGGAGGACCTCAGGTCAGAGTGTAGGAAGCCTTCCCCACCTGAGGTCCTGGAGCCCTACCTCTTAGTGGTGGCCTCACCCACTTGTTTTGTGGTCTGCCTTTGGTGAATTTGGCCCTACCTGCACCTGCTGAAGGGAAGCTGGCAACCAGGCTGTGTGTTCCTCCTTGAGCTCTGGGCAGGACCTTCCTGCCTCTTCCAGCTTGTGAAGTGTGCAGCATCTGTTTATTGCCACATTGTTTATTTCCCATTTCTGTCTTCCTGAATACATGGCTTGCTTCTCTGTCTGAGGTCTCCCTTTGCCTTGGTCTACTGAGGATGCTAATGGCTTCAGATCTTCTTCCTTGCTTGAGAGCCTTAATGTATTCAGAGCTGCAGAGCTCTGTCTCAACAAATACAGTGACTTCTGAATTCAGGTCCCAGGACATAACTGAATCTCTCTGGGGACCTCTCAGCTTCTCAGGATCACAGGATCATGGGAAAGGAACAGACCCCTCTGGGCTCTCAGTCATCTGGTGCAACAAACCGAGGGATGGGTTAAGAAACCAGGACACAAAGCCACTAGCCTCAAGATACGGTACCTGCAACACAAAGCCTGTGAAACCATCACTCTGGTTCTGGGCCCAGCTCTGCTGAGTCAGTGCTGGTACCTTAGGTCTCCTGTCTTCCCACCATCAGGGGAAGTTGACCCTCTGGCTCCAGATTCCTGAGAGAAGAAATCTGATTGGCTCAGTCCGGTCCTTCACATGTGGCCACTTTGATGTGGGCAGGGAAGCTCTGCCTTGGGGTCAGTGCAGCATGTCGGGGGTCTTCATGGGGGTGGAGGGCCACAGATGAATATGTAGTCAAGATAGATCCTGAACACATGCAGGGAGTCCAGAACTATGTGGCCATGGCCAGCTCTTTCCAACCAGCCCCATCACCTCACTAACCAGGCCGTGCTGGTCTCAATCACCTCCTGGGCCCTCTGAGACTTTATCACAAGTCTTTCTGTCAGGTGTCACTGAGGCTTAGGTGGCAGAGTCCCTGGTTGAGGATCTCCTGTTGCTCTGAGAGTATGACTTAACCCTGCCACTCCCCAAGTCCTCTGTGAAGGATGGACTGGATCCTGAGGGGACTTGCTGACCTTCATGACAGCCCCTTCTGTGGCCTGCAGCACCTTCTGTCAGGTAGGGAGGCTTCGGGGCCTGGAGAGACCTGGACTCTTGGCTCCTGACTTGGGTTCAAGATGCACTGAGTACTCCAGTCCAAGGTGGTCCCTGCCAGGCTGGCCAGGGCAGGGTGACTAAGTGTGGGTGTGGGCCCAGAGCACCTACCATGCCTGGGGCTGGGCAGGCTGACCAGGCAAAGTGGGCAGTGTGTATGTGTGAGGACAGAGCCCTTTGGTAGGTCAGGCAGCAGAGGCAGAGCAAGGGCTATTAGCATTCAGCTCCACCCTACCCTTGCCTGCAGTGCCAGGCATTGTGGGCTGTGCTGCCAGCACTGGAGGCCCATCCAGGAAGGCCCTGGCTTGAGCCATTGGTGGAATTGCTTGTTAGTCAGCTGTGGAGGGGAGCTGGCTTTGATGTCCTTGGCACAGACTTGCTTTGGACTTCCTGTTTAGAAGCCTCGAGGACAGTAGTGTCCCAGAGCACAGGCCACTGATAGGGAACAGCTACTCCACTAGCCCAGTGTAGGCCTTTGGTAGGACTGAGGGACAATTCACGTCTCAAAATGTTTCACTTCCTATATTTCTTAACTGTTTGTGTGTGGAGGTACATATGTTATGTACGTGTGGAAAGAACATACGTTATGGCATATATGTGGAGGTACAAATGCTTTGGCATGTTTGTGGGGGGTACATATGCTATGGCATGTATGTGAAGGTCAGAGGACAACTTATGGGTGTTTGTTACTCTCCTTATATCATGTGGGTCTCAGGGCTCAAACTCAGGTCATCAGTCCTGGTGGCAGGTGGCTCTACCCACTGGGTCCTCTCATTGTGTCACACTCTTAAAAGTATGCTGCCCAATATCACACACCTTTAGTCCCAGCACTCAGGAGAGGCAGGCAGATCTCTGTGAGTTCGAGACCAGCCGAGTTTACCTATGAGTTCCAGGCCAGCCTGGGCTACATAATGAGTTCAAGGCCAGCCTCATGTACATATCAAGTTGGAGGCCAGCCTAGGCTACATAGCAAGTTTCAGGACACACAGTGACCCTGTCACAGAAAACCACAATAAAACCAAACAGTCCTGGCAGCTGCAGATATGGAGTAAGGCAAAGTTCCTGCATCCTGCAAGTCACTGTAAGAGGCACGGTGTTCTGGGCTGCCCTGTATACTCCCACACAGCGCTGTACTCTGAGGAGTGACAGCCCGGTTCCCAGCATTCTGCACCCGAGAGGCGTAATTGAGGCACGTTAGAAGCTGGTCACTCTCTGCTGACCATATAACTGCTAACGATGCCATACGCCGTGACCTCTGCTTCCCTACCTGTGGAAGACACACTTGTTACCTGACCACTTACCTGCTACAAGCCATGGGGCTGCCACATGCTGGGACCTTGACTTCCTCACCTGTGGAAGCCATGCTTGTTACCTGCAGTTGGGAAGTGGAGGCTGAAAGAACAAGAAGAATTCAGTGTTATCCCTGTCCACCTAGAAAGTCAGAGACCAGCCTGGGCTATAGGATACTCTGTCCAGAAATGCAAAAGAAAGGGGTGACCCAGAGGGGGGTGCACATGGGGCACCGAGCAAGGAGGCTGGCTTGCAGGTTCACAGCCGTGCACCCAGCCTCAGAGGTGCTGAGGAGTTGGCTACAAGCTTGCTAGCTCTCCGGCAGAGATCCAGCCCTTCTGCATAGACATGCGTGTCCCCTGTCCCCTGTCCCCAGTGCATTGCCCACATTCCCTCAGCAATCATTCATGTCCTTCAGTCAGGGCTCAAATCCGTTTGTCCTCAGAGGTGATGCCCACAGGAGCCTCGGGCATGGGGCTTGAGGGTGGAGTTGGAGCTGTCCCCGATCCAGTCTGGAGTGGATGGAGTCAGGGCTGCAGTGTGAGGAAACACTCTAAAAGCACCTGTTGTGACCCAGTGTGTGACATGCACGCACACACGCATACACGCATGAGTGCACACTCCTTCCTCTCCCTGAGGTTTAGCCTTACTCGCATCTGAGACCAGTTTTGTCCTCAATCTTTGCCAGTGTCTTTCATACAGAGGAACCTTCTAGAGCCACCCCTGACCGCAGGAGGGCTGACTCCCAGAGGCTGCTGCAGACACTGGGCCCTAAGTCTCAGGGTGGGAGAGCCTACCATGGAAGTGAGCAACCGGCAGGGCTGGTGCGACAGCTCAGGGTAAAGTGCAGGCTGTACGTAGGTGAGGACCCGCATTCAGATCCCCAGTGTCTGTGTCAGGGAAGATGTAGGTGGATTCCTGTAGGTTCAAGACAGAGAAAGAGGGGAGGGAGAAAAAAGGGGATTCCTGATGGCCTCTAAGTACACACAGAGATGACACTCTGTCTAGAGAGAGGGAGCCATGGCCTGATGACCTCTCAGGTAGGGCCCCCAAACTCGAACCTTCTCTGACTTCTCCCCAGGAATGCCCTATGGCAGCCGTGAGAACTCCTCCTGTACTCCGAGATCCCTAAGAAGGTACGGAAGGAGGCCCTGCTGCTGCTGTCCTGGAAGCAGATGCTGGACCACTTCCAGGTGAGCCATCGGTGCCACACCTGGCTTCTGGGAACAGAGCTCTGACTGGGCACTTATCAGGCCCACTTCTCCCTCCTGTTTACACCTTCAAATGAAGGGTGATTCATAGACCTGGCTAATGATTGATGTGACTGCCAAGAGGTGCCGAGTGAAGGGGACACCCTGGTGTGGCAGTACTCTGGCTGTAAACATTGCACAAGACTGCAGCTCAGTGTCAAACCTCGCCTAGCATGTGCCAAGGCCCTGGGGTCTCTCAGAGGGAAAAATAATACCATCCCAGTGGCATCCCTGAGTCCCTCCCATTCTGATTGCTCCTGGGTAGCCTTCTGCACAGCGTGGTACTAGGACTGGACCCCAGGCTTTTCACACCCCAGCTCTGAGCTGGACCCAAGCCCAGTCCTGAGACTTACCGATGGAGCACTCAGTTGGCACCCAGAAAGCCTGAGGTTCCATCCCATCATGCCAGGCAGTGTTGTGCATGCCTGCCAGCCCAGCACTTAAGGTGGAGACAGGATGATTGGGAGGTCAGAATTATCCTCTGCTAAGTAGCGAATTCCAGGCTAGCCTGGGCTACACAAGACCCTGTCTCAAACAAACAGACTCATCCCATGTCCTTATGATTCTGTCCAGATAGCTTGCCCACTGGGATTCCCCCACCCCACCCCTAGTGGGGATCCAGGGCAGGCGATCAGCGGGGCCTTGGCATGTTCTATACAGCTGTGGGGTAGACAGGGCGTGTGTGGGGTCTGGGATGTCCCCACGGGTTCTCAGGATGGGGATGTGGGGATATCACAAGCTCCTGGACATCATAAGATGCTCTGTGTCACAATGGGGAATCTGAGTGAGTCCCCTGTGTCCCCAGGCCACACCCCACCATGGTGTCTACTCACGAGAGGAGGAGCTGCTGCGGGAGCGCAAGCGCCTGGGCGTCTTCGGTATCACGTCTTACGATTTCCACAGTGAAAGCGGCCTCTTCCTGTTCCAGGCCAGCAACAGTCTGTTCCACTGCAGGGACGGTGGCAAGAATGGCTTCATGGTGAGACACGACCTGTGTCCTGGGTGGGGACATGAGGCCAGCGCCCTGACTGTCCCAACCTCCCTGTCCCCAGGTGTCCCCGATGAAACCACTGGAGATCAAGACCCAGTGTTCTGGGCCACGCATGGACCCCAAGATCTGCCCCGCAGACCCTGCCTTCTTTTCCTTCATCAACAACAGTGACCTGTGGGTGGCAAACATCGAGACTGGGAGGAACGGCGGCTCACCTTCTGTCACCAGGGTGAGGCTGGGCATAAACAGGGATGGTGTGGCAGTCTGTCTGGTCATGTCATCGTGTTTTGAAGATAGCTGTTGTAGCCATGGATGGTGTTTAGCTCATAAGTTCCTGACTCCTAGAGGCTGTGTGTCACTCACAGTGTGCCCTTTTCCCAGGTTCAGCCAGTGTCCTGGACAATCCCAAGTCAGCAGGTGTGGCCACCTTTGTCATTCAAGAGGAGTTTGACCGCTTCACTGGGTGCTGGTGGTGTCCCACGGCCTCTTGGGAAGGTAGAGAGTCCACTTCTCAGTACTGTGCTCCAGTCTAAGGGCTCAATGCCTCCCCAAATTAGTCCCAGGGCCAACACTTAGGGACCCATTAAATACCTATGTCAGGGTCTCCCCAGGACAGGAAGAAGACAAAGACCTTGCTTCACCTGGGCCTGCCATTCATATAAACCATTAAATTACTGGAGAAAAGAGAATACTGGGTAAGCCATAGGCAGCAGAGCCACATCCTCAGCCCCTCACTGGAAAAGTCTAAGGCAGGGGCTCCACCCATGCGCATGCTCCCAGGTACTCACTGGGAGATTCTAGGTGGAGACTCCACCCCTGACCACGCCCCCAGCCCTTCACTGGGGGATTCTAGGTGGAGACTCCACCCCTGACCATGCCCGCAGCCCTTCACTGGGGGATTCTAGGCACGGGCTCCACCTCTGACCACGCCCCCAGCCCTTCACTGGGAGATTCTAGCAGGGGCTCCACCTCTGACCACATCCTCAGCCACTCACTGGGAGATTCTAGGTGGGGACTCCACCCCTGACCATGCCCCCAGCTCTTCACTGGGGATTCTAGGTAGAGACTCCACCCCCGACCATGCCCCCAGCCCTTCACTGGGAGATTCTAGGTGGAGACTCCACCCCTGACCATGCCCCCAGCCTTCACTGGGGGATTCTAGGTAGAGACTCCACCCCTGACCATGCCCCCAGCCCTTCACTGGGGGATTCTAGGTAGAGACTCCACCCCTGACCATGCCCCCAGCCCTTCACTGGGAGATTCTAGGTGGAGACTCCACCCCTGACCATGCCCCCAGCCCTTCACTGGGGGATTCTAGGTAGAGACTCCACCCCTGACCATGCCCCCAGCCCTTCACTGGGAGATTCTAGGCAGGGACTCCACTTCTGACCACACCCCCAGCCCTTCACTGGGGAATTCTAGGCAGGGGCTCCACCTCTGACCATGCCCCCAGCCCTTCACTGGGAGATTCTAGGTGGAGACTCCACCCCTTACCATGCCCCCAGCCCTTCACTGGGGGATTCTAGGTGGAGACTCCACCCCTGACCACGCCCCCAACCCTTCACTGGGGGATTCTAGGCAGGGGCTCCACTTCTGACCACGCCCCCAGCCCTTCACTGGGGAATTCTAGGCAGGAGCTCCACCTCTGACCACGCCCCCAGCCCTTCACTGGGGAATTCTAGGCAGGGCCTCCACCCCTGAGCCACTGAGGCATTCTAGACAGGCCCCACTTCTGACCAGCCCTTTACTGGCTGTACCATGTCCCCAGCCCCTTACTGCAGTGTTTTTACGCAGAACATGTGAGTGTGTGTGTGTGTGTGTGTGTGTGTGTGTGTTCAGGTTACCATGACAACATCTCCCTGACTGAGTGGCATAGACAGCAGAGGTGCATGACCCCCACACTGGCCTCTGGTTCTGAGGTGCAGTCTGACAGATGTGGCTTTTCCTAAGGCGCACTCCCCATGTCCTCTACTGTCCCTTGGTATTCTTTCCTGGTCCTATGAATACTCCTGTCAGACTGGCCCACGGTCTCCCCCTGACCCTATCGTGTTGTTTCTCCCTCACAGGAACCGCACAGGGGCAGGGCCTCAGCTAGAGCTTGAGCGGATGGTTTCAGGGACCAGCCTGGCCCCTCTGAGGCTCCGAGCTGCTGTGTGTTGTTGGTAAGTGGCCTGACTCTTCCTTGTGCTCCACTAGGCTCCGAAAGTCTCAAGACACTGCGCATCCTTTATGAGGAAGTGGACGAGTCTGAGGTGGAGGTCATTCATGTGCCCTCCCCTGCCCTGGAGGAGAGGAAGACGGATTCCTACCGCTACCCCAGGACGGGTGAGCATCGATGGCGAGGCTACCTGCTGCTCTGAGGTCTCTACTTTGCAGCTAGTGCAGTTCTGCTCTTGGGGGTCCCCTCCACCTGGCTTTATTGGGTCTCAAGCTCCTAGAACTCAGAGGCCCCAGATCCTCTAGGTAAGTCCAGAAAAGTGAGTCTTCCAACCGCCAAATGGCACATCTCTGCACATCTCTACACCAGGACAGTCACAGACAAGCATGCTGAGTTAATTCGAGATTCTGCCGTGCAGTGGTCCCACCTGCCATCTCAGTACTCGGGAGGCTGGGGCAGGAGGCTCATGAGTCATGGCTCATGGGCCAGCCTAGGCTGCATAGTGAATACCTGTCAACAACAACAAAAAAAACCAAGTGGAGGGATTGAAAGAGACTGGCCCTCCTGACTGAGCCCTGTTGCTTTGATGTCTCAAGGCCTTAGAAACCTTGAGCCGGCAAGTAGCCCCTGGCAGCCCTGCTGCCTGCAAACCTATGGAGTCAATGGCCCTGGACTGAGGCTGAGTGTGCACAGAGCCCCAGGCTTCATCCTCAGCACCACAAATTGGGTGTGTGTGGGGCACACCTGTTATTGCAGCAGGAGGAGTGTCAGCAGGATCGGGAGTTTAAGGTCAGCCTCTGCTTTGTAGAAAGTTCCAGGTCTGCCTGGGCTACATGAGACTCTATCTCTAAAAAACAAACAAAAATACCAGACTGCCATTGCAGACACACAGTGAGCCTTCCGAGACACCGTAGGACCTGGGCTCTCTACAGGACATCTGTGGGAATGGTCCACATTTAGCCCATGATTAACAAATGTGGAAAGTAAGACTCAGTCAGATGTCCCATGGTACCCTGTGCTGGGGCCCAAGCCATCTTCCAGATAACTCCCAGGATTTGTTTCCAGCTCTCTAAGGAAACAGTTCCAGCTACATCCCACCTCTTAGAAGTGTGGACTGTCCCAGCCTGTGGCCACTGCCTCCCAAGGGCTGGGCCTGGCTACATGTGGTGATATGACCAGTATCTGTCCCCACCTCCTTGGTTGCACAAAGGCAGGGACAAGGCTGTGTTCCTTAAGTGTTGTATTGTTCCTATTCCAGCTCTTGTCATAACCTGGCCTGTGTTGCCAGGTGACAAAGTAACACATCTTATATCCGCTGTTAGGAATGTGGTCCAGGCCCTTGGTCAGATTATCCCTGTCCTGAAGACTGTGTCATGCCCAAGAGGAGCCGTGCCACCTCCCACAGGTGCAGTCACACAGTCCCTGGCCAGGGCAGCCTCCGACACTCTGGCACTCACCTGGCCGCCTCTCCTCCCCTCCACAGGCAGCAAGAATCCCAAGATTGCCCTGAAGCTGGCTGAGATCCAGACGGACCATCAGGGCAAAGTAAGAGCCCAGCATGTGGGGAAGCTTGCACAAGGAATGAGTGGGGCTGTGTGCAGCTAGCCTACTCTCTGTGTCATGTGCGTGGTGCAGCCAATTGGCCTCACCCGTCTCCTATAGTGGCCACAAGCCCAGAACACTGGGGCAGATTGCCAGTGTGCCAGTCTCCAGGTTGCCTCATGTTGGGCTGGGCATTATTCTAGATCCTTCTCTGTCTCTCCTCCTCCTTTGCATTGCTCACTTAGAGGCACTGAGTAAGTAAGGCCTTGCAACTCAGAGTATGTGCCAAGCAGCAAGGCCAACATGGGCCCTGATAAGAGGTCTCTAGTGAGTGCATCCGCCTGCCTCTGTAGGCCCATCTGCTGCTCTGATACACCTTCCCCGAGTCCAAATCCCTCAGGTCACCAAGGCTGTGTGAAAGGCTGAAAGTCACTGAGGCAGCTCCTGGGCCTGAGGAGATATGGTGCTTGCTTTTGGGGACACCAGGACACCAAGCAGGCATTTTGTGCAGCTTCAGGAGTGTGATCCCCAGGGATTTAGGTTTTTTGGGTTTTTTTGTTTTTTGTTTTTTAGTATTTTTGTTTTTTCAAGATTTATTTTATTTATATGAGTACACTGCAGCTGTCTTCAGATACACCAGAAGAGGGCATCAGGTCTCATAACAGGTGGTTGTGAGCCATCATGTGGTTGCCGGGAATTGAACTCAGGACCTGTGGAAGAGCAGTCAGTGCTCTTAACTGCTGAGCCATCTCTCCAGCCCCTGGGATTTAGTTCTTAGGTTAATATACCCGTGTGTGAAGGTCAGAGAACAGCTTGTGGGGGTCAGCTTTCTCCCTCCACCTTGTGAGTTCTAGCAGTCAGACTAGAGCTCGGGACTCAGCTCATCACGCTTCGTGACAGGGTCCTTTCCTGTGGAGCTGTTCCAATGCCCCCTAGCAAATCTTTGCAAAAACTTTGATAACATCTAGAACGGTATCAGATTGACTCCATATCTTTGGGATTTTTTTTTTTTTTTTTTTTTTTTTTTGGTTTTCGGTTTTTGAGACAGGGTTTCTCTGTGTAGCCCCTGGAACTGACTCTGTAGACCAGGCTGGCCTCTGCCTCCCAAGTACTGGGATTAAAGGCATGCGCCACCACTGCCCGGCTCCATATCTTAGTTATTTGCACTTTTCTCTATATGCATATTAGGTCCTCACTCACCAAGACCTTTGTATAATCTTCAGAACATTCCAGCATTACCAGTGACATGGAGATCACCACCAAGCTGTGGGTTTTGTTTTTGTTTTTGTTTTTTTTTTTTTGCGGGGGAGGGGTGAGGGGGGGATAGGGGCAGCAGGGGATTTAAGTTTTTTTTTTTTTTCCTTTTTAAAAAAAAATGTATTTGAGTGCAGTGCCCATAAAGGCCAGAAGAGGGTGTCGGAGGCCTTGGACTGAAGTTACAGGAGAACATGAGCTACCCTGTGGGTGCTGGGAACTGAACTTGGGCCTGTAAATGCAGTAAGGGCTCAGTTACTGCTCTGTCTCAGCCACACCCAAGCCTCCATGACACACAGGCTCCTGAGCTGGGTATGGGCTGCAGCAGCTGCACAGCTGTGGGCTGGTGACCTCACCTCCCTTTCTCCCCATCATCTGCTTGCTCAGCGTGGCCTAGCCCCTCGATTCTCCAGGGGTGACTCAGGGCAGAGACAGGTGCTTCTAGAGCCATTTGTATGTGCCAGGGAGTGCAGTGTGCTGCTGTGGTGTTGTCCCCACCCCCACCCCAAAGGAGCTGTCACCATAGCAGGAAGACACAGGTCAGTGGCTTTGACAGCAGAGATGCTGTCTGCAGCCATACAGATGAATGTTGGTAGGGCTGGCTCCCTCCCAGGGCTGGACAGGGTCTGTCCCAACAGCTCAGGTGACCACCTGTCCTGAGGTTTTAGTGGACACCATGTGTGTGTGTGAGAGAGAGAGAGAGAAAAGAGAGAGAGAGATTGACTGTCTGTCTGTGCGTCTGTCTGTCTCATTGCATCTCTCCCTTGTGTGATATAACATGTTAGATTAGGATCCCCAATCCAGTGGGACTTCCACCTTACCTCTTATACCTCAGAAAGCTGCCTGCCTGCCTGCCTGCCTTCCTTCCTTCCTTTAAGATTATTTATTTTGATTTTTTTTTTTTTGAGACAAGGTCTTTCTTTGAGTCCTGGAACTTACTATGTAGACCAGGCTGACCTCCAACTCACAGAGACGGTCCTGCCTCTGCCTCCCCAGTGCTGAGATTAAGGGCATGAAAGGCCACACCTGGCTATTTATTTTAGTGTATGCATGCACCATGTAATGCAGTGCTCATGAGGGCCGGAAGAGGGCATCCCAGCTCCTGAAACTCATTCGCAAGCTGTCAGACACCATGCGGGTGCTGTGCATCTAAGCCTCAGTGGGCTGGAGGTCAGCGAGGTGGTGATGTGCGTGTGCTCCTGTGTCTCTAGATCGTGTCAAGCTGCGAGAAGGAACTGGTACAGCCATTCAGCTCCCTGTTCCCCAAAGTGGAGTACATTGCCCGGGCTGGCTGGACACGGGATGGCAGATAGTAAGTGTCTTGGGAATGGGCAAATACTTGGAGGCTACTTGGAGCCCCACCAGAGTGGGGCTCAGTGCCCTGCAGCCATGGCTTTTTTTCCCTCAGGGTCCCCCTCCCAGCCTCCTAGCTGGGAGGAGACAAAGCGGGAGACTCAGGTGTCAGGTCAGTCTGACCAAAGTCGCAAGGGTGGGGCAATCCCAGGTAGCCCAGGGTAGAAGGAAACACTAGGCCCCAGGCAGGATGATGGAACACCTCTGAGCCCTTGGCTCACCACTTCCTCCTCATCTTTCCTCTTGCTGTGTTGCCCAGGCTGACCTAGAACTTGCTTTGTAGCCAAGGATATCCCCAAACTCCTAATCCTTTTGCCTCTCCCTTCCTATTCCTGGGATGACAGGTACACGACCATGTCAAAACTATTTCAAAATAAAAACTTTAAAAGGTTTGGGTGCAGAACCATTGTGTAGCTTTACATGAGACCTCGCAATCATGCCCAGCACCAGAATCGAATCGAATCGAATCAAATAGAACAGAATATTGTCTATTTTGTTAATGTTGGATGTGATGGCACACACCTGTCATTTCAACGCTGAAATGGAGGCAAGGAAGCTCAAGAGTTCAAAGCCATCCTTAGCTATAAAAGATCCTACCTTTAAAAAACAAAAAACAAAAAACCAAAACCCATCTGTCCCATTTGAGAATGCTGTCTCAGGCCTAAGTCATGTGGATTGTTGTCAGTAGAGCTTCATTTAATCTTTCCAGGAGATTGTGCAATAGTTAGGCCTCCTCCATACCCTGGTTGGGCTTGGGCTGACTTCAGCAAGGCTGGCCCTTGTGTCCCCTACCAGCAACCGAGGCCTCCTGCTGCCTCCTCTCTTGTTCTTCTAGTGCCTGGGCCATGTTCTTGGACCGTCCCCAGCAACGTCTCCAGCTTGTCCTCCTGCCCCCTGCCCTCTTCATCGCGACCCCTGAGAGTGAGGCCCAGCGGCAAGTGGCTGCCAGTGCCATCCCCAAGAATGTGCAGCCCTTCGTCATTTATGAAGAAGTCACCAATGTCTGGATTAACGTAAGCGGGAGTGCCAGGATGCCCCAGTGTCCCCACATCCAGGTCCCCAGTGTGACACTGGGCTGGGCTCAGGGGCTTGGTCAGCTGCAGAGTTCTCTGACTCAATCATCTGTCCCCACAGGTCCACGACATCTTCCACCCATTCCCTCAGGCTGAGGGCCAGCAGGACTTTTGTTTCCTCCGTGCCAACGAGTGCAAGACTGGCTTTTGCCACCTGTACAGGGTCACTGTGGACCTTAAGACCAACGACTATGACTGGACGGAACCCCTCACCCCTACAGAAGGTGAGCAGAGCCTCAGTCACATAAGAGGCTGGGGTGGGGAGGAATGAGTAGCCGCACCCTGACCCACCCCGCCCTTGTGCCATTGGTAGCTGTCAGCTACATGTTTGTTAATTGGCTAGGTGGGGTTTCCTAAATGCCTATGTAGCTGGGCCTTGCTATGGAATGAAAAGAAAGAAAGGAAGGAAAAGAAAGAAGAAGGACATGACTTTTTAGGGATGGAGGAGGAGAAACTTGATGGTAGATAGAGGGAGAGCATAGCCAGAGGCAGGCACACCTAGGAGAAGCTAGGTCGTGTGAGGACAGAGGGAGGGAGCACAAGAGAAGAGCCACAGACCATTGAGGCCAGAAGCATGGCAGGGTGTGCAGGGGGCGTGGGGGGGATGTAGCCCAACGGAGGAGGCAGGGTATGCTGGCCAGGGGGCCTGAAACAAGTAGTGAGCTGGGATGGTGGGCAAACTTGCCAGCATCTACTTTAATATGTTAATGGTTACCTCAGTTAGCCCTCCCCCACACACCCGGGTTTGAGACCTAATAGCTGCCACCAGGGCATTAGAGTTTGGCCCTGTGTACCACTGTGTGTCACCTGCATTTAGTTTCGTCTTATTCTTTTCTTGGTGTGCGGTTCACTTGTGTTTGCCTGTTGGCTCTGTCTGTCCCAGCCTCAGCCATATGGCTTCAGAGCTTCAGCTACTCTGGGCCTTGGCCAAAGTAGTTGGCTCCAGGAGCCAAGGTGAGGCTGCCTGAGAAGGAACATGGTATGTGCTAGTGCCCACCTGTGACCCCAGTCTCCCACATTGGAGACTACAGGGTCAAGTAATAATGCAGGGGCAATGAAAGATGGCGTCTCTGGTCCTGGGGCACATAGAAAAAGTCAAGTGGCAAAGAGAACGGGGACATGGTGCCTGCATGGGCTGCAAACAGGACTCAGGCCTGGGCTGTGACCAGGAAGGAAGCAGGAAGCGGTTGGTTCTCCATCAGTATGAAGTGACTATATGGGTTTCTGTGGGGATCGGGGCAAGGAGCATCAGATCAGGCCACAGTCAAAGCCAGAACTGTCCCAATGGGGTAGGCACATGGCACTAAGGATGACGTGGGATCCAGTCGGGGGCACAGAGAATGTAGGGCTCATCAAAGAAGAGATCAGAGTGTGTTTTGGAGTCAGTGGCTTGAGGTGGTAGGTGGTGCTTCTAGGAGACAATTCATGGCTCCTGGCATGATGGCAGGTGACTCCCCCACCCCAGGGGCTGCAGGCACTGCTAGGCTGTTCTAGGTCTCAGCCTGTGCAATGGAGCCGTGTCCTGTACCTCAGGGCCTTTGCACAGACCCAGCCTCCATAGGCTACATCCAGGGAGCAGCATTCCCACTTTACCTGCTGCATGTTAGCAGCTCCCCAACTTGTGACAGCTACACATGTCCCCAGAAGCACAGTAGCAGCTTAGTGTGTGGGTGGGACCTGTGAGTGCAGGGCCTGGGCAGTGGTAGATCTCCTGGTGGTCTTAAACCACAAGAACACCACAGGATAGCCACTTGTCACCCCAGGCCACCCAGTCCACATCTGATGTGGCCTAGCAAATGCCTGATTTCTGTCTAGTTGGGCCTCAGAAGCAGGCCCAGACCTGTTAACCTAGCAGGCCTCCAGGAAACAGAACCTGGTTCTTTTGTGGTTGTTAGGTTTGCTCTTGAGACAGGGTCTCACTCTGTAGCCCGTGGTCCAGAACTCAGAGCTCCTCCTGCCTCTTTCTCCTGAGAGTTGGGACTGTGGTGTGCTCACTCCTACCTAGTCGCCTGAAGGAAGCCTGGTTCTGTTTCTGGTGGCCCGGGATGATCTAGTGCGAAGTGGCCAGTTGTCACACGCCACAACCTGCTGTAAGTTAGAAAGGCCTCTTTCTGGCTGTTCTCTGGGAGTGTCGGGCGGCCCTCACTAGGAGGGACAGGCCCCACTGGCCCCTGAACCTCCCACACAGGTCCCCCCCTGGTTGCCCCTTAGGCCAGACTGATCCCCCAGCCATGAGGCGGCTTCCTTTGGCTTCAGTCGACTGAGCCTGTCCCTTCCTGCATCCCTCACGTCTCTGCTCTGCTTTCTCACAGATGAGTTTAAGTGCCCCATCAAGGAGGAGGTCGCCCTGACCAGTGGCGAGTGGGAAGTCTTGTCGAGGCATGGCTCCAAGGTACCCCATTCTCCCCAGCCCTCCAGCAGGCCGGGCTTTTCCTGCTGCTCCGGCTCCTCCCCTCCTCCCTTCCACAGGGGCCCAGGACATTGATACTTGCCTCAGCACGGGGTGCATATGGGGAGTCCTGGCTCATCCTCAGTGCTGCCCAGGACCCTGCAGTCCACTGTGTGACTGAATGCTAAGTAGAACCCGGGCATCTACCCACTTCTTCCTCAGAGCTCCCCACGTGGTGGCCGCAGGTGTCCAGACACCTCATCCGGGTCTATCGGGTCCTCATGCGGGGTCCTCATGCGGGGTCCTCATCTGAGGTCCTTCCAAGCAAAAGAATCAGAGTTAAAGACTTTCTTTTTTTTGGTTTTTCGAGACAGGGTTTCTCTGTGTAGCCCTGTCTGTCCTGGAACTCACTCTGTAGACAAGGCTGGCCTTGAACTCAGAAATCCGCCTGCCTCTGCCTCCCAAGTGCTGGGATCAAAGGCGTGCGCCACCACTGCCCGGCTCTTTTTAAAGTCTTTTAAATCTGCTTTGTGTATTTCAGAAATTTTTTCATTTTTTAATTTTGCATTGCTGGGCGTGGAGCCAGGGTCCTTGTGCGTGCCAGGTACTTTCCCACTGAGCTCAGCCGCACGCACTGGGAAACGCTCTGATCTCCCATACTCTGTGGCCACATTTGTACCTGAATTGCCATAGATAGGGCTTCCTCATGTGGCTTTGAACCTTTTACTCTAGAAAGGGGAAAAATGAGGCTGAACCATTTTCAAATTCTGCAAAGAGTAATGTGGATGGGCCTAACATTCCAGTACTAGGGGCTGAGGAGGGAAAACCTTCATATTTAGGCTAGCCTGGGCTACACAGCCAGACTCAGCCTCAGAATAAAACTGTTAGATATCTTTTTATTTTTTATTTCTATTGTTTCAGTAAAAGTTTCATATAGCTCAGACTTTGACCTCACTTTGTAGCTGAGGGTGACCTTGAACTCCTGGTCCTCCCAAGTGCTGGATTCAGGCATGCTCCAGCATGTCTAGCTTATGTGGTGTTGGGGATGGACCCCAGGCCTTTGTGCATGCTGGGTATGCTTTCTCTCCCCTGGGTGCGTCCATGGGACCTACAGTGTCCCGTCCCTCATGCTCTACTCTCAGTGTGATGTGCTGCAGGGCTGATGCTGACCTGGGGATGGAAGGGAGGAAGTGTGGCCAAAGCACCCTGGTCACAGCGGTCCCCATTGCCTGCAGATCTGGGTCAATGAGCAGACGAAGCTGGTGTACTTTCAAGGTACAAAGGACACGCCCCTGGAGCATCACCTCTATGTGGTCAGCTACGAGTCGGCAGGCGAGATTGTGCGGCTCACCACGCTTGGCTTCTCCCATAGCTGCTCCATGAGTCAGGTGTGCCCCAGCCTCCCAGGGTCCAGGAGAACCAAAGTGTGAGGGGGCTGCTCCCTCGGATCCAGTGCACAGCCCTTAGCCTCTTAAATTACAACACTCTAGAAACCAGGCTGATGCCTGTCCATTGAGGATGCGGCCTGGGTCTGTAGCCTGGGAAAGGGCCTCACTGGGCAGGGTGTGGCAATGATCCGCAGGTGGGCGGGGCTGTACGGTGTCTCTGGGGAAGGCAGAAGCCTGCTCCTGTACACTGAGTGCCACCCTGCGGCCAGCAGAACTTCGACATGTTCGTGAGTCACTACAGCAGTGTGAGCACGCCGCCCTGCGTGCATGTGTACAAGCTGAGCGGCCCCGATGACGACCCGCTGCACAAGCAACCACGCTTCTGGGCCAGCATGATGGAGGCGGCCAGTGAGTAGTGTGGTCTCAGGGAGTGGCCCGCCAGCCAGGAGGAAGGGCAAGGTAGACAAACGGGCTCCCAGTGACAGGTGCACACACGGGGAATAGTCCTCCCAGGTAGAGAGGTTCCTGCGCCTCTGTGACTCAGTGTGGCTGTCACCCTAGGGTAATTTCTGTGACAGTGCCTCTGTGACCAGATGTTTGGAAGTTGTAGGAGTTTTTTGTGATTGTTGTTTGTTTTTGTTTTTTGGAGACAGGGTTTCTTTGTGTAGCCGTAGCTTTCCTGGAACTCACTCTGTAGACCAGGCTGGCCTCCACCTCAGAGATCTGCCTGCCTCTGCCTCTGCCTCTGGAGGACTAGGATTAAAGGCGTGTGCCACCACTGCCCTGTGGAAGTTATAATTTTGACAGGGAGCACAGGGTCAGTTACCAGAGGGGCCTCAGAAAAAGAAAACGTGTTCTGAGAAATTGCCGGAGCCTGAGGTCCACTGCAACTCTGTCTGCAGAGCTTTGAGTGTCAGTTTCAGCACTTGCTAATCCACTGTCCTGAGTAGGCCTTGGAAAGATCTAGAAGAATGGCAGGGCTCAGTGGTAGAATTTGGGCATATCAGAAGCCCCAACTCCATTCCTCGAACCCATGCATCTTAGTCAGTGTTCTATTGCTGTGAGGAGACGCCATGACCAAGGCAAGTCTTACAGTTCTGAGGTTCAGTCCATTGTCATCATGGTGGGAAACATGGCAGCATCCAGGCAGGCATGGCGCTAGAGAAGGAACTGGGAGTGCTACAGGAGACTGTGAGCCACACTGGGCATAGCTGAAGCATAGAAACCTCACAGTGACACACACACTTCCTCCAACAAGGCCACACCTCCTAATAGTGCCACACCTGTAGGTCAAGCATTCAAATCCATGAGTCTATGGGATCATACCTATTCAGACCACCACATTCCACTCCTGCCCCATATGCTTGTAGCCATAACATTATGCAAAATGCATTTAGTCCAACTTCAAAGGTCCCCAGATCTGTCACAGTCTCAACAATGTTAAAAAGTCCAAAGTTCAAAGTCTCTTCTGAGATTCATGCACTCTCTGAACTATAATCCCCTATAAAATCAAAATAAAAAAGCAGGTCACTTCCTTCTAACACACAGTGGCACAGGGTATACATCACCATTCCAAAATGTAGGGATGGGGGCATAGTGAGGACACGCTGGACCAAAGCAAGACTGAAAAACGGAAAACCGACAACACGGCATGACCACGTCGGATGTCAAAGGCTATGCTCTTCACAGCTTTGTTGACTGCAGCACTGTCTCTTCTTTCTCTCGGGCTGGCCCATACCCTGTCAGCAGCTTCCCTCAGCACATATCCCATGGCTCTGGTGTCTCTAACATCTTGGGGCCTCCAGACAAGGACACCCCTGCCACACGCCTGGCTTCAGCAGCCTTCCTTAGTCACAAAGGGAGATGGCATAGCTCCTTTCCCTATCCTTGACTGAGCCCAGAACCAGGTGGCCGGAGTTGCCACGTTTACCGTTTGCTGGGGCCGGCACATGGCATCTGTATTCAGTTACGTCCTCAGAGCCTTCTGTTTTCAGTGGTTCCCTTCACTGCCTAAGCTTGGCTGGCCTGCAACTTGCTATAGACCAGGCTGACCTTGAACTCAGAGATCTGCATGCCTCTTGTCTCCAGAGTGCCACCACCACCACGCCTGGGCCTATGCTGTTCTTTAAGTCCTTCTCACAAGGTGGCGGCTTTGCTGGGTGGGATCTTGGCCTGAGGCTCACTTATTCCTTTTTAATATCTTTAATTTGTTTTTTCTTTTCCAACTGAAGATTTAGCTCAATTCCAATTGTTTGGTGCCCCTTTCTCCTTTTGTACTTCTTGTTCAGCTTTTCCTGCTCATGAAAACCCTCTTTACAAGAGTGAGCACTAGTAATCACACAACAGTCATACTGGGTCTCTTGAGATTTCCTCTGCAATACAATTGATCTAAGTCTTCACTTTAACTTCACGGCAGACTGTTCAGACAAGGACAAACGTCAGCCACATGCTGAACCACAGCATCATTAAGAAGAGCATCTAGGCCACACACGAACATTCTCCTCCGAATCGTCTTGAGCCAGGCCCCCACAGTTCACCCCACCCTCAGCACCACTGTCTTCTGTATTCTAATTCTAATGTTCTTCTAACGTTTAGCCCTGCTTTACTAATCCAAAGTCCCTAAATACACATCTCTCCAAACAAAAGCATGGTCACAGCAACACCCCAGTCCCTGGTACCAAGTTATGTCTTAGGGATTTGTTGCCATGAAAAGACACCATGATCACCTCAACAAGTTCAGAGCTTCAATTCATCATTTTTTAAAGATTTATTTTATTTAATGCATGTGAATACACTGTAGCTGTCTTCAGACACACCAGAAGAGGGCATCGGACCCCGTTATAGTTGGTTGTGAGTCACCATGTGGTTGTTGGGAATTGAACTCAGGACCTCTGGAAGAGCAGCCAGTGCTCCTCACTGGCAGTGCACTCTCCAGCCTGGTCCATTATCTTCATGGCAACAAGCATGGTGGTGTGCAGGCAGACATAGTGCTGGAGGAGTTGAGGGTTCTAGATCTTGATTCTCAGGCAGCAGAGGGATACTGTGAGCCACACTGGGCATAGCTTGAGTACAGGGGACCTCAAAGCCCAGCCCAAGAATGACACAGTTTCTCCAACAAGGCCTCACTGCCTAATGGTGCCACTACCCGTCAAGTATTTGTACACATGAGTCTCTTGAGGGCCAAACCTTTTCAAACCACCACACCAAGTGTGGTCATCCCAGTCCTCAGGACGTGGAGGCAGGAGGATTTTAAGTTTGGGTCCAAGCCAGTGTGGGCTATATAAAGAAATTGTATCTTAGGAAAGCAAGGCCTGCCGGGCGGTGGTGGCACACACCTTTAATCCCAGCACTTGGGAGGCAGAGGCAGGCGGATTTCTGAGTTCAAGGCCAGCCTGGTCTACCAAGTGAGTTCCAGGACAGCCAGGGCTGTACAGAGAAACCCTGTCTCGAAAAAACCAAAAAAAAAAGGGAAAGCAAGGCCTTGGTCGTCCTGGACAGGTGACCAGTGTGGTTGTGTGTCATTCCTTGAGAAACAGCAGGGAAACCTAAGGGCAGCCATGGCTGGGGGTGTGCATTGCTCTGAGGCATTGGCTTCTACCATACTCCAGTTTCCCATAGTAGCCAGAACCCTGCAGTGAGGAACCCTGGGCGGGGGTGGGGGTGGGGGGTAGGCAAGTTCCTGGCCATAGGGATTGCTCAACCCCTGTGGTGCCTCCCATGCAGCTCCCCAAGATCATCTTTTGGGCAGAAGCAGGTCCAGGGGCCAGGCCTTGCAGTGGGCATGGTCTTAGCAGCCAGTCCACACAGCATTTTTGTTTTCTCAGGTTGCCCCCCGGACTATGTGCCCCCTGAGATCTTCCACTTCCACACCCGGGCAGACGTGCAGCTCTACGGCATGATCTACAAGCCACACACCCTGCAACCCGGGAGGAAGCACCCCACTGTGCTCTTTGTCTATGGGGGCCCACAGGTGAGTGTACCCTGGCCCCCCAGCACCCCTGCAGCTCCCACTGCCCGCCCCCCAGCACCCCTGCAGCTCCCACTGCCCGCCTTGCCCGCAGGTGCAGTTGGTGAACAACTCCTTCAAGGGCATCAAGTACCTGCGGCTAAACACACTGGCATCCTTGGGCTACGCTGTGGTGGTGATCGATGGTCGGGGCTCCTGTCAGCGGGGCCTGCACTTCGAGGGGGCCCTGAAAAATCAGATGGTGAGTCTCGCTCCTGCAGTGTCCCCTTGAGAACAAGCAGGTCCCGGGGAACACAGGTGCCCTCCACTCTTCCCAGCCCTGAGCAGGACGGGAGAGGATGGTAGCCCAAACACAGCCTAACACTATGGAGCTGCCTCAGTCCAGGGAATTCAAGGGTATGACAGAAAAAGGGAACAGATAAGGAGGTGGGGACACCGGTATTTAGCGTGGTGGCTGAAACAGTGGTGGTAACAATGGTGATGATGGTGGTGGTGATGATAGGGCTGAGGGGGATGGTGGTTGTGGTGCCAGCCGACAAACTTAAAGCACAGCTTTAGCTGGGCCATTCTGGGCAGATGCTTCTAAATACTGCTTGGAGTATAAGAGGACAGGCTTCTTGCTAGCGACATGGCAGCATGGTGTGGGATGCCAGTCACCCTCCAAGTAGAAGTCAAAGGAGTGCCGGGTTTCCACAGGGCCAGGTGGAGATTGAGGACCAGGTGGAAGGCTTACAGTATGTGGCTGAGAAGTACGGCTTCATTGACTTGAGCCGCGTTGCCATCCATGGCTGGTCCTACGGTGGCTTCCTCTCACTCATGGGGCTTATCCACAAGCCACAAGTATTCAAGGTGGGTCTCACTCCTGTGTAGCCACCTGCAGCCTGATGCCCACCCACCCTTAGCCCCTTGTGCCCGCCCCAGAGCCCCAACCCAGCGCAAGCACCTCGGCAGGGGCCTTGCCACCTGGCTATCTCTCCCCGCAGCCACCCCACGAGGCCGAGTCCCCCTCCTCATTGCCTGCCACCACCGACCCCAGGATGGCATCCGCCAGCAGCTCTATGTGGGAGGCCAAGCCCGGGACCCCTCCCTCGGAGGGGCAGAGGTGGGGCATGCTGTGAGGAGCAGCAGGGGGACGCAGGCCCCGGGACTGGCAGGGCACTGTGGGGCGGCGGCCATGAGGAGGCGGAGGAGGCAGGAAGGTGGGACGGGCCCTCCCTCCACACCCTGCAGCTTAAGGCCCACAGGGACGCGTCTGAGGGCCCCCTTCCAGCCACCACCCCCATGCATGAGCTTCCTAGCCTTCCGCTGAGGCCCACAATCTTGGCCAAGGCCAGCCTCCACATCTGACGCCCCTCTCCCTGCCAGATCCATCCCCTGTGTCTTCCAGGTAGCCATTGCGGGTGCTCCTGTCACTGTGTGGATGGCCTATGATACAGGGTACACGGAACGATACATGGATGTCCCCGAAAACAATCAGCAAGGATACGAGGCAGGGTCTGTAGCTCTGCACGTGGAGAAGCTGCCCAATGAGTAAGCCACACCCACTCGCCATCCGCCGCCCCTCCCATCCTCCCTGCTGGCTGTCCTGCTGAGCTCAGGCCTCCAGGTGCCTGTTGGGGGTGTCCTCAGGCCCAGCCCCAGAAATGCAGGATGTTGGGGATAAGTCCACAGCTGTCTGCAGCACCTCAACTCCCACACAACCCCACAGCCCCATGAACTCCTGTCCAGCCTTGATGACCTATCTGGACCTCGAAATCTCACACACGACCACCTCTGAGACGAAAGTGTCAGACACGGGTAGCTGCAGTGGGTGCAGGCCTCTCACTATGTGGAAATCCCCACCATTGCCTGAAGCCCTGCAAGGCATGGCAGTCAGGCTCCCATGCACCAAGCTGAGGTGTGGAAGCAGAGGAGGGGCTGCCAGGGCCCAGGCATCACTACACTGGGAAGGCTCTTCCTCTGAAGGGATAGAATGTTCTAGAACTAGAGAAGTAAGTAATGGGTATACAACATTATGAAGCCACAAAAGCATCAAAGGCTGTCATTCGCCTGAGCATTAGCGTATAAAGGTTGAAATAAAATGGCTGGGCCTGGGCCCTGTGGTACAGTGTGTGCCCAGTATGCAGGAAGCCCTGGGCCCCATCCCAGCGCTGTAGATCGCAGGCATGGTGGTGCATGGCCTGTCAGCCCAGCATGCAGGAGGTAGAGGCAGGGGAATCAGGAGTTTAGTGTCACCCTTAGCTACATGGGCAGTTCAGAGGCAGCCTAGCTACATGAGACCTTGCCTCAAAAATAAATACCTAAGTAAGTAAATCTAAATTAAAAAAGAAAATTCACCTTCTTGGTTACTCCTAGCTCTTTTGATATTCTGAGGAGCTGCAGGTGGCTACTGGTTGGTGTGTAACACAAGCAATGTCAGTGGTGGTCATGGTGGGACCATGCTTCCAGAACATTCCACCATGCCAGAATGCCTGGGCATGGGACTACTGTAGACATCCCTTTCCCTCTGCTTCAGTCCTGCCTGCTGCACTGGAGCTGGGGAGTGACTCAGCCCATGGGCACTGTCCCTGTCTCCCAGGGCCTTACCAGCTCCCGTCTCCTCTAGGCCTAACCGCCTGCTCATCCTCCATGGCTTCCTGGATGAGAACGTTCACTTTTTCCACACAAATTTCCTGGTGTCCCAGCTGATCCGAGCAGGGAAGCCATACCAGCTCCAGGTACATGGTTTGGGGACCAAGGCCAAAGTCCCAGGCTCCCATCCTCTGTCCCCCAACCCCACGCTCCTATTGTCTGAGCTCCAAAGGGCCCTCTGTTCAGTCAACGTCATTACTGATTAACCTGTGCCAGTGGTCACCACATCCCAGATTGCTTCAGTGCTGGGAATACTGGTTCTCAGCGATTGCACCTCAGTGAGACCCCAGTTTTGACGAATCCACTTGACTACAGGCCTGGGACTGCCCCCAATGATTAGAGACCCGAGAGGAACTGCCTGAGGGAGGGGACATTTAAAGGTGCAGCAGTGAGTGAATTGGTGACGACTGAGGCCCCAGGAGCCCCAGACTTGGGCACAGCCATGAGAGTGAGAGCCCTGAGATTCGGGGACCTGCTGGGCGGAGCCTTGTTGGCGAGGGGTGGGGCTTACTGCAGGTCTTCAGCCCTGAGGTGGGGAGAGATGTCAGCGTGTGGGTGGACTGGAGGGGAGTCCAGACAATCAGGAGAGCAGAGGGGCAGGGGTCCTTCTCTGATAGAGACGATGACTTTGCTTCCCTTAACTGTGAGAAGCTCAGGGACCTGAGGTTTGGGTGGGGTTGGTGTCCTCAGACTTGTCTGGGGATGGATTTATGGCAGGCAAGGGTAGTGGGTTTTCAGCTTTCCCCACATCACAGGTGGCTGGCAGCTGTGGTCTGTGGAAGAGATTCACTCACCCTAGACCTGGTCACACAGTAACCCATGTCACCAAGGCCTCAGCCATATGTGGCAAGCCATTAGTGCACCCAGTCCCAGGGTGCAGTGGGATCTCCAGGTGGCCTGACCACAGCCCTGCCTCTTCTGCAGATCTACCCAAACGAGAGACACAGCATCCGCTGCCGCGAGTCTGGAGAGCATTATGAGGTGACTTTGCTGCACTTCCTGCAGGAACACCTGTGACCTCAGACCTGCGTCCTTACACCACCGCTGCTTTTCTTGCGTTTTTGTAATCTTAATTTTTGAAGCTTTCAATTTGTTTGCTTGCTGCTGCTGCCTGGGGGCCAGGACAGAGGCGGTGGCCCTCATACCACCCTCCTTGGGCTGGTGAGAAGCCACCATTGTGCTCACACCGCCATCAGGCTGCCATGACCCCGACCTTGCAGCACCATCCCTGCACAGACGCATGTGCCGCTTGTCGCCCCGCAGTCATGTGTGTTTGGGGGGGCATTTTAAATAATTATTTAAAAGACAGGAAGTAAGCGGTACCAAGTCTTGAAACTGAAGGTACAGCACTGGGCAGCTGGGGACCCCACACTCTCCCTACGCCCAGACTATGTGGAGCTGCCAAGCCCTTGTCTGGGCACCTTCTGCCCTGCCTGTCTGCTGCCCGGCTCCTCCTCACTCATCAGCTAGGGGTGCCAGGGTCGGGAGTAGGCCCTGTCCTGACCTCAGGGTTATAGCCCTTCCTCACCGCCTCCTACAAGAGTTCCAGCATACAGAAGTAGAAAAGAAACAGAAAAAACAACAACAGAAACCAAACCAGAAACCACCTCTACATATTATGGAAAGAAAATATTTTTGTCAATTCTTATTCTTTTATAATTATGTGGTATGTAGACTCATTAAACAATTCCAAATGAAGATGTTAACACTGACGCTCCTTCTCAAGTGCTGTTGGCTGGAAGACAGAGGGATTGCAGGGGCTCTGTGGGCCCTTGGGGTGCCAGGCTGAGGGCAGGTGATGGGAGGATGGGGCTTGGGGACAGTGCTCAGGTGTATAGGATAGCCCAGTGTGGGCTCTAGCCCAGCACTTGGGAGGCAGAACCAGGTGTATCTCTGTGAGTTTGAGACCAGCCTTGTCTACAGAGGGGATTTCATGACAGAAAACACAGAGAAACCCTGTCTTAAAAAATCAATAATATTATAGAAAACAATTGTTAAAGATGAAAGACTTCCCCATAAGTAATCCCACGTGGGTCATCTGGTCTTTTCTGCCAGGTTCTGTCCCATCCTTGGGAAGCACACAAATGGCCTCTGTGATTAGTGAAATAGTCCATTCCTTTTCATTCAAAACGACTGTGGGAAACAGAAATGGGGGTTCATGAGATGGCTCAGCAAGTTAAAGCACTTGCTGCCAAGCCTGACAACTCGAGTGTTATCTCCAAAACCCATTTGGGTTAGAGAAAACTGGCCGTGCAGGCTGCCCTCTGACCTCCACACACTGAATAATGGAAAGGGATAACTAACAGTGAAAGAAAAGGATGGGAAGTGACCAAGAGAGCAGATGTAAGTGTCTGTTTGGATGGAAGTCCAGGGACAACACAGCTCTGAGGTGGGACCGTGACCCAGTGGAAGGGTACCCTGGGACACTTGGGCCCAGGAACCACATAGCTCTGAAAGGAAGCCTCAGCCCTGTTCCTTCTCTGCTTCTTCATTGCTTGTCTTCTTGGCTTCTAAGGAGAGAGACACCAGGCAGAAATATCATGAAAGAAATTTATTGGGGAGTCCAGGATGTGGAGGGATAAATCCAGGAACAGCTGCCCTCCTCTCCTGGGAGAGGACAGCTGGGAACTGGACCTAGGGGCAGTGCTTGTTTAGGATTTCTGAGAGGGCAGAATTTTCAGGGCAGAGATTTCCAGATTGAGGACTGGTGGAGTTTCAAGTGCTCAGCTTGGGGAAGGATCAGGGATTGGTGGGGTTATTTTTGGCGGGGGGAGGGGGGGAATCTCATGGGACTGATGGGTTTTCCTGCTCAGTGATTGGTGGCTTTTTTTTCCCACTCCCTTTTCCCTGCATCAGACCCATGGATAAGGGTGGGAAGTCCTGGATGCTGCCAGCTTTTGCTGAGGCGACATTTCTGTGAGGCTACTGGGGGTGGAGGAGGCTGGAGAGGAGATGAGCCACCCGTGGACAGATCCTGTGAAGGCTGCAGGCTGAGATGCCACCAGTGCTGCCATTTTTGACAGCACTTGTGGGGGACACTACTGCAGCATCCCATAGGCTGGGGTGGGAAGGAGGACCCTGCCACTACTTTGACGGCTTTTTTGGTGCACCACTCAGGGACTACAGGAGGACTGGAATGGGGCAGGCTAGGGTGGCATCAGCAGCCATCAGAGCTGTTTGAGGGAAAGAGGCCCAGTACTTGTGACTAGATTGAGGAGCACTTGGCCCTGGAGTCTAATTTTTAAATGACATCTTTATTTTCCGTTGTGCAAGGCTGCTTGCCCCAGCTCACATGTAGTAAGGACAGCTTTTAGGAGTCAGTTCTGCCACCATCTAGTTCCCAGGACTGAAGGACGGTCAGCTGTCACGGCTGCAAGCCCCTTTACTCACTCTTCCATCTTGCCATCCAGCTGAAAGATGGGAAAGTTAATCAGGAGCAGAGGCTGGCCAGGCATGCTAAAGGTCCAGTAACAGCAAAGCAACACCTGCGATCCACAGGAAGCTGAAAAACTGGAAGAGTCTACTTTTTTTTTTTTTTTTTTTCAAGACAGGGTTTCTCTGTTATGCCCCGGCTGTCCTGGAACTCACTCTGTAGACCAGGTGGCCTCAAACTCAGAAATCCGCCTGCCTCTGCCTCCCAAGTGCTGGGATTAAAGGCATGCGCCACCACCGCCCAGCAAGAGTCTACTTTTAAAGTACTGTTATTATTATATTATTTTTATCTGTGTATGGCGTTTTGCCTGCACACATGTCTGTGCACCACATGGACACCTGGTACCTGCAGAGGCCAGAAGAGGGCATCGGATCTCTTGGAACTGGAGTTAAAGTTGTGAACCACCAGGTGGGTGCTGGGCCTCAAATCTTGGTCCTCTATAGATCAGTCAGTGCTCTTAATTGCTGAGCCATCACCCTAGCCCTCACAATAAAATATATTTTTGAATAAAACTTAAAATATAAAAAAAAATAAGTTACAAAACAAAAAACAATCAACAGGTGGTGGTGGAGGCCTACGCCTTTAATTTCAGCGCTCAGGCGGCAGAGTCAGGCAGATCTCTGAGTTCAAGACCAGCCTGGAGAGTTCCTGGACCTGGTCTCGGAAAAACCAAAACCAAAAAATAGGCAAAAGTGAAGTAAGCCATATTAACAATATAATCTAACAAAATTAAACACAGTCAACCCCTAAGTTGTCCTGAAGTGAGTCCGGGAGCCCATTTAAGTGAGATATAAAAATATCCGGGAAAAAGGCCAGCGTTACTTGTAAACTCTGACCCCAACTGCGCTGAGAGGCATCCGAGAGCACCAATCAGAGGCGCTGTAGAATATCACGTGCCAAGACGAGTCCCGCCCCAACATGGCTGTCAAAGCAAGTCTCCAGGTCGGGCGGGGCGAGAGCGTCACGGTTCCGCGCCGACGTGACCCGCGCTGGTCACTCCACGTCCGCTAGCGCCTGCGCATTGCCCCGGAAGCAAGATGGCGGCCCCCAGCGGAGGCTTCTGGGCTGCGGTGGTCCTGGCGGCCGTGGCGCTGAAGTTGGCGGCCGCTGTGTCCGAGCCCACCACGGTGCCATTTGACGTGAGGCCCGGAGGTGTCGTGCATTCCTTCTCCCAGGACGTAGGACCCGGGGTACGCGTTAAGCCTCCTGCAGGGGCGGACCCCCTGTAGGATCCTATGGATCCTATAGGTCAGCGGGGTGGGGATGGATGGGGAGCCAGACTGTGGATCAGGTAGTCCTGGAGACTGGTCAGAATGGCAGGGGCAGGGTTACCTGAGGAAGGGATGTGGCTGGCTCATCTGTCACCCGTCAGTCATTCCCTACCTGCAAGGCAACTTCCCCTTGCCCATCTTATTCTAGAAAAGGGAATGCTGGTTGATAAGAGCAGCGGATCTAGGGGACTGGTTGTACAGGTCGCACGAGGATTGCTCACTGAACTCGGACTAGAGAGGAAGCACCCCAACCTTACACGGGTCCATCAACTTTCTTCTCAATGACTGTGAAGCTAGCAGTCAGCCTAGCCTCTGCCCCAGCAGTGTCCCTGGTGATGGATTCTTGAGAACGTTGTTATTGACCTGTGCTTCCTGGCAGGCTTGTGTTGCAGGCAGGAAGTAGTAAAGGCTTGTAGCTATCAGGAGCCCCAGGTACTGACCTCACAGGCAATGTTCTAAAGGGGTGACTGCTGAAGGCTAGACCGTCCCAGGAAACCACAGGGATTTGAGCAAAGTTCTGAGCTCCTGAGAGGAAAGAAATCTGATGACCACTGGAGGGTGTCACAAAGTCTTTGTTTTATATGGTACTGAGGGATGGAACCTAGGGTCTCACATAGGCTGAGCCAGTGTTCTGAGCCCTACATAGGCAGGGGCTCCACCCCTGAGCCACGCCCCTAGCTCCTCACTGGGAAACTGTAGGTGAGACTCCACCCCTGAGTCACCCTCCCGGCCCCTCACTGCTGGATTCTAGACAGGCTCAACCATTGACTGTCTGGCAGGGCCTCTACTGCTGATGTATACCCCAGTCCTCTTTGATTTGTTTTACATCAGGACAGCACTTTGATAAGTCACCCAGGCTGCCTTATGTCCCAGTTTCCCAGTTCTGCCTCAGCCTCCTGGGTACCAGAGGTGACACGCATACAGTACCGTGCCCAGTCTGCTAGGGTCTTGATTCTGAGTGTTGAGATCTTTGCCCGTCAGCCTCCTTTTCTTTTTCCTTCTGCAGGACAAGTTTACATGCACATTCACCTACGCTTCCCAAGGAGGGACCAATGAGGTAGGTTCCTCAGGGATCACACAGCTGCTGTCAAGGCCAGACTCTTGAGGCACTGAATTCTCAGTCCCTTGAGCCTGAAGGACCACTAGTTGCCTTGACTTCTGCCTAATGGAACCAGCAACCCACAGAGTGCCGATCCCTGACTATTAATCTATGTGTGATCAGTGAGCCACTGCGGCTCTTACTGTTTTAGTCATTTTGTTCATGTTTTAAGATGGGATCTTACTGTGTAGGCCTTGCTGGCCTCCAGCTGCTGTCGCTCTACCTGCCTCTGCGTCCTGAGTGCTGGATGACAGTGTCACTACCAAGGGCAATAGGGCCTTTGTTATCACAAGACGATCTGTGCCTTGGAGACTCACCTGAGCAGCCAGCCTGGGGCAGTCCTCAGGGCAGCCTGTGAGCTGGCAGCATGCAGGGCATCCAGGAGAATTGTTACGAGGTCAGCTGCCTGCACGCTGTGGCAGGCAACTGTCGCGCACACAGGTTAGTTCACTCCGTGGAAATATTGGTGTCTCCAGAACCTTGGACAGGAATGTTCTGAGTAGAACTTTCCATGGGAGCAATGAGTGGAAGTGACTCTTTCCACGGATGAACAGCACCTCGATGAATGGGTATCTCACTCACCCATAAATAAGAGTGTTGTGCATGGCACGGAGAGTCTAACAGCCCTGCTTGTGGCATTGAATGAGTGAGTTTATTATGTACAGATCAAACAAGGAAAAAACATGGAGAGGCTGCAGACAGCAAAACATCTCCAGTCAGGGACTTGATGAGCAGAAACCAGCATGCCGTGACCACAGAGGCCAGAAGGGGCTAGCGGATCTCCTGGAACTGGACTTACAGTTGTCAATCACCATGTGGGTGCTGGGCCTCAAACTCAGGTCGTCTTCAAGAGCAGCCAGTGCTATAACCGCTGAGCTATCTCTTGGCTAATGAGTGAGAAGAAACCATCTGAGGAAGCAAGATGGCAGTCAGCTGGAGAGCCCATGGGCGAGCCCCCAGGACCTAGCCCCCAGCCTGTCTTCTCCACTATAGGCAGGGGTTTTAAGCATGTGTATGTAGCTGGATGTGCAGGTGTCTACACGTGGGTGTGTTACCCTCTGAGGTTAGAGGAGCGAGAGTTATTGAGTGGTTGTGAGCTGCCCAGTGGGTGCTGGGAACTGAGCATGGCTGCCCTGCTTAGGCTGTGATGAGTCACCATAGCCAAAGCAAGCTGTGAGGCAAGTGTGGATCCAGCTTACACTTCCATATCATTGTCATCACTGAAGGAACTCAAGCGGGGCTGGAACCTGGAGGCAGGAGCTGCTTGCTCAGCCTGCTTTCTTACAGAACCCAGGACCACCAGCCCAGGGATGGCTCCACCCACAGTGGGCTGGGCCCTCCCCCATTGGTGCTAATTAAGAAAATGCCCTAGAGGCTTGTTTTTATGGAAAGACTGATTTGATGGAATGTTTTCTCCACCGAGGATCCCTCTCCTGTGCCTCTAGCTGATGTGTCAAGTTGATAGGAAACTGTCCAGGACAGCAGGTCGTCAGGAGCAGCGCCCGTCCCCTGAGCCTCTCTCCAGCAGTCTGTAGTCAGCTCGGGATGGCTTATGCCTGCTGTTGTCATTGCTGCCCATTACAGAGCTGGGCCATCCCTCCCCCAAGACCATGGAGGGGGCCTTGAGACAAACACAGATCCCACTTCCAGAACCAGCTTCCCAGTGAGCTCAAGGAGAGAGTGACAGTGACAATTTCTGTTACAAGGAGAGTGACAGGGGCTGGAGAGATGGCTCAGTGGTTAAGAGCACTGACTGCTCTGCCAGAGGTCCTGAGTTCAGTTCCCAGCAACCACATGGTGGCTCACAACCATCTGTAATGGGATCTGATGCCCTCTTCTGGTGTGTCTGAAGACAGCTACAGTGTACTCATATACATAAAATAAATAATTCTTAAAAAAAAAAAACAAGGAGAGTGACAGTCTGGAGGGACCTCAAGGATGCCCCTCAGTGAGACACAGAGACAGAAGTCACAGTGTGGGATTCCATCACACAGAGTATCCAGGACGGGAGTGGATGTGCTGGGGCCAGAGAGAGGCTTGAGGGAAGGCTCAGCATGGGGCTTCCTTTTGGACTGATGGAATGTTCTAGATGCATGGTAGTGATGGCTGCACTATGGACTAGACTTCACAGATTTGTGTGTTTTAATGTGAATGATCCAGGGAATGGAAATTTTCCATGTTATTCTGTGAGCAGTTTTAGGGTTTTCCTGTGCCTGAGGCTATAAGAGGGCCTAGTAGCAAGCAGGATGGGTGGTAGCTCTCTTCTGGCCAAGGCAGGAGAATCAGGAGTTCAAGGTCATTCTCCACAGAGCTCAAGGACAGCCTGAGCTACACAAGACTGTCACTAAAGAAAAGCAAGGTGTGGACCCTCTTAGCAGCGTTTCTCAGATGTTTTCAGAATGGGAGGCCCTAAATCAGCACAGTGTTGGGAATAGCAGATCTGTGGAGTCGGCAGGGGCCACTCAGAGCCGGGCCCCGGCCTTGGCATGATTGCAGTTAGGTCTCAGGCCTTCACTTCAGGGAGAATGCACACAACTTGCTGCAGGGTCCTCTTGTAATGGACACAAGTAGGTCCTGGCAATGAAAACCTCCTTTGGGAAGCAGGGAAGGGCAGTGATGGGCGTCCCTGGGCGAGGCCGGCACCCAGGGCTGGAGACACTCTCTGTGAGGACTGGTTGGTTTGGAGCTTTTTTGGTTTTGTCTTTTATGTTTTAATTTTATGTGTATGGATTTTGCCTGCATGAATGTGCACCAGCTGTATACCTGGTGCCTGTGGAGACCAAAAAGGGCCTCAGGTCTCCTGTGACTAGTTACAGATGGCCGAGAGCCACTGTGTGGGTGCAGGGAATAGAACTCGGGTCCTCTGAAAGAGCAGCCTGTGCTCTTAGGTGCAGAGCTGTCTCTCCAGCCCTGGCTGTTTTTTCACTTTGGTTTTGGTTAATTGTTGGATTGTTGGTTTTTGATAGTCTCATGTAGCCCAGGCTGGCTTCCTACTGTTTAGATAGCTGAGACTAAATCCTGGTTGACCTGAGTCAGCTGTGTGCTAGGGTGACAGACATTCCCATTGCACATGCACACACCGTGATCCATGCAGGACCTGTCCTAACCACTTGTCCTTGCTCACCAAGCCTGTCCTCTCTCCCCAGCAATGGCAGATGAGCCTGGGGACAAGTGAAGACAGTCAGCACTTTACCTGTACCATCTGGAGGTAAGCTTCTGTGCACATGCTGGGCTGGGGGTCCTCTCTCTGTCCCTCTCCCCTCCTCTCCCCTCCCCTTCTCTCTTTCTCTCTCTTTCTCTCTGTCTCCTCTCTCTGTCTCTCTCTGTCTTTTTCACTCTCTCTCTCTCTCTGTCTCCTTTCTCTGTCTCTCTCTGTCTTTCTCACTCTCTCTCTCTCTGTCTCTCTCTCTGTCTCTCTCTCTGTGTCTCTCTCTCTGTCTCTCTCTCTGTCTCTCTCGCTCTCTCTTTGCAGCCACTGGGCATGCGCACACCACAGTCCATGCAGGACAAGTGGGGAACAGGCTGGGCAGTGGTCCTGCGACCCCAAGAAAGCTCCAATGTGTGTGTTGGCACCAAGGCACTGGGCAGTGGAGGTAGGGGGGAGATGGGAGAGAGTAGACAGGGGGCTGGGGAATCTGGTCACACGGCAGGAACCCACCAAAGCGCTGTGCAATACAGTCAACTGCTGATTCTCTTGTTCAGTGCTGGGGAGGCAGAAGTTAGGACATCAGGAGCTCAAGGCCAATCTTGGCCACATAGTTAGTTGGAGGCCATTCTGGGCTACCTCAGACCCTTTCTCAAAAAACCAGTCTTGAAACAAAAAAAGAAGGTAAACACCAAGAGCTAGCCCTGACCCAGAGGTGTCACCCCTCCCTTTCCCACACCCCGGAACCCACAAAGCTACTTCCTACCTCTGGCTTTGGCATGCTAGAAATTTACCACCATGGAGTCCCACGTCACCAGGCTCTTTCCAGAGCCTCAGTTGGGTCCTCCTCCCCCTCCCTCCCCCCATGCTGACTCTGTCTTTCCACAGGCCCCAGGGAAAATCCTACCTCTACTTCACACAGTTCAAGGCTGAGTTGCGAGGTGCTGAGATCGAGTATGCCATGGCCTACGTGAGTGCCGGTCGTGGGGACCCGAGGGTGAAGGGGCCTGCAGGGCCCCAGATGCCATTCACTGCCAAGGACAGGACCCCATGTCACTCAGCCACCTTGTTGACCCCCCAGGGCTTCTATTCAAGTGAGGACATCAGTGGAAGGCCCACTACGGGGGTGGTCCCTGCAGAGTGGCTGGAGGAGCCTGGTGGCCATGCTCAACTCCTGTCCCTCGGGTAGCCAATGACAGGCTCTTCCCTCAGAGCACCAGAGCTCTACAGCAGCCTCATCAAGTGTGTTTCTGGGAGCCAGAGTGACAGACTGAGGCTGTCCATCACCTGTGGTCTGACCACTGCCTAGGCTCTGCCTGGACTCCACCCTGGGAATACCACACCCACCCTAGCAAGCATGCCTGGCTTTAGGCCACAGTGCCCAGGAGACCAAACCAAGGGGATTGGGGGGGGCTTCTCTCTTTATGAAGTGTGTCTGCTGAAGTGCTCTGTTTTATTTTAGTCCAAAGCTGCATTTGAAAGAGAAAGTGATGTCCCCCTGAAAAGCGAGGAGTTTGAAGTGACCAAGACAGCAGGTAGGTAAAGGTGTGTCCCAGCGGTGGAAGGCACACCAGCAGCCAGCAAGAGCCATCTGGAGAGAGGTGGAGGACGGTCCTCATGACTGTGCACTGCACATCAGAAATGGTCTCGAGAAAGGACTGTGGGCTAAATACAAGCTGCATGTTGATGGGCCCTGTGTCAAGGTCCCTCCAGCCAGTTAGTTCACAGCACCCTAGTCACCAGTACTGGTCCACTTTCTGTTGCTATGACAACACATCCAAGGGAGGCTGCTGCATAAAGCAGAAAGGACCATTCAGTACCCAAATCTAGAGGATCAAGTGCACCAAAGCACCTTTACTAGACCTAGTGAGGGAGACACTGGCAGAGCCAGGGAAGACAGTCCACTTCCTCACAAGAGCCTACTCAAGGCTTCACCTGGGGGAGTCTAGCCAGGGCCTCCGCACTTACTACGCCCCCAGCTCTCTCACAGGGGCCAGGGGAGGGGGATCCTAGGCAGGGGCTCCACCCCTTACAATGCTAGCCCTCTTTGTAATTTGCCAGTCTCTTGAAGTTCCCCAGGCAGGCCGGGATCTCCTGTGTCACACTGCCTGGCTCTGCAGTTCTCTACTTTCATCCAGCTCGCACCCTGCCATACCTGGCCCCTGTCAGCACTATCTGGTCTCAGAATCATGTCAAGGTTTAACTGTGCTTGTGTCTTGCAGTGTCTCACAGGCCTGGGGCCTTCAAAGCTGAGCTCTCTAAGCTGGTGATTGTAGCCAAGGCGGCACACTCGGAGCTGTGACCTCCCCGTCACGGCCTCCATGACCTCTTTCCTCAGACACACTTGCCTGGACTACTCATCTAGGGCACTGGTCCTCTAGGAGCTGACTGCCCTGCTCAGGTCACACGGTGTCGTCCCACAGAACTCTCTGAGCCCTGTCGCCCATTCCCCCAGGGAAGGTGCAGGACATGTGCGGGCTGGGATGGACGGACTTCCTGGCTTTCCTCAAGTCAAGACGTCGTGTGGTTTCTCCTCTGAGCCACAGATGAGTCTCTCCATCCCAGGACCACTTTCTAACCCCACCCAGGGCAGCTCCACTCTGAAGGATGGGAAAAGATAGAAGAAATAAATAAGTAACCACCCAGCAGAGGCTCTGTGAGGTCAGACTCAGACACGGAGTCTCACCATTTTGTACAGTAGCAGCAGGTGCAGGCGCGTGGCCTCTCCTAATGCGTGCCAGCACAGTTGGTCACAAGGCAGCCAATGACTGCACCCACAAGGACTCGTCACTCTCCTGAGACACCATGTTGCCTTGAATCCACACTGTGTTCTCTAGCACTAGGACTACAGGGCACAGGGCAAGGCCACTGTCCCCACAGATTCTGGCTTCGGGTGGGCTTTTGAAGTTGGATGGAAGCAACGTGTTTAGATTTATCTTACGCTGTATCTATGAGTCTCTCTCTCTCTCTCTCTTCTCTGTGTGTGTGTGTGTGTGTGTGTGTGTGTGTGCAGGGTCTGAGTTAGTGTTGTGAATCTCTGCTGTTTGTGTGCCCATGGAAAGAAGAGGGCACTGCATCCCGACACTGGAGTTACAAGTAGTTGTGAACTACCTGTGGGTGCTGGGAACTGAACCTGGATCCTCTGCAAGAGCAACCAATGCTCTTAACTTCTGAGCCACCTTTACAGCCCTAGTAAGAAATATTTAAAAAAATAAATAAAATAAAGGGCTGGAGAGATGACTCAGCAGTTAAGGGCACTGATGGCTCTTCCAGAGGTCCTGAGTTAATTCCCAGCAACCACATGGTGGCCCACAACCATCTGTAATGGGATCCGATGCCCTTTTCTGGTGTGTCTGAAGATAGTGACAGTGTACTCATATAAATAAAATTTTAAAATCTTTTAAATCAAACAAACTACTTGAAGACAAAGAACCCCCATAAGCTCCAAAGTGTCCAAGTCATTCAGAGGGACCTTGGGGCCCTCCAGCATTGCCTCTGGGCCTGACATCTGGCTGGACACCCAATGAGGGACTGGGGCTGCTAGACAGGCCTGTGTCTCGTGCAAAATCTCCAGGGGTACTGCACCCTCGCACACTGTGTGTGCATGTTTCCCACAGCAAGGGCCAAGTGCCCTTTCGCTTCCCCCTCAGCCATTAGGTAAAGGCAAGGGGATCTCTGAGTTGGAGGCTAGCCTGGGCTACATACCAAGTTCCAGGACTGCACAATGGGACTCTACCACAAGAAGGGGAACTGACCTTTAAGACCCGAGGATATTTCACACTTCTGACCGTCTGGTGCTTAGGGGCCTGAGTTCCGGGGGCTAAAGTGAAAATCCCTTATGGCGCTGGAATGGCGAGAAAGACTTCAGGGACCTGACACCTCATCAGCCAGGGTCCCAGAGAAGTTGTGGAGCCATGACTGCCCCAGGGCACTGTGGGGCTCACCGGCCAGCTCTTGGGATGCTGGGGCAGAAAAATCATTAATTCCAGGCCAACCTGGCTTACAGGGCAAAATATTGTCTTTAAACAAAAGGGGGGGTGTATCTAAACTGAGCAGTGGTGGTGCATACCTTTAATCCTAGCACTTGGGAGGCTGAGGCAGGATGATCTCTGTGAGTTCCAGACTAGCCTAGTCTACATAGTGAGTCCCAGGACAGTCAGGGCTATACAGAGAGGCCCTGTTTCACAAAAACCAAAAATAAACAAAAAAAAACAAAACCCCACACAAATCTGTAGCTGTTGATAGAATCTTCTTTGTACTTGCATCTGTCTGCATACACTGAAACACTATGGAGGTGACTCCTGCCTGGCCCCACAGGCTCTAGGTTGGAAACATTGCCTTAAATACACTCGGCTCTGTGTCCTCTCCCAATGCCTCAGATAACCTTCCCATGAGCAGCACTGCACAACCGCTGTGCCAGCCCCTCCACAGATGCGGGATCTTCACAGCTGCTCTGGCCCTCCACTGGGGTATTCTACGCCCCAGTCCCTCACTGGAGGATTCTAGGCAGGGCTCCACCCCCTAACCACGCCCCCGAAACCTTACTGGGAGATTCTGACAACTAACCCACACCTTGCTAGGCACATATGTAGCTAAAGCCTGCTTTCCAAGGATAAAAGTTCTGTCCCAGTACCAACTGGGTTAAGCCAGTTATGGTGTCTCACATGACTACAGGCACACTCAGACAGTGGAGGCTGCATGCTTCCACATGCAGTCAGTGTCAGTTACAAACTCAGGCTACCATACAAAGAGAAGAGATGGATTTGTTTCCCAAGTATGGAATTAGAGTGTAACAGATACTTTTGTCTCCAGTGGCTTTACTCGGTGGTCTGAAGCTGGGGACAGTCTCTGGGGTCCCCATGTTTGACAGTAGTCCTGTATTATCTCTCAGTGAAGACCCAAATTTCCACCCGGATTAGCGCCTCCTTGCTGAGTGGTCAGGACCCCTCCATGTTTCCAAGTGCCAGAAGCCCCTGTGTGCTTCTTTGTGGACATGTCCACATGGAGGTCAGAGGCCAGCTTTCTACAGCTGGTTGTCTCCATCCACCGCACAGATTTTGGGAAACTCCAGTCATCGGGCTTGGTGGCAAGCACTCCTACATGCTGAGCCATCTCATCGGCTCTGTTTATTTCTCTTCTTCAATGCCAGGGTTCAGTCCCCTAAGAGGATCTCAGATCCCAACACAGAAGTGTGCTTTGAGTCTCTCCTTTCAAAACCATTGGGAGAAACCATGGTCCCCCCCCAGCATCTGTCTGCTGGTGTCTTTGGTTTGTAGTAGTGTCACTCCTCAGTACCCAGTGTCCTGCAGCATTGGCTGAGTGAGCCCTCCTGGGCCAACCTGTATCTAAGGACCTGTTGTAGCAGGCTGGTACCTGCTCAGTGCTAGTATGGTACAAGAGTTTGAGCTTCATTTTCTAAAGCAAGTCACCTTGGGAGGACCTGAGATTTTGGAAACAAACAGTCATTTGGCAGGAGTAAGGGTCAGGGGAATGCAATCTTTTCCTTCCCATTCTCCACAACCTCATTTGAAAGACTGAGAATGTTCAGACAGTGGGGTATTGTCACACAGCACTCTCAGAGGTGGGAGCAGGAGGCTCAGGAGGTCAAGGTCAGTCTTGGCTACATAAGGAGTTTGGAGTCAGCCTGGGCTACATGAGGCCTGTCTCAGAAGTAAGAAGAGTAGGGAGACGAAGCAGAAACTAGACAAAAGCAGATAAGTTGCAGCAGGAGAAACAGAGGAGACACTGCCTCACGCACAGGCAGTTCTGTGTTCTTGGGGACCAGTCACCAGTGGAGGACTCCAGGTCAGATGCCACCCTCGTCCAACATCCTCCCGAGGCCATCACAGATGCGGCACAGATGGGTCCGGTAGGGCTCGGCTGGGCTGTACAGTGCGGCCAGGAAGTCACCATTGGCAAAGTGACTGAAGATGTGATTGATGCGGCCGTGGGACTTGGCTGTGAGGTGCGGGCCAATAGCGTGGTGGCAACAGGTCCCTGCACTCCAGCAGCCCGGCAGCCAGCACACGCCAATCAAAGGTGAAGTCTACCTGGTGGAAGCTGAGGGCTGTCATGGCCAGGCTACGGACCCGGGCCCGGAACCGCCGCAGCTGGGCCAGCTCGTTGCTGTCCAGCTGGTCTGCCCGCAGCAACACGGCCAGCTTCACAGCCACCTTCACCAGGTTCTTTACTACCCTCTGTGCCTCCTTCCGGCTGTGGGTGAACTCCTTAGTGGCCTGGTACAGTTCATCCAAGACTTCACTGCTGGTGTCGTCCACAAACACAGCCACCATGGCTTTGGAAGCCATCTTGCTGAGGACTTTCTTCTGGGCCTGCAGGGCCAGGCTCTTCGTGCTGAAGGAGTCCATCGGCCCTGTCAGGACGACACAGTGCTCAGGTCAAAGGATCGAATCTGCACAGGGCTTGGCACCATTCCTATTCCCAGGCAGCCAGCCTGTGCTTTCCTAGCTGGGAGTTGAGGCTTCGATGGTTGCCATGGAGGAAGGAGCCAGGAAGTGGCCAGGAAGACAGGCAGGCTCCTATAGGGCAGTCATGATCTGCTGGGGCACTACTCAGTTCAAGCAGTTTTAGAATCTTCCCAAATGACAGTACTAAAAACCACGGAGAATTCTCATGCCTCTTCTCTAATAAACTTCTATACATCCCACAAAGCCCTATCTCCAAACCCTTGCTTCTTTCCTAATAAACTTCCAAATACCTTCCAGTGCCCAGGGTCCCTGACTCTTCCCAGGGAGATTCACCCTCAGCTCAGATTGGGTGCCTCCTCCTCCAGGAAACCATCTTAAGCATCCTCAAGCTGACCTGTGGGGTACTCCCTTTGAGACACATATGACTGCACAGTTGCAGGGCTGCAGGCCTGCAACCATCTCCCCCAGACCACAGAGGGACAGCGCAGGGTCTGCCCCTCATCTGTTGTGTTCTTGGGGACTCCAGACCCATCTGGGAATGAACAAACTCAGAAGAGCAGGGTGGGGGGGACATTAAAGGGTGGTCTCCAGATTGGGCCCTTGGGCCTCAGTTTTGCCCCAGGCCCTGGTCAGCTGACGGCCATGGGGGGGGTCAGCAATGCACCCCCAACCCGAGACCACTCCCTCCCTCCCAGAGTGCTCTACAAAGCCTGCTTTTGTGTGAGCCCAGACCCCAGGAGAACATCCTGTCCAACCCCAGGCTCTTAGCAATCGACGCCCTGACCTCAGAGGGCAGGGCAGGCACAAGAAGGCTCTGTGTGCTTTCCTGCCCCCACAGCTCACCACCCCCACTGTCTACTAGCCAGGGTCTGGACACTGCTGTTGACACAGGGCTACGTGGCAGCTTGGCGCCTGCCACGTGAACCTATTTCATCTCTTCAGCCAACGCCATTCTGCGATGAACAATGTCATCCCACCATCCCACATGGCCCAACTGGGAATGAATACACACTGCCAGGCTCTGTCCCTCAGAGTCCACTGAACCACAAGGCCACACAGAAACAAAAGACAGCCTACCCTACCCCCAACTACCACTACTGCATCCCCACACCTGAACCCTCCTGCCTCCTCCCTAATATCTGTGAATGGTGCTGAGTCTGAAGTGGGCAGAGCACTTGCCTGGGGCACAAAGCCCAGGCTCTGTCTCCAGCTTTCAGAGATGGAAGCAGGAGGGTCAGAAGTTCACGGTCACCCATATGGGGAGCTGGAGGGCAGCCTGGACTACCTGACCCTCTCAGAAAAGAAAGAGAGAAATAAGAGGGGACCTGAAGGGACCTCTCCAGCACCCTGGGGTTGTTTTCCAGTTGACTGCCAGCAGAGGACAAAGTCTGGTGTCCCTGCTTGACTTGGGGGCTAGCTGACCCAGGAGTGCTGACTCTCTCTGAGCCTTGCTTTTCCCATAGACAAAGTTAAATCTGGACTCTATGGCTCAGAGGTGAAGCTGAGTGTGTGGACGGACTTCCGGAAGCAGGAAGAATGGCGGGGTGGCACAGCTGCAGTCAGTCCTGTCCAGGCCTTCCCAGCTCCAACGCAGCCGCCACCTGAGGCAGCCAGCTGCTGGCCTCTACTTCCTGTTCTGAAACCCATTGTTCTGACAGAAACTCCCCACTGAAGCTCTCCTTCCTGCATGACATGTGAGGCCTTCAGAACAGGGACTTTCCCAGGGAAGAGGTGCTGTGGCCGTGGTCCCTGCCCATCCAGTGTCTCAGCACCCAACCGAAGTCTGGAGACAAAATAGCCTGCACTCCAGTCACAGCACTCGCTCAGTAGCTCAACTGGCCTAATGGGCATTCATGGAGCACCAGTTGTTATCAAACACAGAAGTGACCAAAAGAGACTCTGTCTCTGACTTCCCAGGGTTCCTATTTCTGCCATGTTCTAACTGTAACATAATTTGGGGACCATCTTGACCATGGCATTGATTTCACAGGCCACATCGCCTCCTCCATCCAATAATGCATTCTTTAAATGTATTTTTACTTTTTTTTTTCAGACAAGGTCTCATATCATCCAGTCTGGCCTTGAACTCTTAATCCTCCTGCCTCAGCCTCCCACTGTGAGATGAGAGGTGTGCATACACTGTGTCTGCCTGGACTCTAGGATTACCCTGAAGAGGACAGTTAAGTGGAGGGAGGAAATGCAAGAAACCAGTAAACAGAAAGAAAAAAGTAAGATTTGGGCCTTGGGGATGGGAAAAGGCCACTTGTCAGGACCGGGGGAACAAGTCTCAAGGGAAGAGACGGCAGTGGAAGGTGCATGTGCAGAAGCCCTGGGCAGAACCATGTTCGCTATTAGATCAGCCTGGAAGCTTCAGCCCCACGCAGACCAGAGCTGGCTCTGAGGACCGAGCCCAGACCTCTCCTTGTGGGAAAACAGCACTCATCTCCAGAATGAGAGCCCGAGTCCTCTCCTGGATCCTGGGCCACAACTTAGACTTGGTATGGTTTTTAAGTTTTTGTTTTGTTTGAGACAAAGTCTTGCTCTGTAGACCAGGCTGGCCTCAAACTCACACAAATATGCCTGTGTCTGCTTCCTGAGTGCTAGGATCAAAAGCAAGTGCCACAGGGCTCAGCTCACCTCGACTTTTCACGTACCTTCAAACCCTGTTTGAGTTTTCTTGTACTCTGAACCCTGTCAGTCACTGTAGCTCCCAGCACCCTACAAACAGCCTCTGGGTTCCTGCTGGACACAGCACATTCATTTACACAAGGTCGGACTCCCCTGACCTCCACTTTGACATGGCCAGGTGCAGCCCGGTATACAGCCCTGTTCCCAGGATCCAGCCTCCCCTCTTAGGCACACACTGGACTCAGCAATCCATCATGGCCTCCACAACACAGTTGAGCCACAGGGCCTTTGCACAGTTGCAGAAGCTTCCAGAAGGCCTTTCCAAGCATAAAGGTCCAGGTTCAGAGGCTCCTCCCTAACCCAGTTTCTGTTTTTTCTTTTCTCCCAGTTTTATTTTTTATTTTTTGGTTGTCTTCTGCATTTTTTTAAAGATTCATTTATTTAATGTATATGAGTGCACTGTTGCTGTCTTCAGACACACCAGAGGAGAACATTAGATCCCATTACAGATGGTTGTGAGCCACCATGTGGTTGTGGGACATTGAACTCAGGACCTCTGGAAGAGGAGTCAATGCTCTTAACCACTGAGTCATCTTTCAGTTCTGGATTTTTTGAGTCAGGGTCTCATGTAGCCCAGGTTGGCCTGAAGCCCACCATGTAGCTTGAACTCCTGATCCTCCTGCCTCACCTCCTTAGTAATGGGATGCCAGGCATGTATCACCATTCATGGTGTATGCAGTGCTGGGGGTGGAGCAACTGGAGCCTCTGGGAGAGGAGAGGTTGGGAGGGCGAGAGCCAGGTTTCTTTTGGTCTTGGTGGGGTCTACAGTATACATACAGCCAGCTTTATACCTGGTGCTCAGAAAAAGTCTATGCAATGACTGATTCTAAATACTAAGTGGGGTGTGAAGACCTCTGGAAAGGGAAGCATGAAAAGATACGGGGCCCCCAATGCCTGGAGGTTCAAACTGGGGTAACCCATATGTGTCCCTTTTCAGCCCACCAAGACCACAGTGCAGAAAGCCACCATAACTTCCAAGACTTCTAGCGCAGAGCTGAGAGCTGAGTCCCCACAGAGCACCAGCACCAAGGGTCCATCAAGTGGCTGCAGGAATGGCTGACTGCATAGAGCTTGCTGTCTGAGTATGCACACCTCACGCCCCTGCCACCCACAGGAAAACAGGCTGGATGGCAAATAGAACCCAAGCGCTGGAAAGACGGGAATGGGAATTCCTGGGCTTCAATGGCCCGCTGGCCACCCCCTCATTGAGCCCTAGGTTCAGTGAGACCCTGCCTCAAAGAACAAGGCAGAGAGCAACTGAGGACGACACCTGAGCTTCAGATCCATTCTCCACAAACACACACAGATGACTGAGGGGATGTGGCCGTCAATGGTGGCCAGGATGGCCTCTGACAACAGTAGAGACCATGGAGCTGGGTCTCACAAGATGATTCCTGTCACATCAAGTTTCATTCAACAATCATATGTGACATACACCACACTTTATGACGGTCACCCACAACAACCCTCTGGCTTCTAGAATGAATGCCTTCAGGGGCGGAGCAGCAAGTAGGGCTTGCCTAGAGTACCCAAGCCCTGGGTTCCATCCTCAGTATCAGGCACACCAGGTATTACAGATGGCCTTTAATCTAAGCACTTGGCAGGCAGAGGCAGGAGGAGGTCAGCCTGGTCTACAGGAACGTCCTGTGCTTTAAAACAAAACAAAACAACAAAAAAACCCTATTTTCTGAAGTCATTGCAAGTGCTAGGAGACATGCTTCCTCCCACCTGCTCACATATGACTCCAACTCCAATCCCCAATGGCTTGCTAACACACACACACACACACACACACACACACACACCACCCTGCCTGCTCATCATCCAGCTTGCTTTTGTAAATAAAATTTTACTGTCACACGCCACATGCACTAATTTGTATATCACGCAGATGGTTCTCTGAAGACCCAGAGGTGGGTGGAGGTGGACAGTCCCTGTGTCTTTACGCAGCTGAAAATATTTCCTCTGATCCATCAGTCTGCCAGGCCCCATCTCCACAAGCTAGTCAGCCACACAGTAATGAAGCCCAGACTTCCAGAAAAGTCTGAGGATCCTGGTGGAGTCCATGTGGCCACCACAGCCACCTTCAGCCACAGAGGTGACAAGAAAGCTGAAGCTGGGAAGGTCACTTCCAACATACACAAGAAAGGGAGGGTAAACTCGGGCACAGACCAAGGCAAAAAGCAGCCAGATCACTGGGTGATCTCTATGCTGGTGGCCACTAGTTTCTTTTATGTATGTGCCACCACACCTGACAGCTTCCGTTATTTATCAGATGGTTTACATTCTGTTGACATGGCATTGGGTAAAGGTGCTGCCAAATCCAATGACCTGAGTTCCATCCCTGAGATCCACATTGTGGAAGAGAGCGATGGTTCTCACAAGTTGTCCTCTGACCTCCACACACATGCCCTGGCTCTCACACACAAAAGTAAATAAACGTAATAAATAATAAACACAACACGATTTACTTAGCTGGAAGCACTCAGTCCTCGACTTTTAATCTGGGTTTAACAACCAGATGGCAAGATTCCCAAAACGTAGCAGCGGCGTGGTGCTCATGTGGTTGATGCTGCCTGGGCAGCCCTGGCCTCATGAATTCTTTATGTCACCCAGTGCAGTGCATCTGCATACATAATTGATGTCACCAAGACCGCCATCCTCCCTCTCCATCCTGGTTGGTTCCAGGGGTGGCTGGGCCACAGCCGCTCCTCACCCAGCCAGTGTCTGTCCCAGTGCAGTGTGACCGGCTGGGGCTCCACCTCCACACAACACAACACGCTGAACATCATCGCCCATTGGCACAGCCTTCTGGGAAATCAAAGACACTGGGGAGTTCTCCAACAGGCTCCCTCAAGGATGCTGCCAGAAGAATGGGCGGCAGCAGGGTGGGCGGCAGGGGGACATGTACTGAAGCAATGAGTCTTGAGAGGGCCAGCAATATCGCTCAGCAGATAAAAGCACTTGCTGTCAAGTCTGACAAGCTGAGTTCGAGACCAGGAACTACTGGTAGAAGGAGAGAGGACCCCAGCCGGTTGTCCTCTAAGATTATATTCACAAAAAGGAATAAATAAATATTTTAAAAGAGAATGTTACAGAGCCAAAGGGAGTCTGGATCTTTAATTCAGCTCCGACACCGTTTCTTTAGGAATGGGGTTTAAGCTGGGCAGTGGTGGTGCACGCCTTTAATCCCAGCACTTGGGAGGCAGAGGCAGGAGGATTTCTGAGTTCGAAGCCAGCCTGGTCTACAAAGTGAGTTCCAGGACAGCCAGGGCTACACAGAGAAACCCTGTCTCCCTGTCTGGAAAAACCAAAAAAAAAAAAAAAAAAAAAAAAAAAGGAATGGGGTTTAAGATAGGGTCTTCCGCTGTAGCCCAGGCTACCTTGGGATTTATCGTGATCATCCTGCTTCAGCCTCTTAGGTGTGTTCCACCATACCCAGCATCCACTCAAGGTTTTAACAAAAGGGAAACATTGAAAGTCATCAATGTGTGCATTCAGCCCCAGAATGTATCGACTCCCCACATTTCTCAACGGTCTGAAGCCTCCATCCTGGTTCCTCTCACCCTACCCAGGATCCCTGAAATGCCAGAAGCCCCTGTGAGCACTGAGTTAGCTGCCCCCATCTGCCCTCAACCCTCCATGGCTTCCGTCTTCCTCTGCTGCAGCCACAGAGCCTCCTTCATTCACCTCTTGAACACCAGGCTCAGTCCTTCCCCAGGACCTTTGCACATACTGACCCTGCCACTTACAATATTCTTCCCCAGGTTGCTCTGTGGCTGTTTTACCCTGGAACTCTCAGATCACTCCTCTCCATGAACACCCAGTTGTCCAGTTCCTTCCTTCCTCTTCTTAAGTTATCATTATAACTCAGGACAGAGTCCAGTGTTACCAACTGTGAGGCAGGAGATGGTGGGCACAGGGCCAGCTCTGGTCACTGCCGTGTGCTGGTGCCATTAGCTACCACACTTGACTTAACTCAGTGTTCAGGAACAGTTTGTCAAGTGACTAAGTAATTTCTCATGGTTGTGACAAAAGGAGAAACTGAGTCAGGGGACAGGGAACTGACACACAGAATAACACCGGATCAGAACTGGAACTTGAATCCAGTTCTAGAAGCTCGCTGTACTACAGCCCACCCCAGACTGGGCAGCCTACTGATCCAGTCTGGGGACCTTCCAGGGCTGTGTATACTGTCAACCCTTCATGGTTCCTTCACCCTGCCTTGGGTCAGGACTGCAGAAGCCCCCACCTGCACAGCACCCTCTGGAGGGTCCTTAATTACCTTAGCTGGTTTCCAGATGGGGAAACACAGGGTTGGGGCTCAGAAAAACTATGCAGGGGGAGACACTGGGGTTCTTGGAAGAGCGAGCTCACTGGGCCCCTGGATCAAGCCTTACTCTCATTAAGTCTTCACTAAGCCCCAGATGGCACCCCTGAGTCAGCAGGTGGCACGCCTTCCTGTAGTCATGATTATTTGGTCTGTATGCAGAGTCCCCTCATAAGAAATCATTAAACAAAATTTTGTGGGGTGAGTCTTAGCTTGTCTAGAGCTCAGACAGTAAACTGAGGGACAAGTCTCTCTGTCTCTTCATACCCTCAGGATCCACCACTCACCCTTCACGGGACTCGCAGCCCTGGCCCACGTCTGGCTCACCAAGCCTGGGAAGCCCAGGGCACGTGTTCTGTGATGACCCTCTTTGTTCTGTTACATTGTACAGTCCCCATTGCTCCGTCCTCATCCCTCCCAGTCACCCACATCCTAGGTGCGGCCCAGATCATTAACTTGTTATGTTTTAAAGTTGGCGCTGCCTGTGCTGATCTGCCAGGCACTCAAAGGTCCTGAGTGCGAGGACATTCCATGTGGAAGAGGCGGCCACGTCAAGGTCCCAGGACAGAAAAACAGGAAGTCTGGCACACAAAGCCTACATTCCTGTTCTTTCTTTCTTTCTTTTTTGGTTGGCTGCTGTTTGATACAGGATCTCCATATGTAGTTATGGCTGGCCTGGAACTTACTTTGTAGACCTGGTCTCAAACTCACAGACATCCACTTGCCTCTGTTGTAGTACTGGGTGAATGCTATGCCCCATGATCCCTGGTTTATGTAGTGCTGGGGCTAACTCAGAGTCTCTTGCCTACTAGGTGAGCACTCTACTCACCGGGTTACACTCCAGGATCCTCTCTGTTTTAGACATGGTCTCAGTGTATTATCCACCCTGACTCAGCCTCTGCTTTATCTTTTTTAAACCTCCCAGAAGCCTCAGGGAGCCATGAAGCAACTGTCCCAAGTCAGACAGGGAAACTGAGGCTCGTAATTAAGCTACTTGTTCAAGTGAGTCAGGTTTGTCTGAGCTGTGTCCTGACCCCAAGGCCTCCAGAGCCTTCACAGCCCGGAGCTCTGGAAGTGACCCAGAGCCCTGTTTCCACCTCACTGTTCCACCCTGTCCCTCTCCAGAACCGCTGCTCACAAAGGTGAGTAACCAGATTCTGGTTTCTGCTCTGTCTCTGTCTCCCTGGCCAACCACAGCCCATGTTCTGGACCCCAGTTTGCCCTCCAGGCCACCACTGAAAGAGCCAGAAGGCCACAGACCTAGATCAGGTCACCTGCCAATTATGTGACAGCCACTGTTCCAGTTCCCAGCTAGTAAAACTGAGTTCAAGCCCTGGGGCAATGGGAAGCTTGCAGTGCCAGTTCCTGTCAGAGTGGGCCTGCTCAGGTGGGATTCCTGCATCAGCCAGCGCCACAGCGGCTACCTTGGAGAATACCCAGACCATTTTGGAGTCAGGCTGCATACCTGTACAGCGCCAAGTCCATCAAGTCTCCTCTTGAGGACGGGTGTTAGGACTATCTCAGTAGCCCACAGCAACCTGCTCGCAACCCCCTGCTCCCACAGTCAGTAATTGGTATACAGAGGGAAACTGAGGAGGGATGTACATAGAGAGGAGTGGAGATAGGAGTGGACGGGAAGAACCTAAGATAACCAGTGCAATACCCCATCGCTCACCTGCTCCCCGGGATCCGTCAAGCCTTCAGTTTTCTCTAGGTGCCTCTGTGGGGCCGGAGGCACTGGCCGCTGGATCTGAGCCCGGCCGCTGGCCAGGAGACCACGCCCCCGAGAAAGGGCACGCCCCTTTCCCAATGGCTCAGCAAATAGTAGCGCACAGGCGGTGTACGAAGGAACCAATGACAGCAAGCCTCTGCCAGGAGGTGGGTGGCATGGCGGGGGCGTGGGAGAGGGCGTGGTCTGCGGCCGGAGATTCCTCTGGAATAGCGCCGCGATGGGTGCCCAGGGAGAGGTGCGGCAGCGGGAAAGTGTTGAAAGGAAGAGGAAGGAGATTGGGACAGAGAAAAATATGGTGTGCGTGCACCACGCGACAGAGATCCGAGAGGCCAAAAGAAAGAGACAAGCCTCCACGAGACAGGTGCACCCCTCTGGGCCGGCCTCAGTTTACCCACTAGGTAGTTTGAGTGCCTTGGGAAAATCTTTGGTGTTCCTGAATACTGCGGAGACCCTCCTTCAGTGGGTGTCTCTGAGGTAAGGGGGACACTGTGGTGGCCTCGCTGACAGAGGCGGGGCAAGCCAGGTGCCTCCCAGGAGGAGGCTGTGAGACCTGGAAACTCAATCTGGGAGTGATTCCCACACCCCCAGTACCCCTAACCCATCCCCGACACCCCCACCTCACTCCAAACTTCACTCAAACTCTCCACCACGGGTCTGCATTTCCTGCTCCTGGATGGCTCTGTCACAGCAAAGACACTGGGGAAGCCTCAGCTGCCATCGCCCTCTACAGGAAGCCCCGCAGATGTTTGCTGACTGCATCCTGACCTTCCTGGCATGAGCCTTAACACACAAAACTAAATCCAGGCATTATATCTTATGAACGACAGAAACTGAGATCCAGAGAGGGTAAGTGACTTGCCTGGAGCAGCAAAAACTCAAGTGCCTTTCCTAATTTCAGATTGTCTGTGCTCCGGGCCAGGAACTTGTGTTCAGTAGCCATCGCGGCTCTGCTGGGTTCTGAGCGTCATCCACGGCCTCTATCCACTCTGTACTGGGAGCTCACCCTTGTAACAGCCACACACGACCCTAGACATGGCTCAGGATCAAAAACAGAGACCACAGCTCAGATTTCAAAGTATGAGCCAGGGTAGCTAGTGTGTTTTCTGAGGTGGGGGCAGGTGTCACGGAAGCAGGTTTGGGGCATCTGCTTGCTGAGCAACCTTGGTTCAGAGTCTACGGAACCCACAGACATCATAGGTGTGATAAAGTGGGGCTCACACACAGCTGTGTGGGTTACAGGTGCGGCTCAGGGCTTCCCGCCTTGATTATAATGGACTGAACCTCGGAACCCACTAAATGAACCAATTAAATAAACCAGCCCCAATTAAATGTTACCTTTTATAAAAGTTGCATTGTCATGGTGTCTCTTCACAGCAATGGAAGCCCTAACTAAGACAACTCAGAAGGGGAGCTTCACCAGAGCTGAGAATTGCACCCCAAGAAATCTCAGTGTCTTGGGATGTCTCTCCTGGGATCTGGTCAGGGTTACACAGATTCCAGTCGTACCCGGCAGGAGGCGCACTCTGCACGCATCCTGGAGAGTAAGTCCTCCTGGCTCCCCACACCAGGGTGGGTGGGGCCTGCACTCGGAGGGAAGGGTCACATGTCACTCCAGACTCCCCACCACCAGCTCCCCAGAACCCTGACAGTCTGCATCGCACCCTCCCGGATATACGACCCCATCAAGCAACCCCTTCCCCTGGGCCTCTCATAGGGCCTGAATGATGGGACCACAGAATGTGGACAAAGTTGGGACCCATGTGAGGCAGAGGCTCCATCTTCAGGGTCACTAGAGTGCCGCATTAAAGTGCAGGCCCTGGTTCTCAGAGCTCCTTCTCCTTAGCCTGTGTAGCTCTGTGAGTGACACCCACACACCTGGATCAATCTGTCCCCAGAGGCTGGGTGTGGGGTCCGGGGCTGAGGCTGGCTGCCTAGCTGGCTGCACCACCAGCCAGCAGAAGCTACCATCAGTCGCCAGTCCCCAGGCTGCACGTGGGAGGATAAAATGACAGCTGTGAGCCACAGTGGGTGTGCCTGGCTGGGAATGCTGTCCAGGTCGCTGTCCCTGAGGGTACTGACTCCCCACCACCTGTGACTTTAGGAACAGGGTTAGGGTGGGCTCAGTAGGTGGAGTCCCCCTCCCCATTGTCAGGCACTGCGGCCTATCCCTAGTCAACAAATACCTGTCACCAGGCTCTGGGGAGGTACAGGCAGAGGGATCAAGAGTTCAAAGTCTCCAAGACACAGTGAAGCGGAGGCTAGCCTGGGCTCTGTGAAATCCTATCTCAAAAAATAAAATAAAGCAAAACTTAAAGGATGTAGGCAAAGTTGTCAGCTCTGTGTGTGTCTCTTTCCTTCCTTCCTTCCTTCCTTCTTTCCTTCCTTTCTTCCTTCCTTCCTTCCTTTTTTGACAGGGTCTTTGTAGTCCAGGTTGGCCTTATCTTGCTATGTAGCTGAGGATGGCCTTGAACTCCTGCTTCAACTTTCCAGTGCTGAGATGGGAGGTATGTGCCACCTCACCCAGTATACCCCCTTTCATTCTGTGTATCCCAGTATGGCTTCAAAGCCATCATCCCCCTGTCTCAACTTCTGAAATCAGATTGTGAGGCTACAACTGACCTTTCCCCTCTCCTGTGTCCCTGTTGGTCTAAGCAGGGTTTGACATACAGTAGGCACTCACTAAACGTTCATTAACCAGTCAAATAAGGTTTGACTGTCCTGAGTGAGCCCAGAAAGATGGGTTTGTCACAGCAGGCTGGAATTAATTCAAACTCAGGACCAGAGGACTCACCGTGCCACTCTCCCAGGACATGCCTGCACCCAGCCTGGCTGCATCTGACCAGAGTCACTGTCACTATGTCCTCGGAGGACCTGGAATGTTAGTGGCTCCCTTGGGGAGCTCAGGGGGCCTGGTGACCCTGGAAGGCTGCATGTAGAGGCCTGGGTCCCAAGCTCACTCCCAGATCTCAGAAGGAACAAAGAAAGGGAATCAAATGCACTGCAGCCCCTCACGTCCAAGGCTGCCCTCACAGGTGACACCTCCGGGGCAGCACCGAGGCCTCCGTTGGCCCCACCTTCCCAGCTCATTGATGCATGTAAACAGCATGATGACCTGACAAAGGGGTCATCCTACTGCCCCACACTGCTTGGAATCTGGGGCAATACACAGTAGCTAATGTTTTGCCTTGGTCTCCGTGATGGCCCCGGGGCTGGAGGCCCTCCAGCAGGTAAAGAACCTGAGTAAGGAGATGATATGCTCTTCCTCTGAGATGTACAGCGCCCTACACAGACAGGCAGGGCTGGGTCTGCTCGGTGCACCCCTGCAGTCTCACTGCACCAGGCTTTGCCCTGCTCCAGGATGTCACATGGCTGTCCAGAGCTCTGCCTCTGCACATACACACATGCCCTGTTCCTGCCACACTGTCCCCTCCAGATTGTCATAAACATCTTTTCATTGTTGCTCACTGATGGACGAGCAGCGAACTCCTGTCCAGGTGATGGAGTGAAGATCCTGGGGGTTGTCTTCTCTCCCCATTTTGCCCCAAAGAAAAACCTCTTTTGACCTAGTGGGTTTAGTTATGAAGAATTCTTCCTTTACTGGGCCTTAATTTCCCCCTCGGCAAAACAGGTAACATTTCTCAAATGCCTGTCACCTTTCAGATGTCAGAGCTGTCCCAGGCTAGCCTTGGCTATGCCAGGCTGTGTCTCAAACAACAAAGGACTAACTGGAAAGTACAGCTACAAGGAAGGGTAGGTGTCCATGACACTGGGTGTAACAGCCCTGAGAGACCATGCAACTACCCTTCAGAAGACTGTTCAACTGAGCAAGCTAGACCCCTGACCTCACGCCCAGCCCCCAGGCTGGGGGAGTCTAGGTGGGCTCCACTCCTGACCATGCCCCCCAGGCCCTTGGGCAACTTCTTTATTAGGGTAGAATCAGGGAGGTCTTTTGTAGGAAGAGTTGTAGTTTTTGGGAAGGGTTCCCCTTTACAGTCCAGGCTGGTCTTGAATTCACATGTCTCCTGTCTCAGCTTCCTGGCTTCTGGGTTTGCTGGCCTGTCCCACACACTCCGTTTGGTGGACAGTTCAGTCTTGAGGTTCTGAAGGACTTGGCTCAGCCCATGTGTTCAACTGTTCACTGAACACGGGAACAAACATGTCCACCAGAGGTGACAATCCTGTACACAGCGCCTAACCCCGGTGACCAGACCTGTGATGGGGACACGGAGCGCCCTGGAAGTCCCCGAGGCAACACCCCAGGTGTAAGTGTGAGGCGGGCACAGTGCTTGCCTGTGCCTGGTTTCCCGAGGCAGCGAGGACCGGAGGACCGTGGAGTCAATGGCTGCAGGCTCCCTTACCCCAGCCTTCGTGTGGACAGGCATCAGGAGCTGCTAGAATCTATGTATTAATGATGTGTCCCAGGTCTTGTCACTTATGAGCCCAGATGCCACTGCCATTTTCTGACTTCCTGAGGGAAAAGACACCTGGGTTAGGTTTTACTTGTTTTACCAAGGGGTGTGGCTGTGAGCCTCAGGAATTCTCTGCTTTCTGGGATTTTTGTTGTTGTTGTTGTTTTTGCTTTTTTAAATAGAACTCTGTGCACATGGATTCAGTACCAGGGAAAGAGAAGTTATAAAAACACAATTCTATTCTGTGTCGATGGCAGTGCGGAGAGGAGTCGGGACTGAGAGCGGGGGGGGGTGGGGGGGTGGAGGGTGCTGCGGACTCAGGGACTCCAGGACCTCAGACCTGGTGCCAGGCTCTTCTTCTGTCCCCTAGCAGCTCCATGTAACCTTTTCTTCAGCCCAGGGCAGCTCCTGTCTGTCTGTCTGTCTGTCTGTCTAATGTCTGTCTGTCTTCCTGTCCTGCCTCTGACAGCTCTGTCCCCATGTAGCTGTCACCAGGGTGGGCCTTCATCCTGCAGACTGTGTCCCCCTCTCAAGACAGGAGGTCTAGGTTCCCTTCCAGCCTTTGCTCTACAGCAGACACATGGTCCTTCCCTTTCTTCTTCTCCCTCCCCTTCCCTGAACACCTGCCTAGATAGAACCCAATTGCAGAGGACTTTCCAGAGACCTCAGGAGAGACTTGGAGACCCTTCCAGTAGCCTGCCTGCTTCCTGTCCAGAAGCCACCAGTTTTGAGGACCTTTGTCCCCTGTGGAGAGAGGAGCTAAGGATGATAGCCTGGCTGCCCAGTAACAGGAGATGCACCAAGGACTGTGTTCTCAGCACTCAGTGGAATACTATGCTTCCATTACAAATGAAAGAGAGACCTTTGGTAAGATTGGTGTAGAATTTCTTAAAATTCCTATCAACGTGTCTCTGCTCCTTGGCCAGTCATCAGACCTTCTGAAGCCCAATATGTGTACATTTGGCCTTCAGTGCCTACACCAGTTGGGCAAGCCACTCCAGTACGTCTGTAAAATGTGTCTGTCCCTCCCCCCTGATGTTCAGGCCACTGTCACCTTCCCTCACTCAGTAACTCATTCCAACTGCAACCTGGACCCAGATTCCCAGTACTCCCCAGATGTGACCCACCTCCCATTTCCTGATAGAGCTTTGAAATGGTGACTAAGATGTGTCCATTCTCCTGCTCTGGAGCCTCACATGGCTTCACCTCCTGCCAGCCTCCCTGGTCCCTTTCCAGCCGCTCAGGCCTCTGCCCCAGGGCACAGCTTGTGCAAAGGCCCTAGAGCAAGATAAAGCCTGATGTGTTGGAGGAGCAGGCAGTATTCCCTGTGGCTAGAGTGGAGGGGGAGCAGGGGAAGGGAAAGGGGCAGAACGGGTCCCTGCAGGGGAGGAGTTTACTTTTGACCTTTTAATGAAGTAAGTGTTGACTGGTTTTGCCAGGGCCAGGGTAGGGAGTGGGAGATGGGGGACATGCGGGGCTTGAGTGGGTGTTGGACCCTGAAGGACAGTAAGGCTTCTCACTGCAGAGACCTGTGTCTCTCTGAGGTCATCAACTCTGATTTTGGTTCCCTGAGAGTGCTTGAATCCCATCGACAACCAGACCCCCACACACCATCACTAGTGGCTGAGTTGGGGAGCCCTCTCCCCTTCTCTCCCATTAGTAGTCTTGGGAGCCATATGTCTCATACGTGACCGCAGACAGAGAAAATAAGGCTAAGGTAGGATCTGCCGAAAGACTTGCAGCAAGTTTGGTCTGTGACTCTCAATGAGCTGGAGACTCAAATGCTGAGGGAGTGTAATTTGGAGGTTGCAGAAGCACCCTACATCCATGAAAGCAATGTGTCCTGGGTTTTAACTCTAAATGCAGCCTGCCTGTCTCAGCTCAGACCTCTGTGGAGGTCCCACCCTGAGGTCTCTGCTCCAGTTTAAGGCGGGGAGGTGGTGAAGACTCCAGTTTTCAAAGGGTCTGATGGACTCCAGGTGGGGTCTGTGGCTGTTGCAGGATGATCTCAAAGGGGCAGGCGAGGGTAGAGGAGAATCAAGCCAGGAACACACAAAGGGAAGGAGGAGGCCATTTGAGAGCCTCACTCTATCTCCATCTGTCTGCTATGCATCTATTGGCTTAAGGCCCCTTGCCCCCTCTTCAGGGCTTGCAAGAAAGCTGTTCCCAGTGTCTCTATTCTGACCCTCCTGGAGTCCTCTGAGGACACTGTGGTAGCGCTGGGCCCTGGGTGACAGCAGCATCTGCAGCCTCCAATGTCATTAACATGAAATGGAAATGCTCACAGATTTATATGGGTTTGAGAATGAACACAGGGCCTCCTGAATGACTGGCCACCAAACGAGCCAAGTCCCTGGTCTCTTCTCTCGGGAACCCACCCCAACACTTCCTCCTCTCATCATTGCTGCCTGACTATTAAACGACAGCCCTGGACACTTACAGAGAAGACTTGGAATACTTCTGTCCCCTCCATCCATCACTGGATGTCCTGCAGGGACAGAGCTGGACAAGGCTAGCCAGAGGCTGCTGCACCGCATGCAGTTGGTGTCCAACACATGCACATTGCTTCTGAACTCTGAAGCTGCAGAGGCAGCCCTGGCCTGGCTTCAGGGGCTCCGCACACTCTATTCCCAGTAGCTTTTTACTCTGGTATCAGAACCAGCACTAATTGATTGCCGATCCCCAGGAGGACCCTGTGCCTGAGGTCAGCAGCTGGCCCTGGGCCAGCAAGAGTGTGGGAGGGAAGCAGGCCACAGAAGTGGAAACCTGGCTCAGACTGGTTACCAGCCAGCCTCACCATCCCATTCTCCATGGGGACTGGTGTCTTCATAGTTCACCTGCTTCCCAGTCAGGGCCACCTGCCTGGCTGGCTGGCCGGCCACACACAAACACACATGCACACATGCACATTCACACTCACACATGCATGGACATGCACACACATGCATGCACTCACACATACATACACACATACATGCAGAACCTACAGCTCCATATAGATAGACTAAGACTCAGTGTAGCTAGGCTCAGGTACTAAAATATCACCAGTTATAGAACTGCTGTTTGTCTGAGTGTCCCCATCTGTAAAAGCCTTGGGATTACAACACAGGCAATGAACAGTCTGTTGTCAACAGGTCACATATGTGAAGGGGAAACAATGTGACTACATCCCCAGATCTCTTGGGGATAGGTGTAGTCGCCCTGATGCTAGAGGAAATGGCCTTACCACAGTTGCCAGATTCCACTGTAGTCACTTGGGGTAGCCTGAGATCTGTAGCCACATACCTCAGCAGTGCACACCCCATCATGTCTCAGAGGCCTGGCTTTGCAGGCTGTGGCTAAGAGGAGAGACTTTGAGAGAACTCAGTGAGGTCCCTGAGCCAGGATTGCACCAAGGAAACAAATTTAGGATCTGAAAGAGAAGCAACTAGGGGCTGCTGGGGACTTTGCTCAAGACTCAGTCCAGACAGCCTCTTTCTAGAAGAAACTGCCCTGTGTGATGGCAGCATATGAGGCCTGTACCAGCCTCAGTGTACCTCCTGGAGATACTGCCACAGCCTAATGCTCCCTAAAGGGACTATAACCAAGACACTGGAACTCCCATCCATAAGAACACACATAGATACCCACAGCCATCCATCCACCGGTCAATACATTTATTCACCCATGTGTCCATCCCACCTACCCACCCACCCATCCATCCACTCACCTATCCACCCACCTATCCACCCACTCATCCATCCATCTATCCATTTGTCTGTCTGTCCATGCACGAGTCTTTTTACTCCCCCTTTGTGTTTATTCCCTCAGATGCAGATGACCCCATGGCTATCTTTCTCTTCTTGCTTGCTGTGTGTCTTTGACTCTGTCCATCTCCAACACTCCCAGTTCCCAGCCTCAGCACAGGTACTGATCGAAGCTCAACACCCTGTTAACCATGTGCTGTTTCAAAGCTAAAAACAGCTGCCATTTAGAAGCCACCCTGAAGTAGGAACCCTACTGTTGCTCCCTTGTGTGAGCTGGTGAGGTGACAGGCTCTTTGGGGGTTCATTGTGTGGATTAAGCGATTGTAAAGGTTTTCTACGTGTCCCCCAGGAGTGATGGTCTAGGGTCCTCATCACCTGGCTTTGTGGTGGTCCACAAGAGCTGGGACAGGTGCCCAGTGCACAACACAGCCTTGGCAACGGTAGAAGAAGCAGGTGGTTTGGGGAGACTGCCCTGCCACGTGGAGAGCAGCTAGGGAACCCACTCCTCCATCACAATGGCCTGTCCAAATGGGGACAGTTCTAGCGTGCATTTTAATGCTGGAGAAACTGAAGCAGAGAATCCAGGTGATCCGGGCAGCTGTACAGATGAAACACGGAGTCTAACATCCCCTCCATCTCTGTGGCTTTTTTAGAGTCTAGTGTAGGCCAGAGTGGTCTCAAACTCACTCTGCAGCTGGGAGTGGTCTTGAATTCCTGATCCTCTTGCCTCTGCCTTCAGAGCCATGGGATGACAGGCTTGCAACACCATGCCTGTCTGTGGAGCTGGAGGATAGAACCCAGGGCTTTGTGGATGCTGAATGAGAGAGCTCTACTCCAGTAGAACCAGACTCTCTTGACCACACCTCCTGTGGGAGCCCATTATACCACCGAGGAAAACCTAGGCTCGGAGCCTAATGAACTATCCCATGAGAAAGTGTCAGAGGTCAATGACCAGTCAGAGTCCCAAAATGTGGCTTCTTACTCCCTCAATATGCATGCAGCCTAGGCTGGCTTCCAACTCAATCCCCCTGCCTCTGGCTCAGTAGAGCTGTGATGACAGGCCTGTGCAACCTTTCCCAAGCCTTGGTTTTCAGACCCATGAAATGGGTTGCGTTGCAGACTCCTTGACAGTAGCGGAGAGCACAAGGCCGTCCTGGAGAATGCACGAAGCTGCCAGAGCTGGGAACTCAGTGGGGACAGCTAGGCAACTAGGATTCCCCATTGCCTCATCACCAACCTATCCGTAATCTGGGGCGCTCAGACCTTGCTCTGGCACCCCTGCATGAGACGCCCCCTCCCAGGCTGTCACCCCAGGTCACCTCCAGCTTTCTGCCCCGCCCCGGGAACAGCGCAGCCTCTGTGTCCAGGCTGTCTGTGAGCCAGCGTTGCCCAGAGACCGCGAGCAGCAGGCAACCCCCACCTCGGGCTACAGGCCCCACCTCGCCCAACCGCGGGGACCCCGGGTTGGAGACAATGTATCAGATCCTAAAGGAGGGGGGACTGGCGACACTAGGGGGCCTCAAGGGGCCTGGGAAAGGGCCCGGGGCTGATGCGAGAGGGTCGAGGAGCAGGAGGAGCCCGGTCTGCCCCTCCTCCAGCGTGCGCGGGGACAGGTGTAGTGGGTCCTGGATGATCCGGCCGATCCCAATCGGAAGGGAAGTGGCACGGGACACTAGCTATAAATACGGCCACAGCTGACTCCCGCGGTGGAAAGGGGGCACGGGCTGGGAGACCCTGAGGCCCGGGACGTTGTCGCATTTTTGTAAGGACACCGGGAAGGGTGACCCGGTTCACGAAGTCTGCCGCGTCTCCAGCCAAAGCCTTGAAGCCCCCAGATAGATAGCAAACCTTCCCTTCAGTCCCCTTACCAGCCCTCCTCCAAGACTTCCACTCAGACCCCAGACCCCACCCCCCAAACTCCGATCCCCTCCCTCACCCCAGCCACTCCTCAGAACCCCTCTCCGTTCTCGCCCACCCCCTACCCCGTATCCCCCAGACCACGCCTCCTTAGCAGATCCGCCCCTCGGACCCCTCCTCTTGATGCAGCCCCTCCCACCTCACCCTTCAGCAGGTGACAATTTGGTGTCATAAACAAAGTTTGGGGGCGTCCCTACACCACTGGTTCTGAAGAGGGGTGCAAAGCCCAATGTCTGCAGAGACTCCTTGACCTCATGCACAAGTCCCAGGGGACCCCAAAGTCCTGTCAAGTCACTTGGAGCTCTGTGTTTCCTGCTGGGGATGGAGGATACATGGACACCTGACAGAACAGGTGCACCATGATGGAGCCCCTAGTGCAGATATAGGGATGGGGACACGTGGCAACTGAGGTCACTGCATGGAGGCCTAGGCAGGCACATCGGGAAGTTGGTGGATCCCAGAAGTCTTCCTACACCCTGAAGAGGTATTAATGTAAAGGTAAAGAGGGTATAAATACCCTCAAGGTATTAATGACTTGCAGAGAATCGGATGGCAAAGCCCTGGGGCAGGAGGAACCTGGGCTACCCAGTTCTGGGTTTGCTGTGCATCTCTGGTCCTAAGGCTCCACATGCAAATGGGAGTTCAACACAGTGTCCAGCAAAAGCGTCCACCTGGAGGCTGGGGAGCCGGCTCGGCTAGTAAAGTTCCGTGCAAGCATAGGACTCAGAGCACATACTTAGTGTATGTGCTCTGAGCACATACTTAGCATACTTAGCACATACTTAGCACATACTTAGGTGAGGCAGAGCCTGGGGTCTCAGTTCTGGAGGTAGACACAGCCCAGTCCTGGCCTCCATGCTGAGTTCCAAGCCAAGGAGAGAATGTCATGCATACCGATGACCATGCATGGGTACATGCACACCCTCGGTCATGCATCAGAAAAGGGTGAGCTCTGCTGGGTACCAGGCATACACTAGGTGCTCCATAAATGCTCCCCAAAGGTTCATAGTGGAGTTGACTTTCCAGGCATGACTAGAGAAGAAGTTGGGGGCAGGTGTTCAAGGGGACTTGTGGCCTGGTTTTCTGGCTAACACATCCCCTACCCTGGCCCCTACCCTGGGCCACCCAACCCAGCAGCTGTCCCTCCTCATGTGTAGTGGCCTGTCAACCCAGAGCATCTGTTCCGGAGCACCTGGTGCTATGCTTCCAGGGATTTGGGAGTTACAAGTCCACGGAAGTTCAGCTGCCACAGAGGCTTAACCCTGGAGCCTGGCGCCAGCCAGGCCCTCAGAGGCCTGACGCCGGCCCACTTGACCCCACAAAGAGCCTGACTTCACTCCCAAACCTAGCTCACACGATGTCAGCTCAGCTCCTAGCCTTCAGGCCTGCCAGGCTGTGTGATGCTGACTGACTTGGTCTATCATGGTAGTTACCATGTAGCATCAGAGGCTGGTAAGGAGGGGGCTCCCCACTCCTTAATAAAATCATTCTCTTTGAAGCCGAGTTGAGTTTTTCTGAACTGCATTGACTGAGGCACAGGGGCAGCATCACCCTCCTGCCTCTAGTACCCCAGCGGTGGGATCACAGAAGTGATCCACTAAGGGTCCTACTACACTGAGGATCGAAGCCAGGGCCTCAAGGGTACCCAGAGAGCACTCTGCCAGTTAGCTGTAGCCATAGCCTCTGTTTGGTCTCTTGAGACAGGGTCTCACTCTGAAACTCACTTAACCTGACTATCCTCCTGCCTCCACTTCCCAAGTGCTGTGAACCTATGGCTGGTATGGCTTGAATCATCAAATTCCCCTCTAGAGACAAGTGACAAGGGACATAGAGATAAGTCCCCCTTTATACATACAGGCCCAGAAAGGTTAAGCATTTGACCCAAAGTCACACAGCCTTTCAGGGGTAGCACAGGGACCTGCTGGGATCAACAATATGCTTCCTAGTGATGTCATCTTTTATATGATATCAAAGGCTGATGTCACGGTCTGAAGAACTGGGCTAAAATGTGCAGCTAAGGACTGGGGCAGGGTGCAGAGTACTTGCTCACCCAGCATGTCCAAGGCTCTGGGTTCCCTCCCAAGAAATGGTGATGCATGCCTGTCACGCCAGCACTGGGAGACAGGAGGCTAGAGGATCAGGATTCCAGGCCAGCTTTGGCTACATAGGGAGGCAGAGAGCATCCTAAGATACTGACTGATTCTTAGAATCTGTATATCAGGGCCTACAAGAGGGCTTAGCCGATAAGGGAACCCAGGACTTGAATCTAGATCCTTGGACCCACGTGGAAAGGAGAGAACCAACTCCCTCCTAGGTGCTATCTCCTGATAGCAACATGCTGTGACATAAACACATACACACATGCACAAACAAAACATTAAAATAGTGTGTTGAAGTCATATTGTAAAAGAGGAAACTGAGACTGGCTCCCTGCCCCTCTTCAGAGCCTCAGGTCCATTCCTGAGTGTACCTGGCTTCCTCCCCCATCTCCAGTCTCCTCTACTCTGAGCAGCAACTCCCAGAACCCTCCTCCTTCCCTCCTTCCGCAGCTGCCAAGAACCAGGTCAGCTTCTGAACGGTGGGGACATCAAACAGAATCTATAAATACAGCTTTGGAGGAGAGCCGCCTCCTGCCCCTCCCTGACTTCGGGGCTCATCTCTGGCCTGGGCTCGCAGCTCAAATCCCTGCCCCAGGGGATCACTACTGGAAGGCAGAAAATGGACAGTGCCTCAGTTTCCCCTAAGAGTACATCTCTCCCCCCTGCTCTTCCTTCTCCTGCTGGGTACCTAGGATGGGAGATATTGTCTTGTAAAATCTTCAGTTCTCTGGAATCTTTTCTCAGGAAATTCTATGCAGGGCTGTGAACCTTGGCCCTGCCATATCCCCTGCCCTGGGCCTTTGCACAGCTGCTTGGGGCTGGGCCTGGAATAGCTAGCTTCCCCATCCTCACCTGGGATTTCTCTGGACATTTGGTCTCAAAGTGTCACCTCCTCAGACATGTCCCTATTGTCACATTAGCTGTCTTCTTTCTTCTTGGCCTCCAGAAGAAATAATTCTCACTAGTCTTCCTCTTATGTACTGCATATTTCTCCCCATCATGGGCCTCAGTTTCCTCATCTGCAAAATCACATGGGTGTGTAGGCTTCTCCTCTCCTGTGGAAACTGCTTGCCGTCTATGGCTGCTGGTAATGGGTATGCTAATTGATGCAGAGTTTATGTAAATGAGTCACATGTGTTTATAGCCAGTTCCCCAGGGCTTAGGGGACATAGGTCCCACTGAGCCTCTGTGGGCAGCAGGCTGAAGGCCTTGGGGACCCATCTTGGTTATAGGGATGACTGTGGGAGTGCTCAGGACATGGGCTTCTCCCGTCATTCATACAGGCCCAGGATCTGCCCCAATGGGGGGTGAATCTCCAGACTCAGTGTAAGGGTATGAGTGGGGCCTGGAGCTTGAGCAAGGTATGCCATCACCCCACTGCACAAAGTGTAACTTCACATCCCATCTGGTCCTAGTGTGTGCTAAAACCTCCTAGACCAAGAGTAAGCCAGCCCAGGGTGGTGAAGCTGGAATCTCCTCTCAGGAGGCCTTAGTGGAGCACAGGCCCAGGAGGAGTCAGAGTGTCATGCCCCAAGGCTGCTGAGTGGCCCTCTCTCTATACATTCTCCACAGCTTCCCACTGTGCTCCACTCAGTCTATTCCAGGCTCTTCTTGCCCCAGGGCCTTTGCACAGACACTTTCTCTCAACTCTCTTTGGTCTCTACTTGTGTGTTCCCTCAGTGAGACCCACTGGGACCACTAGTCTAAGGTTCCCCTCCTCATCTTCTCCCCTCCTTTAGAGTCTGTCCCTTCTTTGCAACACAGACCAGGATAGACCTCTCTTTTCTTCTTCTTTGTGTCTGTCTCCCTGGAATGACAGAACCTTGAAGAGAGAGAGCTTTTGCTCTCTTTTTGTGTTTTTTGTTGCATCCAGAGGTGTTCAACAAATGTATATGGAATAGGTGACACCTGAGCTCTGCCAGGACAGCGTGTGCCCAGCACACAGTAGGTGCAAACACTCTCAAGTTAGCTGGATAAATAGGGTTTGTAGAGGCGTGGAGCTGGTCCAGGTGGGGCATGAAGCGTGTGATCAGCTCAGAGCTGCCAGCGTCCCCAACACATGCTGATGTCAGTGTGACCCATGGCTGACTTGGTGGCAGGTGCCATACTGTGAGGTCATTCGCACCTGCATCCTCTTTACAGCGGCTCAGTCTCTCCACCTTTTTTTTTTTTTAATTGTGGGGAAATGTCCATCGCATGGAATTTACCCATTTAATAACGTCTTGGCATCCAGCTTGACAGTGTGAAGATTGTTCACACACCCTTGCGGCTGTCCCCACCATTGTCTTCAGAACTTTCCATCTCCCCCTCCTCCAGGCTGCTGCCCTCTGCCTTCCCACTTCCTGTCTCTAGCTGTTAGGACTCCAGGGACCTCCTGAGAGTGGGACCGTGCAGTGCTTTTGTGTGTGGCTATTTCCCTGAGCGTGGAGACCTAGCAGGATACCCATGTTAGAGCGATGTCAAGACCCCATCCTTTCTTTACATAACTGTGTATGATTTCAGTGTACAGCTGGGCCGAGTGTATGGCTCTCTCCAGGCTGCAGCCCTGAATGCTGTCTGACCGTGGCCTGATTTCGATGTAGACATCACCCTGGACACCTTTGGGGGCACTGAGCTCCTCCCCCAGCTTCTAAGGAATATGGAGTTGAGAGGAAACTGAGTGCCTACTGTGTGCTGAGCATCTTCAGCAATGACCTCTTGTCAATCAACCTGCTCCTGAAGACAAAGACAAGGTTTGGATTGCAGTCTCCATGAGCTGCAGACTCCACTGTGCTTGCCTCTAACCACTCCAGCTCTGCACTGTCTGTGCAAAGGCCCTGAGGCAGGATCAGAGATGATCTTCCTTCTCAGGGCCCAGGCAAGTGTGATGGTGGCTTTATCAGCATATCCCTCTTCTCTTCCAGTTGTGGGGACCAGGATGCTGGTTGCCTCATTTGCATATGCAAATGATGACCTGGAGGATGAGGGTGATTGGGCTGTTTGGAGACTTTGCTGGATAGAATGTAAATGCTGTAATTGCTTAGACCTCCGAAGAGATATGCTGAGGCCAATGGGGAAGGGGCAGGGCAGTCCCAGCCACCCCACACAATTCAGCTCACATGCATCCTCTCCCCACAGAGGAGGACTCAGACCAACCCCACAGTCCTCTGTCCTGCCTTTGAATTCTGCTTGGCTACAGAAGTGCAAAGTGCCCAGAGTTGTGCCAACTATACAGCAGGTGCTCTCCTGAGGTTATCCATCCCAGTGTGCAAAATGCCCTAGCTGCGGGGCCACAGTGGGTGTTCAAGGGGAGCACACAAGGTTATCCAAATCTCCAATGTACCTTATTACAGTGCAAGTCACAGACACTCAATAAGTGCTCTTGTGGTTATGAGTGAGCAAAGTACCTGGGCTATGGTGTACAGCATAGGTGCTCAATAAAGTTGTTCTCAGAGTTATTCAGATGTGCAAAGCACCTGTTGTTATGCACACAGTAGGTGCTCAATATGTGCTCCTGAAATCTTTGTCTCACAGGAATTCTCCTTTTTTGGCAAGAAGGTCCCCATTGCTGCCTTGCCTTACTGGTGGGGAAAGTGGGTGGCATCGGGCTCACCCCACAGCCAGCTTGGCCTCAGTTTCCCCCTCAATTCAAGAAGGCAGGCCTTGACAGCATTGATAGCCAGATACTGGGGACACACCAGTGGGCAAGGCAGACCTGGGCCCTGTCCTTGGGTGGGAATAGACTCTAAAAAAAATAAACAAATAAACAAGGACAGGCCTGTGTGGCTCAATAGAGAAACAGAGAAGTGGGGAGTCAGGAGCTGGGCCCTCTGGGGATGAAACAGCGGGAGTATAGCAGGGCCAGCCCACAAGTACCTATGCTTTATCTCCACCTCACGTTTCCCTGGTGGATTCATCAGCTAATCAGTCCCCAGGGTCTCAGTTTCCTCACTCACAGGGTAGAAATATCTATGTTCAGGAATTCAGGAGCTGCATACAGCAGGTGCCTAGTCTAAGCCTCTCACCGTGATTAGGGGTCTGTGCGTCCCAGAGGGGATTGTTTTGTTATCTTGTTGGTTGCGTTTCATGGGTTTCCCGTGTGTCGCTCGTGGCCTCGAGTTGTGGACATAAGCCTCCTACAACATCACACCCCTGTCACTCTCCCAACACTGAGAAAAGCCCCAGGAGGGCCCTGGGGTTTAAGGGAGGGTCCCCCAGAGGACTAACCCGCCCCAGGGGTCAAAGGATGGAGGAGAGAAAGGGTCAGAGCCTGCCCCAACCCTCCCCCATCCCAGGCAGCGTGAGCTCCGGAGACCAGCTGGGTGGACTGAGCAGCGCATCTGTTGCCCGAGCAGCTGCAGCCCCCCGGGGGGGGCGGCGAGGGGACTAGGGGACACGCAAACTCTCGTCTGCGCCTCTCAGCTGCCACCTCAGGCTAGGGGGACATCTATCCTACCCCAGACCCTCCCCAGTGTCCCTCGCCCTCCACGTGCCTCTTGTGGGGAAGGGGCTTCAGTAGCATCTGACGTCACGGGAGGCCTCAGCCAATCACAGCTGTCCTTTGAGCAGCCCCGGGGGATTCCCTGGTCACATCTTGGATCCGGAGTGATACTGAGTACCGTGGAGTAAAGATGACCCTCCCACCATCTCAAGCTTGGACTCCACGAGGGCCTGGCATAGAGAGGGAAACTGAGGCAGGGGATTGCCTGGATAAGGACCCAGGTGGCTCATTGCAAGTTGGTTGCCCGGCTCCAGGTGGGCCCAGAGAGGGTCAAAATGCTGCCTGGTGTCACACAGCAAGCAGGGGAGGAGAGGGACTCGCGGGAGTTCGAGGATGAGGGAGCGAGTCTTAGCTGTGCCCGGGCCCAGCGTCCTCTGTCCAGAGTCTTTGAGGCTGATTGTCCCTCTTGTGGTCTCCTTAGACCCCCTCGCACCCCTGGGCTGCAAATCGGCCGGGTAGAAGGTGTCGGTAGCCTCGGGCATCCCCAAAATCCGTACTGGAATCTCTGCCGCCTGGAGCAGGGCTCGAGCGCAGCGCTGCGGAAGCAAGGGAAACTGAGGCCCAGGGGGCGGGGCTTTTCTGGAGCGTTACAGCTGAGGGAAGGGGTGCTAGGGCTAACTCTGGAGGCCTCAGGCAAGGCCCTTCCTTCTTGACTCTCCGTGGCCATCAGGTCAGCTCCTAGACCGGCTGGAGCCGCCTGGGGGAGGGCGACTTGACCTCCGGGCCGGTCTGTGAAAGAGGCATCATTCATGACCATAGGGCCTTTGTTCAGACAGGTCTCCCGGGGACAGGCCATCCCTACACCCCTACTCTGCCCTGCGCTCCCTGCCAAATCCACCCGTGATCCTTCAGAGGCCCGGTGTCCTCTCCTCTCCCTCTGCCGCCCCGGGCGGCCACCGAGCCCACTGCACCTTGACATCTGCAGTCATTTGGCAGGACCCCCTCTTCCCCCACCCTGGGCCGAAAGACACTGTTAGCGCTGCGCTCAATAAATGTTTGTTGAACAAACTGGATCATAGGCCAAACTGAGTAGGCTGAGAACTGGCTTCATCCTCTGCCTCAGTTTCTCCACAAAAGCTGTGTCTTGGCTGATATACAGCGAACAGCAAAGCTGAAAGGCCACAGTGAAGTCTCAGCCTGTCGCCACAGTGTCGCCACAGTGGTGATACCAGGGAGTCTGCTCCAGCCCCTCAGAGTGCCCACAGGTCAGAGTTCAAATCCTGACACCCACAGCCTTGGCTGTCCCAGGCAGCTCACAGTTCCAACCTCTGGATGAGAGTTCTCGGCTGCATGGGCTGCAAGGCGGCTCTGTGAGCAGGATTCAACTCCACACACAAGTACAGAAGCAGCTGTGGAGTGCTTGCTGTATACTGGAGCTGCCAGGAGGTGAGGCAGTGCCTAGCCCAATCGGAGAGAGGTTTTCAATCACTGTTATGGCTGGGATGGGGAGGGGCTTCAGACAGAGGGAAACTGAGGCATGGAAAGAGATATCTTGCTGTCCAATGTCCCTCAGAAAGTGAGTGTTATCAGTGCGCTGGGGCAGGCCTTTAGCCTAGATTTCACAGGGGAGTCTGCCTTAGTGAATCAATCATTATAAATAAATATAGAAGACCCTGGTGGTTTGACTCAATGATGTCATGGGCCACCAGGACCGTGAGACCTATCCCCATGTCCATGAGGTTCCTGTGTGTAGCTGACCGGTCGGATGAATTGGAAATTCACTAGAATATACAATAGCAAAACATTTATGGAGATGCCCAGACTCAGAACAGCGCCCAGCTCAGTGCCGGAGCGGGTGGTCTTCAGAGCCACATCCATGGAGTGAGCTGCGAGGCAGAGAAAGGGAAACTGAGGCCGGGGATGGTGGAGGCGCCCCCTCCCGTCCGTGCTCCGCTCCTTGGTGGTCTGCTCCGGGTTTTGCGGAGCTCCGGGCTCCGGCGCTGGGGGCGGAGGTGGCGGAGCTGCGAGTCGCAGCAGCGGCGGCAGAGATGCGGCCCCGGCCGGGACACCGCGCTGCGCCCCCGCGGGAGCCGCCCGCGCGTGGGAGCCCGGGCTGAGGCGCTGCGGGGCCGGGACCGAGCCGGGCAGGTGCTCGGCCTGCACTGGAGGTGAGTGCAGGGACGGACGCGGGGACGCACCTTGGACAGATGCACCGGGGACAGATGCGGCGACGGACGCAGGGACGACGCAGGGACAGACGCAGGGACAGATGCAGGGACAGATGCAGTGGGCATGCACGCACCGGGAGCGCACAGGGCGCGGGCGCCTCGTGCAGCGGCACAGGCCTGGGGGTCCCCCGCGTGCGGTCGCGGCTCCAGCGCCCTGGGCGGGGCTAACGGGCTGCGCAGCGGGCGGGGATTGCAGCCAAGGCCGGGGATCTTCGCGCTCGGGCACCGACAGTGGCTTTGAATTATTGGGGTGACGGCCTACTGATGGGGCGGGGGGAGGGGGCGGGACACATAGCCGCGACCTCCCGTGGGTCCCCACGCGGCCCTGTGCACCAGCTGCCCCCGAGCTCCCGGGTACCCGCTGGTCTCCGCCGGCCGCGCAACTGGCATGGGGGGGGGTTTACACAGTCCGCGGCCAACGCCCCCGCTGCAGCACAACCCGAAGCTGGGCTGCTAAGACCCCCCCCCCAAAGCCTGACAATGGGACAAAGGAGCGTCTCTAGCAGCCGCTCGGGGTGGGTGCCACCGTGGCCCCCCTGGCCGACCGCGGCGCTGATTGGTCCCTGGGGCGGGGGTCACGTGCCCCATTCTGCTCTCCACTGCCGACTTTGGGGCGCCTCCCCAGGGCCGCTGCCAGGCCGAACCCCCCACCTCGGCCTCAGATGGAGAATTCTAGGCCTACAACAGCCCTGAGGTCGGTAGAGATTCCTGGATCCCAGGTCCTCTCTACCTGGGGTCTGTCACCCCTTCCCTCCTCTTAAGGTCTGTGTCACTCGCATCTGAGGTTCCCAGGTCTCTGTCACCTGCCTGAGGTCTGTGTTGCTTCCCATCTGTGTTGCTCTCCAGGTCCCCGGCACCCTGGCAGAGGTCTGTTTCACACTGCCTAACGTCTGTGTCACCCCCAACTTCTTATTTTTTACCTGCCCGACGCCCCGACCCCAAACTGAATGCGATGGAACCCCAATATTTCAGGCCAGCAAGCTTTGGGTGGAGGAGGATGGTCCTGGAGATAGAATGGCTGGAGTGACTGGCCAGAGCGCCTCTGCCTGGTTACAACGTGTCTTTCTGTCTCTGTGTCTTGGACTCCGGCTTTCTGGCCGATTTTCAGGGTGCACATTTGCCTTCAGGCTATTTGGAGAGGTTAGAAGTGGGAGCGACCTGAGGTTCAAGGCCTGTACCTGGACATGCCTAATGTTGCCTGGCCTTCTGGCTGGGTGGCCACTGCTCCCTACTTATGGTAGAGGCAGCCTGGGGGTGTATCTGTAGCGTGTCCAGCAATGGTACGGTGGCCAAGGGGAGGTGGGGAAACTGAGGCACTGAGCTCCAACTGGGGCTTCCCCGTATTGTGAGGCCCTGAATTCCACAGCAAGAAAGGAAGGCCCGCTCTTTCCATTAACTGAAAACAGAGTGCTCGCAAGTCCGTGTCCTTTCCGAGGGTGGCCCTGGATGTCTCAGGCGCTAGCAGGAAGTGGATTGGAACTTCTAGCTCCTCTGTATGTTCTGGGGCAGGTGGTCAGTCTCTGTGTGGCCTCCTCAGGACAGGCTCTGCCGGCTCCTCACTCCGCTGCGTGTGTCCCGGGGCCTCCTGGTCCTCCATCCTCTGGGACTTTCAGCCCTAGTCCTGTCCGTCTGTCTGTCCATTGGCAGAGGGAAGGCAGGTAGGCAGCTGCCCTTGGAGGAGGTGACGTCAGCCTGCGGACAGGTGAGCCGGACAGAAAGGTGACTGGCGTCTCCTGGGAAGACGGGTGTCCTGAGCTGACCCTGGGTGTGGCCCTGGAGGGGGCAGCTGGGAGCACGGACTCTGCCACTGAGCTGGGGAGTGGGAGTACTTCTCAGAGTGGCTGAACTTTCTGAAGTAGGAGGAGACACTAAGGCTGGAGCAGGAGCTTCATCCCCAGGGCCACGCGGAGCCAGGGAGGGTAGTAGAGGAAGCGAGGAGATGGCGAGGCCTCTGCACTCGCGGGCCTCAAGGAAGGGCTGCTGGGAGCCGGGGCACTGGCGCGAGGCTGCGGCTTCCTGGGACCAGAGTGAATAGGTGACTTTTAATTCAGATGAGAGGCCAGGCCGGCTGAAGACTACATTTCCCAGGATGCTCTTGGCTCAGCCCCAAGGAACTTCTTGAATGCTTTCAAGAGCCCTAAGGGGGATTATGGGTTTATGGGGGAGGGGGAGTGTTGGGTGATCAGGGAAGTTAGTCAGTCAGTCAACAAGCATTTCCAGTGGCCCCTGTGTGCCATGGTCTGTGTCTGGCTCAGACAGCAAGCCTAACTTATCTATTTGTTCCTCAAGGCTCTTTCAGACCATGGGAGGGGAAACCGAGGCAGATCCTAGTTCACTCTGCTGTTTACAGTTGGGGCTGGAGTGGAGGGAGCAACTGGAGCTAGGGAACGTTTGATTCTGCACTGTGACTCGGGGAAGGTGCATGGAGAAGGGGCACTGCAGCTAGAGCTCTGACCAATGTGTACAAGTTGGGTGGGAGGTGGCCACATATTTTCTGATACTTACACAAGAGGCAGCAGAGAGCCCTTGCCAGGATGTGGCTCTTCGCTCAGCAGCAGCACCCCTTGGATGAAACCTGCCCTCTCTCTGAGCCTCAATTTCTCCATGTGTAAAACAGAGCCAATGGCCAGGTTTGATAGGCCCTGTCCCTATTAACATGACTGTTGAATTCACAGCCGTGCAAACCAAGTGCACCAGCACTGAGCACCCTGCAGACAGGAACATGGATGCTGCAGCTGGGAAGGAGGTCCTCAAGGATGTGGTTTTAGAGCCAAGGGCTGGAAGAAGAGGTGATGGAAGGGTCGGCAGAGACGCAGCCAGGCAAAGGCCCGGGGCAGGGGACACGGCTGTGTGAAAGCCCCAGTTGCAGGATGCAGCCTGGTTCCATGGAGGAGGCCCTTGTGGCTGGGAGCAGCGAAAGGAACCATGACTCTGGGCTGGAGGGCTGTGGCTGTGGGTATGGGACTGGGGACTGCGGGAGTTGGGGACAACTTCATCTCTAGGTAGGTCCCTGTGGGTGGGCTTCAGTCTTCTCACCAGTGAAAAGTCAGAGCAGTCACTGCCCCTGGAACTGAAATGGATGTCCTCTCACATGCTACCACAGGGCTCTGAACATAGTGGATGCTCTGAATCTGAGCTGGGAACACAGTGGGTGCTCCATAAGTATCTGCTGTGGATCGTTCTTAGGTTTTGAGGAGACATGTTCCCCTGAGGTCACCCTCGCCATGACTGAGCTTGACTCTTACCAATGGAAGGTTCTTACATCCTTGTTATTGTGTCTGTGTGTCTGCCATGGCTGAGCCCTGACTCACATGAGATCCCTGGTCCGCTCTGACCCCAGGCTCTTTCCCCAGAGACCTATTTCCCACCTTTGTCTTCTTCAGGCTCTTTAACCAGCACTTCCTGTTCCCAGCAGTCCTTGGCAAGGCCCCGGATGCCTGTCACCCTGCATATCGTAGGTGACCCTATATCAGACGTAGGTGGAGACTGAATGGTCACATATTAGGTAGGGGTGAGTTCAAAGGTGGCTGCAGGACAGAGTCACCTAACTCTTCTCTCTGCCCCACCATCCACTGGGATGTGGTGTGTGACTTTGGCCAAGTAGTGCAACCTGTCTGAGCTCTGTATTTTCCATGGTCTCAAGGCTGGTGTGGGTATGTAGTGGGTTCACACCTATGGGGAGCTTTGCACATCATTTATTGACTACTTTCTGTATACCTGCTGTAGTGCCAAGGCCTGGGCATCTATGACACTGTTCAGAGTTATACCGTTGGCCATGTTGGGCTCAGTAACTGCTGTATTCCGGCCCCGTGTTAGGCTCAGGGACACAGCAGTGACCGTCAGGGCAGACCTTCCCTTCCTGGAGGACACACCAAGCTCAGAGATACCCTTACTGCTGATCAACTATTATGTACCACTCATATACACTTTGATAACTTACTGAGGGTGCTACAGGCCTGCCTAGTGGATGGAGAAACTGAGGCTCCAGTAATGAGGAACCCCGAAGAGGTCCATGCTGAATGGGACATGAGGCTGTGCCAAGTGGGGCCTGAGAGGCAGCTGGAGGGAAGCTGTAAGAAGAGCCGGTAACCAGACCAGGCCAGCTCAGGGGCCTGGCTGCCCCACAGTCACTCGATCCCCCTGGGGACACCAACAGCACAGCCGGAACCTTGAGGCAGTGGGCCTGCCGTAGAGGAGGAGGCAGAGGATTGCAGTCAGCAGAGGGTCTCTGTGTCCCCTGCGGAGTCCAGAGAAGCCCAGGAAAGTGGCACTGGGGCCTGGGGACACAGACCAGGTGAGGGAGGGGAAAAGTGTGGAAAGTATGGCTGTGATTTGCTTGGTGTCTGTGGAATGGTGATTAAGAAGCCCAGGGAAGCAAAAAGGACTGAAGTTAGATTCAAAGTAGAACTTGCCTAAAAAGGCCTGAGGATGGGGTGTGGGTCTGCCCTGGCCCTTGGGGTGCTGAGTGGCTAAAGATGATTGTAGAACAACTATCAACTAGGGAGTGTTCTGCCCCTCAGGGGATGCTTTTGACATCTGGAACATTTACAGTTGTCACAGGAGCCTGGCACACAATGAGTGGCAGCCAGAGTCCAGAAGTGGCCATTTTCAGTCACAGGTAGCAGAGCTGAGTTAGCGTTTGCATGAGAACCCCAGCCCAGGCCGTTCCCTCCCACACCCCAAGCCTCCGTTTCCCCACACAGTCAATGAATTGGGCTCTCATGAGCCGAACTCTCTGGAAGCCACTGGTGGGAGAGGTTCGCAGGCAGGTGCTGGGGTGTGCACCCTGAGACAGGTATGAATACACGTGTGGGGGGCGCTCTCGCAGCTGGGGTATTTGCCCGGGTGAACGCACACTTGGGGGCATGTAGGTGTTCTGACTTCCGGGGAGGGACTGGCCTGAGCAAGCAGACAGTGGGTGTGTGGCAGAGGATCGGAGGACACTGAGGTGGGTAGGAAGCAGTGCTAAGTGTGTGGATCATTTATTCACACAACGAGCGATTATTGTGCACCAAAGGTCTACCTGGCCCTAGGAGAGCCATGCGCGCCTGCCTGCTACCCTCCAGGGCGTCAAGCTTGTGCAAAGGCCCTGAGGCGAGGCAGAGCGCTGTGGGAAAACTAGGGAGGGAGGCAAGGGACCAAGAGGGAGGAGGGAGGCTGGGGTGGGATGGCAGGACTGAGGGCTAAGGGCGGACGCGACGCTCGCAGGCGCCCCCTCGTGTCCAGAGCTTGAAGGCCGAGAGGACTTGGCGGAAGAGCAAGCCTGGGCGTTGATGGGGGAGAGACGCCCACGGTGTCCTTCCATTTGCTGTGTGCTGGAGAACTTTGTGGTGGAGTCGAAAATGTGTTACAACTGTGGCGGGAACCTGGGGCTGTGGGAATCCAGGAAGTTAGGCTGTGTGACAGGGAGGGGGCGTGACGGAGATGTCCTGTGAGGTGCATGGAGGGGCTCTGACATGCAGGGATGCTGCAGCGTGCCTGAGACGGGTTAAAACCCCAATCGATGGTGACGCCTGAAGACTTAGCCCGCCATAGTCAGGAGGGGTAGGGGCACCGCTGAGAATTTGGAGATCATGTAGGATGGAGTGCCAGCAGGACAAGGTGATTCAGGGCTCAGGGGTAGCTCTCAGGAAGGCTGAGGTCAGCCTGGTTTACATCGTAACATTCTGCCTCAAAACATTTCATATTTATTATTCTATCTTACTTGTGGGGAGGGGCAGAAGCTCTCGTTGAACCCAGAGCTGAGTCTGGAGCTACAGAATCAGACCTGGACCCAGGAAGAAAAGTCAAGAGCTGGGGGCGTGGCTTGTGGATTGAGCCTCTCCCTCCTCCTCGAATCCCCCAATGATGGACTGGGAGCGTGGTCAGGAGTGGAACCCTACCTAGAATCCCCAATGAGGGTCTGGGGCCGGTAACAGGGGGTTAGGATGGCCACAGTGCAGAGGTTAGCCTCTTGGAATCTGGGGTCATCGGGCGGCTACAGGGGAACAGCACAGGGGAGGAGTCAGTTTAGGAAGCTCATAAGGAAGTAGGCTCATGTCCCAGAACACACGTACTCTGAGTCACAAACCCTGGAAGCTAAGGTCAGGCAGAGGAAGCCGTACAAGGTCTTCCTGTTTTTTGGCCCTGACCGTTAGAACAGGGGCTGATGTTAGCCTGGGGCTAATGTTCCCTCCATCACCCCCACCCACTGTGGCTTATGGTCAGGGGAGGGCTGGGAGACACCTCTGCCGCCTGCATGGGGAAACTGAGGCCCAGAGTTTGTTGGAGACTGGTGAAGCTGCTGAGAATCCCAAGTTGGGTGTCTCGAATTGGACTGTACTCCTTTCTGGTAGGGAGGTGCTGCCCTGTCCCGGGGTCCCCAGGTTTGGAGGGCTGGGGTCCCACGTGTTTTTACACACCTCAGGATTCCTCAGTTATGAATGAGAGCATGAGGAAGCGGCCCAAGGGGACAGGAAGTCAAATCCACCAGGGAAACCAAAGCCTCTGCATGCTGCGAGGTTCTACGACTCCAATCGCTAATGATGTGGTTTATGAAATGCCAGGGGCTTTTAATTCTATTATGTTTTGTTCAGCCTTTGAATTGGAAATACGGTCCCTCTTTGTGTATTTGTTCTAATTGTGTGGCCATCGCTTCCGCCTTTTGGCTAAGATCAAGTGTAGTATCAAATTTGTGTGGCCATTGTTTTATCGTGGGTCTTGTATGTAGACCAGGCTGTCCTAGAACTAATGACGCTCCTGCCTCAGCCTCTCCAAGGCTGGATGACAGGCTTTTGCCACGACGCCAGGCTCTAAGGCTTTTCGCGTTTTAATTTGAAGTTTTTTTTAAAAATGCTTTTTGAGATTAGCTTTTTAAACTCATGTTTTAAGATAATATCCATTATTGTAATTCTCGTGATTAATTTTTAATTACCTAATGCATTTTCGGTTGCAGCTATTTCCTGAGAATTTTACTCACATGTGGTCTTAAAGTCGCTTATTAATTAAATAACATCTGAGCGTCGTTATTATTATCAATGTTATTTTTATTCTGGGAGGAAGGGAGGGACTCACGCGCCCCCTACCGGCCTCTTATGGAACTTCAGGCCGCTCCACACACCGCCCTCCTGGCTTGTAGGTGTCATCTGTGGTCATCTAGTCCTCACCATGTGGACTCCGCGAGCGCCCCTCCACGCCCGGCTTTGCTGTTCTTCCTGCTGTTGTTCCTGGGGGTCACGCATGGCCTTTTCCCAGAAGAACCACCTCCACTCAGCGTGGCTCCCAGGGACTGTGAGTCTGGGGAGTGATGGGCAGGGCTGTGTCAGGGTCTCAGGTGGACAGGGTCTTGTTTCCAAACGAATCCTCTTTCCACTCCCTCCCCTAGACCTGAGCCATTACCCCGTGTTCGTGGGCAGCGGGCCTGGTCGTCTGACCCTGCAGAGGGTGCGGAGGACCTCAACATCCAGAGAGTGCTACGTGTTAACAGGACACTGTTCATCGGGGACAGGTATGCAAATGTTGGGGAGCCCAGAACTGCACATTTGAGGGGTCCATGATAGGCCTATTACTTGGCTGGAAAGTGTGACCCCATGGTGCTGAATGCTGAGTTTCAGGGTTATTCCACGCTGCTTTAAGGCTATTGAAGCTTAGAGGTGCTGTTGGGTGGCGTTCGTTTGTTTGTTTGAGGCAGAATGTCTCTGTGTGGTCCTGGCTGTCCTGGAACTCACTCTGTAGACCAGCCTGCAACTCACAGAGATCCCCCTGCTGGTATTAAAGGTGTGTGCCACCACCGCCCAGCTTAGGCTGAGTTTTAAGGGTGTTGGGTGCTGCATGATGCATGTGTTAGGGACAATGTCCAGGCCACAATTTACTGGGTGTCTAGACAGAGTGATGGAGAGGAGCTCAAAAGAGAAGTTGGTCTTGGACCTAGGCAAGAAGCTGACTCGTGCTCACAGGCGCCTCCTGCTGGTCGTTTCCCAAAGCTGGGTCAGTGCTGAGGTCTGAATGTGTCCAAGCTGTGAGGTTAGAGGCTGAACATGGCGGTAACACGCAGATGGAGAAAGGGGTGGGCAGATATCACAGTACAGACCAGGAGCGATGTGGCGCCAGATGGGCATCATGCTTACTGTGATTGGACTGAGGGTGGCTGGGTTTCCGATCTTCTGCAGAGATAACCTGTACCAAGTAGAACTGGAGCCGTCCACATCCACGGAGCTGCGGTATCAGCGGGTGAGGAAGAGGGATTGTATGCGGGTGTGGGTGGGGGTGGACAGAGCTCTTTGAGGGGAAGATGGAGTCCAAGATGGACTTGGCTGGGAGAAGGATCTGAGGGATGCTGAGGACCACAGTGCCTTCACCACACTTCTTTTCTGGTAGAAGCTTACCTGGCGCTCCAACCCCAGTGACATCGATGTGTGTCGGATGAAGGGAAAGCAAGAGGTTAGAGGGACCTGTCCTTGTCCTGGCCTATCCCGTCCTACCTGCCCTGGCCACGTTCCTAGTAGGGCCTCAAACTTCCCTGCAGCCTCAGGGTGATTCTTCCATGTCAGAGGAGGAGCTCCAAGCTGTTATTGTTATGCTCAAGGACTGGTGCCTCAGTTGAGGCACACTCAGTCTACCCAGGCCACACCCAACCTCCCATGGGAATTAGCCCCACCCCTTGGGTCAGCCTTGACCGAGCTCCCGGCCTGAGCCACGTGCACCTCCTTCCTTCTTCCCTACCTCAGGGTGAATGTCGGAACTTTGTCAAGGTGCTCCTGCTTCGTGACGAGTCCACGCTCTTCGTGTGCGGCTCCAATGCGTTCAATCCCATCTGTGCCAATTACAGTGTGAGTCTCAGCCCTTCCGAGACCCCAAGGATGTGCTCCGCCCTCCATCGACTCTGTTTTCCCAGCCATGCACAGCCCTATGCTAGGCCTGCCAGGCTCGTCCCCCTTTTCTTGTAAGACTCAGGCCCATTCACAGACCAGGAAACTGAGGTCCAGAGAGGTTAATTGCCTGGCCAGAATCACACAGTAATGCAGCGTGTAGCTAGCGTTCTGCCTGGAGTGGAGGGCTGGGGGATCCCGGAGCTGCCGGGCAGAGTGAGGAGATGTATTGCTTAGAGTCTGTCCTCCCTGCAGATGGACACGCTGCAGCTTCTTGGAGACAACATCAGCGGTATGGCCCGCTGCCCCTATGACCCGAAGCACGCCAATGTTGCCCTCTTCTCAGGTGAGTGATTCTTGCTGTTGACATGTCCAGTCCCAGGAAAGGCATTTTCCATTCCTAAAATCCTGGTCACTCAGAGGCAGCTAGGAAGTGGGCAGAATCTAAAGGGACATGGTCAGGGTCAGGGTCAGGATGGTGGCTAGGCTGAGCTGGAGGAAGAAATTTAGCCTGAGATCAAGGTTCAACCAGATTTACTCTCATCCTGGGACTCAGCCTGGGATTCAGGCTTATTCAGTCATAGGATCATGTTGGGATCCAGGCTCAGCCTGTTGACAGTCCACACTAGGCTGAGGTTCTAATTTTTGCTCCTGCCCACTCTGGTCTTTCTATTATGATTCTTCTTGTTGTTGTCTGGGCCTTCTGTTGTTGTTGTTGTTGTGATTTTCTGAGACAGGGTTTCACTGTGTAGCCCTAACTGTCCAGGAACTCACTCTGTAGACCAGGCTGGTCTCGAACTCACAGAGACCCATCACCTCTGCCCCCTGAGTAATGGGATTCAGGCCTAGCTTCTCTCTGGGTCTTCCCAGTCTATTTTTTGTTTGTTTGTTTGAGACAGGGTTTCTCTGTGTAGCCTGGCTGTCCTGGAACTCACTCTGTAGACCATGGCTAGCCTAGAAATCCGCCTGCCTCTGCCTCCCAAGTGCTGGGATTAAAGGCGTGCGCCACCACGGCCCTGCTGGGTCTTCCTAGTCTAATCCCAATCTGCCTCCCTCACACCCTGCTCCCCGATGTCCAGATGGGATGCTCTTCACAGCCACAGTGACTGACTTCCTAGCCATCGATGCTGTTATCTACCGCAGCCTTGGGGACCGGCCCACACTGCGCACAGTAAAGCACGACTCCAAGTGGTTTAAAGGTGAGGCTCTTGTAGAGGTGACATTTACCTGACACCCCCAACAAAATAAGAGTCCCAGAGATCAGGAGAGAAGAGGAATCTCCTGATCTTTTTAAATATGAAACTAGATGGAAGATTTTGGTGTCAAGTAGAGCCTGCTGGTAGCTGGGGGTTGAACCTGAAGTGGGGCAGGGCAGGGAACCGCGAAGCTGAATTCTCTCCCAATAGGGAAGAGGGTGTCACAAAACAGCACAGATCGCATGGAAACAGTGGACATGGTGGGTTTTTTTACTTAGGACCCCACTCACTACCCCCCTGAAAAGCCAAACTGGGCTCAGTGTATTTTGGCTAAGTGACCACTCTAAATCTCCTCTTCCCAGTAAAAGGCACGGCTCATAGTATGCTCTGGTGACATTCCGAGCCCCAGAGACCCCTTCACGGTGAGTAAGGCTGTATCCAACACCTTCTCTCAACAGAGCCGTACTTTGTGCATGCGGTGGAGTGGGGAAGCCATGTCTACTTCTTCTTCCGGGAGATCGCCATGGAGTTTAACTATCTGGAAAAGGTTACACTGCAACCTCTGCAATGCTTGGGCCCAGGACGTTATCTGAGAGGCTCAGGCAGGGAAGGCGGACAGAAGGTCTAACCCATGAACTCCACCTGGGTCGGAGGAACTAGTTTTCACATAGTGTCCTCTCCAGTGAGGAGCAGTCTATGAGACTGAAAGACATTAAAGGAGAAACTGAGGAGCTTGAAGGCTTTGTAGAAAACAGTGTTGGAGACATGGATGCCATGTGGCCCCACACTTCCTGTCCATCATCCACCCACCCAACCATCCATTCCGCCATCCATCCACCCTTCCACCCACCCATCCATCCATCCATCTATCCATTCATCCATCCATCCATCCATCCATCCATCCATCCATCCACCCACCTACGCATCCATCCATCTATCCATCTACCCACCTACACATCCATCCACCCATCCATCCCTCCCTCCATCCATCCATCCATCCTTCCCTCCACCCACCCATCCATCCATCCATCTACCCATCTACCCACCCATCCATCCCTCCCTCCATCCATCCATCTATCCATCTACCCATCCATCCCTCCATCCATCCATAAACCCATCCACTCACCCGACCATCCTCCCATGCATCCGTGTTTTGCCCTGTTGCCTGTGCCACCCCTATCCTTGCTGCCTGGCATCCAAGGGTAGCAGGTCTCCCTTAGAGTCCTTTGTAAGAGAAGTTCCTCTGTCTGGCATGGCAGGCAGTAGCCATTTCTACATCATGCTAACTTGGGGTGTTCCCGGTGCCTGCTGCTTGTCCAGGTGGTGGTGTCCCGCGTGGCCCGTGTTTGCAAGAATGACGTGGGCGGCTCCCCACGAGTGCTAGAAAAGCAGTGGACTTCCTTCCTGAAAGCCCGGCTCAACTGCTCAGTGCCTGGGGACTCGCACTTCTACTTCAACGTCCTGCAGGCTGTGACTGGTGTGGTGAGCCTGGGTGGCCGTCCGGTGGTCCTCGCTGTCTTCTCAACTCCTAGCAACAGGTCAGCCCTTGCTGGCAGGTGCCCACTGGGGGTGTTTGTTGGCTAGAATCCCAGTGTTCGCACATTCAGTCAGTAAATAGTCTTTATGTCCTGTACTGGACATAAAGGAGACCTCCATGCCAATCTGGGGCCAAAGACCAAAAGAGACACCTGGAGTCCTCTCATCCTACAGGACATGGCAGGATGGAGGGACACTGAAGGAGGGACACTGGGGTGTGGAAGAGGGCATGTGAAGGTTCCAAGACTCTGTGATGGTCGGAGGGAGGATGCTTATGTGGCAGTTGTGGAGAGAGACAATGGAATCAAGGAGTATGTTAGAATTATGGAGGACTGCACGGGGGGCGCGGGGGGGCAGGGCCTAGACTTGGGTCTGAGAGCATAAAGGAGCCATAGACAAATGAGGATCAATAGAGACAGGTCAGCAAGCATGGCCTCTGGGTACTAAATGTTCAGGAACTGACTACATGCAAAGATCCAGGGCAGAGGGTCTAGGGAGGCTGCACAGTGGTCCAGCCTGGGGATGTTCTGGAGGTCAGAGTGGCTTGTGTCGCTCAGATGAGAGAAAGAGCAGGGGACTTGTGGGTAGCGCGTGGGACCAGAGACGGCGCCACCCCCACCCAGCTCAGCACTGTCTTGCCTTCCACAGCATCCCTGGCTCAGCCGTCTGCGCCTTCGACATGAACCAAGTGGCTGCGGTGTTCGAAGGCCGCTTCCGGGAGCAGAAGTCACCTGAGTCAATCTGGACACCAGTGCCTGAAGACCAAGTGCCACGGCCCAGGTGACAGTGACTTCCATCTTTACACAGCAGCCAAGGGGTGTCCTGCTCCTACAGTGGCTGGTTTGGGGAAGGTCAGTCAGTGCTGGACAAGTAGACAACGGAGGGAAACAGGGAAGTTTGTGGAGGAAGACACTAGGAGGCTACCATGAAGGGCCAAGCAGTCAGTGATCTTCGTTTGTTGAGGGATAAACTGGGCAGAGGGCAAAAGTGGGTGCAAAGGCCCCGGAGTAGAGGGATCAGAATGTACAGAGGTCCCGAGGCTACAGTGAGTCAGATCAGGGGAACCCTAAGAGTGGGGAGCCATTCAAACCAGTGAATTGGGGCCTCACTGTGGGGTCCTGGCATCTCCTCGTCTTCCCTCAGGCCCGGGTGCTGTGCAGCGCCTGGCATGCAGTACAACGCGTCCAGTGCCCTCCCCGATGAGATCCTCAACTTCGTAAAGACCCACCCACTGATGGACGAGGCGGTGCCCTCCCTGGGCCACTCGCCTTGGATTGTGAGGACTCTGATGAGGTCAGTGCAGGGGAGGACCGCACCCCAGTCCTTCACGGTGCGGATGATGGGGCTGGGTCAAGGGCCTTCATTTACTGTAGCTCATGTAAAGACACTGGGATAGGGAGCAGAGGTCACAGCCCTTGCAAAGGGCCTGAGGCAGGACATAGCATGACTTTCTCATGTCCTGTCCATCAGTGCATATCTGTTGATGTGTAATTGTGTAACTCCTCTGTACCCCACAGGTCAGAGATGTGTGATACCTGGGCTGGGAGGCCAGGGGAAGCTTCAGGATAAACCTAACCTCCAAGTCCATCTTGTGTTCCAGGCACCAGCTGACCCGAGTGGCTGTGGATGTGGGCGCGGGTCCCTGGGGCAATCAGACAATAGTCTTCCTTGGCTCCGAGGTTGGCACAGTCCTCAAATTCCTTGTGAAGCCCAACACCAGTGTCTCAGGGACCACGGGGCCCAGCATCTTTCTGGAGGAGTTTGAGACCTACCGGCCAGACAGGTCTGGGGAGAAGCAGGAAGGTGGGAGCGGCTGGCTGAACAACAGGGTGGGCACACCAGCCTCACTCTTCACTGTGTGCCTAGGTGTGGACGACCCAGCAGTGCTAGTGAGTGGGGGCAGCGGCTTCTGAGCCTGGAGCTAGATGCAGCCTCAGGTGGCCTGCTGGCAGCCTTCCCCCGCTGTGTGGTCCGTGTTCCTGTTGCCCGCTGCCAGCTGTACTCGGGGTGCATGAAGTGAGTCCCCCCCCAATAAGGCTAGTGCGGGGTGGAGGGAGGCAAAGGGAAAGGGGAGAGCCTTGTGTTGTTGAAAAGCTTTGGTTCACCAGAGGTAATCAAAGGCAGAGGACACAGCTGTGCAAAGGCCCTGGGGCAGGATGCCTGTGTTAGAGGAGCAGTGGGGAGGTTGGGTGGCTGCTTCAGGGAGGAGGGATTGTGTGGGCTCAGATTTCGGCCCAGCCTCTCATCAATGCTTCAGAACTGAACCTCCATTTTCTTGTGTAAAAATTGGAGAGAAAGTATTCTGGGCCTCCAAGACTCACTCTGACCCTGTCACAGCTGCAGTGACTAGAAGCTACATGGCCCAGGTCCCCTGAGCAGCTGCTTGTTACACGTTCTGTCCTAGGAACTGTATTGGCAGCCAGGATCCGTACTGCGGGTGGGCCCCCGATGGCTCCTGCATCTTCCTCAGACCAGGAACCAGGTATGGGGAAGTGGGACACGTGAGGCGTATCTAACCACCCATGATCCGTGTGCCCTTCTCTGTGCCAGGCTGGGTATAAAGAGCTCTGTATTGAGTCTACTTCTGTCCCCTTCTGCCCACCTCAGTGCCACGTTTGAGCAAGATGTGTCCGGGGCCAGCACCTCTGGCTTAGGTGACTGCACTGGTAAGCTGAGAAAGGGACTCCCCTGTGTGCTGTGACACAAGCCAGAGACACTCAGTCCTGGGGATGGAGGGAGGGTGGACCCATCGCAGACTTCTTTAGTGAGGAAGTCTTACGGTCGCCCTCTAGTGGCTGCTGCATGAAGGGTGAAAATGAGATCGGCCTAATAGAGAGACGAAAGAAAGATACTGATTCCAGAAGAAAATACACGCACAAAGAGTCATGGCTCGGGCATAGAGCCCTTGCCTAGAATCCCCTCGTGAGGGGCGTGGGGCGTGGTCATGGATGGAACTCTGCCTAGAATGGAGCGTGGCTCAGCCTATCTAGCACCAATCTGACTGGCTTCCAAGGCGGGAATGCACTGCCACTTTCTCCCCATCTGTCCCCAGGACTCTTGCGCGCCAGCCTCTCAGATGACCGCGCAGGGCTGGTGTCGGTGAATCTGCTGGTAACGTCCTCGGTGGCGGCGTTCGTGGTGGGTGCCGTGGTGTCCGGCTTCAGCGTGGGCTGGTTCGTGGGTCTCCGCGAGCGGCGGGAGCTGGCCCGGCTCAAGGACAAGGAGGCTATCCTGGCGCACGGCGGCAGCGAGGCAGTTCTGAGCGTGAGCCGACTGGGCGAGCGCGAGGGGAACTGGGCCCGGGGGTCGTGGAGGAGCCGGCGGCGGTCCCGGGGGTCCCCCGGAGGCCCTGCTGGCCCCGCTCATGCAGAATGGCTGGACAAAGGCGGCGCTGCTGCATGGTGGCCCTCACGACCTGGACTCCGGGCTGCTGCCCACCCCAGAGCAGACGCCTCTGCCCCAGAAACGCCTGCCCACGACACACCCGCACGCCCACGCTCTGGGGCCGCGAGCCTGGGACCACAGCCACGCGCTGCTGTCGGCCTCAGCCTCCACCTCTTTGCTCCTGCTGGCGCCCGCCCGTGCCCCCGAGCAGCCCCCGGTGCCAGCCGAGCCGGGCCCGGAATCTCGCCTCTGCGCCCCCAGATCCTGCCGGGCCTCTCACCCAGGCGACTTCCCGCTCACGCCCCACGCCAGCCCGGACCGCCGGCGGGTGGTGTCCGCACCCACGGGCCCCTTGGACCCTTCGGTGGGCGACGGCCTGCCTGGGCCATGGAGCCCACCTGCAACCAGCAGCCTGCGGAGGCCGGGTCCCCATGGGCCTCCCACAGCCGCCCTGCGGCGCACACACACATTCAACAGCGGCGAGGCGAGGCCCGGGGGTCACCGTCCTCGCCGCCACCCACCCGCGGACTCTACACACTTGCTGCCCTGCGGGACGGGCGAGCGGACTGCACCCCCGGTGCCCTAGGCCGGGCGGATGCCTCGACGGTGCCAACCACAGCGACCCGGGAGACAGCCCAGGTCACCGAGCCCTACTGGCGCCGAGTGGGGCGCGTTCGTTCCCCACCCATGCGCGTGGGGATCCCCTCGCCACAGGGAAGCACAAGAGCCCCCTCCATCCCGGAGGATGCAGGACACGAAGCCCCGGGGTGGGCGGGAGGAGGCAGACCTTTTACCTGCGCATAGACTTTGATTTTTGTTTATTTTGAGGTTTTTTTTCTTTTCTAAGAAATTGCACAGCCCCATTCTTACTTGGGGTGGCGGCTGGGGTGGGGGGTGAGGACGTGGGGTTAGGGGAGGCAGAGCTGCAAACATGAGCCTTCCCGCCTCAACACATCCTCCGTAGAAGGGACCCCCTCCCCGCTCCTGGGCCCCTGCGTGTGTGGGTGTGTGTCCGTGTGCATGGCCTGTTTGTGTGCAAGGGCCCGGGACAGAAGTATGTGTGCGTGTGTGAGAGACAGGGCCGCCGTGGGTGTGCGTGTGTGCGACTCAGAATGTGGATGGTGGCGCCCTCAGAGACCCAGGCATTGGCTGAGCCAATGTTGGAACTTCTGAAAAGAAGCCCAGGGGATGGGGCCTTCGAGGTGCCGGTTTGGAGTTCAAATCCTGCTCCTGCAGAGGGGACCTGGGGGTCTAGGCTGGGAGATGGGAGAACCTGCTTCTAAAGGGCTTGTTGGGGGTTTGGGAGGGTGGAGGTGGGCAGACACCCCTGTAAATACAGCCCTGGGGTGGTCAGAGAGGCCTATGCTACCCGTCCCCACTTGTGACATTCCCTTTGACCACCAGCTGACCGTGCATGCCACGTGGCCAGCTGAGTCCAGGCCCCTCCCCAGCCGTATCCCCGTCAATAAAATTCTGTTTACATCCACCGGCCCCCTGGACTCTGGGTCAGCTCTGTTTCCTGGGGTGATTGGGAATACTTGGAGAACAAAGCCTGCTTTTAGTCACACTTACAGGCAAACAGAGGTTTAGCCTCTTAGAACCCCAGACTTGGAGGAGAGGTCATGTCAAAGTGTGAAGACCTGGAAAACTTTAAGATGAGATGCCAACAAGGAGGAACTAGCTGGGTACAGAGGAAATGGCTCAGTGGGTAAAATACTTCCTGTGTAAGCAAGAAGACCTGAGTTCGAATCCCTTAGCACTCACAGAAAAAGTCAGGTGTGGTGGTGTATGTCTGCAATTTTAGCACTGGGGAGGCAGAGACAGGAAGGTCCCTGGCCTCTTGCAGGTTAGCCTAGCCCGGTCATTGAGAGGCCTTGCCTCAGTAAACAATAGGGAAGACCATTGAGGAAGACACCCAGAATCAACCTATGGCCTGTGCAAGTGTGTGTGTTTGTCACACATAGAAACAGCCAAAGGTGTCCTCAAAGGCAAATTCATAGCCTTGAAATGCATTTTACTATTGTGGTTTTTGTTGTTGGACAGTCTCAGTATGTAGCCCAGTCTGGTGTCAAAGTAGAAGTGATTCTCCTGCCTCCATACTCCAACCCTGTGCTGTGATGAGATGACATGTGAGGTATCACAGTGTGTCTTCACAACAGACATATACATACACTGCACTTCAGGTAGATGGAATCACCAAAGAATCTCTTGATAATCAAGTTCAGCTGTGCAGGTGGGGAAATTGAGTCCCAGAGAACCTAAGGCAGACCTGCTTTGGTTCCTTGTGGAAGACCTCAAATCTAGACGAGGTATTAGGCATTGTTCCTTGTTCAATAGGAAAGCTACTTGGGCATGAAAAGCAAACAAGAACACATCAAGTATTCAAGACCAGAGATTTTTCCAACACATTTCCTGTCCCCTGCTCAAAGAGCAGCCAGGTTCCTACTCTCATTGCAAGCTCAGTCCTGAATCCTGGGTGGGAGACGTAGGGACTCAGCCCAGGAGACATTGGGTGGGACACCCCTCCAGCCCACCCCAATGAGGAAGTAAAAGTCTGGGAAAGGGTGGGCAGGAAGCCACAGTCACTGCCAGGAAGGGATGTAGCAATGTTGACCTGTCCCCAGGCTCTTCCTGCTTTGCCAGAGCAGAGTTGGGGGTGGGGACTATATAAAGCCACCTTCCTGGAGTCTTGAGGACAGACGTAGAGGAGCAGCCATGGCCTCTTGGCAGCATCAAGGGAGGTAGGTCTCTACTTGACCAGTTTTAGGCAGACCTGACACCAGGTCAAGCACAGTCAAGGGGACATTAGTCTGACCCATTGAGGTTGCCAGGAACAGATTCAGGCCTGCAGGAAGAACAAACAGGCTTACTCCCAGACAGACTGCCAGAGGCCCCTTGAGCAGGGATGGCAGAGGGTACCTGCCCAAGGCCCCAGGCTTGAGGCCTTAGTCACGCCCACTGCAATAGGGAAGCCCCAGAGAAGCCTCTGATGGTTGTCATAGGGACCAGATATGCCTACAGAGGAATTCATGTTCACCTGGACCATGAGTCCTCCCTGAACACCCAGTGGTGACCATACAACCCATACAAAAGCTGGAGAGAGAAAGGAAAAGCCCAATTTGGAAGCTTCTGCCTTCCTGAGGAGGGCAGAGATGGGCTAATGAAAGCCAGGCATTATGGCTGGGGCTTTGCAGAATGAACAGGAGTCCACTGACTCTCTCTTCTGAACACCTAACTAGGGAGATAGGGATAGACCCAGGATACAAACCGGGTTAGAAGTAATTAGGCACTCGGACTGGGAATAATTAATAACTGGTAACCTGTTAGAGGTGAGAGTAGGGGAGGAAGTGTGTAGGGGGTCAGACCCAGGAAGTTAAGAGTCATAGAGGTTAAGATTTTCTGTGGAACAGGGGCTGCTCCTGGACGCTGAGGGGAGGCAGCAGTGAGAACGGAACCCAGGATATAGTGTGCCTGAGACTTGGCAGAGTGAATAGGAGCTCACTGGCTCTGCCACCCACCCACCCAGCTAAGGAGACAGACTCAGGAAAGAAACCAAGAGGATCGTGTTGTCCCAGGAAGGGCTGGGTCGGTACAGTCCAGGGTGGTGGCCACGGGGATGGCAAGAAGGGGATGTATTTTCACCACGGTTTACTAACCTCAGCCTCCAGGATCTCAACATCTGCCTTCCCAGAACCCTGTTCTTCCTGGCCCTCTTGGGCGGGGTGTCCAGCCACAAGGAATGCCTGATACTGCAGTCGACTGAGGGTAGCACCGTCTCCTGTCATGGTCCCACTGAGTTTCCGAGCTCCCTCCCGGCCAACACTGTCCATCTGTCAGTGGAATTCTCCAACCTGACGGAACTGCCCGCCGCCGCCCTGCAAGGGTGTCCAGGTCTGCGGGAGCTGCACCTCTCCAGCAACCGCCTGCAGGAGCTGTCCCCCGGGCTGCTGGCTCCCGTGCCCCGGCTGCGCGTCCTGGATCTGACCCGCAATGCTCTCCGCAGCCTGCCCCCCGGGTTGTTCCGCACCTCGACCGCCCTGAGCACTCTGGTCCTGAGGGAGAACCAGCTGCGGGCGGTGAGCGAGCGATGGCTGCAGGGCCTGCACGCCCTGGGCCACTTGGACCTGGCGGAGAATGGGCTGCGCTCGCTGCCCGCCGGGCTCCTCGCCAGCCTCGGCGCCCTGCACACCCTCGACCTTGGACACAACCTGCTGGAGTCGCTGCCCGAGGGACTCCTGAAGGGCCCAAAGCAGCTGCAGCGCCTGCACCTGGAAGGGAACCGGCTTCGGAGGCTGGGGGATGGCCTGCTTGCGCCCCAACCATTCCTGCGCGTCCTGTTTCTGAATGACAATCAGCTGGCCGCGGTGGCGGCCGGTTCCTTCCGGGGCCTAAAGCAGCTGGATATGTTGGATCTATCCAATAACTCTCTGTCCAGCACACCCCCGGGCCTGTGGGCGTTCCTGGGGAGGCCGACCCACGACATGCAGGACGGCTTCGACATCTCCCACAACCCCTGGGTCTGTGACAAGGACCTTGTGGACCTGTACCGCTGGCTGGTCGCCAACCGACACAAGATGTTCTCTCAGAACGACACGCGCTGTGCGGGGCCCGAGGCCATGAGGGGACGGCGGCTGCTGGACGTGGCAGAGCTGGGGTCCCTGTGAAGACGGCGACTGGGGTGCGGACCAAGGGCACTCCGCTCGCCACTCAGCCAATCTGGTCCCATGTCAGTGCGCAGAATCTCACACCTGCCATTCCCTGTTCCCTCAGCCAGGAATGCTATTGCCTGACTCCCTCGTTGGCTCCTCTCCATTTGCCTCAACTCTTCTACCTCTCGCTCGCTCATCCTGTGCCGGACCCCAGGCCACCATGAGTTTTTCTGGCTTTGCCTCCTCTGTTTCAGGGGTTAATAAAAAAGCAGCTCCTAGGCTGACGGAACAGCTCGGCGTTTGTGCTGTTCTCTTTGGCTATACATTTGTTTTGTGCGCATGCACCACAGTGAGCCCGTGGAGGTCAGAGGGCTACTTGCAGGAGTTGAGTTCCAACTGTCCCCAATGTGGCAGCTAGGGATTCGAACTCAGGTCCTCGGGCTTGACAGCAAACTCCTTCACCCGCAGAGCCATCTTGCTTACCCTCTTCCGTATGTTTTAAGACAGAATCTCTGACTGGCCAGCTGAGAGCCTCAGGATCTTCCTGCCTCTTCCTCTGCCTCTGCCTCCCAGAGCTGGGGTCACACGCATGAGCCACTGTATCAAACTCGGGTCTTCAGGCTTACAGAGCAGAGGCCTGCTCTCCAGACCCTTTCCGCTGTATATCCCAGGCTGTCCTGGAACTCACTCTGTAGACTAGGCTGGTCTCAAACTCAGAGCTCCTCCTGCCTCTACCTCCTGAATGCTGGGATTGAAGGCCTGCCCGACTTTAGTTTTTCACCCCCTAGACAGAGGGACTCTGCCCACTGAGAGGCAGGGGTGTGGATTTTTTTTTTCCCCCACAGTGAACTGTGGGACAAGGATGGGATTCGAACCAACAAGAGACAGAGAGAGGACGACTCCAGAGCGCGGAGTCTAGAGTGCTGCGCCACCGCCAGACGGCTGACTTCTTTCTTTTTTTTTTTTTAAGGCAAAGTTTCATATTGCCCAGAGTGGCCTCAAACTTGCTATACAGCCTAGGATGATTCGAGCTCATGATTTCCTGCCTCCACCTTGTGGCTCTGGGTGACAAGCATATGACTCAGCAAAACCAGGCTTCTCAACCCAGCCCCCAGATGGAGCTGGGGAGAGTGGGTTAAATCTCGAGCCTCAGTTTGCTGATGTGTAAAATGGGGTCAGAGCTGACAGGCTTAACAGCTCTCAGGATTAAACAACAGATTAAACATAAACTGGAGGCCAGAGAGACCACTCATGGGTTAACAGCTCAGACTGGGGTTCGAGTCTCCACATCTACATGGTAGCTCACAGTCACATGTTACTCCTGTCACCGGGGGTCTCTGAACTTCTCTGGCCTCTGCGGGTATCAGACATCTGTGGTGCACAGACAGACAAACATGTCTGCAAATCACCAGGACACATAGATGTAATAATAAAGGAAGCTGGGCCAGAGTGGGCCCAGGAGGCAGAGGCAGCAGAGCACCACAGCTCTGGGTTCGTGCCCAGCACCGTGTAACCATGTGTGGCATGGCACATCTGTTGTCTTAGCCTTGGCTATGTGGTTACTTTAAGGCTATTCTGGGCTACCTAGTGAGTTCTGGTCAGGCCTTGATTACAGAGAAGGACTCGGAATCAAAACAAACAAACGGGAAAGATTGAAGAATAAGAAAACCCCAGTCCAAGGTCAGCCATGGTGACTGAACTGGACTCAGCGTCCCTGGGTCGCTATGGCAACCAGGGCGCGGGTGGGGGGGGAGCTCCAGACACACCCCCTGCGCCTCATTGGCCCACGTGCAGAGGCTCCACCCAGGCCTGCTATAAGGACGGCGGGCTGAGTCAGGTGGGAGCGCCGGGGATACCCACCGGGTCTGAGATCTGCACCTAGGTGAGGGCACGCAGGGGGGGAGTTAAGGAGGGGAGGGGAACCCTGACCCAAACACGGTGGGGTTGGAAGTGGCGGGGGCGCATGCGTGGAGCCACAGGCACAGGCACAACAGGTGGCGGGACCCTTGGCCCAGTGGGCCCCGGCCCAGGACCCAGTTGGGCGGGGCCCAGGCGCAGAGGACAGTGGGACGGCCATGGTGGGGACACGTAGGGCATGAGCCCTGAGGTCAGTGTCCCTGACACCCTGGACAGCTGAGGGTGACCTCGGAGCTCCACGTGCAACCTCTGCCTCAACTTTCCTGCCGTCAAAGGTTCTGATTCTCCTGCTGCTGCCTCCACCTCTGCAAGGGGGCTGGTGTGCGAGTCTGTCCTTACTGGAAATAGACCAGAGAGGTGAAGACACCACCCTAGCGCCACACAGCAGGTAATGATGAAATTTGAACTCATCCTCCTCCCACCAGGGCCCACGCCTCTCCTCCAACAAAGTCATAGATTTTTCATTCTATACCTTCTATGTGCTGGGCCTTGTGCATGCCTTGTCTATGGACCCCAGAATATCCCACAGAGCTGACTCTCAAGGGTTCCCTCACTCTCTGTGTCCTACCCCCAGGATGTCCGGTGATCAGACAGCTCAGGACCCTGGATCCAGCCTAGGGGAACTGGACCAGCACGTAAGGGGCTGGAAGAGTGACATCAGGGGATGGGGGGAGTCTGAGAAAGGTTCATGGCTGGGTCCCTGCACAACCAAGGTCCAGTCCCTTCTCATAGCTCCAGGTGACTAGTGTCATCTATGATAGTCACTATAGTGATAGCACCAAACCTAGGGCATACATCACTGACAATTACACCTGTGAGGAAACTGAGGCCCCATGAAGTCATCTCTCTTTCTGGGGGGTTATCATCCAACCGGATCCCACCAGGATGGCCTCATCTGGAGGACCAGATGTTGACCTGATGTTCTGTGTGTGTGCTGCATGCTGCAGCCATTGGCAGGACCTGCTTTCTGTCCCCCAGCCTGGTCCCCAGAAGGGAGTCGGGGTGTGCTGTGCCCTGATGTAACTGTTTTACAGAATGTGGTGAAACGAGTGGTGGCCTTGCCCCTGGTCAGGGCCACATGCACTGCTGTGTCCGGTGCTTACAACTCGGCCAAGGACAGACACCCGCTGCTGGGCTCCGCCTGTCGCCTCGCTGAGCACTGTGTGTGCAGTGTGACCTCCTGTGCCCTGGACCACGCACAGCCACTGCTGGAGCACCTGCACCCCCAGTGTGAGTCCAAGTCCCTGCCCCAGTGTCCACCTTGGCCTGTGGCCTGTCTCTACCATCCCCAGAACCAGGTGTGCCTCCCAGGCCCGGTCACAGTGCTCCCCCGCCCCTCTCATTTTAAAAATTTTCTGAGTCAGGGTTTTGCTCTGTAGCCCAGATTGACCCGAAATGCTTAGCCATCCTCCTGCCTCAGCCTTCTGAGTGCTGGGGTAACACTTGGTGTATGCGGCGTTAGGAGATCAAATCCACATGTAGTGAGCCCAAATCCCTTCTTGGGTCCTCTCTAGGTCCCCAATTCTGTCCCCCACTGCCTTTCCAACCTGCGGGCATCATCACCCACCCGACCTGGGGACAAGAGACCCTTGGCCTACTGTGTGACTGAAGAAGACGGTCACTGCGGGCTCCTAACATTTCTGTTGTTCCCAAGACTCTGAGCCCTGTTGAACTGAGGGACCCAGCAGGGGTTGGGAGAAAACCGGGCTCAGTTGCTGGGATGCCACAGGTCCCCTGTGGTCTCTCTTATCTTCTCTGCCATGTCCCTCCTGTCAGAGCGCTTTTCACCTGCCCGTTGCTCTCCCTCTCTCTTCAGTGGTCACAGTGAATGAGCTTGCCTGCAGGGGACTAGACAAATTGGAAGAGAAGCTGCCCTTCCTGCAGCAGCCGTCAGACATGGTACAAGAGATGACCCGGCCTTGGGACACCCCTTAGGGTGAAGAGCGAGGGAGGGTGAGAACTTGGGGGGAATCAGGCGTGGATGACGTACCAAGTAGGTCTGGCATTAGCTCTGGCTGGCCGAGGGGGGGCTTCAGTGCTGCCTATTTAATGAAGGGAAACTGAGGCACAGAACTAAGAAGCGGTCCAGAGATCTTCAAGGTCTCTGCTCAAGGACTATGGTGGGGGTAAACAGAGCCACTAGCCCACTGCATCCAGAGTGACCCCCTTCCTACAGGTGGTGACCTCAGCCAAGGATGCAGTGGCCAAAAGTGTCACAGGCGTGGTGGACCTGGCCCGAAGGGGCCGGCGTTGGAGTGGAGAGCTGAAGCGCTCCATGAGCCAAGCCATGGACATGGTGCTTGGCAAGTCGGAGGAGCTGGTGGACCGCTTCCTGCCCATGACTGAAGCTGAGCTAGGTACTGATCAGAGAGGTCTGGGGCTTGCCTAAGGCTGCACAGCACAGCACAGGAAAACCTGAAACTTAAGCCCAGGTTGAATTTCTCCCTTTATTATGCACCCCAGAAAGTCAGACACTTTGAACCCCAAAGACACATGGGGCTTTTGCACGTGACAAACCAGTCTCAAACTGGTGGCCCTAAAAACTGCTTTATTAGGCTTGGGGATGAGTTTATTCATTTCATGTAATTTCATTGTTTTGAAACAGAGTTTCCCTCTGTAGCCCAGGCTGGCCCCAAATTCATGGTCATTCTCCTGTCTCAGCTTCTTTTGTGCTGGAATGATAGGTATGCACTACTGGGCCTGGCTATGATCTAGTTAAGAGGTTGTTTGGTAGAATCCAGCCTGGGTTTGAATCCTGGAACTGCCTCTGGCATGCTAAGATATTTAAGTTTAAAAAAACTGTGTGTGTGTGTATGTGTGTGTGTGCTTGTGTGTGTGCATGCTCGTGTGCACACACGTGTGCCACAGCATGCACAGGGACTTAAGATGGTATTTTCGGCAGTTGGTTCTCTCCTCCCACCATGACAATGAACTTGACTCATCACTGAGCCATCTTGCTGGCCTGATGCCAACACACCCTACCTGTTTCCCTCATCTGTACAGTATAAGGGCGAGCGCTGGGGCTACATGCCTAGCATGCACAAAGCCCTGGGTCCCATCTCCAGCATCCCATAAACCCCATGAGGCAGCGCACGCCTGTCGCCGCAGCACTCAGAGGTAGAGACAGGAGGATCAACTCCGGAAATTGGAGTTGGAGGCTCTATGTTTCAAACCAAGGTTAACAAAAGTAAACTACACTTAGTAGGGTTTGGGGAAGGTTAAAGGGGCCGATGTTGGATATCTGGGGACCTGGTGCTGCGTGGGGCGATGAGCGGCCGCGGGCCGCGGCCATGTGGAACCCTGGTTTTCTCATCCTTAGAGGCCCTGGCGGCCGAGGCTGAGGGCCCAGAAGTGGGCTCAGTGGAGGAGCAGAGGCAGCAACAGGGCTACTTTGTGCGTCTGGGATCCCTATCGGCACGCCTCCGCCATCTTGCCTATGAACACTCTTTGGGGAAACTGAGGCAGAGCAAACACCGCACCCAGGAGATGCTGACCCAGCTACAGGAAACCCTGGAGCTGGTGAGCAACCAGTCTTTGTTGCAGATCGGCGTGTAGGGGTGTGAGCAGGGGCAAGGGCTTTCCCTGGTGATGTAGGCGGGGTTTTCTCCGGGAGGAGGGATGTGGGCGGGACTCTCGCTGGAAGTTGGGCTCCCAGAGTTCTGACTCTACAAAGGGGAGGAAGAAACCCCATCCCTGTCCCCATCTGGAACTGTCACCCTGGCTTCCTCATTTCAGCCTTCACCCCAATCTTTGTATTTTCTGTCTCCATCCCAGCTGAGGCTGCCCTGTGGGAGACGGACCCTCCTGCTTTCCCACCTACCTGGTGGCTAACAGTGGCCTCTGCCTTTAAATCCCTTGCCCAGTCCACCTGGTTCATCGCCTCCTCACACCCGCACCCTCCACCCGTCCCAGATTCACACACGTGGTTCTGCCCTCACCTTGCCCAAGCCGTCCTCCCACAGCAGACACCAGATGGTGCCTGTGAACACAGTCTGAATACTCCCTCTTCTGTCCCTTCCCATCCTGTCCCCCTCCCTCCCTGCCCCCACTGCATCCCACCAGGCTACCATGCCCCAGGGCCTTTGTCTAGGCTCTTCTGGGAGCTGGATCCCGAAGTGTGTGCTTTTGCACTCACGTGACTACAGGTGTTAGTGTGTCCCTCCTTTTCCTGGCTGAATAGTATTCCACAGCACACATATATTGTATTTTATGCCCACTCAGTTTGCCCTGCCACAAGACCTTATCACATCCTTCACCTGGGTGACTCCTAATTAATTTCCTGTGTGTCAGAAAGTTCTAGATTCTCCCCATTGCCAGTAGTAGGATGGGATGGGGATTTTCCATATGCTGGGAAGGTGCTCTGCACTGAACCGTACCCCAGCTCTCCTCGCCACAGGCAGCTACTGTACAGCTGGCCTATCCCTGACCCGCCCACTGTGGCTGATGGGGTACACTTTGCACACAGTCTGGTTACTAAATGCTTATTGAGAAAGCTCACTGTGTGCTTGGCCAGAGCTGCATGCTTTCCCAGCTGTGTGGGGCAACAGGATCTTGCAGTATCTGACTGGTGGCTGGGGCGTGGTGGTACAGGCCTGTCCTCCCAGCACTCAGGAAACTGTGCAGCCCACCCATCCCCTCCCTACGTCAAGGCTTTGTCCTCATTCGATAGTAATTCCATCTCCAGTCCGCCCTCCGCCCCATCCTGGGAGTCGATATGTGCTGCGTGTCCTGTCTCTCCACCCACTGAGCTTCAAGGGCCATGGATGGCAATGTAGTCCTCAGTTTCCCCCGTTTCCTGGCTGAATACTATTCTTTCCCATGGATATTCCACACTGTCGTCCATTCAGCTTCCTCAGGCAGGAGAGGCAGGGCAGGGACCCACGTGGACACGCTGTGACAGTAAGCATGTAGAGGAGCAGAAGGGAGAATGGGTGGGCTGGCCAACAGAGCACAGGGCTGGCTGCATTCAGACGGCACACATTAAGGGCTGCTGGAATCCTGCTGCAGGGTTAGGGTAGGTCCACTCACCCCAAGACCTTAGCCTAATTCCTGGTGTCCCATCCCACAGATCCAGCATATGCAGAGCGGGCCAAGCCCCACCCATCCCCCAAAGGTTCAGGAGCTGTGGGGGAGTGGAGCCCATGTCTGGAGAATGGCCACAGTCATAGCCAGGTAAGGGGCCACAAGGAGGGCAGGACCCACCCTCTGGGACAGGGACTTCATGTGCTGCATGCCCAGGCTCAAGCCATCCCCGCATAGTGTGTCCACAGGGGAAACAGGTCAATCCTGTTAGGTGTCCATGTGAGCAATTAGGTCAAATTCCTGTGTTCTCATGGCAAACTGGAGCAAGCCAAGGCCCTCCTCATCTTAGATTTCATGGGAAAACTAAGGCAGGCCCAAGCTTCCATTAAATGCATGAGAAAACTAAGATAGGACAAGGCTCCTGTTAGATGTGTGAGGAATCTGAGGTCTGCCCTTGTAGGTGGAGCTGGAGACTTTGGCTCTGTCTCGAAGTCTGACCCTGGAGCTGCAGAGTGCAGTGGATGCCCTGGCGGGTTGTGTCCGAGGCCTGCCACCTGGTGCCCAGGCCAAGGTGGCTGAGGTGCAGCGCAGTGTGGATGCTCTTCGGGCCACCTTTGCTGATGTGCACTGCCTTGGTGACGTGGCACCCACTGCTCTGGCTGAGGGACAGGGCAGCGTGGCCGGGCACATGCCTGTGTGGATGAGTTCCTGGATTTGGTCCTACGGGCTGTGCCACTGCCCTGGCTTGTGGGGCCCTTTGCGCCCATCCTGGTGGAGCGGTCAGAGCCCCTGATCAACCTGGCCACCTGTGTGGACGAGGTGGTGGGTGACCCTGACCCCCGCTGGGCACACATGGACTGGCCAGCCCAGAAGAGGGCCTGGGAGGCTGAGCTTGCACACCCTGTGGGACAAGAGGCTGAGCTCCCAAGGGGCCAAGTCAAGCACACAATGATGCCAGAGCTGGACTTCTGAACATCGAGGTCCCTACTGCCCCCTGGTAGTCACATGGCAGCACTCATGCAGGCCAGGGTTTCTGCTCTCTTCCCTGCCATGGATGGTTTTGAGGTCTAAGTGGACCTCAGTGGGCCACTCAGAGGAGACCCTCCTCCCCTATGATCCTGTCCATACCCCAAAGTTGATACAGGAGAAGCTGAGGCAGGAGGATTGTAACTTTGAGGCCAGCTTGAGCTGCCTTATCAAGATTGTCTCAAGGGGGAGAAAAAAAGGAAAAGAAAGGTGTCTTGGAGGAAGACCTGGTGCCCACAGCATCTACCTGGGGCTGGGAACTCCTGAATCGAATGTGAATGTTTTTGGCTGGTGTCTTGCTGGGCCAGAGAGACTCAATTGTTTTGCTGTTTGTGGTCCAGAATAAACATGTTTGGTGTGGTCTGAGGTGGGTCTTGGAACTTGGGTGCTGGGAGTTTTCAGGGTGTGACTTTAGGGGTGGACTTTAGAGCCAGCTTCAGGGACGGTAAGTTTCTTAATGAGCCATGGAGTAGCTTGGGTTAAACCTCAAACACACACAAGTGGAAACCATTCTTACTTTAGTATAAATGAGCTCTTAGAACCTCTTGGGAGCAGCAGAGGAGTGGGGGGATCCCACGGGGTGGCTTTTCTTCTCTCTCCTCACTGGATCTGCAGCTTCCTTGGCTGCATTGGTGAGGAGCTGTGGAAGACAGAGAGAGGCAGGGGGAGGGCCAGGATGGGTCCTATGGGGTTCTCCTGACCTCTCACCACATTCTTGGCTGCCCCTCTGGCTCCTACATCTGGGCCGTGTGTTGGGAAACCACTGTCTAGCATAGTGGGGTCAGGGCAGCCCTGGCTTCCCCAGAGCCTGGTCTAGATGGCATTTCAGGGCATCCAGAACCCCAGCTCTCAGTGCTCAGAACAGGCACAACGTCCTCCAGGCCCAGCGCCTCCTCCTCCTCCAGGGAGCTGAGTGAACTGTGGGGAGCAGGTGGGAGCTGACTACAGTGCTCCCACCCACCCCAGCCCCTCAGGAGCAATAGCTGGGAGCATCCTCTTCTGCTCCAAAACTGTCACCCAACACAACCAAGATTCCAAGGAAACCAACCAGGGACAGAGACCGCTGCCTGGGACCTCTGCCCCTAGTTCAGCACCAGAATCAATTGCTCCATCATTGAGGTTGTCACCTCTGTTCCAGGTGGGAGTGACAGTCACTGTGCCCAGTCACTTCACGATGGCCTGCTAGCATACAGTGAGTTCAGGGGCTGTCTGAATCTTGCCTGTGGAGTCAGGCCCAGGATGACACACACACACACACACACACACACACACACACACACACACACACACACTGGTTAAGCCAGACCCATCAAGGTTGGGTTCTCACACTTCAGTCCAAGTCCCATCAGTAGAGGGACATGTCACTGCCCTCCACAAGACACACACTCTTCTCTTGGAGACCCTGTTTCTGCCCAGTGAATGCTAAGGTTCTGTTTGTTGAGTGACTACTGATCACATAGGACCTCATTCCAAACTCTCATGCACCTTTACTTGTCCCCATTTAGACAAGTTTCCTAAGTGTCTTATGTGTGCCAGGCACTAACTACCCTGGGCACACTACATAAACAGAATGACAAAGGGGAGGCTGTGTGGGAACCTAGAGGAAGGTGTAGCAGGGAGGGGTCTGGCTTATGCAAAGGACCTGGGACAGAGGACACAGCTATGCAAAGGGTCTGGATGAGCAACTGTCCTGAGTATCGGAGGAAGCGCCTGTGCCTGGAGTACCACGAGCCAGGGAGCTGGGGCACAGTGGGAGGAGGGAGGCAAGGATGCCAGCTGATCAACCTACAGGGGAAACTGAGGTCCAAAGGTGGTGCCTGGTAAGGAAGGCATCCCATCTCAGAAAAGTAGAAGGCAGAGAGCAGGAAGTCCCTTGGGGAGCACAGCTGGCCTGTGAGTCACTGGGCCTTCAGCAGGCACCATAAACGGGCTGCTGGCCCACGGCAGAGAGCAGGGGAAAGGTGCTGGGCCGGGTCCACACTGGCCTGGGCGGGCAGGCATGTGACACCCCGCTCCCCCTGCACACACCCCCACCCCCACCCCCCGCGTGCTCTGGCCGCCTGCCTGGGCCAGCCAGGCCCACATCCTCCCCAGACCCTATAAGGCTTGGGAATTGGGAGCCCAGGCACTGCCAGTAGCTGTCCTGCTCTGAAGGACCCTGAATAGTCCATGTGAGTCCAGCTGCTGTGTCACCCGGTGACTGCCATCTCCAGGTGGGTGAAGGGGGTGCGGGTGGGAATCAGGGTGGGGTGGGACAAGAGGGCCCTACCGCATGTGGTGCTTTCTGCCCCCTTCTAACCCCATAGGCTGCCATCATGTCAGCTTCAGGAGATGGGACCAGGGGTTCCCCCAAATCCAAGGGCAAGGTAAGAGAACAGAGGGCTACCCTGCTAGGGACCCTGGGAAGGTAACCCCAGTGTCCACTTATGCCCCCCACCCCACCCCACGCAGACCCTGAGCGCCAGGGACCCTGGGAAGGTAACCCCAGTGTCCACTTACGCCCCACCCCCCCACCCCACACAGACCCTGAGCAGGTTCTTCGGCTCCCTGCCTGGCTTCAGCTCTGCCCGGAACCTGGTGTCCCATACTCACAGATCCACAAAGGACATACAAACAGCCATAGACCCCTCAGGGACTCCTGTTCCTCCATCTCCAGGTGAGTGCCACAAGAGAGGTGCTGGGGACGGAGTGGCCTGGCAGAGCAATTGCCCAGGAAGGAGCTGCAGCAATTCTGGTGACCTTGTGTCTGTGTTATCTCCTTAGATGAGGAAACTGAGGCAGAGATACTGGGCAATATAGCTAAGGGAAGGGGTGTTTAAACCCTGCCATGGCCCCTCTGCTCTTTGCACTGGATACCAGGTTGGATGTTTTGCTTGTCTGAGCTTGTCAAGGGTACTCAGAGAGGGCCAGCAGCTGCCCTGGGGTCACACAGCATTCTGGGACTCAGCTGGGGTCCCTGAAGCAGGTCACTGCTCTGAAGGCCACACACTTGTGACAGGTGGCCATGGCAGGGTGGGTGGCACCATTTGCCCACTGCAGGCTCTGTGGGCCCCAAGTATGCAGGGTGGGTGTCCAGCAAAGTCCAGTACAGAATGTCCTCCCACAGCTTCAGGGGCCTGCGTCACATAGGACAGGGCCACCCTTGGCAGGGAACAGGAGAGGAGGCTGGGCCCGGCTTCTGCTGTCCCTTGCCAGTGGCTGGGACATTTCTGTCCTTTAGGGCCAGGCCTGGTAATAGCACAACAGCAATAGGCTGTAGCCAGAGGCCTGTCCCTCAGTCCCTGCCTGGCTCTGTCTTTGCAGTGGCCACCGACCCGCAGATGGCAGGGGTTGCAGCAGCGCTGCTCCAACCTTCTGAACAGGTGAGCTGGGTTGGAAGGCCCTGGATAGGAAACCTGGGCGTTGTCTGGGAGGTTCCAGTTCATGAGATGGGGTTCCCAGTAAAGTCTCCACCTTGGGCCTCACTTTTCACATCTGGGAAATGGGCAAAACCTTTCAGCAATTCTATATAAGGTTCTGTGCTCAGCACTTGCCCTCCCTTGCCCCTGGGAACAGGGACTGTGCCCCAAAACACCACACAAACCAGAGTTAAACTCAAATCAAATCACAACCCTGGCAGCCAGGGTCCCCTGCTTGTCCCTCTATTTTGACAACAATTAAGCATCCATTGAATCCCTTTCATTTACCCTCCTGACCTTGAAAGGTGTGGGGTTTTCTTGTATCTGATACAGGGTCTAATGTGCCCAGGTTGGCCTGGACTTCATTATATAGCTGAGGCTGACCTTGAGCATCTGACCCTCCAGCCTCAACCTCCCAAATGCTGGGTTGAGAGGTCTGTGTGCCTCTGCCCTAGTGTACAGGCTGCTGGAGATGAACGAGGACTTGATACATGCAGTTCCACCCCCAGCTGCAGGAGGCATGGGTGTATTTTCTAGGCAGGCTTTGGGGGAGAGGAGACACCTTATGCACCTTACATCACTCAGAGGTAGGGAAGTGCTGGGGACTCAAGCCCAGGTCAATGCAGAAAGCACAGTGAACACTCAGACCAACTGGGCAGGCACTGTAAGATGCCATGCTGAGCCCAGCTTCCACCCACTCGGTGCCTGCAGCTCTGCTGTTGGGACAACTTTAGTATCTGCAGGTATGTTCAAAGTCCCCTGGGGAAGTAGCATCTAGCTGTAGCCACTCAGTGGCAACGAATGTTTGTCATCCCAGCAAGTCCTCCTTGGCTACATGAGATTCCATATCAAGCAACCAAGTGACAACAGAGTAGGCCCTTGGGAACAGTTTGAGCTATGTCAAAGCCCAACAGACACTGATGGGGTCTCATACTATATAGCCCAGGAAGACTTGTGACAATCCTCCTGCCTCAACTTCATAAGTGCTGGGAGGATCACATGCCCAGCTAGAAGGGAATCATTTTAGTGAGATGGAATGCTATGTCCTGGGTCCCCAGACATTACCCTACAATTGGATGAGGCTAGGGTGTTTTGCCAGGGTAGGTGCAGAGGGAGGCCCTAGGACCCAGAGGACTGGGTACACAGAAGGTGTGGACAGCATAGAGGGACTTCTGTGAGATGCTGACCTGTGCCTTTCCTCATTAGACAGCTGGGGACAAGGACATGGGAAGCTTCAATGTGACAAGCAGCAAAGATGCCTTCTCTGGAGTGGTTGGTATCATGGATGCTGCAAAAGGAATGGCCCAGGGGGGCCTGGGTGCCACCCAGTCGGCTCTCGTGGGCACTAAGGAGGCAGTGTCTGGAGGTGTCATAGGAGCAGTGGGTATGGCCAAAGGTCTTGTCAAGGGAGGTTTGGACACCTCAAAGAATGTCCTCACCAATACGAAGGACACAGTTACCACAGGACTCATGGGGGCTGCAAACATGGCCAAAGGGACAGTGCAGACAGGCCTGGATACCACCAAGTCTGTGGTCATGGGCACCAAGGACACGGTGACCACAGGACTCACAGGCGCTGTGAACGTGGCCAAAGGAACGGTACAGACAGGTCTGGATACCAGCCAGAAAGTGCTCATGGGCACCAAGGACACGGTGACCACAGGACTCACAGGGGCCGTGAATGTGGCTAAAGTGCTGTCCAGGGGGCCTGGACACCACCAAGTCTGTGGTCATGGGCACCAAGGAACGGTGACCACAGGACTCACAGGCGCCGTGAACGTGGCTAAAAGTGCTGTCCAGGGGGGCCTGGACACCACCAAGTCTGTGGTCATGGGCACCAAGGACACGGTGACCACAGGACTCACAGGCGCTGTGAACGTGGCTAAGGGGACAGTGCAGACAGGTCTTGACACAACCAAGTCTGTGGTCATGGGCACGAAGGACACAGTGACACAGGCCTCACAGTGCGCGTGACGTGGCCAAAGGAACGGTACAACAAGTCTGGATAGCACAGGAAAGTGCCAGGACCACAGGCGGTGACCCAGGACACAGGCGTCTGGCAAAAGTGCTGCCAGGGGTGCCGGACACACCAAGTCTGGGTCATGGTGGCACCAAGAAAGTGCTACAGGCACAAAGGCCTGTGAATGTGGCTCACAGGGCAAACATGCAGACCAGGTCTGGACACCACCAAGTCTGTGGTCATGGGCACAAGGACACGTACACAGGACTCACAGGGCTGTGAACGTGGCCAAAGGAGTCAGACAGGTCTGGAACCACCAGGGTCATGGGCACCAAGGACACGGTGACCACAGGACTCACAGGGCCTAATGAACGTGCTAAAGGGCGACACACCAAGTCTGTGGTCATGGGCACCAAGGACACGAGTGACCACAGGACTCACTAGGCGCTGTGGACGGAGCTTAACGGCCAGGAAGTGCAGAGGCCTTGACACCACCAAGTCTGTGGTCATGGGCACAAAGGACACTGGTGACCACAGGACTCACAGGGGCCTGTGAACGTGGCAAAGAGTACTGTCCAGGGGGGCCTGGACACCACCAAGTCTGTGGTCATGGGCACCAAGGACACGGTGACCACAGGACTCACAGGCGCGTGAACGTGGCTAAGGGACATGCACAGGGGTCTGGAACACCAAGTCTAGTGGTCATGGGCACAAGGACACGGTGACCAGGAGTCACAGGCCTGTGAACGTGGCCAAAGGACGTCAGACAGGTCTTGATACCACCAAGTCTGTGGTCATGGGCACCAAGGACACGGTGACCAGGACTCACAGGGCCTGAACGTGGCTAAGGGACAGCACAGATGGGTCTGGGCCAAAGAATGGCTGACTACAAGGATAACGGTCACAGGAGCCATAACTGGCCAAAGGAGTTCCAGAGCCTGGACACAAGCTGTGGTCATGGGCACCAAGGACACAGGTGACCACAGGACTCACAGGCGCTGTGAACACGTGGCACAAAGTGCTCACGGTACCAGGCTGGACCACCAAAAGTCGTGGTCATGGGCACCAAGGACACAGGTGACCACAGGACTCACAGGCGCTGTGAATGTGGCTAAGGGGACAGTGCAGACAGGTCTTGACACCACCAAGTCTGTGGTCATGGGCACGAAGGACACAGTGACCACAGGACTCACAGGCGCTGTGAACGTGGCCAAAGGAACGGTACAGACAGGTCTGGATACCAGCCAGAAAGTGCTCATGGGCACCAAGGACACGGTGACCACAGGACTCACAGGGGCCATGAACGTGGCTAAAGGGACAGCACAGATGGGTCTGGGCACCAGTAAGAATGTGCTGACTGGCACAAAGGACACTGTATGTGCTGGGGTCACAGGAGCCATTAACATGGCCAAAGGAGTTTCCCAGGGAGGCCTGGACACCACCAAGTCTGTGGTCATGGGCACGAAGGACACGGTGACCACAGGACTCACAGGCGCTGTGAACGTGGCTAAGGGGACAGTGCAGACAGGTCTTGACACCACCAAGTCTGTGGTCATGGGCACAAAAGACACGGTGACCACAGGACTCACAGGGGCCGTGAATGTGGCTAAAAGTGCTGTCCAGGGGGGCCTGGACACCACCAAGTCTGTGGTCATGGGCACAAGGACACGGTGACCACAGGACTCACAGGCGCTGTGAACGTGGCTAAGGGGACAGTGCAGACAGGTCTTGACACCACCAAGTCTGTGGTCATGGGCACAAAAGACACGGTGACCACAGGACTCACAGGGGCCATGAACGTGACTAAAGGTGCTGTCCAGGGGGCCCTGGACACCACCAAGTCTGTGGTCATGGGCACCAAGGACACGGTGACCACAGGACTCACAGAGTCCGTGAACGTGGCTCAAGGGACAGCACAGATGGGTCTGGGCACCAGTAAGAATGTGCTGACTGGCACAAAGGACACTGTATGTGCTGGGGTCACAGGAGCCATTAACATGGCCAAAGGAGTTTCTCAAGGAGGCCTGGACACCACCAAGTCTGTGGTCATGGGCACAAAGGACACAGTGACCACGGGGCTGACAGAAGTCATTAACATGGCTAAAGGTGCTGTCCAGGGAGGACTGGACACCACCAAGTCTGTGGTCATGGGCACTAAGGACATGGTAACCACAGGGGCCTTTAATGTGGCTAAGGGGACAGTGCAGACAGGCACGAAGGAGACTATCTGTGTTGGGATTACCAGTACCATGAACATGGCCAAAGATATTCATAAGAACACAGACACTACCAGAGACACACAGTCTACCATGCTGGCTCATTCAGGTGATGTAGCCACCAATTCCATCCACACAGGTGTTCGCACAATCCCAAGTTTTCTCTCTGGCTGTCATTCCACCATATGTCATGGGCCTAGCTGTCACAGAGCTATCAACCAAGGGGTAGGACAGGCTGCCCTGACTTCCACAGAGGTCCTGTGCTGTGAAACCAATAGCTTCTCAGACACATGCGGCTTGGGGCATGTCACAGAGCCCATAGGTGCCACCAAAACCCTTGTGTCTGGTATGGCTTCATCTGCCCACGTAGCGACCAGGTCTGTGGAGGAGTGTGGTCAGCTGGCTGCCACAGGCTTTGCTGCACTTCGTGATGAGTTGAAAGGGCTGGGTGATATCTTCCAGCCTATGACAGCTGAGGAACAAGGTGAGTGCCTCTGCCCTTCCCCATCACGGGTCCCTAGGGCCTGGGATTTGATGAGACGCCATCCCCATTTTAGGTGTCTCAAGGCACCTTTTAGATTGAGTCTTCATTGCCTTCCTCCAGCTCAGCTGGCGGCCTCAGAGTCAGGGCCCGAGTCCTCTCTGCCGACGGGGGAAGCTACTACATCCGCCTGGGTGACCTGGCCCCCAGCTTCCGCCAGCGGGCTTTTGAACATGCCCTGAGCCACATACAGCACAACCAGTTCCAAGCCAGGGCCACACTGGCCCAGCTCCAGGAGGCCTTCCGGATGGTAAGAGCATCTCTGGTCCCCACTCTGGACACCTCCAACTGGTCACAAGCCAAGCGTCCAGTGGGCTAAGCCACCTGCATGCAAAGGGAGCTGAGGTATGGATGTACCAGCATCATGTAGTGAGCTGGGTGTGTGGCTGCCATCTGTGAACTCAAGGGTAACGGTAGTGTGGATAACCGGGCTCTAGCAGGCGTTCTTTCCCCAATATCCCACCCACCTCCTAAGTTATGTAGGGCATCACAGACACGGAAGCCTGATATTCTCTGTCATCTGCCCACCTCCTCCCTGGTCACACAGCCCCGCTGTCCCCTAAGCAGATACCCAGGGAATATGGAAAAGACGAAGACAGAGGTATGGTGGGATGCAAGGTGGCAGATTTCCTAGGGAAAGAGCATAGTGAGAGTAGTCAGGGGACAGAAAGGAATCTGGGTGGACATGCAGAGGGCAGTAGTGGAGTGGGAGATGAGTGGATAGAGGGACTACCACCTGGCATTCCAGATGGCCTCACGGGTACTTTGTGTTTTGGCTACACTACACATGGAGGAGGTTTAGACTCAAGATCCAGGTACAGCACTGGGTGTCGCTACTCCTTCTGGGCCGACCACCTGTCCTGTGGTTTTTTCCAGACAGACATGACCATGGAAGCTCCCAGTGGGAAGCTGTGTAGGGACTTGAGCTTGAGCACCATGGCGGAGGCTATTGGTAGCCATGAGGTGGGTGTGGCATGGGCCTTCCTTCCCACTGTCCCTAGTGGAAGCCCCGTCCCTACTTACCTCTCTCCACCTCTACAGATGCCGGCCTCCGTGGCTCAGGACAGGCTGTGCACCCTCGCCCATCAGCTCCATGCGGCTTACAGCAGCTTGGTGGCCAGCCTGCAGGGTCTGCCAGAGGTGCAGCAACAGGCAGGGCAGGCACGGCACAGCCTCTGCAAGCTGTATGGCCTTGTGTCTTCTGAGGCAGGTAGTGAGCTGCAGGCAGAGGAGCTGGCGCAGAGCAGTGCTGCTGTTGCCCAAACATGGCAGGGCCTAGAGGGACTGCTAGATAAGCTGCAGCAGAGCCCTCCACTCAGCTGGCTGGTTGGACCCTTCACTTCGATGCCTTGTGGCCAGCTGTAAGCACCTAAGGGCTGGGCGGGTGAGGTGCCCAAGGACCATGCTGTGACCACAGCTGGCTGTACTTCCACAAAGCTCTGGACTGAGCAGGAGCAGAAGGTCCTTGGAAAGTGAATTTGAAACCAGCCATGGCTCCTGCTATATCCAAGAACAAATGTCCTCTCCTCCAAACTAGCCGCTGTAGTAAGCTCCTACAGCCGCTTCTGATTCTTAGTAGGGAAAAGAGCTGCACAAAGCCATAGAATTATATCCCAGGCTGCTGTGGGCCTGACTCAGGCCTGCTCTGCTGAGAAAATGAAGAGTCATACACATATCACTGCATGGAGACTAGACTGATTGGATGGGCCCAGCACTGCTCTGAGTAGCTGTGGCGTGTGCAGGCACATGGCCTGCAGCCTAGGGTTGAAGACTGCACTCAATGGGCAAATGGGCAGGTGTTGGCTCCTTTCCCTTGCCCCATGCACCCAAGATACAAGCAAACAAGATGCTGGGGCACAAGGCACTGCCTCACCAATAGGCTAAGGCCACAGCCCTACCCTCCCTGAACCCCAGCAGTGCTAGTGACCCCAACCTCCCAGCTCCTTTATCTGCATTCTTGGAAAATAACAATGTCCACAAACTTCAGGGCTGGGTCAGCTGTGGCCAAGGAACGCCATGATAACGACAGCCAGGGGCCTTTCCCTGTCCTTCTGCCACGTCAGCATCACGGTGACACTAAATGCAGCCACTGGCAAACACTGGGCTCAGAGCCTGCGGCTAAGCCTTTCAACAGATGGCATGAGCCTCATTACATCATCCCCTAGTTATTGGTGGCTATTGAGGCAGGATACACTGGAAGCATGCACCCAACTTGTGAGCCCACTGGGAACACAGAAGAGTGGGGAAGCCCCTGCTCAAAGCCACACAGTGAGGGGGCTGGGATGCTGTGAACCGCAACACTCTAGCCCAGAGGCTGAGCTGCCCCAGAGGCACTATGCTGGTCCCATTGGGGGTCTCTGCACAGCTGGTGATGGACCTCTCCCCTTGGGCTGTACTTAGTGTCTGCTTTACTCATGCTGGTAGAATTGGCCACGCACTGCAGGAAGAGCTCTGCCAGCCTGTGGGTATGAGCCATGCCCTGAATCAGGTCTGGCTCCCCATACTGCTCATGGTGGCCAGCACCTAAGCCCTGTGTCAGGCACAGTGTCCTGGCCCTAGCTGCATTTCGTATCAGGACACCAAACCAATAAAAGCTGTTTCTTTTTCATTACAAAATTCTTTATAGCCATTTCATGTCAATTGAAATCACAGAACTAGGCAGAAAAGCCCAGGCCACAAATACAAACAGCGCAGCACTTCCCTGGGAGGCTGGGGACGGACATGGCACCATGGCCACAGTGGCTGGGGCTCAGCTGTCCTCATTGTCATCATCGGCAGACTCAGAGGCCAGCCGTGTCCTCTCATGGTCCTGATGCTCATTCCCAGGTCTTGCGGGGTCGGAGCTGTCCTGTGGGCTGCTGGGGGCATAAAGAAGGTTGGTAAGCACGCGGTTGCCTGGTGTTGCCATGGGGCAATTGGGTGGGTGGGCAGCCAAGGAAAGGTGACACTTATGTCAAAGGCACCTGTGCCTTGTGTGGCCTTCCTGACCCTCCCCAGTCCAACTGTGGCTCAGTCTGGTGGCCAGTGCTCATGTTGGTTACCGGAGGGCCAACCCTAGACAGTCAGCAGGAAGTTCTTTCCTAGAGCACCAGCAGCTGGAAGCATGGGGTAGCCTAATGTGGGCCAATATCAGAGTGTTGGCTGGCCCCAACATGTGGCAGGGGTGGGGTGAGGGCTCCAGTGTGCAGGGAATGCACCTGATGTCCCAGGGACTCACTCATGCAGCTCTTCTGAGGAGCCAGCCCGGGGGCCATCCTCCGAGTCCTGCCCATCTTCCTGTGCTCTGTCTTCCGTGTTCTCCCCCTTCTGGGATGCGGCCTCACCATTCACAGGTGCTGACCGATCTAGGGAGACAGAGGGTCATTATGAACACACAGCTTGCCTTTCATGAGACCCCTTTTCATCCAGCTGTGGTCAAACTTAGAAGCAGTTCAAGTGCATGTAGGGTGCAATGGCCCAAAGAACACTTCTAGCACCCCATTTCTAGCACCCAGTGGAGCTTGAACACACTGTGCCAGCTGCCCCAGAATGAGGTTGGGTCTGGCAAGCTTGCTGGGGACAAACATGGCACTGTCCCCTGTCCTCTGGCCTGGTGCAAGCAGCCCTCACCGGTGCTGGGCTCATCTTCTGCCAGCTCTCTGGGAGCCTGCTCCCCCGGCTGTTCCTCCACCTTCTCGCCATCGGCCCGTTCCTTCTCAGCTCCAGCCTTGTTCACCTTCTGGAGAGCCTCAACTTTTCGGCCCCAGGACCCGCGACTTGAGCCGGGTGTAGACCTCTGCTGCCTTCGCCATCACATCCTTGTTGGCCTTGTACCGGCGAATCTGGCCACCAGGAGGCCAGGCTTAGCAGAGCCAATGGCTGTGCCCCCTGAGACCTCCCCTTAGACACCACCACCATCTCCTAGATGCTTTGCCCTAGTGTCCTGTGCTATACCTTCTTCAGTGTTGCTACCACATCTGTGTTCTTCTGAAGGATCTGAGAGGTTACCTGCAGGGTCCCCAGTTCTTCCAGTGCACTCAGACACCTCCTCACATCCTGCAAGGCAAGAGTGGAGAGGGAAGCCCTGGTTGTCTCCTAGAATGTTGCCTGCTGTTTCCAGGGGAGACTGCAAGCCAATCCCTGGAATACTATGAAACCCACTCCTCCACCCAGGGGACCCTGCCTCATTTTCCCCAAGATTTCCAAGGAATCAGTAAGGAGGTGGCTGAGGAAAGCACCCGTCTCAGGACAGTGTGGGGCTGCGTAGCAGGCATCTTACTGGGTTGTCAACCTTCAGTGCAAATTTGATCTCGCTGTGCAGCTTTTGCAGTCTCTCCTCTACAGAAGGTTCTGGGCAGGAGAGATGCTGGCTTGAGCAGGGTGGCCCAGAACTTTCCACCACCACAGGTCCACGGGGAGCCTTGGAACCCAGTACCATTGCTAGTGCTCACCTTTCTTCTTCTCCCCCTTCCTGTCCAGTGAGAGGCCCTCTGACCGCTTCCGCGTCCGCTCCACCTTCACAGGCCTATGGAGAGACTCTCATCAGACATGTTATCTTGGGAGGCCCAAGGTGAGGAGAGTCAGGCCAAGGGCCTGAGGCCCTCCTCTGCTTCTGTGCTGACCTTAAGAACCCCATCGAGCATACCACACCCCCTGCTGTGTGGCCACCATGCCACACTGCTGATGCCCATGGGCAACTCTGATTAGCAACAGTTGGGAACATACTTAGGGAACGAATATGAGCTGCATTTCACCACTTGCAGGCGGGGAGTTAAAGCTTCTGGGTGCTTTGGACACTGGCTGGATTACTCTTTGGGGTTCTGGACATTGCTTCTGGCCTCCACCCACTACAGGCCAGCAGCTCCTAGTCTGATAGCCATACGTGGGCCAGGACAGACTCCTACAGTAAGTCAGGGGCAGGCAAAGTCTGAGGCTGCAGCCTCGAGGGTTGAATGGGTGTGGCTCTGAGGCTAAACTCATAGGTCCAGGGCTCAGGACAGATGCTGACCTGGCTCGTGGCTTCTCATCTGGCCGCCCTCTCTTCTCCTTCTGCCCAGGCTTCCTTGCAGACTCTGAGCCTGGCAGTTGGGACTTCTTGGCCAACTTCTTCCCCTACAGGGAGCAGCCAAAGGACAGGTTGCTGCCTCAGAAGAAGTCTGTCGCCTATTCCCATCATTTAGTCTACAGAGCTGTGGCCTTGGCAACCCCCACCCAGCATATCTGGGCAATGGCTTCCCTGGCCTTTAGGAAGTGTGAAGTCCAGCTCTCCATGTGAGAGACAAGCCGTATACTCAGGAAGGATCCTCCACTGGCTATCCCTACTTTCTAGGCCTGAGGTTCGGGGCTCTGTTACCGTCGTATCTCCAACACCCGTGATGAGGCCCAGTGCCCAGCTCAATAGACTGGGGTCCAGGGTCAGTGTCTGGGGCTTCAGATGAAGAGGGGGCACCACACACCTCTTTCCCAAGCTCCCCCTCGGGCTCTGAGTCAGAGGAGGATGGTGTGCCCCGGCCCCGAGTCTTGCGGCTACGCTTCTTCACAGGTTCCTCGTCCTCCAGCTCCTCCCCACTGCTGCCCCCACGCTCTGCCCGTTCCTTGCGCCGCTCCTTCTCCTCCCTCTCCTGTTCTCGAAGTCTCCGGAGCTCTTCCTCCTGCTCCCGTCGCCTCCGAGCCTCCAGCTCGCGCCTTCGCTCCTCATCACGTCTCTTCCATTCACTGATGCGGTCCACCTCACCACTGTCACTGTCACTGGGATGGAGAGTCTATCAGTGGGGATCCCAGCACACTCTGCGGCCCCCATGTCACGAGGTGACACCCACCTGTCACTGCTGGAGGTGGAAGGTGGTCTTTCTGGCTTTGGTCTCCGCCCTCGGGGCTTGGGGGGTGGCTTCTCAGCTGTGGAAAAGGAGGGGTGACCTTCTCTCCACGGCCTCCCGGGGCTGCATCAAGGCTGGCTCAGGCCTTACCTGGCTTTCTGCCTCGAGGAGGTTTCTTGACGGACACATCTGAGTCTGAGGAGGAGGATGAGGAGGACGAGGAGGAGGATGGAGACGGCTGTGCTGCAACCACAGGCTCCTCCTTGGCCCCATCCGAGTCGGCTTTGGAGTCTGAATCCGAGGCTGATGGCACCTTCTGGGGACAGGCAGAGCCAGTAGGGTGCTAGAGCCCAAATGGAAGAGGAGCCACACACGGTGGGAGGGTGATGGCAAAACTGGCTGCAGTTCCCGAGAGATACAGTTCTGTGCCTTATCCACAGCAAAAACATTGGGCACCCTGGTGGCTCCTGGGTAACAGGATCAGGGCCAAGCCCAGGGGCTTTCCATGGCAGATGTGCACTAAAAATCTGCATAGAAGGCCCTACCTGCTTTCTCCCTCATACTGTCCAGTTCCCCACAGGAAGCCACAGTACAACACTCACAGTCCACATCACCACATACATGGCCACAGATACACACTCACCTGCACATGTACAAGTAGCCTTGTAAACACAAGTCCTCACACTCCCAACGTGTACACAGTACACATGACCCTTTATGCCATAACATTCCAGCAGATAGGACCTGATTTTCAACTATGGTAGTGGGGTCCCCTGGGAGGAGTAGCAGTGACCCCAGGCCACAGGGGCATCACCACATACCTGGGTACCCAGGCATCACTGCCATAAAAGGCCCTCATGATGCCAGTGGCTGTTCAGGACCTGGGGCACAGCGCTCTTACCTTCTTCTTGCGTCCTCCCAGAGGACCCCGCCGTGGCGCCCGGGCCACTGTCTTCTTTTCTGGGGTAAAATCCTGGGTGGAGAGACAAGAGTGTCAGGGGTGCTGGCTGCCATGCCAGGTTGTCCTGGAGCCTGGTGTTTGCTCACCTGGTCACTGGTCTTCTCCGACTCAGATGGGCTCTCGGAATCCTCTTCCGATGGGGACACACTGGCCTGATCCAGGTCGCTGGAGGCTTTTCTAGCTCGTTTAGAAACTGACATCTGGAAGGCAGGGTCAGGCTGGGTCAGCAGCTAGACATCCCCGGCTCCAGATGGGACTCTCCTGTGTAGCCTTGAACATGCAATCCTTGTGCCTTGGTGCTCCTTAATTCTGGGGTCATGACATGAGCCACACACAAAGGCACACATATATCTGTGGGTCCCACTCCTAGGAGTTCTTTATCCTTTGAGCGGTCAGAACTAGAGAAGGGAACTTGGGGTGCAAGTGCTAGGGGGCTGGAGAAGATAGTGTCTGATGGGGCTGGAACTTTCATGGTGAGGACTGTACCTCAGAATGCCTCATTTTATGTCACAAGTTCTGTATCAAAAAGAAAATCACAGAGATATAGACAGACAGACGACCTCAGTAGGACTGACACAGAGAGAGCAGACTCAGTAGACTGGCCCACAGAAAGGACTATGGAAGAGGCAGTGCAACTTACTATGGTTGAAAGGTACACATCAACATGGTCAAACAGTCTGTAAAGAATAGGGGTCAGCAGCAAAAGTATCTACTATGCAAGTCTGAGGACCTGTGTCCCATCATTAGGACCCTTGTGGAAAACCCCCATCATGGGTAAGTGCAGTAGTTCCATGTCAGAGTACTGGTTGCTTACACAGGCTCCATGGTTCCTAGCACCCTCATGATAGCTCACAACTGTCTTATTTACATAGGCATCTGCACTCATGTGCACCTTTCTCCAAGGCACAAATACATATACATGATAAAAAAACACATTTTAAAAAGGGGCTGGGGCTTGAGCGGTGATCACTGGCTACTGTCAAGAGGATCTAAGCTTGTTCCCAGCTAGCACAAGGCTTCTCACAACGATCAGTAACTACAAAGCCGGGAGTGGGATAAAGAGGCTGGGATAAAAGTTTGAGGCCAGCCTGATCCACATAGTGAGTTCCAATATAACCAGGGCTACAGAGTGAGACCTGTCTCAAACAAACACAACTATGTCCCAGGAGATCAAATACCATCTCCGGCTTTGGGTATCAGACATGGAATAAATGAGGTGTGCAGACCTAACTGGTGTGCAGGTAAAACACCCAGATGTAGAAAATAAAAACTGCCCTCCCTCCAAAACATAACCAATCAAACAAAAAAAAGCAAACCCGTATCTGTAATCCAGAGCCAGGGAGGCAGAGACAAAGGTTCCCCAGGTTTGCTGGCCATTTAGTTAAACTGGTGAGATCTCAATGCAGACAGGGAGAGACTCTCAGTCTCTGGCCTCTCTACACACAGAAACAGACATGTGGACTAACCTCATAATCATACAAAGATTAAAAATACCATGGAGGGTCAGGCCCCCTAAAGTAATCAACCTCAAGGTATCTGAATTTTACCTCAATTCTTGTTAAAAATGAGTACTGAGGCAAATCATGGTGATGCATACTCATGACCTCAGCACTCCCAGAGGCTGAGGCAGGAAGATTACAAGTTTCAGGCCTGACTGGGCCTGAAACAGTGAAGTCCCGTCTCAAAACAAACAACAAAAACAATTCCTATAGAGAGGGGCTGGAGATGGCAAGGGGCCACCAACGGGACAGGTTTGTAGTAGCTACCCTCTTCATACTACCTTCAAGACTGGTGTCTTCCGCTTCAGGCCACTGTGATCACTGCTCTTGTCAGAGTCGGAATCGCTCTCCATCCTGTCACTGGTGGCTGTGGTGGTCACAGCTGTCACAGTCATGACCCTTCGGGTTTCTTTGTCCTTGTCTGCATCGCTGCCACCACTCAGGTCGGCTTCAGGGGCCTCACTGTCAGAGGAGCTCACCGGCTGGGGTTGGGGGTGACAGATGTGTCACCAAGGGGCCAGGATAGACTTCCTAGCCCCGTGTTAACTGGGTGGACAGCATCCAATGCTGGGAACCCAGGCTCAGGGTCTGGCTGCCTTGCTCATGAGTTGGGAAACTGAGACAGAAGGATGGTGTAGGTAGGAAGATGTAGTGCTTTGGCTCTGTGCCTCAGTTTCCAATTGAGCAAGGGGGAGGTCACAACTTTTGGCCTCATGAGGATGCTGCAGGTAGCACAGAGCTGTCAAGTGAACAGGTAGCATACAGACCACAGCCAAGTGGTAATAACTGTGGGTTTTGTTTGTTTGCTTTGTGTGTGTGCTACTAGGAACTGAATACAGGACTTCAGGCAAGCTAGGCAAGCACTCTCCCACTGAGCTACAACCCTGGGCCCCTCTTTACTTTCTACGTTAGATAGGGTACTATGAAGCCTGGCTAGCCTTGAAGTTGGCCTGCCTGAACAGGTCTAGCTTGGCTCTATTTCAAGCTATTACAATTGTGAGAAGAAGCCAGTCCCGGGGGCACTGCTGAACTTGCCACCCTCACAATGCCTGCTTAGACAGCAGCCACAGTCCAGTCACATCACAAGCTATGTATTAATTGACTGCAACTTGGCTCCTGTCCAACCCAGGAGCTGAGAACCTAGGAACAAGCAGATCACACAAGGCTACTAAACACAGGGATTAAAAAGACAGTGAGGACTGAGAAGTGAGGAGCTGCTGTGGACTGTGAAGTGAAGGGTGTGTCCTGGGACCTCAGAAAAGGTGGTCAGAGGTAGAGCAGGGTGAGCTAGATACAGCTTACAAGGGTTACAAGGGAATGGAAAGCAAAGGGAAAAGGCTGGAATGGCCAGGTTGTAGAGAGAAATGAAGGTGATGGTGAAGAGACTGAAGATGACGCTGTGGCTAGCTCACACACTAACTTACTGAGGCTCTGAAACCATTGGGCAGGTGGCTCAAGAAGTCTCGGGATGCAGAGAAAATGTGTGAGCTCCAAACATGTTGAGTTCCCCCTCATTCATCCAACGCACACTATAGAGCACTTACTATGATGACAGGTAAAAACCATGACAATAGTAGACCTTAGCCACACTCAGAACCTGTCACTGTAATTCCATATAACTGTGACCTGAGGATAAGGGGTAGGGTGGTGGCAATTGTTCATTTTTCAAGGACCGTGTCTGGAAAAAACTCAAACTGCCATCAATTAAGGAGTGAAAAAGACGTAGTACAGCCAGAGACAGTGAGCATGGCAAGCATGGCCACTGCTGTGACTGTGTAGGCCTAAAATTCCAGTGTGTGGCAAGTGGAGGCAGAGAATCAAGGGCTTCCCCGGATATTCTGTCATTCTAGGCCAGCCTGGGCTACAAAGGATGACATCCTTTAAGTGTGGGCTTGTCTACAGCAGATAAATCTGGGTGGAAAGCAGAATGTCAAGGGCAGGCACTCAGGCACAGCACTGTGGCACTGTGGGGTGGAGAGTGCTGCAGTCACACTGAGGTGAAAGCTGCACCAGCCACAAATATACCAACACTTAAACAGGAACTGCAGAGTGTACAGTTTGCCGTATGATTTAGGGGTGGCCAAATGTTGCTCTCCTGCCACCTGCTACTGGATCTCATGTGCAGCTCTGACCATTCTGTTTGTTTGCTTTGAGGCAGGGTCTCTCTATGTAGCCCTGGCTGTCCTGGAATTCACTGTGTAGACTAGGCTGGGCTGGCCTAGTCACAAAGATCTACCTCCCTCTGCTTCTAGAGTCCTGATCGTTCTTCTATGCCCAAGAATCTAGTGTGTAGGGTCAGGGAGAGGACTCAGCTGGTAAAGGGCTTGCTGTCAAGCCTGGTGACCTGAGTTCAATCCTCAGGATGCAAATGGTGGAAGGAGAAAACCGACTTCACAAGCCGTCACCTGACCTGCATAGGCATGACGGCATGCCGGGGCCCCATCCCCACGTATATTCTATTGATGTGATTTAAAAATAAAAATTAAAAAAAAAAAAAAAAAAAGAAGGACAAAAATGAATTTGGGGAAAAAAAGGTTTATTTTTTCTTATAGCTTGTTCACCATCCAAGGGAACTGGAACAGAAACTCCAGGGACCTGGAGGCAGGAGTCGATGCAGGAGCCATGGAGGGTGCTTCTTACTGGCCTTTTCTCTATGGCTTGCTCAGCCTGCTTTCTTATAGAACCCAGGGCCACAAGCCTAGTGGGTGGGCTTGATAAATTATCAACCAAGAGAAATGGCATAAAGACATGCCCCAGGCTAATCTGGTGGGGAGATTTTCTTGACTGGGGTAGGTTCTTCTTCCCAAGTGACTGTAGCTTGTGTTAAGCTGACATAAAACCACCCAGCACAACTGACTTCTTTTAACTTGACACACAAACACGTCACTATGAAACCTTTTTCTTTCCCATAGTATGTTAATATTAACACCACAATATATAAAACTAATAACTTTATAAGTACCAGTCTTTAAAATTTCAAATACTTCAAAAGTTTAGTTTTAGCAGGATGTGGTTTCCAAAGTCTTTAATCTCAGTCCTCAGAGGCAGAGGCAGCTGCATCTCTGTTGTGGTTTGTTTTGAGACAGAGTCTCTCTACGTAGCCCTGGCTGTCCTGGAACTCATTATGTACACCAGACTGGTCTTGAACTCACAGAAATCTGCCTGTTTCTGCTTCCCAGGTGCAGGTTTCTCCAGGGACACCCTGTCTTAAAAAAAACAAAAACAAAAGTGGGAGCAACCAAGTCTGGCTAGATGATTCTATATGAGTTTGAGGCTAGCCTTGTCTATGTAGCAAATTCCAGGACACTCAGAGTTTCATAGTGAGGTTCCACTTTCGAAAAACAAAAAACTCAAAAATAAACAATCAAAAAACCCAAAACCCAAAAGCAAAAATGTTCAAAGTTTCTCTAAATATCCAAAGTCTCTCAAATGTGGGATTAAATAAATTGAAATAAAAGTAAGTTACACTTTCTTACTCTAGGAGGGAGGAAGTAGAGCAGCCAGTCAGATCAAAGCAAAATCCAAGTCTAGCCATGCACAGCTCAGTATGTACAGCTCAGGGGAGACTCAGAGACTTTCAAGCTCTGGTCTCCAAAGGCCTGGGCAGCAGCTTCCCTGGCTCTGTCATCTGAGGCACACACAGCTTGTCTCCTAGTCGGCTCAGGCCCACTCCACTCCACACTTGCTGTTGTTCTTGGTCATCCTATGCCAATGACATCTCCAAAATACTAGGGTCTCTGCAACTGGGCTGTGTCTTCACCAGTGGCCTCTTATCGGTTCTTTTCAGGGATGCTGACCCTGCTACATGGTTCCAAGGTTTCAATCCTGGGGCTTCTACTGCAACTAAGGCTGCACATTCACCATTGGCCTCTCCTAGTGACAAGCCTCAGCTGCTCTTCAAGACTTCTTCAGCCTTCAAACCGGCACCACCTAGGTGACTTACATATAACTAAGTTTGACTGCCAGCACAAGATGCAAGTTTGATGTTTTGAACTACAGCCTCTGTGTGCTAACCCTGAAGAATCTCTTCCCAGATTTTGCCTCAGCAATGCTGGTCTCTGTCACCCATGATTCTTAACTCCAGCATCGGTTGTTTTCACAAAGCAAAGGTTTCACTTTAGTGGAATGGGTCAAAAGAAGAATACTTAATATACTCTGAACACTTCCCTTTAAACCTTCAGAAGGCAAGCCTCCATCGTCTGCATTGCTTTCAATATTTTTATCTTCCAGATGCCTACAGAACAGAACGGTCAACTGAGCTCTGCACTCAATGGATTTCTCAGCCCAAAGTTCCCAAAGTTCCCAAAGTTCAAATGCCATCACAATTCTCCCTAAAACATATGGTCATGACTGTCATCAATACCCCACTCCTGATACCAATGTGTCTTACTTAGGATTTCTATTGCTATGATTAAAAAAACCATAGCCAAAACCATGAACTTAGAGAGGAAAGGGTTTATTTCAGCTTACAGCTCATCATCCAGGAAGTCAGGATGGGAATTCAAGGCAGCAGCTGATGCAAAGGTCATGGAGGGGTGCTGTTTATTGGCCTCTTCATCATGGTTTGCTTAGCTTGCTTTCTTATTGCATCCAGGACCACCAGCCAAAGGGTGACATCACCCACAGTGAGCTGGGCCTTCCCATATCATCAATCAAGAGAATGCCCACAGGCCAGTCTGTTGGGGACATTTTTTCAAGTGAGGCTCTTCCCAAATGACTCTACTGTGTCAAGGTCACATAAAACCAGGCAGCACATAAATATAAATGTAAATCTTAAGAACCTGGTATTTAAAGAAATACTTCCTCGGGGTGACTGCAGTGAGCATGGACAGGAGATGGGAGCTTACAGGGGCTGACAAAAGAAAAAAAAAAAAAGCTATGGAGCAGATCCCCACAGAACAGAATCAGGAGACCAGAACAGAGAGAGGAAGAAGTCCAGGTCTCCCAGGTGCTTGTGCCTGAGCCCAGGCACATAAACTCACACTGCAGCATGGAAACACAGGCCAGACCTATTTGTCACCTACCATGTGGGAGGCAGACATGGTAGGATCCACAGTCTGAATTTACCTTCAGCTACATAGAAAATTTGAGGCTAGCCTGGGATATGTGAGATCCTGAGACCTGGAGTGAGCATTCAAGACCTCAACATACAAAACAATGCAGTGAGTTCATGGACCTGTACATCCCATGGAACGCTCTATGAGCAAACACATCACTGGTGCCAAGAACCATGTGTGCATGCAAATGAATGTGTCTGAGACAAGGTCAGAGGTAGGTTTAACAACCAGTTTAAAACATATGCCATTTGCAGAGCCAATCACAGGACAAGTGAATCACATCTATTTTCTGACTAAATCTGATAGCATATTCTCAAAGAATTTCTTAAATTGGGGAAAATTTGTCATAAAGAAAAGTGAGAAACAAAAACCAAAACAAAGAAAGCAACACTCACATCAAAACAAAACTAGCACTCACATGGTGTCTGTAACTCCAGTGCCAGGGGATCTGGCAGCCTCTTTTGGCCTCCTCAGGCACCAGGCACGCACACAGTGCACTTATATACATGGAGGCAAAACACCCATACACATAAAATAAAAATGAATACATCTTTAAAAAAGAAAAGAAAGCTTTGTATGGTTTTCAGTGAGGTAGAAAGGCACTGCAGCAGGATGGCTCCCCATAAAACAATGCTCTTTCTGAATACGAGGTCTGTATTCCTGTCTGACTTGTAAAATTAAGCTAAATTTTTTAGGGAAAAGAGACAGCTCAATTGTAGCTAGTCTTTTACTACTTTGTGGGTTCTTCTTTTTCCCACTCTTTATCTGCCCCCCACCCCCAGTTTCATCCCCTATTACTAGATAGGAGAGAAACAAGGATAGAGGGGAGAGATAGTGAGAGAGAACCCTGAATCTACTTTCTTTCTTCTTGTTTCTTCTTTGAGCAAGACTACTAAAAACCACAACCAACACCCCCCACCCCCCACCCAAAAACAACCAACAGCTACCAACCCTGCCCCTCCGGCCCTAGCATTTATATATAACCTCTGAAAAGTTCCCAGAATTCCAAACATCACACAATCACAGAGACTATCTGCAGCTGGCAAAACCATTTCTGTGGGTTTTTTACAGAAACCAAAATTCCAGAATAGTCACTACACTCGGGTTCCCATAAAATCATGCTTCTGAAGGCCTGTGTATACAGTTTGTCAAAAAGATCTATCTTGACAATGCTTGGAAAGACCGCTCTAGGGTGGCCCAGGAATTATACCTCTCTTTCCTGTCTGTTTGACTCAAGGTATCAAGGCTGACCCTATACTCTAACCCAAGAGAGGCTCCTGTCTCAGCAGCTCTGAATCCTGGCATGACAGACCCATCTACAGTCCACACTCATGTCTCCTTGAGAGCACACTAGGTCATGGAACCACAGGGCAGCCAGGGACTCTCAGAGCTTCCAGCCACTCTGTCTCAGAGGTATGTGGATGGCTGGCTGGCTCCAGCACTTGATGTTTGAGTTTTGTTTCCTTGAGGGCTGCAATTGTTTGCATGGTGTCCATAAGCCATGGGTGTTCAATAAATATTAAATACAGTGATGATTCACCAGCAGGCAATGGGCTCAGGATGTGTAACTAGAGAGCATTCAAACTAGTGCCAGCAGAGATGACAGGATCTTCTTTAAGATCCCCTGCCCAAGCAGAGCCCAGGAGAGACACACAAAGAGCTACTCCACTCTCCATACATGATACAGACGACAGTGAACTGTCACTGGCATACAGTGCATGTTCCCAGTCTCTCAACAAAGGCAGCCAAACCAGAAATGCTTGGGAGACACCTGCTGTATGAACATTGACTGCATACTCAAGGCCAGGACTGGGTCCAGATCAGTGTCTGATTCTGGTCTTGGCAGGTGTCAACACAACTGTGTCTGCTGCTCCCCTTGGAGACTCCTTCCAGCATGAGCCAGTTGGGGAAAGAGAGGCACCTGACTACCTCAAGATTTCATGGTCCAACAATTACCAGATTCTATGAGAAGACTCCAATTTCTACTGGTAAAGCCAGGGTTGGGACTAACGCTCATCAACTCCTGCTCTGTTCAACAAACCCAGGTGACCTTCACCAACAGCGGGTTCTGCCTTGTTGTGATCGCTCCCTCTGACCACCTCCCAACTGGATGACCATCCCAAGCTGCTGCTACTTTGCCACTTCTCATTAAAACCTTCAGAGCAGGGACTGAGGCAATAGCTTAGCCAGCAAAGCACCTATTGCACACACAAACGCACCAGAGTTAAGGTTCCTGGCATTCCTAGAGATGTCAGGCAGCCCACTTGTGAGCCCAGGTGCACAGGATACAAATAGGGTATCCTTTGACCTAACTCAGCCAACTGAGTGAGCTAGTGGTTCATGAGAGACGATGGCTCAATATGCAAGGAGGAGAGGGGTCAAGGAAGACACCAATGTCAGCCTCCAGCCTGCAGAGACATGCATACACATGGACATGCATACACCACACACATGCAAACAAACACCACTAGCACCCCAAAGCAGGAGTAAAACAGAGTGGAGGACCCTACCCAGCCCAATATCCTCCACTCTCATCTCACTCTCCAACACCCACATAGGCAACCCTCTCCACCCTTCCATAGTGGCCTTCTATTGATTTAAACTTCTAATTTTAAATCTTAGCAATCCTACATGTTTAGCGTGGGCATGTGTGGAGGGAGGCCAGAGAGTAACATACAGAGGACAGCTCCGTTCCCACCGTATGAGCATCAGGAAGGCGCTCAGGTCATCAGGCATGGAGGGCAAGCATCTGCTGAGTCTCACCAGCTCCTCTCTTCAACTTTTCTAAATTTATTCTCTCCCCAGAAATTTCCAGACAGGCTCTTGGCATTATGTCTCCTCTCTGACCAGGAGTGCTCACATTCACAAACAACTGCTTCCTCTACCCAATCCACAGCTCAGAGTCCAGGATAGAGGAGGGTGCTCGTTACAGGAAGCCTTTCACCTTCGAGACGAGAAGCATCTACCAGACTTGGAAACACCTGTTCAGAATCCAGGCTCATCCTTAGTGAACACTGGGTGGTGTCCAGAGACATATGTGGTAATGGCCTGAGGAGCCCCTGGAGTAGAGTGAGCAGATCTATGACCTACTAAGCATTCTGTAGGGCCCAGCAACACCTCAAAGAAAGAGTCAATCCACAGCATCCACAGTACTGAAGGAAAAGAGAAACCATCCTGGAAGTTTCTGAGGAAGCCCTGCCCCCAGGGGCCTATAAACGCTTCACTGCCCACCTGTGTCCAGGCACTCACCGGAGGAGCACTGTAGCTGGCGTGGGGGTTGTTCTGGATCTCCCAGAGCCCCTCATTGAAGCCTTTTCTCTTGTTGGGCTTTCCGTACTTGTCCTTGCACTTGTCATAGGGGAATAGGTCCTTGGGTCCCAGGAAGGCCCTGGAGGTAAGAAACATAGGCCAGTTCCAGGTGAGCCAGGCCACCCTGGGAAAGAAGCCAGTCTGTGGGTAAAAACCTGGAGGGGACACTTACGTTTCATGTGTTCCAAAGAAGAAGATGGGGTATTTGTTGGGTGGGGCTTCACGGCACCATCAGCAATGTCATCAATCTGTAGTGAGAGGCAGGCTGGTCAGAGGGCTTCAGGTGAAGGCCAAGAGGCAGCTTTATCCAGACCCCAGAAAACCATCCAGCTACTTGGGGTGGGGGAGAACACACCATGGGGAGACACAGCACTTTCCAAACAGAAGTCTGGAGATCTGAACTCAGGCCCACTAAGCTATAAACTATCTCCTTAGCCCTTTTAATTTGCAATTATTTTTTTTTCTTTTTAGACAGTCTCACTATGCAGCCTGGCTCTCCTCATAGCTTGGGGCTTGTCTCTCTCCTAAGCAATGGAGATTGGGATTGAAGGCGAGCACAACCATGCCTGCATCCTGCTAAGCTGTCTGCCACCCACAGTAATTCTCTTTCCATCAAAAAGAAAGCTGGGCTTTCACACAGGTTCTTAAGCCGAGCCAGGCCCAGTGTGGTCCCCTGAAGGGCCCCCGGGGGTGGGCCTACGTTCAGTTTCTCCTCACTCCCGGGACTCGCCAATGACTGCCCCTCCTGGAAAAAAGGCCTGGCCTGCTCTTGTCCCAGAGGTAAATTGGCAGCTCCAAGGATGGAGAGGATGGGGGGTGGGCTGAAGGAGCCAGGCCCAGAGCATCCCGGAAGTCCCACCCTCTTTGTGAAAGCCCATGGGCTCCAGCAGCTGTCAGTCACCTTCCCACAGGATGCTAGCAGCCCCTTCCCCTCCAATCAGGTGCTTGGAACTGTTCTCTCTGTGCTGGAGAAGGCTAGGAAGGGGGAAGGGACAAGAGCTTCATAGAGAGCAAAGGTAGACTAGGAGGGCAGTGGACACTAAAGTTTTGCTCCTCAGTCTCAGTGGGATTCCCAAAGCTTACCCACCCACCTCACCAACTCCTGGGGGATTGCTGATCCTCCCTGGCCTGCTCCCCAAACATCATCCCCCTAGTCTCTTTGGTCCTACTAGTTCATATTCTGGTCCCTGGTGGCTGGATGCAGGATACCAGATGCACAAGCATCCTCAAACCTGCCTTGCTGGGGACTGCCAGACTGCTTCGCCCAACGGTCCCACACCTCAGTAATCTATGGGCCCCTCTGGTCCTGACCTCTAGGAGTTACCTCCTGGGCTGGTTCCTGTCCAGCTTGCTCTCTGGCATCCCCATGGCAACTCCCTGTCCTATGGCCTTCTACTCCCACCCCCATGCAGACACAGCCAATCTAGCCTTTGTACTAATATCTGGAAGCAACAAAACTGTTTCTATGCAACTGAACATGTGCACCAGGACTTGCAACGCCAGTCACCATCTGCACAAACAAAAATTCCTTCAGTCCCGACACATGGATGCAGCTAACTTCAGCCCTGGAGTAACCTTTGTCGTCAGTCCTGGGGCAACAGAAGCCTTTGGGTCCCTGTGTATGTGCTATTTTTTTTTTTTTTTTTTTTTTTGGCCAGGGCCAGAATTCTACCACCTGCGCACCTAGGCTCCAAACATCTACACTCCTTGACCCCAGCTTCCTCAAACAGGAAACCCTAAAGCCTCCTACCTCCAGCCCGAAGCTCCCTGTTCTCTGGTGAGTTACATCTAGCCCACTGAGTCTCTTTAAGGACCCGACTCCAGGTTCCCAGAAAAGCTTTCTTCCAACCCTTGCCCTCATTTAGGTCATGGAGATAAGGTCTCTTTCTCTGGGGCTGCATCCTGCTCCCCAGTTCATCACGCGCAGCCTCTCTGGGAGAGACTCTCCCATCATTTGACCCTTCCACTCCAATCCCAAGGTAGCCACGCACCCTTCGAGCCCCACTACACCCCTCAGGCTCCACGATCCTAGGATCCCCTAAACGCAAAACTCTGGTACATTGGTCTCTCAGGTCCTGGAGGAGGTCAAGGATAGTACCACAGCCATTCTTTGCAGGACTGTGGGTCTCTGAGACTCAGGATCTCACCATGCAGGTTACTCAAACCAAAACACTGCCACACCTCAGTTCCAAAAGACCATGGGTCTCAGGGCCAGGATCCGGAATACGAGTCCCTCAGACCAGGGACCTCCCCGAAGACACTCCAGACCCCAGGCACTGTGGTCCCGGAGGAAGGAGATTCCTCAACTCCAGAGAGCCACAGTGCAGCTACCTGAGTCCGCAGCCCCAGTCTCTCCTCAGCCTCCCCTCGGCCTCCATTCCAGCCTCCCCGCGCGCGCCCGCCCGCCCGCCCGCCCGCCCGGGGCCCTCCGCTCCGGCCGCCAACTCCGCCGGGCCCGTCCACTCCACGCGCAGTCTCACCCGGGCCGGCCAGTGCGGGTAGCCCTTCATCTTGGCAAACACCAAGTCCCCGGGCTTGAAGGCGTGCGGCATGCTTTCGGCGGAGGCCCAGGCCGCGGGAAGCAGCAACGGCGGCGGTGGGAGACGAAGCTAGAGGCGGGAGTCGGACGCCTAAGGGGCGGAGGCGTCCGCACGGGCCGCCGGCCGGCGTCTACTTATTGGGTTCGGCACGGCCGGAAGTCCCGCCCTCCCTTGGCTATAGGCCGCCGTCGCCGTCGCTCTTGACCACAGAGACGCGCGCGAACCAATAAAGGGAGGGGTTGGATCAGGGCTATTTAACGGGATTGGATAACGGAGCAGAAGCCAAGGGCGTGGACTAGGAGCCAGTGGGTGGGGCGGAGGCCGTGGGACGTAAAAGACGAAAGGTTTAAGCGGCTACAGGGTGGAGCCTAGAGAGGAATGATGGGCGGAGCTTATCGAATGAGGATCGTTCAGGGGCGTGGCTCCCAGTCAGGATGTGGGGCGGGATGAAGGGCATTAGATGAATTAGGCGCTTAGACAGAGAGGAGCTTAGAGAAAGGGGGCGTGGCCTAAGAGCCCTCTGAGGCCGGGGTGAAAGGAAGATTGAAACCAATAACAAGCAGCGGTGGGGCGGGGCCTAGGGAGGGCGGGACATACATAACAGTACTCAACAGGCCATTGGAGGCATCCCCACGAAATATAACCAATCAGCGTAGAAGACGGATTAATGACAGCCTTCCAGAAGGGCATCAGTGTAACTATGAAGTCCATTGGCTATAGCTCGTCCAATGACTGACATGAAGACAAGTTCAACAGAACTCAGCAAACTCCCGCCAGGAGTTGGCAGAGGAAAGAGAGGGCCTCCAGAGAGGGCAGGGCTGAGAGGGGGACGGGGCAGAGCTCGCTTGTTTATTTTAAAATTTTGGGGTTTTTTTGTTGTTGTTGTCTATAATACATTACATGTTTTCATTTTATAGTTACAGCACCTTTATAATTTGACATTTTGTATTTTAATTATTATTCTTTATTGTTTGGAGACAGGGTCTCACCCTGCTGTCCTCACTGGGCAGCAACTCCTTATGTAGACCAGGCTGGCCTCGAACTCACAGATGTATTCTAGCCTCTGACTCCCCAATCCTGGATCAAACATGTATGCTACCGTGCCCTGCCTTAAAATGTGTGGGCATGCACGCACATGCTACAGCCTATGTATAGAAGTCAGAGGCCAGCTTTGTGAAGCCCGCCAGTCCTCTTCCTTCACCTGAGGCTCACAGGGGAAAGTAATTCATTCGATGAGCCATTTCACTAGCCATTTTTATTTTACTTAATTTTATATTGTATCTTAGTAATTGCTTATTTTTATGACCTGATCTTAGCCCAGGCTTCTTTGTAAATAGATATGTACCCAAGGCTGAATTTGAACTTTTGATCTCCTGACTCTATTTCCCTAGAGTTTATTCGGTGCTGGGGATTGAATCTGGGTGTTTTGCATGTTAGAGTAGGTGAGCTCTTCACCCTCTGAGCCCCATTCCCACGATGCTTATTTTTCTTATTTACAAAGTGTTGAGTACCTACTGTACTTAGTGTCACGAACTATTCCATGCTGAGTAAAATATACATTGGATACCAAGAGCCTCAGTTTCTCTAGCTGTAAAACAGGGTCCACAATGTAACATGTCTAATGTGGTCAGGGATAGTTAATGACTATCCTATCTTGAACTCTGTCTGGTTCTTGGGATTCCTTGGAGCTTCCACACTAGAATCCTGACTTACACCATAAAGAACTGTTTGTATTCCTGTGTTTTTTTTTTTTTTTTTAATCTATGTATGATCTCAAAGGAAAACAAACGAATAAAGGTAGTCTGTCTAGGCTGTAGGGATGTCTCAGGACCTAAAAAGTTGACAGAATTGGCTCACTTAAGCCTGTCATCCCAGTATTCAGGAGGGAAGCAGAAAAATTGCCCAGAATTGTGGGAGGTGGAGATGGGAGGATGGCTGGCTGGGGTTTGTTCCCAGCCTAGCTCTAGGTTCAGGGAAAGACCCTGTCTCACAGGAATAAAGCTCCTCCTTTGTTCTCTGCCTGCCCCCCCCCCACATATATATTGGGGAACTTGGTGGTGCACACCTATGGTGCACACTCAGGAGGTAGGAACAGGTAGATCTTGATCTCCATAGTAAAACTCTGCCTCCAAAAAAAGGTATATATCAGGCTGGAGAGATGGCTCAGTGGTTAAGAGCATTGATTGCTCTTCCAGAGGTTCTGAGTTCAATTCCCAGCAACCACATGGTGGCTCACAACCATTTGTAATAGGATCTAATGCCCTCTTCTGGTGTGTCTGAAACAGCGACAGTGTATTCACATTCATAAATTAAATAAATAAAATCTTTAAAAAAAGAAAAAGGTATATATCTTCTTTTATTTTTCTTTTCTTCTTTCTTTGTTCAGGCAGATTTCTTTTTACAGCCCTGGCTGTCCTGGAACTCAATCTATAGACGAGGTTCAGCGCCGCTACTTCTTGAGTGCTGGATATAAGGAATGTGCCACCAGTGCCTGCTCAATTTCTTTTCCCAAAGGACTAAAACAACATGTCCTAGAACATTTACTGAGCACTTCCTGGCTGCCTTCTTCTTTTTTTTTTTTTCCGTTTTTCGAGACAGGGTTTCTCTGTGTTGCCTTGGCTGTCCTGGAACTCACTTGGTAGACCAGGCTGGCCTCGAACTCAGAAATCCACCTGCCTCTGCCTCCCAAGTGCTGGGATTAAAGGCGTGCGCCACCACCGCCCGGCCTGCATGCTCTCTTAAGCTCGCCTAGAGACCGCCAAGGTCCTGAAGGAGGCGAGCCAGTCGCCCCGGCAACGGCGTCCGCAGACAGGAAGATGGCGCCCCGCCCGCGAGGTGCCACAAGGCGATTGTCACGTGCGCTGGGCGGGACTTCCGTCGCCGCGCTATTTTCTTTCCGGTGGTTGGCCGCCTGCTCCTATCCACCCGGGCCCTGCGCCCTCCGCCCCGCGGCCCACGCCGCCGGGCCGCCGCCGCCGCCATGAAGAAGTTCTTCCAGGAGATCAAGGCTGACATCAAGTTTAAGAGCGCGGGGCCCGGCCAGAAGCTTACGGATCCCGCAGGGTGTGTGACGCTGGTTAGGCGACTGAGAGGGCGAGGGCCAGGGAGCCGAAAGAGCCAGCCGTTGTGCGTCAGGGATCCCTCCCGGCTATGCAGAGCCAGAGCAGATGGGAGGGTGGGGTGTGGAGATGGGCGGGGCCGAAGATTGTAAGACAGGAGGGCGGAGCCTAAGAGGAGGGCGGGGCAGAAGGGAGTGCAGTGTGTGGCGTAGCACAGGTGGGCGGGGCGTTAGGGGTAGTGGGAACCGGTGGGCGGTCCTCGCCAGGGCGCGTTGGTCACAGCTTGGTCCTGGGTGATGATAAGAGGCGGGGCAATGCCCAGAGTGGCGCTAAGGGAAGAGCCCCTTAAAGGTGTGGCCTTGGCGGAGCTTGGGTAGGAAGGACCTAAGAGAAGATGTGGGCAGGAGGTCTGTAAGAGATAGTAAGACTTCTTTGTAAGTTGTGTGGTACTCTGGGAGGGGTTGGGGAGTGAGAGAGGGTTACAGAAGCGTCTTGGAGGAGTGTGGAAACCAGAGAATCCCAGACTCTTGTTGAGTGGTCAGGGTGCCAGAAGGAGGAGATATGGGATCTTTGTGGGGCCTTGGCAGCTGGGGTACTCCCAGGAGTATTGGAGGCCCCGGAGAACTTTTATGTTTTGGAGAGGGGTAAGGCAAGTTGGAGCTGCCCAGAAGGGGTGAGGTGGAGATTGGAGACAGCTGCATGCTACCAGGGAGTAGTCTGCAGGAGGCATATGTGGGGGACTGTGGGCCCCATGACAACCAGGGACTGGGGCTGAGTGGGAGGAGGAGGGGCCTGCAGGCCAGGAGTTGATACTGGAGGGGATGGTGTCTGGAGGTTCAGTGTCCCTGATGTGTGCACCTCTATAGAAGTAAATGTCACTCTTATTTCCTCAGATGAAGTGATAAGAGCTGTACCCAGGCTGTGTGAACACACTGCTTGGGCTGAGCTCAGAGCATTTCCTCCCATGTTCTAACAACTATCCCAGGAAGCTTCTAGAATCTGTACAATATAATTTACCAAGTTGACTAATTCAGTCTGGCTTCTCTCAACTTCTCACTGAATTGTTCTGCTTGGGCTCAAACTAAGTCTGGCAATCTCTTCTAATCTTCTGGTTCCTTCTCATTCTCTAGCTGCAACCTGCCTCTGAACTGCACTGAACTGCTTTAACTCTCTCTGTGTACTGCCTTTTAAGTCCTCTTTCCTGTCTCTTCTCCTCAGAGTTGGGTGTAATCTATCCCTGACTCATTCTGTCAAATCTTTCTCTGATTCATCACTTTGTCTGCCCCTCAATTAGATGCCACTCTCAAACATGACTTCTTCCTTCTACAAACCTTACCTACATTGTTAGGGATGAAAGATACATACTAAGGGTCTGTCTGTATTCCATCCAGAGAGATTAAAGATTTGTTGCATGTCTGCATTCCTCCCACATCATATGTTTGGATGTGATCCCTTGTCAGAGTATCCATGTTGCTTGATTAAAATTCCTCTATACCTTTTTGCAAATTTGGGTCCCTATGTCTGTCCAGGGAGAAAACCTCCAAAGGAAAGTCGCCACAACTGTCCCTCCGGCAGCCCCGTCAGGGCCCCACTGATGAGGCACAGATGGCTGCTGCTGCTGCCCTGGCCCGGCTGGAACAGAAGCAGCCCCGAGCCCGGGGTCCTACATCTCAGGACTCCATTCGGAACCAGGGTGAGTTCTGCTCTGGGTGGCACCGGGGGTGGGCTGAATCCAATGGCAAAGGGTCCACAGAGGGTAGTTATGGGTGCCATGTGGCAGGAGACACCATTGGTTCTTGCTTGAATGGAGACTTAGATAAGACAGGGACTACACTCTACTTCCTGGAGCATTGGCAGGGAGGGTTGTTAGCTCTCAGACCAGTACCCCCTCTACCCTCAGTGGAGGGTGATGAGTATGACTGAGCCTCTGGGTTCAGGCTGGGGTCCTTACTCTGTCCATATTCACACCTTCCTACTCTCAGTGAGAAAGGAACTTCAGGCGGAAGCCACCTCCAGCAACAATCCAGGAGCTCCTGGGACCAACTCGGTAAGGTATCTGCTGGGGACTGCCCAATGTTCTGGGGCAGTAGAGAGGCTGGGAAGGGAGAACCTCATCCATATGAGCCATACCCATGGCAGTGGGGAGGAGACAGACCCTTGGAAAGGAGGGGTGACAGCCATGTGCCTGTATGTCCAGCCAGCTATATATAAGAGCCTCCTGTCTTCTATCTTCAGGTACCTGAGCCCAAGGAGGAAATCTCTCCCCACTTGGCAGTGCCTGGTGTGTTCTTCATCTGTCCACTCACAGGTGTCACCCTGAGGAGGGACCAGCGGGATGCCCACATCAAGCAGGCCATCCTGTCGGTGAGTGGCCTGTGCTCCAGCTACTGGATGCATGCCCATCAAGCCTGATGTCTTAGTCACTATTCTATTACAGTGAAGAGACACCATGCTCAAGGTGTCTTACAAAACAAAGTATTTAATTGGGGCTAGCTTCGTTTCAGAGGTTAGTCTATTATGGCAGAGAGCATGGTAGCAGGCAGGCAGGCAGGCATGGTGCTCAACTGGAGTAGCTGAACGCCACACATCTGGATGTGACAGAGATGAGACAGAGAGACATGGCCTGCCATGAGCTTTTTAAACCCTAGAGCGCCCCCCCAAAGGGATGTGCTTGTCACCTGCTTGGCCTTTTCCTCATCCTGGGAGAGGCAAGAGTGGTCTCTACTGAAGGCATGCTCTTTGTTCTCTATCACTTATGGCTTGGCCTGAGAGCCAATGGATGCGGTTGCTGTCCCTCTTCCCATTCCCTAGCAGTCTTACGGGGTCCTCAGCATGCTGTCCTCTCCCCCAGCACTTTTCCACAGACCCTGTGGCTGCCTCCATCATGAAGATACATACATTCAATAGAGACCGGGACCGAGTGAAGCTGGGTGTGGATACTATTGCCAAGTGAGTGAGCCTGTTTACCCAAGCCATCTGAGATCTGAGCATTCGGGGCTATGGTGTAGACTCCCTGTGCTTTGGGCCCCAGGCTCACCCTGGCTGTATGAGGACCTGAGTGTAAAAACAGTGAAGTCAGGTGGCTCTCCCCCTTTCCTTTCCCCCTCCCCAGGTACCTGGACAACATCCATTTGCACCCAGAGGAAGAAAAGTACCAGAAAATCAAACTGCAGAACAAGGTGTTCCAGGTAGCTGCTATGGCTGTCCTTGGTCACTGGGCATGGGGTGGGTGGCATGCAGTGTTGCCTGGATTTTTGTCTGTTTTACTTGGGTTCTTGTTGAGACCAAGTCTCACTGTATAGTCCAACCTGACCCAGTACTGGGAGTCAGCTGAGTACTGACTCAGATTCCAACGTGCTAGGATACAGGCATGGAGTTCATCACTCATCTTTCTTTTCGTAGGTGCATTTACTTTACAGGTGGGTGCATGAGCCACTTCATGTGTGGAGGAAAGAAAACCTGGGGAGCAGGCTCCCCTTCCGCCATGTGGGCCCTGGAACAAAGGCATCACACTTGATGACACATCTTTACTTACCTAGCTGTCACCAGCCCTATTCTTTGAATTTTTTGAGTATACGATCTTGACCACAGTAATGTGTCTATGATTAAAACTCACTGGGGTTGGAAACCTGGCTCCCTTCCCTGGAGTGGCCTCTCTTTAATTTGAATACTTTTGAGAAGTCACCCTCCACATTTATCCTACAAATGCAGACATGAGGCTTGCTTTGTGGGTACAGCCTCTCCTAACCACAAAACCATTATGGGGGAAGGTCATCCCCAGAACTATTCATCAGCTGTTGGGTCTTCAGCCTGTTGAAGACCAATGGGTGCCAGTGGGGGCTGCTTGGTATCAACCTAGCGGTGGTAGGTCCTGGCCTTGCGACCTGGGTGACCTGTGTGTGCCTTATTCCCAGGAGCGCATCAACTGCCTTGAGGGGAGCCACGAGTTCTTTGAAGCCATTGGCTTCAAGAAGGTGACCCTGCCTGTGCCGGATCAGGGTGAGAGGGCGGCCCGGCAGGTGGGAGGGTGCAGGGGTGGCATGCGGGACATGAAGACAGCTGTGACGCCTCTGCAGAGGGCCAGGAGGAGTTCTACATCCTGGGTGAGGATGCACGGGCGCAGCCACAGAATCTGGAGCAGCACAAGCAGCAGCTGTTGGGCGCGGAGCCTGTGCGGGCCACTCTGGATCGGCAGCTCCGAGTCTTCCGCCCCTCAGCCCTGGCTTCACATTTTGAGCTCCCCTCAGATTTCTTTAGCCTCACAGCTGAGGAGGTGAAGCGTGAGCAGAGACTCAGGTAGGCCTTAGGAGGAGGGGTCAGTTCGTGGGGCAATAGCTTGGGAGGCCTGACCACGCTCTTCCCCATGCAGAACGGAGGCAGTGGAGCGGCTCAGCTCACTTAGGACCAAAGCCATGCGGGAGAAGGAGGAGCAGCGGGAGCTGCGCAAGTATACCTATGCCCTTCTGCGCGTGCGCCTGCCAGATGGCTGTCTACTGCAAGGTGCCTGACCACCCCAGCCCAGGGTGGGTGGTTATGTGGCCACACCACCTCTAGCTCATGCCCTGCTCTGCCCTGCAGGGACCTTCTATGCCCGGGAGAGGCTATCCGTGCTCTTCCAATTTGTGCGGGAGGCGCTACAGAACGATTGGCTGCCCTTTGAGCTGAGGGCCTCCGGTGGGCAGAAGCTGGAGAATGAAGCTCTGGCCCTGAATGAGTGTGGGCTGGTGAGCTGGGGCTGTGCTCACGGGATCACCCCCTTTGAAAGGCCCCTGGCACTGAATGTCAGAGTCCAGCAGTTTGAACTAAATTTCCACTGCCAGGGTGTGTGTGGAGGTGCGGTCACCTTTGGTGGGATTATATTGTCTCAGTGCCTTCATTCTCATCCTGTAAGATGGGGAGGGTACCTTTGAAGGGATCTGTCTGGTGGCGGCATGGGGACAAGTATAGGGGGTATTACATCCCAGGTGACATTCTGCCTGCCTTGCAGGTACCTTCTGCCCTGCTGACCTTCTCCTGGGATGCTTCAGTGTTGGAGGATATAAGGGCAGCAGGAGCCGAGCCAGCAAAGTCTGTCTTGAGACCTGAGCTGCTTGCAGCCATCGAGCAACTCTCCTGAATAAATGCAGGCTTGGCCCATTGTGGCTCCAGTCTCATGCTGTTCCCAAACCCATTCCTTTCCTCTGAGCCCCCAGCAATAGGAAGGACACTAGTAGCAATAGAGTTGGGAACAAGGTCCCATCTCAGGAGCTGAATTCTCTGTGGGCTGCAAGGGACAGGCTTGTACTTGCCTGAGGTATGTGGAACCTTAACCCGTGGTGCCGTCTTGGAGTGCAGCACAGGTGGGATGGACACCTCTGTGACAAAGCAGGTGCATAGTATGGGTATGAGCCTCACAGGCTGTGGATGGAGGCAGATGACAGCATGGAGCTGTAATTCCTAAGTTACAAACCCCAAATAAACAGGCTTTTTAGACTCAGCCTCCCAGTGTTTCATCAGAGCTACAGCACCATGGCTGTTGGAGAGCTGGCAGTGTGAATCCCGTCCTAAAAGTCAACCAACAAACTCTAGGCTTACTAGCATTCTGAGGCCCCTGGGTGTTCCTTTCCTACCTGCACCCTAGCAAGCTTGAACTGGACCCATGACAGGTAGGACATGCAACAGTGTAATAGGATAGTTGAAACAGAAGACATGTAGGGCTCAGGTAGAGTATGTTTATATATGTCCACATTTGCCCAGGGCCTGCACAGCAGCCACACCATCCCTGGCACAATTCATAGCAGGTTTGTCTACAGCAAGCGCTGTGACTGAGGCCCAAGCAGGCATTTGTCAATCAGATAATGCTTAACTAAGAAGGACAGATTAGCACACGGACCCGGGGTCTTTACAATTTGGAAGTAGCTGTCCAGTCTCCTCTAGACTCCAGACTTAGGAGTGTAGGACAAAGTGCTCTTATCATGGGAGTCAGCAGGAGGCTCAGTCTGGTGGTTGTAATCAGGTGCTGCAGGGAGCAGGCTGTTGCTGGTCTCCATGCCCAACTCCCTCAACAGCTCTACAAGGCTGAGGGGAAGCATGGTCTCCACTGCCCAGAACATGCCTACTACCAGCCTTGCACTTCAGGTGCCTACACTCCACTACTCCCTGTCACCTAGGTCAGTTTCCCCCAGGTCTTTCAAACTTGACACCTGTCACTTGCAAAGTGTGGGCGCAGGTATGGGAGCTTCTGACATGTCACTCCCAACATCTGGCACATCTATGATCATACAGTCTGTGTCATCCTCTTCGTCTTCTTCTGTGTCTGCCTGGAAGCCGTCCATGTCCCCAGACCCAACCTGCACAAAATATAGCCTGTCAGCATGTTGACCCATGCACCCCCCCAACACACTGTCCTAGACAATAATCCCTGGTCAAACTATCTATACTGGGGCCTATTGCTGCAAACCCAGTGCTAAGATGAGCTGTGTTCCAGTCTCCAAACTGCCAAGGGCAGCAACCCACAGCAGCCTGAATGGCTTCTAGACTTTGGATTCAGAGAACCAACTGAACATACACTTTCTTGGTGTTTCTTTTGGTGTTTCTAAGTCTCAGCAGCTCCTGCAAATGGGGACTGCTGCTGGAATCCCTGGCCAGTTCACAGGCTTCTGGGGCAGAGACAGATGCAGCCAGGGTGACACCACGTGGTGAGGAAACAGCCTGGTGGTCTTTACTGGGGAAGGCAGCTGTTACTCCAGTTTCAATGCCTCTTGTACATGGAGGCTGAGGCAGGAGGATAAAGAGGTGAAGCCAGCCTGGGCTGCTGCTTAGTGGTTAAGAACCCTGGCTGCTCAAGGAGGGGGTCTGAATTGGTTCCCAGCACCCACATGGCAGCACACAACTGCTTTTTACTCCAGCTGCAGAAGATCTGATGCCCTCTCATAGACGCATATGTGCACATGCGCATACATCCATACACGCAGACACACACCCATAAAAACATGATAAATCCTTAAAATGGAAAACCAAGGCTCAAAAGCTTGCACAGTACATAGTCTGGGGGTGATCACAACTTCCAGCTATCAGTTGAACTACTCTGTGCTCTAAATTGAATCCAGAATGCTCAAGACCACAGCTGGCCTTCTCCAAGGGTTATGGATACCAAGTCCACAGTGGTAGCCAGCACCAGGCAACATTTGGAGCCAGTGTCCTAAACCAGCCTAAATCACAGAAGACCAGAGACACTGGCACACGTGAGCAAGCTGGGCTGCCAGTAACTGAAGACATCTGAATGGAAAAAATAAATGCTGACACTGCCTCAGTAGGCAGAGATGTACAGCGCTCTGTTGAGTCACACATTTGTGCCAATCCAACGAACACGAAGTGCCACTCAGAGTTAGGAAGGAGCTGTGGAGCAAGGAGGCTGAGGGGTTGTTATATGACCTGACTATGTGACGCCACCACATTCATGGCTGCTGGCACGGGAAGACAGGTGGGTCATAGGGTCTTGGGGAGGTAAGAAACTCCAGGTGACTATGATGGTAGTCAGGACAGCTAGGTTACTAAGAACCAGTCCCTCAGTCAACTGTGGCCTCTGGAGGAAGCTGTGCATGCAGATTCAACCTCTGTTCAGTGCTGTGACTCAAACTGCTGTAGATGGTAGCTAGGACAGCCCAATGGGTAAAGGTGATTGCTGCACAAGCCTGGCAATCCAAGTTACACACCAGACACCCATGTGAAAGCAGGAAGAAACCAATGCCATAAAGCTGTCCTCTGACCTGGCATAAACTGTGCAGGTAAACAGCCTGCTCTAGGCACAGGTGAGCAAAAGCCCATGCCCTCTGCAGCTCACCTGTCCATCATAGCGCCGCTTCTTCATAAACTGCGTGATGCACATGGTGGCCGCTGGCTTCCGCTTGAGTGGCATAGGTGTGCTCTGGCCAGGCCCCTCGGTGGAAACATTGCCACTGTCTTCCCTGGGTGCTGAGGGCATGGCGGTGACGTAGGTCCACTGGCAGGGCACTGGCAAGCACTCCTGGCCAAAGCTCCTGAGCACTTGTGGGTGCACATACCAACACATACGGAAGTCGGGCCGCTTCTCATAAGCAGAGTTCTCAGAGATAAGGCGCTTCAGCCTGGCCTTGGATGGCACGGCAACAGCATCCTCCAAGTTGGGCATCTGCAGGTGTTGGGTGGGACTTGGGAGGCTCAGCAGGCCACGGCGGCATTGCTCCTGGAATTCACGGATGATCACCTTGCTCCCATTCACATTGCCATGTAGCAGCGGAAGCAACTGGGCCAGGACTGTGGGATGAGATGGGCTAGATGAAGCCATGAGAGGGTCCCATCCATCCTCACTGCTGGCAAGGCACACTTCAAAAAAAGCTACTCAGCATGGGCTTAAGACTGACTAAACCACATGCCTACTTCCTAGTGGCCCTGAGCATGCTCACTCTGAGCCTCCAGTGTCCCCAGGTTTATGACAGAGGGAGTGGCGTTGCACTCTGGTCCAGGTCTCAAAACTGACTCAGCATTCTGCTGTGGGTCCTACTAAAATCTCCAAAGGAGCCAGGCCTAGGGGCTCACACCTGCAATTCAAGTTCTCAGGAGTTGGAAGCAAGAGAATCACCATGCGTTCAAGAACACTGCAAGCCATCTGGTAACCTCAAGACCTGTCTTGAGTCACAATATAAGATACTGACTCAAAAAAACAAGTCAAGGATAGTGTAGCAAGACTGGGGTGTGGCTCAGTGGTGAGCACTTGGCAGGTTCATGCACAACCTGGGTTTGTACCCAGCACCCAAAATTAAAAGGGCAAGCTGCTACACAGATGAGCAGAAGGCGCTGTCAGTTGTACATGCAGACAAGTTATCAGTGGACAGATGCCCACACATAGGCTCTGCAGACTTGTGACCTCATCAAGGACACCCAGATGGGGGCTGTTCCCGGACACTCCCACACCCTACTTACTATGCTGGTCCCTCTTTTCCCTCCTGGAGGCCCGGGTTCTGGCTCGTCAGGGGATGCCACATCCAGCAGACATGCAGTGAACTGCTGCAGCAGCTTGAAGTCGGAACTTGTGCAGTTGGCTGCTTCTGCCGCCCACACACATCCCACCTGCACAGGCTGCAGCACACGAAAGCGCTTGCCCTTGGCTAGGAGCTCATCCCACTCCTTGGCCTTCAGCTTCTGGCGTACTTTGTGGTTCTCGGGGTCCGTACACTCCTGGCAGGATATGGAGCAGACCCTTGTTTAATGCCCATGCTCCCTGGCACGGAAGCACTGGTGCTGAGCTACGGAGAGCCAGCGCCAGAGCCTAGGAGGACATGGCGGTGAAGGACAACTCTGAGAAGTCAGGAAACATCCTGAATCATATGTTGAGTCAGGGTAGTTCAGTGGTTTTGGCTGTCCAGCCTCACAGCTTCTATGACCTAGTTAACAGGCGACCAAATCTCCAACCCCAGAAACACACTGCTCAATGTGGCTTCCAATAGGGCCTGAGCTGCCCAATGACATCATGGCCAGAAAGAGATGAGAAGGCACAGCCAGTCTGATCTCAGCTATCCTGTTCAGGCTCAGTAAATCCCAGGAGCTTGGGACCTAAGGATACTACTCAAGCTTCCACAGCCCCTTATGGGAGAGCTTGCAGGGCATAGGACCTGCTGGAACTGTGAGGCAGCCCATTCTTTCTTTGGGGGTTAGAGCTCTAGGTGAAATCTGCAGGCCAGGCTGCATGTCAATCACTCTGCAGCAGAGAAAGCCCATGCCTACTCACCCAGAGCCTAAGCCAAAGCAGCTGATCACCTCAACACCTTATAACCAGCTCAGGCAGGAGCCCTTACCTCAGTTACACCTTCATCTTCAGATAGGTACCCATGGGGCACAAAGAAGCCATCGTCCTCATCCTCATCTTCCCCCACATCGTCATCCTCATCCTTGAAGAGAAAGAAAAGAGCTCACATGAACACAGAACACAGATGTCAGAGTTGAAGGCCAGTCTGACCTCACATATAAACACATACATCCATGCAGGTACTGACAGGCTTACAGAGCCTGCCTAGTGCCCAACATTGGCTCTGGATGTTCCCTAGTTTATCCTCAGTGCCACAGTGCTGCATCTAGACATTGGTGTCAGCAGGACCATATTAAGTCACAGTGAGCTGGGAACCAGGTAGAAATAGCACATGTAGGCAAAGGAAGAAGGGACTGACAGGGCTCAGTGTGGCTCTAACAGTCTATCTATGTGCCTGGGGGAACTGATAGACTGATAAGCAGGACCAGAACAACCAGATCAACAGGCCCACCCCACATAAGCCAACTCCTGCAGTTGGTGTGGCTGATGCCATTCATCCCCACTGGGGTTACTTACGCCCTCACTGTGCGACAAAGACTCCCCAGGTTCCTCCTCTTCCCACTCATCGTCGCTGTCTACCTCGTAGTCAAGAAGGTTCTGGAGAAAGAACAAGGCATGAACATCATGGTGGAACATATCATAGAGCAGCCCACCCCCATGAGGAACTCCCATCCCAAGGCTTACTTTGTCCTGGGCCCAGGGGTTACGGGGGCGGATGATTGCTGTCTTCTTGTTCCACGTCCCCCAGTATGCTGGCCGGTGGTTCTCTGAGAACTGCAGGAGTTTCATACGGCCAAACCTTTTCCTTTCAGGCACACCATCCACCTTGCTCTTCACGATGACCACATCCCTGGTAATCAGACTATGCTCAATACTGTGCCCGTGGCTGACTGCCATGTGACCTGCCTGTTCAGGAACTGCTCAGGACTATTGTTCCTGTTGCACCCAGGGTGCAGTTGTGCCCCACAGCCCATGACATGTAACCAAAAAAGACACTCTGAGATTTAGTGATTTTAGACCTCAGCAGCATAGGGCGGCCTGGGGAGCCCATGCCAGGCTCTATGGTCTGGTGTACCAGCTCTCACCTGTCCATGATGTCCGTGTCATGGCCACAGACCTGGGTGGGCCCTGATCTCAGGGGTAGCCGGCCCTTTAGGTCACTGAGGAAGGAGCTTGCCACACTCTGCTGCTGCAGGAGCTGGTCCAGCTGATCGCACAGGTCTTGATCCAAGGCAGCCCGGCACCGTGGAGCCAGCACCATGTGCTCTTTGATTTCAAAGGGGGCAAACTTACCACAGGAGCCAGCCAGGGTCTGCAATAGATAGAACAATGTACTAGCAGCAAGTGAGAAGCTGTGCTAGCCCTGGTGCAAAGGAGCTGGAAGACTCCAGAGTCTTCCTTCTTTGGAGTGATAGGAATGGATTTCAAACAAAGCCACTTGAGAGCTACCTCCACCTTGGTAACTTTAACCTCACTTGTGGAGACCCAGCCTTGTGCATATATAGCCTGGGTCGGCCTCAAACTCACAATCCTCCTATCTAACCCTGCTGAGATGACAGCGATGGGCTGACATAGTTGTCTTCCAGACTTTTATTTATTTATTTATTTATTTTTACAGTTTCTTTACTTAGGGGCTGGAGAGATGGCTGAGTAGTTAAAAGCACTGGCTGCTCTTCCAGAGGACTCAAAATTCTCTTGTGTTCTCTGTGGGAACTGTATGCATATGGTACATAGACATACACACAGGCAAAACACTCATACAAATAAAAACAAAAATCTAGCCAGGCAGTGCTGGCGCACGCCTTTAATCCCAGCACTTGGGAGGCAGAGGCAGGTGGATTTCTGAGTTCGAGGCCAGCCTGGTCTACAGAGTGAGTTTTCCAGGACAGCCAGGGCTACACAGAGAAACCCTGTCTCGAAAAACAAAAAAAACTTAAAAAGATAAAAAACAAAAATCTATAAAAGAGGATAAGCTCCATTCACTTTGTTATGTGTATGCGTGTGCACCTCTTGGTCCACACATTGTCTGAAACGTTTGTTAAACTCACTGAGCTCTGGAAAACCAGCTTCTGTGCACTGAATGACTAGATGATTGGGATAGATGAGTGAGACGAGAGACAAGGAGCAACTCAGGCCCCAGAGATAGCATGTAGGAAAGCTCAGAGCCAGTTCCTTTGTTCTTTTTTTTTTCAGTTCCTTTGTTCTAAGAGTGAGAACACAAGAGTCCCCAAAAGGGCCCGTGTCCAGCCATATGCCCTGTTGCCTGGACCATTCACCCTATCATTGGCTGTGCATTCTCAAGTTTTTCTCTCTGACAGTTATGTTGGTGTACACTAGGGCTGAACTTTGTACACAGTCAGGCTGTTTGGTTGGTAGTCTCCCTAGTGGGCATACTAGAGGCTGGAAACTCCTAAAAATCATGCCACCCAAGCCTGGACTCAAGACCTCTTGGAGGGCAACCAGCCCCTACTAGTGTATCCCAGAGCTTCCTCTGGGCTTTCCAAAGCTCTGAGTCACAGAAGTAGCACCTGGTCCCCTGAGGCCAGGAAATTCCTGTAGCATTAGGAATATTCTAGATGGTCATAGCCTGCTGGCCACCTGAAATCCCAGTGATCCTACCAAGGCACAAGCCAGGCCACCAGGTAGAATGCAGATCTAGTATACAAGGGCTAGCAGGGTGGCTCAGCAGGTCAAGAGCTCACCATTCATGCCCGGTGACCTGGATTCAACTCTGATAACCTGTCCGTGATGGGAGGGAAAAAAATGACTACAGAAAGTTGCCCTCTGACCTCTGCCCAAGCATACATAGATACAATAATAAAGAAAAAGACAGCCGGGCGGTGGTGGCGCACGCCTTTAGTCCCAGCACTTGGGAGGCAGAGGCAGGCGGATTTCTGAGTTCGAGGCCAGCCTGGTCTACAGAGTGAGTTCCAGGACAGCCCGGGCTACACAGAGAAACCCTGTCTCAAAAAACCAAAAAAAAAAAAAAAAAGAAAAGAAAAGAAAAAGACAAACCAAGGGCCAACAAAATATCTCAGGGTAAGGATGCTTGCTGCCAAACCTGATGACCTGAATTCAACCCCCAGAACCCACACATTGTAAGAACTGACTCCTTTAAATTTCATTCTTAGCTCCACATGTGTTGTATTGTGTGCAGTCACGCCCTCACTCTATAACCACTAACCTCATGGAGTAAAAGTATGTTGCTCTTGCAGAGGACCTGAGCTTGGATGCCACATTCCAAACCTCAAAACCTCAACTCTCCCTAATTCTGCAGAGTCAAAGCCACAGAACATAAGACTTTCCAAGCAAAAAACAAAACAGGTAGAACAGGAAGGGAAAAAGTCCAGGAGATGGCAAGCCATCATAACACGGTAGAGGTTACAGCAGGGCTATCCTCAGGGTACTCCAAGCCCTTCCCCAGTGTTTCTTTCCACCATAAGGTGAGTGGGTTTTTTAACTGGCTCTGGCCATGGTATTGGTCACAGGCCAAGTGGCTGGAGCTATGCTGAGTCTCCAGTTTCATAGGTTGATCAGCTGAGGACCTGATGAGGTACAGAGCAGATTCACAAATGGAAACAGGATGCTTCACTGAGCTGTCAAGAGCATCATTTCTTCACTCACCTACAGGCTGAGGTGCTGAGGTAAAAGACTAGCTGCCACTCATGGCATGGCGGGAGGGGCCACCTTCCATCTCAGTTCCCACATAGTGAAGCTGGTCAGAGTCACTGCAGCTTTCTTTCCCTATTTCCAGGTAGTCTCAGGGAATTGCCATTGGAATTCACAGCACTACACTGTGTCTCATACTGGCCAGGTGATGAGGATGACACATCGTGTGCAAACATTAAGTCCATGTTCAGTCCCTGGCATGTGCTCAATCCTGAATTGCAGCATTCAGGGGCTGAAGGAGAAGGATGGTGAGCTCAAGACTAGCTCAGCCTACACAACCAGCACTAGCTGGATCCTAACATGCCAGGGCCAGGATCTAAGATATCCCAGGCCACCAAAGCAACTGTGGGACCAGCGCTTGAGCAACAGATGTCACACAGTACGTCAGGAGAGGAGATCTGAGAGTGGGCAGTGAGGAGAGCTGGCTTGGTAAAAGCTCAGATTTGAACCCTGACAGGAATGTATTTGGTGGTCCTAGAGCAAGGCTAAGGAGATGTGTTGTCAGTACAATGTTGCCATCCAACCACATAAAAAAAACCCCTGAGCCTAGCACAGTGGGTAACTCTGGCACTGGATTGGGAGCAGTCAGAGCCCTCTTCCTGCTTGCTGGCTAGCCAATTTGCAGGTAAGAGGTGATCTCAAAAGACAGGGTGAATGATGGCCAACTCATATTATTAAAAAAACTAGCAAGAGTCAGCTGTGCCTAGAACAGAGCTGAGGCAGCACTCACCTTGGGAGCCTGTGGAGTCTTCGGTTTCTGAAAGAATCTCGTGATCTCCGCCTTCTCTGCCTTAATGCGCTGTGGTGGGAAGGAGACAAGACAGGCACTTACCCCAGGGCATTCTGGGAAGGCAGTATTACCCACAATCCATGAAGGACTTGTCCAGCAAGGATATGCCCAACACTACAGGGCATGCAGCCAGGCTACCTTTTCTTCCTCCCGTAAACGCTTCTCCTCCTCTTTCTTCCTTTTCTCCTCCAGTTTAGCCCTGGGAGACAGAAGTGCGTTGTGAGCCCAAGGAGCCAGCCCCTCCCATATCCCACTTTCGACAAGGCTCTGGCACTGGGACTAACAAAGGAAAATGCAAAACCTCAAAGTTCTGAGAGTCTTTCTAGGCAACCTAAAGCCCCTGCCTCTGCCTGAGTGCTGATGTTATTGGTATCCAAATAAAATAGTTTTGAGAGAGGATCTCACTATGTAGGCTAAGCTGATCTGCAACTCACAGAATCCATTAGCCTGAGAGAGGATTACAGGTATACACGCATCTGCCCATCAATAGAAAATTCTTGATGGGCTGGGGTTCTGTGGGTAGAGTGATGGCTAGTCAGGCACCAGGCCCTGTTGTCCATTCCCAACATGTCAAAAGCCAGATGTGGTGGTGCATGCCAACACCCGGCACTAACATGGAGGCAGGAGAACCAAACACCCAAGGCCATCCTCAGCAACACAACAAACTTGCTCAAAAATCATTTGCCGTTTATTAATCAACCATCTACTTGCAGGGAACAAAGAATGGTTTTTTTGTTTTTGTTTTTTGGGTTTTTGGTTTTTTTGGCTGGGTATAGTGGCATAACACTTTTTTTTTTTTGGTTTTTTCGAGACAGGGTTTCTCTGCGTAGCCTTGGCTGTCCTGGAACTCACTCTGTAGACCAGGCCGGCCTCGAACTCAGAAATCCGCCTGCCTCTGCCTCCCAAGTGCTGGGATTAAAGGCGTGTGCCACCACCGCCCGGCGGCATAACACTTTTAATCCCAGCAGAGGCAGGCTGATCTCTGAATTTGAGGGCAGCCTAGTCAACAGAGTAAGTTCCAGAACAGCCATGGCTACAGAGAACCCTGTCTTAGAAAACTAAATGAAACAAAACCAAAAATAGAAAAACAAATGAAGAGTACTATCTGGATAGACATGAGAATGTCTCATGAGATACAGAACTTCTGTGAGCTTCTTTCAGAGTCAAAACCTCGTGGGACACAGTGGCTGTCCACTGATGCAATGGCACAGTTAGGAAACTGAGGAAGAAATCCTGATGTGACCAGAGCATCTAAAACCAAATCGCCATCAGCCTGGTAGCCACCAGAGAGCCAAAGCCACAGCCCCATAGTACACAGGCCAGAAGCCAACTACACCTCTCCAGCCAGGCTCCAGGGAGTGAAGCACAGAAAGGACTCAGCAGGAAACACTGCTGCCAAGTGCCTCTAGGGGCTGGCCACTCACTCCAGAGCCTCCTGCCGCTCCTTGCGCCTTTCCTCCTTGAGCCGCTGCTTCTCCGCCTTCTCCTTCTCATCTTTCCCGCTTTTCCCTCCGCTCCTTCTCCTTCAGCTCCTTCTCCTCCTCCTTCTTCCTCCGTGCCTCCTCCTTGGCTCGTCGTAGCTCTTCCCTCAGCTTTTCCTTCTCCTCCCTCTGCTGTTCTCTATCCTGTGAAGACAGTGGCAAAGGCATCTTGCAGGTGACCCATGACAAGAACTGCCAAGCACAGAGTCCAGGGTTCAGCCCAGCACTTAAGACACAAATGGTAGCACAGCAGTGGCTGCCAGGCAACAGCTTTCCATGTAGCCAAGGCTGACTCAAGATTCCTTGCATATACACATTGCATGACTTGATTTCTTTTGAAGTGGTTGACTGGGCTGAAGTACAGGAGCTTGGTGGGAAAGTGTTATACAGAGTCTTGGGTTAGACGCAATCAATGCCCAGTAGAGGTCCTTCTAGAGACTAAGTTCTAGCCCAGCAGGTCTATCTACACTTGGAGCCTAGGGATGTGGGCAGCTGCTGTAGCAAGCCTGTTAGGTCTTGGTACTGGGGACCCTAGCATATTTTTCAACTGGGCCATATCTCTCAAGTGCTACTTTCTGGCAAAAAGAGGCAGTTTGAATTGAGCAGGAGGCACAGGCCTGACTGCACTGCAGGGACCTGTTTGTTCCCCGTTGTTTCTAAGGAGACAGATGCCCTGGAAACAGTCCCGTACTTGCACATGTGCTGCTCACTCAGATTAGGCTGCACTTGGAGATACAGGCATGCCGTCCTGTCACCGGAGAGACCTAGGCCAGTATAGGCTACGCAGTAAGCCTCCGTCTAAACAAACAGATATAATAGACAGGACTGGGGTATACTGTAGAGAATCAGTATGTTCAGCATGCAAACAGCCAACCTTGCAATACTGAATGCCAAAGGAGCCCCAACTGGCATGGCATCCTCTCCTAACTTCAAAGGGCCATGTAGTCCAATGGGCACAGCAGGGCATAGACTTTTCCACATTAAGAATCAGAGTCCCACTGTGGGCCACAGGGTGAGAAGCCACAGCAGCTGTCATCTCTGTACTATCTGGGACTACTCCCATGTGAGCTTAATTCACACCCTTCCAAGAAGAGTGACACTATGACAAAGCTATTTTGTTTGGTTTTGTTTTTGATTTTTTTTTTTTTTTTTTTTTTTTGAGTCAGGGGCTCAGCTGATGGTGGTCAACACTTGAGATACAGAGGCAAGTGAATCTCTGAGTTCAAGGCCAGCCTAGTTTATAGAATGAGTTCCAGCACAGCCAGTTCTAAAGAAACCCTGTCTCAAAAACAAAACAAAATAAAAACACATAAGAAAAAGAGAAAAGAGATAGGGTTTTACTATGTGTCCCTGGCTGAACTTGAACTCAATGCTCCCTTGAAGGGAGCTTTCCCATCACCTCTATTTGTGCTAGGAGAGACTGAGGCAGGGTTCACGCACTCAGGACACCGCAGTATTATCACTGCTGTTAGTGCAATGGCAGTACAAATATAGTCCAGAAGAGCACAGAGGTTTGGAGAGTTGGGAGGGAGGGGGCCTTACTCTGTGCAGTTTGCTCCTGCCCTTCTCTGTGGAGCCTTTTACAAGGTTCTTGGCAACCTGAAAGGAAAGACAAAAGAGCTTAAGTCACATTTCCCAGGGACTCCATTCCATCCTGCACAAAGGGCAGTGGGACCTGGAGCCTGCAGGGGACATCGTGAGTGCAGTCTATAAGCCCCACAAAAGCCTAGCAATTTAGCAGTTGACTATCTTGAAGCACAAGGACACGATTAAGCCCCAACACAGAAAAATGCCAGGTGTATTGATAAAACAGTTTCAATCCCAGTACTGGGAACCAGAAACAGGATGCCTGGGGGCCTCCCTGCTTAGCAGACTACCTCAACTAGCTGGCCCAGGCCCAAGTGGCATATATATGCCAGAAGCCACCTAGGAAAGGCTAAAGGCATGCACACAGATTTTTTTGGAGAGAGCCCACTGTTTTGAATGGCCCGAAATGGTTGAAGGCAGGGCTACCGGAGACTTCATTCCTTGATTGCTTCTCACTGCTGATCTGCCTTTCCTGTTACTATTACATAGCCTAATGATTCCTGGGCATCAGTCCACCTTATTGAGCAAATTTCCTGTAGGTCAACATAAAGATGAACTTCCATGAATTAATGCTATTTAGATGAATTAATGACTTTATAGGTTATTGAACTCCTGATTTGATTCAAATCTCCCAGAGGTCCTGAGTTCAATTCCCAGAAACCATATGGTGGTTCACAACCATCTATAATGGGATCTGATTTTCTCTTCTGGTGTATCTGAAGAGAGTGACAGTGTACTCACATACATAAAATTAAAGAAAGAGTTTAAAACAAAACAAAAAACAGATTGTGCCCCCTCATCATAAAATAATTAGTAAAGGCTACATAATAAGGAACACAATAAGTTTTCATAAACTGCACTAAGAAGAGAAATAGGCTTGGGACAGATTTGTGATTAAGGAAAAACACTCATTCTGGGTCAGGTCCAAGGAAGAGGCCACAGGCGTGCACTGTGATAAGTGGGTGAACTGTTGCTGTGAACTTATAATGAGCTTATAGGTTAAACACTGCTTTAAACTCACTATATCCTTCTGTAAGTGCCCTTTGTGAAACATTATATCTATGAGGTAATTTTCCAGAGAACTTTTGTCTAAGAAGGTGTAAGAAGGCCAAAGAGAAGAAATAAGTGCGGATTGGGGGCTCTGCTCCATCCACCAAACGCATATATACATGTCTATAGGTATACCTATGTAAACATGCATGAACATTTGTGGAGTGGATGAGACAGGTGGTGGTTGAGCTCGACCAGAGTGTGTGGTGTCTATTCGTGTTGTGTATAAGATTTTCTTTCTTTTCTTGACAACAGAGTTAATGAGTTCCAGGCCTGGCCAGCAGAGAGGTCCTTGAACCAGAGAGAAAAGATCCCTAGCAATTAAACCCTTTTTTCTTCTTAATCCCCTGCTGCTGCCAGCAGGAATTAATTACCAGAAGCCAGTGGCCTTTGGCCTTAGAATAGCAAATAGTTATAAATAGAAGAATTGCCAAAGATAAAAAAGCTTTGGCCCCCATTGCTGTCGAGCTGGACACCAGCAGATACAACCACAAAAAGGGGAACAAGAAGCCCAATATGATAGCCATGCCTTTAGTTTTAGCACTGGGAAGGCAGAAGCAGGCAGCCTGGCAGGATCCAGGACAGCCAGGGAGACACAGTGAAACCCTGGGCTCTGGGCCCCAAAAAGGGTGCACAATGTCTACAGATCAATAATCAAGAGTGTCTTCTGGCCTCCACTCTCACAGAAGAACTAACCCACAAAGGTTGTTTGTCAATGATGATATAATTTAGAGGTAGCCTCTGTCTAGACTCTCCTCCCTCCTCCCTCCCCTCCCCCACACCCAGTAAGGGCCTTGGGGTTGGAGAGGCATGTTTAGGGATGAAAGCCCCACCTGGAATCCCCAGGTGAGGTACAGCCCATCCAGAATGTCCCCTTCTGTGTTGAGACAAAGCAGAAACATTGTTGCAAAACCAAGAAACTGCAGCTTTTTCCAGCCAACAGCCCCAAAAGTTACAAATAGAGTGCAAAGGTAAGTAGAGCACAGATAAGCATCCCAGTGAGCAGAGAAGCCAGCAGGTAGAAGTGCTGAGTTTAGAGGGTGGAGAGATTAGTGGACCCCTGCTGAGCAGGGAGCAGGTGCCTCCCAATCCTACCCTACAGTGTTCAAAGGCTGATCCCTTTATCCAGTCTTATGAAAATCCAAATGAAGCCCTTCCTGGTTCAAATGAGCCTGAGTTCTTTGTGATGCTAGAGCTGAAACCTGGGCCTGTACTGCAAGACTGGACTGGCATCAGGACTGAGTCCCTTATCTGCCTTCTACTTTTTAGGATGTAGCAGGTCACCTTGGCTGGGCTCATGAACCAGGCCTGTAGTTCTTGCCCTTCTGTAAAGATTGCAACTTAGTGGAGACTCCCTAAAATACCAACTAGGGGCTGGGTGCCTGGCTAATAGTACAGTGCTAGACTTGGACATGCAAGGTTCAAGTTTTTACATACAACAAACAGGGTAGAAATACCTCTGCAAGTTTCTTTTAGACTTGGTGGACAACTCAGGCAGCCAAGTCTTAGTTGAAAAGACCAAAGCAGAGGCAGTGTGGCATAGCATTGGCTATAAGGACATGGAAGAAGGCCAGGCCCTGTTTGCAGACCCACAGATGGCCATGGGCTGTTCTGTCTTCAATAAGTGTGAGATGATCGTATCACCATAGTGCCAGGTGGTGTCAACAAACTTTTCAGATCTCCGTTGAGTTTGAGGCCAACCCAGGCTACAGAGAGATGTTGTCAAAAGACAGGCAAGGCTGACTTGTCAGTTCTACCCAGAGAATCTACCCACTCAAAGCACAAAAGGTGATGGGGCAAGGCTCTGAAGGTATAGAACACATAGGAGCTGTATCCTCTACAGAGGCTTCTCCAGGGGAAGCCCAGGACATCAAGTAAACTAAGGCACACTGAGTTCTTCTGTGAAAACTGTGGGACCCTCAAATGCAGAGAAAACACAGTCAAAAACATTTTCAATCTAGATAGAAAGACACATGTACAGACACAGACATACAAATAGTGGAGGACTTCAAGTATACTAAGGGGTCACTGGTATTATAAAGATATTGTTACTGTGGATTGTTGTTTTTAGACAGAGTCTCATGTGGCTCAGGCTGGCCCTGAACTTTTTGTTTGTTTGTTTGTTTTTGTTTTTCGAGACAGGGTTTCTCTGTGTAGCCCTGGCTGTCCTGGAACTCACTCTGTAGACCAGGCTGGCCTCGAACTCAGAAATCTGCCTGCCTCTGCCTCCCAAGTGCTGGGATTAAAGGCGTGTGCCACCACTGCCTGGCGGCCCTGAACTTCTAATGACCCTGCTAGCAGGCAAGCACCAGCAAACCTGGTTTCCATGGTGCTGGGATGAAACCCACCAGTCCTAAAGTATTGGTGTGAGGCAGGAGGATCACCTGTGCTTCCTATGCTGGGTTTGAGTCCTAGATTCAAGATACTCCTGTCTCAGTGCTCATATGCAGAGAGGACCAGAGCAACCCCACCTGCCTGCCCATATAGCCCAGAAGCATCGACATAGTACTCAACGTGCTCTGCTGTGGGTAAACAATACTATGTGCACCACTATCCTGCCCTGGAAAGAATGATGAGGAAAGCTGTCTGAATATGTTCATAATAGATTCAAGTTTTCTTTTGGAATTTTCCCTGGCTTTGGTGCTTGGAGCCAAGGTATTTCTATGTTGTGTTTATAAAAAGTTAAAGAAAAAGGGAATATGTTCTATGGATAAGGGGTGAGGTATGGGGGAAAGGGTGTCTCAGCAGGCCCATGCTGAGGCATCCCTCCCACCTGAGGGACCAGCCACAAGATGGTATAGTATAGAATAGAGTTTATTCAGGGCATGTGGAGGGGAGTTAAGAGGGTAGTAGAGAAAGGAAGAGAAAGAGAGTAGAGGCCGGCCCTGAGCATGTAGAGAGGGGAAGGAGGGAATGGGGAAAGAACAAGAGCAAGAAGGCAAGAGATCAAGAGAGAAAGGAGGGGGCAAGCAGCCCTTTTTATAGTGGGTCAGGCCTACCTGGCAATAGCCAGGTAACTGTGGGTGGAGTTTAGACAGAATGCTAACAGTAGGGGCTGGAGAGATGACTCAAAGGGTGAGAGCACTGACTGCTCTGCCAGAGGTCCTAGTTCAATTCCCAGCAACCACTTGGTGGCTCACAACCATCTGTAATGAGATCTGGCATCCTCTTCTGGTGTGCAGGCATATATGCAGGCAGAACACTGTGTACATAATAAATAAATCTTTAAAAAAAAAAAAAACAAAACCCTTAAGTGTTATATGGAAAAAGGTCAATAGGCCTCTTGAGAAGGATGGTTGAAGCCGCAGCAAGTAGCTGAGGTGTTCCCACCCACCTGGGGCCTCAAACACCCGCTCCAGCTCTGCTGTGATCCAGCTGTACCCTGGGTTAGGATACCAGAAGGAAATGCAATCAGTTTAGCTGTTCATTCACTACTGAATGGATCATGAAAATGCAGTTCATCAACACAATGGAGTATTACTCAGATGCTAAGAAAAATGAAATTATGATGCCAAGACACGTAAATGGATCTCTGAATTTTAGAACAACCAGGGAAAAACCAAGGAAAAAAAATTTGTAGGAAAATGGGAGCAGCTTGGAAACTTATCCTGGGTAAGGAAACCCAGATCCAGAAAGATGAACGCCACAATGTTCTCCTATCTGTGGATGTGTGAGTCTACATCCACACAAGGCAGGAAAACAGTAAGGGGCCTTGGAGCATCTCAAGGGAGAGGCTAAAGGATCAAGATGAGAAGGGTCAAATGGGGTGGGGCCAGGACGGAGGGGCAGGAGTATGGGGCAGGATAAATCACACTAAAAAGGCCTCTGACAATGTCATACACAAACTTACTACTACAGAAGCATCCTAGCACACAAAAGCATGCATGATATTTAAATGGAGCTCTCCTAATTGGTGGCAGTAATTTTAATTATTTTAATTTTAATTTAATTTTTTATTTTAATTGTGTGCATGTTTTGTATTTATGCATGTATGTCTGTTACCATGCATGTTTGTGGTATTGGGAATTGCACCTCAGTCCTCTGAAAGAGCAAGCAGGTACTCTCCAGAGCCCTGTGTTCTTATCTTTACACCCATATGAATCAGCTTTCTTTCTTGAGATATCGACAGAGAAAACTCCACAAAATCTACATTCAAGTAAGATAGTGGTATACTTGGCCCTACATGGAATATGTTACCTCCACGAGAGCCACATCTGCAGACATCTGCAGTAAAACTATGCTTTCCTGACATGACAAAATTGTCACACATATGAACTCACAGTAGCTATGATTTGCATACTTAAGACCTACACAGATCAAGCCACACAAAATTCCAGCACAAATGGGGAACACTCATGAATGTCCGCCATAGCTGAGGAGCTACTGAGGAAGGATGGCTGCTAGGAGTGGGAGGGTTACCCTCCTACTGGGATCATGACCAGTAGATGGTCCCTGTCCTGCACATGTAGGAACAAGAGTAGGCAACCCTGCTCCACCTGGAAACCTACAAGCCTAGCTCTAGATGCCGAAATGCCACGTCTCTGTATATAAGCCTCCTTTCCTGGGTAATGCACAGCCACCTTCCCTTAAAGATACCAATCCTTAGAGCAGATACAACAGGACTCAATGAAGATGCCATTGGATCATGGGGAGCCCAGCAGCCGGAATACACCTACAGCCTGGCTCTTACATCTATGCCTCAGAAAACATGGCAGAAGAGTGAGTGGTTAGAAAGACTGTAAGAGCCACAAAATCAGGAAGTCTGCTGAGACTGTCTCCTAAAAACAGCTCCATGGGCCTGGAAAGATGGTTCAGCAATTGAAACCACTAAGTGTTCTTCCAGAGGTCCTGAGTTCAATCCCCAGCAACCTCACAGTGGCTTACAACCATCTGTAATAGGATTAGATGCTGTCTTCTGATGTGTCTGAAAACAGCTACAGCATACTCATATATACATAAAATAAATAATTCTAATCCCCCTCAAAAAACAGCTGCATAAACAAGACCTGAACAATGAACATGCTATCATGGAAGGGGGATATGGTCATGTGGTCCCATCCTAGAAAAGGAACTACAGGCAAATAATGACTGCTGGGAGAAGGAGACTAGGCTCTCCCAGGGATGAGCCCCCTTATTGTTGTCTAATGCAGAGTGGTCAGCCAAAAAACCACCCACACTAACAGCAAAAACAGACTCTGCAGGACGTATTTAGACATTATCTTTGTACATACACATATATGTATATAACAGTAAAGAGACTATCAACTTGAGGGTGTAGGATATGAGAAGGATTAGAAGAAATGATAAAATTGATAAAATCCTATTTCAATCAAAACCTCTTTTTTTTTTGGACAGGGTCTCTGTGTAACCCTGGCTGTCCTGCAACTTGCTGTGTAAAACAAACTGGCCTTGAATTCAGAGATTTGCCTGCCTCTGGATCCCAAGTACTGAGATTAAAGGTATCACCACCTTACTTAAACAAGACCTCATAAAATTAAGGGGAAAGGTTGAGGGTAGGGGGTTGTGTAGAGAAAAATTTGGAGTTCGAGGAATTGGAAAGGGTGAATTTGATCCAAACACATCATAAGCATGTTTAAAATTCTCAAAAACAAAGCAGACAGGTGCCAGCACTTGGGAGGTAGAATCCAAATAGATTATTATGAGTTCAAGGCCAGTCTGAGTTCTGTACCTTCCATGACAGCCAGGGTTATGTGGAGACCCTGACTCAAAAAACAAAATGAAATGGCTCAGTGGTTAAGAGTACTGACTACTCTTCCAGGGGACTCAGGTTCAATTCTCAGCACCTACATGGCAGCTCACAACCATCTGTGACTCTAGTTCCAGGGGATCCAATGCCTCATACAGACATACATGTAGGCAAAACACCAATGCATGCAAAATAAAAATAAATAATTAAAAAAAAAAAAAGAAAAGAGACAAAAACTATCCTGCAAGCTAAGAAAATGGCTGCCACCTGATCAATAAAAGGGGGAGAGGCTGGCTGGGAAAGCAATGGGTCCCCTACAGTGACCCCTGTAGCTCTGAGACATGCAGGACTTGCAGGACTTAGAGAGCAAATATGACTTACAAGATTTGGGGAAAGGAGCCAGGCCTAGCTGTATCAACTGTCACCTGACACTCGGGAGGAATGTCCTGGCTTGTGGCCAGCCTGGTCTACACAGTAAGACTCCCTGTTCAAATCAAAAACTACCCAGATAGATCCTGATCGGTTGGAGAGGCTTCAAATTCTAGATTCATTAGAGTCAGGAATTAAGTCAAACATCATGAGGTGGATCACTGACTCAGCAAGAGACAAGAAAAACAAAATTAATGGACTTGGCCAATTACACCTTGATGTATCTTTTTTTTTTTTTTTGGTTTTTCGAGACAGGGTTTCTCTGTGTAGCCCTGGCTGTCCTGGAACTCACTCTGTAGACCAGGCTGGCTTCGAACTCAGAAATCCACCTGCCTCTGCCACCCAAGTGCTGGGATTAAAGGCGTGGGCCACCACTGCCCAGCTCACCTTGATGTATCTTAAGATAAAGAAGTTCTACAAAATGATGAAGCTGGACGAAGGCAGTAGAATGTATAGACAGGATAGTCAGCAATGCTGGAGAGAGGACACACAACAGTTTCAAGTTCAGTTTGTCAAATCAGCAGGTCGTCATGTTCCCTCAGAATGTCTGTGCTCTCAGTAAGTGAAGTAATCCCACATATCAGAAGTCACCAAGCGCCGGGCGGTGGTGGCGCACGCCTTTAATCCCAGCACTTGGGAGGCAGAGACAGGCGGATTTCTGAGTTCGAGGCCAGCCTGGTCTCCAGAGTGAGTTCCAAGATAGCCAAGGCTACACAGAGAAACCCTGTTTCGAAAAACCAAAAAAAAAAAAAAAAAAAAAAAGTCACCAAGCCACCAAGGCTGGCAATATGGTCTCAAGGGAACAACTGAACAAACCACCCATGTCAGGGTCCACACCAAATAAAGATCTACTGTGAACAAATCAAAGTGCCATGTAACCAGAATATTTTGGGATTCTGAACCAACTTGGTTTTAAGGCTTCTTGTCCAACTATACATTCCAGGCCGGCCTCACTCATAATCCTCCTGCTTCATCCCAAATGCTATGTTACCTTATGGGATCCTAAGAACAGCTGAGAAGTGACACACTTGCTATTGTGCAGATTTGAAGCTAACAAAAATGAGATACCCGTGACATATTTGAAGCCCACAGCCTACCTAAGCACCAGGGTATGATCACCAGTGTAAAACCCCAGCCCTGACTTCACTCACTTAACTGCCACCAAGACTCCAAGAAAGAGTTGAAATTAATCAGGTTCTGTGTGAGGGTGCATAAATGGCTACATGAAGGAGGCCCACAGCCAGGCATGTAATTCTAGCACTTGGGAGGTCAAGGAAGGCAGATCTCTAAGGTCAGGGCCAGTGTGGTCTACAGATCCAGGTCCAGGACAGCCAGGCTACAAAGAGACCCTATCTCAAAAAAACAAAACAAAACAAGGAAGCTGAAGAACTCAGTGGTTAAGAGCACTGCCTGCTCTTCCCAAGGTCCCGAGCTCCAGCAAGTGTACACGAATACATAAATCTATATTTAAAACAACAACAACAAACGCCAAAGGAGGTCCACAAAATGGAAATAAATTATTTGAATTTGGGGCCCTTCCTCCAGAGGTCAAAATATACATGTTACATCACAAATATTCCAAAATCCACAACCAAAGCTCCTGAGCATTTAAAAGGAACAAGGGGTGCTGAGGTGTGATAAGACCCTAGTTTCCCAGGTCTCACAATGGAGCCCTTCATGCTGCTAATTGTTCCCTTGTCTTCAAAGCCGAGCTTTCCAACATTTGCCATTCCCAACCCCCCTTCTCTTTATTTATCTATTAATTAATTAATTAATTAATTTGATGTTTGTTTACTTATTTCTGGTGCTGGAGGTGAGACTTGATTTGATAGGTAGGTGGTACCCACTTGGATATACCCCAATAAAGATGAGAGTATGTTGCCACAAGCCAGCTGGCTGCACAGACTGCCCTGGGGTACCTTTTCTGGATGCAGCCTAGACTGACAACCAGAACCTAGCAGAGCTCACATCCCTCTCCAATCAACATGACCAGCCTAAGGTCACTACTAATCAGGTGTCAAAGATGTGTGGAGTAACTCACAGCCAGGCCTACCACCTCGGGAACAGAAACCAAAGGTGGTTTTTTGATGTTGGAGACTGAACCCAGGGCTTCAAACATGGTAGGCAAGCCCTTTGCCGTGGAGCCATATCTCCAGACACCTTTCCTCAGTTTTCTAAGTCTTCCTGTACGGTCCAGGCTGGCCTTAAATGCAAGAACCTCCTGCCTCAGCCTCCAAAACACTGTGATTACATATAATAGTTTTTTTGATTGGGTTGAGACAAGGTCTCATGCAGCTTAGGCTGGCCTCAAATTCACTATGTAATTGAAGATCACCCTCACTTGCGGATCCTCCTGTCTCTACCTCCCCAGGAAATAGGTTTCTGAGGTACCTGGGATGGAGCCTAGTGTTCCAAACTAGGGCTCTACCCAGGGTGAGGCCCTGCTTCCTGGTCACTAACCACATGATAACCTGGTGGAAAGGGAAAGTGCCCTGGGATTCTGGAGGGTGGGTACTCACTCTGCAGATGGGTGTGGAGGGGGGGCTGCTCCCACCTCGATGTGCTGGGGTACGGATAGTCCCTCAGGAGAGCTGCTTGGAGAAGAGGAGCTGATGGAGGAGTGGCTCAGTATGGAATCATCCTCAGGGCAGGACTCCAGCATTTCACTCTCTGAAGTGACACTCCTATCCAGGGACATCATGGGAAGAGAGGCAGTGGAGGGCTTAGTGGCCAGGATGTCCTCCAGCACCACTACAGGTACTTTCTCTATAAACAGGAGATCCCTGCCTTGCTCCAGCTTGATAACTCCTTTGTGGGGCATGTCCTAGAACCTACGGTCAGCTCAGGACAGCTCTGTAGTGAACCAGCCTGACAGTCACCCGTCCTCTTTGGGCCTCCTGGGCTCCTAGGCTCCTCTTCCACGTGGCAAGTAATGTCTAAAGGAGTCTCTAGGAGACACAGCTCTGCTGCAGAGTGCTCCTGCTGCTTGGCAGCTCCTTCCACTGTGGTGACCGCACTCGCAATGTCAGGACTTAGTTCACTGTGGTCCTCAGGGCTATCTGGAATATCACTGGAGTTCTCCGTCAGGTCGATAATGACCACACTTGGTACTGGCTTGATTGTTGCCCTCAAGAAGCTATCAATGGGGCCCTGGCCACTGACCAGCTTCGTACTCAAGCCTACGTGAGAGCTTGTGTGACACTGGCTTTCAAAAGTGCCCAAAGACAACTGTAGATCCGGGACTTTGCTTTCCACAGCCGCTTTTGGTGATGTGTCTTCCTCAACTTTCTCCTTGGGAACAAGGTTCAGGCGTTTGAAGGGCAAGCGGGCTGAAATGAAGAGAAGCAACATCTTTAGTGACAGCAAAGGGAGACTCTCACCCATCCTCAAATTCTAAGTGCCTGGGTATTATTGGCCTTATTGGGGATTGGGATGAAAACTTCAAGTACTAATAGAGCTGCTGGAGGCTGGAGAGACAGTTCAGCAATTAAGAGCACTGGTTACTCTTGCAGAGAACTTTGAATTCAATTCCCAGCACCCACAAACAGCTGTTACTCCAGTTTCAGGGGACCTGACACCCTCTTCTGACCTCTAAGGACATTAGACATGTACATGATATATAGACATACATGCAAGTATAACACCCATACTCAAAACTAAGGGGGAGTAAAACTCAGGCAGCAGTGAGGATTGGCAGCAGGCACTTTCACATGACCTCAGGGGCCCATTCCATGTATTTAAATGTCGAAGTGCCACTGGTTAATTCTTCATAATTCAAAAACCAAACCAACTCTTTCCCCAAACTCAGTCAGCACATGAAACATGGCTGCACTGAGGTTTCAAGCTGATTATACTTTCCACCCAAGACAGCCTGGCCTGGAGTCCTAAGTGGGAAGGGAACTGCTCGGGGTCAACCAGACAGGCAGCTAGGCTCCGAAATGGAAGCCTTGATCCTCGACACAATCCCACTGCCTGAGGACAAGGGCATGAAGATGGCTTGTGAATATAAGAGAATAAGAGATATGCATGCGCCGGGCGGTGGTGGCACACGCCTTTAATCCCAGCACTTGGGAGGCAGAGGCAGGCGGATTTCTGAGTTCGAGGCCGGCCTGGTCTACAGAGTGAGTTCCAGGACAGCCCGAGCTACACAGAGAAACCCTGTCTCGAAAAACCAAAAAAAAAAAAAAAAAAAAAAGAGATATGCATGCACTGCCCAGCAGCACTCTCCACTTAGGTCCTGCCCCAAGCAGTCAGGCAATGTCCATCTGGATTCCTCACTTGGAGGAAGCTACTAGGACCTACTGGGAAGAAGCCAGGGTGTCATAGAGACAGCATGTAGGGTTGCAGGGCATACCTCCTCAGAACAGAGATACCAAAGGCTTCGCAAGATGGCTCAGTGAATAAAGGCACTTGCTGCCAAAGATGATGCAAGGATCCTCATGGGGGAAGAAGGCTATTGTAGTGGTTTGTACATCTTGGCCCAGGGAGTGACACTATTAGGAGGTATGGCCTTGTTGGAGTAGGTATGTCACTGTTATGGGCTTTAAGACCCTTGTCCTAGCTGCCTGGAAGTCAGTCTTCCACTAGTAGCCTTCAGATGAAGATGCAGAACTCTCAGCTCTGCCTGCACCATGCCTGCTTGGATGGTGCCATGCTCCCACCTTGATAATAATGGACTGAACCTTTGAACTTATAAGTCAGCCCTAATTAAATGTTGTCTTTATAAGAGTTACCTTGGTCATGGTGTCTGTTCACAGCAGCAAAACTCTAAGACAGTTATCTTCTGATTCCGACATACCACAGAATACATACAAACATACATGTAGACACATAAAAATGAATCACCATTTGATTTATTTGTATACAAATCAAATGATAAGTTGGAAATCTGGCCCCAGGGTGCAGCTTTGCCTTCTAGTTCCTCTGCAGGACACACAATTTCAATCCCAGGGTTGAAGAGGGACTCTTGAGAAGGTACGCTCCTGTGATTCCAGCTGAGGCAGGAAAATGTGAAGGTCTAGTATGGACTTTGAAGCTGGTAGATAAGGTGGGTTAAAATTGAAGGTCCTGTCTCAAAAACTAAAATATAGCAGCTAGAGAGGTAACTCAAGGGTTAAGAGCACTTCTTGCACTTGCAAAGGACCCAAAGTGGGTTCCCAGCACATCTGGTTGCTCACAGCTGCCTATAAGTCCTGTTTCAGGGAATCTGACATCCCATGGCTTCCAGTGCACTGCAAACAAGTAATGCACATAAGCACCCAGAAACCACACACATCATTTTAAAAAGTTTAATGAATCTTTTTTTTTTTTTTTTTTTTTTTTGGTTTTTCGAGACAGGGTTTCTCTGTGTAGCTCGGGCTGTCCTGGAACTCACTCTGTAGACCAGGCTGGCCTCGAACTCAGAAATCCGCCTGCCTCTGCCTCCCAAGTGCTGGGATTAAAGGCGTGCGCCACCACCGCCCGGCTTTAATGAATCTTTTAAAAAATATATAAAATAGGAGCTAGAGCCGGGCAGTGGTGGCGCAAGCCTTTGATCCCAGCACTTGGGAGGCAGAGGCAGGCAGATTTCTGAGTTCCAGGCCAGCCTGGTCTACAGAGTGATTTCCAGGACAGCCCGGGCTACACAGAGAAACCCTGTCTCGAAAAAACAAAAATAGGAGCTAGAAACAGCTCAATGGTTAAGAGCACTTGTTGCTCTTACAGAAGACCCAAGAGTTCAGTCCCCAGCACCTTCTTGGTGGTATAACAAATAAACAAATATAACACCTGCAATGGGCACAATGCCACTGCACACACATAGCACATTAAGAAACATGAAGGTAAAACACTCAAAGGACAAAATAAAAATAAACAAATCATTTAAAAAAATTAACTGGGTCTGGAGAGATGGCTCAGTGATTAAGAGCTGACTCCTCTTCCAGAGGTCCTGAGTTCAATGCCCAGCAACCACATGGTGGCTCATAGCCATCTGTAATGGAATCTGAAGCTCTCTTGTACTCATATACGTAAAATAAATAAACTAAAAAAAATTTTTTAAACTGGCTTAAGTGGTGAGACAGAGGCAGGTGGATGTCTGTGAGTTCAAGGCCAGTTTGGCTCACAGAGTAAGTTTTAGGACAGCCAGGGCTACAGAGAAATCCTGTCTCAAAAAAACCAAAAACAGCAGGGCGTGGTGGCGTACGCATTTAATCCCAGCACTTGGGAGGCAGAGACAGGCGGATTTCTGAGTTCGAGGCCAGCCTGGTCTACAGAGTGAGTTCCAGGACAGCCAAGGCTATACAGAGATACAGAGAAACCCGGTCTCGAAAAAAACAAACAAACAAAAAAACCAAAAACAACAACAATGACAAAACTCCAGTCAACCAACCAAAATACAACCCCTTCCCCCAAATTAAAACTGGAAGTGTGGTGGCAAACACCTTTAATTCCAGCAAACAGGATTACAGAGGCAGGTGGATCTCTATGAGTTCTAGACTAGTTGAGGCTACATAGTAAATAAACATGTAATGTTTCTCTTAAAATATGCACACACTAGCTTTCATTAAAAAATAAAAATTAGCAAATGGAAACAAGACAATTGCTCTCAGCTCATGTGCATACAGCATCCATGGAACATAATTCAATTTCACACCCAAAACCGAAAAGACAAGGTATAACAAACACACACCAGAGATCTCCAATGTTTAGTGGCCAATACTTGGGAGAGAGACTATCCAGCCTGAAGGGAGAAACTACTGCCCTCCACTCAGTCCCTCATAGGCCACTAAGGACCCCACAGGAGTCAAAGGAAACAACTTAGGAACCAAGTTTAGAACTTAAGTTACCTTGTATCAACCTCTTCACCGGGAACCCGGGTCTGTCTTTGCAATCCATGGCTGTAGGTAAAGCAGAAGAGAAGTTACTAAGGGTGAGGGTCACTGACCAGCTAAAGTCCACAGCAGTCAAACACAAGCAGGCTCCTGTGGCTCTGTCTGGTCCACTTGAACTGTCTCTTTGCTTGAGACAAGGTTGAACTATGCAGTACCGGCTGACCTAGAAAAAAACTCACCACAATCCTCCTGACTGCCTCTCAAATGCTGGCATCCAGGCACAAAGTACCACAGCCTGCTTTTACAGACTTAAAAAAAGAATTACTTATTAGTTTGTTTGCGGTTTTTTTTTTTTGGATACTGGGTCTTAATATGTAACAGGGATGACCTGGAACTTGCAACGGTCTACTTAGCCCTGCCTCTCAAATGCTAGGAATGAAGGCACAGCTACCATGCCTAGCTACGATTATTTATGTATATGCATGTGTTTGTGTGCATGGTGTCTACAGTTCCACCAGTTCCCCTGGATCTGGAGCAGTTGCTCACAGCTGCTCGGCACTGGATGTAGGTGCTGGAACGGGCACTCTGGTCCTCTGTAATAGTGTGTTCTTAACTGCTAAGCCTCTCTCCTTCCCCGAAATTTTTATATTTTTAAATTTGCTGTGTGTGTACCTGCCAGTCCACATTGCCACATGGTGTGTCACAGAACAGAACAACTTGCACGAGTCAGTCCTTCGGGTCTATTTGTAGGTTCTAATGACAGAGCCCAAGTGGTCAGGTTTAATAGCAAGTACCCTGACCCTTATACCTCATCATCAGCCCCTCAGAGGCAGTTTTCATGGCTGGGAAAGGTTTGAAGGATGCTACTCACCTTCAGTTAATATACAGGTACTCCCTATAGACTATAATGAACAAATCAATCCCACAACAAAAATATTATTTGGCTCAATATATCAACACTGAGCAATACTACCCTAGGCTCAGTCCCTCCTGAGTTCCTCTGAGGGCTTCACTCAGAAACTTGTATTATGGCACTTTTAGGTCAGTTAAGGCTCATCTACCCAAGAATGTCTCAAAAGTCAAGTGGGGGCTGACAGGACTGTTCAGTGGGTAGGGAGGGGCGTTTTCCAACTCTTCTGACCACCTGAGCTCAATCCCCCATCCACATAGGGGAAGGAAAGAACTGATTCTCTCTCTCTCTCTCACACACACACACACACACACACAAAAAATGAGTGTGACTGGACAAATGGATCAGAATTAAAAGCTGCTCCCAGCACCTGTATTCAACAGATCACAATCACCAAAAGTCCAGCTCCAAGGGATTTAGTGTCCTCTCTGGCCTCCATGGGCACCTAGCTCATGTGTACAGAGATAACACAGACACATAAAATAAATCTTTAATTAAACAAAAACTATTTTTAAGTGAAGGCAAAGAATATCTTTTTTTTTTTTTTTTTTTTTGGTTTTTTGAGACAGGGTTTCTCTGTGTAGCCCTGTCTGTCCTGGAACTCGCTCTGTAGACCAGGCTGGCCTCAAATTCAGAAATCCGCCTGCCTCTGCCTCCCAAGTGCTGGATTAAAGGCGTGCGCCACCACTGCCCGGTTAACATATTCTTAAGTAGATGAAATGAACACAGTTTGTAGCAGAAACTGTACTTATGTCAAGACAAAAAAGAACCTAGGGTTGAGCTCAGTGGGTTGCACACTGACCTAAGAGGCAGGAAGGTCTAAGTTTCATCCTAAGCCCTGTGTCAACTGTAGGCCATGGTGACACTTGGAGGTAGAGGCCTGTCTGGGCTACATGGGGACCTGGTCTAAAACTAATAACTACAGAAAATAAAGACCTCATGAGAGAGAATATTTCCCACTAAAACAAATTTAAAGCCTCGGGAATATGTAATCATATCAAAATCCACATATATCGGACCATAGATAGAGCCTATCTTTTTGTTTGTTTCCAGACTGTCCTGAACTTGCTATGTAGATCAGGCTTGCCGGTGTCTCTGAGCCCTGGGATTAAAGGCATGTGCCACCACACCCAGATTAGAACCTGTCATTAGGTAAATGCCTTAAAACAGATGACTTGGGTGGATAGAAACTCCATCAGTAATTTGGGGAGAATTCCCATACATTTTGCTAATGTTACATGGAATTCCGACTTGAGCTTTCCAACAACCTTAGTTGTCCAGAGTGGAAACAGCCCATGCACATCAACTTAAAGACTTAAGACCCCCAGAACATGCTCCCTTCTTCTCACTTGAATGGAAGAAAGGAAACATCACCTAGGTTTTCTATTACAATTTATTCTTTAAAATTCTTATTTAAAATTTTTATTTGGGTGGAGGCTTGTAGAATTCTCTTCTACCCAGGATACAATTCAGGTAGTCAGAGGCCAGATCAACCTGGAATTCATCATCCTCCTGCCTCAGCTTCCAGGATGCTGAACTGCAGGTATGAACTACTACACCAAACTTGTCTTTATTGCCAGAGCAATAATGTCAGTTTTAAATGTTCCACTTGGGTTAAATAAAAGCAACGCTCCATGACAGTCTAGGCAGTTGTACGAATATTAATCATGTTCGCATAAAATTCTCAAGCCAGTCAGAACAACAACTCCAGCCTTTCTGGGATACCAGGCTGTGTGTTTGGGGGTGGGGGCATGATCAGAACTGTAGAAGGGGCTGGAGTTATCCCAGAAGTGGATGGAGACTGGGGATGCTGCTCTCCATCCCTGAGACTGGCCATCCCCAATTCTCCTCATATCCAAGCTTGCAGACTAGTATAATGTACCCAGAAGGGCTGTCTAGTCAGTGGTGCTCAACTGAAGAAATCTTAGGATGGTCTGCGTCCTTTCCAGTCCCTAAATCATCGAATCCACAGTGGGGATACAATTCAGAGTCAAGTAGCGGGGAATACATTTCGGGAAGCCTGCTCCATGCTACAAAGACTCCTAACACGTACCTGACTGGTCCATGCCACACTTACAAAGGACCCCCTTTCAGAATAGGATCCAGAAAGGGTTTCTGGCCATGCTTAACCACCTAAAACCGACCTTCCTGGACTAGCCCTGCCGCGCAGAGTTGCGGCTACTCTGGTGTCCAGGGCTCAAGTGACCCCAGGCCTCAATTTCCCCGCCCATTGCAAAGGTCTGAGTTGCTCTGGAATTCACAAACGCACTTAATAACGTGTACAGCTGACTTTTCTTCTCCTTGCCCTCAGTTTCCTCACCGGCTGCTACAAGGTCCAGTTGATTTCAAGAGGACACATGCATTCAGGACCCATCAAAGCCGACCCGGGATCTGTTGCCCCATTTGCTCCAAGTCCTAGCTATTTAGGCGACACAAGATGCCTTCGGGGGATGGCAAAGCTGACTCCTCCCCCTCCTTGTGGCCTCAGTTTCCCCTCTTAGAGCCCTCTCCTCTCCCGGTCTCGGCCCCGAGGCCGCCCGGGCGTGGACCCTCCTTCAGGCTGCGGCCCAGCCGCAGCTTCACCCACCCGCGGCTCTCCGCGTCGCGGCCTCAGGCTCCTCCAGCATCCGGCGGCGGCGGCGGCGGCGGCGGCGGCGGCGGCTCAGGCTTCAGTCAGGAGGCCCCGCTACACACTCCGCCTCCCGCCGGTGTCGCTTCTGCTGCCGCCGCGGCCGCCGAGCTCGTATTTGGCGGGAACCGGGGCAACCTCCGCGGCCCGCGCGCCGATTGGAGGAGACTGTGTCACGTGAGCGTTAAGCCTCAGGAAAAGAGCAGCACTTAGCACGTCCTCGCGAGAACTTCGGCTTCTGTGCTTGAAAATCCCGCGGGAGGCTGATGGAGGCGGGCTCCTTTCCGGCGGTTCAGGAGTGGCTAAGAAGACCCGCGTTTCTATTGGTCCTAAGAAATGTCAATCTAAAAATCAGCGTTTGCCCACACCCACACCCCTTTTATTGGCTATACGCGTTCAAGGAGGTGGGACGGCTACGTCTAGATCAGTAGTGAAGACTTGAAATTACCATTAGAAGTGTAATGGGAACTAAGATATCCTAATTAGTGACGGGTTGAATTGAGGATTATTTCCTTTAATTTTAATTCGTCCATTAATTTTAACTATAAGCTCTTTTTAAAAATGTTGCTTTTTTGAAATGATGAACCACTTTTTTTTTGTTTTGTTTTTTGTTTTTGTTTTTTTTTTTTTTTTTTTGGTTTTTTCGAGACAGGGTTTCTCTGTGTAGTCCTGGCTATCCTGGAACTCACTCTGTAGACCAGGCTGGCCTCGAACTCAGAAATCCGCCTGCCTCTGCCTCCCAAGTGCTGGGATTAAAGGCGTGCGCCACCAACGCCCGGCTTTGTTTTTTGTTTTTGAGACAGGGTTTCTCTGTGTAGTCCTGGCTGTCCTGGAACTCACTCTGTAGACCAGGATGGCCTCAAACTGATGAACCACTTTTTAATAAATTAACGATTTGCTTTATTTTTAAATTAGGAATATTTTCTATTGTAAAATTATAAATCTTTTAAGCCATGAATTCCTTCTTTTGTGTAGATTACATTGAAGAAATTGTAATTGAAAAGAATTATTGAGTCTGGTTGCTGCAGCTTTTATTCCTAGTACTCGGGATTTATAAGCAGGTAGATCTCTGAGTTCAAGGACAGCCTGCTCTTCATAGCAAGTTCTAAGACAGCCAGTGATACGATGTATCAGAACAGTAATTGTCACTGTTTTTTGTTTTTGTTTTGAGACAGAATCTCACTATGTAGCCTTGCTGTCCTGGAACCCAACCACCAGCCTCTAAAAGGTTTGTTTTGTTAGGTGGAGGAAGAAACTTTTCCCTTCTTCGTCTGCAAACTGCTCAAGTGCTTGCACTTTTCTTGAAGTTGTAGCTAGTAAGTTATCTGGCTAATGAATTAGTTGTATGAATCGCTTTTGGGTCATGGGCTCAGTGAAGGTAAGGTCCTCATCAAATCTCTGATCTGCTGCAGAATATAAATTGATTGAATTGCGTGGGTCTCTTGGAGCCAATCAGTGGAGGAAGAAAGATTAGGAGTTAAAGGCCATGGTAAGCTAAGTACCAAGTTTGAAGCCAGCCTTGGCCATCTCAAAACATATGAAATAAAGAACACCCTTGAGTGAGTCTTGTGAGTTGCTGGCATGCTAGAAATCCCTGGCTAGCTACCAGTTCTGTTTTTGAAAGGAGACATGGTGTCCCAGGCCTGTTATTGCAGCACTAAGAAAGGAAGGCCAGCTTATGCTTCATGAAACCTTGTCTCAAAAAAATCAAAAAACAAGCCGGGCGGTGGTGGCACACGCCTTTAATCCCAACACTTGGGAGGCAGAGGCAGGCGGATTTCTGAGTTCAAGGCCAGCCTGGTCTACAGAGTTAGTTCCAGGACAGTAAGGGCTACACAGAGAAACCCTGTCTCGAAAAACCAAAAAAACAAACAAACAAAAAAAAAACAAATGAAACAGAAACTACCCGTACTCCCAACTGTTTATAAAGACTCCTATATTCAGGGGCAGTAAAGATGGCACATACATATTTTTTGATCTACTGCAGTACAATCCTTTGAGTCATTTGGAACCTTCCAAAAATCTTTGGGTTCATGAAATCACCCCAACTTTTCTCCAATTTCAACCCTAACCATCTTCCTGTTTCTGCTTTAGCATCTATTTACTCATTACCTCCATTTATTATTAATCTCCAAGTCCCGCTAGCCTTGTCTGTAACTGGTTATGTAGTCCAGACTGGCCGAAAACTCAGAGATCCATCTGCTCTGCTTCTTGAGGGCTGGGGTTAAAGGTGTGTGCACTGCCATACCTGGCATATTCTATATATTTTTTAAAACTTATAACAGTTGATAGAAGGCTGCTAGCAGAATACTGGCTTCCAGGCAGCTAGGATGAGGGTCTTAAAGCCCACACCCACAGTGACACACCTACTCCAACAGGGCCACACCTTCTAATACTGCCACTCCCTGGACCAAGCCTACACAAACCATCACAGGTATCATCCCAGTTAGAGTCCTCTTTCTGAATTAATGATGAGAGGAAGTTCACTTCGGGGCTAATGTGCAAAAAGCAATGATGTCCTCCAGCTGGCACATAATAGGAACAAGCCAGTGGAACTGGAAATAGCAGGAGATATCGGCAGTCTGAGCTACAGTATCAGAATATGTTTCTAGTGGGGCTTATTGGTGATTTAGCACTTGGGAGGTGGAGCAACTTGGACAGGCGTTCAAGGTCATCCTTGGCTATACAGTAAGTTGGAGGCCTAGCCTGGATTATGCAATGTCTGCTTTGAAACAAAGCAATGAACAAGGAAATAAAGGACTCTCTTTCTAGCTGTATCCTCAGCGATTCATTAGAAGTGAGACACTTAAGGAAGGACCCCAGAGAGAAGGCTGGTAGTATGTTAGGATTGGGGTGACCATTAAAGGGAATTGGTTTGCAGTGAGAAGAGCCAGGCCAGGCAGTGCCTGGAGAAATTTAAAATGCAGCTTTAATTGTTCCCTGACCTCTGTGATGTGTCACCTGTCAACTTGATGGAACTTAGAACCAGCTGGGCAGGGACCTCTGGGTGCGCCCTGAGGTAGACCTGCCCCTGTAGACACCCCATCCCCTGACTGGAATTCCCTGTAAGTGGAGGAAGGGACTGAGCATCAGGCCGACACCCCTCTGTATTCTGACTGAGCTGCCTCAGCCTCCTGCCCCTGAGACTTTCAGCCTTGGAGAGCCACAGTACAAACCCCTCATTGTTTCAAGCATGTTTTTGTTTTGTTCTATTTTGTTTTAGTTAGAGAATTTAATAACAGCAACTGGAAGAGAGTTCAAAACACTTTCTGAACTGGAGACATCCTAGATTGAGTTTTGATGTTATTTTATCTTTAAAAAGTATTTCATATGCATTTTGTTTGTTTGTTTTCCGAGACAGGGTTTCACTGTGCAGCTTTGGCTGTCCTGGAACTCACTCTGTAGACCAGACTAGCCTCGAACTCACAGAGGCCCACCTGCCTCGGCCTCTGTTGGGATTAAAGGTGTGCATGCACCACCACTGGCCTATCTCATCTCCATTTTTAAGTTATGAGTATATATGTGACCCTGTATACTTGAGGACAGTTGAAAGAGGCCAGGAGAGGGCTGGCCCGGAGCTGGAGTTACAGACAGCTATGAGCAAGCCGCCTGATGTAGATGCGAGGAACTGAACTCCTGATCTCGGCCAGGGCAGCAGCAAGCGCTCTTACCTGGAGAACCATCGGTTCCTCTAGCGCCTGAGACAGTTCATTTTACCTTGTTTTGTCTTTTACACTCTTGCTGGCAAATTCTGACCCTCTTTCTTCACGCACAAATAAAATTAACTAATTAATTAAAACTGACTTTGACTTTATAGCTACCACTGGACTCTAGAGAGAGCTGCAGGGCACACGAATACGCACACACATTTCTGGCCTCTCTAGGAGCCCCCTCATCTCGTTGGTGTGGGAGGGTTTCCGCCGTCCTTCCTGCAGCAATGCTCTCTCTGGCCTGCAGAGGGCGCGCACGCGCAGACAGGCTGAGTGCGCTGGATGCCGTTGGAGGGTGGGGTGAGGCGATATGGGGGCGTCACCGGAAGTGTGTGGTTGCCATGTAATATCCCGGCCGCGCGTGCGCGCTAGCGGGCCGAGGTGCCTCCGGGGCGGGGGCGCAGAGCTGGCAAGCTGATTTGGCGGTGGCGGCGCCGACCAGCGCGCAGAGGAAAGGAGTCGGTTCGGCGGCGCCGGCGGAAACCTGAGTTCGAGCGGGAGACCTGACGGTGGCAGGCGGCATGTCGGTGGCGGGGCTGAAGAAGCAGTTCTACAAGGCGAGCCAGGTGAGGCGAGGCCAGGCGATCTGGGCTCGGGCCTGTCTTGGGGGACCGCGGATGAGCCGAGCTGGCTTCCCCTGGGCTGGCGGGGAAGGGAAGACCGGGTCTCCGTGCTTTGGAGGGGGACACCGGGTGTGCGCGTCTAGATGGCTCTCAAAAAGCTCTGGAGGGCCAGCGAGAGGGCTCTATCGCGAGGGGCTTGCAGCCAGACTGTACGACACAGTCTGTTCGATAACTGGGACTATAGGATGGAAGCGAGACCCCAAGTCTCCAGGCTTGCGTCCGAGATTCTCACCACATAGCCGCAGGCCACAGAAAACTTTTTTTTCTAGGTTGTTATACAAAAAAAATCTTTTCTTTTTTGTTTTTTGTTTTCGAGACAGGGTTTCTCTGTGTAGCCGTGGCTGTCCTGGTACTCACTGTGTAGACCAGGCTGGCTTCGAACCTCCAACTCTGAAATCCGCCTGCCTCTGCCTCCCAAGTGCTGGAATTAAAGGCGTGCGCTACCACCGGCCAGGCTACAAAAAAAATCTTGATGGACACTTTTACCAAGTCCGCACAGGGCTTAGAAAAATAATCAGTGTGCCATTCTTTTTTTTTTTTTTTTTTTTTTTCCCTCCAGTGTCTCTAAGACAGATTAGAGAAAAAAAAAAAAAAAACTAAAAAACAAAACAAAACATTCCCACTCACTAGGTAGTCCATATCATTACTCCCAGCATTCTGGAGGCAGAGTCTGGTAAGCAGATCTGTGAGTTTGAGGCCAGCCAGAGTTTTGTAACATAAGGAGACCCTGTCTCAAAAATGAAATAAAGAAAAATCTCTTGGTAGGCACTGTGCCAAGTTGAAAAGAGACAGTGAAAAGTAATTTTTTAGGCTTCTGCAGTTATAAAATGTGACAGGTTTGGTTTCCCCCTTTCTAAAACGTATGTCTGTTTCTTTTAAAGATATGTTCATATGGCTATACTGTACTCTAGACTCCTGGGTACTCGGTGGTTTGTGTTCAGTGCTCGCTCAGAGCGTGACTCTGAATTGAAATTCTTCATTCTGGCTGTGTTGACATTCAGGAGTTCTCTAGGGTGGGCATCCTGGCCTTTATTGTATAAACATGGAGAACCCTACCCCAGGCAGGAGCTGCATTCATCTTGACAACAGATGGCTTCTGACATCCTGTAATGTAATATCCCTCTGGAACTTTTTGGGTTTTTTTTTGAGACAAAGTTGTGCTGCGTAGTCCAGGTCTGGCCCAGAATTTTCCATTCTCCTGCCTCTACCTCTCAGGTGCTGGGATGACAGGATGCCTTTGTGTGTTGAAGGTTTTATACTTGCCTTGAACTCCTGGGCTCAAGTGAGCCTGCCCCCTCAGCTCCCTCAGTGCTGGGACTAGGTTAGATATCCCAGGCTTCCACTTGAGAAAACTCTTGTTTTCTCACTCCTCTGGCTCAGTCAGGCCAGAGCAGCCTCGTACATTATCCTCTTGTCTACCTCCTGGTGCTGAGTTACAGACGTTTGCCACTGAGCCTTGCTGATGAGATGAGTTTTGTAAGATAAATTCCCCAGAAGTGGATTGCCGAGTTAATGACTGAGTTTTCTGTGTCTGTTTAGGGTTTCTACTGCCTTTTCCTCCTTTGGTTTGCTTGTTGATTGTGTTCTCCCCCCCTACCCGCCGGTCTCGTTTGAGGGATGTGTGCTGGGGTTGGAACCCAGGACCTTGCCCACTCTATCAAAAGCTCTACCCTGAACATTTTACATGGGACATTACTGGAAAGCCTGGCAAGCAGACCTGTAACCCCAGACCCTAGTGAGATCTGCTTCAAAATGAAGCCTGTGGAGACAGCCTGGCTGCCATGTCTGACACCCTAGAGGTCACCAGGGTTGGTGCTAGTGTGGCTGGAGAAGGCGCTCTTCTGTCTATGCATCCTTTCCAATGCCAGTCTCAGCTCAGAGGCCAGAGCCCAGTCCAGGGTGTTGGAGCGACTGCATCCCCCTTCTAGAACTCTTCTAGCTCTCAGAATGCAGAGGACAGATAGGGCTGGGCTCTTGGCTTAGCCTGTTGTCACCCACTATCTGACAGGCTATGGCAGGATTTTAGCTATGAGTTCTTGGCAAGTCTGCACTACAAAGTAAGAACTTCACATATCTCAAAACAACAGTAGATGATCTGGGTGTGTAGCTCAGTCGGTAGAGTGCTTGCCTACCCTGCAGGAAGCCCTGGCTTTGTTACAGGTTGAGGGCCAGCCTGGTATACAGTGTTAGTTCCAAGAATATGTAGTGAAAACTCTCAAACGAATAGTTCAGAGCCTGCCACTCAATGGCCATGCGAGCCCTGAATGTGTGCAGGGAGGTTTGTGAACATGCAGTTTGTTGCCCAGTCTCTGTTCTGAGGAGCCCCAGATGTGCTAATCCTGTGGCGTGCACTACAGTCTGAGAATCCTGGGTGTGGAGCTGGCTCTAGTAGATTCCACAGAGAGATGAGCAACAGTGTAAGGAATTACTTGGGCCATGCCTGTGAGAAAGATTTTCCCCACAGTGTGGAGAGGACCAGGCAGAGGGAGCAGTCAGCTGGTGCTGTCACCCAAGGGCTGAAAGGAGTGGCTCAGCAGTTGCCTAAGGATAAAGACATCTGAGCTCTATCTGTGGACCTTGTAGGGAGTACACAAGGTGTACACTGGTGTGGGGGTAGAGAGGACTAAAGAAGGAGTGCAGGAATGTTGAATGTGGCAGCACACACTCCCAGATGGAGTTGAGTTGTGTGGACCTATGCAGTAAGCAAGAGACCTCACACACCTGAACTTGGAGTGTGATGCCAGCCTGGGTTCTGTGTCTATCTATCCTTCTGTTTGAATGCCTGTGGCCCCAGCTCCCTCAGATGGAGTTCCCGGAGGCCCCTCTCTTGCTGATTCCCAGCAGGCACTGCAGGAGGGACTCACAGGACAGCCACCAGATTCTTTTCCACTTGGACGGCCACCCATCCAACCCGCCTACAAACCTGGAAAGCTCAGCTCAGTTGAGGATCAATTTACTGGTTAGACATTCCAAGGCCCTGTCCCAAAGAACGTTTGAGCCAGCTCTCAAGAGTTGCACACAGATGGCCCATGGCCCAGCCTCTCACAGAAGTTTTCCAGGTTCTCAGCATTGTACTCTTTCACCTGGGTTCCTCTCCTGTGTTTCTTTTCTCTAAGTAAGGCCTCTCTGGTCGATTCCTGAGTCCCCAGATTATCTTTTCTCGTAAGAAAGAGAAACCACAAGCCAGTGTGTCAGGGCATGCCTGTAATCCCTGTGTACTAGAAAGTCAGAAAGGTGGATTCTAGGCCAGCCTGGGCTACATAGTGAAAGCCTGTCTTTAAAAAAAAAAAAAAAAAAAAAAATCCAAGCAGGAGACAGGCTGGGGCTCAGTAGGTAGAACACTCACCTAGCCTGTAAGGAAGCCCTGGGCTCCATCCTCACCTCCACACACACCTGTCATTCGGAAGTGGAGACAGGAAGATCAGGGTTCAGCTACATGGTATGTTTGAGGCCAGTGTGGGCTACATGAGACCCTGACTCAGAAACGGCAAAATAACCCTCAGCCCACACTATAAAGAATCAGAAATGACTGGTTATGGGAAGAGGTTCAGGGGTGCTAAGGCAAGGTACTGATGGAGCTGGACAGGTAAGCCTGTGGTACCAACTCAGCCACCCACCCACCCAGTGATGCTATTCATTCATTCCCCAGCTGAACCTTGCAAGTCATGTATAAAATGAGCTTGGGTTGTGAGGGAAGTTGGAAGTTTCACTTGTTACAGGTGGGGAAGTGGAGGGATGGTGGCTCGGGCAGCACAGGTCTTCTAGCTGTGGTCCCCTCTGACTCCTTACCCTGGTGTGTGGGTTCTGAGGAAGTCTGGGTGCAGATGGAAGTGGCCTGAAGCTCAGCAGTTTGTTTGGGTGTTTTGACTGCTAGCCTGAGCTGGCTGGTTTTCTGATCATTCTGTGGCAGCCTAGAGATGGAGTATAACTAAGAATGGTGTTCATGGCTGCCTGGAATGCAGCCTTTACCCCCACCCCACCCCCCTTTAACTCCCTTTTTGCCTGACAGGGAGAATTTGAAAAGGAAGATTGTTTGGTCAGAGCTAGGAAAAAAATTACAACTGCATTTTCAAGTGACGTGTGTGTGTGTGTGTGGTGTGTGTGTGTGTGTGTGTGTGTGTCTATGATAGAGACTGCCCAGTGGCTACCAAGTACCAGGCAAGTGCTTGGTGAGTGCCCTGCCCCCACAGCAGTGCCTAAAGCTTCCAGATGTGCTGGAGCTGCCTAGTTCCCCGCCTGCTGGAGAAGCCCTAACTTCCCATAAGGCCTGAGAGCTAGGAGGGGCTGCAGATTGGGGACACTATGGGTCTCAGGATATGTTTGGTGCTTCTCCACTGGAAATGGGTGCAGCTGGGTACTGAGCTACACCCCAGCTTCTGCTCTGATTTCCTCCACATGAGGCCACGTTTAATCTGTAAGCTGAAAGTCCACCTGAGTCAGAACTCTGGGCTCCCAGTGCCCAACTAATCATTTATCTGGGTATGCTAGACAGCCCCTCCCACTATCCCCATACCTCCTGGCAGCTCCAACCTGTGGCTTTACAACAGTGAGGATTGTCACATCTTGTTTGTAAACCCCACCACTATAGTAATGTTGTCCCACCATCCATCTTCCCTGTGCTTCAGCATTGATTTTTCCAGAGAGGCCCCTGTTACATATGCGTGCATGCAGTGCACCTATATATGTCTGTGTGTGTCTGCATGTGTGTCCGTTTCCTTCCACCAAGCACAGCATGTGACCTGGGGACCCAGGACACAGCTCCACCCTTTCTGCCACTTTCCTGGTGGGATTTGAGAGGCCACGGGAGCATGTTGTGAGGGGTGGGGCGTGAAACCAGGCCTAGGCTTGACTCTGCTTGACACCCCCAACTCTAGCTCCAGGCCATTTTATTTATTATTGTGGGGGTCAACCTCAGTTGTTGTCCCTTGGGTACCATCCAACTCTGGGACCTGAGACTTACCACTTAGACTAGCCTGGCAGCCCAATGCCCCCCTGTGTCTAGCAGCAATCACCTAGACTAACAACAAACCCAAACCAGGACCATCCTCCTGCCTCAGCTTCTCAAATGCTGGTATCATAGGTGTGTGGATATATAATGGGCTGAGTTGCCACTGTCTGGTCCTTTTTCGAGCTCTCTCTGGAAAACTAGAGAGAGAACTACAGCTGCCGTGTTCAAGCTTCTCTCTGCTGGGGGCTAGCCCTGCTGCCTAGGTAGGGGCCTCTGCTCCTTCCTGCCCTCTGCAGGCCTGCGTGCAGCTTACAGGATGCCTCATCTTCCTTTTCCGCTCAGCTCCTAGAAAACCTGCTGATTTGGACCAAGGGGGTCATGAGACACTTCCCAAGCACTTGTGGACCACAGCTGTGGCTTCCTCCCAGGCCCTGAGTCAGCACCTGCCAGCAGACCTCTCTGGATACTCCCAGAGCTGGGGTTCTTTCCCTGCTGAGTGATCCTCAGAATTTCTCCCCCTACTCCCATGTGTAGGGAGGGTGGCCGACCCTTGAAGACCAGCATGCTTACTAAGCATTTCAGAGTGACACAACTAACAGGTGCCCTGCTGCCTTGTCCTGAGTCCTGAGTGGAAAGTGAACTGGCCTACACAGAAAATATGCCCAGCTGTGTAGCAGCTCCAGGGTGAAGGACATGTCAGTGAGAAAGCAGGTCGGTCCCAAGGCTTCAGGGTCCAGGCTAAGTTGTCCTGTAGCATCGGGAGCCTGTCAACTCTCTGCCCACCCATACCTGGCTGTGCTGTGCTCTACCCTACCATCTCTGCTGGCACTGTGCATCTTGCCTGGTCCTCTGCCTTCCTCCCATCTACCCTGTCTCTCTGGCATCTCAGTGCTTGCTGGAGGGCAGCTGTCTCTGCCCATGAGCACCCTGCACTTTGGTTTCACCCTCATGGCATTCAGTATGCGCTGGTCTTGCTCAGCATGCTCCTAGAGGCAGGCTGGCACCAGCTGACAGGCACCACCAAGGTGGCCTTCTGCTCAAAGCTAAGAATGAGGCTTCTGCTCTGTGGCCTCCCACAGTCCCTGGCCTGACTTCTTGGGATCATGTAGTACTTGAGGGAACTGGGTGGTAGCTCATGGGTCCTTTGAAACTTGGCCAGGAGCAGGTCTGACTGGTCTTACAGAGAGATTAACCTGGCTATAGCCCTCTGGCCTTAGATGTATCTCCAGGACTCAGGAGACAGGCCTGCTAGGCTAGGCTAGAGGAGGCTACAGGGTGTCACAGCAGGAACTGTGACCCAGAGCTGGCAATGCAGGCTGGGAACAGCCAGAATGCCTTTCTCCCTGGAGGGGCTAGGCCACCCTGCTGGGAAACACCAGTCTCCACACACCCCGGCTCAGGTCTCCTTGAGTTAGACTACCTCTAGCCCAGAGACCTCCTTCCTTTGGTCCAGGTGGCCTGGCTGCATCTCATGCACTTGGATGTGGTTATACTTCCTGCAGAGGATCTACAACTACCTTGTCCTCTAGATCGCTCCTGACCTCCCATTCTCTCTGAGAGCCACTCCTCGGCACTCAGCACTCCCACACCCTCGTCCCTACCCCAGCAGGGTAGTGTGACTCTGAGTGGGACTCTGTCTTTCCCCAGCTTGCCCCCCAGCACGCATGTGGACCTCTGCAGGAGCTCCGGAGAGAGTTGCCTCTCCTCATCACCTGTTGCCTGTGCTGTGACTCTTCACTCCACAGCCTGACTACTCCTCACGGGAAGTGCTTTAGTTATTTACTTTTCAGACAGTCTTACTTTAACCCAGCCTAACTTGAATTCACAGTCCTATTCCAACTTCCCAAGTGCTGAGGTCACAGCTGTTCACCACTATATCTAGCCTAAAACTCCATTTTAAATCTACCTTTAATGGATTCTTCCAGGGTGTGACATAGTGGCAGAGCCCCACTCCCCACCCTTCAAAGTCCCCAGTGAGGGGCTGTGGGAGTGGCCTAGGGTAAAGCCCCACCTTAGAATTTCCCTGTATGAGCAGGGGCTCTGGCTCCATCACCAGAACCCTGGAATAAAATGCAGGAGGGGAGTCTTAGTGTTTTTGCTTGCCATGATTAGGTAAGTAGAATTTCACATACCCTAGGGAGAGAGTGAAGAGTAAATTCTCTGGTCCACAGTGGGTGCCTCAGTGTGGCAGGTTTGAGAACTGTGCAGAGCTCAGTCATGCCCTCCTAGAAGTTTCTCTTGGCCTTCTGAAGCTGTAAAAGGGTCATCATGGGAATAGTGTTCTCCCTACATCACTTATTGGAGTCACCTGGCCCTTGGCAGTTTCATCTTAACTCCCTGGTGTCCAGCACCATGGTTCCCCCATGGTCTCAGGGAAATTGGGGTCCTGCAGGTTTGGGATTGAGTCTGAAGACAATTGAAGACCTGAGGTTTTGGAGGCAGTGAGACTGGGGGCCTAGAAGGAGGACTGGCAGTCAGTGGCTTCTGCTGGCAGCTGCCTTAAGGTGTGTCCAGACATTACCATGGCCAACAGGAACCAACTGCAGTCTAGCCCTGCTGGCTGTCAGCAGGATGGTATGTGATGTCGCTGCTGTTAGGGCTTAGCCAGTGAGTAGAGATGCTCTCTGAGGCCCTTGCAGAGGGTCTCCATTCCACCCTTACCAGGGAAACAGGCTATGCCTGCGCTCATGCACACTAACAGCTAGTGCTACCTCTGTTCTTCATAGCCAGGCAAAGTGGCAAGCTGCAGTACCCCTTGGCCTGTGCACTCCAGGATTGTGGGATACAGGGTCCACCCCCCTTCCTCAGTGTAAAGCACAGACTGTTTCTGATGAGACCTAGAATGAGTCTTGTTAGTTAGGGACCTGGAGATGGCATGGGGCACTGTCAGCAGGAGGTGGCAGATGACGACCCAGATGTCCGTGTGTGGTGTTTGGAAACCTACCTGCTTTGTGAATGAGCTGTCTGTGAACTCAGATGCTGTCACCATCTATCTGTCATTTGTTCTAGCAGAGGAGGAAGATACCTCTAAGCCTGGCTGTTTTGGCAGTGGAGCAGTGCATGGTCATCATGGCTAGCCCTGTGCTCTGAGAGCCAGGGCTGCTGGCCCAAGCATGGGTCCTAGCACTCAGGAGACAGAGGCAAGAGGATCGTCATGAATTTGAAGACAGACCCATCTGACTCCTGTGCTTGGCCATGGCAATCACTTGAACTCTAGTCACCCAGCCTCTACATTTCCTAGTTCATCTGCCTTTGCAGTTCCCCTGCACTCCCAGGATCGGCACGCTCACAGAGCTGCCACCTGGGCCTTTGTTTCTAGTGGGATGCTTCTGGTCCCAGCTCCCAAGCCTCCCACCAAGGGACACCGCAGCCTCTGAAAGTCATCTTCACTCTGCTTTCAGTCACTGTAACCACATGCCTAGGAGAGGCAGTTTTGCCGAGAGAGGTTTGTTCTGGCTCAGTTAGGAGGTTTCCATCTCTGTCATAGGCCTTTTTTGCTTTAGGGACCCTACTGTTCGTAACAAGGGCACACTCATTGCTCTAAGGACCAGGCCCATTAGGCCTTTAGAGAATGGAAGCCAGTATTCTGAGCCCTTGTCCTTGTTACTGACTGAAGGAGCTTCAGGGGAGCTCCTCCCATGCGCTGCAGACCCAACCTTGAGCTCTGCACATTGACCCCTGGACACTGAGGATAAATCACTGACTGGTCACAGGCACTGCTGAATGTTCATTCAGGAAGCTGGCAATATGTTCAGGTGTATGCATAAAACACAGTTCACTAGGTTAACCCTGTGGGTGTCCCGCACCCCATAACCCTCAGTGACTCTGGAGCTCACAGTGTCCAAGGGGACAGGTTGCAGGAGGGTAGGCACCTCTGAATCTGGTTTCATGTGCTCTCCTGAGGAACATGCTGGCAGTTTTAATGGAACTATGTCTTATACTGGGTTCCTTTTCGCTCTTCTGACAGGCCACTGGCATCCTTCTTGTCTGGCTCTTTCCACGTAGGTGCCTAGTCTTCTCTCCCAGTCTGGCCCAGCACCTCCTATGGACCTGCTGGTGGTATATGTGCTTAGGTCAGTCACCTCTTTTCCCTCTTGAACCTCACAGACAAAAATAATAGTTATTGTATGACTAGTAACACCTAGACAGGGTGGATTTAACTAGCCAGTGTCTTGACAAGCAACCAAAGCATCCCAACAGTGCTGTCTGACAAAGCCAGTGATGGGCAGCCTCTGTAGGAAGGCACGAGTGACTCACAAAGCACATGGCCTCTGGAATTCAGATGTGGGAAGAAGAGGGCAGTGAGCACAGATGTCACCGAAACATAATGATCTTGTGCAGCCGGGACTGAGGGCAGGAAGGTTTGGCACTGCTGTCCCTCTGGACTGAGGCTGGGCAGCATGACGTCCTTGGTGGTAGACTTGCTGACACATGGGAGGGGGCCAGGAGGCTTGGGTTGTGTGCATTTTACTCCATAAACTCAAGACAAAAAGGGCCTGTGAACACTAGGAATTGGTGCTGCATCCGCCAGTGCTCAGTGCCCTTGTGGCGGCCGTGCCCTGCCCTCACTAGACGGCCTAGACAGGCCGGGGAAGGTGGGGTCTCAGAAGGGAAGAAGACAGGCAGCGAGCCATGAAGGGATGAGGTGGCCACCGTGGGGACCTGCAGGTTTCCCAGCCTTCTTCACCCCTGCTACCATTGTAGCATAGCTGTCACTGCTACAGTTGATAGGACACACAGTCCTCCCTGTGGAGTGTGGGTAGGTGTCACTAGTATCTGAGGCTTGGCATGGGCATGGTGTAGGAGAGGTTTTTCCCACCTTTTTAAATTATTCATTCATTCATTCATTTTTATTTATTTTGGAGGCAGTGTCTGGCTCAGATTGTCTTGAAACGTGCCTAAGTGCTGGGGTCCTGTTGGCGAGCACACGTGAGCCTTGGCCTGGAGAGGCCAGTGCTCACCACTGAGCTGTATCTCAGGTGCTGCTTTGTGCTTTCAGATCAGGCTGGCCTCCAACTCACTGCATAGGCAAAGGGGGCCTTGAATTCTGCTGCTCCTCCTGCTTCCCTCCTGAGTGCTGGAATGACATTTGTGTGCCACCACGCCCACCACACTCCTTAGAGAGTGCAGCCTCCCAGCCTCAGGAGTGACCCCCGTGGGCCTGAGTGGCCAGGCGACTACGGCTGCTGAGGTGCTGCTCACCCATAGTACAGCTAAGGAAACAAAGGCAGGAGGAGTTTGGTTTGGGGTTCACTCTTCGTTTTCAGGGCTGAGGATGGAACATCAGGACTGTGTGATGCCAGGAATGTGCTGTCCTTACCCTTCCCCAGGCTTCTACCTGACAGGATCCCAGTCAGAGACTTCTTCCTGTCACCTGTCACCAGACCTAGGTGACTTGGCATTGACACACTGAGGGTGAGGCCATTCATTTGTCTATTATCTTAATAAATACTATCTCAACAAATACCCAGTGCTCATGTTGTCTTCTATAGGGGACTGTGTCATCTAACACAACATGCAGAGAGGGGTTAGCAGACCCCAGCATGGGAATGTGGCCCATCACCTTGCTCACTCCAGTCTGTGGAGCCTCACTCGCTCAAGCCTGACATGTTCCATTCCTGATAACCTGGCTCCTGGTGGGGAGCTATCGAGGGCAGAGCAGCCAGACTGAGCAGCACTCTGGATTGTAGAACCTGGTCTCCCTGACCTGTCCATGTGTCAGTTGTCATGCAAATCTGGTGTGACAGGTGCAAATTACAGCTTTGGGAGGCTGAGCTGTCATCCTGGTAGTCTAGCAGGGTTTCAACCATCCCACTTGTCCTTCAAAGAAACCTGTCATTCCCACTTTTGTATCTTGTGACACAGCCCCACCCAACCACCAGTGCCAGGTCCCTAGGATGCAGAGCAAGATTCTGTCTAGCTTGCTCAGACTTTCCAGAACCTTCTGTCATGGTAGGGGAGGTGCTGTGGTCAGGCTGAGGCAGAATGCTGAGAACTGGATGACAGCCCCAACTCCTGCTGCCTCTAAGGTAGCAGTGTGCAGCTAGAGAGAGTTGCATGAGTGCAGGTGGATTCCAACAGACAAGACAGCCTGAACTGGGGGGTGGGAGGGGTGGGGTCGTGGGGCCCTTAGAGCTGTTCCCCTGGTTTGCCTGCATGAGGGAACTCAACTTTTAACGCCCACAGGCTACTAGCCCATGCTCCCAGGGCCATGCAGTGGTCACTGTGCAATGCTTCCCAGGTGGTATGAAGGTCTTAGCCTGTATCCATGAAACTCTTCCTCTTCCTAGGCATGGATGGAGCCAGGCTGTGAAGCCCCTTGGTGAGCAGCATCCCTGGGATTGTCCTTCAGAGGCCCAGTGAGCCTGGAGACTAGGACCTCATTTGTTTGTGGCTTGGATTTTCTTCCTTTTTTCTTTCCTTCCTTCCTTTTCTTTCTTTAATATGTTTTTATCTGAAGTTGATTTCATAGAATGTAAGACACAGTCTTTCCACCTTACTCAACAGATGAGAAGCTAAACTGGCCAAGAGCCTGACCCATGTGCTGGGCGCTTTCCCATCAGCATAGACAGAAGGAAGCAGAGTTAGGATGCACTCTGGCATATTTTGGGAAACAAACAGGAAGTGATGGCCAGTGACCATGCTGTGTGTGGATTTCTGCTGTCCCAGCCAGAACTCAGACCCCAGACTGTCTTAGGAAGGCAAGGTATCTGACTTGAGACAGGGTCAGGGAAGAAAACTTTAGCAAGGTTCAGCCTGATCTGTCACCAGCTGCGATTCTCTTACAGCTGGCTTGTCTCAGAGTCTAGGGACAACATGAGAGGCCTGGAACATTCTGATATAGCTATGACTTAATGATGCCTTGAGCTGAGAGCCTGTGGCTCCCAAAGCTTAGTTCTCACATGAGCCTTAGCCCCCCACACAAGACTGTCTCCTTCATGTGCCTCCGGGGCCCAAGCTGGTCATGGGGACACCTCCTGAGTAGTTTTTATGGGGAGATCTGAGTGATCACTGGCACCACTGCCTCTTACCAAGGCTCCTCTGGGGAAGCACCACACCCTGGTGGCACACAGGGTCCTGTTGAGCTTCCTGGTAGGCCAGAGGAAGTTCCTTCATGACTGCTGTCACAAAAGGAGGCAGTGGCTTGCACAACCAGCAAATTCCAATTATTTACGAGAGAGCCTGTGATGTGTGATAAGGGCCCATGATGCCTCCCTGCACAGCAGTGGCTCCTGTTGACACCCTGTTAACCCCACATCCTGGTATTGCTGTTTGGAGCAATGGAGGCCTTTGTCTGGCCCCAAGACATGCCACTAGCCCCAGGGACCAGGAACTCCATGGGGCAGTGGCTGGCCATCTTCTTACATGTTCCCTCCTATATTAGCATATAGGCAGGAGACTCAGAGCAGCTTGCAGATGAGCCTTACCCAAGGGCTCAGAATCTGGCCTTTGTCCTGTGACACTGGGGAACTGAAGGCTCCTGACTTAGGAGGATAATTGAGTTAGGACCCTTTTCTGTAGAGTCCAATGTGCTGCTTAGTATGCCTGTTTTGCCCTCGATGGCTCCCCACCAGAAGCCAGGTATCAGGAATGGAACAAGCTCGGCCTGGACATGTGGGGCTCCACAGCTCTGCTACCCAGGAAGGACCGCGGTGTAAACTAAGAAGGAAGGGTGGTTGCGACTCCCCAGGCTCAGGCAACGCCAACCTTGCCAGGGCCTGCCTGTAGCAAGGACAGAGGGCTGGGCTGTGTGCGGTCTCACTCTCTGTCTGTGAGCAGGGGCCTGACATGGCTCCGGCACACCTCACTAGTGTCATATCCTTTCTAGCCAGCCTCCATGTCCTGTCCTATGTTCTCTGGGCTGACATGGGCTCCCTGTGGGTGGCCCCAGAGTCCTGTGGATAATGCGTCTGTCATGGTGCCAACACTGATAAATTGGAGCAATGGGCTTTTGAAGACCCCCCACCTGTGCCAGCCTGCCCCTAAACAAGGCTGAGCCCCTGGTTGAAGGCTGTGCTGGGGAGCTGCAGGAGCTGGAAGCTGCAGTGCGTGAGGCATAGGGGCTTGCGTCCACTGGACAGCATGGCCATCCGTAGACAGTTGTCATGCTCAGTCACACACACCGGGGCCCCACTTTGACCTTCTGGATGACTGTAACTGGATACAGCAGGGAGCCATTGGGCACTCTTCCTCCCCTTTCAGGACATGATCTTTGTTGCTCAGATTGAATCCCCCGCCCCCATGGCTACCAAGTCACAATAAAGGGATGTGATTGTTTAAGGGTGGCTGCCCAGCAGCAGCCCCCGTGGACCTTCCAGAAACCCCACTCTGCCTAGCTTCTGTCACACATCCTGTCACCTGCCTCATGGCCCCTCTGCCCATGCAGCCATGATGGTCTGTGTCATGCTCTGAAAGACACTGTCTGCTTAGTTTGGCAATATGGGCAAGGGCTCTACCCAGTAGCACCCTAGTCTCTGTGATCCCCACCCCCACCCCAAGGTGCCTGGTTTATAGTAGCATTGTCAGCAGAGATCATATTATGCAGACCCAACATGAGTAGCCAGGCCACTGGCTTCCTGTGCTCTAAGAGGGGACAAGTCTGTGGAAACAGGCTGGTCAGAGACGTGGGAGCAGTCTTAGTGCACATTGCTTTGGGCATGTCCCCTAGGGCTCCCAGCACAATCCTACTAGGGCAGAGATGCTCACATACCCATCAGCCCTGCCAGAGGCCCTGGACTCAACTGAGCACTACCCAGGGATGGTGACCTCTGCAGGGCTGGCAGCTCTCTGCCAAGAACCTAGGTGTTTGCATGCCATCATGCAACCCTGCTGTGCTGTGGGAGGCTGTGGTGACTCTCCCACAGACTTGTAAACAGCCTGCACCCTGCCTTCTGGCTCTGGAGTGTGGGTGGCTTGAATTCCCCAGTTTTCCCCTGTGCCAGTACCTGCCCACGAGCTGTGGAGGGATGTGATTTTGCAAAGGGCTCAGAATATGAAGATTCAGCTTGCTCATGGCAGTGATGTGGGCCCCCATGGAGCTCTTGGGCTTTGGGGAGGCTGGGTCCCCAGATCACAGTGCACAGGAGATGGGATCATTAAGAGAGCAGCTAGGTGTGCTCTGGGCTCCCCTTTCTGCCTTTCTGCCTTCCCTAAGACACCATGTCCCCACGCCCAGGTGCTGTACCCCGGAAGCTGTGGCCCCGCCTCACTTGTCTGCATTTACCATAAGAGCCAGGCCTTGTGGTGGGTGACATCCTGCCTCTGCTCAGGCTGGAGAAGTGAGACTGGTTGTGAAAGCTGGTGGGGCCTGTCCGGGGCCTCTCCATGGATATGAAGATCTAAGATGGGCAGCCCTGTCTAGTGGACAGGGCAGGCCAGAGACTATTGCAGCCTTCTTCAAAGCACTATGGGTGTCTGCTCATAGCACAGGATTGGGAGGTCACTTCCCTGCTTCTGCAGCTACTCATTTCCTGATGTCTTTGGTCACTTCCTCCCAGGCTATCTACCAAGTCCTTAACTGTCCCTGACTGTGGCATGGGACCACACAGCCTTTGCAAAATCCTTGCTCGTATCAGGCAACAGCTCAGACTCAGGAGCATCAAGGCCATGGTATCTGAAAGCCACACTGGTACCTTCTCTCAGGAGGCCAGCCTGCCATTCTGCATGTGAGGTTTCCATGCCTTTAGCCCCTGAGCAAGGGCCCCTAGAACTACCCCACAGAGCACTTACTGGGCCCTCTGTCTCCATAACTAGTAGTGGACCTATCACACCTCATGTGAGGTGACCCAGGCAGTGGCTGCCCTGCTTGTGTGTCCTAGGGTCTTGGGTGTGACTAATGAGGATGATTGTGGTAAGCAGACTGGGGCCTTGTGCCCCAGAGGGGTGACGCACATTCAGATAGCAACACAACCACTCTGGGCTCTCCTCCAGGTCTAGCAGGGTTAGGGCACAGCTGTGTCTACTCTGCTCCAGGCTTTCAAGTCCAGGCTCCTGATTGCAAAGTGTGTTTTGTGACTCAAGTTCTGGCTTCCTCGAGGGGCCATCCTTAGGAGGTGTCAATGTCACAGTGGCAGGCACCAAGGACTTAAGTATACAGGAGCCTCCTGAAGCCTGCAGCATCCACAAGACTTGAACTGGCATGGGGCCTGTGCTCTACCTCTGCCGAGGTGACAGGGTCAACCGAAGAACTGGGAAAGGTGGAGTAGTGTCCACAGGGTAATGAGCCTGGGCCCTCAGAGGCAGTGCCCAATGCTGTGCTGGGTCACAGCACCCAGACTGTCGGCTTCTCCAGGTCTCACAGACACTCCATCTGCCTGCCTCTCCCAGAGTTCACATCCCGTGGCGGGCGCAGCAGCTGCACCCCAGGAGCCAGCAGGAGTCTCTCCTGTGCCCTTACATGCCTCCCTCCTTGTGCCCAACAGCTCGTCAGTGAAAAGGTTGGTGGGGCCGAAGGGACCAAACTGGATGATGACTTTAAAGAGATGGAAAAGGTAGGCTTCCACAGTGGACTGGGGTGTGGGGTTGGTGACCCCCACTCTGCTGGAGGACAGAAGAGCCTACATCCAGTTCTACCTTGGCGTCTAATGGCTCTAACATTGTGTCTCTCTCCACAGAAGGTGGATGTCACCAGCAAGGCTGTGGCAGAGGTGCTGGTCAGAACCATAGAATATCTGCAGCCTAACCCAGGTAGGCCTGGACCTCTGGTTAGATCAGTGGGAAGGGGACTGCTGTATCTGATTCCTCAGACTTCCCCCAAACTGAAGTGATAATATAATGGCCATCCCACTCTTTGGTGGCCTCCACACACAAGGATCCCTTCTGCTAACTTGCTGGGCCAGGTCTTCCCAGGCAAGGGTGAAACAGGGCACAGTCACTGAAGATGGAGAAGGTGGAGACCACTTCCAGGAACCCAGACCACAGTGCTGTGATCATTTTGGCCTCTGCAGATGATAGATTGGACTTCTTCCCAAGGCCTGGAGGGAAGGGACGTATGGAAGTTGGTCCACTGTTTTGTGAACTGCCAGGTCCTTGGGAGTTCTGGAAGTGTACCCAGAGACAGCCTCTTGGCTCCTGACCCACTGGCCAATTGGGGATATGTGGGCCCTGGTCTGGGGTATGCCTCAGTACAGTACAGTGTGGAAAGGAGCCTGTGTGTCCACCTAGGCCATCTGTCCTCTTACAGCCTCGCGGGCCAAGCTGTCTATGCTGAACACAGTGTCCAAGATCCGGGCCAAGTGAAGAATCCTGGCTACCCACAGTCAGAGGGTCTGCTGGGAGAATGCATGGTCCGCCATGGCAAGGAACTAGGCGGAGAATCCAACTTTGGTGAGGGGCAGCTAAGGGGTTGGGTGAGTGGGGCAGCTATGTCCATGGAAGCCTGGCAGGAGGCTCCTATGGTGGCCATATTCTGGCTTGTTTGGCCTAGTGTGGGAGTCACTCAGGAGTGGGAAGTCCTGCCCATGACAGCCACCCCTCCCTGCAGGTGATGCCCTGCTAGATGCAGGCGAGTCCATGAAGCGCCTAGCTGAGGTGAAGGACTCGCTGGACATTGAGGTCAAGCAGAACTTCATTGACCCACTGCAGAACCTGTGTGACAAGGATCTGAAGGAGATCCAGGTGCTGTCCTGTCCCTGGGTAAGCGGGGAGGGTGCCCCTATGCAGCTGTGCTGCTCCATCACGTGTCGCACCTACAGCACCACCTGAAGAAATTGGAGGGCCGCCGCCTTGACTTTGACTACAAGAAGAAGCGCCAGGGCAAGATCCCTGATGAGGAGCTGCGCCAGGCCCTAGAGAAGTTCGAGGAGTCCAAGGAGGTGGCAGAGACCAGTATGCACAACCTCCTGGAGACTGATGTGCGTGTCACACAGGGATTAGGACCCAGGACACCATCCCATTAGGAAGAGGGGGCTGCCTACTGAGGAGGGGGTGTTTGAACCTCCAGAATGAAGGTGTGGCCATGTCATCTGGCTTTCCCCTGTTGCAGATTGAGCAGGTGAGCCAGCTCTCGGCCCTGGTGGATGCCCAGCTGGACTACCACCGGCAGGCAGTGCAGATCCTGGAGGAGCTGGCTGACAAGCTGAAGCGCAGGTGAGTAGTGTCTTCCCTCCCACTTCCTGCAGTTGCTACATGCCCTCTGCTGATGAACACGGGCAGTGCATCTAACCTGCCTGGCCATGCACATCTGGGTTGTGTCAGGAAAGGGTCCTTGGAGCTGTGTGTGTTAGTATCAGTTGGGGTCCCAGGAGGGAGCAAAGGCCTATGGGAGATGGCAGTGGTAGCCTGAGCCAGAAGGTGAGAGGACAAGGGAGTTAGCTGGGCCAGCAGCTCAGGTCCACAGCCTTTGCCTTTCTGTGAGATTGTACTTTCCTGGGTAGCCAGGGGCATCACTGTGCACAGGGATGGCTGTGAGAGCAGAGGTGATTGGCAGTGTTTGCGGGTGGGGGAGACTTTGGTAAGGGCCAGCCCAGGTCCATGACAACCTGGTACTGGGGCAGCAGTGTGGAAGAGGGACATGGGCACTCAGGGTTTCACGTTCCTGCAGGGTGCGGGAAGCCTCCTCACGCCCCAGGCGGGAGTTCAAGCCCCGGCCCCGGGAGCCCTTCGAGCTTGGAGAGCTGGAGCAGCCCAATGGGGGATTCCCCTGCGCCCCAGCACCTAAGATCACAGGTAGCCAAGCCTCATGGAAGGTGGCAGGGATAGAGCCAGGCCTGTTGATCCCACTCACACTTGCCTTCCTCTGTTAACAGCCTCCTCATCATTCAGATCGGCAGACAAGCCCATCAGGACGCCCAGCAAGAATATGCGTGAGTGTCTGGGGTGGGAGTTGTCACTGCCATCCTTGGGTGAGGGGGACCACATGGCCCACTCCCACCCTTCTGCTGGTTGTTCAGAGTCACTCCTATGACCTCCAGTGTCACAGCAGGACCGACCTCCATCCACCCTGGCCACTGGTCTATCTGCAGTGCACTGACAATTCTACCCTGTTCCCAGCACCCCTGGACCAGCCAAGCTGCAAGGCGCTTTATGACTTTGAGCCAGAGAATGATGGCGAACTGGGCTTCCGAGAGGGTGACCTCATCACGCTTACCAACCAGATTGACGAGAACTGGTATGAGGGGATGCTGCACGGCCAGTCAGGCTTCTTCCCACTCAGCTATGTGCAGGTGCTGGTGCCTCTGCCTCAGTGACTGCACCTGCACACCGCTGCCAGTCCCAGTGCAGCAGCAGTCTAATGCCAAGGTGCTCTAGAAACACTAATGTTCCTCCAGGGGGCCTCTCTCCACCCCTCAGCCCTGGGCCCCCATCCTAAGAAAGGCCCACCCTATCCTGGTGGTGGCAGCTCCCAGCTGTTTCAACCCTTCCCAACCCATTGCTGGCAATGGGCCCATGCCCCGTCTCCAGGCTCCCTAGAGACAGGCAGACCCTTGGGAGCCCCAGCCTGCAAGCAGAGGTTGGCCAGGTCCCCAGCTCAGCACACGGAGACACCTGGCGCCTGCTGCTTATGCAGAAGTGCACAAGGTACAAACATGTACACTTCCCATGGGACCACAGACCAGCTCAGCCCTGTTGAAGACCAAGCACAAATGCCCTGAAAAGTGGACATTCCCAGCTCCCTGGCACCTTCCCCTGAGCCAGCTCTGTTGCTACCTGTTCATGTGACTCTGCAGCTGACCACAGGCAGCTGCCAGGCCCCTTTCCAACCAGCAGGCTAGGCTGGCCATATCCCCAGCTCTGTCACACCCTGCCAGGCTTCCAGTAAGGGAGGCCTCCATCCTGGGCACAATTTTATCCTTCTCTACAGCTGCCCTACAACCTGTGGCTTGTCCCTGGCACGTGGGGCCACACCCCCACTCCCCTAGATGGGCAACACTGTCCTGCTCCAGTCTGTGCTGAAGTGAACTGTACTCCTAATTTTTTTTTTTTTTTAAAGTATTAAATATCTCTTTCTATAGCCACTGTCCCATATTCATTCAGGGAAGCCGTGTTCCCTGCAAAAGCCCAACAACCGCCATCCATCCCACCCCAGCCACAGGTTCCTGCTATGGGCACTCAGACTTTATTACCCAACCTGGCCCCGGACAGCAAAGCCTACGCAAGCTCAGCTCCCCTGCTTGAGCACACTGCAGACCTGCTCCAGCACGTGACACATGCCCTGGTCCTTCGGGGTCCTGCTGGCCAAGGACATCTGCAACAGTAGGACTGAGGTCAGGCTCTGCTCTGAACACATGTCCCTGGCCTCCCAGGGCTGCAGCTCAGGTAAGAGCTTTTGCTGCAGCCTTTGGTAGGCCTAGGCCACTTTGACGATTTGGTTCTGTAGATTTCTTTGGCTTGGATGTGGGGAGCAGGGTCTTGGCTGTGTAGCTCAGGCTAGCCTAGCCTAAAATAAGACTCACACACAGACCCCCCACATGCACACGCCTTTGGGTATCAGTTGACATTTGTGCCATACCCAGCATCACTGTTTGAGTGTGAGGGGTACACAGTACTGTCCTGGGCAGAGCATTCAACTCCACACACCAAAAGGACCTGCTCCAGCCACCCACCACACAGACCCAGTGGTCAGCAGGAGAGCTCATGCTTAAATTCACTCACTCACAGCTGCAGATGCGACCTGGGCCCCTGCATGTCTGACAAGTGCTCTCACCCAGCCACCTAGGTTCTGCAGCCTCTTGAGACTCAAGGGAAGACTTGTTCACACTTTAGGATGTGGACTTGTGCCCCCCACAGGCCCATGCCTCCCTCACCTTGAGCTTGTCCAGGTAGGTATGCTCTGAGCTCCAGGCCTCTTGGAACTTCACAAGGTCAGGGGCACCTTTGTAGAACTCGACCAGCATCACCTGCAGGGCAGGGGCAACATACCTGGCTCGTGCTTTCTTGACCCTGTAGCTTCCAGAATTGCCAGGGGCTAGCTTCATCCCAAGATGTCATACCCATGAGCCCTCAGGAATGACAAACACATCTGAGTAGACACAGCTATTAAAGAATGGTCACCCAGTCAGGTGTGGGGGCAAACCTGTCCTCTGCACGGAGAAAGCTGAGACAGGATAATGGAAAGCTTGGCTACGTAGGGAAACTGTATCTCGAACGGAACAAGTGAAAATCCTTGTGCCGCAGGTACGTGCAGGTGGCTCACCATCTCCTGAAGAACATCGTTGGTCAAGAAGCTGTCTTGGACATATGCCATCTCTACATCCATGGGGATTCCATAGTCACTGGGCCTTTGCTGTTAGGAGGGGTGGGGACCAGTCAGAGGGGTCTTGCCTGTCCCCAGCCCACAGTGCCAGGGACTTGATGGAGAAACAGGCACAAGTGCCCAGAACTGGAGTCAGCTGCCTCAGACTCAGCACATCCTCTAGTCCTTGAACCTCTGCCCAGATGCAACCCCACCAGATTCCCTCTCGTCCATGCAACCCCACCTTGCCCACTCAAACCCATAGTCCTCAACTCTCCTCCAGTTCACCCACCTCTGGGGGAGGCATCACCCAGAAAGGGCAGATCTTGGACTCAGGGCCTGGGTTGCCAGAGTAGTAGGGGGCTGTGGGAACAACAATGGCTGAAGCTGGGGCTCAATGGGCCTGGCCTGGTAAATCCCCAACCCAGAGCCTATCCGGGGCCTTACAGCACAGCAGGGCCAGGCAGGGCTGGAAGCCATTGCTGGAGCCTTGCAGTCTCAACTGGTACTCCATCTGTGCATCGATGTCTTGCAAGGAGGGTACTGCAGGGCTGTGCGGGTGGCTGTGGTACCAGCCCACCAGGGACAGGCCTCGCAGGAACAGGACCTGGTGGATCTGTAGACAGACACGTTAGGTTAGAGTGGGCGGGACCAGGCCTTGAGCTGCTCTTGAGTTTCACACAAAAGTAGTTAAGCAGTGCATCTCCCCGAGGATGATTAAGAAATACATCTGGAGCTGGACACTGGGGTCGTACCCCAGCACTCGGGAATCGAGAGGCACATGGATCTGAGTAAGACACCAGCCTGGTCTACACGGAGAAACCCTGTCTCAAAAAAACAAAAGCATCTGGGACCTGTAAAGATAGCTCAGTGGTTAAGAGCACTTGTTGCTCTTGTAGAGGACCTGAGTTCAATTCTCAGCACCCAGAAGAAGTTTCAACTATCATCAGTAACTCCATGTCTAGTGGATCTGACACCCTCATCTGGCATCCCTGAACCACAGGCATGCATAGAGCGACCATACAAGCATAACACTCTTGCACATAAAACAAACAAAAAAAACAAATATTGGGGACTGGATGGTGGTGGTGCACACCTTTAATCCCAGCACTCAAAAGATGGAGGCAGATAGATGTCTACGTTTGAGGCTACCCTGGTCTACATAGTGTTTCAGGATGGCCTGGGCTATACCCAGAGACCCTGTCTTGTTGGGTTTAGTTCCCAGCACTCACATGGTGGCTCACAACCATCCATAACTCCTTTTCCGAGGGATCCAGTGCTCTCTAACACCTCCACAGGCCCCAGGCACACATATGATGCATAGATAGACATTCAGACAAAATATACAGAAGATATGAAAAAAATCCTTTTTTTTTTTTTTTTTTTTTTTAAGATTTATTTATTTAATGCATGTGACTACACTGTGGCTCTCTTCAGACACACCAGAAGAGGGCATCTGATCTCAGTACAGATGGTTGTGATCCACCATGTGGTTGCTGGGAACTGAACTCAGGACCTCTGAAAGAACAGTCAATACCTTGGCCCCTCACCGCTGAGCCGTCTCTCCAGCCCCGAAAAGCCTTTTAGTATAGGGCTAGAGAGATGGTTCAACAGTTAAGAGCACTTCCAGAGGTCCTGAGTTCAATTCCCAGCAACCACATGATGGCTCACAACCATCTGTAATGGCCTCTTCTGGTGTGTCTGAAGACAGGGACAGTATATTCATAAAATATATAAATAATTTTTAAAAAAAAAATCCATTAGATTAAAAAAAATTACATATAGGGCTGTACAAGTGGTGGGATACACCTTTAATCCCAGCACTCAGGAGACAAGAGGCACACGGATGGATCAATGAGTCTGTGGCCTGGCCAGACCTGCAGTCTACAGAATGGGTTCCAGGACAGCCAGAACTATACAGAGAAAGCCTACCACATCCAAAAATAAAACCAAATTACATCTAGACATAGGAGCAGGCCTATCTTCCCAATACTCAAAAGGGTGAGGCAGGGGGATGCCATAATCTAGGCCAGCCTGGTCTACATAGTAAGATCCTGTCATACAAAGCCAGCATTTCTATCCCAGACATGGGGACTGACATTGATTTGTAGGACACAGCCATTGTCCTGGCCTCCTTCAGACAAGCCCTCACCTCTTCCTCGACCGTGGCTGCAGTATCAGCGTCCCCCAGCCGACTCCTGCAGGGGAAGGCTCTCAGCACCGTCAGCACTGTGGGGTACCCAACAGGAAGCCATCAGTCCTGCCCCAGATACACCTTTGTCCACCCAGGCCCAATACCCACTCTGATTGTTGATGTCCCAGCGACCACCAAGGTAGCCCACGACCTCACTCCGAGTCAGGTGACAGTGGAAGTCCTGGGGACAAAATAGGGAGGGCTGGCTGAGGCTGCACTTCCTATCTCAACGCAGGAGCTAGCCTATGTGCATTTACCAAGCACCTATCATTTACCTAGGGATGTAAATTCACTGGTGAGCATGTAGGCACCTGGCATGTGCAAAGGCACTAGGGTCCATTCCTAAATGAGCACCTATTATTTACTAATAGCAAGCACTTGCTGAGTACTTTCTGTATATCTCTTCAGTGTCCCCACCCCGGGTCAGTGAGTTCCTTGTTCCTGGACATGGAGGGTGACCAGGCAAATCGACTTTAGTCACTTACCAAGAGGAACAGCACATTACTGGAAATGGCCACGTTGAATGGCTGGAACTTGTTGATGGCAGCAAAGGATGTTACTTCTACCAGAGTATGGGGGTTCCTGGAGTAGTCAGGAGGGCTTTAGGAACTCAGGCTCTTCCCCACCCCACCTGTCCTGAGTACTCTCAGTAGCCAAAGAGTCTAGGCCCTGCCTCTGCTGGATCAAACCAACCAAGGGTTCCAGGGAAGTCAGGACCAGGACAAAAGGTGTAACTGACCTGGCAGAGTCTCGGCTGCCCAGCATGCAGTAACGGATGGGCACTCGGACCTTGTCCATACGCTTCCCTGGGGGCATGGCCTCTGGGGAAAGGGGTGTGTGAGTCAATGTGAACTCTCCTCTCCCTTCTCTTTGCATAGATGCAAGGATGCCCAAGGAACAAGAGGAACTGGGGCCAGTGAGATGGCTCAGCAGGTCTTGCAACCAAGTCTAAGGACCCGAATTTGATTTCTAGACCCCACATGGTGGTAGAAAGGACCCAACTTTTGAAAGATGTTTTCTGATCTACATGCCCAATCACAATAAATAATACATGCCCTTAACCCTAGCACTCAGAAGACGGATCTCTGTGAGTTCTAGGCCAGCCAGGGCTACAATGAGACCCCATCTCAAAAGAAAGAAAGAAAAAAGAAAGAAAGGAAGACAGACCCAAAAAGGAAAGACGGCAGAGAGTGAAACTGGACTGAACTATTGATCAGGATTCCCTGAGAAACATCAAAGCCAGCCTCCCACATCACAGTCCCCACCTCTACCTTGGCCCCTCACCTGGCTCTAAGGAACCCTTCCCAGGGGGTCTGTGGCCTTTGTCCTCTGATGAGACCCCAGCCAGCACATCATCTTCCTCCTCTTCCAACAGCAGTTCATCCTCCTCCCCTTCACTGGTGGGACTCTGGTGGGATGGAGTGTAGCAACAAGAGTCTCAGCTGGGCGCCCCACTCACTCCCTGTACAAACACGTCACTCACTGGAGCCCCGGCCTGAGCCTTTGCCTGGACTGACCACCAGAGGGCGACAATGAGCAGGGGTGTCCGAGGTGCAGCTTTTCCCCAAGCTTGGGATTCAGCCTCTCTCCTTCCAGGCTGTACTACTTCAGGTGAGACTCTGACTCTCTCTGAGCTCTGTCTCTTCCCTGTCAGTCTCCCTATAGCAGTTCCCTCTGCCAATAGTATTCGTGACTCCCACCTCCTTCAGGATCAAAGTGCAAGTCCTCAGGGCAGCCCAGGAGGTCCTGCTGGCCTTGCCTGCCTCTCCCTCCTTCCTCCCTAGTGCTTTCTGCTTAAGCAGTCAGGTCACCTTGCAGAATCACATCAGACTGTATCTTGCCCCAAGGCCTTTGCACACCTCATCCCTGCAGAGCAAGTACTTCATACCTCATCAGCAGCAGCTACTGGCATATGTAGCTGGTGCCGGCGGAGCCAGGCAGCCTTGTACTTGTCCAGCTTCTGGCCCTTGTACTTGACAGAGGCCCAGCCACAGCCAGACTTCTTGGCCGGGTTGACGAGCTTCTTGCAGTGTGTAGCCCAGGCGCTGGGCGAGTTGAAGACTTGTCCAGTTTCCTGCCACACGATCCTGCCATCCAGCTGCAGGTCCCCAATAAACTTCCTGCCCTGCAGCAAAAGCGGGGCTGAAACACACCCATCCTAGCGATTCCTAACTCCATGTTCCCTGAGGCTTGGCATGCTTGTTATTCTAAGGCTCCCAAGAGGTACTTCATAGGAACACCATCTTCCACACCAGTATAGCATCCTGGCATCCACACCCAGATGAACAACTTTAAAATCAAGCAATGGCAGCCAGAGCAGGCATAGCGGTCCAAGCCTGTCAGCCCAACTACCGGGGAAGCTGAGGCAGGAAGACAACAACTTCAGAGCCTGCTTGGAACACTTAATGAGACTGTTCTCAGAAATAGAACCCTGCCTAAAATCCCAGGTGTGGGGTTGGGTCCAAGGTCAAGAGGTGAGCCCCTGCTTACAATCTCGAGTGAGGGGACTAGAGGCACAGCCAGGGGTGAAGCTCCCTTCCATTCTTGGAATCACAAAGAGTTTTTGGGGGGCGATCATTTTAAATAACAGTACACAGTTTTGAAGCCGTCATCTTCATAGAGAGCTTGGGAAGGAAGGCCTCATTTTACAGATGGGGACGCTGCTGTCACACAGATTGGTTGCCTGGGACACACCCAGACGGCAGTGGTTATGGCTTTGTGGCATTGTGATTAACACGGATCCTCTGGGCTTAAGTTTCCCTTTATGCACTAGCAGTGGAGGACATGAACGGTCTCTGGGGGTCGCTCACCAGGTAGTAGATGGATAGCACCCCCTCACCGGGCTCCAGCAGCTGGTCTTTGAGCAGCACCCGCAGCGTGACCGCGCGCCTCGTGAGCGCGCCCCCTAGGGCCATCCCAGGCCCTGCCGTGCTGCCTCCGCTGCCACTGAGGCTGCCGCTGCGCCCTCCGCTACCCGCCCCGCGCTCGGGGTCCTCGGCCTCCGCGTCGTCCTCATCCTCCTCCGGCGCCTCCTCGGCCGTGGCCGCGGGAGACAGAGACTCGGGAGCTGCAGCAAGATAGCAACTGACTGCAGAGGTCGAGTCCCGCTGCCCTGTCCCCGCCTGCGCGGACCATCCTACCTGCCATGGCCGCTGTGTCCCGGCACAGCCTCCTCCGAGTGACCGGGCTCCTCCCCGCGCGGGGATGCCGCAGCCTATTGGTCACTGAAAATGGGTGGGAGGTTTTGGCCTGCTAGGGGCGGAGGGATACGGAGTCCTTGGGTTGTGTTTGCACTGGAGTTGGTTTGACCCGGTGCAATTTGGCGAAACTAAAGCGGGAGGTTGTGGGAGACCTGGAGAAGGAAACAGACCCAGGACCTTCTCATTCAGGGACTAGAGACCCCATACTCGAAGCCACCAGCTACTAGGTTGCAACCTTGAACCCTGGGCAGGAGTGGCTCAGCTTTCAGGAAAGAGATGGATGGAAACCTTAGGTCTCCAGCCTGCTCACGCGCAGAAAAGGAAACGCAGGAACTCAGAACCCCTGGGACACTGGGGAAACTGAAGCAAGTGGTGCTGGTGACCTGGAGGGAAAAACTGAGACCCAGGACGCCCACTCCCCACACACCGCGCTCGGGGGAACTATACGAGCTTTAGCGGAGCTGCATCCTGGAGCGCATGAGTCGCTCAGCCTACAGCAGCGATGAAGAAAGCTGCTAGTGAGGCTAGTGCGCTAGCTAAAGGCAGAGCCCTTGATGGTTGGGAGCAGCGGAGAAACAGGTTTGTAAGGAGTGTAGGGCTGCTATGCGAAGGCAGCCGCGCGTTATAGATGGATCGAAAGCGCTGGGCCAGGCCAGCTTTAGCCTCTCTAAGGTTAACCCAGCCCAGTGGGCAGCAGTTTGCAGCAGCCAATCACCAGGTACCTCCAGCATCCAATCAGCTACAAGGGATGGTTCCCATTCAGCTAATCGGCGCCCACGAAGAAGCAGGGAGCGGGAAGGGGCGGTGTTACTATTGTAGGCGCGCAAGGCCCTGCGCCTTTGTTCCCATCCGAATTTGGCCTTCATCACAGATTACCCCAACCCAGGGAGGTCTGAAAATCCGGGACGGGGACTAACCAGAGGTTGAGGTGGCCTCAACGGCAGGAGGGTTTGTCCCACTAGGGAAAGAGAGGCAAGATGCTCTGGAAGGGTCTAAATAATGAAAATCATTCTTCCGTTAGCGCAGGCTACCAGACTCTGGCTCCGTAGAGACCAGGCTAGCCATGGCTGACCTCTTCCAGGTCCCTGCTCAATATGCAGGTCTAACCACCAGGTGACAGGCAAAGCCTTGAGAGGCTCCAGATTCTGGACACTGACCGTTTTCACGGGACACCACACACTCCGCTTTTATTCTGTTTATCTTCCACCCTGGTCCCAAAGGGATGTTTCTATAATGTAACTACTGCACATCCTACCCTTGGTCTATAAGTGTCCCTGCCTCCCTATTAAGTTTTCTTTTCCTTCCTTACACTTGCAGTAATCCTCCTGCCTCAGCCTCCCTCCTGCTGATGTCATAGGTTTGCATCCCCCACACCTTAGCTCCCCTGTAGCCTTTGACACTTTGAAGCAACTACTGTGGCTTGACAGTGTACAGAAAGCACTCTAAAGATAACATCGGTTAAAGATAAAGAAAGGCTGTGCCACTCACAGCCACTATCTGGGTCCCCATCACTACCCTTTACCTGTGTAAAGTCCAGGTGCCCTAGCGGGGAACTGAAGAAAAGGAGTTCATAATCTGTTTGTTCTGCCTTTGTCTTTTGAAAATAACATCACGGCCAGACCACACAGGACTCAAGTTACTATGTAACTAAGGCTGCTCGTCTCTACCTCCCAAGTTCTGGGAAAACCCAAATGTTTTCCTGGCCAAATTTCCAATTACATACTGATCGATTGCACTGGAATTGATCTTAGAGCCTTGTACTAGCCAGGAGCTGGGTACACTACTACTACAAGCCACGCTCCTGGCCCTCTCTTGATTGTTCTTAGTAAAACCTTGCCTAGAGAGGGGCTGGGGGTGTGATCAGGGCCCAGCCCCAGCGTAGAATTTCCCAGTTTGGAGTTTGGAGCATGGTCAGATCAGTCCAGAGTTTTACTGGGATGGGCTAGGTGTGACTGGTAGAGTGCTTACTTAGTATGTGCAAAGGTCTTGGGTGGCTTCTGCATGACAAGGAAAAAAAAGTGATAGAAAACCAAAGGAAATAAAATGACAGGGTTTGTTATTTTTTCAAACTAGCAAAAGCAGTGAATGTCAAGCCTGCTGTCCCACACCTGTCTGTCTGTCATTTCAGCACTTGAGAGACTGAGGCAGGAAAATTTGGAGTTAAAAGTCGTCTTGGACTATGTATCTAGAGTCAAGAACAAAAATCAAAACCACCACCATGACAAAACAAAACCTAGACATGGTGGTGCACACCAGACATAGCAACACTCAGAGGCAGAGACAGGAGGTTCAGAAGTTCAAGGCCATTCTCAGCTACTTAGTTGGAGGTCAGCAGGGCTACATGAGACCATGTCTCAATGAAGCAAAAGGAAGAAAACCAAAATCAAATAACTGAGGTACTTAAGTGTAAGTGTGATAAGGGCCCTCTGGATAACAGGCTGGGAAGGATTTCAATGTGGGGGTTGTCGATGTGTCCAGTGGGGAAGGGCTCTTGGCACCAAGCCTGATGACCTTAATTTGATCCCTGGGACCCAGGTGGTGGAGGGAGAGCATGCACTCCTGCAGGCTGTCCTCTGACCTCCACACCCATACACACAGTAAATGTAACCAAAAAATTCAATTGATTGATATACATTGAGTGCTGAGTGTGTTCAAACAGAACAGCGCTGAGAAAGTCCCTCCCTCCCTCCCTGACTGACTTCAGGTTAAGGCACTGTCATAGATGTCAGCAAAGCATATTGATGAGCTAGGAAAACTTACTGCTACATTCAGTGACCTGCCAAGCATTCCAGATCTTGCAATTATGGTCTTGCTGTATGTTTCTGTGATTTCTCTGTGTTGGTCTCTTGGCCATCTTCCTTAACAGGTCCCTGTCTTTGCTTGGGACAGGAGTCCAGAGCTCCCGGGATTTCCCCAGGATCCAGCCCCCGCCCAGCACTGCCAGGGAGGGAGGTGACAGCTGACTGAGTTAAGGAAACTCCCCAGGAACCTGTTTATCCACTTCCTGGCCAGGCTGAGGCTCCTACTGCAAGGACAGGGACCCAGGCTGGCCATGGCCTCGGCCCTAAGTCCGCCGCGGGGCCCCAAGCTCAAAGGTGCTCCACCTTCCCACTACTACGAGAGCTTCCTAGAGAAAAAGGGACCCTGTGACCAGGTATGAAGGGTGGGGAACCAGCAGTGTCGTTGTCCTGGGAAGCTGTAAGAGCCTCTCTGAACTGAGGTCACCTCACAGACCATGGGCCTGGCAGGGAGTAGGTGACAGTGGGACAGCACCCAGTGGAGCAAGGCATATGCTGCTGGCTGTGGGAGGTTCTGGCCATCTGTCTGTCTCTGTGTCTCTTTCCACATTCTGTCCTCTAATTTCACCCTTGTCTGTCTATCTGTCTGCCTACCTACCTTCCTGTCTGTCCACTTTCTTGCCTGGCTGTCTACCCAGCTGTTTCAATCTTTCTAATGTGGTCTCTCTTTCCACTCTTTGAATATAAATAAACACGACTAGAGACGTCCTCCAGGAAATAAGGTGTCCTCTGATTCCTGAGCCTCCTCCCCCTCCTGGCTCAGAATTAACTCCAAGTTTAATTCCTCCTCCCCAAGGGGAGGGTCAGGGCAGGTGGCATGTGGAAAGGTGACACCTGACTGCAGCCACATAGGAGAGGGTTGTTTTGAGACAGATTTTGAGGACTATAACCCAGAAGGGCTTTAAAGTTGAAGCAATCCTCCTGCCTCAGTTTTTCAAGTGTTACGATGACAAGTGTACTCTGCCACTATGCTCAGCCCATATGCATTTTCTGCTGAATGCACCCCTCCATTTCTGCTGACTTTGTTCCTCCAGTCACTTATCCACATCCCATATGGGTCTAGATACACCCTAACCAGCAAGTCCTTTACATGATGCATTCAAAGAATGGACAGATGGATGTGCATAGATGGATGGATGGGCAGACACATGGTGGATGGATAGATGGGTAAATTGGTGTGTGTATATGTATGTATATATGTATGTGGGTATATGGGTGAGAGGATGGATTCATAGATGATGGATGGGTGGGTGGGTGGATGGATGGATGAGTGGTGGGTAGATGGGTGGGTAGATGGGTGGGTGGATGGATGGGTGGGTGGATGGATGGGTGTGGATGGATGGGGATGGATGGATGGGTAGGTAGGTGGATGGATGGATGGATGGGTGGGTGGATGGATGGGTGGGTGGATGGGTGGGTGGATGGGTGGGTGGGTGGATGGGTGGGTGGGTGGATGGGTGGGTGGATTGATGGGTGGGTGGGTGGATGGATGGATGGGTGGGTGGGTGGGTGGATAGATGGATGGATAAGTGTTGTGGATTTAGTTTATTGCTTGTATTATGTTAATTGGGTTCCCAAATTACACAGGAATTTGCATGTCTGCATGTGAGATGCTGATGGTTCCTGCCCCCAGCTGTTTTAATTGGTAAATAAAGTTGCTGGCGGCTAATAGCTGGGCAGGGAGACAGAGGCAGGACTTTGAGGTTCTTGGGCAAGGAATGCGAGGGAAGAGGAGAATCGCCATTGTCAGAAAGAGAAAATGTTGGCCTGAGAAGTGTAGGACAGAGAGACAGAGACACTGTCAACATGTAAGAATCGGGGATCATCACCCACAAGGGTTGCAGGCCTGGGTCCATGGCAAAAAATAGGTTTTAGTAAGAAATAATTCAGGAATATCAGAGGGGAGAGTGTATTAGCAATGGGGAGGTTTGGAAGTGCCCAGCCATTGCACTGTTTAAGGCACAAGGTTATATTAAAATAGATGGCCGTTGGTGTGGTGTGCGTGTGCTGTCGTGTGCGTGTGGTGTGTGTGTGTGTGTGTGTGTTTCATTTGTGAATCCAAAATATTTGGAGGACCACACGCATTCCCACCAGGGAGTTTAGAGCAGATTAACATATTACAGCTCCAGGTGGGTAGATGGATGGATGAATGGGTGGAAGGATGGATGGATGAGCAGATGGATGGATGAATGGATGGATGAGCAGATGGGGGTGGGTTGATGGGTTCATAGGTGGACAGGTGGATATGTGAGTGGGTAGATGTGTTTGTATATGGAATATATCACTACTCCAGTTAGGCCAGCTCATCCCCCAACTCCCATCTCTTCAGATTGTGGAGTGCTTTGTGACTCTATCTCATTATGAGTCTCTTTGTTTTCTCCTTCATTAAATGTCCAGGATCACTTCCATAGACAGATGCCACTAGCTGTACCCCAGAGCATAGTCTCTTGGACAACAGGAGATGCCCAGGCTGGACGACGGGCAGGGAGGACCTCAGTGAATATGCACATTCATTTCCTGCTAACCTAGCATGATGGAGCCCTGGGTTCCGTGCCCAGGATGACAGGCATCTCAGCACTCAGGAGGATCAGGAGTGCAAGGGTATCCTGTGCTACCTGGGAAGGTGTCAAGGAAAAGAAAAAAACTAAAAGAAAGGAAGTTCAGCCTTTACTGAAAGCTGGTAGCCTCGCACAGTGTGGGAAAGAACATGCTGGCACAAGGAACAGCCTGTGCAAAGGTGCTGCTGCAGGAAAGAGTATGCTGAGCATACACCACTTGAACTTGCTCCCTTCTTCTCTGGCCCCCAGGATTACAGGAAGTTCTGGGCGGGCCTCCAGGGTTTAGCCATCTGTTTCTACAACAGCAATCGGGACTTGCAGGTGGGTGAGGAAGGGGGTGTGGGCTCAGGGTCTGCTGGATCCTTACCTAGGTGGGTGGAGGTCTGGGATTATGTCAGCAAGGTGGTGGCCTCATCATCCTAGAGACCTGAGAGAACCTCAGGCCTGGTACTCACACACTCCTGTTCCTCTGGGCCAGCCCCTGGAAAGGCTGGACCTGAGGCTGTTTTCAAAGCTCAAAGGCGAAACTCTGTTGGGAAGCTCACGTGACACTGCCTATCACTTCAGCCTTGTTCTCCGGGACCAGGAGGTTAAATTCAAGGTAAGTGAGAAGGGGATACTCCTCCATCCAGTCCAACATTCATAATAAGAACACGGAGTCACACCAAGTCCCCCTCTGGACTTCTCTTACTCTGCAAGTAACTGGGCTCTCTGTGGCTCTAAATGCCTTTGAAAGGGCCGGTCTGCATAAAGACACAGATGGACAAAAGCCATGGGGCAGAGGGCACAGCTATGCAAAGGTCCTGGGGTAGAGAACACATGTGTGCAAAAGCCCCTGGGCAGGGGATGTGGTGGGCAAAAGGGTAGGGCAGAGGGGGCAGCCATGCACAGATCTGAGGCAAAATGAGGCCCTTATTCCACTTTTACAAGGAACACATCCATTTTTCTTAACATAAACTCTTTCCCTCTCTCTCTAGGTGGAGAGCCTGGAATCTTGCGAGATGTGGAAAGGATTTATCTTGACTGTGGTGGAGGTAAAGCCAGCTTTTATTTTTCTACTAGTTATTTTTGCTACCATAAAATAACTGGTACAATCAACTTAAGGAAGGGTTTATTCTTGGTTCAGAGTTTGAAGGCAGGAGGAAGCAGAACAAGTGTGACGAGCTGGCACTCAGCTCGCCTGACTGTTCAGTCTGGGATCCCAACCCCCATGGGATGGTTCTCAGAGTGTGGCTACTCACCTCAGTCAACCAAAACTAGAAGACCTGTGCCCAGAAGTCTGTTTCCATGGTGACCTTCAATTTCATTGAGTGAACAATTGAAATAAACTGTTAGAATCTCTGTCCCATGTCCCCATCACTTCAGAGTGCACAGGCTACTCTCAGTCTGGAAGCTCACAGCCTGAAGCCAGACCAGAAAACTTAAACTTTTCGTTTCTATTTTTATTGTTTTATTTTTAGGTGTGTGTGTGTGTGTGTGTGTGTGTGTGTGTGTGTGTGTACATGAGTGCGGTGCTCTCAGAGGCCAGAAGAGGGTGTTGGATCCCCTGGAACAATAGTTATTTCAGGAGTTTGAGAGCTGCTGAGTGGTAGGTGTTAGAAACAGAACTCCAGTCCTCTGAACAGCTATACCTAAGCTCCAGATCCTTGTTGTAGTGGTACATTTTCCCCACAACAGTTAAACTCGGTAATTTGGGAGGAGCTTATATGGGAGGCATAAGGAGAAGAAGAGGAAGAGCTAAGAAAAGAAGACAGGAGAGGGGAAGATGGCGACAGATGTACATGTGTCTCTAGCAGTCTAAGGTAGTTGTAATATCTAGGTTGGGTACTGGATTACACCTCTAATTGTGTGAGCTTCTTGTTAATTGAACATTACTAAACATATAAAACCTTTGGATAATCTTTAAGCATTAGAGTCTCATTTTCTACCAGGTACCGTGTGGATGGCAGGATGGTGTGGGCTCAGCCAAGCATTGTAGAGACTGTGGTAGATTGGCAGAGTCGTCTCCCATGCTGGTGTCTTGTGGGTGGCAGGGCCAGTGCCTCTGGCCACCTAAGCCTGCGACCTGAGCCGAGCAGCAGAAAGAACACGCTGCCACTCATGGCCACAGGCCTTGTCTAGTCAGAAACATGGCAGCCCTGTAAAAATAAGATAGATTAGGTGCCACAGTTTTAAATATTATCAGTAACAAGTGGCGCCCCACATTGGATGCCACTTGTTAAAGTTAAAATTTAGAACAGCGTTTTTTTTTTTTTGGGCCAGCTATTTAAGTGGCAGCAGCTTTGTTTAGCTCTGCCACTATGTTTCCCAGCCAGAGGCCACGTGTGCCACAGCTGGAAGCAGCCAGAGGCCACACACGAGCCACAGCTAGAAATGGCCAGCCAGAAACACCACCAGAGACGGCTCTGCCAATCTCCCACACTGTCTCCACAATGCTTGGCTGAGCCCAGATCATCCCGCCATCCACGCAGTACCTGGTAGCAATGAGACTCTAATACTTAATGATTTCCAAAGGCTTTATATGTTTGGTAATGCTCAATTAACAAGAAGCTCACATAATTAGAAGTGTGTCCCAATATCTAACCTTATGATATAAGTTGTCACCTAGGACAGCTCTCAATACATGTGTGGCTCTCCATCCTCCTACATCTCTGCCTCTTCCTAGTTACTCCTCTTCCTCTCCTTCCTTTCTTCCCTCCTCCCAACTCCTCCACATTACTGAGTTTATTGTAAAATATCCAACTACACCTTGTTCTATTTTTGAAACAGGGTCTCTTGTGGCCCAGGTTGGCCTGAAACTATATACCTGAGAGTGGCTTCCCTCCTCTGCCCCCACTTCCTGAGTGCTGGGGTAACAGGTGTGCATCACCACACACAGTTTAAAACTTCAAAGTTTTCTCTTTGGCTCCTCCTGAGAGTCACCTAGCACTCAGAGCAAGGTTCTAGCACCTTTTGAATCCGCTTTAGGGTCTGTCTCTGAGTGCCTATATATCTATATGCTGTGAGGTGCCTAGTAGTAGAGGGGACTTCTTTCTGGCTACACATGCTGGCCTCAGTTTACCTTTTGGGTTCCCACCCATGCATTCTCTACTTGGATTATCCTTCAGCTCCGTGTCCCATCTAACCTGACCCTGCTGCCTGGACACCTGTACATGATGGCTGAGGTCCTGGCCAAAGAGGAGGTACGGAGGGCAGCCGAGGTGCCCTGGTGAGTGTTGGCTGCCAGTGGGAATGGGGTAGGAATCCAGAGCGGGGTCTGTTTGAGGGCCTGGGGCAGGGCCTCGGTCCCTGAGGGACAGGGCCATATTCAAGAGAAGGGCGGTGCTTTTATCTTGGGCGGTGTCTCAGTTTAGAGAGGGAGACCTGGGTTCAGAATGGAGATCAGGTTTCCGAGTGGGCAGAGTCTATGCCGAGGGGCGGGGTCTCTCTGGGGGCGGGGCCCGGGTGGGGTATGTGACCTCTGAGACCTAGTACAGAGTGGGCCTGCGTGGCTCTCTGCATTTCCGGTGTGCGGTCGCCCAGGTGCTTTCTGCAGGTGAGCAGGCTAGAGGCGCAGCTGCTCCTGGAACGCTACCCGGAGTGCGGGAACCTGCTTCTGCGGCCTGGCGGGGATGGCAAGGACAGTGTGTCAGTCACTACCCGGCAGATACTCAATGGGTGCGCATGCCGGGCTCTGGGGGTGTGGCCACCAGTAGGAATGGACCTAGTGTGTGGGCCCTAGCTGGGGGCTTAGTAGCCAGAGGCTGCGGGGAGAAAGGATTAGTCCACAGGCGGGGCCTCTAGGTCTGGGCCATGACTTAGGATGAGGTTATGACTAGGGGTGCACCTGGCGGGGGGGTGTCATGCCTAAGGGTAGGGTTTCTGCAAGGTGGTTCTCACATTGGGCGGGGTCTCGTGGGGCGTGGCCATAACTGGGCCGGTCTAGAGGCGGGGCCATGGCTATAGGCAGGGTCTTGAGGTTAGCTTCATAGGGGGCTGGTTTCCTGGGGTGGGCAGTGTGGCATCCCAGCTACCCAGTTGCCCACTCCTCTTCAGGTCACCCGTGGTCAAACACTACAAGGTGAAGCGGGAAGGTCCTAAGTATGTGATCGACGTGGAAGACCCGGTGAGTTTTGGAATGTCCTTGGCTCTGTCTTCCTTCCGCCCCTCCCTGACCGACCATCTTCTCTCGCCCAGTTTTCCTGCCCCTCACTGGAAGCTGTGGTCAACTATTTTGTGACGCACACCAAGAGGGCGCTGATCCCTTTCCTGTTGGATGAGGACTATGAGAAGGTTCTAGGTGTGTGCGATGTGGGACTACCAGGCTTGGACAGGGATACTCTCTGGGGGACTAGCTCCGGGCCTCCACGCTGTCTCCAGGCTGCCCGCCCTCTCTGTTCCAGGCTTCGTGGACTCGGATCGGGAGAATGGCGAGAGTGCATGGGCTGTGCCCTCCTCCCGAGGCTCAGGTGACTCTCCTTCCCTATGACCATTGCAGGACCTGGGATCCGCATTCGAAAGGCTCTGCTTGGTTTTTTTTGTTTTTGTTTTTGTTTTTTTGAGACAGGGTTTCTCTGTGTAGCCCTGGCTGCCCTGGAACTCACAGATCCATCTGCCTCTGCCTCTGCCTCCTAAGTGCAAGGATCAAAGTGTGCCACCCCACCTGCTTTTTTTTTTTTTTTTTTTTTTTTTTTTTAATAGGCTCTCATGGAGCTGAGGGGTTAGATGACAGGCATCAGCATCTGCTCCTACACTGGGAGCCTAAGGATATTATTATTATTATCATCATCATCATGAGTTTTTTGACACTCTGGCTATCCTGGAAATCACAGAGATTCACCTGCTTCTGCTTCCTGAGTGCTGTAACTAATAGCCTGGCTCCAAAGGATTTTATTAATAGAGATGGCTAAAGGAAAGAGACCTGGGGTGGGAGCTAGGCAGGAAGAGGATTTGAGGTCTCATTTACCAAGTGAGAGGAAGAGCCTTACTGGGGTCTGAGGGAAGTACAGCATGGTCCTGCTGAGCCCAGCCCTGACCCACATGTATTTGGATGCTGTGCTCCTGAGGTGTGTGTCCATGTCAAAGGCTCATATACACCGATGTACATGTCTTTTTTAAAAATATAATTTATTTATTTTCGTTTTATGTGCATTGGTGTTTTTCCTGCCTGCATGTCTGTGTGAAGGTGTCAGATCTTAGAGCTACAGCTGCCATGTGGGTGCTGGGATTTGAACTCTTGGTCTTCTGGAAGAGCAATCAGTGCCCTCAACTGCTGAGCCAGCTCTCCAGCCCATTATACGAGTCTTAGTTAGGGTTTCATTGCTGTGAAGAGACACCATGACTATGGCAACTCTTATCAAGAAAAAATATTAGGGATGGCTTACAGTTTCAGAGACTTAGTTCATTATCATTGTGGTCGCGTGGCAGGAAGCATGGCAGTTTGCAGGCAGACATGGTGCTGGAGGACAGAAGAGTTCTACATCTTGATCCGCAGGCAGCAGGAGACTGCGTGCCACACTGGCAGAGTTGAGCATAGGAGAGAGACCTCAAAGCTTGTTCCCCCACAGTGACATACTTTCCCCAACAAGGCCATATCTATTCCAACAAGGCCTAATAGTGCTACTCCCTTTGGGTCAAACATTCAAACACGAGTCTATGGGGTATACCACCATAATACATGTATCCACTCACACCTGCCTAAAGCTGCAGACACATTGTGATTGGCAGGTGGGCACACTTGTTTATCTCAGCAGGTACTCCCTAAGGAGTTTATATCACATAGGCTCTGACAGTGACTCTGTTTCCCATCAGGCCATGCCCTCCCTGCTAATGTCCCAAAGCCACTCCCACCTGTACCTGTGTCTGTGTCCAGCCAGGAAGACAAGTTGCCTCCCCTGCCTCAGTTACCAGACCAGGATGAGAACTATGTGACTCCCATTGAAGATTCCCCAGCAGCTGAATACATGAATCAGGATGGTAAGCCCAGGTTGGACGGCGGACATCAGAGTTGGGACAAATGGGTGTTACCCTGTGGCATCTCTCTCTTGTCCATGCAGTGTCTCTCTCCAGTCAGGCCATCCCCCTGAAGCTCAAGAAGCCAGCAAGGCTACCAGCCAAACCCCAAAGCCAGCGGTTTTGCCTAAGCCAGGTAGGGCTCCACCCCCCCATTCCCTCTCAGCGACACCGGCCTTGGACCTCATCTGCCTCTTTCTGCAGATCTCAAAGCCATTAATAGCATCTGGACCAGAAAGCTAGGCGGAAGCTCACCCCAGGCTCCCTCTCTTGTGACAAGTAAGGAGACTTTGGGGCTTGGATGCATGGTGGGGAGGCCCAGGGTTTGGGGCACAGCCCAGGTACCCTAAGTCTGGGCTCCCACCCACCAGGACTTGGGGATATCACTGCTGAGCTGGAAGAGAAACTACAGAAGAGGAGGGCACTGGAACACTGACCCAGTCTCCTAGGGACCAGTGGGCTATCTCTGGGTACAATAGTCTGCCACCAGCTCTGTCCTCACTCAGGGGACAGGACACAGCCAGCTTGTTGCAAAATGTTCTCCCAAAAGTAAATTTCCCCCTGGGAATTTTGGGACTACCCTGAACTGTACAGTGAGTTCCACAGTAGCATGGGCTACAGAGTGAGACCTTGTTTAATAAAGCCAAAACCCAAACCAAAATGCCATGGGACCGTAGGTTTGTGTCTAGTATGGTATCTGAGATTAGGGGTGAGGGGCTTGTCAGGTGTTGCCCCCAAGATGGCAATTTTGACACTTGTCCACAAGGAACGCCTATCTCTCAGCTAAGAAATGCAAGGTCTGGGCCACCTATGTGCCTTGGTCCCAAGAAACAGTGCAGTAGGGAGGCCAGTGTTTTCACTTTATTATGAAGTGAGGTGGGGAGGGAACCCTGACCCTCCCTTCCAGAGTTAAGGCTCCAAGCAGCAGAGAAGAGAAGCTGAGCTGAGGCACCCCGGCTGGCAGGTGGCCTGGCCTAGGTGAGGCTGGTATTGGAACTGCTAGTGGCACTGCCCCGCTTCTGCAGGCAGCGCACGGCACTGGGCACCTGCAGGCCTGTGGTCACCTGGAAGCTTCCACACCACACCTGGAGAGTAGAGGACAGGAAAACTCAGCCAGGAGTCACAGCACCCAAAGACAGGCCCAGCACGACCCTCTCCACCAGAGCCCGCCCCTCTCCACCAGAAGCCCTCCTCCTGCTGCAGCAGGCTCACGGTGAAGGCTGGAAGCAGAGGCTGCGTGAACTTGGCCTTGAAGGTGTGCAGGAGCTGTTTGGTTCGGGCATTGTAGAAAGACAGGAGGCCTGGGGTGAGGGGAGCAGGGAGACAGGTGTCAGGAGGAGGGTGAGGAACAGGGAAGGGGCCAGCCCATCAGGACCTGGGAGGGAAAAGTGATGGCACCTTGGTGGAAGTCGCAGTGCACGCCCAAGCAGTCAGGCACAGGACTGTCCAGCACTTTGACCTTGTTGGCGTGCTTGGCAGTGAAGCTGGCCTGCAGCCAGTTGTTGGCATGCAGGCACCAGGATGCAGCCGTCTTGCCCAGCTGCTCAAAGCGGCCCAGGCTGCGGTAGGCCACACCCAGGCCAAAGGCTTTGCTGTCTGGTTCAAAGCGTACCTCCCAGTAATGCTCCCCACCGTCAATCAGCGTGTCCCCTGAAGCACAGAAACCGAGAGGGGGCAGGATGGAGTGTGAACCTCCTGAGCGCTCCTTTGGGTTTAGCTCCTTCCCCAGGCACTCCATGTTCTGGCTCCAGCCCTGTCCCCAGCTTCCTAGCTCCTTCCCTACATCTCCCATCCTTACCCAGCACCGTGTAAGACTCAGCTGTGAACCGGTCCCGGCCCCCACGACCTGAGGACATCCTCTTGGGAGATGGAGTCCCTCTGTGGACAGCAGGAAAGCTCAGCTCAGGTTATACCTTTCCCCGGGTTCAGCTTCCCTACTCCATGCCAGCCACTGTGAACATGTCTGACATTTTCCTCAGCTAGAAAATGCCTAACCAACTGAGGTAACTAGTCAGATGTGGCAGAAACAAACAAACCAAAACAAAAACCTCCTGTTCATCTATCAAAACCCTGCTCAAAATCTCCTCACTCTCATTCCTCCTTCTCCAAGGAAGTTCTTATACCCCAGGTCCCTCCCTCCACCCCAGTCCTGACCAAAGTGGCCATGGTGATTATGTCCATTACAGACTTAGGGAACACGGAGATGGGCTACCTGGCTGGAGAGTTTACAGGGGACGCTGTTCGTCCCTTGCCCTCTTTCTCTCGAGCCTTGATATCTTGAACCTTCCCGCCCATGGCGTCCCACTCCGCGGAGAGGTCTTCCACTCGCAGGTTCTGGTGAGATGTGGACCCGTCCAGGCGGAACATGAATGCTGGGGCCAGGCAGACGAGGGGGGTCACAGAGATGGGAAACCCAGATACACACAGAGAGACGAGATGGACAGCCCGTGATCCAGGCCGGCCAGAACAGAGGACCAAGGGAAACAGACAAGAGGGGAGATGCGGGGGAGACACAGGACAGGAAGGCTGTGGGAGCCGATTGTGAGCCAGAGGGACAAGATCAAGTGTGACCCAAACAACTCTGGAGTCTAGAGGCATTTTCAAGCCTTCTCTGCCCTGTGCTTTCACTAATCCCAAAGAAAGAGCATGACTACAGCAGGAGGGAGTTAGGCTAGACAGCAGAGGAACTTCTGAAGAGGGTTTATAAAAGAATTACTGGGGGAGAATCTGTTTTAACAACCTATATTCTGTCCCCAACTCTATAGAGGACACAAGGAGAGACAGACAGGGAGACATTTGCAATCCCAGCTCCCATGAGGCGGAAGCTGGAGGACTGCGACTTCTAGCCTGGCTACGTAGCGAAATGTTCTCTCTAAAAATTAAATAAACAAAAAAAAATTTAAAGAAAGGGACGGGGATAGAAGTTGTTTACTAGTTCCCCAGTGGACCTGGGTTTGATTCCCAGCACCTACATGGTGGCTCACAGTTGTATGTGTATAACTCCAGTTTCTGAACTGGTTTCCATGGGCACTCACACCCTACTGCACTGATACATATGCAAGCAGCAAAAATCATAAGGTAATGATTTAAAAAAACCTTAGCTGCAGAAGGGCTGGGTGCTACGGTGTCCTGACTGCTATAAAACCCCCTGGATTTGTTTGTTTGTTTCCTGAGGCACAGTTTTTCTATGTATCCCTGACTGTCCTGGAACTCACCCTGTAGACAAGGCTAGCCTTGAACTCAGAGATCCGCCCGCCTCTGCCTCTTAGGAACTGGGTGGGATTAAAGGCCTGCGGTACCACACTCAACTAACTCTGGATTCTAACTCTTAGAGTTCAAGTTAAAAACAAGGTATGCATGGTGGTGACATCTGTATCCTTAGCACTGGACATTTGTAACTCTCCCAGAGACTGGGGCTCCTTAGCACTCAGGCCAGCCAGACACACAGTCTGTGAACATCCTGACGACGCTGTCCACATGCACGAACCCCTATATGTTCACACACACACACCAAGATAAAATCCATGGATGACCTCATAAATAGAAGTTAAAAAAAAACACAAAAGTTCAAGATATCCAAGTGAAGATAGCCACTGTAGCCTAAGGGTGAGTTCCCCAGAAGCTGGAATGGCAAGGCCACCCCATTACAAGATCCTTATGAAGAGCGGGTTCCCAGGACACCAGTATGGGTGGGAGATATGGAGTCAGGGAGGGGTGGGAGACAGTCACCTGGTGTCTCTAAGGTCACCGGCTCGGAGAATTCACCAGCCACTGCCTTGTTACAGGCTTTCACACGAATGTTCATATATTTCATGTCAAATTTGAGACCTAGGAGGAAAGAAGTGAGACCACAGGGGTCCCTTCTGTCTGTCAGTCTGTATCTCATTTAAGACATTTGTTTTTATGTATATAGGTATTTTGCCCACATGTATGCTTTTGTACCACCTGTGCCTGTGCAAGCCAGAAGAGGGCATCATATCTAGTGAAGCTGGAGTTATGGGCAGTCTGAGCCACCATGTTGTGCTGGACCTGAACCCAGCTCCTCTGCAAGAGCAGCAGGTGCTCTAACCACTAGACCATCTCTCAGGCCCTTTGATTATCACTGCAGGTGGTGGGCCTGCTGCTCCCATCGCTGACCCAGGCCCCCTGCTCATAGCTCTGCATACCGTCCCCATACTCAGGATACCAAGCCTGGCCTCATGTCAGTCTCCTGTCATTCCTGGCTGCCATGGCAAACCTTAGTCAACAGCCTGTGCTCTGGTGCCTTCCAGAGCTCACATCATCAGAGAGCTCAGGTCCAGAAGACAGGTCCCATCTTACTCTTGTTTGTTTTTTAGACAAGGTCTCACTGTGCAGTCCAGGCTGGCCTCAAACTCACGGCGATCACGTGCCTCTGTCACCTGCATTGCTGGGACTAAAGGCATGCACACTGCTCCCTGTTTCTGTTTTCTCCCTTATATGGCAGGTCTCACATACTCCAGCAGGACCCTAAACTCTTCTGATAGTTCAAGGCTGACCTTGAACTCCTGGCCCTCCTGCCTCCACCTCTCCTGGCATGATGAGTGCACACTTCACTGGGGATGAAGCTCAGGGACTCCTTCCTGGTGGATGAGCCATGGCCCTCCCCCCTTCATTTGTTTGGTTTGGCACTGAACTGTAGCTATTCCACCAGCTGCTGCCAGTGGGAAAACAGGGGCCCTCACTGTGCTGTGTCTGTGATTATCCCAGATAAAAAGTCACAACACAACTCCAGAAGCCTGGAGTAGGGATTCTGAGGTCCTATGAAAAAAAGAGAGTAGGTTTGTTTTGATTTCTGTACAGAGGGGCTAACGGTAGCTTCTGGGGCTCTGGCACTGGCTGGCACGGCCAGGTTTCCCTGCAATTAGCATGCTCATTACTAACCATGAATGAATGCTAATTACAGATAACTAGCAGGCTGCTGATTATAGCTGAGATTTGAGAGTTAGGAAAATCAGGGGTTCCCAGCATGAAAGGTTTTGTAAACTCATTAGGAACCAATGGTTCCCGCCTCCCAGACTCCTCCTGTCCACTGTGCAATGCCTAAAACTACCTGGTATCCTCTAATTACCCAGAACTCCCTGCTCACTCCTGCAGGAAGGAGGCTGAAGAGATGGGTAAGCTGCAGGGATGTAAGGACCCGAGGAAAAAGCCAGGTGTGGCACATCCAGGCTGTAAACCCGAGGCAGAGACAGACAAACTAGCTAACCATGAGCACCAGACCACTAAGATCCTGTCACAAAAAATTAGCATAGAGAGCCACTGAGGGAGATGGCCAATACTGACCTCTGACCTCCACACTGGCACACACATGACCAGCAGCTGGATGCAGAGCTAGAAAGATGAGATGAAGTCCCTCCCATGCCTCAGTTTCCTCTGCTCTTCACACAAGGACAAATTCATCACATTCTGTCACCTGTTCTGCTGATGGTTCTATAGGCTAACCCTACTGGCCTGCTCTCAGACCCCAGGGCTGCAGGAAGCCAGCAACACCAAAACGCTGTGGGTTGACAGGGCAATGGTGCCAGGAGGGGGATGGGTGATTGGAAGATATCTCGCTAAGCTGAGCGGGGACTACTCTGTAAACCTGCTCACTGTGCTCGCCTACTTGCCAATGAATATTCCCTTTCTTGCTTAGGCATGCTCTCTCTACCTATGGATGCTCCCTCCCAAGTCTGGGAGTGCTCCTTCACCTGCCAAGGAATGCTTCTTCCTCTACCTGGAAGTGCTCCCTCATATCTGTGAGTGCTCCCACTCCTGCGTAGGGATGCTCCCTCACTTTCCAGGGAAGAATTCTTTAGCTGCCTGAGAGTGTCTCCTGTCAGGCTGTGTTCCCCCATATGCCTGTCTGTCCCTCCATACACGTGAGAGCACTCCCCCACATGCCTGGCCATGCTTCCTCATCTGCTTGTGAATACTCCTCACTTAACTTGGAGTGCTCTCTTACCTGCCTGAAAGTGTCCCCTTATCCATCAGGCAATGTTCCCCAACATGCTTATGTACTCACATGCCTGGCCATGCTCTCTCACTCGCTGAAGGGGTGCTCCTCACCTGTCAAGGTGTGCTCAGTATGCCGGATGCCCTCAACAACCATCCAGGGGTGGTCCTCCTTGAGGCGGGTGGGCCCTCGAAATTGGTCCTGCGGTACTCCAGCACATAGTGGTCAATCTTGCTGTCCTCATCTGGCATGTGCCATACCAGCGTCACACAGTTATCTGCCACGAGGGACTCTGCCAAGTCGATGACGGGGGCGCTGGGCACTGCCAAGGCCCAGGGAGAAGGGTCAACATCTGATTCCTAGACTACCTTGGTAGAGCTCTGTAGGACTGTGGCAGAGGCTGGGACCTCTTGAGTTCTCGTGGGTCCAGGCAGAGCTCTCTCTACACCTTCTTGGATTACTACCAATTGGTACTCTTCCAGTTTTTCTACCAACTAGAGGCGTGTATTTCTTTGGGACTCCTCCCCACAGCAGTCCTCCTGAAAGTGCCAGTTCCCTAGGAGGTACAGTCCCCTTGGATTCCCAGAACAGGCTTTCCCAGGTCATCAGAGTCAGGTGGCGATGGCCAAATTGAAGCTCCACCCACCCACAGACATGGTACCCACAGACCCTACCCCAAGCATGGTTGGGCTTGATTAGGATACACTGCCAAGAGAGCATGGCCGGTTTGTGAACCTGCCTTGGTTAGCCCAGACAGCAACAAGCCCACCTCTGTGTGGACGAGGCTAGACTAGATCCCACCCATGACAGATACAGGCTTAACCCTGTGCAGCTGGGCCCAGCCTGTGTGTGTGGGCAAAACTTTCTGGCTCCATCCCAGTCTTCTCTAACCCTCCCAGAGTCCTAGGCCCTGAGGGTGGCCCCCATCTCACCAGGTAGGAACTTGAGGGCTTGTAGCATCTGCCTTTCCTGTTCGAAGTCCACCATGAGGTGACTCATATTGTCGCTGACCTTGGCTTTGAGTGATAGTCGGAAGGCGGGGGCCATGGTCACGCTGCAGGGAGGGAGGTAGGAGCAAACCAACGGTGGCTTGGTGGCAGAGTGGTCAGGCCAGGACATCTGGAGCCCTGCCATGTGTTTCTGTGCCCAGGGACCTGGCCTCCCCCAGTGGGTGTCCACCTTCACACACAGGCAGGACTCTGGAATGGGGACCTGATCTCCACATCTTACCCATCTTTGATTTGCTTGGCGGCCTAGAAAAGGACAGAGCAGAAATCAAAGGTGCTTGTCACCCAGATCTGTGCCACTATACAGGCAGGGAGAACGAGGCACAGAGGTGCTACTTGGAAAAGATCTCTGCCAGGAGGCAGAAGCTGAACTGACCCCTTCCAGGCTGTGTGTCAAAGAGACAGACTAAGGCAGCCCTACCCCACCGTACCTCCCACTCTGTCCCCAGTGCATACAACTTACTTATTTTGTTTTGTTTCCAGGCAGGATCTCTATGTAGCCTCAGCTGACCTGGAACTCACTCTGTAGACCAGGCTAGCCTCGAACTCAAGAGATCTACCTATCTCTGCCTCTTGAGTGCTGGGACTAAAGGAGTGTGCCACCACTGCCTGGCTTTATTTTGGTTTAGAATTGCATTTATTTCTCTATGTGCACATGTTATGGAGGTCAGAGGACAACCCCTGGAAGTCAGTTCTCTCTTTTCACCATAGCAGGTCTGGGGATTGAACCTGGGTCATCAGGCTTGGCTGCAAGCACTTTCATCCTTTGAGTCACCTTGACAACTCCAAGCCACACATTTAACAAACCAAAATATAGATGGCCAAGCTTAGTAGAAATCTCAGAAAAAAATAACAAACATTTTACAGTAAAAACCCATTCTGAGTGGATTTGACATGCTCACCACTGGGTGGCATGAAATTATACTAGGAATGTATTCATTGGGCCAACTTGTTTTGCTTTTTGTGACAGGGTGTCATGTAGACCAGACTACCCTGGAACTTACTACATAGCCGAGGTGGGCTCTGAACTTGTCCTCCTAATTGCTGGGGTGATGGGTGTGCACCATTGGACCAAGTCTATACAGTGCTGGTACATGAGGGGCAAGTACTCTACTGCACCCCAAGTCCAGCCCCTCACTCAACGGTCTCAGAGACATACTTACACTTCATGCTGCATGGAGGCGCTATCTAAATAAAATGACTCGGGGCCTAGTAAGAGGGCTCAGAGTAAAGGTGCTTGCTGCCAAGCTTCATAGACCTGAGTTTGATCCACGGACTCACATGAAGGCAAGGCAGGATTGCCATGGATTGCATATATCCCTCCCCCAACACAAATAAATACATGTGATAAAAATGAACAAAACCAAGCATGGCATATTTGACCCAGGGACCCTGGGGGTCCACTCATTGACACCCACCTGTGGGAAGTCCTCGCTCTCTGCAGCCTGCAGGGTCTGGTTGGCTGTTTCCAGGAGCTCCTCAGAGCTCTCCAGGGCCCGTGTGCAGGCAGCTAACTGGTTCTGCGGGCAGTACAACAACACAGATAAATCCCTCAACTACCACAAACCAACCCAGAGTTCTGCCACCCCCAGGATCCACAGCCCAACAGGGCTTAAGGTCAGAGGAACTGACTAGAGCCTTGAGCTCTGAGCCTGACTCGTGACCTGGGTCACATCCAAGTCCCTCAGGCTCTCCTGATTCCACAGATGGGAATGAAATCTGGGTACAGTGTGAGAGACGTCAGCTTGGATTTGGAGACTCCATGAGAGTCATGGGAGGTGTTTGAGGGAGAGTGTTACCCTGGTTCTTGGGGGACCAATGGGAAGGACTGGGAAATACAGGGAGGTAGTGGTGATGGAGGTGTTTCGGGGAAGGGCTGGGCCCTGGCTGAGAAGGATCAGGGGGGGACCAGAGGCTCTGGAGAAGGATATGTGTGTATAGTCACACCTGCAGCTCATAAGTGCGGCTGGCCCTGTCCTGTTTGATCTTCATCAGCATGGACTCCTTCAGCTCCTCCAGAACGGATGTGAGGGACTGGAACTCGGCTTCCAGATCCTCCTGGACTTTGGCTGAGTTTGCCTGCATGGAAAGAGGCCACCATGAAGTTGGTGCAGCAATGCATGTTTTAGCCCCAGCCCCGTGGAGGCAGAGGCAGGGGGATCTCTTTGAGTTCCAAGCCAGCCTGCTCTACAAAGGAAGTCCTAGGCCAGCAAGGGCTGCAACAGAGAAACCCTGTCTCAAAAAAGAAAAGGCAAGGGCTATGTAGACAGGGAAACTGAGGCATGGAGCATCTCCAGTTGACAGAGGAGTGCCTCCTGGCCTCTCCCCTGCACCCACATCTGCAGATAGGATCAGAAGGCTCACCTCTACATTCAGCAGCATCTGCTTCAGGGAGTAGATGAAGGTCTGTGTCTCCTCATTCTTCATGGCCAGGGTAGTGATGATTTTTCTTAGCGCCTCCTGAGGGACAGAAGGAACATGGGCAGCACGTTGGGTGAGCACTGTCTTCCAGGAATGCAGGCCTGAGGTGAGGCTGTGGGATTCCCATAGTAGAGAAGGACACTGGAACCCACAGAGCCTCTCAGGGACAGACCCTGAGCATTGAGCTTACTTGGTTTTAATTTTGAGGTGTGTGTGTACATATGTGTGTGTGCATGTAAATGCATGTGGAGGCCAGGTGTCAATGTTGGGTGTCTTCCTCTCTCATTCTCTACCTATTATTTGAGCTTGATTTCTCACTAAGCCTGGTCTAGGCCAGCTGCCATTGAGCCCCAGGGATCCTCCTGTGTGTGTCCCTAGGGCTGGGGTTACAGTGTATGCAGCTACACCAAACTAACTTCCTACGTGGATGTTGGGGATTTGAACTCAGATCCTCACACTTGCACAGCAAACGTTTTACCTACTGAGACACTGCCCCAGCTCCTTGTTGTTTAGTGTTGGAGACTGAATCTTACTGTGTAGCCCAGGCTAGCCTTGAACTCCTATCTACCTCTTGCCTCTACCTCCAGAGGGTAGGACACAGGAGTGCACCAACAACAACCCAGGCCAGTATGTGCATCTTTAAAGTTGAAGGTGAGCTGTACCGAGAGAGAGAGAGAGAGAGAGAGAAGAGAGAGAGAGAGAGAGAGAGAGAGAGAGAGAGTCCGGGCAAGGTGACTCCCAGGGTCCAACTGAGTATATGGAGAAACAAAGTTCTCCTGGGAGAAGCGTGATAGGCAGGGGTCAGCCTGGGAAGTGGATGGGGTTCACTTGGGTAGCTAGAAGGTCTTGCTTGTGAAGGGCTGGGCATGGAGAGGAGAATCCTCAGGACAGGTAGGTGGAGGAAGAGGGCACCAGAAGACGGTTCCCACCCAGGGTGGTGGGGCTGGGCCCTGTGCAGCTAGGGGTGGCGACCTGTGGGGTGAGTTAGGATCCCAGGCTAGGACGACGATGTGCTGAGGGAGGGAGGGGTGGGGGTGGGGTGGGGGTAGGGGTAGGGGTCTGCATGTTAACCAAAGCCGCGGTGTGGGCAGCCCGTGCGGGGGAGGGGCGCTGCGGCATCACCTGGTCCCCTCCCCGTTCCCGTTCCGTGCATTTCTCCGGGTCCTACCCTCTGGTCCTCCATAGTTGCAGCCCCCAGTCGCCCTGGCCCAGCCGCGTGTTCCCCTCAGCTGGTTCTCCAAACCCTTAAAGCTCCTTGGACGCAGACAGCAGCCAATTAGCCCTCCTTGCCCTCGCCGCCTCCGCCGCCGCGCCCCCTAGTCAGCGCTCCATCACTACATGTACTACGCATGCGCAAGCGACCGGCGCTGCTTGGGAAATGTAGTTGTCTTCCTCCAGAGCCTGGTTATCCACGTGTGATCCTGGGAGAGATAAGAGAGCACCCAGGCGGAAATCAGGATATCTGGTTTTGGCCTCCCATCCTGTCTTGTGATCTTGAGACTCTCCCTTATTCACCCCCAAATTGATCCCATTTGCTAATCAAATTGGCACCCAGGCTGCTCCCCACCCGCCCCAGCTGTCCATCGATGGCTCACATGCATGCCACTTATTGCTTGTACAACCAACCAGAACTGAGCCATTATGGTCACACAGTGAGACAGGCTCCTACACATCCCCCAAAGTCCCAGATTATATCTCCCCATAGAAATCTTTCTACCAGCCCTTGCTCTTCAGTGCTAGACATATTTATCTACATAGTTTATCTGCTGTCAGCCTGACAAAGGCTGAGGCAGAGGCTCTCAACCTGTGCGTCACAACCCCTTTAGGGTTGAATGACCTTTTCACAGGGATCACCTAAGACCCTCAGAAAACAAAGATATTTACATTACGATTCATAACAGTAGCAAAATTACAGATATGAAATAGCAATGAAAAAAATTATGATTGGGGGTCACCACAATATGAGGAACTATATTAAAGGGTCCCAGCATTAGGAAGGTTGAGGACCACTGGCCTGGGGCTTCATCAACCCCAGGGTCTTTAAACACTGCCCTTTACCCAGGGCAGCCTCTTTGCCCACTCCATTCAGAACAATTCCAGGAAGTGCCTCCTGAGAAAGTAGGTCATGGCTGTGGTTGGGTATGAGACAACTCTCTTGGTCAACTATTACTGTATTGGCCACTGACCCTGGTGTGGGGCTGAGGCTGGAGATTGACTGTGAGAACCACTCACCACTCATAGCCCCCACTTCTGCCTAGATCTTGGGGTGGCTATGAGAACCTGTAAGAAGCAGACTTGGCCTGGGCAGGTTAAGACCACTTCATTCACACAGAGAGGTCCTAACCTTCCAGTGGGATTAAAGGTGACGTAATTGGCTGGGGATGGCGGTATACTCACAGCTCACCAGGAGTTACAGCTGTCCTTATGGTTTGACTGAAAATAGGGTGACTTGATTTTCCTACCAGAGCAGGACTCTTCATATAGCCCAGACTGGCCTGCAACTCACAGAGATTCCCTGCCTCTGCTTCCTGAGTGCCGGAATTAAAGGTGTACACACCACACCAGGCACAGCGGTGGTGGTGGTGGTGGTGGAGCTGGTGGTGGTGGTGGTGATGACCTGTGTGAACCCAAAGTTACCACAGAATTCTGCTGACATGGCCTAGCTCCATGCCTAGAACTGTAGACTACAACAAGGGAAAGACTTGAAACCCAGGAACTTAGGCAGGGGATTCCTCTCATGATCCATATGTAGCCAAAACTGCCTTAGAAGTTCTTTTTAAATTAGGGTTTTATTTTTTGGAGTTACAGGCAGTTGTGAGCTGCCATGTGGTTGCTGGGAGCTGAACCAGGTCCTCTGGAAGAGTGAACAGTACTCTTTTTTTTTTTTTTTTTTTTTTGGTTTTCTGAGACAGGGTTTCTCCGTGTAGTCCTGGCTGTCCTGGAACTCACTCTGTAGACCAGGCTGGCCTCGAACTCACGAACAGTACTCTTTAGCACTGAGCCACATCTCCAGCCCTGCCCTTGAACTCTTGATCCTCCTGCCTCTGCTGTGCTGGGATGACAAGTCCCAGTGCATGGTGATGCTCCACCATCTCTGTGCTATGAGGTGCTAGGGTTGGAAACCAGGCCGCGTGTGCTCTGGAAGAGTGCTCACCCCACTGAGCCCAGGTCTCTCATCTCCCGCCATCCCTCTGTCTCACAGTCTTGCTCTTTTCCTCTCCATTCTTTGTAGATTCCTGTAGAATCTTCCAAAGAGGTTTCCATCTCCATGCCCCCAATCTCTATACTCACAGATAAACGCAAACTCCCTTTTGGATGTAGAATACTTTGGGGGAAACTGAGTCATGGGGTGGAAGGCACTCAACCCCTTTCTCCGCTGGAACACAGGATGTCTTTCCCTGCCCCCAGTCACTTCAACAGTGGTGGGGTGGATACTGTGACAGGAAGAGAGTGTGTATGTGGGATAGCTGGGGTGACACGGGTGCAGCATGGTGAGCCTGGGGCCTGATGGTTTAGGGATGGGGTCTCCTGGCTGGGTGTTCATCCTGCTGCAGCTCTGGGGTGAGTATCTGGGGGTCCCCACTTTGTGTATTCCCTCTGATTATCTAGCCCACTTCAGCTGCCTGATTCCCCATCAGAACCACCCTGAACTTCAGTCTCCTCTTCTGGACACTTGGGCCCTCATAGAGGTTGGATGCCTTATGGAGTCTTCCGAGGAATCCAAACCATGACCTAAACACCAGCTTGCTGACACCTGGAATCCACCCTCTCTGGGCCTTACACTCTTTTGTTCCTTTCAGATAGGATATTGCTTTGGGGAGGTCAGGTTCCCACTCTGTAGCCCAGGCTGGCCTGGAACTCAGAGATCTGCTTGCTTTTGCCACTGAAGAGTTGAAAAGTTGAAATAAATGCATGATCCACCATACTCAGCAGGGATTATATATATAACAACACACTACTTGAAAAGTTCCCATTCAGAACCACCCTAGTACTATCAGGTCCCTCTTATGGACCACTTGGGCCTCATCACTCGGGTAAAGGAATCACAACAACACATATCACGGTTATTCAATCCGATATCATCGCAGGGTTATTACACACACAACACACATCAGCGGGATTTTACACACCAAACAATATCAGCAGGGATTATATTACACACACAACACACACATATCAGCGGGATTTATATACACACACACCAACCATATCAGAGGGATTATTATACACACACCACCACACATATCAGCAGGGATTATATACCACACACACAACACATACTCAGCAGGGATTATATATACACACACACACACATATCAGCAGGGATTATATACACACACACACACATACTCAGCAGGGATTATTATACACACACACACACACATCAGCAGGGATTTTATACACACACACACACACATACTCAGCAGGGATTATATTACACCACACACCACATACTCAGCAGGGATTATATTACACACACACACAACACATACTCAGCAGGGATTATATATACACACACACACACATACTCAGCAGGGATTATATATACACAACACACACCAACTCAGCGATTTTATACACACACACACATACTCAGCAGGGATTATATATACACACACACACACACACTACTCAGCAGGGATTATATATACACACACACACACACACATACTCAGCAGGGATTATATATCACACACACACACACATATCAGCAGGGATTATATACAACACACACACATACTCAGCAGGGATTATATATACCACTAACACACACACTATACTCAGCAGGGATTATATACACACACACACACACTACTCAGCAGGGATTATATATACACACACACACACACATACTCAGCGGGATTATTATACACACACACACACATACTCAGCAGGGATTATATATACACACACACACAACGAACCAACCACATGAGGATTATATATACACACAAACACATACTCAGCAGGGATTATTATACCACACAACACACATACTCAGCAGGATTATATATACAACACACACACACACATACTCAGCAGGGATTATATATACACACACACACACACACATACTCAGCAGGGATTATATATACACACACACAACACACATACTCAGCAGGATTATATATACACACACACACACACACATACTCAGCAGGGATTATATATACACACACACACACACATACTCAGCAGGGATTATATACACACACACACACATACTCAGCAGGGATTATATAACACACACACACACACACATACTCAGCAGGGATTATATATACACACACACACACACACATACTCAGCAGGGATTATATATACCACACACACACATACTCAGCAGGATTAATAACACACACACACACACATACTCAGCAGGGATTATAATATACACACACACACACACACATACTCAGCAGGGATTATATATACACACACACCACACAACATAATCAGCAGGATTAAATATACACACACACACACACATACTCAGCAGGGATTATTATACACACACACACACATACTCAGCAGGGATTATATATACAACACACACACACACACTACTCAGCAGGGATTATATATACACACACACACACACATACTCAGCAGGGATTATATATACACACACACACACACACATACTCAGCAGGGATTATATATACACACACACACACACACATACTCAGCAGGGATTATATATACACACACACACACACAAAATACTCAGCAGGGATTATATACACACACACACACATACTCAGCAGGGATTATATATACACACACACACACACATACTCAGCAGGGATTATATATACACACACACACACACACATACTCAGCAGGGATTATATATACACCACACACAACATACTCAGCAGGGATTATATCACACACACACACATACTCAGCAGGGATTATATATACACACACACACACACACATACTCAGCAGGGATTATATACACACACACACACATACTCAGCAGGGATTATATATACACACACACACACACACATACTCAGCAGGGATTATATATACACACACACACACACATACTCAGCAGGGATTATATATACACACACACACACACACATACTCAGCAGGGATTATATATACACACACACACACACACATACTCAGCAGGGATTATATATACACACACACACACACACATACTCAGCAGGGATTATATATACACACACACACACACATACTCAGCAGGGATTATATATACAACACACACACACACACATACTCAGCAGGGATTATATACACACACACACACACACACACATACTCAGCAGGGATTATATATACACACACACACACACACATACTCAGCAGGGATTATATATACACACACACACACACACATACTCAGCAGGGATTATATATACACAACACACACACACATACTCAGCAGGGATTATATATACACACACACACACACACATACTCAGCAGGGATTATATACACACACACACACACACACATACTCAGCAGGGATTATATATACACACACACACACACACATACTCAGCAGGGATTATATATACCACACACACACATCTGGGTTGTTTGTGTGTATGTGAGTGCAGGTACTCCCACAGGCCATAGGTATGGAGTCTCCTGAAGCCACTATAACCAACTGAGCCATCTCTCCAGCCCCCTTCCTCCCTTTTCTATGTGAGCTGTGGGGGATGGTCACAGGTTAAAGGCAAGTGGCTTTACCTGCTGGCCCCTCCCATTTTTTTTTTTCTTTCCTGTGAATGTGAGTGTGTGTGTGCGCGTGCGTGTGGTGTTTGCATGTACATGCCTGGGGCATCTTCCACAAATCCATCTCCACTAATTGTTGAGATTTAGTCTCTCTTTGACCTGAGGCTTACAGATGGGAGCTGCCAGGCAGAAAGCTCATGGATCTCCTGTTCTGTGTCCTGGGGTGCAAGCTTGCCCTTGGCAGGGGCTCTCACAAGCTCACCAGTTGGTGTAGACACTTGTGTCTTCCTAGATGCACAGAAAGCTGTGAGCCTGAGCATACATCAGTGGCCCTGTGAGTGAGGGTGACAAGAGGTGACAATGTATTCCCTGTCCTGTGGGGTGACACAAAGTCAGGCCTGGGAGCAGCTGTGTATGGAGTGGGACAAGACAATAGTGTTTTTTTGCCACCTATCATCTCCAATGGCAGCCTCAACTCTGGTGGCTGTGGGTATGGGGGACAGCTGTTCTGTTGGCCACCCGAGGACCTCACCTGCAGCTGAACCATATTGAGCCTCGAGGACAGTGGGACCTACGTATGCCAGGCCACCTTGGAGATCCCCAAGTTGCAGGAGGCCAAGGACAACAGGACAAAAGTCCTGGTAGAGGCAGGTATGACTGGGGATGAAGTGATATGTGGGTTGGGAACATTCTAGAATCTTCAGACTCTGACTCTAAGATCCTATCTGAATATCATTGTTCACAACACACTTGTGATTCCAGTGCTTGGGAAGCTGAGACAAGAGGATGCTAGGCTCAATAGTGTGTGTGTGTGTGTATGTGTGTGTGTGTGTGTGTGTGTGTGAGAGAGAGAGAGAGAGAGAGAGAGAGAGAGAGAGAGAGAGAGAAACAAACAATAACAGGTGCTGCTGCTGCTGGAGGTGGGGGGCTGGACAGATGGCTCAGCGGTTAAGAGCACTGACTGCTCTTCCAAAGGTTCTGAGTTCAATTCCCAGCAACCACATGGAATGGAATCTGATGCTCTCTTCTGGTGTGTCAAAAAAGTGACAGTTTATTCACATACGTTAAAGAAAGAAAGAAAGAAAGAAAGAAAAGAAAGAAAGAAAGAAAGAAAGAAAGAAAGAAAGAAAGAAAATGTGGAGAGATTGAAGATAGAATCCCTAGTTTGTAGTTACATCCCCCTGATAATACAAGAGGACAGCTGTGGTTACTCACACATTTCCAGAAGAGCATACTGAGGTTCTAGGTGGACACCTGCCTGAATCACAGAGTCTGAAGAGTTCAATAACCCGAGGCAGGGAGGAGAGTGACGGCAGGTGTCTGGGCTCCACAGTGATTATCCTCCTGAGACAGGTACCTCTTCCCTGCAAGTGACCTCCAGCTGACCTCCAGCTGAAAGAGGCCTCCAGCAAGTCAGTTGAGAGTCTCTGCTCCCCAACCTGTCCCACCCTGTCACGCCCTCCCTAATGCTGTATTCTCTGTCTCCCCACTCAGGGCTCCTGTTGGTGCTTCTGGTGGCTGGGGGTGTGGTGGTGGCCTTGGTAGTGTTGGGTGCTGTGTTGTGGGGTCTTAGCAGGTATCACCTCGAGGACTCAGGTAGGATCACCTGCTCAGGTGAGTCTCCCAGGTAACTGATGCTACCACCCCTGTGCACCCTGCTAAAGATGCTGGGATGGGGGTGGGATGGGAGGCAGCATAGTATGGAAGGCTGGCTCCTCAGCCATGCCAAGACAGCTCTTGCCACTCTTAACTCACTGGCACCTTCTGATTTATGTCACCTGCCCCTAGGAGATTCTTTCTACAGCAGTATCCTCTCCCTGGACAAGGCTAGGGACCAGAGAGTCCCGGTCATCTATCCACCTTCCCCCAACCTTCGAGAGGATTCCACTTCTGATTTCCATCTGAAGCCTGTGGTGGAATTGGGGTGCTACCAATAATGAGTCATTTGTGGCTCCCAGGGTCCCTGGAGATGGCCTGTGTTATGCCCAGTTCTCAAGAACCCCAGGAGATCACCAGGGACCATGATGGCAATGCAAGCACACAAGAGTCCTTTTTATTCGAGTTCAAAACCAGGATACAAGCCTCCCTGCTCAGCAGGTTAGGAATGCAATGCTCCAGTCTAGGGCTGAGGGCTTACACAGGGGAATGCACAAGCTGGAACTTTCCAGCCTTGGCATTACATGATTGGGTAAGAAGTAAAAGAATGCTATCCTTCAAACTGATAACATTTGTTCAGACAGCAAGGAGGGACCATACATCTGGAAAAGGACCTTTTTGACCTGGAGAGAAATGACACACTTCGTTATCAGTGACCACTGCATTTTTACAAGCTGGCTGTAGCTGTTATGTCTCTTTTTGACTGCTGGGAATACTTGGTGGTCTCTTTCCCATAGCTGAAGGTGGGGGCCTTATCACTTCAAGGACATTAATTTTCTGCCTCCTTCAAAGACAGGAGACAGCTGCATCAAGGGGAATGCTGGCTGTTTAATTCAGCTGGGGCTAACGTGGAGGCGAGTGCTGGCTGCCTTTTGTCTCTTACCTGGACATCTCACTTTGGCCAGGAAGAGTCTGCCCCACTTTTGAGTTCTCCTTGTTTGTTTTGAGACAGGGTCTCACTATGTAGCCCTGGGTGTCCTGGAACTCACTATGTAGAGCTGGCTGGCCTCGAACTCACAGAGATCACCTGTGATGTGTTTATAAAAAGATAAAGAGAACATGTTCTATGGATATGTGGTGAAGCATGGGGGACCAGCCACACGACGGTATAGTATAGAATAGAGTTTATTCAGGGCATGGGGAGGGGAGCCAGGAGGGTAGTAGAGGCGGTGAAAGGCAGAGAGAGAGAGAGAAAGAGAGAGAGAGAGAGAGAGAGGAGTAGAGGCCGGCCATGAGCACCTGGAGAGAGGGGGAAGGGAAGGTGGAAGGGATGAGGGGACAGAGGGATCAAGAGAGCAAGAGCAAGAGATCAAGAGAGAGAGGAGGGGGCAAGCAGCCCCTTTTATAGTGGGCCAGGACTACCTGGCTGTTGCCAGGTAACTGTGGGGAGGAGCATACCTGGCTGTAGCCAGGTAACTGTGGGGGTGGAGTTTAGACAGAATGCTAACAACCTGCCTCTGCCTCCCAAGTGCTGGAGTTAGTCTTATATTTTTATATTAGTCTTATATTTTTATAATAGGGGCTGAAACAATGGCTCAGGGGTTAAGAGTTCACACTGTCCTTCCAGAGGGCCAATTCCCAATAGCCACTTCTGATAACTCAGAACTGCAGACATCTGCATGCGTGTGTACTCACACACACACACACACACACACACACACACACACACACACACCAAAAATCAAACAATGTGTTTATTAGTTAGTTATTCATTTTGTGATTATAATTATGCCATTTCTGCCCTCTCTTGCGTTTACATATCCAAGGAGCAGGTAGTCCACACCTAGGCCTGGTTGGCCCCTTCCTCTGAGAAGGCTAGGCTGACTCCTTGGCAGGCTTTAAATTGACAGTTCAGAAGACTAGGCCTAAGAACTGGGGAAGGCCAGGGAACCTGGCAAGTCAGTTACTAGGAAACCTCCAGGCTTCAGGCAGCTAGTCAGAAGCTGGTCTGCTACCAAGGACAATGGGTCAGCAACAGTTTCCAGACCTTTCCAGCAATAGTTTCCAGCTCCCATGCCCTGGTAATGATTCTGAAATATCCCTAGAGATGGAACAAGATAAAGGTCACCTACCCTGGAATCCCCCAATGTGCTTTAAATCGGGCCTGAGAGCTCACTTGGTTGTCTCTCCATCTTGGAATGGGAGACCCCAGCACGATGGACTTCTGCAGAATAAAACACTTTGCATTTACATACTATTGAGTCTGGGGCGTCATTCTTCAGTGAATCATGGACCCTTACACATCCTTAGTGGGCCCCAGGATGGCCTCTTCTCAAGCAAGGAAAGGAAAGTTGAGGGTCAGAGCTACCAGCATGTACTATTGTTCTCTGTCTCCACATCACCCTGAAGTGACAAGGGCAGTGACTGCCTTCTCTTCCTTCCTATAGATTTCTCAGGTGTAGGGGGAGGGGTGTGTGTGTGTGTGATGACAGATGTCTATTTAGGAGGCCAAAGGTCCAGATGCAGGCTGAGATGAGGCAGAGCTGTCCCTGACTCTGGGGACATTGAACTTCTAACCCCAACTGGGTCCCTGTGACAAAGGCTTGGGCTGGCTTTGTCATTCTCTGCTCAGTCCCCACAGGCATCTGTGCTGGGCATGGCTTTAGGGATACTCCAGGGTCTGAGTGGTCACCTCTCCTGCTGAATCAGGAATCTCTCCCCACGGCCCAAAAAACATTAGGGAATGACAAGGTTTTAAGATTAATTTTTATTTCATTTATTTATTAATTTATGGTGTGTGACTTGTTTGTAAATCAGAGGACAACTTGTAGCTCCTGGCTGCCACCATGTGGATTCCCCCGGTTGAAGCCAGCAGGCCCGGCAGCAGGGGCTTTCTTCACCTGCCAAGCAGGCTCACAGCCTGATCTGTAGCATCTTACGGTAGGGCATTAAAGGTGGCTTAGAGGAAGTCTGTGCGTCATGGGCCCCCCTGTCCCCTCTCTGGCCTAGCAGCCAATGTGCAGGGTCCTTGAGAGCTCTGGCTGCTGGTGACAGGATAGAGCAGGGCCAGGTGCTCTGCACCTTGCACAGGCAGTGGGCGGGCACTATAATGCAGGACCAGCTCAGGAACACTGGGGAAGGGTCCACTGTGCTGTCCTAGTACCACCTGGTTCTCCGGGTCCTCGCGAATTTCAGGTGCATGGAACCCTGGTTGCTCCTGTGGGACAAGGCAGAGCATCGGTCCCCAGATCCACTAAACTCTCCATCTCTCCACAGCTGCCTTCCTATAGTGCAGGTAGGCACTGGGCCTCCAGGAACACCTCTGGCAGCCCACCCAGAATTGACAGTCACAAGTTCTTGTCCACCACTGTGTATCTTTCCCTTTGAAGCTGAGTTCTAGGCCAGTCAGAGGGACCAGAGAGTGAAAGCACTTGCAGGCAGGGTTGATGACTTCAGTCCGATTCTCCAGGACCCACATAGTGGAAGGCAAGAACTGAACCCCAAAAGTCGTCTCCCGACCTCCACACCCACATGCACACAAAAATAAAATAAATGTCCCAGCACTTGAAAGGTAAAGGCAGGCAGATTGCTACAAATTCAAGACTCAGGACTATCCTGGTCTACATAGTGAGTTCTGGGCCAGCCACAGCTATATGGTAGGGCTTCCTCCTCCTCCTCCTCCAAATAAATAATTTAAATAAGTACATTATTATTTATTTATTTATTTATTTATTTATTTAATCCCAGCACTTGGGAGGCAGAGACAGGCAGATCTCTGTGAGTTTGAGGCCAACCTGGTCTACTTAGTGAGTTCCAGGCCAGCCTGGAGTCTGCAGTAAGACTACTTCCCTCCATGGTCAGCCTGGCCCTGATGGAGCTCAGCTCAGTCTGGATGTCACTTCTGTAAAGACTCCTCCCTCACAGCCTCTCATCTTCCACAATCCTAGTTAGGAACTCAAGATCACCTGTGCAGGGCCCAGGTTCAAGGAGGGGACACTGGAATACAACAGAGACTCAACTGATGTTGAGTCAGCGAAGAGACTGCTTTTGCTGCTATGCCCCCTTTAAAATTTTTAAAAATATTATGTACATATGTGTGTGTGTGTGTATGCATGCATGTATGTGTGTATGCAAGGTGTATGTATGGTGTAGTAGCATGTGTATGTGTGTATACATGTATGTCTGTGCGTATGTCTGTGTGTATGTATGTGTGTATATGTATGTGTGTGTTCGTGCACGTATCAGGGGCACACATGTGGAGTCAGAGGATACCTTGTGAACTTGTGGCAGTCTGTTCTCTCCTTTCATCATATCGGTCCTCAGATTGAACTCAAGTTCTTCAGGCTTGGTGGCAAGCACCTTTACTCACGGAGCCATCTCACCAGCCTGGATTTACTTATTTATTATTTCATTTATTTAATTTTTGTTTTGCTTTGTTTTTAGAGACAGGCCTTCTCTGCATAGCCCTGGCTGTCCTGAAACTCACTCTGTAGACCAGGCTGGCCTAGAACTCAGAGAGATCTGTCTGTCTCTGCCTCCCTAGTGGTGGGATTAAAGGCGTACGTCACCACTGCTCAGGAAATCTTAGTGTGTGTGTGTGTGTATGTGTGTATGTGTCTGCAGTACCCATAGTGACCAGAAAAGAAAAGGTGTCATATTTCCTGGGACTGAATTATAGGCAGTTGTGAGCCTCATGATGTAGGGGCTGAACCCAGGTCCTCCTGAAAAACAGCAAGTACCTTGACACCGAGCCTCCTCTCCAGCCCCCTTCTCTGTTTTTTGTTTGTTTGTTTTAAAGATTTTATTTATTTTATGTGACTATACTGTTGCTGTCTTCAGACACACCAGAAGAGGACATTGGATCTCATTACAGATGGTTGTGAGCTACTATGTGGTTGCTGGGAATTGAACTCAGGACTTCTGAAAATGCAGTCAATACTCTTAACCACTGAGCTATCTCTCCAGCACCCGCTTCTCTGCTTTTATTGAGACAGTCTCATGTAGCCCAAAAAATCCTCCTGTCTGCCCCAACCCTGGGGGATGACAGGCCACGTGATGCTACACTAGATTCACACTTCAGGTTACACTTTCAGGCGTCTTTAGGAAGTAGAGCCTCAAACGCAAGTGCTTTCTAGAACATTCTGAGAATCTGTCTTCAAACAGACACTAACAGCACTATTTCAAGTTTTGGACGGGGCCATTCAAAAGAACTATAAGAACCTTGGGCATTGGTTCCCAGCACAACCAGAGGTTTGGATCTCTTGTTAGGCTTCCAAGCTCACTCCCTGTTGGACCCATTTAGCCACTGGCCCAGGAGCCCCACCCATCCTCCTGGAAAGTCCACCCACCTTTCAAAAGCCCCACTCACTGGCCCCGAATCTACATCTACTACAGGTGGAGCTCCACCCACTCTCCCGGAGCTCCACCCACTCTCCCGGAGCTCCACCCACTGGCCTGGGAGCACCACCCCAGTGTGTCCCTAAGGCTGGGTCTCACCTGAGGGACAGAATGCAGTCCTGAGCTCTGGTCTCGCTGAGCCGCACGAGGTAGCTGCCTTCCTTGCAGAGGGACAGAAGGTTCTCGGCCTCCACTCGGCTTAAGGGTCCATGAAACCACCTGGGCAGGGTGGAGATAGACACCTCAAGAAGGGCAGCAGACTTCAAACAGCTGAGGGAAGTGCAGGGACAGGACCCTAGGGCAAAGCGAGACAATTCCCTTGGACGTGATTAGTGGGGGCCAGCCTGGGCTACATGAGACCTTCACCAAAGAAATGAATGAATGAATGAATGAATGAATGAATAAATGAGGCCTCAGCTCCCCTACAGACCGAAGAGTCTTAGGGGTCACCCCTCCTCCAGGGACTGCACTCACGGCTGCTTCTCCAGGGCCAGGGCTGTATCCACGCGCTCTGAAGGCTGTGGTTTCCAGGGTTCCTTGGTGGAGCATGGAGTCCGTTCCCAGTCAGGACCATCAAATTGCACTGGCAGAAGATGGAGAGAGGTTAAGTCCCATTCACTCAAGGGGCAGAGAAAAAGCTCTCCAAAGGGATTTCAGTGATGGAATGGAGTCTAAGATAGGACAGGATTGACAGAGGAGCTGAGATTGGTCTTTGGAAATGAAATGGCAAAGCCACTCAGAAATTAGGCACCACAGTAGGAGGGGGCAGTGCTTTGACTGACAAATCAGGGCACAGGGGGTGTGGCCAACAGGGCTAGGTTATGAGTTTGTAATCAGGGTCCCCTCGGTGGTAAAGGTGCTTGTGGGAACCTGGGCTGCTGGAGCTTGACCCCCAGGACACACATGGTAGAAGGCAAGATCTGGTTCAAGTCATGGTCCCGTTTCTTCCCGACCTGGGTTATTTGATATTCTATAGGTTGATCCTATTATTCCTTTACTTCCCCCACTCTGCCTTTCACTAGCTCCCACAAACCTAGCTCATTCAAGTGCTGAGTCTACAATCACCCTGCTGGGTTGGTCCTACAATGACCACAGGTTCCCAAGACCTCAGAAAACAAGTGATTCCCTTCTACTCTAGAAGCCCTTTCTGCTCCCCCAATAGATATTTTCTCTGGGGAAGAACTGGCAGATGTCAGCAGTTCACACATCAGTGAGAACTGAGGAACTGGAGAGAGGAGCCCTTGGAGGGGCTTGGCCTCAGCATACCTGCAAAAGCCCTGGAGATGTGATCTTTCTTCCACTCCCAAGGCTGGTCATATTCATCTGCTGGCCTCTCATCCTCCAGGGGCCTCCGGCTCTGGCCTGAAGACCCTCCATCTTCTGGTTTTGTATCCTGCTCCTCATACGGAGTATCGTAAAGCTGGACAGCTCTGCTTGGCTGTTCTGGGGTGGGGTGGGGGACACTGGTCACCCTCCCCTCCCAATAGGACATTCCCCACACCCCCCAGCCATGTGTGCTCACCACTGGAGACGGTCCAGGCATCACAGGGCTCTGTGTACCCATTGTTGGGGGCTGGTGGCTGAGGCTGGACATCAAAAGGGCCTGAGTACTCAGTGTCTGCTTCCGGCTGCTGGAAAAGGCTGGGGCTAGCTCAGGATGACCCTGCTGTGGGACACTGTTCTTTCTTCTTCTTTTTTTTTTTTTTTTTTTTTTTTTAAGATTTATTTATCTAATGTCTATGAGTACAGCATTGCTCTCTTCAGACACACCAGAAGAGGGCATCAGATCTCATTACAGATGGTTGTGAGCCACCATGTGGTTGCTGGGAACTGAACTCAGGACTTCTGGAAGAGCAGACGGTGCTCTTAACCACCAAGCCGTCTCTCCAGCCTGGCACTGTACTTTCTGACTGTCCTTGCTGAGCCGTTTCACACTTTTCAGAGTTAGGCTGGTCAGAGAGTCTCACATGTATCCTGTTCCTGCCTCAACGGTGGCCACTGGAGTTTCAAGAACATGTCACTATACTCAGCTCTTTAAGCAGGTTCTGGGAATTTGAATCCAGGCCTCTCTCTGATATTGTTCTAATACTAGCCCTTAAGCCCTTAGTAAGGACATAGGCCTATTTTACAGGTGAAGAAACATAAGCACAGAGAGGGTTAATGACCTGGGCAGGGTCACACAGCTGGTGAGTATGAGGCAGGCTTTGATCCCAGTCTGTCTTGTCTCTCTGTGTTCCCTCCTCCTCTCATATCTCCCTCTTCCAGAGATTTTCGGGGCAGGAGGATTACTAAACCAAACCAACAGAGCAGTGGTTCTGGACCTTAACATTGCAACTCCCAACCATAAAATCATTTTGTTGCTTCTTCATAATTGTAACATTTTTTAATGAATTATGATGTTTTATTTATTATCTGTGTTTTCTGATAGTTTTAGGCGACCCTGTGAAAGGGTCATTCCATCTCAAAGGGGTCTCAACCTGCAGTAGAACAAAGCAGGGCATGCACCAAGTCCAGCTTCCATCATGCACAGCATAAACAGCGACTGTGACACATGCCTGTCATCCTGTAACACACACTTCGGAAGTGGAGGCAGGAGGATCTGGAGTTCAAACTCATTATAGATAGTTTGAGCCCAGGCTGGGCTATGTTGGACCAGGTCTCACACAAAACTAAAACACCTACCCTCTGTCTCCCTGAAGTGAGAATGGGCCAAGGAGGACTCTGGCTAGCTCAGAAGATCTTAGACTCCCCAGGGGGCAGGGGATGAGGTGGGGAACCCAGGGTGATAGGGACAGAGCACCTGCCCATGTCCGCCACGCACCTCTTCCCCCGAGTTGCCCAGCAGGGCCTTGGCCCTGGCCATGTCCGCAGCCTCCACCTTGATCAGCCGGTGCCTGGGAGAGTTGTGCTTGAGGTCACCGGACCCGGTGATCTCTGGCTCGGGGCGGCCATTGGAATCCTCATAGGGGTCCTCGAAGTCCAGGTCCTTCTGCTCGCGGTAGGCCCGCAGGATGTCGCTCTCAGTGTAGTCGGGGGTGGGCGGCTGCGGAGGGGGCCTCCGGCTGCCCAAGTTCAGATAGTCTCGGAGCCACTTGGCCATTGGTGCCCCCAAATATGCTGGTGTCAAACAAGGGCCTCCATGGCGAGCTCTGCAGCTTGTTCTGGAGTTGGGGGGAGGATGGAGGGGGAAGAAGAGGAGGGGGAGACAAAAGCGGGTGGAAGAAGGGAGAAGAAGAGGAAGATGACAGGACGATTGGAGGTCAGGAGTCCTTGGCTGGGCTCAGAGCAGAGGGGGCAGCAGGTGGCGACCCTGGTACTGCAGAACCCTGGGTCTGTGGGAACTGCAAACTTTAGGGTCTGTGTGGCAGGTGTCGTGTCAACAGGGCTGTTCTACATTCCCACTTCAGCTCCACGCATAAAGTTGCCAGAGGCTGAGCCACCCCAGAGGATCGTACTCCCTGTGGCGCTGCTGTCGGATCCCGCGGGCCCCACCGGTCCGAATTCCAGAAGTCCCTGAATCCCTCGACCTCTGATCCCTCACCCCCCCACCCCCAATCAGTTTTCCCCATCCTTTAATCTCTGAATCTCCGGATCCTTTAACTCCTCCTCCGGTATCCCTTAACTCCTGCCACACACCGCCCCCTGAATCTCTTAACCTTCCCTATCACTTAACCGCCTGCAGCCGCCGCCACCGCACAACAAAAGGGACTTAAGCCACTGGGTCCAGGCCTGGGTTCTCAGGGCCACCGGAGGGGCGAGAACACCCGCGTCCCATCGGGTCCCGCCCTCGCCCCGCAGACAGACCTGCAGACCTCAGACCTTCTGTGGCTCCGGGATGGAGAAAGCAAGACCTGGACCCTGGAGGGTCCCGGAGAACGAGGCCACCGGTACGGGGACCGAGTCACCCTTGGGACCAGGGCCAGGCAGGGATTGGGCGAGAGGCCCGAGCATCGCGCAGGGTCGCGGCAGGAGGTGGCGCAGGGTGGGAGGCGTCGTCCGTCACTACTGCGTCCGTCGCTTTGTGCCAGGCGAGGGGGAGGGGCAGGAGGCTTCCGCAGCTGCCGGTCCACGAGTAGAGGGAGGGAGGTGGGCTCAGACCTCAAGGGCTGGAGATAGAGCCGAGAGGTCGAACCCCAAGGAAAGGGTGGGGAAGTAGTCGGCCAGAGTGACCCAAAAGCCATGGCCAACAGTCTGTATGCCTTAGTCTCCCCAACTGGTAAGCATTGACATTAGAGAGTTACTGCTAAGGGTCTCATGTAGCCCAGGCTGGCCTCCAACTCACTCCCAGTATTTAGGGATGACACTCCAGGCTTTGTGCATGCTAGCCCTACCGACTTAGATGTTGAGGTTGGGGAAACTGAGGCACAGAAAGGCTTTGTGTGTGGAGCGATACTCAAGCCACCCATCTGTCCATCTGTGCTTGGATAGCTCAAGGATGGCACTGGTAGCTCACAGAATGAGCAGTCATCCTCTTGCCCACTGCGAGCTCTGCTTTCCAGGTGGGGAAACTGAGGCCTAGAGCCAGCACGGTATCTGGAGTAGGCTGAGTGCCCCTGACCACCCACTATCTCCGTCAGGCAGAGCCCCCAGATCCCGTGTGTGTGGGTGTAGTTGGCAGCTGTCAAGAGGCTCCTCGCATGGAATCTGACAACTGTACTCGGGGCAGGAATAGCAATCAGGGGGCCTGAGGCGGAATAAAACAGGCACTTGACTTTCTCTCGCCTCAGAGCCTCCTTTGAGGAGCTGGCGGGTGTGTGTGTGTGTGTGCATGCATGAGTATAAGAACAGAAAAAGCCAGAACTGTAAACTCTTCTTTCTGATGGGGAAGGAGGGTCATGGCAACTACCCTGGGCATCCCTTGATCCCTTGAAGAGGACTTGGAAGACAGGACCAGGGCAGCCTGTATCACACTGATTTCAGACTGTAGTTCACATGCTCTACCACTGCCCCTTTTACAAGTACAACCTAAGGGCTGGGGGCAGCTGAGAGGGTAGTGTTGGCCCCAGCACCTTAAACCCAAACAAAACCCCAGGGGAAAACACGGCACGAGTGGATTGTACAGCGTATCACAAAGGCCGTGTAACCTGCTACACTGTAGTTCCAGAACATCCCATTTCCCTGTGCCTCTGCCAGTCCTCATCAATCAGTCCTGTCTCTGCCTCCGCCACTCTGAATATCCCGCCATGGAGTCGCAGACTGTACCCTGTTGGTGGTATGGGATGGAACTCTGTTCTTGTTCAGGGCTGAGACTGTTCCATACCAAGGCACACATCAGCACTCAGTGTATACATTGGGCAACCGGGGCCTCAGGAAACAGCAGGCTAAGACTCCCCACCCCTCAGATCTGGGAAGGGGAAGTATGCCAAAGCATGGGGACATAAGGGGAGGTACTCTGGTCCATAGCAGGTCTTTAAGGCTAGTGGCCATGCTACATAGTGAGACCCACTCAAAACCCAAAAGCCCAGGCATGTATGTGTAGGACCAAAACACTCTAGCCGACAGGAAGATGGGTCTTGCCCAATTGTGGTCTGGTGGCAGACATGGGCTTGTCTGGAGGGTCCCAGCTTGAGGGAGGCATCAGGACCTTGACTGGTTCCTAGCCTGATGGAAGTACACACTTGCTTCCTTGAGCTCACAGTCTGAAAGAAGAGGCGAGTTACCGACTTTCAGGGTCTCCAGGCTGATGGAGGAAGCACAGCCTGACTGCAGGTCCCCAGTTCAGCTGCTTCAGTTTGCTGGAGGAACAATGGCATCTGGGACAAAAAGACCTCACAGATGCAACTGTAGCATGCTACCCCACCCCTTGCTATGTAGCTTTGGCACCCTGCAGGGATCAGGCTTGTAAACAGCAAGCAGGGTGGGGGGTGTTGGGGGTTGGGGGAGCTGGCTGGTATAGCCAGTGTCTGAATGCCCAGGGCAGGAGGTGGTTCCCTTTGCCAGGGGGCCCCAGGGAGCTGATGGAGGTGACAGATTAGACCTGACAACTTCTGAGGACATGACAGCTACAGAGCTGGGGGAGTGGAGGTCAGCAGGACAGGGCTCCAGCCAGACCCCAGGATATCCCAGAGCTTGGCTTGGGAAGCCCCACCCCCAATACGGGGTGTGTATGAGAAGGAAGAATCCCCATGGGAAAAGCAGACTCCAACAGGAACGTTTCACGTTGGATCAGGTTGGTGGTTCAGTCTTTGATCCCAGCACTGAGGTGGAGAGCGTGGCTACATAAGCCTGCTCCTCCACAGCCACACCGTGCCTGGCTCACTTGGTTCTATATGACACATTCAGCCTCAGTATTATTTTCTTACAGTGTGAGAACAGACTATGTAATCACAAATTCTGAATGAAGGACAGATGCTGAGGGCTAGTCCCAGGGATGTGTGGCAGAAACCCTAGGTATTAAGCTCTGGTGCAGCCCCTGCAGCCAGGCAGGTTCTCCACACGCGCTTCTGGTTTTCAGTTGATTTTCTATTCTTTCTTCTTGCTTTTCACAGTACTACTGTGTTGCACCTTGTGTATGGTGGGGAGATGGTGTCCAGGGCCCCTGCTCCCTGTCCCATGTCAGAGACAGTGTTCAGATCTGTGGCAGGAAGGGACCGGCTGCCAGGCTCCACACAACTCAAGGACTGAAGGAGTGGACCAGGCTGTCTGTCCTGGGAGCCTGGGGACATCACTTCTCCACGCCCTGCCAGGACCCATGGCAGAAATGGCCCGAGGCCTTTGCTGAAGGTGTTTCCTTGACCCCATCGCAGTTCTTGGGTCTATGATGCCACGGTGGGCGTCACTGATGCTCAGCTGTCACTGTCCTCGCTGTCCCCATAGGCTCCCAGCTGGCTCAGGGAGGAGGCACCAGATGTCTGGGGTGTAGGGGTGGCCGCTTTCCTGTTCTTGGGGGTACCTGTGGGGAAGACAAGTCAGTCCAGGGGAGTGTGCCCAGCTTAGAGGACCCTGTGATTGGTCACCCCAATCCTAAACTGGGCCAGAGAGATCCTGCCCAAGGCAGTTGAATGTCCACAGGACACTGGAACAGTGTCAAGGGTCAAATGCTGCCAAGGACCTCCATGACTAAGAGGGTGCACAGGGGAGGCTCCAACACTGGGCTTGCTGTGTGGCTTTTGGCAGTGGATAACCCTCTCTGTGCATTAGGATCTGCCTTTGACAAATGTTAATAGTGGCAGTGCCAACTGTGTCAAATGTCACCATGTGCCAGGCCCTCTCTGCATTTGGTGGAATTATTCAAACTCCATCACAGGACACTAAGGCTGCAGCCACACGAGCAGCACACCAGCTACACTATCTGGAGTCCCCTGATGCTGTGAGACCCGTCACAGGGCACATTTAGCTATTACATGACTTCAATTCCAAGCCTTTGCTCCTTTTTTCCTGTTTTGCTTGTTTGTTTGTTTTTTGTTTTTCAAGACAGGGTTTCTCTGTATAGCCCTGGTTGTCCTGGAACTCACTCTGTATATCAAGTTGGTCTAGAACTCAGAGATCCTTCTGCCTCCTGAGTGCTGCGAATAAAGGTGTGCGCCACCACCACCCAGCTCCATTTTGTTTTTTGAGACAGTCTCATGTAGCCCAGGCTGGCCTTAAATCCCTAGGTAGCTGAGGCTGATCCTAAAGCCCGATCCTTTTACCTCCATCTGGTGCTGTGTGACAGGCTGCGAGGTAAGCCTCTGCCCGTGGAGCTGCAGCCTCACTCTGCCGGGCCTGAGAGTCAAACCTCACCCTGCCCACCTCATGGACCCTTTAGACAGTACCAGATGCACTGCTGCACCCATGACTGCTGAGGGGGACTCACCAGTGGTGGTGGGCACCAGGACCTGCTCCGAGCTCCCGTTGGCTTCTGTCTTTACCTTCTTTGGTACAACCAAGCCTGCCAACTGTGCTTTGCTGCACAGGGCCTCTGCCCTCCTCTTGGTGTTTGGTACCTGTAGGGACCGTGCACAGCTGTTGTCCCTCTGGCCTCCCTGACCTGGCTCTGTGGAACCAGTTTGCTTATCAAGTCTGCCCTAGCTCTAAATTCCTACCTGAGTCCCCATGGCCTGCCCCTCACCCCACACTTTGCACTTGATTTCTCATCTGCTGCCCATTTTCATCCTGTGAACTCCTACCCACCCTCAATACCTATCTCAAGCATTTGCTGTACGTGTGGTCTTAAGGAGTGTGTACATCCAGTGTCTTGACCTCTCTTGATCAGTGTCTCCCTAGTGCTGGGCTAGTACTTGCCTTAGCCCAAGCCAACATTAGCTCCCGGCACACAGTAGATGCCTCCCAAATGCTGATGTGATAGATATATACATGCCGCTGTTTAGGGCTCTGGGGTGTGAAGTACTGAGGTGTGATGTGCAGGCTGTCACCCCAGCCCATGGGAGGCTGAAGCAGGACTGTGGATTCGAGGTTAGCCTGGGCTGTGGAGTATGACCTTGTTTCAAAGAAAAACAAAACAAATAGAGCCAGACCAAGTTTGGATTTCACATGGACAGTTTGAGGGGCCTGAGTAGAGGGCCCAATGGGTCCTGCCTGAAGCACGGGGTGCAGCACCCACAGACGAGCTAGACACAGCATCATGAGGCTGTAAGTCCAGCAGGAGAATCCTGGGAGTCAGTGGGCCTGGTGCTCACAGCTGGATACCATCTGCAGGCACTAATGCTCTGGAAGGCAGAAGAAGCTAGAACGTGCCGGGCGGTGGTGGCGCACGCCTTTAATCCCAGCACTTGGGAGGCAGAGACAGGCGGATTTCTGAGTTCGAGGCCAGCCTGGTCTACAGAGTGAGTTCCAGGACAGCCAAGGCTATACAGAGAAACCCTGTCTGGAAAAACCAAAAAAAAAAAAAAAAAAAAAAAAAAAAAAAAAAAAGAAGCTAGAACGTGCTAGAACCTTCAGAAGCTGGGCCAGGGGGGCTGGAGAGATGGCTCAGAGGTTAAGAGCATTGGCTGCTCTCCCAGAGGTCAATTCCCAGCAACCACATGGTGGCTCACAACCATCTGTAACGGGATCTAATACCCTCTTCTGGTGTGTCTGAAGACAGCTATAGGGTACTCATGTATATAAAATAAATAAATCTTTGAAAAAACAAAACAACAAAAAACAAAAGCTGGGGCCAGAGCTGCTGCTAAGTTCTGGATGCACCCAGGACCGTGACGAGACTTAGGGAGAGTCCTTTATCCTTCACAGCCTGTGGGCCAGCTTCTGGTTCTGTGGGCCTTTGTGCTGTGTACTCTGCATCCGTGTGGAGAAGCCAGAGACTAACACAGCTGGTGCCATCAGCTGCTGTTCACCATGGTTTCTGAGGCAGGATTTGTGATTGGTGGATCCCACCTAACAGCCCAGAACCCTTCTATCTTCTTCTGCTCGGCTTCATCTGCGTTTGGTTTTTGAAGCAGGGTCTTGTTACGTAGCTCAGGCTGACCTCGCCCACGAGAGAGAGTTCCACCTGTGTCTGCTCCCAGGTGCTGGGATTTAGGGTGCATGTCACCAGCACTCTCCGCTTTTTACATGGCATTGGGCCAAACCCCAGTCCTGCTTGTGGGGCAGGCACCTGACTGAGGACTCCTCGTTCTCGATGTACTGTTTCACTGGCTAGTCCCTCCCTCAGGCTCAGAAGCGTGAAGCAGAACAGAGCAGCCATGCTGTGGGCTGTCTGTCCTGTTATGAACAATAGCCCCACTGCCCATAGTTTCTGTGGCCATGCAGCCTGGGTATGCACACCGCATGTCCTGGCCTGGCTTACCTCGTTGAGGATGGCTGTGGGGTTGAGTCTTGCAGCTGCCTGTGGTCGGGAAGGTGGAGCCTCATCTTCTGAGTCGGAGTCCTCCAGAAGCCTTCGATGGCGAGCCTCCTCCAGCAAGGCCCTACGGGATGGATATGGTGAGGATGTACTGCAGGGGGCGGTCTCCAGGGGTCTCTTCTGCAGCAGCTAAGGGCTGCTGCCTCTTCCTGCTCTCTTGATGTTGGGGACAGGGGAGCAGGTAACCATGTTAACAATTTTGAGGGCAGCGGCTTCAGTGGCTGAAGACGGCTGGCACATGTGAGGCCCTGGGTTCATACCCAGCACCACAAAAATAAGTAAACATATAGATGGGTGTGGGAGCACATGCCTACTGCCCCAGCACTGGGAGGCGGATGCAGGATGATCAGGAGTTCAAGGCCATCCTTGGCTACTTAATGATTCTGAGGCCAGACTGAGCTACATGAGGCCGTCTCAAACAACAAACCCACAGTCATGGGACGGAAACAAAAAGCCAGAGTGATGGCTACGGGACAGTGGGTCTCAGGGGTCCCAACAGCTACACTTCAATAGAGTTTGAGGGGACAGGACAAGAGGGGACGGTCAGCTGTGGAAAGATCCAGAAGGGCCTGGCCTGGCTCACGCGGTCTCACGCTCGTCCTCCTCCTCCTGCTGCTGCTGCCACTGCTCCTGAGACAGACGGTGCTGCAGCAGCATGGCCTCGAAGTCCACGTGCGCCTGCCGCTGGTTCAGGTCTTTTAGCTCCTGCAGGTTTTCCAGCACTTCCATCTCCAGCTTAGAGTCCTTTGTACGGTTCTCTAGGACCTGGGGATTCGAGAGCTGGTGAGAGGGGGCAGGGGTGGGAGAGGGGAGTGCAGGCGAGGGGGTGTAGGCGTGGGGAGAGGGAGTAGGGATGGGTGAGAAGTGCAGGTAAGGGGGCACCTGGGAGGGTTGCAGGGTGCTGTGGCCTAGGGCTCACCTTCATGGGGTTGTTCAGTTCTTCATCCTCTCGCTCCTTCTGCACACGCTTCTCTTCCTCCTCCAGAAGCTTCTCGGCCTGGAAGTTGCGTGTGGCCCCATGCTCCATGGTGTAGTCCGTGTTCTCTGGGTCTGTCTGTTAGGGGAAGGGAAGAAAGGGGAGGGGAGAAAATGGCTCCCAGGTGGTAGCCTGGGCCCCTTGTGTACATTTCTCTATTCCTTCTGCCAGTATCTGTGGTTACTCCTTTGGTGACTTTGGGCCTTTCCTCCCAATGCCCACATCCTCTGGAACATTCTGTAGCCATAACAAAGAACATCTAACTCTCTCATGGATTCCTATCCCCTCATATACACTATTATTGCACCTCCCTCCATCTTTGCCCCCTCTGGACCTATACCTTCATGCCACTGGGCTGTGGGGCAGTGGACAGTGCCACCAGACAGAAGAACTGGTGAGATTGTACCAAGTTCAGAACCCCAATAAATCTTATAATTGAGAACAGCAGGAGTTCGAACTAGCTCCTGACCAGGTTCCTGCCCTGGAGCATGTGACCATGACACCCTACTAAGAGGACCATGACAACGGGTCACATAAAAACCTAGAGTTCTTCATGTTAATGAGGTTATCTAGATAGGCCTGGAGTGTTTAGTCAGTGAATTTCCCTTCCTGGGCATCTCTTTCTGCAAAAGGTTATTTAATCTCTGGCTCATCCTAAGTAAGATGTATGCATCCTCAGCTGGCATCAATAAAACAGTTTGGACAAGCCCTTCATCAAGGACTGCCACGGGGGTGGGGGGAAGAGACCTTTATCATATAGCCATGCCTGAGTCTCCTGAAGAGGAGACCCCTCTGTACATTTGGCACTTGGAGCCAAATGGGATCCCCCAATCTGGAGCTCAATGCAGACTTGTGGACCCCTATCTTAGACTCCATTTCACTTTCCCTGAGCAGTGTGTTGGCAGCCCTGCACTATACCACTGGTTCCACCTCCCCCGAGCGAGCGCTGCACACCCTAGCGCTGAGGCAGAGACACAGAGTGAGCATGAGCTGTGTGCTTATCTAGCTTTACCTTCTTGCTTACAAACTACAGGTGACCCATGTGCTGTGCACCTGTCTGGGCGGTAGAAGCAGGGGCTATAAAATGAATGAGGCCAGCCTGGGCTACAGAAGACTTTACTCAAAAATAAGGGGATGAGGGGCTAGATCCCTGGCTGCCACTGCAGAGGACTGGGTTCAGTTCCCAGTACTGACATGGTGGCTCACAAACTCTGTGAAGTCCAGCTGCGGGGTCCCAACCCCATCCCTTGTGGTCTTCTTGGGCACCAGACACACACGTAAAATAAAATGGAACTTCTTCAAGCTTAGGTTTTGTTCACTTTAATCAAATCCTGAGCTTAAAGAAAAAAGCTTACAGTGAAAAAACAAAACCAACCAAAAAAAAAAAAAAAAAAGAAAAAAAAAAAAAAACTATAGCCTCTAGTGGTGCAGACTGGGAAGAGCGCTGCCTCCCTTCTCCCGTCCTTCCCTGAGTCCTCAGGCTTTTGTGCCTGGGCAGCAGTTCAGGTAGAACCTAGTATATGCGAAGCTCCGACCTCCATCCCAAGAAACACCAAGGAACAGAAGAAAATCATGATTTTTACCCAAATGTGGTAGCATATGCCTGCCATTCTAGCACCCCAGAGGTGGAGGCAGGAGGATTAGGATCATGGTCACCCCTGACTACATAGGAGTTTGAGTCCAGCCTGTGCTACAGGAGACTGTCTCAATAAAGAAACACAGTCCACAGCACGGTTTCTCCTGATCCCGAAACACATCCCACACCTCACACACACAGGTAGGAAAGGGTTTTCTGTGAGGGTTCTGCTGCAAGCACCTCCCCAACACTGTGCCCTTTTGTGGGGTGTCCACAGAGGGAAAGGTAATGAATGAAGCCCCTACCTTGAAGGTGATCTCTGCCAAGCAGCGAGTGCACTTGATGTAGAATCGGAAGATTGGCAGGCCCAGGTATGCCTCATTCTGGACTGTCTCCTTCCGTGCATTGAACTTCTTCCCCTTGTAGATGTACTCTCCACATGTCTTACATCTGCAGTCAGGGCAGGCACGTTGAGTGTCTCTGCCCTCTGCTCCAGCACCCAATGGCAGCATATGCACCTTAATAGGAGGACTGCCCTGCCTGGGTGTACAGAGCTTCTGAGACCTGCCCAGGGGACAGCAGCATCCTGACCCTGACTGCTCCTCCCTTCCTGCCCTGGCTTGCTGCTGTGCCTATAAACACCTTTGGCTTAGTCCTACCTCTCAGGGCCTTTGCTCTGCAGTCCTCACAGCCTGAGATTCTAACACTTCCCTGACAGCCAGCTAGCCGACCGCCTGCCCTGCCTGAGTCCTTGTGATACTAGAGGATGGCTATGATCTCACTAGCCTGTGAGCATCAGTAGGCTCCCCTCACCCCCAGCAATGATAGGTGCCTGCTAGAGTGCGGTGGCGTGATGAGAATGGTCCCTAAAGGGTCATATATTTGAATGCTTAGTCACCAGGGAGTAGCACTACTGGTAAAAAAAAGGATTAGAATGACAGCCTTTAATCCTAGCACACCTCTGAGTTCCAGGACAGCTAGGGCTAAACAGAGAAACTCTGTCTTGAAAAAACAAAAAAAAAGGGGTGGGGGGAGGAAGAGGAAGATGATTAGGAGGTGTGGCCTTGCTGGAGGAAGTGTGTCACTGGGGGTGAGCTATGAGGTTTCAAAAGCCCAAGGCACATCCAGTGTTTCTCTTTGTACAAGTACTTCTCTGGCACCACGTCTGCTTGCACACTGCCATGATGATCATGGACTGACCCTCTGAAACTGTAAGCCAGCTCCAGTTAAATGCTTTCTCTTCTAAGAGTTCCCATGTTCACAGTGACTAAGACAGGAGCAAACAAAGAAATGAAGACAAGATATAATCAACTAGTCACACGGACAGCTTCTCCATCCTCAGTCACTGTACAGGTGTGACTGACTGATTAGGATTCTCACACCAAGTCAAATATGCATAACTGTTTGATTCAAAGCTGGCTGAACCCAGGAAAGTGGGGGAATGAAGTCTAAAGGGGAGGCTGGCAGCCTGTCTGGGATGAGATAGGAGCCAGGCTCTGTCAGTAGAGAAGCTAGTGACAAGAGACCTGCAAGCAGAGCCACAGGTAGTGCAAAGGTCCTAGGCAGGAGGAGGACTGCCACTAGAGGGTCCAAAATTCTGCGGGCCGTGTCACTCTGACTGTCCACTGAGACCTTGTGATAGGGGCTGAGGACTCTGTGCGGCTGGGACTTTCATCTTTGTTTATTGTTTCTCTCAGAGACTCAGCCCCCAGCCTCATGTCCCCAGGGATTCACCTCATATTGAAGGGGGCCATCAGCCGCACCACATACTGCCGGTCCTTGGGTAGCTTGAGTTTCGGGATCTTCGATGGGTCAAAGTCAGGTGGATAGTATTTCTGTGGAGAAGAGGGTGTTGCTGTTCTCTGGTGCTCAGATCCCATATGGGCAGAGATGGGGTCTGGGATCCATGAGAGCAGACACAGGATGCCCTGGTTTTAGGGATCTGCTCAGGACTCAGCTTGCTGGAGCCTTTCCAGACATGAGCTGTTTGAAGCACAGCCATGAGAAGTTGGGACAGGGAGGAGGAGTGCATAAGTTTCCAAGGCAGATCACAGTGTGGTTGGTCACTTTCCTGAGCTGTGACATGCCTTCCAGGAAGGTTCTAGAGGCTCAGGGTTTGCAGTGGGGGCGGACCCCTGATGCCTAGCACACGGTAAAACTCTAGACACTCATAAGGAAATGGAGGCCCGACATAAATCAGACCTTGTCAGTGGTGGTCTAGCCTGCACTAGGGTACCACACAGACTCCCAAACACCATCCCAGGACAAAATCTGGCCAGCGAATCTCCTTAGGGAGAACAGACTCTGGCCTCTCTGTGTGCTTGGGAGGCTGGGGTGAGGCACACAGGGACAACCACATTGGGTTACAGGCATGTCAATGTCCAAACCCAGCATCTGGGAATCTGAGACAGGGGTGCTGGAGAGAGACAACTCCCCTTCCCCTCAAAAAAGTAAAAAAAAAAGAAACTATGTGGATCACCAACAAGGAGGCACTCTACTTTTTTTTTTTTTGGCTTTTTGAGACAGGGTTTCTCTGTATAGCCCGGGCTGTCCTGGAACTCACACTGTAGACCAGGCTGGCCTCGAACTCAGAAATCCACCTGCCTCTGCCTCCCAAGTGCTGGGATTAAAGGCGTGCGCCACCACCGCCCAGCAGGCACTCTGCTTTTAACACCTACTAGCAATCAGGCCCACGAGAGAGGAAGCTGTCTCCCTGTTTGAAGAAAGCTTTGCTAATCAGGCGGTCGATGGGAATGATGGTGTACAGCTCTCATACCTGCACTTAGGAGGCTGATGCAGAATTGTGAGTTTACAGTCAGCCTGGGCAGTGCACACAAACGTGGTACACAGACATGAAGAGAAAACATAAAATGAAAATAAACAAATCCTTTAAAAAGTGAATATAGCCCAGCATAGATGTACACGCCTTTAACCCCAGAAACTGGGGAGTCTCAGGAAGGTAAGTCTCTGAGTTTGAGGCCATTCTGGGCTACACAGTGAAATCCTAACTCAAAACAAACATTTAAAAAACAGATCCAGGAAATGGTGAGCAAAATTTTTCAAGAGAGGAGACTGAGTCACCCCAGAAACCCCAACATGGTGTAGAAAACGTTGCAAAAGGTTTCGGATATTCATTCAACAAAAGCCAGGACAAACTGAGGCTACCAACAACATTCCCTGACCTGGGGGGAAGCCCACAAGAAGCAGTCCCGCCCCTATAAAAGCGAATGGATAGTTCCCTTTGAGAAACCCAATCGGACGAGGTGACATAAGCGCCGCTTCCCTGGTGTTGATTGGAAGGAAAAAAAAAAAAAGCTAACGACCGCCCCTAACAAATATGACTGGCAAGCGTTTGGGAAGCTCCCGCCCGACTGAAAGCCGCGTGTGTGTACATGTGTGGGAGGGCGGGGGGACCAGAGGGGATTCCAAAAGGAAATGACCGGAAGGAAGCACGCCTCTCCCAGAGCCCTCGCACATTACACGCTCCGTAGAAACGTCTAGACTCTGAGCACTTACGTTTAAAACTTTCCGTTCCGACATCTTCGCTTCCTGTTCAAGGAACAAGCGAAGAAGCTATTCTCTTAGTCCTCCGGGAGTTTCTCCGATCAGGCGCCGCCGTGTCGCCACTTCCTCAGCCGTCTTACTGGGTGCCGCTTATGCGCTTTACCGTTCTCATTGGCTGCAATCTTTGTCGATCCAAGCCGTGAGTGCGATTTCGTTCCCTTCCGAGTGCCGGTAGGTGGAGCGCTGTATAAAGGTTCCGGAACATGTGGATCCCGCGTGTACTCGTCTGTAGCACTGGAAGGATGGAGAAAACCGCCTGGGATAATAACATTTTCTCCCGCACCACTGCTCTATTGATGCTGTTTGTTTTTGACCCAGGGTCTCATTGTATGTCCCCTGATTGTCCTGCAACTCACCATGTAGCCCAGGGTGGTCACAAGCTAACGGAGATCCTCCTGCTTCTGAGTTCTGGGATTAAATAATTAAAGGCTACCATGTCCCGTTCTGGTGTTCCTTCTTCGTTCATTCCTTCATTTCTGGTGCTGGGGATGGAACCCAGGGTCTTTGCATATGCCAGGCAGGCACTCTACCACAGAATACCACCTCTCACTAAGATGCCCAGGCTGGCCTGGGACTGACTCTGCAGCCCAGCTTGGCCTTAAACTTGAATCAGTCATACTGCAAGCCTCTTGAGTAGCTGGAATCAGTGGCTTGCCTGGTTTTCATTGTGCTACGTTGTTGTTGGTGTGTGCGTGTGTTTCTTCTTTTATGAGAGGAATTCTCCACGTAATCCAGGCTGGCCTTGAAAACTCAGTAATCCTCCTGCCTCTGCCTTTCAAGTGCTGGGTTTAAAATAAGAGATACTATGACCAACTCTTTTTACTTTTTCTTTAAAAAATAGTTTCTTTGCAGTTGTTTTGCTTTTTTTTTAACACAGGGTTTCTCTGTGTAGTGCTGGCTGTCCTGGAACTCAGTCTGTAGACCAGGCTGGCCTCAAACTCAACAAAGATGCGCTTGTAGCTATCACGAGTGTTGGGGATTAAAGACATGCACCACCACTGGCAGGTTTAGTATCGTTTTTACATTTATTTATTATTCGTGCATACAAAATATGACAAGCCCCAGTATTGAGCCCAGCCTGTGACCTGGGTATCCTGAGTCCCACCCTGCTGCTCCTCTTCCTCCTCCTCCTCGTCCTCTCGTCCTCCTCCTCCTCCTCGTCCTCTCCTCCTCCTCCTCGTCCTCCTCCTCCTCCTCGTCCTCCTCCTCTTCCTCCTCCTCCTCTTCCTCCTCTTCTCATTCTTTTGGTCTTTTTGAAATAGGATCTCTAGGCTGGGCTTTAGCTTGCCACTATTCCTCAATATCCTCATTTCAACAAGGCTGGACTTCGTCCTGTTTGGCTCTTAGCTGGGGAAACAGGCGCTAGGTATGTGTTCCCAACATTCTCCTACAGGTAGCTCCTGCCCCATTTCCTTTTGCAGGGCCTTGCACCTTGCTCTACCCTCTCCCTTTCTCCTACTTACATGCTCCCCGACCCTTCCCCCTTTATGCACTGTACCATGTGGAGTTCCTTCTAGAAACTAGCACCATTCTGTGTCCTCCCAGGCTCCTGACCCTTGAGCCACATTAACTTCTTTTTGTCATGAAGGTCTTGTTTGGGGGCCTGAGGAGGTGAAGCCTTGGAGATATGAGGTATGGAGGTGTGCTGTGTTCACACAAACACAGAGAAGCCCCAACGTCACTCACTCCATGGATACGATGGACAAACAGGGTTAAGAGGAAGGAGCTTCTGTGTGGTAGCAAAGGCTGTTGAAGCTGAGGACCCAGCAGCCATACTGTGTACCTGTTACTCCTGCTTCAGGGGCTCTGGCGCCCTCTTCTGACCTCAATGGGCACTGCACATATCACCATACTTATATTTGAAAATAAAATGAAAATATTTAAAATTTTAAAATGGACAAAGAGGAATCTTTTTTTTTGGGTTTTTTTTTTTTTTTTTTTTTTTTTTTTTTTTTTTTTTGAGACAGGGTTTCTCTGTGTAGCCCTGGCTGTCCTGGAACTCACTCTGTAGACCAGGCTGGCCTCGAACTCAGAAATCCGCCTGTCTCTGCCTCCCAAGTGCTGGGATTAAAGGCGTGCGCCACCACCGCCCGGCAAAGAGGAATCTTACTTTTAATAGTAATTCTTATTGGGTGGTGGTGCATGTCTTTAATCCTAGCACTTAGGAGGCAGAGGCAGGTTATTTCTGTGAGTTCGAGGATAGACTGGTGTACAGAGCCAGTTCTAGGACAGCCAGGGTTACACGAGAAACCCTGTCTCATAAAAAAAACAAAAACAAAAACAAACAACAAAAAAAAGATGATGATTCTTATTTAATTGGTTTTTCTAATTAAATCACATTTAAAACTCACAAAGCCCCGCACTGATGATAGGAGAATGATCACCCTACAGGTTTGGAAATTGAGGTCTGGAGGGGTCAAGTGGATTATTCAATGCTTCGGAGCAGCCGGGTTCATGCAAAGTCAGGATTCGAACTCAGGACAGGCCACTTAATCACCCTCAAGCAGATGACATCAGGCTCTGATATCAAGGATCCAGTCCGTCTTCAGGGCTTCTGGGGCGCCTCTCTACTTGCCCAGGGAGGCTCCAGTCACTTGGTTTTCCATAATCTGTGAGGTCCTGGGCTGACACCTGAATACAGTACTTGGCATGGGGTTTCGCGTTCCTGAGGGTGAAAGTCGTGGCTTCAATGGGTCCCACCTGTGGGGAAAATGGGTGTCAGGCCACTGCAAGGAGGAAGTGGGAAGGACCACAATGCATTGAGGAACTGGGGAGCTGGCTTGGTGGTTCGAATTCCCAGGAAGCAGGTAAAGTCTACTGCTGAATCCCCCCTGCGACCTCTGCGCTCCCACAGAGAGGCGATAGGCGGAGACAGGAGATTATCCGGTGGGACCCAGTCTTAACCAGCATCCACCTCTGAGCTCCGCTAACTCCTCCTTCTTCCAGACCACGCCCCCTCCCGCGCACTTCACCTGGCGGTAGTGAGAGGCTCCTCGGCGCCGGTAGCGGAGTCGGTACTTGAGAGAGAAGATGTCCGGGAAGGGCCAGGAAGCAGGGGGATGCCAGAGTACCTGCAGGCGCTGCCCCGCTGTGCGCAGGCGCACGCCTTCCGGAGGATCGGGCTTGACTGGTGGGAGCAGGACCTGGGTCAGGGTCGGCTCTACTGGTTCATCCATCACGCACTAATTCCTTCATTTGTGACTCTCATTCATTCATACGTTCGCTTTCACCCTCAGACAGCTATTCACGTATTTGCTCCGTCCTTCCATTCATTCATACTCACACTTCATTCTTTCACTTATTCACTAAATTCTTCACTAATTCATTCCTTTACTCAGTTACTCACCGTCTCACACATTTATTTATTGTTTGATTCAAGTGCAGATTTGTTCCTGGATTCATTAACTCATTCATTTACACTTATCATTTATACATTCATTCATTCAGGGATTCATTTCCACAGTCATTAGGTCATTTACTCATTCACTGTATTATTTGTGAATTCATTCATTCACTCCCTAATTGAGTCATTGATTTGTTCATGCACTCAATCATGTCATTCACTCATTTACCCATGTCCTTCATGTATTCATTATGCATGATGTCAGTTATGCCATTCACTCATTCACTAAGTTACCCGTGTTTGTGCACTCACTTATGTCATTTATGCATTCAATATGTCAGTTATGCATTCATTCACTCATTATGCCTTCATTATGTCAGTTATGTATTCACTTATTCATTATTAAATCATTCACTCATTCACTCTATATCAGCCATGCATGCATTAATTTATTCCTTCATTCGTCTATCTGCTTAAGGAAAAAGCATTTGCTGAATCACTCTCATCACTGCTGATGGAAGTCACAACAGGCACACAGGAAAGACAGGCTCAGAGTGCAAGTCTCCAGTGGGCTGAGCGGCTTTTCTGAGATAAAATTCTGATAGCACAAGTCTGTGCATCTGCACAGAGAATTTCCATCACTCCACCTGCTTCTAGAACACGACAACACAAGCCATCTTCCTGTCCCTGTCTGGTCCTCTGCACTCACAGATCTCCTGTCTCTAGACTCCTCTGCACTGCAGCCCACACTATCTGTCCATCTGTCCATGGGAATACACAGGGCACTGGCCTTCTGGATGCTGGGAATAATGTTGCCAAGGATTTGTAGGTATGAACATTTTTGTTTCTGTTGAGCAGATACTTAGATTGGAGTTCTGAGATGGTGTGGAGACTTCCTGTTTAAACCCTTGAGGGCTGTGTCACCTTTCACCGACCTGCATCAGTTTTTCTTCTTGGCTTCCTTTTCTGAGACAGGTGCTCAGGAGTGACCCTGACTTGCCTTGAACGTGATCTGTAGACCAGGCTGGCCTTGAATTCTCAGAGATCTGCCTACCTCTGGGATTAAAGACCTGTACAGCACCCCTGCCGTTCATCCTCTCCTAACTGTGACTATTGCTTATGTTTAATGATATAGTTTTGGGGAGGCCTCACTGAGGAGCCGACACTGGAGCAGAGACCTAAGAAGGCCAAGGAAGGAAGCATTGCAAAGGCTCTGGGGGAGGATGGAGCCTGGGGTGTTGGGGCAGCAACAGGAGACCTGTGAGACTGCCAAAGAATGGAGGCTGCAGGGACCAAGCAAGGGGTGGGGGGCAAGGGAGGGAGGAGCAGTGGGATGGAGAAGGTGGAGAGGGGCAGGGAGGATAGATACTTAACTGATTTGTTCAACCACAAAGGCTAGGAGGCTGCTGCTGACACCACCAGGGTGCACTGCAGTGACATTTAGCACATAGGGCACTGTGGAGAACAGGTGCACGTGGGGGATGGTGCATCGGGAGGCCTGGGGCGTCCGTTGTAGGCAGGGCTGGCTCTGCTGTTGGGTGGCCACACCGAGACTGCACGGGAAGCACCATGGGGAGTCACAAAAAGAACCTAGGTGCCTGTAGGGCCCCAGCTCACCCACAGCTGAGCATGGGTCACACTCAGGGGGTGACCTGCTCTGGGGGACATGGGGGCTGTGGATTCTGAAGAACTCCCTAGAATACCGACACCCCACACTTATTCTGTTGTTTTAGAAGCAGGCTCCCATGGGGCCTGCCTCCTACCCTGAGTGGATCAGGACATCAGAATCTCTGGATTCTCTGACCTGTAAGTGGCAATGAAGGACATGGCTCTGGTGGAGTTGGGAGCTAGGAGCGGCGTCCAGGAGCAGTCCACGGCCACGGGGTACCGAGAAGCATGGCATCGCACTCTGGGCTGGCTCAGAGCCACTAGAGCTGGAGGAGACAAAGGCACGTGGGCTTCTGTATGCCCTGCAGGACTCCTCTGTTATGCACGGAGGCATGAACTCCTATACCTACTACAAAACCCAAGGTTCTCAGCTCAATTTCTAGATGAGAAAACTGAGTTTTGTTTTTTTTTATAATTCTCCTTCTCTCTTTTCTCCTTCTTCTTCCTCCTCCTCTTCCTCCTTCTGGAGGGTCTCACTTGGCCTAAGCTGACCTCACTCTGTAACTGTGGATGGCCCTGAACTCCTGAGCTTCCTGCCTTAGCTCCTGAGTGCTTCATGGCAGGTGTGCCCCACTATACTTAGTATCTTCTACCATTTCTGTCCTACAGTTGTTGAGTCACAACGGTGAGGCTTCGGGTTTCTGAGAGTCAATTGTCTAGCTCCATACATCTCTAAGTTCAAGGGTGCCTCTGCCTGGATAAATGGGGTTTTGCCTCTTCTTGCCTCAGTTTCCCCATCCCTATAGTAGTATGAGAACAGGTCTAATTGGTTTAGGTATGAGTTCCCACCCTATTGCAGATATGACCTCAAGCTGAAAGTGAAGGGTTAGTTCCCTCTGCCCAGGTACCCCAGTCCCCTCTGTGTTCACCTACCTGTCCCAGTATTACCAGGGGAGCAGCTGGTCCAGAGGACAAGTGGCAGAAGGAGCAGCTTGGACATGCTCTGTGGCTCTGTTCTTTGGATCCAAGTTAGTGACCCATCAGAGAAGGGCTGAAAGACTGGGGACCTGCACAGGGAACCTGGCCCCAAGTAAGGACCTGCCCAGTGTGGCTCAGTCGCCCAGTGTATGGGGCAGAAGATGGTGATGGTGACGGGAACCCCGACTCTGTCACCAGCTGCCGTGTGTGTGTGTGTGTGTGTGTGTGTGTGTGTGTGTGTGTGTGTGTAAAGGCCTTGAGGTAGGGGGAGGGCCCCAAAAGGGAGAAGTCACTGAGTGGCTTTCCTTCCGGCTGATGGCCAATGGGGAAGCCCCAGGAAGGGGTATGAGGCACAGGGAGAGGAGGGAACTGAGAGAAACAGAGACAGAATCAGGGAGAGAGAGAGACAGAGAGAGAGAGAGAGAGAGACAGAGACAGAGACAGAGACAAGAGAGAGAGACAGAGAGAGAGAGAGACAGACACAGAGAGACAGAGAGAGACAGAGACAGAGAAAAAGGGACAGAAAGACAGGGGGCACTGTTCTAGAAACTGGGTGGTGTCCCTCTCACCACTTACAATCTCCCCAAAACTGCATCAAGCTCCAGACAACAAAGAGCAGCTACTACCTCCAGATAGTCCCCAACTCCAGGGACACTCTGTACTGTGCAAGACACCTGTGCAGAATACCCAAGGAAACCCCCATGGAGAGGCTGGAGTCTCTGGGAACTCCAGGTCACATGTGTCTCTTCAGCATCAACAGAGCTCAAACTCCCCCTGCCCCGGGGGATTTGGGGGATTTGCCCAGAAATGGGAAGAGGCAGAAGTAGGGACTCTGCCAGGAAGGTGACAAAGAAAACTGGAAAGTCGGGCATAACAATAGCCATTTGTCATCCCAGCTGGATGTGGGGGGCGAGATAGGAGGATGTCTGTGAATTTAACTCCAGCCAGACACACAGGGAGACTGCCATCTCAAAAGAAAAAGAAAAAGAAAAAGAAAAAGAAAAAAAGAAAAAGAAAAAGAAAAAAGAAAAAGAAAAAAAAAGAAAAAGAAAAAGAAAAAGAAAAAGAAAAAGAAAGGATTTCTGAGTTCGACGCCAGCCTGGTCTACAGAGTGAGTTCCAGGACAGCCAGGGCTACACAGAGAAACCCTGTCTCGAAAAACCAAAAAAAAAAAAAAAGAAAGAAAGAAAGAAAGAAAAAGAAAAGAAAGAATAGTAGATGAATGGGTACAGGGCCTTGAGTTCAATTTACACAGACACAGACACAGACACACAGACACACAGACACACAGACACACACACATGCACACACACACACACACACACACACACGAACACTACCACCAAAAAAAAAAAAAAAAAAAAAAAAAAAAAAAAACCCTGAAAAATCCCAGATGAACCAAAGTATTGAAATGAAGAAGAATGAGAGAATCCTCTGTAATTATTTACTCACTCTTTAGCACTGATAGGAAGAGAGCCCAAGGCCTCAAATAAACCATGCCAGCCCCAGCCCATTCCTGGGGGTATTAAAGAAATAGGATTCACCCCTGAGCCATAATTCCATTCCCTGGTTTCTTTAAACACCATGTTGCACTCATGTTTATCACTATATCTATGTTTTAGGTCCAGAAGCTCACACTATGTTCTTAGCCTCCTTGCCCCATCTTCGTTCTTACTCAGTGCTCCAGACTGGTTACATTTTTCTTGTCGATGAGTTCATGCTCCTGGAGGGATGGTTGGGATGTAAGTGACATGTGCAGAGAATTGCAATATCCCAGGTGTAGAGTGATGGGACTCAGAGAGTTAGAGTGTAGGTAGCCATGATGTGATAGAGTCCGCTGGGCACCATTAGTTAGATCCTAGGCTGGCCTCCCAGTGCATGAGTACTGTTTATGACAGAGCAGGGTGGGGAAGGTGATCCCCAGAGGTTTCACCTCATAGAAGTGAAGGATGGAGACTGAACATCTGAACTGAGTCTTCAGCAGTCCTGGGACTACAGCTGTAGGATCTGACTGAGAATGCACTGTATGTCCTTCTTCATCTGTCTGTGCACTGAGGAGGGAGGCAATGGAGGTAGAGACACACTGTGATGCATCTGCTGACTGATTCTCTGAGGTAAGGTGGTGGGGTAGGTGACAGAGGAATGATGAAGCTTGATGGACACCCTGAAGTTGAGGCAAGAGTTAGGGAACTCACCTGAATGGCATACAGGAGATGGTTGTGGTATAGTGCCATGCTCCTGGGCGTCTTCCCGTGGCATAATAAATGGAGAAGAATGAGCAGAGGGATCTGGAGTTCAAGATCATCACTGGCAAAAAGTGAATTTTAGGTCAGCCTGGGCTGCATGAAACCCTGCCTCAAAAGGAATATGGGGAGGTAAGACAGGAGGAAGAAAAGGAGAAGGTAGGGGACGGGGAGAAAGAGAACAGGAAAACAGACTCTTCCACAGTGAGATATACTGTCTGTACCTGAGTAATGGCTAAGTCAGGGATGTTTGCCTGAGGTGCCCTGAGCAGCCTGGATCCTGTTTGTACAGTCACTGGTCTGTTCCTGGCTCCTATCACTTGCTCTCTGCTTCACAAAGGCAGTACCTCTATTCCCTGCTGCAAGGCTGTGACCTGGCCACACAGATCATCCTCTTCTTCAGATCTGGCTTTGGCAGGGCGGTCTGCTGCACCTTCAGAGCCTCCTTCTTTGGACCAATCTGTGGTCTGGTACGGGGAGGGGCTCCATGAGCAGTTATGATGAGACAAGCAGGGATCAGTGACTTTTGCCCCTGTACTAGGCGCTTGTTCATGGATCATGGACTGAGGCTTGGAGCCAAGCTGACTCAGTATTTGTATTAGCACAGCCCACAGCTGAAAATATTTGAGCATCCCACTCACTGCACTCTCAAAAAGTGCAAGAGTTACTATAGAATATTTGGTTGTGGTCATCATGGCTATCTTAATGTTCACACTAGGTCATAGTAGGGAGACACATGACTCGAGCAGGGTCATCTTGAATGTAGGCTTAGATTTTTCAAAACCTACTTAAATAAGGGTTCTTAAATGCTTTTACCTCCCTTCTAGTCCACCACCCACCAGAAGTAGTGGAAAGGAAAGGTTAATAGGGCAAAGGGAGATGTAGATGTGTTTAGAAATAGTTCTTTTGGGCTATTCTGATCTTCATTGTCAGGACATCGGCAGTTGAGTTCACATGAATCAGCAGTGGTAGCGCCATCCACTTGCAAACACTATTCATGAATCAGCAATGGCAGTTCAATCCAGAACAAACCACAAGGCTCTGCCAATTGACCCAAGTCTGCAGAAGTGGCAAGAAGCCACCAGAATATCATGAGAAGTTCTTTGGTGTGTTTTTCTATACAAAGTCACAACAAAAGATGACCAGCAAAGAAGGCAAGGTGAACCAATGCCACTGCGTTGTACATTGTCTGTTGGGTTATACTTATGTCTTTGCCAAACATCATATGTCTTCTCAAGTGTCCACTCTAGTAAAATATCACATGCCCTACAGAGTGAGTTCCAGGACAGCCAGGGCTACACAGAGAAACCCTGTCTCGAAAAAACAAACAAACAAAAATATCACATGCCATTTTTCCAGGCAACTTTCAGAAAAACACCATGTTTCTGCCTCAGCAAAACATACTCTCATAAAGTTTCCAGAAGAACATCACATGATACAACTGAGCCTCTAAAGAAACCAGAAATTTCCACTTCATGGAAGGGAAAGCCATTCAGCAATTGTTTACAAGTTGTAATGAGAGTTCCACTGGTACCTCGTCTTTTTTTTTTTTTTTTTTTTTTTTAGTTTTTTGAGACAGGGTTTCTCTGTGTAGCCCTGGCTGTCCTGGAGCTCACTCTGTAGACCAGGCTGGCCTCGAACTCAGAAATCTGCCTGCCTCTGCCTCCCAAGTGCTGGGATCAAAGGCATGTGCCACCACTGCCCGGCTACCTCAGGGGTTTTTAACAACTGACCAGGCATTCTATAATCACCATTAGAATGTGACTCTGTCTGCCATTTTCCAAGGTCAGGCAGAGTAGCCCTGGGAATCTAGATTACCTGGGCTAGAAGTAATACAGTATGAAAAATGAATGTGCCAATCAATTATTAGTGTGAGTTTCAAGCAACCTCAGTGGAAGGCAAGCAGGACACAGGGTAACATTTCTCCACATATACAGTGGAGTATAGCAGGAAAGCAGCTGGACGAGGATGCGTCATGCCATTATCTGTACTGCTGGCTGCTGCTTCAGCACAACCATCGATGTCCAAAAGGTGGAATGTTGATTCAGTGGTACAGCCAAGACGCCATATTCCTTTTGGGGGCTCCAGGACAGATACTGACACTGGTGGACCAAGGAGCCGGGTGGGAGAGACCGCACACACTTTGTTATTTAGTGTCTGACTGAACCTCACAGTGGATCCCAACATAAAAGAGACACCTGAATGTATTTAAAGTAAGGCTTTCATTTTGAGTAGGGGTTGAGTAAAGTTTTAGTTCCCAAGACCTCCTTGGGAGCTGACGTCTGACTCAGCAGAGAGACATGTATGTGGGTAACTGACATCTTGGTTGGTAAGTTAAGACATAATAGATAAGTTTCATCTTGCTTGACAAGACATGAATGTTAGACAAGGCAAGTCCCCTGACAAAGTTGAAAACCCCAACCAATGGGAGTAGGATAAGTGTGCAACAAAGACATGTTCCTAAGGAAATTACCTATCTCTAAATCCTGATTGGTGAAATAACTTGGCACAGATGATTGTGGATTTGAGGCTTAAAAACTCTGTAGGATCTTAACTCAGGGTCATGGTTCAGCTCCTAAGTCTAGAACCTGGCCCTGATCTATCAGACTCGGGATGTGGTGTTTAATAAACCATCCCCATTGACTGAGATTGGTGCTTGAGTGGTTTGTGCAGTGATTCCCAGACCCTACAAAAATACTTATGCTTGCCTAGCACTCGGGAGGCAGAACTCTGTGAGTCCAAGGCCATCGTGGTCTACAGACTGAGTTCCAGGACAGTCAGGGCTACACAGAAAACCCTGTCTCTCTCAAAAAGCCAAACCAAACCAAGCCAAAAAACCTTATGCTTAATTTGCTTTACTTAGTTTCCCTAATGACATAGAATGGAGAAAAAAAAAAAAAAGAAATCTATAGATTCATATATAATTCCCATACATAAGATTAAGTAGGTAATAAAAATATGTATAATGTATTCATCAGATTATTAAGAGGCTTCATAGTCTGATGGGCAGTGGTGGTGCACGCCTTTAATCCCAGCACTTGGGAGGCAGAGGCAGGCAGATTTCTGAGTTCGAGGCCAGCCTGGTCTACAGAGTAAGTTCCAGGACAGCCCGGGCTACACAGAGAAACCCTGTCTCAAAAAAAAAAAAGCTTCATAGTAAAACAAAACTGTCTTTAATCCCACAGGGCTGAATTGATGACTAAAGTCCTGTCTTTACATTGATGGATCTTCGATATAGAACAATGGATTAAAAGGCTGCAGATTTTTGATGCATATTTTTCATATTTGTAAATTAAACTTTTTTTTTTTTTTTTTTTAAAACAGAACATCATAGCAGATTTTGCATAGCTACCCTGAGGTATGACTAACCCAGAAACTGGCAAATTTCTTCTGTGCTTTCTCAGTTTCATAGCAAAACCACACCAATGGTCCAGAAATGGGACCTCAGCCCCCAAGAGGCTGGTCAGAGTGGAGTTCTGGCTCAGTAGATGGATTGTGCCAGCAGAGGTTCAAGTCACCATACTTTGCTTTCTGGCCCGGATGATGGGAGTGCCTCACCTCATGTAGGTACCATGGTGCTACAAAAGTTTTGGGGTCAGGATTAGCCTTGTCAGACCATACATTTCCTCTGGCCCTACTAGGTAACCCCTGAATTCAGGTACATTCTAAGAGTGCAGGTCTTTGGAATGGGGATTCACCATCACTGAGTCATCTCCAACTTCCAGTAGTCAGTACTTCAGGTGCTGGGAACACAGGCCTAGGAGTGCGGGGGAATGACTAGCTAGCGTGTGGGCATGCAGGCATGGGTTCCTGAATCTTGCTGGGTGGTTGTGATTCCCACAGCTCCGAAGAGACTGGAGCTCGGGAATCTCGACTTCACTCCACAGGAAGTACCAGGTCGGGGCTGTGGGGCCCTGCCTGGCAGGGAGAGTTCTGACTCAGTTTGAAGTTCCACAGGGGTGCAGGGCTTTAAGTGGACCTGGAGCCCAGAGGCCTCCATTCCCAGACACTGCTGGCAGACTGGAGACATGATGAGGGGGAGGGAGAGCTCTGGCAGCGCCCTGTGGGAGAGACTTGGTTGGTTACCGTACTCCCTTAGCAGACTTGGTGGCCTGGCTAGCTTGCTGGCAGGAACGCAGAGAGGTCCTCAGGGAAGCACAGCGGCTGCAGCTACTAAAGGGTTACGGCGGACGTGGCTTAAAGCAGACCACACCAGACTAGCTGATTCCACGGGAGAAAGTGGATTTATTTGGATAGAGGATGGGGGAAGAAGTGGGGAGAAAGAAGGCGAGAGAGAGAGAGAGAGAGAGAGAGAGAGAGAGAGAGGAGAGAGAGAGAGAGAGAAACAGAGAGAGAGAGAAGAGAGACAGAGAGACAGAGAGAGAGACACAGAGAGAGAGAGAGAGTTGTTGCTCGCCCTGAATATTTATATTGCCTATGCCATACCATGTGAGGTAGTCAGGTGAATTATGGGAAGGTTTGGGGTTGTCTTGGTAACGAGGTAGAGGTCGCAGGTCACCTGAGTAGTCACCTGAATATGATGTCACTCAGAGTTCGGGCTTGATGCTAACATACCTCTCTTCTTATTATTATAAAAAGAAAGGGAAAAAAGGGGGAGAAGGGGGAGCTGATGGTGAAAGAGGAGTTGGGGCGTCGTGTCTCTTAAACTGCTTTCTGCTGTGTAGGGGCGTAGTCCATTGAAGAGAGTAGCTGACTTTCACCATCAGGGCCTGCTCCATAGATGTGTGGACAGCAGCTGATAATCCTGTAACAGGAACTGATTAATAAATTGGTTAAAAATAATATCAGGAGGATGGCCCAAGGGATGTCTCACGTTCTCAAAGTGGCACTTTTCCTGGGAGAACTGGCGAAGACCATCTTCTTTCGCTGTCAGGACACATGGTACCCGTCAGTTCTGAAGCATCACAGCTGGAATCTTGTGGGCCTTGGATGTAGAAGCGAGTGTCTTGCAGTGTTGGTAGAAGTGGTTGGTCCATGGACCTAGCATGTGTATCTGAGAAGACCAGTACTCTTCTATCTGGGCAAAAAGAAAGCAAGTATAGAGAACATAATATTTAAATGGGATAACAGGTCTAGGGATGGTGGCAATCCGGATTGGTTCTTGGCATCCAGCTATGGAGTAGTTCCCTGGTCCTGTTTGGAGAGATTGTTTGTTATTTGTGAGTGTGTCTTGAACCTCGTACACCTAGATGCAAAGGCTGACCTGGGTAGAAACACGTGTCTAGTCCAGTGAGGTTGAGCTCAGCTGCCGGGGTGGGGTCTCATCTTCTGAGATTGAGGACAAGGTGGGTGATTTCCATGTCCTCTGGAGCTTAAGAGAGCACGGTCCTGTTAGAATCGACGTGTATGAAGAGGAGTCAATTTTAGATGAAGGGATGAAAGGCTTGAAGTGAGACAAGTGGACCCAATGAGGTAGTCCTTCAAGTTTAGCAGCTGTAGGGGTCACGAGGATTACCTTAAAAGGGCCATGCCATTTGGAAGAGAGAGGTGAGGGCCGATGATCTGGAGGGGAGAGAAGCACTTGGTCTCCAATGTTTACAGGCAGTTGGACAGGAGACAGTGTATTGTCCAGGTAGATGATGGTCAGCAAAGTTCCACAAGAGAGAACGGAGATGGCAAAGTAATGGGGTCAGCAGATGGTCTGGGAGGGGAGAGCATTTAGGTGAAAGACCAGGAGTTAGAACTGGACATCCATACATGAGTTCAAAGGGTGAGATAAGGAGAGGCCTCTTGGGAAGAGCTTGTAGCCTGAAAAGAGCTAAAGGTAGGAGTTTTACCCAGTCAAGGTGAAGTTCCTGTGACAACTTAACAAGGGTGGTCTTCAGAGAGTGGTTAGTCCTCTCTACCTTGCCTGAAGATTGAGGATGGTAAGGAATATGAAAATGCCAGGGGATGTCTAGAGCCTTAGATAGGATTTGAGAAACCTGGGAAGTAAATTTAGGCCCATTGTCTGACTGAAGGGAAGCTGGGACACCGAAACGGGGGATGATCTCTCTGAGGAGGAGATCAGAGACTGTCTGTGCCCTTTTGTTAGTTGTGGGGAAAGCCTCTACCCAGCCTGAGAAGGTGTCCACCAAAACCAGGAGGTACTTGACACGTTTCACAGCAGGCATGTGGGTAAAGTCAAGTTGCCAGTCAGTTCCAGGAAGGGACCCTCTAGCCTGATGGGTAGGAAAAGGGGTGCTATGATACCTTGAGCTGGGATCTGACATCTGGCAGATTTTGCAAGAAGCAGTGATAGATTTTAAGAAACTTAAGTCCTCAGGAGTAGGCTGTAGGTGGGTCTTAACAAAATAAGACAACGCTTGGCTGTTGGGATGAAACAGTTGGTGAAGGTAGGACAGAGTTTGACGAGTGTCAGGGTGTATAGGTGGGGATGCAGGTTGTAGTGAGAATGTCCTGGGGAGGGTGAGATGAGTCTAGGCCCCTAAGGGCCGCAGCTCTAGCTGCCTCATCAGCTCGGTTGTTTCCTCTGGAGACAATAGAGTCATTCATCCAGTGGGATCTGCAGTGGACAATTCCAATGGCTGTGGGGAGATGGGAAGTCTCTAGCATGGACATGATTTGGTTCACATTAGTTACCTCCTTTTGTGGTAAGTAACCCACACTCCTTCCAGATGGCAGCATGGGACAGGAGGATATGGAACGCATATTTGGAATCTGTGAAAATGTTGAGGGATTGTCCCTGTGCCAGCTGGAAGGCATGGGTAAGGGCTATTAATTCAGCCTGTTGGTTGGTGGTATGAGCAGGAAGGGCTTGTGCCTCTATCACCTTGGTATCTGACACTATAGCATAGCCAGCTTTCCTGACCCCTTCATGTAGAAAGGAGCTTCCATCTGTATACCAGGTAAAGGTGGCTTGAGGCAATGTGCCCTCCTGTATGTGTGAAGGATGAGGTAGTAATTCTACGGTTTCAGTGCAGGAGTGAGATAGGGAGTAGTCAGTATTAGGTGGAGGAAGAAGACTGGAAATATTAAGAGATGGGCATGATTGAAAGGTGAGGGTGGAGTCTTCTATTAGAGCTACCTGAAGAGAAAGAATCCTGGAGGGAGGTAGAGTCTGTAAGCCTTTATAAGTTAGGAGCTGTGACAGGTTGTGAGAAGAGAGGACAGTTATGGGCGATCCCAGGGTTAGTTGATTCTCGAATAAGGAGTTCAGCAGCTGCTAAGGTACAAATACAAGGTGCCCATCCCTGGATGGTTAGATCTAGTTTTTTTGACAAGTATGCTACGGGTGCAAAAGATGGTCCCAGTTGGTGACCTAAGACTCCAAGGGCAAATCCCTCCTTTTCAGTTACATAGAGGGAGAAAGGATGAGTCAGGTCAGGGAGATGCAAGGCCGGGGCCTCGAGGAGAGCCTGTTGGAGCCTTTGAAAGGGCTTAGTCACAGGTTTGAGAAGGGGTTCATGGGTGGGACCTAATGCTGCTTCATATAAGGGACGAGAGAGTAGGGAAAAGGAAGGAACCCAGGAACGAAAGAAGCTAGGAATGATAAAATCTCTTCCTTTGTAGAAGGAACAGTTAGAGACTGAATCAGGTTCTTTCTATCTAAGGTAATAGCCTTGTGGGTTGGGGTAATTGTTAGTCCCAAATAGGTGACCTGAGGAGTGGACAGTTGGACTTTAGAAGGTAAGACCTTGTAGCCCTGACTGGAGGGGAAATTTAGAAGGGCAGCTGTGTCAGCTTGGCTAATTTCTAAGGAGGGGCTGCAGAGAGAAGATCCTCTACGTAAAGCACAATCTTAGATCTAGGGAGAGATAAAGAAAGCAAGTCAGAAGCCAGGGCCTGCCCAAACAGGTGTGGGCTGTCCCAGAATCCCTGAGGTAGAACAGTCCAGGTAAGTTGGGTGGAAAAGTGGGTGTCAGGATCTGTCCAGGTAAAGGCAAATATGTCCTGTGACTGGGCATCTAGGGGGATAGAGAAAAATGCATCTTTGAGATCTAGGACTCAAAAATGAGAAGTCCTTGAGGGGATAGTAGAGAGGAGAGTATAAGGGTTAGCCACGACAGGATGGAGTGGAACCACCGCAGAGTTAATGCGCCTGAGGTCTTGAACCAGGCGATAGGTTCCATTAGGTTTTTTAACTGCTAGTATAGGGGTGTTAAAAGGGGAGGAGGCGGGTCGAAGGAGTTTTTTTCTTAAGAGATCAGAAATGATAGGCTTAAGTCCCTTAAGGCTCTGGAGAGAGAGAGCTTGACAGATGTACCTGGTAGAGCCCAGTAACTGGATGACAACGGGAGAATGATGTTTAGCAACAGAAGGGTTCTGGATGTCCCAAACTCGGGGGTCCACCTGAGAAGCTGGTAAGGGAAATAACATGTTAGTGTTAGTAGGGTGACTGGCTAAAAGGAGGAGCAGAGGAACTGCTGGCGAGCTTGGGCTCAGACGAATTGGGGGAGCAAAGGAAATAGAAGCTCCCAACTTAGCTAAAATATCTCTTCCCAATAAGGGGACAGGACATGTAGGCACTACCAAAAAAGAATGGGTGAGAGGTACACCCCTAAAAATGCAACTAAGTGGGGGGGTCTGGTGGGGAAGGTAAGGTTGTCCTCCTACCCCGACAATAGGAGAATGCGAAGGTGATGTAGGCCCCCAATACTCTATCAGGACCGAGTAGGTGGCTCCAGTGTCCAAGAGGAAGGAGATGGTTCTCCCACACACCATAAAATCTACCTGAGGCTCCCTGCTAGTGATGGGCGTGGTCGGGTCATAGGAGCCCAGGCACCTTCAGTCTTCCATAGCCAAGCCTAAAAGGTCAACTGAGGGGTTTTGTGGCAGTGACATCTCTCTGTTCTGAGCGACCTGAGGGCAGTCATCAGCCCAGTGTCCCCTCTGATGGCACTTAGGACATGGTCCCCTTGGCTTGCTGGGGTTGGGACAAGCCTTTGCCCAATGACCATATTGACCACATTTATAGCAGGAGCCAGGTGGTCTCTGAGCCTTAGAAGACCAAGAGTCTGGGGTAGTGGCTGGGACTGGTCGGACAGCCTTTGCCAGCATATGGTATTTCTGTTTCTGGGCTTTTTCATCCCTCTCATGGTACACTTTGAAAGCCAGTGCTAAGACTTCTGCCTGTGGAGTTAGAGGGCCCCTCTCCAGTCCCTTGAGCTTAGTTTTTATGTCGGGGTAGCTCTGGGAAAAAAAGTAGGTCATAAGAAGTTGTTTACCTTCTGGGTTTTCAGGGTCCAGGTTAGTATACTGCAATAAAGCCTTTGTAAGGCGTTCTAAGAACTGAGATGGGTTCTCTTGTTTGTCTTGGACAACCTCTTGGAGTTTCTCAAAGTTAACCAGCTTCAGCACCACCTTCCTTAGTCCTGCTAAGAGACATGTTATAAATCTATCTCTGGCTAAGATACCTCCTGCTGAATTGTAATCTCATTGAGGATCCTGGTCAGGAACTGCTGTAGATCCGATTGGGTATGTTTTGTCTGTTTGATGAATCTGATCTGCATGCGCCTTTGCCTCTTCCCAAACTCGTCTGCGTTCATCAGGAAGCAAATTGTTAGTTAGAATCATATGAACATCATGGAAGGTCAGGCTATAGGACTGGGAGATGTATTGAAATTCTTTGATGAAAGCTGAAGAGTTAGAGGTGTAGGAACCCAGTCTGCTCTCTATCTGGGATAGTTCACTCAGTGAGAAAGGGACATGTACCCTGACTAGGCCATCCACGCCAGCCACTTTAATGAGCTACAGTGGCTCATTAAAGGCCTTCATTGTGGTTCCCCATGGCGGGCCCCCAAAAACACAAGGGAGTTCATGATTCCAAATGGCTTTATTTTCACAGTGGATGGTAGTTGAATCTGGATGCACCCCCACTTAGGTCAGGGGGGACTTGACTTAAATAGGGAGGGAGAAGGGTCTGGGAAAGGAATATGTAATTGGCTACGCCCTCTGGCCTTTAGATAACTCATTAATATGGAAATCTTTTGAGGCTGAGGCCTGTAGCCACACCCTCTACCTGTGCTAGGTGACACAAACCTCTTTGGGAGGGGCTGCATTGACTGAAAGCATGGGTCAATGGAGACCTTAGACCGTGTGTCAGGACCCTGGGTTCTGGGAGCGCATCGAAATGTATGCCATCCCTCATAGGCATGGACACCTGTTGGGTCTCCAGGCTATTTCCAGCCAGTGCTTCTACCAAAATCCAAGCCATCCTTTCACGGCCCCACATAGGAGCACAGACAGCATCAGGGCAGGAAAGGAGAGAGGTATCACTTTTCCTTCCAGGCAAGAAGGTCCCTTGTAAGGCTGGCAGGAAGGAATGGCCTGTCCTGAGGTTTAAAAGTTCAGGATCTGGAGGCTGTTGAGTGGGGTCTGTCAGAGGGAAGGCATGCAGCCATGCTCTCCAACAGCTGTTGCACATCTAGACAACACCTCAGCAAGAGGTTGGCCATGGGTAGATGTCATCTGCCCAGACCTGTGTGGAGATTCCAGGACATCGGTGAGGATGACTAACACATGGCATCCGGCATCTTAGCCCCCGTGGGAGTCACTGCCTAGACGTGTGGTTAGCAGCCCTCTCCTGAGGGGCCAGGTCCTCAGCATCCCACAAAAGAGCTCAGTAAAGAGCTGACGGCCACAGATAGGTCCAGTCTTCAGTCTGGATGCTGTGTGAGCACTGCCTGAGCAGGCCAAAGGCAAAGTCCACACTGCAGACCTTGGCACAACCCTATAAGGCGTGATTGGACAGATCCTGTATTCATAGTTATTCCTCATTTTAGTATAAATTTCTTTGCTTTTTGTCTTTCTACAATTTTTTTATTTGTCAACTCAGAATAGCGGTAGTTGTTTAATCCAATAGAAACTGCCCAGGTGATAGGAATTTCCATAAGATAATCTTTAGTTGTAGGAATTTGTAGGAAGTTAACTGTGAATGCTTTGCTTCCTATTGCGACACTGCCATTGTGGTAAAGTTCTATTTTGGTCGGTGGTTGTACTTACACAGAATTAGCTGTTTTGCTGGGTTTTCTCTTTTCTGGTGCTTTAAAAATTTTTTGTTTGGATTGATTTCTGTTTAAAAATTTTGAATTTGTGCCATTAAGTAATGTGTTAACAAACATACCATAGCACATATGTAAAGGTCAGAGGACAAGTTGGAGGAGTGGCTTCTCTCGTGTGTATTGACCTCAGGATATCACACTTGATTGCAAGTGTCCTTACTCACTGAACAAACTAGCTGGTTCCTCTCACAGTACTCCCTTCTGATCCACTTATTTCAGTATATTGGTGGTAGTAGTGAAAGGGCCTCACAAGGGGGAGTCCCTCATGCTGATTGGGAATAGGCTCACCACCCAAGGACACACGAGACCATCTCGATGCAATTAGCAAAAAGGTAGTTTTTTAATATCGAGGGGCCCCTCGGTTCGAATCATATCTCACGCAGGAGACAGGGGATTCGACGAAGACCCCAGGAAGTTGGGAACTTTTATAGGTAGGGGTGGGAAGAGCAGGGAGATTTGGCGCGGTTACACATAATTGGATATTTTAAACATCAGCAATTTGCATAGACCAGTTATTTTTGACCATGAATCTTTGGACTCAAGAGTACCAGATGACCCATTACTCATTTTCTTGTTTAGACTTGTATGTCTTTGTGTCCTTGCTTCTTTTTCATTTTTGGTCACTCTGCCCCTGAAGAGGCTCAAAATTTATTATTATGGCTAATTTTAACAAGTTGTTAGTGGCCTCTGCTGACCATGAATTCCTTGCTCTGTGTCTCAAGATGTTTTTAATTTTTTATCCTAACATTCCCTCCTCTTTTATTTGCAAATAATTCTAATCTTAGAATTACAGATAGTTTTCTTTCAGATTTATTTTTTTTAAATTTATATCTCTGTTTTAACACCAGTAGCTGAACTGCATTATTTTTGACCTAACAAAAGCTAGTATTTTATTTATTACATATGTCTAAAATAGGAGTAAAAGAATTATTGCTAGGGAGCCTGCCACTGCAGAGAGCAGAGTAGTCAACCAAGGTGATCAGGCAAACTAGGACTTGAACCAACTTTGTTGAGATTCTTTTCTCTGTGTCTTTTGTCTAGTCTTTCTCTGAACCTCTGTATTGAGTCTCTGACTATCTTGGTATGATCAGCATAAAAGCAACATTTTTTTTTTAAGGTAGCACATAACTCCCTATTTTTTAAGAATAGCAGATTTAATTTTAAATCTTTATTAACAGCATCACTAAGAGTATTAAGACCTTGTTGTCTAGTGGCTAAAACGACAGCTCCTGTCCCTATCCCTGCTGTAATACCTGTCTCTAGCAAAATGGCCAATGTGGGGGAAACAGGTTTCCTTTTGTATCTTTGAAGCCTAAAATCAAATTTTCTGTCAAAACATTAAGCTGCATGTTAGTAAATTCTGGGGACCAATTGTACTAATATATAGAAGTCTGTAGTTGGTTCAAATATACTTGTGGACACACAGGGAGTGAGTTCTGAACTGCAGGCCCACCATCTATTTGGCCCTGGCATTAAATAATAGGTGGCAACAGTCTTGTGACCCTTAATTGTCTAGTTACACAAATGTCTATGAGATGCAGGTGGGTGTCCAAACAAAGTCTGATTTTGTCTCCGATATCTCTGTTAAAGTCAGTTTCTTTTCTGTTTCTCAAATACAGGAATGATGGGAGGTCATATTATTAAACTTTTATTTATAGCAATCTCTAACTTTAAACTTGTGAGAAACAGCTGTATCTCTAGGAGCATAGGTATCCTTTAGCCGTTCCCAGATCTCCTTTCTGACTATCTCTAGAGCCTTCAGGCAGGCTAGGAGAGAAAATGATGGGATAGAGCTGTCATCAGAACGGGCCCAACTCTCTAAAGTCTTATATATTGGTGGAGGGGAACCAAATATGATCTTAAAAGGAGTTAACTCTAAAGGTTTTGGGGTGTTCCACACCTGGAACAAGGCAAGAAAGAGAAAAACTGTCCAATTAACCCCTGCCAGTCTCTAAGGCCAATTTTGTCAAGGTCTCTTTTTTTGGTTCATATTTATTTTTTTACCTGTCTTGAGCTCTGAAGTCTATAAGAACAATGTAATTTCTATTTGATCTCTAGTTGTCTGGCCAGTCCCTGACTTACCTGGGCAACAAATTACCTTAGGTATCCAAACCTGGGCCGAATCTCTTTAGTATCTTCTTGGCCACCTCGTTGGCAGTCTCTTTCTTGGTGGGAAATGCCTCAACCCACCCTGAAAAGGTATCTATAAAAACTAGCAGATATTTATTTCAGGTCTAATTTCAGTGAAGTCAACCTCTCAATAGTCTCAGGCTGGTCTTCTCTCAGCTTCTTTCTCTCTAGGTTTTTGCTGGATCTGGCATTGGTGAAAACACATGTCTTACATTTCTTTTATCAAGTCCACAGCAAGCTGTCGAAGTTTTAGAACATGGTAGGGGGACCTATTAACCAGTTTTATCATCTTTTTGGGCCTTAAGTGGGTAAGCTGATGTATACCCCTCAGGTAGTTCAGTACCTCTTCTTCAGAGAGGATGCCTCTTGGCTTGTCAAAGTTCTTTCTTGGGGGTCTGTGCCCCCTCTCGGTTAGCAGGATCATGGGCTCCTGTGCAGCCTCTTCTTTTACCACATAATCTGCCATGTGACTTCCTCTTTCTATAGGGCCAGTCTCTTTTTGATGTCCAAGACAATGTATGATAGCCACCTTGCGGGGCAAATGGACAGCTTCTGATAAACTGAGAATCTCTTTTTTTGTTTTTAATGTCTTTATCAGCAGATGTTAGCAGTCCATGTTGTCTATATATTGCCCCATGGACATGTGCAATTGCAAATGCATATATATAATCTGCAAAACCCAGCTGTCTCCAGAAACTCTCTTACCTGGAAAGGGGGTGGTCGGGGTTCGGGATCTGCATCACATTTGCTTTCTGGTATCAGTCAGCCATCTCTGTCTATCTCTCAGGATATATCTCAGATAAGTCACTTCTGTCCGGCACATCTGTGCTTCTTGGCAGAAACCCGGTGCCCCAACTCACCTAACTCAGCCAGGATCCTCTGGGTCCTTTGTTCACGTTTTTCATGGGTCTCTGCAGCCAGTAGACATACTGTAGGAGGGTCACCTGAAGACTCTTGGTGCAAAAGGTGGCAAGGTCTCGATGTAAAGCCTCATCTCTGGGGCAGTCTTGTCCACATGAGTTGTCTAACCCTTTTACTCTCAGGGTTCTCGCCATTTAAAAGCAAACAAAAGTCTCTTAAGTACTGAATATTTTGCCTCTGTGTCAACTAAGTAGTCCATGGAGGTCCCCTCTACTCTCAAAGTTATCATATGCTCTGGGAGGGGGATTGAGTCCTGTCTCCCCTAATCTTCATCATCATCTTTTTAAAAACAATATTTTTGTCTCTTTTTTAGGGCATCTTCATGACCAATGACTTTTTTCTTTGCAGTATTCGCACTGGTCTTTTTCTAGTTGTGACCAGTCAGTTTTTCTGGGTCTCCTTGTCTCTACTTCTGCTTGTTGCCCAGGTCTCCTAGCTATCTTTTTTTTTTTTGTTACTGTGGCCAGTATGCAAGTCAAATTCTTTTCCTGTCTCCTATCTCTCTCTTTTTGTTCCATCTCTCTCCTTCTTTGACTACCAGTCTTCTTTCCCTCTTTACGTACCACCCTTCTCTCTCTCTTTCTCACTTACTCTCTCTCTCTTTTGCTTTCTCTCTCTCTTCTACTTATCTTCTCCCTTTACTGACTTACTCTCTCCTCTTCTGACTACATCTCTAATAGTATAGCTCTGCAGCCCTTCAATGCATTGTAGTTCCTCTCTAATATCTTGGGCAGACTGCTCAATGGATGCCATAATTACAGAAGCTCGCTGTCCTTTTGACATATCTAATTTATCCGTCTCTTGCATGACCTTTTCTCACCTCAGCCAAATTGGTGGGGGCCCTCTCACTGCCCCCTGCCACTAGAGACGGCGGGCAATATGTAAACAGCCTTGCTCCATCTTTTACCTGATACCCTTCTTATGGGAACCCAAAACAGTCTGGGAGCGGGTGTGGGGAGGAGGGAGCGCTGGCAAGCGACCAAGCAAAGTAGGAAGCCGCCGCACTCCCCGTTCGAGGGAAGGGGCGGGGCCTCGTGGCCTGGGGATGCCCACCACGCCCCTCACGCTCACAACCAAAGGTGCTTCCCGGGGTCCCCGCTTCCTGCTGGCGTCGCCGCTGATGTCTCCGGGCGTGCTCACTACCACCGGAGCACGGTCTGGTCTTGAAGGCTCTAGCAGTCCGAATCCCGGGCATCATGGGAAACGTAGTTCTAGGGTCCGCCGCCATCTTGGAAACTCGATCCTGGCAACAGTGTAGCTGCAGGGACCCTATCAAAGCCTGTAAGTTTTGCAGGATTCTCAGAAAAAGAAAGATGATTAGTTTCTCAGTTATAAGGTGGGAGTGTGGAAGCCAGCCACTTTGCAAGGGGAGGGAGCTCCGGTAGAGCTGCTGGTCTGAATGCGACCTGACCCGGTCTCTCCTGTAACAGAATTACTTTAATGACTTTGATAGTTAACAAGTCAAATGTCCCCTCAGGGGGCCATCCTACAACAAAAGCAAGCCCTCAGAAATGCAGAAAGTCTGCCAATCCCCTTTTTAAAACAGTCTCTATAAATTCCGTCCTCTAGCCCTAACGTCAGTCCAATGATCCAAAGTCAAAGATAATAGAGTCGTCACAGTCTGTCTCATTTCAAAGCCTAACAAACTTACGATTATAACACAAACACACAAGACAAGCAAAACACTAACCAAATGCAACCTCAGATGGGGAAGGATTCCACTCTTCCCTCTAGCAGGAGCACTCCGTCTCCCTCGTTCCGAAACTGGGCAGTCAGGCTTCCCTGACTCCCTATACTTGCGACTCGCCTCAGCTTGTAGGACTCGAACCTACAGTCGCAGCAGGACTCGAACCTGCTTCCACCCTCGGAGCGTCCTCCAGGGCTGCAGCCTGCGGGCATAGCACGTCTGCGTCCCTCCGCAGCCACTGAGTCCTCACGGTCTACAGTGGCAGCTGCTTCAGAAACCAAAGGCGCCGTTCAGAACACAAAAAACGAAACCAAAACACAGAAACAGTGGCAGCCGCACTTAGACATGTCTCATTCACACAGACCTACCTCCAAGGGGTCTTCGGGAGTCCGGGGTGGTTGCCTCGATTCCCGGTCAGGGAACCAAATGAAAGGCCTCACAAGGGGGAGTCCCTCATGCTGATATGGGAATAGGCTCACCACCCAAGGACACATGAGACCATCTCGATGCAATTAGCAAAAAGGTAGTTTTTTAATATCGAGGGGCCCCTCGGTTCGAATCATATCTCACGCAGGAGACAGGGGATTCGACGAAGACCCCAGGAAGTTGGGAACTTTTATAGGTAGGGGGTGGGAAGAGCAGGGAGATTTGGGCGGTTACACATAATTGGATATTTTAAACATCAGCAATTTGCATAGACCAGTTATTTTTGACCATGAATCTTTGGACTCAAGAGTACCAGATGACCCATTACTCATTTTCTTGTTTAGACTTGTATGTCTTTGCGTCCTTGCTTCTTTTTCATTTTTGGTCACTCTGCCCCTGAAGAGGCTCAAAATTAATTATTATGGCTAATTTTAACAAGTTGTTAGTGGCCTCTGCTGACCATGAATTCCTTGCTCTGTGTCTCAAGATGTTTTTAATTTTTTATCCTAACATGTGGATTTCATCTCCAATCTCTACTAGTCTTTCTTTCTCAGTCCTATCTTGCCATGCATTGATTCCTTCCTTCTATTTTCATATGTGTTTTTGTTTAGGTTCGAGGTGAACCTTTGGGGAGCTAGGCCTATCCAAGGCTTTCTCAGATGCTCTAGTGAAAGCACCAAGGGAACATTACTTTTGTGACCTCTCCAAGGGCAGACTTGGGAAGGTCTGGTCTGGTGCTTGAGGGAGCATCTTGAAGGAGTCAAGGGCACCATTGTCTTTAGTTATCAGTCTCATGACCAGTGTGTGCTCACTCTGAGGTGTCCTGTGTCCTTGTAGCCAACATTGCTAAATTATCTCCTGCTGACTGTCTCATCCTCCACCTATAGTGTATCAGAGCTGTTTATCATCTTAGTAAACTTGCTTAACATGATCCAACACGTTATGCAAGACATACTGATCCCAAACTTTCTATGTTTGTCTTCTCATCCCAGGTTCTCACCCTGGTCACCTCCCATTTGGGGCTAGAATAGTTGGTGTGTAGGTTTGTAGACCAAACTTGTTTAAACTTTTTTTTTCTTTTGGAGACAGGATTTCTTTGTGTATCCCTCCCTGGCTGTCCTGGAACTCACTCTTTATGCCAGGCTTAAACTGTTGATGTCCTGACTCCACCTCCCAAGTGCTGGCAGGATGAGCCAGTGCCACACTAAAGGCTGGGAATGGGTTAGTGTTTTGTCTACCAATGTTTAGCTGAGAGAAGTGTGAGCAATGCAGATGAGTCTTTTTAAAAATGGATGATGTCTGGTGAGTATCAACCAGGTGGTTTAAATTTGACCTGGATAGTCTGGGTGCCCTGTCAGCTGTGAGGCAGGTGGATCACTCCACTTCAAGTTGTCTAGTGATCTGCGCATGCTAGAGACTTTTTGCCTAGATTAAGGAGCAGTGGCAAAATTAAAGAGTGCAGTAGAGCAGGGACGAATTTGCAGTCTGGCTGTAAGGAAACATACTGTAGTGAGGGGAAGTAGCTTTGGCAGACCGAGCTGAGGTGTGTCCCTGAGAAATTACGCCATGTATCTGGTGTAAAAAAAAAAAAAAAAAGCATTATTGGGGCAGGGAGGTGAAGGGTGAGGTCCTGGGGAAGGGAATAGAGGCAGACAAGTGGACATGTAGACAGGCAGACAGATGTGGAATAGAGCAGTGAACCCGAGAGTCGGGCAGAGACGGAGAGAATAAAGAGGGGGAGAGGGAAGAAGGGGAAGGGAGAGGGAAAGAGAGAATGAAAGAGAGAGGGAAAGGGAGAGGGAGAGGAGATTCGATCTGGGGTGGCAGGTGGGTCCTTTTATCTGGTGGAACACACCTCGTGCCCCTGGGGCACCTGGTGTCAGCAGGAGATGGCAGCCGATGATGACACAAGCCTCTGCTAGGTCCCTGAGAGTAGGCTTGTGGAACCGCCTGTAGGCTAACAGGCGCAAGTTGTATGGCAACTCCAGTCTCTCCAGGTCTGGGACACTTCTGTGCCTGAGCGGAGTCCAGGGCTGGCAACTACTGTGCTGTGACACTTCTCTAGGGAGCTGTCACTCAGGCCTCACTAGCCAATCACAGCCTCCAGACGGACCCGCCAGTCAGATGGGGAGAGCACTTCCGTTCCTCAATGCCGAAGGTTCGGGCTTGTGCCTGACAGAGGCTCTTGTGGTTCCGTGTCCCGGTCTGTGACCTGCTGCCTGTAGCTGAGGAGATCGGGGCGAGCTCCGGATCCGCGCCATGGTGAGCGGGGCCGCCGTCCCCACGCGGGGAGGAGCCGCTGGAGACTGTGTGGGGTTCGTCCCGGGATGCGGGATCCGGGGCCAGACCCGCGGCTTGACGTGATTCCGTTTGTTCTCCTGAGGTCACTGCACCTCCCAAGCGGAAGCGGGACGACTGACTGATTGCGATCCCTGGCTGCGCCTGCGCAGAGTGTGGGGAGCGGCCCTTGAGTGAAAACCTCCCTGTTGCTGACGTCACCATGCAGCGAGCGCCTCAGCTGCTTTTACGTCACCAGGGAAGGCAGATGTGCTGACTCGCAGAAGCCTAGTTTCTCTAGTGTCTTCTAGACGTTCTGCACTTGGCACCTGACGTGCAGGTGTAGGATCCGTCTGCAGTTAATGCTGTGCGGGTGCAAAGTCTGCGTTACTAACCTATTGGCATGTGGATGCCTTGGTGGTCCAGTCACGTGTGGGAGTAAGGCCGGACTCACTGGGTTCCCTGGCCTCATTCATCAACTCTATTTTAATTCTTATTTTTTCTCTCTAAGTTTGCTCTCATGTTCTATTGATCTGTATTCTTTCCCAGAAAGTACTATGCTAGCAGGTTTTTCCGGTTCCCTGAGAGAACTGGGTGGGGAGGAAAACAAGGGATAAACCACGTATTCAGAGAAAAGATACATACTTAAAGTTGAGTTTGGAGGCCTCCAGTTGTTTAATCTCTTTTTTTTTTTTTGACAGTTCAGGGAAGGTTATATTAAGGAAGCCTGTATCCCAGCTTGTAGTTGTCTACTCCCTATTTGTAGGACATTTTTTTCCTATCTTTTGTCTAAGTTTTTTCTTGCCCTTTTTATTTTCTCTTTTTTATTGCAGCTGTTTTTTATTTTTATTTTTTCTTTTCGAGACAGGGTTTCTCTGTTTAGCTCTGGCTGTCTGGAACTCACTCTGTAGACCAGATTGGCCTCAAACTCAGAAATCCGCCTGCCTCTACCTCCCAAGTGCTGGGATTAAAGGCTTGTGCCACCATTACCTGGCGTTTTTGGTGTTTTGAAGTCAGAGATGTATTGATTATTTTTAAATTCATGGTTACTTATCTCATCAGTTACCTTTGGTATCAAAAATGGTGACACTTTTTATTGGGCATTTGTTGAACTTGTAGCTCAAATTCTGCGTTGTACTATAATATTAACATATTAACATACTAGCCAAGATGGCAGCATACTACACAGATCCTTTCTACTCAAGGTCAGCTCATTTCCTGCTAAGGTGAAGCTGTCCTCCGTCAGGCACAGGTCCCTGATGGATGAACAGTTCTCAGAGTTTAAATGTACAGTGCTGAGCCCTTTTCTTTAGAAATGCCCTTTTGTGAAGTTAGCATAAACATAGGAGGAGCTGGTATCTATGGCATGGTCTAGTCAGTTAGACCTCCCACGCTATGGAACAGAAGAAAGATGTGCATGGCCTCAAGCAGAGACAGCCGAGTTCATCCTTGTCTCACTACGTAGACTGTATTGTGGGGAGATAAAACCAAGCTCTGTCATCCACCTGTTTCACCTTCTCCTCAGTCCTCAGACACAAAGTTTTGCTTCGTCCCATTTTATCTCAATTGAGTATGGTCTGGGCTGTGATCAGACAGATCTCCTTGTTGGCTGGAAGGTAAGACTTTCAGATTTCAACTTGTTAAATAGTTGAATCAAATTTAAAGCCTTAATAGCCTTGTGGGGCATGCCTACACAGTTAGAAGTGCAGCTTCCCGATGGCATCATCTACAACAGTCACACTTCACAGCACAGCAAGAGAGCACCTTCATCGCTTTCACTGACCTCATCCATGTTTTCCCAGTTCCATGTGGGAACTCTGTAGGGAGTGAAACAAGGGATAACACCATGTACTCAGAGAAAAGATAAGGACTTACGCTTCAGTTGGAGGCCTCTAATTGTTTAATCTCTGTGGGGTTGTAGTGTGTGCGTGGGTCCTATGGGTTGAACTGTGGATCCTGAGTCTGCCTCCCCCCAGGGGATAGGGGTTAGGGCCTCTGCTCAGAGAGGCAGAGGTGTGGGAACTTGAGTGTTCGTGCCATGCTGATGCTGAGCAGTGCCCCGGCCCACAGGGATTCCACGAGACCCTAGGGAAGGGGGCCAAAGATGGGACAAGAGACACAAAGAAGCAGCACAGGTCTGAATGTCTGATCGAGTGACTGAACTTTATTGTTTGGTTGCTGTTATAAAGACAAGCAGGGAGGAGGGTCAGGGTCCAGGGTATCCAGTAATTGTCAAGTTCTTAGCAAGCATTCCTTAGCCCAATCCATTTTCTCAGGAGCAAGAGGGCAATAAAACATTTGTTAGGCTCAAGTTGCTAATTTTCTCTCCCAGGCAGGAAGGCCGATAATGTCTTCCTTAACTCAGGCTGTCTACTTAACTGACATTTGCTCTCAGGAAGAAGAAAGTCTTGGCTCCCAGCATCTCCTGCTTTCTAACAATTTTTAAAGAGACTGGTCTAAGAAAGCAGACATTTGCAATTCTCATTGATAAATGAGTGGGCATTGACCAGAGGGGGGAAGACTGACCTGATCCTTCTATTATCATTAGAAACTGTGTCTTTTTGGGGAGGAGAGGGTTAAAAGTCTCATGGACTTCGTTAACGAGGGTCCTAGTCAGCCTCTTTGAGACACAAGAAATCAACACCAACCTCTATGCAATCAGGTTTGCTTCATGGGGGACTCAGATGTGGACAATTTGGGTCTTCCCCCTGCGGTACCTCATCACGCACCCCTTGTAGGTACCCATGTCGTGTTCGTGCCATGTGAACCAGCGTGCATAGATCTGAGTTCTATGTAGCTCCTAAAGAGATATATCAACGAAAGGCTCAGCCAAGCCTCTATCAGCCGCATCAAGTCTGTGATAATATACTTGTAGAGGTTTAGATGCCAAGGAGTCAATTTGTTGTTTTATAAAGCCTATTAACCGATTTAAAATAAAGGGTCCTAAAATGGCTATCAAAAGCAAACAAATCAGGGGCCCAACAAGGGCATTAGGAGGGAAAACATGGAGGATTCCCACCAATTATTGGCAGCTCTAGGGAATTTTTGTCTCTGTAAATCTTCACCTAGCCTATGGAATTTATGCACTTGTAGTTCTACCAGACCAGATTCATTTATGTAATAGCAACATTCTTCATTAAGAAAAAGGCAAGTACCACCCTTTTCTGCTGTGAGAAGATCTAAGGCACGGTGATTCTGTAAAGTAACCTGGGCAAGCGAGGTTATTTGTCTTTGCAAAGAGGCCAGCGGTTCAGCAGAGGCTTCTATAGCTAACTGAAATTGTTCAGCTAGATTGTTGGTGGCCAGGATGGAATGTCCTATTGCTCCACCCGCCAACCCAGCAGCCACCACAGCTGTAGTCAGGGAAAGGCTGGCTGCAAGGGGTAAAAACAATGCACGTTTTTCTCTGCTGGAAATTTCAGAGGACATCAAAAATTCTGCCGGGGTACGAAAAGTAAGTTGGGGGATTAAGGTAACAGGGAGGCACAACCTGGAGGGATCTTTGTTTTTTGACAGGTTTTTAGTGAGGGTGCCATTACACCTTATCCTTCTGGGGCAACAATATTGGAAGATGGAGGCTGAGGAATGTTGCATATCCCTTCTTTAGAGTCTGAATAGCAAAAAGGAGATCTGGGAAGTGGCCAGTAGAGTTCACCCTCAGGAATAGGAGAGATCACCATGGATCTCACTGTTGTAGAATTAATTGCAAAAGAAAGGGGAACAGCCACTAAAGGTGGACGGCCCAGCATGGCACAAAGGAAACATGAGGAGAGGTTTCCTAGTCCAGTAATATTAGCTAACATTAGCCCCTCCCTCAGGAGGGAGATCCAAGAAAATGGATGGGTAGCAGAGGGAAGGGAAAGCTGGCTACTGAGCTCTTGTTCCTTATTTAGAATGTTAGAATAGACACTGGACTGTACTTCAACAAGAGAACACTAGATATAAATTTTACTACTAGGCCATCATTCTATCTTGGTCATATACATGGCTCCTTTCACAGGAGTAGTCCAGCGGCTATGCCAGGGGTCCCAAATAACCCAAGTATATCCTATCTTAAAAAACTTATCTTAATTATAACGCCGCTGGCTGATAAGTTCTTTATTTCTTAAGCGAATGGCTGTATGTATGTGGCAGCTACTCCAGGGGCACCCCACATTTTCGTTTATCCATTCAGTAGCACATGGCAAGTAAGATTGGTCATCAAGAAAACAAAGGGCGGGCGCTACTTTCCCTGGCCTGAACTTGAAATCTGTAAAATTTAGATATATGGCATTTTGACACCCTGAAGGGGGGCAATCGTCAGTAGCCAATATCTCCCCTCCAGACCCAGTCTGTCTGTAATTTGTCTAATTCTCAGCTAAATAAAATCGCCATGTGAAGGGAGACGTTGAGTCTGCAGATGTCTGCATTGTCAGCATCTGTAGGAGGCATCCAAGGGCGACAAAAGCTGCGGCCATTTTCAGTAATTATCTGTAAAAGAGAAAAAGAAAAGAAGGGTCTCAGGAAAAGCTACTCCCTGGAACTGTCATGATCTAAGGCATTTTTATCATTATTTATTTGTTTAGCCAAGCGTTCAGGGAGCCATCGGCTCCTCTTCTTTGTGTAAATCAAGCGAGCCCCTGCCCCAGATAAGAACAGGTCAGGCCATTCGTTTAGATGTAACGGTCTCGCCTCAAACTGTGCGAGTTTATGGTCTCAGGACCAGAGCAGTCACAGCAGGTTTACAGAGCTCCAGATTAGAAAATTGAGAACAAACAAAGCATGATGAAATATTTCTAGGGACCCTTTCGGTGTATAGTTCCCTTTTAATTTATGTAAAGTGTTTTGATAGTCTGGTGGCACGTTGAACAATGCCTCGCCCTTGAGGATATAAGTGCCAGTAATATGTTGATTTGTAATTGGTGCAAAACTCTGAAATGTTTTCCGTGTACCCGGGACCATTGTCAGTCTTAATGATCTCAGGCTTACCCATGACGGAGAGACAGTTCAAAACGTGGGCTGTGACATTTTTAGAAGCCTCTCCAGTATGTAAAGTAGCAAAAATAAATCCACTAAAGGTGTCTATGGTCACATGAAGATATTTAAGACTACTAAATTCAGGAATATGTGTGACATCCATTTGCCGTATTTCATTTGGAATCAAACCTCTGGGGTTAACGACCAGGTGGGGGATGGGTAAAAGTGTGACACAGGCAGCGCATTGTTTAACAATCTGGCACGCCTGTTCACAAGTGATCTTAAAAAGCAGGTGAAGGGGCTGAGCATTTAAATGATGTAAGGCATGACTCTTCTGGGCCTGTTCTACAGAACCTAACGACACTGGGAAGGTCAAACGAGTGGCAGCATCTGCACAGGCATTCCCTCTAGAGAGGGGACCAGGTAGATCTGAATGAGCACAGAGATGTCCAACAAAGAAGGGGTGACATCTAGAGGCAATCAATTTTTGAAGCTGAGAAAAAAGAGGGGCAGCATTTGTAGAGGGTCTAATGTATGGGACTGTTTCAAGAATGGGAACAGAGTGAGCAATATAGGGACTGTCAGCATACAAATTAAAAGGGTGATAACTGAAAAATCTTTATTACTGCAAAAAGCTCTACAAGTTGGGCTGATTTAAAGGGGGAACAAATAGGGGTAACCTGACCATTTATAATGTACGCTGCTGCTCCGTTAGAGGAGCCATCAGTAAACACCAAACAAGCATTTGATATTGGTTGAGAAGAGGTAAACTTTGGGAAGATAAAGGGATGAATCTTAGCAAATTGAAGCAGTTTATCAGCAGGGTAATGATTATCAATTATTCCCAAAAAGGAAGAGCAAGCTATGGGCCACTCATCTGTGGTTTGTATGAGCCAGTCTAGTTGACTTTTAGCATATGGCATAATTATCTTATCAGGATCTTTTCCAAAAAACTGGTGACTGTTCTTGTCCTAAATGAATAAGCTTAGCAACCAGGGAGGTATAAGGGATGAGTACTTTATGGGGGGAAGCTGGAAGGTGGACCCAGAGAAGAGGGCCATGCTGCCAAAACACTCCTGTAGGTGTGTGCGAGGCGGCACAGATGACAAACAGGAGTGGTGCTTCATAAGAGATAAAGGAAACTCCTGTTCTTGGATGGCTTTTTCTATTAACCGAAAGGCGCAGGTAGCTGCAGGGGTCAAGGAATGGGGGTGGGGGGTCGGGAGAGGAAGGATTGGAATCACCCTTAAGAACATTGAAAAGAGGCTTAAGCTCCCCAGTGGTAAGTTTAAGATAAGGTCTGATCCAACTTATATCACCTAACAATTTTTGAAAATCATTAAGTGTTTTTAAGTGGCCTACTTAGCCAGGTGATGGTGGCGCATGCCTTTAATCCCAGCACTTGGGAGGCAGAGGCAGGTGGATTTCTGAGTTTGAGGCCAGCCTGAAAAACCAAAAAAAAAAAAAAAAGATTTAAATGGCCTACTTGGAGCTGCAGTTTTTGGGTAATAATTTTTGATGGCAAAGCTCAAAGCCTAAATAAAAATAAGGATCTTGTAGCTGAATTTTATCAGGGGCAACCTGGAGTCTCCTCTATCTGCCAACTTCTGTGACAGTTCTTGACAACCATAAAGTAATTGTGTACCATCGGGTCCAGCCAGAAGAATGCCATTCATGAAATGGACAATATAAATAGAAAGCCATTTTTCTCGAAACTGATCAACCATTTGGGCTTCAAATTTCGGACATAACGTTGGGCTGTTAGCCATGCCCTGGGGTAGGACCCGCCACTGGAACCGTGGCATAGGCCCTTTGAAGTTGGTTACTGGCAGGCTAAAGGCAAACTGCTGTCTGTCTTCGGGGTGTAAGGGAATGGTAAAAAAGCAATCTTTGAGGTCTATTACTATCTTAAAAAATCCAGCAGGAATGGCCACAGGGGTGGGCAATCTGGGTTGTAAGGCTCCCATAGTGAGCATAGTTTTATTAATCTCTCTCAAATCTTGTAACAGTCTCCACTTGTCAGATTTTTTCTTAATAACAAAGATAGGTGTGTTCCAAGAGGAGGTGGTAGGTTCGATACGGCCAGCAGCGAGCTGTTCCTGTACTAACGCTCTTGCTGCAGCCAGTTTTTCTGAGGTTAATGGCCATTGACTAACCCACACGACTTCATCTGATTTCCATGTAATCTTGTCTGTGTGGGGTACAGGGATGTCAACAGCCATTAGGGTAAATTTTCAGCACCAAGTCCCAGGCGGTTACATTTTTCAGTTACTTCGATAGGCTCTTTATTCCTTGTGAATGTTTTCCTAGCCCTTGTCTGGGTTGAAATCCCTGTTTTAACATTTGCTGAGTAACTATCTTATTAGGGCTACACATGATAAGATTCAACTGGCCAAGTATGTCTCTTTGATTAGGATGTTTAAGTGGGACTAAAAGCAATTGAGCAATTCTCTGTCCTGAGTTAACAGCCACGGGACCAGAGGTGGATGACGCCAGTATCTTGATTTCACCTGTGAAATCATTATCAATCACTCCGAGGGGAGATATTTAAACCCTCAAGAGTGGAGCTGGCAGCCGGGCGGTGGTGGCGCATGCCTTTAATCCCAGCACTTGGGAGGCAGAGGCAGGTGGATTTCTGAGTTCGAGGCCAGCCTGGTCTACAGAGTGAGTTCCAGGACAGCCCGGGCTACATAGAGAAACCCTGTCTCGAAAAACCAAAAAAAAAAAAAAAAAAAAAAAAAAGAGTGGAGCTGGCACACCCAAGGAGAAGTCCAAAGGTAATTGGGGGCAAGGGGCCAAAGACCCCAGTATGTAGGACTTGTGTCCCCATCTCAGGTGTCAATATTGTATCTGTGGAGGAACAAGGGTCCAATCCTGCACTGCCTGCAGTTGCTCGTTGTGAAAGGGCCTCACAAGGGGAAGTCCCTCACGCTGATCTGGGAATAAGCACTTACCCAAGGACACACGAGACCATCTTGATGCAATTAGCAAAAAGGTAGTTTAATCGCATGGGCCCATGGATCAAATTACACCTCACGCAGGAGGCTGAGAATTCGACCAAGACCCAGAAAGTTTGGAGCTTTTATAGGTAGGGATGGGAAAAGTGGGGAGATTTGGCACGGTTACACATGATTGGGTATTTTAAACATCAGCAATTTGCATGGACTAGTTATTTTTGACCATGAATCTCGGACTCAAGAGTACCAGATGACCCATTACTCATTTGCTTGTTTAGACTTGTATGCCTTTGTGTCCTTGCTTCTTTTTCGTTTTTGGTCACTCTGCCCCTGAAGAGGCTCAAAATTATTATTATTATGGCTAATTTTAACAAGTTGTTGGTGGTCTCTGCTGACCATGAATTCCTTGCTCTGTGTCTCAAGATCTTAAGTTTTTATTCTCACAGTTGGAGGGAGGCGATGCTTGAGTCAGAGGGGTTAATATTTGAGGGACAAACTTGACAGCCCCAGGGTTTTGTCTCGGGTTTGGGGCCAGGGGATGGTCCCTCTGGGGATTTCCCTGTTTCTGAGGCAGGGTATTACTTTGTATTTTTGCCTTGGAATGGTACTTGAAGTCCAGTGCCTCCCTCGCTGGCAGTGAGGACACAAAGGGGCAGGGAGTGTACGTTCTGCCTTCAGGTCTTTGGACTCCCTAGAAAAATGTCCTGGCTGTTTACAGTTAAAGCAACTTTTCTGGTGGTCACCCTGCTTGAAATCCTTAAGGGCAGCTCCAATGGCAAGTCCTATTGCATGAGCTGAACCAATGCCTGCACACAGTTTTATATAATCAGAAATTTCAGCATTGCCACAGTGGGGTCGTATTGCATCCTGACAGGCAGGATTTCAGCCGCATCAGTAAGGCGACTGATAAAGTTACTATAAGGCTCGTTGGGCCCCTGGCGGACCTGGGCGAGGGAAGTGGTTGCTGATCCTTTAGAAGGGAGTCCTTAAGTCCAAGCCTTAAGACCCACATTTTGAATTTGGCTAGAAGGCCAGGAGGGAACCGTCTGTGTTTTGTTAGTATCATAAGGGCTCTGCCCCAAAAGCTTATCTTTGGTTCACTCCTTAGAGGTTTTACTTTCAGAATTTCAAAGTGCTATTTCTCTGCAGTTTTCAACAAAATTGGTCTTCCAAAGAATATAGTCGCCTCCCGCCAGGGTGACGCGGGCTAAAAAATACCAATCATTGGGAACAAGCCACCGATCACTCAAATTTTCAATTAAGGATAAGGTAAAGGGGGCTGTCGGGCTATAATTTCCTACCGCCATTTTTAGATCTTTCAGCTGATGGAACCCTAGAGGGCGATACTGTTGACTTTTTATTTCATCTTCCTCACTTTCTGAGTCCCCTGAGCCTTGTTTTCATCCTCAGAGGCTTCACTGCCTGAAGGCATTGTATCCTTATTATCTTCCCCAGTAGGAGAGTCATTTCCCCTTTTAGAGGGTGAGGCAGTGTTTTTATTTCTGCTATTGGAAGAGACAGCAGATTTGCTTCTGGTAACGCGGAAGGCCAGTACAGGTTTTTGAGATTTTGGTTTAGATTTATTCTTAGAGATAGCAGGCGTTGGGGAGAGGGAAGTTAATTCTAAATCGAGAGCCCGTAGTTCGTTTACTAACTGCAAAAGTTCCCGTTTTTCCTCTAGTAACTTTCTAAGAGAGGGCTTTTTTTGGTGAATGTTGGGCTTTAGTTTTGGTGGTATAATCGTTAATATCGGCCAAGTCGAGGACCGGGGCACAAAATGGAGGAGCAATAGAATATGGAGGTGGTCCTGACACGAAGGAGCGCAGGGGCGGCAAGTCAGGATTACAGGTATTTAGCTGTCTCCTTCTCTAGGGACAATGTCTCTGCGGAAGAGAGGCTATTGTCAGGCCCATTCTTAGCCAGGGATTTTAAAGTTGCAAGGGATGGGTAAATGTTAGCAGCGGGGGGGGGGGGGGGGGGGTGTTGGGGGGGTGTTGGGGGGGTTTGCAGTTGCCATCTGGCAACTTGAAGCCGGCGCAGCGGCTTCTAATTAGGCATGGGAATAGAAACAGACTCACAGAGGGTGGTCTAGAGTGTCTCTGTAAGACTTTTTCCCCTTCTTTCACAAAGTCTCGAATATCTGGAAATCGTTTATAGACTTGAAGAATATCATTCACCAGGTTCCAATAGGAAAAAGCCTGAATAGGGACTTTCTCAGGACCAAAGGTTTCATAAAAATTTTTAAGCAATCTCCAAACCCTAGCCCATCTTTTCTCATCAACAGTCCCCTCTTGGGGAAACCATGGACAAACATCACCAATAAATTCAAAGAATCTTTTTTTTTTTTTTTTTGCACAAATTTGTTTTAATAAGATATATACCACACATACACAGTCTCAAACCACAAAGAATCTTTTAAGATCCTTTTTCTTAACCCTTACTCCTCATGCCGTGGGGGACTCTTTGAGACCCTTTAAGAACAAATCGTGTTTGCTCAACGCTTGTCCCATAATTGTGTTGCTTCTTCTTAGCTTCACCGGATCAATTTCGCAGGTGGGTGACTCTGCGGTGGTGATCACAATGAGGATCTACTTTCTTCTCCCCAGAGAAGCGCCGATCCTATGCTTGTGGGACGTTCCTGTAGAAGCAACGTTCAATCGGACCCAATCCAAAGGGCACATGTTGGGCGCCAAGTGCCCTAGGCCGTGGGGATTCGATGAGACACTAGGGAAGGGGGGTGGAAGATGGGACAAGAGTCACAAAGAAGCAGCACAGGTCTGAATGTCTGATCGAGTGACTGAACTTTATTGTTTGGTTGCCATTATAAAGACAAGCAGGGAGGAGGGTCAGGGTCCAGGGCTATCCGGTCATTGTCAAGTTCTTTGCAAGCATTCCTTAGCCCAATCCATTTTCTCACGAGCAAGAGGGCAATAAAACATTTGTTAGGTTCAAGTTGCTAATTTTCTCTCCCAGGCAGGAAGGCCGATGAGGCATTCCTTAACTCAGGCTATCTACTTAACTGACATTTGCTCTCAGGCAGAAGGAAGTCTTAGCTCCCAGCAGAGCAGACATTGGGTTTTGGGAAGCTGCAGGACTCCGTTCTGTGTGGGAGAACACAGTCTGAGGTCCTGTGGGGGCCGGAGCTCTTGGGTTGGGGTTCCCCAGGCCAAAAGGTGGCCGAGGACTGTTTGGTTCTCAGGCCCTTGGGATCTTAGGTGCTGCTGAGAAGCTGCAGAAGGGTGGAGAAGGGGGAGGGAGGAGTGGGAGAATGCGGGCTGGACTATCATTATAATTGATCCCAAAAGTATTCTATTATTGAAGTTGCCTTGGTCATATTGCATTTTCACAGCCATATAACAGTCACTAAGACAGATTGTGTAATATTTTGACATATTTTCTCCTTATTCTCTCCTGTGAAATCAAGGCTAAGCTGGGTGGTGGTGGCCCATGCCTTTAATCCCAGCACTTGGGAGGCAGAGGCAGCCGGATTTCTGAGTTCGAGATCAGCCTGGTCTACAGAGTGAGTTCCAGGACAGCCAGGGTGACACAAAGAAACCCTGTTTCGAAAAAACCAAAAAAAAAAAAAAAAAAAAAAAAAGAAAAAAGAAAAAAGAAATCAAGGCTAAATGAATGGATAATGGAATGATCTCTAGACAAAATATTTAGCATGTGGCATGGTTATTACTCATGACTCATACAAGTTTGTAGAAAAAAAGAGAAGCAACAGGGACAGAAATTAATGTCACCTGTGTGGTTTGGAAAGAAAAAGAGGTTTAGGTAAATTCAGATGGCAGTCATGTGCTGAAACAGATTCAGTAATTATCAGTGAGACTAGAGCCATTAAAGAAAATGCACGTGCTTTTCTTTCCACATATAGAAAGTGTGTTGTGAGGGTGCTGTACCACATAGCAAAGTGTGCAGTTATGGAAGGAAAAGGCAATGTTATTCACTACCATTACAGACTCTATCCCTATGAAATGATAGGAGGTAAAATACAAGCAATGTCTTTTTTTTTTTTTTTTTTTTTTTTTTTGGTTTTTTCGAGACAGGGTTTCTCTGTGTCACCCGGGCTGTCCTGGAACTCAGAAGAACTCAGAAATCCACCTGCCTCTGCCTCCCAAGTGCTGGGATTAAAGGCGTGCGCCACCACTGCCTGACTGCTTTTCTTTGAGAAGCCATTTTTCCAATCTGATATTTTTATATCTATCTTTTTGTCTTATGTAACATTGTAAACATTTGTTATTATTCTGAGCTTTACCTACATTTTGTCTTTTAAACTTTGGCAGGGGCTATAATTTTTTACACCAGAATGGCATGCATGCATGACATTAATACTGATCTCTGGAAATTGGAGTACAGGTTTATGGCATTCTGTATGTTTTTTTTTTAATTGTAAAAATATGTGCATGAGTCTTTTGCCTGTATTTGTGCATGTGAGACATGGGGAAGCCTGATGTTCACTGAGGTCATGTAACTCTTTGGAGGAGTTTTTTGTGAGTCCCTGTGTGCTTTCTATTTTTTTGTGTGTGTTTTGTTGGGACAGGGTCACTTTATGTACCTTTTGCTGTCCTGAAGATTATTACTATGTAGACCAAGTAGCCTGGAAATTATAGCGTTTCACCTGCCTCTGCCTCCTGAAGCTGGGATTAAAGGTGAGTGACACCACACCCGCCCATATTTTCCCCACTTTAGAAGTTAATAATTTTGCTGATGTATCCTCAATTATGCCTCTCTGTTTGTGTCTCTTTGTATATTAGTAGGCATTTCTCCTACAATGCAGTCTCTTATTCAGTGTGAATAGAAATGAGAGGCGAGATTATCCTTTACTGTTTCCTTCTAAAATGAGTTGATAATTGCATTTGAAACCTCTCACAGCTGGGCAGTGGTGGCCCACGCCTTTAATCCCAGCACTTGGGAGGCAGAGGCAGGCAGATTTCTGAGTTTGAGGCCAGCCTGGTCTACAGAGTGAGTTCCAGGACAGCCAGGGCTATACAGAGAAACCCTGTCTCAAAAAACCAAAAAAAAAAAAAAGAAAAAGAAAAAGAAACCTCTGACATGGAATTAATATGTCGAGTACACGGAATTATGTAAATATATTCAATGAAGTGTACATTTAAAATATAGTCAGCTTCCTGTATATAGATACATATATATGTTGTACTTTAGGAGGCAGTGACCTATGAGGATGTCCATGTGAACTTCTCCCGAGAAGAGTGGGCTTTGCTGGATCTTTCTCAGAAGAGTCTCTACAAAGATGTGATGCTGGAAACCTACTGGAATCTTACTTGTATAGGTAATAATGTGAATTTTTCTTCCCCTTTCTTAAGGAGATATGACTTTGTTAGAGATGGGTGCTCTTCTGCGATTTTGGTTGTGAAAGAAGAATAATCGATAATAAAGAAGGCATTGTTCTAAAGTAATAGATTACTTTAAAGTAATAAATTGTAATAAAGATAACAATTTAAATTTTGTATAATTTCCAGTAATATACATTTCTGGTACTGTATTATAGGCTACAAATGGGAAGACTGCAATATTGAGAATCATCATCAAAGCTCTGGAAGACACGGAAGGTAACTTTCATGTGCAAGCAAATACATAGATATCTCTGAAGAAATTTTAATGTACCCAGAAATTTTAATGAAAAAACCTGTTTAACCAAGCACAGCTTTGTAAGGCTTATTAAAGTCTCACAACACCATATTTCTCAATGTCAGGTCGTTGATCAGTGTTTACAGATTATTCCTTTAAGAACTAGGAAAGGACACAAGACCTTAACAGATGTCACAGTTTCAATCATAGCCACTTGAGAACCCTGTTGTAGTAATGTCCTTTGTTGCAGGACATTTGATCACATTCTGAACCCAAGATTGTGAACTGGAAAAACCTGTTTGTTGTTGTGGTATGGCTCAGGTCTAGCACATGCCTTTAACCCAAGAGCTTTCTATAAACAAGTGTTAAGTAAAGTGAATGATAGGTCAGGAGGTAGAGCAATGGACCAGTCGACGGGGAGAAAACCAGGAAAGAAAAAGGAGGGTCTTTGAGTTCAAGGATATTTAAGATAGCATGGAGCAGCAGAAGGAGCTTTTACCTTCTGGGACATTGGTGGCATAGGAAGGTCAGCTGGGTGTTTTCTCTGCCTCCCTTGAGCTAGCAGGCTTTCACCACAGCATCTGGCTACCGAGTCTTCATTTGGTAAATCTAATGTTTGGGATTTTGTTTTAAAAACAACAGTTCATCCACTTAGTTTTACGCTCTTCAGATATCAGAAAGTGTGAACACATTGGTTAGGGGATTACTGTATGTCCAAGACCTGTTTAAGCGAATCCTCCACAGTAAAGCCAGTGTTACTCATGTACGTGTAGGATGCATCATAGCATAGTGAGAGGGGTCGTTTATGAGAGTCAAGAAGGTGCTGTAGTGGACAAGTTAAAGTATGCGAATGTAACGTGAGCATCTTTTATTGGTTGTTCTTCCTTTAATAGGTGTATCAGCTGTCCCTCTGGATATGGAGAGAAGCAGTGTCCCTACGATCTCTTTCCTAGAACAATTAGAAGAAGAAGATATGTAGTCATTCCCTTTGTGAGAAGAGGAGGTGAATGTGATACAGGTTTACAAGTACTCGGCTTCCCAGCTTCAGTGGGAATACATCCAAAGACTGACATTGGAGAAAAGCCCTATGAGTACAAGGAAGGTGCAAAGTCTTCTGTCTGTCCTGGTTCACTTTGCACATGTAGTGTGACTCACACTCCAGGAAAATGTTATGAATGCAGTCAGTGTGGTAAATCTCTGAGTTCTTCCAGTCCTCCTGAGAGACATGAGCAAACTCATAAGGGAAAAGGAAGTGATAACTGTGAGCCAAGTAGTAAAAGCTTAACCATCACAGCTATCTTCAGATAGAGAAGACAACCCATGATGAAGAGGACCTCTATGAGTGGAATCAATGTGGTAAATCCTCTTTACAGTTACACCAAAGAACTCACTTGGAAATGAAATGCTGTGAATACAATCAAGCAGATAAGATCATTACACACCAGAATTGTAATCAAGTAGGTAGAACTAATACTACAGAAAAAAATTATGAATGTACCCAATGGGGTAAAGCTTTTGCATATCCCAGTTATCTTCAAGTGCATGAAAAAATTCATCCTGGAGAGAAACCCTATGAGTGTAGTCAATGTGGTAGAGCCTTTACATGTCACAGTACTCTTCAAATGCATGAAAGAATTCATACTGGAGAGAAACCCTATAAATGTAATCAATGTGGTAAAACCTTTGCATGTAAGAGGTATCTTCAAATACATGAAAGAATTCATACTGGAGAGAAACCCTATAAATGTAGTCAATGTGGCAAAGCCTTTGCTTGTAACAGTTATCTTCAAATCCATGAAAGAATTCATACTGGAGAGAAACCCTATAAATGTAGTCAGTGTGGTAAAGCCTTTGCATGTAATAGTTATCTTCAAATGCATGAAAGAATTCATACTGGAGAGAAACCCTATAAATGTAATCAATGTGGTAAAGCCTTTGCATGTAATAGTAATCTTCAAAAGCATGAAAGAACACATACTGGAGAGAAACCCTATAAATGTAATCAGTGTGGTAAAGCCTTTACATGTCACAGTACTCTTCAAATCCATGAAAGAATTCATACTGGAGAGAAACCCTATAAATGTAATCAATGTGGTAAAGCCTTTGCACGTAAAAGGTATCTTCAAATCCATGAAAGAATACACACTGGAGAGAAACCCTATGAATGCAATCAATGTGGTAAAGCCTTTGCATATAGCAGTAGTCTTAAGAAGCATGAAAGAACTCATACTGGAGAGAAACCCTTTGAATGTAATCACTGTGATATAGCCTTTTCATGTCTCAGTACTTTTCAAAGCATGAAGGAATTCACACTGACAAAATCCTCCAGCAATCTAAGAAATGAGGTGTACCCTTGCATACTATATTCATTTTTCCATCTGAATTTTCTCAGTGGTGTTTGAGTAAGATTAGTAGAACCATTTCTTCATTAAAATATTGTTTCCTTTTCAAATTTTAGATGTATTGTTACTCCAAAATATAGGAATACCAGACAATTTGAATAATAAAATCTATTTGTGAATCAAAATATTTATGTTGTCATTTATTATATTTTGGATTATTTTAGTTTATTCTAAGGCCTAAAATTTGTTCTTACCACTTTCTCAGAAACAGAAGTAAATGATATACCTCTGCAATGGTGTGCATGTGCCGGTTACAGGACAACTTGGAGGTGTCGATTTTGTAGTCTATATGAGTACTAGATATCAAAGAGCTAGTTAAGTTTGGCAGCAAAAACCCTAAACTGAAGAGTGAACTCACTGGCCTTTATTTCAGTTTGACAATATTTGTATTATGTACTACTGTGTGGGTATGCATACAAACCAAGTGTAGAATTCAGAGAAAAATTGAATGAATACCGTGGATGTCCAAAAGAATGAACTCGGGTCTTCAACCTTAAAAGAAACAATGTTTAGTCCCTGAGACAATTCTCTATCATTTACTTGTGTTTCTGAGAAAGTGTTAAGGACAAATTTTAGGCCCCTTTCCATGGTGGCTCTGCTTCTCTGTCCTGCACACTGCTCCGGCATGGTGTTTCCCTTTCTCTCCTCCTTTCAGTCCCCAGCCGGGGTGAATTGTACATCTCACTTCTGTCTCTACTCTCCAGTTATTGGCTGCTGGCATCTTCATTTACCAATCAGAATTAATTGGAGACAGGTTACCAGAAGCTACATGCATGTCCTCTCATGCAAACTGTTTTTGGGGATCCAGTTAGCATTAGAATACAAGCAGCTGCATTTCCCCCTTTTTTACTTTTTTTTTTTTTTTTTTTTTCTCGAGACAGGGTTTCTCTGTATAGCCCTGGCTGTCCTGGAACTCACTCTGTAGACCAGGCTGGCCTCGAACTCAGAAATCTACCTGCCTCTGCCTCCCAAGTGCTGGGATTAAAGGTATGCGCCACCACCGCCCGGCCTGCATTTCCCTCTTTTTGTCCAATTAAAAAAGCTCTTTTCTCTCAGATATACACAGAACACAATTATCCTAACGTAAAGAGTTCACAATTCTGCACCTCAATCATGTTTAATTTCAACTTGTATTACCATCTGAAAATCATCCTTTCAAATCTTGAACATCTTCCTTAATGTTAAACAACTTAAGTTCAATTATGAAACAATAATTTGTCTTCAATCCTGTCATTGATCTGAGAAGGAATTAAATATTACCTGGAATGTAGGAAGCACAAAAACATAGTTTCCAAAACTTACACAATTTGTAGAGATATCTGAATGTTTAGACAGTTGCCAATATTATAATGTTGAAGCACCTGTCTTCAGCCTTTTGGCCCAGAACCATCTGACAGGCCTTAAGCAAAGCAGGAATTATGAAGGACTAGCTTACTGTGACTTGGCAGAGCATGGCAGTCGACTATTCTGCATTCATTTGTCCTTTCTGGACAATATTCTGTCTGCAGATGAAATTGGGGCATTTCTTGTTCAGTGGCTATCTTTCCACAATTGGAACAACTACACCTGTATGTAATGGTGCTCAATATCTTCTTTGAAGTGGGATGATGGTACTGTCAGGAGTAGGTATGTCTCCTAGTCAAAAGATCTATTAATAATGAAATTATTTTAAATGCCATATTCTGTGGCATTTATGTGGATTTATGATGCTTTTGAAGACTCATCTATCTATAGTATAACTTAATTAGCCTTCTGCATAGTAATAGTAAATCTTCAAAAAGCCATGAAAGAACCCATCAATACTGGTAGAGAAAAACATACTAAACCTATAAATGTAGATCAAGCTTTGGTTTTTAAGCACTTATATACAGTGTGAAAGCATGTAATAGTTATCTCAATGCATGAAAAATTCAACGGAGAGAACCTATAATGTAATCAATGTGTAAAGCCTTTGATGTAATATAATCTTCAAAGCATAAAGAACACTACGAGAGAAACCTATAATGTAATCAGTGTGTAACCCTTTACATGTCACAGTACTTTCAAATCCATGAAGAATTCATACTGGAGAGAAACCCTATAAATGTAATCAATGTGGTAAAGCCTTTGCACGTAAAAGGTATCTTCAAATCCATGAAAGAATACACACTGGAGAGAAACCCTATGAATGCAATCAATGTGGTAAAGCCTTTGCATATAGCAGTAGTCTTAAGAAGCATGAAAGAACTCATACTGGAGAGAAACCCTTTGAATGTAATCACTGTGATATAGCCTTTTCATGTCTCAGTACTTTTCAAAAGCATGAAGGAATTCACACTGACAAAATCCTCCAGCAATCTAAGAAATGAGGTGTACCCTTGCATACTATATTCATTTTTCCATCTGAATTTTCTCAGTGGTGTTTGAGTAAGATTAGTAGAACCATTTCTTCATTAAAATATTGTTTCCTTTTCAAATTTTAGATGTATTGTTACTCCAAAATATAGGAATACCAGACAATTTGAAAAATAAAAATCTATTTGTGAATCAAAATATTTATGTTGTCATTTATTATATTTTGGATTATTTTAGTTTATTCTAAGGCCTAAAATTTGTTCTTACCACTTTCTCAGAAACAGAAGTAAATGATATACCTCTGCAATGGTGTGCATGTGCCGGTTACAGGACAACTTGGAGGTGTCGATTTTGTAGTCTATATGAGTACTAGATATCAAAGAGCTAGTTAAGTTTGGCAGCAAAAACCCTAAACTGAAGAGTGAACTCACTGGCCTTTATTTCAGTTTGACAATATTTGTATTATGTACTACTGTGTGGGTATGCATACAAACCAAGTGTAGAATTCAGAGAAAAATTGAATGAATACCGTGGATGTCCAAAAGAATGAACTCGGGTCTTCAACCTTAAAAGAAACAATGTTTAGTCCCTGAGACAATTCTCTATCATTTACTTGTGTTTCTGAGAAAGTGTTAAGGACAAATTTTAGGCCCCTTTCCATGGTGGCTCTGCTTCTCTGTCCTGCACACTGCTCCGGCATGGTGTTTCCCTTTCTCTCCTCCTTTCAGTCCCCAGCCGGGGTGAATTGTACATCTCACTTCTGTCTCTACTCTCCAGTTATTGGCTGCTGGCATCTTCATTTACCAATCAGAATTAATTGGAGACAGGTTACCAGAAGCTACATGCATGTCCTCTCATGCAAACTGTTTTTGGGGATCCAGTTAGCATTAGAATACAAGCAGCTGCATTTCCCCTTTTTTACTTTTTTTTTTTTTTTTTTTTTTCTCGAGACAGGGTTTCTCTGTATAGCCCTGGCTGTCCTGGAACTCACTCTGTAGACCAGGCTGGCCTCGAACTCAGAAATCTACCTGCCTCTGCCTCCCAAGTGCTGGGATTAAAGGTATGCGCCACCACCGCCCGGCCTGCATTTCCCTCTTTTTGTCCAATTAAAAAAGCTCTTTTCTCTCAGATATACACAGAACACAATTATCCTAACGTAAAGAGTTCACAATTCTGCACCTCAATCATGTTTAATTTCAACTTGTATTACCATCTGAAAATCATCCTTTCAAATCTTGAACATCTTCCTTAATGTTAAACAACTTAAGTTCAATTATGAAACAATAATTTGTCTTCAATCCTGTCATTGATCTGAGAAGGAATTAAATATTACCTGGAATGTAGGAAGCACAAAAACATAGTTTCCAAAACTTACACAATTTGTAGAGATATCTGAATGTTTAGACAGTTGCCAATATTATAATGTTGAAGCACCTGTCTTCAGCCTTTTGGCCCAGAACCATCTGACAGGCCTTAAGCAAAGCAGGAATTATGAAGGACTAGCTTACTGTGACTTGGCAGAGCATGGCAGTCGACTATTCTGCATTCATTTGTCCTTTCTGGACAATATTCTGTCTGCAGATGAAATTGGGGCATTTCTTGTTCAGTGGCTATCTTTCCACAATTGGAACAACTACACCTGTATGTAATGGTGCTCAATATCTTCTTTGAAGTGGGATGATGGTACTGTCAGGAGTAGGTATGTCTCCTAGTCAAAAGATCTATTAATAATGAAATTATTTTAAATGCCATATTCTGTGGCATTTATGTGGATTTATGATGCTTTTGAAGACTCATCTATCTATAGTATAACTTAATTTTTATTTATTTATTTTTTTTAAAGATTTATTTATTTATATGAGTATACTGTAGCTGTCTTCAGACACACCAGAAGAGGTCATCAGATGGTTGTGAGCCACCATGTGGTTGCTGGGAATTGAACTCAGGACCTTTGGAAGAGCAGTCAGTGCTCTTAACCACTTGAGCCATCTCTCCAGCCCATAACTTAATTTTTAAATTTTGATTACTCTTAGCTATTTACTGCCGGGCGGTGGTGGCGCACGCCTTTAATCTCAGCACTTGGGAGGCAGAGGCAGGTGGATTTCTGAGTTCGAGGCCAGCCTGGTCTACAGAGTGAGTTCCAGGACAGCCAGGGCTACACAGAGAAACCCTGTCTCGAAAAACAAACAAACAAACAAACAAACAAACAAACAAACAAAAAGCTATTTACTATTTGAGTTGTCTTAAAAGCACTTTATTTGTAATGGTCTGTTCTGCTGCTGCGGTCTGTAGGTCAGGGTCTAGCAAGAGAGAGAGTGGGGATGGAGGAGCGAGAGACGCGAAAAATGGAGACAAGACAGAGTCTGATCAAGTCTCCTTTATTGAAAGGAAATCCTGGGTATTTATACCCTTTACCACATGCCTTGCCCTCGTGGGCAAGCTCAACTGAAGGCACTATGTCATGTGCCTTGCAGCGTGGAGACCACGTGCTCCTAGCTGCTGGTGGCACTAAACAGCAAAACAAGATGGTTATCAGAGTGTGCTCAGCTGTTGCGGGCTGTTGAAAACAAGTCTCTTGTCAGGGTATATGGCTCGAGATGGCTGTAAAGATGTAAAGATGGCATGTCTCCTAGTCAAAAGATCTATTAATAATGAAATTATTTTAAATGCCATATTCTGTGGATTTATGATGCTTTTGAAGACCATCTATCTATATATAGTATAACTTGATTTTTAAGCTTTGATTACTCTTAGTTATTTACTATTTGGGTTGTGTTGAAAGCACTTTATTGTTATTAAATTAGGATCTAATACTACCATGAATTTACTATCTGACCATTAACTTGCATTACTTATTTCATCATAGACAGTTCGTAATAGCAGCAATTAAAAGGACTGGGTCTAAGCCTTGTATTCTTTTTTTTTTTTTTTTTTTAAGATTTATTTATCTTTATTTTGTGTGTGTACATGTTTTTTATATATATATAGATTTTTTATTGGCTATTTTCTTCAGTTACATTTCAAATGTTATCGCCTACCCCAGTTCCCCCCAACTTAAAACCCCTATCCAATCCCCCACACCTGCTTCTATGAGGGTGTTCCTCCACCCACCCACCCAGTTCTACCTTCACCTCCCCAGAATTCCCCTACACTGGGGCATCAAACCTTCACAGGATCAAGGTCCTCTCCTCCCACTAATGCCCCAAAAGACCATCCTTTGTTACATATGCAGCTGGGCCATGGGTCCCTCCATGTGTACTCTTTGGTTGGTTGTTTAGTCCCAGGAACTCTGGCGGGGGGGGGCATCTGGTTGGTTGACAGTGTTGTTCTTCCTTTAGGGTTACAAACCCCTTCAGTTCCTTTAGTTCTTTCTCTAACTCCTCCATTGGGGACCCCTTGCTCAATCCAATGGTTGGCTGTGAGCATCTACTTCTGTATTTATCAGTTTCTGACAGAGCCTTTCAGGAGACAGCTATATCAGGCTCCTGTCAGTATGCACTTCTTGGCATCCATAATAGTGTCTGGGTTTGGTGTCTATATATGGGATGGATCCCCAGGTGGGGCAGTCTCTGGATGGCCTTTCCTTCAGTCTCTGCTCCACACTTTGTCTCCTTATTTCCTCCCGTGAGTACTTTGTTCCCCCTTCTAAGAAAGACGGACCCACACATTGGTCTTCCTTCTTTTTGAGCTTAATGTTGTCTGTGAACTGTATCTTGAGTATTGTGAGCTTTTGGGCTAATATCCACTTATCAGTGAGTGCATACCATGTGTGTTCTTTTGTGATTTGGGTTACCTCACTCAGGATGATATTTTCTAGTTCCATCCATTTGCCAAAGAGTTTCATGAAGTCATTGTTTTTAATAGCTGAGTAGTACTCCATTGTGTAAATGTACCACATTTTCTGTATCCATTCCTCTGCTGAAGGACATCTGGGTTCTTTTCAGCTTCTGACTATTATAAATAAGACTGCTATGGACATAGAGAATGTGTCCTTGATATATGTTGGAGCATCTTTTGGGTATATGCCCAGGAGTCGAATGGCTGGGTCCGCAGGTAATACTATGTCCAATTTTCTGAGGAACTGCCAGACTGATTCTCAGAGTGGTTGTCATAGCCTGCAATCCCACAAACAATAGAGGAGTGTTCCTCTTTCTCCATATCTTTGCCAGTATCTGCTGTCACCTGAGGTTTTGATCTTAGCCATTCTGACTGGCGTGCGGTGGAATCTCAGGGTTACTTTTATTTGCATTTCCCTGATGACAAAGGATGTTGGACATTATTTTAGGTGCTTCCCAGCCATTTGCATTTCCTCAGTTCAGAATTCTTCATTTAGCTCTGTACCTTATTTTTTAATAGGGTTATTTGGTTCTCTGGAGTCTAACTTCTTCAGTTCTTTGTATATATTGGATATTAATCCTCTATCAGATGTAGGATTGGTAAAGATCTTTTCCCAATCTGTTGGTTGCTGTTTTGTCCTATTGATGGTGTCCTTTGCCTTATAGAAGCTTTGCAATTTTATGAGGTCTCATTTGTCAATTCTTGATCTTAGAGCATAAGCCATTGGTGTTCTGTTCAGGAACTTTTCCCCTGTTTGCAAGTGTTCCAGGCTTTCCCCCATCTTCTCTTCTATTAGTTTCAGTGTAGCTGGTTTTATGTGGAGGTCCTTTATCCACTTGGACTTGAGCTTTGTACAGGGAGATAAAAATGGATCCATTTGAATTCTTCTACATGTTGTCCTCCAGTTGACCCAGCACCATTTGTTGAAAATGCTGTCCTTTCCCCCTGTATGGTTTTAGCTCCTTTGTCAAAGATTAAGTGACCATAGGTGTGTGGGTTCATTTCTGGGTCTTCAACTCTATTCCACTGATCTTCCTGCCTGTCTCTCCACCAATACCATGCAGTTTTTATCACTATTGCTCTGTAGTACAGCTTGAGGTCAGGGATGGTGTTTCCTGCAGAAGTTCTTTTATTGTTGAGAATAGTTTTCGCTATCCTGGGTTTTTTGTTATTCCAAATGAATTTGAGAATTGCTCTTTCTAACTCTATGAAGAATTGAGTTGGAATTTTGATGAGGATTGCACTGAATCTGTAGATTGTTTTTGGCAAGACGGCCATTTTTCCTATATTAATCCTGCTAATCCATGAGCATGGGAGATCTTTCTATCTTCTGAGATCTTCTTCAATTTCTTTCTTCAGAGACTTGAAGGTCTCATTTTACATATCTTTCACTTGCTTGGTTAGAATCATACCAAGGTATTTTATATTATTTGTCACTATTGTGAAGGGTGTTGTTTCACTAATTTCTTTCTCAGCCTGCTTATCCTTTGAGTAGAGGAAGGCTACTGATTTATTTGAGTTAATTTTATATCCAGCCACCTTGCTGAAGTTGTCTATCAGGTTTAGGAGTTCTCTGGTGGAAGTTTTGGGGTCACTTAAGTATACTATCATATCATCTGCAAATAGTGAAATTTTGACTTCTTTCTTTCCTATTTGTATCCCTTTGACCTCCTTTTGTTGTCTAATTGTTCTGGCTAGGACTTCGAGTACTATATTGAATAGGTAGGGATAGAGTGGGCAGCCTTGTCTAGTCCCTGATTTTAGTGGGATTGCTTCAAGTTTCTCTCCATTTAGTTTGATGTTGGCTACTGGTTTGCTGTATATTGCTTTTACTATGTGTAGGTATGGGCCTTGAATTCCTGATCTTTCCAAGACTTTTACCATGATGGGGTGTTGAATTTTGTCAAATGTTTTCTCAACATCTAGTGAGATGATCATGTGTTTTTTTTCTTTGAGTTTGTTTATATAGTGAATTACATTGATGGATTTCCGAATATTGAACCATCCCTACATTCCTGGGATAAAGCCTCCTTGATCATGATGGATGATTGTTTTGATGTGTTCTTGGATTTGGTTTGGGACAATTTTATTGAATATTTTTGCATGGATATTCATAAGGGAAATTGGTCTGACGTTCTCTTTCTTTGTGTGGTTTAGGTGTATGTGTAATTGTGGCCTCATAGAAGGAATTGGGTAGTGTTCCTTCTGTTTCTATTTTGTGGAATGGTTTGAAGAGTATTGTTGTTAGGTTTTCTTTGAAGGTCTGATAGAGTTCTCCACTAAACCCCTCTGGTACTGTTTTTTTTTTTGGTTGGGAGATTTTTAATGACTGCTTCTGAAAGACCTCCGAAGGGAGTCCCTCACTCAAGTCCCGTGGACTGCACACACCCAAGAATACACGAGAGACCGTCTTGATGTAAACACATGAGGTAGTTTATAGCGGAGCTCCGGGTTGACACGTATCTCATGCAGGAGACAGAGGAGTTGACCAAGAACCCCGAAAGCATAGGGTTTATATAGGCAAAGGCCGGGGAAGGCAGGAGGCTTTGGCGCGGTTGCACATGATTGGCTACTTTAAACATCTGAATAGCAGCAACTGGCGTAAGCAGGTCCAAGGTAGGATGGGACTAACTTCACGGGAACAGCCCTTTGTTCCTGTTCTTCCTGGAACTCGTGGGTGAATGCTTATCTGGGTTAGTAGACCATCTGGTCCATTTTTAACTACAAGTCCTTGAAACTTCATGTGCTGGGCCCCTGGAATGATCAGTAGTCTATTGTTTCTTTGGCCTTGTATTTTCTGTAGCTTATCATTGAGGCCCAAGGCTAGCAGACTCGTGGACCTGCAATTTTAACTATTTGTGTCTCTGAATTAGAGAGTCTTACTGCTCTTGTCATTCTGAGCTAACTAAAGATCTTCTTTCACTTCTATTTCTTTAGGGGTTATGGGACTGTTTAGATGGTTTATCTGACCCTGATTTAACTTTGGTACCTGGTATCTGTCTAGAAAATTGTTCATTTCATCCAGATTTTCCACTTTTGTTGAGTATAGGCTTTCGTAGTAGGATCTGATTATTTTTGACTTTCCTCAGCTTCTGTTGTTATATCTCCCTTTTCAGTTCTAATTTTGTTAATTTGGATACTGTCTCTGTGCCCTCTGGTCAGTCTGGCTAAAGGTTTATCTATCTTGTTGATTTTCTCAAAGAACCAGCTCCTGATTCTTTGTATACTTCTTTTTGTTTTTACTTGGTTGATTTCAGCCCTGAGTTTGATTATTTCCTGCCATCACTCTGCTTGGCTAAGAAACTAATTCTCTTTCCTTCCTGATTTTTTTAAAATAAATTTTAAAAATTTACTTATATATATTTTAAATCTAGCCATTGCCCCTCCTCCTGTTCCTCCCACCCACAGTTCACCATCCTATTCCTCCTCCCCCTTGTCTCCAAGAGGGTGCTCCCCCATCACCCAAGGGCTCCTCGATCCCTGAGGACTAGGCACGTCTTCTCCCACTGAGGCCAGTCCAGGCACTCCTCTGCTGTATATATTCTGGGATCCTGGGACCAGCCCATGTATGCTCCCCGGTTGGTTGTGCAGTTTCTGGGAGCTCCCTGGGGTCTGGGTTAGTTGAAACTGCTGATCTCCCTATGGGATCGCCCTCCTCTTCAGCTTTATCCATCCTTCCCCTAATTCAACCACAGAGGTCCCTGACTTTAGTCCAATGGTTGGGTGTAAGTGTTTGTGTTTGTCTAAGTCAGCTTCTGGTGGGGCCTCTCAGAGGACAGCCATGCTAGGTTCCTGTCTGTAAGCACACTGTAGCATCAGAAATAGTGTCAGGCTTTGGTGCCCTCTACCCCCATGAGATGGATCTCAAGTTGGGCCAGTCACTGCACTGCCTTTCCTTCAGTCTCGTCTCAATTTTTGTCCCTGAAGGTCTTTTAGACAGGAACAATTTTGGGTCAGAAATTTTGACTGTGGGTTGGTAATCCCATTCCCCCACTTACGGCCCTGTGTACCTACTGGAGGTGGACTCTTCAAGGTTTTTTCCCCACTTTTAGGCATTTTTGTCTATGGTCACCCCCACTGAGCCTTGAGAGCTTCTCACCTCCCAGGAATGTGGTACTTTATTAGAGGGTCACCCCACCTGCCACTCCCCCCCAGGCTGCATATTTTTATTTATTTGGTTGGCTCCCTGGGCTTCTCTCCTGTCACTCTCCAAATTCCTGATCCTGTTCGCCTTTTCCCCTCTCACCTCTCCCACCCAGGTCCCTCCCTCCCTCTGCTGCTCATGATTATTTTCTTCCCCTTCTAACTGGGATTGCAGCATCCTCACTTTGGCCTTTCTCCCTGTTACACTTCTTGCAGTCTATGGGCTGTATCCTAGGCATTCTGTACTTTTTGGCTAAAATCCACTTATTAGTGTGTACATACCATGCATGTGCTTTTGGGTCGGATTACCTCACTCAGGATGATATTTTCTAGTTCCATCCATTTGCCTGCAAAATTCATGATGTCCTTGTTCTTAATAGCTGTGCGTAGTATTCCATTCCATTGTGTAAATGAACAAATCTGTATTCATTTTTTAATTGAGAGACATCTGGGTTCTTTCCAGCTTCTGGTTATTATAAATAAGGCTGCTATGAACATAGTGGAGCAGGTGTCCTTGTGTATGGTGGAGCATCTTTTGGGTATATGCCCAAGAGTGGTATAGCTGGGTCTTCCAATTTTCTCCAGGAACCTCCAGATTGATTTCCAGAGTGGTTGTATCAGTTTGCAATTCCACCAACCATGGAGGAGTGTTCCTCTGTTTCCACATCCTCGCCAGCATGTGCTGTCACTTGAGGTTTTGATCTTAGCCATTCTGATTGGTGTGAGGTGAAACATCAGGGTTGTTTTTGATTCTCATTTCCCTGATCACTAGGGACTTCGAACATTTCTTTAAGTGCTTCTTGGCCATTCAAGATTTTTCTGTTGTGAAATCTCTGTTTCGCTCTGTACCCTATTTTAAATTTGGGTTATCTGTTTTTTTGGAAGTTTACTTCTTGAGTTCTTTATATATTTTAGATATTAGCCCTTAATCAAGTGTGGGGTTAGTGAAGATGTTTTTCCCAATTGGTAAACTGCCAATTTGTCCTAGTGACTGTGTCCTTTGCCTTACAGAAGTTTTTAAGTTTCACGAGGTCCCATTTATCAATCGTTGCTCTTAGAGCCTGGGCCATTGAGCCACTGGAGTTCCATTCAGGAAATTTCCCCTATGCCAATGAGTTTGAGGCTCTTTCCTACATTCTTTTCTATCCAATTCAGTGTATCTGGTTTTATGTTGAGGACCTTGATCCATTTGGAGTTGAGCTTTATGTAAAGTGATAGATATGGATCTATTTTCATTTTTGTACATACGGACTGCCAGTTAGACCAGCACTATTTATTGAAGATGCTTTCTTTTGTCCATTGTGTGTTTTTGGCTGCATTGTCAAAGATCAAGTGTCCATAAGTGTGTGGGTTTATTTCTGGGTCTTGAATTCTATTCCATTGATCAACCTGTCTGTCTCCATACCAATACCATTCATTTTTTTTAAAAATTACTATTGTTCTGTACTACAGGTTGAGGTCAGGGATGGTGATTCCCCAGAATTTCTTTCATTGTTGAGAATTTCCCCGGCCCGCGGGGATTCGATGAGACCTTAGGGAAGGGGGCGAAAGAATGAAGGGACAGGAAACACAAGGAATGAGAGCAAGTCTGGAGTTCTGATCAAGCTTTGAAACTTTAATTTTGGGTGCAGGTTATAAAGACACAGCAAACCAGGAAGTTTGGGTGAGGGTCATTGCTTAGGGCTATCCCAGTATTGATGCTTATTGCTCCAGATCATCCCACTGTCATATGTTTATTGCCCTAGACCATCCCATTGTCATAACCAGCTCCCAGGAAATGCCAGACGTTTCTGAGACCTGAGACCTGAGACCCATGAATGTCCTTTCTTAACCTTGTACTGACCTGGCTTTCCAGAAGAGCAGGTAGTTTCCTGAGTTTGGCTCCCGGCAGAGAATGGTTTTGGCTATCCTGTTTTTTTTTTTTTTTTCCATATGAAATTGAAAATTGCTCTTTTTATGTCTGTGATGAATTGTGTTGAAATTTTAATGGAGATTGTCTTCTTTTGTGGGGGGTATTGTCTTAAATCTGTAGATTGCTTTTGGTGTGATGGCCATTTTCACTATGTTAATCCTATCAATTCTGAGCCTGGGAGATCTTTCCATCTTCTGAGGTCTTCTTCAATTTCTTCAGAGACTTGAAGTTCTTGTCATACAGATCTTTTACTTGTTTGGTTAGAGTTTCACCAAGATATTTTATATTATTTGTGACTATTGTGAAGGGTGTCATTTCCCTAATTTGTTTCTCAGCCTGTTTATCATTTGTATAAAGGAAGGCTACTGATTTATTTGAATTAATTTTATATTCTGCCACTTTGCTGAAGTTGTTTATCAGCTGAAGAAGTTCTCTGGTAGAAGTTTTCATCATATCATCTGCAAATAGTGATACCTTGACTTCTTTGCCAATTTGTATCATGTTGATCTCCTTTTGTTGTCTTATTGTTCTAGCTAGAACTTTGAGTACTATATTGAGTAGATATGAAGAGAGTGGGCAGCCTAGTCTTCCCCCTGATTTTAGTGGGATGCTTTTAATTTAACATTTGCTGTTGATTTGCTGTTTATTGCTTTTTTAGTGTTTAGGTATGGGAATTCCTGATCTCTCTAATACTTTTAACATGAAAGGGGGCTGTATTTAGTCAAATGCTTTTCTGAGTATCTAATGAGAAGATCATGTGTTTTTTTTTCCCTTTGAGTTTGTTTATATAGTGGATTACATTGATGGATTTCCATATATTGAACCATCCCTGCATCCCTGGGGTGAAGTTAACTTGACCATGCTGAATGATGGTTTTCGTGTGTTCTTGGATTGGTTTAGGAGAATTTTATTGAATATTTTTGCATCAATATTCCTAAGCAAAATTTATCTCAAGTTCTCTTTCTTTATTGTGTCTTTGTGTGGTTCAGGTATCAGAGTAATTGTGGCTTCATAGGATGAATTAGGCAGTCTTCTTTCTGTTTCTGTTTTGTGGAATAGTTCGAGGAATATTGGTATTAGCTCTTCTTTGAAGGTCTGGTAGAATTCTGCACTAAAACCATCTGGCCCTGGGCTTTTATGGTTGGGAGACGTCTAATGACTTCTATTTCCTAAGGGGATATGGGACTGTATAGATAGTTTACCTGCTCTTGATTTAACTTTGGTGTGTGTTATCTGTCTAGAAAATCACCCATTTCATCTAGATTTTCCAGTTTTGTTGAGTAAAGGCTTTTGGAGAAGGATCTGATGATTTTTTGAATTTCCTCAGTTTCTGTTGTCAGGTTTCCCTTTTCACTCTTGATTTTGTCAATTTGGATACTGTCTCTGTGTCCTTTAGTTATTTTGGCCAGGGGTTTGTCTATCTTGTTTATTTTTTATTTTTTTGAAAGAACCAGCTTTTGGTTTTGTTGATTCTTTGTATTGTTCTCTTTGTTCTAATTGGTTGATTTCAGCCCTGAGTTTGACTATTTCCTGCCATTTCCTGCCCTCTACTCCTCTTGGGTGTGTTTACTTCTGTTTCTTCTAGTGCTTTCAGGTGTGCTGTTAACTTGCTAGTGTAGGATCTCTCCAATTTCTTTATGAAGTCGCTTAGTGCTATGAAATTTCCTCTTAGCACTGCTTTAATTGTGTCCCATAAGTTATGGCATGATGTGTCTTCATTTTCATTGAATTCTACAAAGTATTTAATTTCTTTATTTTTTCCCTGACCAAGTTATCATTGAGTAGAGAGTTGTCCCATTTCCATGGATATGTGGGCTTTCTGTTGTTTTTGTTGTTATTGAAGACTAGCCTTCAGGCCATGGCGATCTGAAGGATGCATGGGATTATTTCAATCTTCTTGTATCTGTTGAGGCTTGTTTTGTAATCAACTATATAGTCAATTTTGAAGGCAGTACCATGAGATCCTGAGAAGAAGGTATATTCTTTTGTTTTAGGGTGAAATGTTCTGTAGATATCTGTTAATTCCATTTGGTTTATAAACTCTATTAGTTTCACTGTGTCTCTGTTTATTGTCTGTTTCAATGACCTGTCCATTGGTGAGAGTAGGATGTTGAAGTCTCTATTATTGTGTGAGGTTCAATATGTATTTTGAGCTTTAGTAAAATTTCTTTTATAAATGTGGGTGCCCTTGCATTTGAGTAATAGATATTCACAATTGAGACTTCATCTCAGTCAATGTTTCCTTTGATAAGTATGAAGTGTCCTTTCCAGTCTCTTTTAATTACTTTTTGTTGAACGTCTATTTTATTGGATATTAGGATGGCAACTCCTGCTTGTTTCTTGGCACTATTTGCTTGGAAGACTTTTTTCCAGCCTTTTACACTGAGTTAGTGTCTGTTTTGTCATTGAGATGTGTTTCTTGTATGCAGCAAAATGCTTGATCCTGCTTGTGTATCCCATCTGCTAGTTTATGCCTTTTACTGGGGAATTGAATCTGTTGATGTTGAGAGATATTCAAGACAGATGATTGTTAGTTCCTCTTATGTTTGTTGTTGGAGGTGGTATTATGTATGTGTGATTCTCTCCTTTTCGGTTTCTTGTGACATGATTAATCTCTTCTTTTTTCTTGGGTGTAGATACCCTGGTTGTGTTGGGGTTTTCCTTCTAGAATCTTCTATAGGGCTGGATTGTTTGATAGATATTGTTTAAATTTGGTTTTGTCATGGAATATTTTGGTTTCTCCATGTACGATGATTGGGAGTTTTGCTGGGTATAGTAGCCTGGGCTGGCATTTGTGTTTTGTTAGGGTTTGCATGACCTCTGTCCAGGCTCTTCTGGCCTTTAGTTGAGAGAAGTCTGGTATAATTCTCATAGGTCTACCTTTATATGTTACTTGGCCTTTTTTCCTTTTAGCTTTTAATATTCTTTCTTTGTTCTGTGTATTTAATGTTTTGATTATTATGTGACGAGAAGATTTTGTTTTCTGATCCAATCTATTTTGTTCCAACCTATTTGGTTCCAATCTATAGGCTTCTTGTACAATTATGACCATTTCTTTCTTTAGTTGGGGAAGTTTTCTTCTATGATTTTGTTGAAGATATTTTTTGGGTCCTTTGAGCTGGAAATCTTCACTCCCCTCTATTTCTATTATTCTTAGGTTTGGTATTTTCATAGTGTCCTGGATTTCCTGGATGTTTTAGGTAGTAGTTTTTTTTTGTTGTTGTTGTTGTTGGTTTTTTTTTTGTTTGTTTGTTTTTTTGTTTTTTGGGACAGGGTTTCTCTGTATATCCCTGGCTGTCCTGGAACTCACTCTGTAGACAAGGCTGGCCTCGAACTCAGAAATCTGCCTGCCTCTGACTCCCAAGTGCTGGGATTAAAGGCGTGCACCACCACCGCCCGGCTGGTAGTAGTTTTTTATGTTTTGAATTCTTTGACAGTTTTGTCAATATATTGACAAAATATACAATTGAGATTCTTTTTTTAAAAGATTTATTTGTTTACTTATTTATTTAATGTATGTGAGTACACCGTAGCTGTCTTCAGACACACTAGAAGACGGCATCTGATTCCATCATAGATGGTTGTGAGCCACCATGCTGGGAACTCATGACCTCTGGAAGTGCAGACAGTGCTCTTAACCACTGAGCCATCTTTCCAGCCCCAATTGAGATTCTTTTATCTCTTGTATTCTGTTGGTGATGCTTATATCTGCAATTTCAGACCTCTTTCCTAGGTTTTCCATTTCAAAGGTAGCCTTCCTTTCTGTTTTCTTTATTGTTTCTACTTCCACTTTTAGTTCTTGGACTGCTTTGTTCAATTACTTCACCTGTTTGATTTTGCTTTCCTGTATTTCTTTCAGTGAGTTATTTATATCCTCTTTAAAGGACTCTATTATTTTCATGAGATAGGATTTTAGATCAGCTTCTGGATTTTCAGGTGTGTTGATGTATCTAGGGCTTGCTGTTGTGGGAGAACTGGGTTCTGATGATTTCAAAGTATATTGGCTTCTGTTGTTTATGGTCTTGCGATTGCCTCTTGACATCTGGTTATCTCTGGTTTTAGCTGGTCTGGGTGTCTCTGTCTGGATCCTACTTCCTGTGTCCCTGGGTTGTTGCAGGTCTCCTGGGAGGCCTGTGGCCTGGGATGTAGCAGATCTCATGTGAGCCCTTCAGACTGTGGAGCCTTCAGTGGGGCAGACAAGCTGTTGCCCTGTGTGATGATTTGTATGTGCTTGGCCCAGGAAGTGGCAGGATTAGAAGGTGTTGCCCTGTTGGAGTAGGTATGTCACTGTGGGTGTATTCAGAGACTCTCTAGCAGCCTTCAGATGAAGATGTAGAACTCTCAGCTTCTCCTGCACCATGCCTGCCTGGATGCCACTGTGTTCCCACCTTGATGATGATAGACTGAACCTGTAAACCAGCTCCAATGAAATGTTGTCTTGTAAGAGTTGCCTTGGGGGGCTGGAGAGATGGCTCAACAGTTAAGAGCACTGGCTACTCTTCCAAAGGTCATGAGTTCAATTCCCAGCAATCACATGGTGGCTCACAACTATCTGTAATTGAATCTGATGCCCTCTTCTGGTGTTTCAAGGACAGTGTGCTTATGTATGACCAAGCCAGTTCAGTCAGTCAACAGGTTCTCCAGGGCAGGAATGAGGATTAAAAAGAAAAAAAGACAATTAGACAACATTGTAGCATGACCCCAGCCAGTTCTGAGGCTGAGGCAGGTTTATTTTTTGCCAATCTGCTTTTATACCATTTTAATTACATGCAAGTATTAAGGTCAGTTCTAGGTTGAGGAACAAGCAATACAGTAGACACAAATTGTCAAGGAACAAGCAAGACAATAAACAAAGTACCTTGATCACTCCTGTGATCACTGTTTCTAAGGGCTTATCAGGATGACCAAAATATTTGAGCCTATTTCCCTGTCCTAGACCAAAGTCATTTTCCTGTCTGAAGCGTACTTCTTTGTTCTAGCCTAAGAATTTAGATTCCTGCATGAAATTACTTCCCATTTATAGCCCAATGTCAGATTCCTTCCTGAAGTCCATTTCCTTGTCCTTGGCCAATGTCAGATTCTTGCCAAGCATTCCCTAAAGCTCTCCACATATATATGATAAATAAATAAATAAATCTTCTAAAAAAAGAAAGAGTTGCCTTGGTCATGGTGTCTGTTAACAGCAGTAAAACACTAAGACACCCTGTATGTAGCTGTTCTCCTGGGAGGCCTTCTGACTGTGGGTTCTTCAGAGAAGCAGACAAGCTGGTGATCTGCCCTGGCAGCAAGCTCAGGCCAGAAGGCTCCAATTAATTTTTAAAGTGATTTTTTGCTTGACATTAAGCACCATCTGTAGTAATATATTTTAAATAAATCCCTGCATGTGGTTACTATTGCCTGAATGGTTTATGTTCCTGAATGAAATGACACACACACTTGGGCTTGACAGGTGGCTCAGTGGTTAAGAGAACTGACTGCTCCTGAGTTTTAACTCTCAGAAACCAATGGTGGCTCACAACTGAAGAGGTCAGCTCAGAACTTCGGAAAGGTCATGGGACACTTGCCCCTCTGGAATAGGAGAGGCTAATTAACATTCCTCAGACCATGGGGTGGGGAACCAACCTGTGGAAGGGGACACATTCCACAAGATGACCATTGGCCACAGACAAGGGAAGTCCTTGCTACCTCATTCCCTAAAGACTAATCAGTTTAAAAAGTCACCTCTGTTCTGCCAATCACATTGTGCCTAGTGGCTGTTGCTCTATATCAACCCCTGAAAACTGGCCAAATGGTCTGCCTGGGGTAGCCACCTCTCTTTGGGTGCAGGACGACCCCAACGAGTTGGACAATAAATTCCTCTTGCTTTTGCATCAATCCCTGGCTCAGTTGTTCACTCAGGGGGTTCCCCAATAAGCTAAGGCTTGTCAGAGTCTTTCACAACCATATGTAAATGGGATCCTTCTTCTGGTGTGTCTGAAGAGAGTGACAGTGTATCACATACATAAGATAAGTAAGTAACCTTTTTTTAAAAAGAGAAAGACACACACAGCCATTATATTTTACTATGCCTTAAGTAGCACAATAGCTGAGCAACCGCCTAAACCTCACGCTGCTAGAACCTACCTCCCACCGATAGTTCCGCGTTATTACTTTCTGCGCTCCATCTTGGCTGCTCTTGATCCAGTTGAATAGCCCTCTGGACCTCATTTTCTTGGCTCCTTTATATGGTGGCTCTGTTTCTCTGTCCTGCATACCCCGCCCCCAGCATGGTGTGTCCCTTCTCCTCCTCGAGGTCCCCAGCCTGTGAATTCTAAATCCCACTTCTGTTTCTCCTCCCCAGTTATTGGCCATTGGCACCTTTATTAACCAATCAGAATTACCTGGGGGCAGGTTCCCAGAAGCTTCATGCAGACCCTCTCATACAAACTCTTTTGGGGGACCTAATTAGCATTAGAATACAAGCAGCTACATCTGCCTTTTCAGAACTTAAAGCCGTTGTTTACTGAAACCCTGAGTATGTGTCAGTGGTATGGCATGTATACTGTTGTTTTCCAAATTCTGCAAAATGAAAAACATCCGTCTGCCAGATGTCGTTTCTTTTGGTATCCCTCAGTTACTACTAGCATGCAACAGAGCTTGGTTGTATTGAGAACATGTAGGACATTTTATTTCTTTGGCTTGTTGTCAAATGACAGAATTTTTTTCTTTAAATCTTTCCTGTTAATATAATGTTTTCATGAAAATTTGAGGGTTCTAATACATTTCTTATTAGTAATTGATCAACTTCCTCATTACATTGAGCTAATGGACCTGACAAACCTTTATGAGACTGAATATGAGTAATATAAAATGGATAGTTTTGACTTCTAATGACTTGTTGCAATTGTATAAATAACAAAGTTAATTCTGAATTATCAGTTACAAATTTAGCAGTCTCTATATGCAAAACAACTCTTTCTACATATAAAGAATCAGTAATTATGTTAATAGATTTAAAATAATCTAATAATCCCATAAGGACTGTGACTTTTGAACGGAGGTATATGGACTTTGATCACCTTGCTTATTTTGTCTGACTTATAACATACCATCCCCCTCTAGTTTGCATCAGTATAAAATGTTGGTGCCTCTGGAATTGGTATTCTCTTTACTATATGTGGAGGAGTCTAATTAGTTCCTTTTAGACACTGTATACATTTGCTATTCAGATATTGTAATTAATTTCATCCAAGTATTTACTACAAATTCTTTGCCATCCTTCACTAATTAACCATAATGATATAATCTCATCATTTGTAAGAGGTTACTACAATTTCGGCTGGATCTGTTCCTGACAGTTGATGTAGTCTTATTCTGCTTTTTATAATTAATTCAGAAAATTTTCCTTTTATGTCTTTAATTTTTTACTGTGTTTATGAGCTAATTCCTTAGCTCATTCTCTAAAAAATCCATTCATAATACTATCTCCCCTTTGCATAATGAGCCCAGTAGGAGAATGAGTTGAAGGTAAAATGACCAGAATACAATCAAGTTTTAGGATCAATTTGATCCACATATGCCTCCTGTGGTGTTTGTTCTATAAGAGTTAACTCTTTTTCTGCTTTAGCTGTTAGACATCTTGGACTGTTTAAAATTTATTTTCTTTGCAATGTTTGAAACAAATTATTTAACTAATGTGTACTTAATCCAATTGGTGACCAGTTAAATCTCCCATTAAGTTTTGAAAGTCATTAAGAGTTTTCAGTTGGTCTCTATGGCTCTGTACCTTTTCTGGTCAATTCTTTTGTAGATTGATTTTATAACCCAAATAACTAAGTGAATCTCCTCTTTGTATTTTTTTTTTCTGGAGAAATCTGTAACCCCCAACATGGCAGAATTCTTTGTGTTACCTTAAACACATTCTCTAAAACATCTTTGTCAGAATCAGCCAACAGAATGTCATCCATACAATGATAAATGATTGAGGGAATTGCTTACATATTATTTCTAGTAGTTTTTGTGCAAAATACTGCTATAAAGTTGGATTATTTAACATTCCCTGTGGAAGCACCTTCCAGTGGTATCTCTTTAGTGGATGACTAGTATTCAAAACAGGACTGAGAAAACAAACCTTCCCCTGTCTTTCTCATGTGAAGGTATTGAGAAAAAATAAGTCAATTATTATTGTAGGCCATGATTTTTGTAACAAAGATGGTGAAAGAATTCTAGGCTATAATGGATCCATTTGTTGAATTAACTGCTTTTTTGATAACTGCTCTTAAATTCATTATCATTCTTCATTTACCTGACTTCTTTTTAACAACAAATACAGGGGAATTCCATGGGCTGGTGGACTCTTCTATATGTTGAGCCTCTAGCTGTACAAGTACCTGTAATTTTTATTTTGTTATGGGTCACTGCTTTTGCCACAACTGTTGGTTTGATAATCATTTCAGAGTCAAGGCTGTGGCTATGTCAGCAGTGGTCCCTTTTGTAAATTTGGAAACTCAGTCCCTGTGCTGTCCTGTTATGGGACAATGGGCACAGCTTATGGTTGATTTCTATCACCGGTATCAATACCTTTCCCAAGCTTATGATTGATCTCTATCACCTGTATCAATACCTTTCCCAAGAGCATCTACCACATCATCCCTAGTTTACTCATTTTCTGTCCCTGGAATTGTTGGGATATTAATTTGAATACCCTAATGTTGTAAAAGTTCTCTTCCCCATAAATTTATCAGGATGTCAGCCTCATCAGGTCTCAACTTCCCTGTTCGCCCTTCTGGTCTCACATAATAATCTATCAGACACATTGTCTTACTCATGATAAATTTACCAGTTCCTATAAATTGTGTGTAAACCTTCTGAAATGGTCAATCTGGATTCCAAGACTTTTGGGAAAGTATACTAACATCAGCTCCTGTATCTACCAGTCCTTCTCTGTCCACACCATTCATTTGTACCATTAATCTGGGTCTCTAATGATTAACCACTGTTTGCCAGAACACACATTTTCCAGTACTCCCCAAAGTCCCTGTGCTTTCTACTGGAGCAGCTTTGTCCTTGATGTAAGGAAGCAACAGTTCAACAATTCTATCCCCTGCTTAATTTGCATTTCCTTTTTCACATATGTCCCAATTTTAATTTCTTCCTTGCTATTCCTATCTAATATATTTAGATGCACAATAAATCCTTGAGAAGTTAATCCACTTCTTCCAAGATTATTCCTACCGTCTTTCTATGTAAAGGACCATAAACATCAGTGGTTAACTTAAAACATTCAACTTTTGGGGATAATGTAAAAGGGGTATCTGTGGTCAAGTCCAAAGCTGCACTTCCTTGTATTAGGAAGTAGGAGCAGAGTTAACCATTATGTCATGTTGGGTACCACTTGTAGGCTTAGATCTTTCAAAATGTACTTTAATAAGGTGTGGAGAGCTGGTGTTACAAGATGACAGCTGGCAATCTGCCAGCCCTAACTTGGGCATTGCTGCGCCATGATCAGGGCACGTAGATCTGGCATTACTGCGCGTGCATATTGCTTGTACATAAGATCAGGCCATGTGACGTATGGGCGGAGCACCAATCAGGAATGGCTTCTGATTGGAGGAGACAGAGATTTAAGGGCGGGGAATGACGGTTGGCGGGCTTTTTCGTACTTTAAGGGTTTCTGAATAAACGGTGCTGAGAAGGAGTTCCCATGTCCGTTGTTTTCTGTCTGTTGGTCGGATTGGGAGGCAACAATAAGGGTTCTTAAGTGTTTCAAATTCCCTTATAGCCTACAGACCAACAGTAGGGAGAAAGATGGTTAATAGTACAAGGGGGATATGATGGTTTATATATGCTTTGCCCAGGAAGTGGAACTGTTGGAAGGTGTGGCCTTGTTGGACTAGGTGTGGCCTTGTGGGTGTGGGCTTTAGCACTCTTGTCCTAGCTGTCTGGTAGTGAGTATTCTGCAAGCAGCCTTCAGATGAAGATGTAGAACTCTCAGCTCCTGCTTGCACTATTCCTGCTGGATGCTGCCATGTTCCCTCTTTGATGATAATGGACTGACCCTCTGAACCTGTAAGCCAGCCCCAATTATATGTTGTCCTTACAGGAGTTGCCTTGGTCATGGTGTCTGTTCACACCAGTAAAACCCTAAGATAGGGGATATGAACTTGTTTAGAAGTAGTTCTTTGCTGTGATTCCAATCTTTTTTTTTCTCCGCCCTCCCTCCCCCAGGATATCAGCATTCCAATCCAAAATATCAAACACAAATTAGTAGTGGCAGTCCCTTCCAATCAGCAAACACCAAACACAAATCAGTAGCAGCTGTTCAATCCAGAAGGAATCATGAGACTCCATCAAATTGTCATGAATCTGAAGAAGCAAAAAGCAGACAGAATACCATACATATTTTGGCATGGTTCTCTCTATGAAGACACAACAAGCAATGATATGAGAAGACCAGAAAAGCATTGCAAGGCATACCAATGCAAAGATGTTGTTAGTGAAGACCAGTGATGCATTATAAAGTGAACAAATGCAAGATTGTCATTCACTGTTGGGTTCTACTTACACTCTTTCTAAACATCACATGCCTTCTCAAGTGTCTGCTTCAGCAAAATATCCTCTCACAAGACAGCTTCCAGAAAAATATCACATGACACAACTGAGTCTCCAAAGAAATCAGAGATTTCCACTTCAGGTAAACCCCTGAGATTAGGGACATCCTTCTAAGATTGCAGGTCCTGCAAGGTGAGGGGTGGCTCATAAGTGAGTCGTTCCCAACCTCCTGTAGTCAATACTTCAGGTGCTGGGAACACAGGCCTGGGAGTACAACATCAAGGCAGGAAAGGAGTGAGGTGTCACTTTATCTGCCAGCCAAGAAGATCACTTGCATGGATTGGAGGAAAAAGTGGCCTGCCCTGGCATTTAGAAATCTGGGATATGGAGGCTGTAAGACAGTGCAACATGAAGATGATGCTTGGTGGTGAATATCGCTGTCAGGAGCAGTCTTGCTTATACAGTGAAGGCCTAAAATCAGCAATAGGCCTGAGTCAGTTATACATGCCTGCTAACACAAAGTCTTGGTCTCTGTGGAAAAACACTGACCCTAGAACAGATAGCTATAGATAATTGTAAACAGGCAGCCTTGGTGGAAAACTACCAACCTGGGTAGTCATAGACCTTGTGGATAGGTAGCCTTGGTAGAAACTACCAGCTTAGATAAGAACAGATGAATCATAGACAGTCATAAGTGACCTTTTCCCTGCTTCTTCACCCAGCCAACACTCTGTTCTGGAAGATATCTGTACTCTCCCTGAGAACACCTACGCTCCTGGGTCATCCCCTCCCCACATCCTGCCTCTATGTGTATACAACCCCTGTGTGAAAAAATTAAAATAACAGTTTGATCAGCCTATAGACAAGCCGTAGTTCTTGGCGTTCGCCTGTTTTCCCTCATTCTCTCTTTCAGGTGGTCCCCCGGACCCTGTTCATTGCCCTGCTGGACAGGGCATATCGCCATTGTTGAGTGGGTTTTGTCAGAGCAAAGGGATGCAGTCTAGTCCTCTGCTGTCTGTCCCACATCTGTACAACATCACAGTAGGAGGATGGCCATGGGTGGTTGTCATTTACATGGGACATCCTGTGTGGTCATCCCAAAATGTATGTGAGTGTCACAGGATAGCAGCGTGGAGGATTCATACATCGCATCCAGCACCTTAGCCTATGCACTTCCCAGATGTGCAGTGAACAGCCCTCTCTTGAGGTCCTAGATCATAAGATGGGAGAAGGACCCACACTAAATGGTTCTTGCCAGAAAGGAGCTCAGTAAAGAGATGATGGCCACAGGACAGACTCATCTTCAGTCTGGATGCTGTGTGAGCTCTAACTGTACAGGCCTAAGGCAAAGTCCATATTGCAGAGACAGTGGTGCAGCCTGCTAAGGGTGTGATTGAAGAGACCTGTATTCATGGTTATTAGTCATTTTATTAAGAATTTTTTTGCTTTTTTTTCTCTTGCCAACTCAGAGTAGAGTTAGTTGTTTAATCCAAAAGAAAGTGCCCTGGAGCATTGGGGTCGAGCCTTGACACGGGATTGGAATTCTCAACTGGAAGCAGGATGTCTGGAAGGCGCATAATAAACAGACACAGACTACTTTTTGGTACAAACTGACAGGCAATATTTCAAGGCTTATAGTCTCTCTCTCTCTCTCCCTCTCTTCTCTCTCTCTCTCTCTCTCTCTCTCTCTCTCTGTTCTTTTTCTCTCTCTTGCTTGCTCACAGCTTGAGGTGCATACACTTTGCGTTCTCCTGTGCACTCTGCTTTTCTCCTATGTGCTTCTCTTTTCTCAAACTCCTACACACCTCTGTGCGTTCCCTTCATGCACACACACACTCTTCACACACACCTCACACACACCTCATGCACTCCTTTCACTCACAAACACACTCTTCTCTTCACATTCTCTCACATTCTCTCACTCTACACTCACCTTACCTGCACCTCACTCTCTCTCCACTCGATCTTCACACGCTCTTCACATGCTCTCTGCTCGATCTTCACACGCTCTTCACGTGCTGTCCACTGGACCTTCACATGCTCTTCACACACTCTCCGCTCGACCTTTACATGCTCTTCACATGCTCTCCGCTCGACCTTTACATGCTCACTAGCCTTTCTCTTGCACCAGTCTTTTATTGATACTCCAACAGCAGGTAGGAAAAAAAGGACATTGTATAATCATTGCCAAATCAAATTCAAAAGAATAACCATGTTCCACAAAGAATTAAGAATTACAATTGTTAGCCGGGCGGTGGTGGCGCACGCCTTTAATCCCAGCACTTGGGAGGCAGAGGCAGGCGGATTTCTGAGTTCGAGGCCAGCCTGGTCTACCGAGTGAGTTCCAGGACAGCCAGGGCTACACAGAGAAACCCTGTCTCGAAAAAACCAAAAAAAAAAAAAAAAAAAAAAAAAAATTACAATTGTTCCTCAAAGTTCCAAGCTTCCCTTATTCCCAGGCCTATGGCCAAAATAATAATAATTGCAAACTTATCATTATTTAAACTTTAACTTTTGACTTATACTTCAGAGCTCAGAGATCTGAGGTCAGCTACTTGCATTTTCCTGTCAAGCTCTAATGATAAATGACATGGGCAAAGCTGCTAGGCAGTGGCCAGAAAGAATCAAGTTAACCCTTAACTCAGCAGTTCCACTAGCTTTCTGCTTCTGTACATTGCACACAATGACTCTCCTAAGAGTCCCAGTGTTTTGACTTAGCTTTACTAGTATATAATTTTATGCATTCTATACTTACTTATCCAAGAAACACTCTCAAATGTTGTGCAAAACTTATTTCATAACCTCAATAGTTTTTTTCCTTTCTTGGGGTCACAATGTTGGCTCTCATTTTCATATAATCTCTTCAAACTTTCTTTGCAAGTCAAGCATTAATCTGGAACTACCATTGTGCACTTATTGCATTGTTTCCAAGATGAGAGCACACAGCATGCACCTGGGCCATTAGGACTGTGCTGTGCTGTGCCCTATGTCTCAGTTATGAATTGTTTAAGAATCATTACATCAAGGAACATCTAGTTTCACAGAATTCACCAGAGCAGGAGAAAGAAATAGGAAAGTCAGATATAATAGAATAATTATGCACACCAAGGCCAACTGAAAAAACAGTCACGTACAAATGGAATCCATACAGCCCTTGTCCAGGGAAGGAGAACTGGCAACAACTGTTTTTTACAAAGAGCTGCTGCGGGCTACTGAGATGTCTCCACCCCAGCCTACTGCAGACAGTCCTTTATTTCAGATGGCGGGTCCCCTGGAGGGATGTGTCTCCTGCTTCTCAGGGTCCCAGACACCATCCTCTATACAAGGAGCTGCCGCAGGCTTCTGAGATGTCTCCATCCTGGCCTGCTGTGGGCAGTCCCTGTCACGGTATTCTGTCCCCAGTATTGGAGATAAGTACTTTCATGAAAACTTCGTTTGTTCCCATGTTACCCTAAGATAGCTGTGCAGAGGTAACTTGATATCTTGGCAGGACATTATCTGTGATACTTCCTATTGTCATTCTGGCGGTGTGTTAAGAAAGCTCTATTTTCGTCAGTGGTTGTACTAACACAGCCTTATGTTTTGCTGGAATTTCATTTTTGTTTGTTGATTTTTCTTTCTCATATTGTTTTCAGTTTTCTATTTAAAAAGTCTAGATTTGTGCCATTGAGATTTGTGTGAAGACACATGCCACAAAACATGTGTGAAGGTCAGAAAATAAGTTGGAGGAGTGGCTACTTGTGGGGTATAAAAGCCATGCCAGGAAGTTTGGTAAGGTAGAAGAGGTTGAGATTGAGAGACTCGGTGGGCACACACCTGAGGCTTAGGTGACCCCCAGCTCCCTGCCAGACTTCTGTCTTGGAACATGTGCCATGCTTCTCACATAAAAGATACGTGACCTGTGGTCATGTAGGCTCAAAACAAGAGTTCTCCATGCTAATGAGATAGCTAGAGGTACAGGGGCATAGCCAATAAGCTTCTCTTCCTAGACATTCTTCCCTGAAAAAGGTATTTATTCTCAGGCCCACCCTGAGAAGTGGGATATGGTTTTATGTATCCATTTTCTGCCATGACAATAAACTGTTTAGAACCATGAACTGCCTCTTTTCATCAAGATCTGCTGTGAGGAGCCTTCTCCTACAGAGCCACAGTCTAGTCTCCAGTGGAAGGCCTCTTTGCACTCCCAGCCACAAACACCACCAAGCCAAGGACTTTCCCGACTGTGACTAGCCTGAGCTCCCCCCAGCCCCTGGGTTAGATGCAGCCCATGGGCCCACCAACTTGGTTCTCTGCTCTTCTGAGTCTCTCAGGGGTCCCTGGATGTCCAAGAGCCTGAGAACACCACTATCCTGCCTCATCACAGGCCGGGTGACCCCCTAGCCAGCTCCGGTTTTCCCACCCCTAGCAGTGCCTCAGTGCTTCTCTATGGTCCCACCATCCACTCTGGCAGGGGAATAGAAGTGCAGTCAAACTCCCCATGTACTGCCTCCCCAAGAAGCCATGCCCAATGGCAGAGTGGACACGGGCCCCCAACCCAAGAGCTACGCTCCTGTTATAGACTTGCTTGCAAGCGCCTTTATTTTAGTGTGAGAAGAACTAGCTAGTTCCTCTCACAGTACTCCCTTCTGATCCACTTATTTCAGTATATTGGTGGTAGTAGCTCTATTTTAATTTTGGGGTAGAAAATACCAGGCACTCATTCTAGAACCTCTCCCATGCTTGGCCAGCGTCCACTGAGCCTTATAGAAAAGTTATTTTGAGGAAGGCTCTGGTTAAGTTAACAAGTATTTTGCAAACAAAGACTGTAATCATATCAGGCCTTAAACTTGTGGTGCTTTTGACTCATTCATTCAATGTGGTGGGATTCCAAGAACAGCCCACCACTCTTGCCTCTAAAATTCATGTGGGAATTACCAATTTGTGTCTGCCATTTTTCAAAAAGTAGTTTAGCTAAACGTGTTTCAATTATGGTTTTTAAAAACCAACTTTTGGTGTCATTCAATATTTTGCTCTTCCCCATTATGTGGATTTCATCTCCAATCTCTACTAGTCTTTCTTTCTCAGTCCTATCTTGCCATGCATTGATTCCTTCCTTTCTATTTTCATATGTGTTTTTGTTTAGGTTCGAGGTGAACCTTTGGGGAGCTAGGCCTATCCAAGGCTTTCTCAGATGCTCTAGTGAAAGCACCAAGGGAACATTACTTTTGTGACCTCTCCAAGGGCAGACTTGGGAAGGTCTGGTCTGGTGCTTGAGGGAGCATCTTGAAGGAGTCAAGGGCACCATTGTCTTTAGTTATCAGTCTCATGACCAGTGTGTGCTCACTCTGAGGTGTCCTGTGTCCTTGTAGCCAACATTGCTAAATTATCTCCTGCTGACTGTCTCATCCTCCACCTATAGTGTATCAGAGCTGTTTATCATCTTAGTAAACTTGCTTAACATGATCCAACACGTTATGCAAGACATACTGATCCCAAACTTTCTATGTTTGTCTTCTCATCCCAGGTTCTCACCCTGGTCACCTCCCGTTTGGGGCTAGAATGGTTGGTGTGTAGGTTTGTAGACCAAACTTGTTTAAACTTTTTTTTCTTTTGGAGACAGGATTTCTTTGTGTATCCCTCCCTGGCTGTCCTGGAACTCACTCTTTATGCCAGGCTTAAACTGTTGATGTCCTGACTCCACCTCCCAAGTGCTGGCAGGATGAGCCAGTGCCACACTAAAGGCTGGGAATGGGTTAGTGTTTTGTCTACCAATGTTTAGCTGAGAGAAGTGTGAGCAATGCAGATGAGTTTTTTAAAAATGGATGATGTCTGGTGAGTATCAACCAGGTGGTTTAAATTTGACCTGGATAGTCTGGGTGCCCTGTCAGCTGTGAGGCAGGTGGATCACTCCACTTCAAGTTGTCTAGTGATCTGCGCATGCTAGAGACTTTTTGCCTAGATTAAGGAGCAGTGGCAAAATTAAAGAGTGCAGTAGAGCAGGGACGACTTTGCAGTCTGGCTGTAAGGAAACATAATGTAGTGAGGGAAGTAGCTTTGGCAGACCGAGCTGAGGTGTGTCCCTGAGAAATTACGCCATGCATCTGGTGTAAAAAAAAAAAAAAAGCATTATTGGGGCAGGGAGGTGAAGAGTGAGGTCCTGGGGAAGGGAATAGAGGCAGACAAGTGGACATGTAGACAGGCAGACAGATGTGGAATAGAGCAGTGAACCCGAGAGTCGGGCAGAGACGGAGAGAATAAAGAGGGGGAGAGGGAAGAAGGGGAAGGGAGAGGGAAAGAGAGAATGAAAGAGAGAGGGAAGAGAGGGAGAGGAGATTCGATCTGGGGTGGCAGGTGGGTCCTTTTATCTGGTGGAACACACCTCGCCCCTTGGGGCACCTGGTGTCAGCAGGCGATGGCAGCCGATGATGACACAAGCCTCTGCTAGGTCCCTGAGAGTAGGCTTGTGGAACCGCCTGTAGGCTAACAGGCGCAAGTTGTATGGCAACTCCAGTCTCTCAGGTGGACACTTCTGTGCCTGAGCGGAGTCCAGGGCTGGCAACTACTGTGCTGTGACACTTCTCTAGGGAGCTGTCACTCAGGCCTCACTAGCCAATCACAGCCTCCAGACGGACCCGCCAGTCAGATGGGGAGAGCACTTCCGTTCCTCAATGCCGAAGGTTCGGGCTTGTGCCTGACAGAGGCTCTTGTGGTTCCGTGTCCTGCTCTGTGACCTGCTGCCTGTAGCTGAGGAGATCGGGGCGAGCTCCGGATCCGCGCCATGGTGAGCGGGGCCGCCGTCCCCACGCGGGGAGGAGCCGCTGGAGACTGTGTGGGGTTCGTCCCGGGATGCGGGATCCGGGGGCCAGACCCGCGGCTTGACGTGATTCCGTTTGTTCTCCTGAGGTCACTGCACCTCCCAAGCGGAAGCGGGACGACTGACTGATTTCGATCCCTGGCTGCGCCTGCGCAGAGTGTGGGGAGCGGCCCTTGAGTGAAAACCTCCCTGTTGCTGACGTCACCATGCAGCGAGCGCCTCAGCTGCTTTTACGTCACCAGGGAAGGCAGATGTGCTGACTCGCAGAAGCCTAGTTTCTCTAGTGTCTTCTAGACGTTCTGCACTTGGCACCTGACGTGCAGGTGTAGGATCCGTCTGCAGTTAATGCTGTGCGGGTGCAAAGTCTGCGTTACTAACCTATTAGCATGTGGATGCCTTGGTGGTCCAGTCACGTGTGGGAGTAAGGCCGGACTCACTGGGTTCCCTGGCCTCATTCATCAACATTTACTCTATTTGAATTCTTATTTTTTCTCTCTAAGTTTGCTCTCATGTTCTGTTGATCTGTATTCTTTCCCAGAAAGTACTATGCTAGCAGGTTTTTCCGGTTCCCTGAGAGAACTGGGTGGGGAGGAAAACAAGGGATAAACCATGTATTCAGAGAAAAGATACATACTTAAAGTTGAGTTTGGAGGCCTCCAGTTGTTTAATCTCTCTCTCTCTTTTTTTTTTTTTTTTTTTTTTTGACAGTTCAGGGAAGGTTATATTAAGGAAGCCTGTATCCCAGCTTGTAGTTGTCTACTCCCTATTTGGAGGACATTTTTTTCCTATCATTTGTCTATGTTTTTTCTTACTTTTTATTTTCTCTTTTTATTGCACTTTTTTTTATTTTTATCTTTTCTTTTCGAGACAGGGTTTCTCTGTTTAGCTCTGGCTGTCTGGAACTCACTCTGTAGACCAGACTGGCCTCAGACTCAGAAATCCGACTGCCTCTCGCCTCCCAAGTGCTGAGATTAAAGGCTTGTGCCACCACTACCTGGCGTTTTTGATGTTTTGAAGTCAGAGATGTGTTGATTATTTTTTCATTCATGGTTACTTATTTTCATCAGTTACCTTTGGTATCAAAAATGGTGACACTTTTTATTGGGCATTTGTTGAATTTGTAGCTCAAATTCTGCATTGTACTATAATGTTATCATATTAACATACTAGCCAAGATGGCAGCATACTACACAGATCCTTTCTACTCAAGGTTAGCTCATTTCCTGCTAAGGTGAGGCCGTCTCCATCAGGCACAGGTCCCTGATGGATGTACAGTTCTCAGAGGTTAAATGTACTGTGAATTTATGAGATGTCAAAGTCAAGAGATTGCCTTAAGTGTTCAAAGAAATTTTGGATGTTTCAACAGTGTTGAGACTGTGACATACTATGGAGGTGTTTGGTGTCAGGGTAAATTCATGTTGTTATGTGTGTGTGTTATGGCCTGTTTGAAAATGTGGTGGGTTGAATGAAACATCTTCCAGGTATGATGACATATTTAAGCATTTGTCTGTTTTGTGGTCTTCACTGGGGTACTTACAGTTCCTTTCTAAAGGAAGGTAGTCTATGGGGTTGGGCTTTGGGTGTTAATACCGTCATCACACTGTGTACTCTCTTTGGTTGAAACTGAATGGTCCCCTTTCATATAGTGACACCATCACCACTATTACAGACGCTATTCCTATATAATGTTCAGTAAAATAGAAGCAATTTTTTGGCAGGTCATTTTTCTAGCCTGATAGTTTTATGTTCATATTTTTGTCTTGTTGAATTGTGTGTTTCTGTGTGTCTAACATTTGTTATTGTGCTTAGCTTCACTCACATCTTTTTTTTTTTTTTTTTTTTTTTGGTTTTTCGAGACAGGGTTTCTCTGTGTAGCTCAGGCTGTCCTGGAACTCACTCTGTAGACCAGGCTGGCCTCGAACTCAGAAATCCGCCTGCCTCTGCCTCCCAAGTGCTGGGATTAAAGGCGTGCGCCACCACCGCCCGGCGCTTCACTCACATCTTAACTCATAACTTACACATAGGGTATAATGTTTTTCACCAGGATGGCATGCATACATGACATTAATACTGATCTCCAGAATTAGGTTTAGAACATTCTCTCTACTCTCTATGTTTTTGTTGAGGTCTGGGCTTAGCCGCACTGACCACTCAGACACCAGTCTCAGATATGGTGAAACTATATTGAAGGCTTATGATGGATCAGCTCAGGGAGTGGTACAATTAGAAGGTGTGGCCCTGTTGGAGTAGGTGTGGCCTTGTTGGAGTAGGTGTGTCACTGTGGGTGTGAGCTTTAAGAGATCCTCATCCTAGCTGCCAAGAAGCCAGTATTCTTTCTAGCAGCCTTCAGATGAAGATGTGGAACTCTCAGCTCCCCCTGCACCCTGCCTGCCTGCATGTTCCCATGCTCCCACCTTGATGATAATGGACTGAACCCCTGAACCTGTAAGCCAGCCCCAATTAAATGTTGTCCTCATAAGAGTTGCCTTGGCCACGGTGTCTACTCACAGCAGTAAAATGCCAAGACACAGAGCATAAGTAATTCAACCATAACTTTTTGGCTTATTAGTAACATGTTTTCTGTGTCAGTTAAAGTAATAACTCCTAAAAAGGATGAACTGATTTTCACCTTATGAGCAACACAGAGGTTACATACAAAAAAGCTACAGTTATGTCAGACTACTTCAGTTTTTTTTAACTTTTAAAATATGTGCTTGAGTCTTTTGCCTATTTTATAGATATGACCCTTGTGAAACTCTGGTGTTCGCTGAAGTCAGAAGTGAGCATTGGATCCTCCTGGCCAGGAATGATTGGGAGCCTCAAATTGAGGCCTGGGTTTAATCCAGGTTTTTTTGCAAAAACAAGTGATCTTCATTTTATATAAAAGAAAATGATCTTCATTTTATATAAAAGTCACCTTTTTATAGCTTATTGTATTTTTGTTGGTGTTGTTAATGTTTTATTTTCTTAGGATCATTATTTTATTAATATTTTTGAGAACCCTTTGACTGTCAGTCAGTAACTTATTAAAAGTGCACTTTTTCATAGGAACACTATAGTAGCATTATAGTTTATACAAGGTCACTCCAGTTTTTTGATAGACAAGTACATTTCTGGAGTGAATGTTTAACTCTTTGGAGGAATTTTGTGTGAGTCCCTGTGTGCTTTCTATTTATTTTTTGTATTTTTCTTTGGGACAGGGTCTCCTTATGTCCCTTTGTCTTGAGCATCACTAGAACACGTTGGCCCAAAAATTAGAAATTCACTTGCCTCTGCCTCCTGAGGTCTGAGATTAAAGTGAGTGCCACCACACCCATCTTTTCCCTCCATTTTTGAGGAAATTGTTATTGATTTTGCTGATGTTTCCTCAATTACGCCCCTCTATTTGTATCTCTTTGATATGTTAGTAGGCATTTCTCCTGCAAAGTCCTTCTTATTCAGTGTGAATAGAAATGTGAGGCATTATTCTCCTTTGCTGTTCTTTCTAAAATGAGTTGGTGATTGCATTTGAAACCTCTGACTTGGAATTAATATGTTTGGGCACACAGAATTATGTAAATATATTTTCAATGAAGTGCATTTATAATGCAGTCAGTCTCATTATTTCTATTACATATATATATATATATATATATATATATATATATAATGGTATACTTTAGGAGGCAGTGACCTATGAGGATGTCCATGTGAACTTCTCCCGAGAAGAATGGGCTTTGCTGGATCCTTCTCAGAAGAGTCTCTACAAAGATGTGATGCTGGAAACCTACTGGAACCTTACTTGTACAGGTAATAATGTGAATTTTCCTTCACCTTTTAACTTAGGGGACAAGCTATGTTAGAGATGGGTGCTCTTCTGTGATTTTTGATTGTCAAAGAGGAAAAATGTGAATAAATTGGGCATTGTAAGATTCACAGAATATAATTCATATTTTGCATAATTTCCAGTAATATACATTTTGGTACTATGTTTTAGGTTACATATGGGAAGACCACAATATTGAAGATGATTGTCAAAGTTCTGCAAGACATGGAAGGTAATTTTCATGTGCAAGCAGATATATATGTGCTTCAGAAGAAATTTTAATGTACCCTGATTTTTTTTTTTTTTTTTTTTTTTTAGGTTTTTCGAGACAGGGTTTCTCTGTGTAGCACTGGCTGTCCTGGGACTCACTCTTTAGACCAGGCTGGCCTTGAACTCAGAAATCCGCCTGCCTCTGCCTCCCAAGTGCTGGGATTAAAGATGTGCACCACCACTCTCCAGCTAAAGAGACATCATGTTTTTTTTAAATATTTATTTTATGTATATGAGTACACTGTAGTTGTATTCAGACGTACCAGTAGAAGTCATCAGATTCCGTTACAGATGGTTGTGAGCCATGATGTGGTTGCTGGGAATTGAACTCAGGACCTCCAGAAGAGCAGTCAATGCTCTTAATTGCTGAGCCATCTCTTCAGCACCGTACCCAGAAATTTTAATGAAAAAACCTGTTTAACCAAGCACAGCTTTGTAAGGCTTATTAAAGTCTCACAACACCATATTTCTCAATGTCAGGTAGTTGATCAGTGTTTACAGATTATTCCTTTAAGAACTAGGAAAGGAGCCGGGCGGTGGTGGCGCACGCCTTTAATCCCAGCACTTGGGAGGCAGAGGCAGGCGGATTTCTGAGTTCAAGGCCAGCCTGGTCTACAGAGTGAGTTCCAGGACAGCCTGGACTACACAGAGAAACCCTGTCTCGAAAAAAAAAAACAAAAAAAAAACAAAAAAAACAAAACAAAACAAAACAAAAAAAGAACTAGGAAAGGACCCAAGACCTTAACAGATGTCACAGTTTCTTTTTTTTTTTTTTTTTTTTTTTTTTTTGGTTTTTCGAGACAGGGTTTCTCTGTATAGCCCTGGCTGTCCTGGAACTCACTTGGTAGACCAGGCTGGCCTCGAACTCAGAAATCCGCCTGCCTCTGCCTCCCAAGTGCTGGGATTAAAGGCGTGCGCCACCACCGCCCGGCGATGTCACAGTTTCAATCATAGCCACTTGAGAACCCTGTTGTAGTAATGTCCTTTGTTGCAGGACATTTGATCACATTCTGAACCCAAGATTGTGAACTGGAAAAACCTGTTGTTGTTGTGGTTTGGCTCAGGTCTAGCACACGCCTTTAACCCAAGAGCTTTCTGTAAACAAGTGTTAAGTAAAGTGAATGATAGGTCAAGAGGTAGAGCAATGTACCAGTCGACGGGGAGAAAACCAGGAAGGAAAAAGGAGGGTCTTTGAGTTCAAGGATATTTAAAATAGCATGGAGCTGCAGAAGGAGCTTTTACCTTCTGGGACATTGGTGGCATAGGAAGGTCAGCTGGGTGTTTTCTCTGCCTCCCTTGAGCTAGCAGGCTTTCACCACAGCATCTGGCTACCGAGTCTTCATTTGGTAAATCTAATGTTTGGGATTTTGTTTTAAAAACAACAGTTCATCCACTTAGTTTTACGCTCTTCAGATATCAGACAATGTGAACACATTGGTTAGGGGATTACTGTATGTCCAAGACCTGTTTAAGCGAATCCTCCACAGTAAAGCCAGTGTTACTCATGTACGTGTAGGATGCATCATAGCATAGTGAGAGGGGTCCTTTATGAGAGTCAAGAAGGTGCTGTAGTGGACAAGTTAAAGTATGCGAATGTAACGTGAGCATCTTTTATTGGTTGTTCTTCCTTTAATAGGTGTATCAGCTGTCCCTCCGGATATGGAGAGAAGCAGTGTCCCTACGATCTCTTTCCTAGAACAATTAGAAGAAGAAGATATGTAGTCATTCCCTTTGTGAGAAGAGGAGGTGAATGTGATACAGGTTTACAAGTACTCAGCTTCCCAGCTTCAGTGGGAAGACATCCAAAGACTGACACTGGAGAAGAGCCCTGTGAGTACAAGGAAGGTGGAAAGTCTTCTGTCTGTCCTGGTTCACTTTGCACATGTAGTGTGACTCACACTCCAGGAAAATGTTATGAATGCAGTCAGTGTGGTAAATCTCTGAGTTCTTCCAGTCCTCTTGAGAGACATGAGCAAACTCATATGGGAAAAGGAAGTGATACCTGTGAGCCAAGTAGTAAAAGCTTAACCCATCACAGCTATCTTCAGATAGAGAAGACAACCCATGATGAAGAGGACCTCTATGAGTGGAATCAATGTGGTAAATCCTCTTTACAGTTACACCAAAGAACTCACTTGGAAATGAAATGCTGTGAATACAATCAAGCAGATAAGATCATTACACACCAGAATTGTAATCAAGTAGGTGCAAGCTAATGCTAGAGACACAAAGCGTGACTATCATCAATGGGGTAAAACCTTTGCATGTTCCAGTTATCTTCAGATCCATGAAAGAATTCATCCTGGAGAGAAACCCTATGAGTGTAGTCAACGTGGTAGAGCCTTTACATGTCATAGTACTCTTCAAATGCATGAAAGAATTCATACTGGAGAGAAACCCTATGAATGTAATCAATGTGGTAGAGCCTTTACATGTCATAGTACTCTTCAAATGCATGAAAGAATTCATACTGGAGAGAAACCCTATAAATGTAATCAATGTGGTAAAGCCTTTGCATGTAAGAGGTATCTTCAAGTACATGAAAGAATTCATACTGCAGAGAAACCCTATAAATGTAATCAATGTGGTAAAGCCTTTGCTTGTAACAGTTATCTTCAAATGCATGAAAGAATTCATACTGGAGAGAAACCCTATAAATGTAATCAGTGTGGTAAGGCCTTTGCATGTAACAGCAATCTTCAAAAGCATGAAAGAATTCATACTGGAGAAAAACGATATAAATGTAAACAGTGTGGTAAAGCCTTCGCATATAGCAGCAATCTTCAAAAGCATGAAAGAACACATACTGGAGAGAAACCCTATGAATGTCATCAGTGTGGTAAAGCCTTTACTTGTCACAGTACTCTTCAAATCCATGAAAGAATTCATACTGGAGAGAAACCCTATAAATGTAATCAATGTGGTAAAGCCTTTGCACGTAAAAGATATCTTCAAATCCATGAAAGAATACACACTGGAGAGAAACCCTATGAATGCTATCAATGTGGTAAAGCCTTTGCATATAGCAGTAGTCTTCAAAAGCATGAAAGAATTCACACCGACAAAAAAAATCCCCAGCCATTTAAGAAATGAGGAATAGGTTTCCGTACCAAATTCTTTTTCCCCACCCATCTCTCTCACTGGTGCTTGATTAAGATTACTTGAACCATTCCTTCTTTAAAATATTTTTGCCTTTTCAAATTTTATATCTATTGTCATCACAAAATACAGGAATATCATAAATTGGAATAATAATAGTATTTGTGAATGAAAATGATATTTATGTGTCATTTATTATTTTTTGGATTATATTAGTTTTTTCTAAGGCCTAAATCTTGTTCTTAACACTTTCATAGAAACACAAATGAATACCAGAATGTTGTCTCAGGGAGTAAAGGTGGTTGCTGGTAAGCTTGAAGTCCTAAGTTCATTCTCTTGGATAGCCACGTTACTCATGCAAGTTTTTCTCTGAATACTACACCTGGGTTGTATACACCCACATACCAGAGCATAATATAAATATTGTTGAAACCAAAATGAGGGCCAGTGAGTTCACTCACCAGGTGCTGCCAAACATAACTAGCGTGGTTTGACCTATAGTACTCACATTGAGGACCTAGAGAATAGACACCTCTAAGTTGTGCTGTAACTGACACATGCACACTATTTCACAGGTATCTATACACAGTTAAAAAATTTAGAAGAAGCCAGGCAGTGGTGGCGCATGCCTTTAATCCCATCACTTGGGAGGCGAGGCAGGTGGATTTCTGAGTTCGAGGCCAGCCTGGTCTACAGTGTGAGTTCCAGGACAGCCAGGGTTACACAGAGAAACCCTGTCTCGAAAAACAAAAACAAACAAAAATAAATAAATAAATAAAGTTTAAAAGAGATGAAGTTAACAAAGCAAAGAAATTAACCAGAATAACTGAAACAGGATACTATTTGCTATTTTAATATATTTTAAAATTCCAAGAAGTCTTACTGTTCAAAACAATGTGTTCCTGTTTAAATCTCTTTTTTCTTTTAAAAAAGATTTTATTAGAGTAAACCATTGCTTTCCTCAGACACACCGAAGAGGGCACCAGATCCCATTATAGATGATTGTGACCACCATATGGTTGCTGGGAATTGAACTCAGGACCTCTGCAAGAGCAGTCAGTGCTCTTAACTGCTGAGCCTTCTCTCCAATCCTCCCGTTTAAATCTTATATTATCACTTCATTCTTTGATTCATAGATAGTTCTGTAGGCGGCCGAAAGGCGCCGGTTTCCAACATGGCCAGCGCAGCGTCCTGTATAAGCCTACTGCGCATGCGTCTGCCTCAAGCCCCTCCCGAGAGGGCTTATGCTAATGAGGCATCAGCCCTAACCAATCACAGGGCTTATGCTAATGAGGTATTGGCCCTAACCAATCCTGAGAGAACAGGCCGCCTGGCCCGCCCCCTTAGAAGGGTATATAAGCAGTGCATTCCTGCTGCTTGGGGTTCCCCCTTCGTTGGATGAAGATTGTGCCTGGAATAAAAGAGCTGTCAGAGAAGAATCCAGGCGTGTTGTGTCTTACTTGCCGGCTAAGAAGGACGTGACATAGTTCATTTTAAAAATATATTTCAGCTGGATGGAGTGGTGCACACATACAATCCCAGCACTTGTGAGAGGCAGGTGGATCTCTCTGACTTTGAGGCTAGCTGGTCCACAGAGTTCCAGGATGGCCATAGGTACATAAGAGGTCTTGTGTTAAAAAAAAAAAAAATGGCAGGGGTCTGGAAAGATGATGTAAGAGATTTGGAACACTGGCTGTTCTTTTAGGAAACATGGGTTCAATTCCATGCTCTCACATGGAAGCTTAGAAGTAGACTGTAACTTCATTTTCAGAGGCTCCAACATCCTCACAGACATCCTTTCAGGCAAAAAAACTTATGCACATTTTAAATGAAAGTACGTCTTAAAGAAAGTTTTAAAGAATGTATCTCACATTATGGAATTTTCCTTACCATAATCTGGACTTATCTCTATGTAAGTTAAGTCTTTCGTTGTCTTGATTCACATCGAAAGAATTGTGTAAATGTTGACAACAAGAAGCAATATATAGAATTCATTCACACTCTTAGAAATCCATTCAGTAATTCAATGACCATGTAGTAGGGATTTCCACCACCTGGGACTGATAAAGGATAGTTTCATTTTCATCTTTTCCATTATAATGATATATTTGGGGGCTTAAGGTTGGATTCAGTAGAACTACTGGCGTTGTTTACCCAAGTTTTGTTCCTAGCACCCTCATCAGATGATTCAGACATATCTGTTAATCCTAGACCAAAAGGTTTGATGATGAATTTTTCTGCCTTTCTTAGGCACCAAGTATGCTAGTGGTGTAAAGATGTGTGTGTGTGTGTGTGTGTGTGTGTATGTGTCTCCATATATGAATTTTGAGTGCTCACAGGAACACTCCAAAAAAAACAAGAGTCTTGTGTCTTCCTTTTTTTTTTTTTTTTTTTTTTTTGTTTGTTTTTTTTGAAATAGAGTTTCTCTGTGTAGCCCTGGCTGTCCTGGAACTCACTCTGTAGACCAGGCTGGCCTCAAACTCAGAAATCAGCCTGCCTCTGCCTCCCAAGTGCTGGAATTAAAGGTGTGCGCCACCGCTGCCCGGCTTTCTTTTTCTTTTTCTGTTTTTTTTTTTTCTTCTTTTTTTGAGTCTTGTGTCTTCAAAACACATCATTCTTCTTGGAATGTATTTTTGTGCTCCTCTCAGGGTTTGCAGATAGGAGTGAGTTTACTTCAAATTACTCATTGTTGTTTGATATTGTTATTCAATTGTTTAAACTATCCTTTATATGTCTGTGTGGAAAAACACATGTTTTTCCCCTTATGTGGAGGTTTTCTAATTGTATATACTTTGATCTCATTAGAACTATACTCTTGTCTTCATGGCTCACCAACTCCACTGCCCTATTCTCTTGTTTTTCTTTACAAAGCTTCTGCAGACACTTTGGAAGCTCTTCATCCATCTTCCATAGGTAGAGTCAGCCTATCAGGTATCTACAAAGGCTTTTTAGTGCCCTGAGGAAAAATACAAACATAGCTTTGGCTCCAGTGAATTACTGGATCTGGGCCATTTCACTGACATGACATACCATCTCTCAAAAGGACTGTAACTGTGAATTTTCAATGAGGAGCCTTCCTTGTCCGAATTAAAAAAAAAATAATGTCTATATATTAGCAAATAAAGTGCTGTAAGGAAGCCATACTAGAAACCAGGCCATCCTTACCATCTTTGGTGGCATTTATAAATACTAGTCAGAGTGTATCTGCTGAGACCTGGACATTTAGGAAATAGAATATCAAGTTTTGATGCAAAATCCATAAGTTTACTGGAAAGAAAATTATCAATTTGAAAGGGATATGTAGCAGTAGCCAGTGTCAAGTCATCTGAAGCAATTATTAAAAGTTCCAATTATTTTTATCATCAGGAATACAATTTTCATTGGCTTTTGACAAAATAATTGGTCAAAATAGAATAGAAGAGAGAATCTCAGGTGCAGAAGATACCATAGAAAACATTGACACAACGGTCAAAGAAAATGCAAAATGCAAAAACTCTCCTAACCCAAAATATCCAAGAAATCCATGACACAATGAGAAGAAAAAAATCTATGGATAATAGGTATAGAAGGGAGCGAAGATTCCCAACTTCAAGGGCCAGTAAATATCTTCAACAAAATTATAGAAGAAAGCTTCCCAACCTAAAGAGATGGCCATGAATATATAAGAAGCCTACAGAACGCCAAATAGCCTAGACCAGAAAAGAAATCCCTCCAGTTACATAATAGTCAAAACACCAAATGTGCAGAACAAAGAAAGAATATTAAAAGTAGTAAGGGAAAAAGGTCAAGTAACATATACAGGTAGACCCATCAGAATTACACCAACTTCTCATCAGAGACTACAAAAGCCAGAAGATCCTGGAAAGATGTCATACAGACCCTAAGAGAACACAAATGCCAGCCCAGGCTACTATAACCAGCAAAACTGTCAATTACCACAGATGGAGAAACCAAGGTATTCCAGGACAAAAACAAATTTACACAATATCTTTCCACAAATCCAGCCCTACAAAGGATGATATATGGAAAACTCCAACAAAAGGAAGAAGACTACACCCTAGAAAAAGCAAAACAGTAATCTTTCAACAAACCCCAATGAAGATAGCCACACAAACATAATTCCACCTCTAACAACAAAAATAACAGGAAGCAGCAATCACCTTTCATTCATATCTTTTAACATCAATAGACTCAATTTCCCAATAAAAAAACACAGACTAAAAGACTGGATGCATAAAGAGGACCCAGCATTTTGCTGCATACAGGAAACGCACCTCAGTAACAAGGACAGACTCTACCTTAGAGTAAAAGGCTGGAAAACAATTTTCCAAGCAAATGGTCCTAAGAAACAAGCTGGAGTAGCCATTCTACTATCTAAAAAAATCGACTTTCAACTTAAAGCTATCAAAAAAGATAAGGAAGGACAATTCATACTCGTCAAAGGAAAAGTCAACCAAGATGAACTCTCAATTCTGAACATCTATGCTCCAAACACAAGGACACCCACTTTCATAAAAGAAACCTTACTAAAGCTCAAAGCACACATAGCATCTCACACAATAATAGTGGCAGAATTCAACACCCCACTCTCAGCAAGGGACAGATCATGGAAACTGAAACTAAACAGAGACACAGTGAAACTAAGAGAAGTTATGAAACAAATGGATTTAACAGATATTTATAGAACATTTCATCCTAACACAAAAGAATATACCTTCTTCTCAGCACCTCACGGTCCCTTCTCCAAAATAGACTAAATAATTGGTCACAAAACAGGCCTCAACAAGATACAAGAAGATTGAAATAATCCCATGCATCCTATCAGATCACCATGGACAAAGACTGGTCTTCAATAACAACAACAACAACAACAAAACAATGGATAGGCATGGCCTATCTACTGGAAGTGGTCTCAACAGGTTCTGTCTCCTACTTCTCTGTGCATTTCGGCTAAAGTCATCCCCATTGTGTCCTGGGAGCCTCATGTTTCGCTGGTGTCTGAGACCCTCCAGTGGCTAACCCCAGTTCCTCATCCCCCAATACATATTTTTGTTCTATTTCCTGACCCTCTGTACCTCTCTCAAATCTTCTCCAGTTCCTGATACTGTCCCCCTTATTTCCTCCCCCTCTTCTCTGCCTCCCAGGTCCCCCTCTCCTTCCATCTCCCATGATTGCCCTGTTCCCCCCCCCCCCGGTCTTCTTTCCTTTTACACTGCATATGGTCTGTGGGTTGTATCCTGGTCATTGTGATCTTTTGGGCTAATATCCATTGATTAGTGAGTACATACCATGTGTGTTCTTTTGTGTCTGTGTTACTTCACTCAGGATGATATTTTCTAGTTCCATCCATTTGCCTGTGAATTTTATGAAGTCTTTGTTTTTAATCACTACATAATGCTTCATTGTGTAAATGTACCACATTTTTTGTATCTATTCTTCTGCTGAGGGACATCTGGGTTGTTTCCAGCTGCTATGAAGATAGTGGAGAATGTGTCCTTGTTATTTGTTGGAGCATCTTTTGGATATATGCCCAGGAGTGGTATAGCTGCATCCTCAGGTAGAACTATTTCCAATATTCTCAGGAACCAACAGATTGATTTCCAAAGTGCTTTTACTAGCTTGCAGTCCAACCAGCAATGGACGACTGTCCTCTTTTCTCCACATCCTCACCAACATTGCTGTAGCCTGAGTTTTTGACCTTAACCATTCTGACTGGTGTGAGGTGGAATCTCAGGGTTGTTTTGAGTTGCATTTCCCTGATGACTAAGGATGTTGAACATTTCTTTTCTTTTTCTTTTTTACCATGAAAATAAACTTTTATTAAAATGCATTAAGAACAATATAAATGAATGGAAAGGTATGAATGCATATCCAAGGACAGATTGCTTCTATATTTTATGTAGAGTGATTCTCCCTCGCATTTATATATATGTTTCTTATTTGATATTTATTTATTTACATTTCAGATGTTATCCCCTTTCCCCATTCCCTTCATTAGACCCCTATCCCATCCCTCCTCCTTTTTTTTTTTTTGCTTTTATGCCATTTAAATTACATGCAAGTATTAAGGTCAGTTCTAGGTTGAGGAACTAGCAATACAATAGATGCAAATAGTTAAGGAACAAGTAAGACGCCGGGCGGTGGTGGCGCATGCCTTTAATCCCAGCACTTGGGAGGCAGAGACAGGCGGATTTCTGAGTTCGAGGCCAGCCTGGTCTACAGAGTGAGTTCCAGGACAGCCCGGGCTACACAGAGAAACCCTGTCTCGAAAAACCAAAAAAAAAAAAAAAAAAAAAAAAAAAAAAAAAAAAAAAGGAACAAGTAAGACAATAAACTCAGATAGTCAAAGAACAAGCAGGACAATAAACAGAGTCCCGTGATCTATTTCTAAGAGCTTATCAGGATGTCCAAAGTATCTGAGTCCACTTCCCTGTCATATCCCAAAGTCATTTTCATGCCTGAAGCTTATTTCTTTGTTCTAGCTTAAGATTTAGATACCTGCCTGAAATTATTTATTTTTTCGCAGGTCTGGGACACTTCTGTGCCTGAGCGGAGTCCAGGGCTGGCAACTACTGTGCTGTGACACTTCTCTAGGGAGCTGTCACTTAGGCCTCACTAGCCAATCACAGCGTTCAAACATAGGGGTTAATCAGAATGGGGTGGGCACATCCGGTCCTCAATAGTGAAGGTAGGCTGCTGTGCCTGAGAGCGGCTTTCCCTGTCCGGAGTGCCGGTCTGTGACCTGCTGCAGGGAGCTGTGAGGAGATCGGGGCGAGCTCGGGATCCGCGCCATGGTGAGCGGGGCCGCCGTCCCCACGCGGGGAGGAGCCGCTGGAGACTGTGTGGGGTTCGTCCCGGGATGCGGGATCCGGGGCCAGACCCGCGGCTTGGCGTGATTCCGTTGGTTCTCCTGAGGTCACGGCACATCCCAAGCGGAAGCGGGACGACTGACTGATTGCGATCCCTGGCTGCGCCTGCGCAGAGTGTGGGGAGCGGCCCTTGAGTGAAAACCTCCCTGTTGCTGACGTCACCATGCAGCGAGCGCCTCAGCTGCTTTTACGTCACCAGGGAAGGCAGATGTGCTGACTCGCAGAAGCCTAGTTTCTTAGTGTCTTCTAGACGTTCTGCACTTGGCACCTGACGTTCAGGTGTAGGATCCGTCTGCAGTTAATGCTGTGCGGGTGCAAAGTCTGCGTTACTAACCTATTGCATGTGGATGCCTTGGTGGTCCAGTCACGTGTGGGAGTAAGGCCGGACTCACTGGGTTCCCTGGCCTCATTCATCAACTCTATTTTAATTCTTATTTTTTCTCTCTAAGTTTGCTCTCATGTTCTGTTGATCTGTATTCTTTCCCAGAAAGTACTATGCTAGCAGGTTTTTTCCGTTCCCTGAGAGAACTGGGTGGGGAGGAAAACAAGGGATAAACCATGTATTCAGAGAAAAGATACATACTTAAAGTTGAGTTTGGAGGCCTCCAGTTGTTTAATCTCTCTCTGTGTTTTTTTTTCTTTTTCTTTTCTTTTTTTTTTTTTTTTGACAGTTCAGGGAAGGTTATATTAAGGAAGCCTGTAACCCAGCCAGAGGAGTTAGTATAGAGGAGTAAAGCCAAGTGTTAGATGTTAGGCGCAGGCAGCTTGGAACAGATGACACAGGCCAGAGGGTTCCACAAGCGGAATATTTATTTAGGACAGAGGAAGAGAACGAGAGGAGAGAGAGAGAGCAGAGAGAGAGGTGGAGGTGGAGACCGGCCATGACCACGTGGAGAGAGGGGAAGGGAAGGAGGAAAGGGGCAGAGAGAAACTGCAGGTGCGCAGGTCACAGGAGCAAGAGAGAGAGGAGGGGACAAGCAGCCGTTTTTTAACTGTGGGGAGGAGCATACCTGGCTGTTGCCAGGTAACTGTGGAGGTGGAGTTTAGGCAGAATACTAACACCAAGTATGTAAGAAGAAAGCTTTGTACTTTTTAATAAAACCAAGCCTACCTTGTTATTAAGAAAAGATTTGTCTGTCCCACAGTGAGACGTCTGCCTGCCCCTTTTGTTCTCTGTAGTTCCTTTTTTCCCTCTGCGTTCTGTACATTGCTCACATAGTTTTTTATGTTACGTATAGATTTCAAGTTATTCCACTCTGCATTCTTCTTCTAATCTTGCTCTCTCCTCCTGCTCTGATGTCACAGTAATGCTCTTACTCTCAGTGCCTTTCCTCCTAATGCTATGCCTATGCTTCTAAGTTCTTCTTGAGTTCTGTCTGTCTGTCTACAAACTTCTCCTCAGCTCAGTTCCCTGGACTGTTCTCTTTGTCCTCAGCACTTAACGCACCTATCCGAATACATGATCACATGGTAAAAAGCTCATCACAAGCTCACACAGAAAATCAAATCATAAATTGAAACCGACGTTTACAACAGAGAGTGTTTCCATGCATATCCTTTAAGTGTAATTATCCAGCTAACACTCATCACCTGTTACAGCGCCACAGGTTCATTGCCATGTTTTTTTGCTACTGCTATGAAATCACAATGTGCTCTCTTTATTTGCTAGATACATCCAGAACAAGCAATTAAAGAAACACAGGCTGTCTAGCTCAGATTATGCTTAATAGACCTGCTCTCAATCTTGTCAGAAATCTGCTAAATGTTTAAGCTTGTGACAGACAGAGACTCCCAAAACCTGAGAGTCATCCCCACCCCAGAGTCTCCGAGAAGGAAATGGGCACAGTGACAGGAATCTCCCTGGACTGTGGTGTGAGGAGCACCGGGATCGCTGCTCCATTGCCTTGCCCACTGCCAGGGCTTGGCTTACACTGTGGACAAACGGGATCCACAGAAAGCTGATGCCTCATGTTACCTAAGTTAGTATGGGTCGTTTCTCATCTCACATGTGTCTACTCCACAGGAAAAGCTTTCTGTCTTCCGGACCGGAAGTCCAGACTGACTGCTCAAGTTACCATGGAGACCACAGGGACCTCGGAACTGTTTAGCTTCCTGGTGGATTATTGATGAACTTCTGTCATTGTAATTAATACATGACTCTCAGATTATAATTTATTCTTCTCAGATTTCTGACTACATTGACAGCTAGAAAACAGACCTAGATGCTTACCCTCAGGTAATCTACCACCTTATTAGCTCCTTAGTCAATTTGTTATAACTAGTTAAGACTGCCAGATTTCTTATCAAAGACAGACAGGTTTGCCTTGTTCACAGGATTCACAATAAAGGGTACACAAATTCAGATGTAAGCTTTCACAGATGTAACCTGTTACTTCCTTATCTAAACTCAGTTTTCAGTGACTAAATACTTCATATTTCCTCCCCTCGCTATGCCACTGTCCTAACATTAATTGGTATAGTTTATTATAAATTACCATAACTCTCATAAGGCTTTCCACTATACAATCCAGCAGTATAATCACAAGTTTAAATTTAAGTATCCATTGATTGTCTTCTAACAATAAAGTGTTCTACTGAGTCTGCACTGTAAGCTATCATGCTGAAATATAAATTTCCTTTTGTTGTGTTTTAACTATAGACTTAAAGTATTTCTCTTGCTAACACTATATGGTCAACTATAATATTCACAAGACCATGGTTTTGAATTTCCTTTGTCTCTCAAATATAAACTTAAAATTGTTTCTCATTATGCTAAATTTATTTTCCCGGACAGAAGGAAAAAAAACCCTCTTCTTGTTCCTTTTGTGTTGTAGATAATAATTAAAATGGTGGCACCCAATCTGGCTTGTTCTTATGGGGTCCACCATGTTCCTGACTAGAGAAGGCCTGAGGCCAAGAGTGGTGGCATGTTCTTGCCGCTGGTGGGCTCTGACTGCAGCTCAGGCTGGCTAGAGGCACCGGCCCTGCACCGGCCCTGGCACCGGCCCTGGCACCCACGAGACACCAGCGTGGGAGATGGCTCTGCCAATCTACCACGCTCTCTCCACAATACTTGGCTAATCCCAGACCATCCTACCATCCATGTGGTACCTGGTAGAAATGAGACTATAAAGCTTAATTATTATCCAAAGGCTTTATATATTTAGAAATGCTCAATTAACAATTTGCCCACACAATTAGAGTTGTTTTCCAATATCTAACCTTAAGATATAAATTGTACTCAGGACTGTTCTGGACCCGTGCATGGTTCCTCATGGCTGCTACCTCTCTCTTCACCTCCTAGCTCCTCCTCTTCCTTCTCCCTCTTCCTCTCCTTCTCTCTCTTTGCTCCTCCCACATTAGCTCCTCCCAAACTACCAAGCTTTTTTGTAAAATGTAACAGGGGAAATATCCTGCTACACTTCTGCTCCACGAAAGCTTTTGTCTTCAGTAAGCTCATCTTAAAGACTATTTGTCAGGAGCCATCATAGGACAAGCTCATAACTATCAGATGATCCTCCTGAGATGACTTCACTTTAGATTATATCTATGACAAAGCTCCCACAGCAAGGCCCAGGAGAAATTAATTTTAGGAAAGATTCCTGCTATTAATATGCTTTTCCTGTTATTATTAAACATATATGACAATCACTAGGTATTAGACCTGAAGATGTCCCAGGAAGTAGGGACGTGGCAGCGAAGACCAACCCTTTGGGTGTGGATGTTATTAAAATATTCTTACCGGCTTCTGGAGAACAAATTAATAACAGGTAGTCAGGTCTAGACTTGCCAGCTTGTCATGCGGAAGCTAGTGGCTCTGTGGGTCCTGGGCCCACAGGAGAATGATTACCTCAACTTAGGATTTTTCTACAACAGCAAGAGAAAACTGCTTCAGAGAGGGAGGGGATAATCCAAGTGTCCTAGAATGAGGGTCAGTGAAAAGACTAGTCATAACGACTGAATGCCTCCATCCTCAAGGACAGCACAGGGTGTGGCTTGAAGTTCAGCAACCCTCCCTTGGGACCAGGGGATGTTTTTTGCTGACCAGTTTGGGGAGGGAGCTTAACCAGTTCTTCAAAGTTTAGGTTGATAGGTCTAGCAAGCAATGTAGTGGCTGTCCATCTGGCAGCGGGAGACATGAACCTTTGAGTTTCCAAATCCCGAGTCATTTCGCACGAATGTTGTGTTTTATAAAAAAGAAAAATAAGCCAGGGGTATGCGTGGTAGAGGCACAGTGTGGTATGGGGGAAGGGGGTGTCTCTGTAGGCCCATGCTGAGGCATCTCTTCTCCTGAGGGACCAGGTTATTTAGGGCATGGGGAAGGGAGTTGAAGGAGTAGAGATACAGAAAGGCACAGAGAGAGGGGGAGAGGGAGAGAGAGAAAGGAAGGAGTAGAGGCTGGCCATGAGCATGTGGAGAGAGAGGGGAGGAGGGGTATGGGGAGAGAAAGGACAGAGGGGGAAGAGGTTAAGAGAAGAGAGAAGAGAGTGAGGAGGGGGCAAGCAGCCCCTTTTATAGTGAGTCAGGCACACCTGGCTGTTGCTAGGTAACTGCGGAGTGAAGCCTAGAAGAAATGCGAACAGTTAGCTCCCCCAAATTTGGAGGAAATATTTTTCCTTTTTTCTTTCTCTCTGTCTCTCTTTCCCCTTTCTCTCTCTGTTTCCATTAGTATCTTTCACACTTTTCCTTTAGAGCTGTTTTCTATGTGAGTTGTATTTGTGTCACAGTATATATTGGCTCAACAGGCTCATGCTCCTATTTATTAAATGATTTGTCCCCAATTAGAACTAGTTAAATTTATGAGGTATGCCCTTGTCTAATTTGTTAATTTGTTTAAGAGGTTTGTTTAATTTGTTTAGATGTGTCACCATAGGTGGGCTTTGAGGTTTCAGAAAACCTATGCAATGCAAGTGTTTATGTTTGCCTGCCTGTGTATCAGGATGCAACACTGAGCCCTATGTCTACCCATCATGAAGATTCTTTCCGAGATGACAGTGAAGTAACCGTCTATATAATTAATCCCAAAATGGGATTTTTTATAAGAGGTGCCTTGCTCATAGTGATTCTTCACAGCCATAGAACATAGAATTAAGACAGATTGTTTGTGTAATAATTTGACATATTTTCTCTTTATTCTGTTTATATCCTGTGAAATCAAGTAAGGCTAAATGAATGACTAATGGACTGATCTCTAGAGAAAACATTCAGCTTGTGGAACAGTTATTGCTCATGTCTCATGCAGGTCCATGGAGAAAAAGAGCTGTAGGTAAATGCAGATGGTAGTCATGTGCTGAAACACAAGCAGCAATCATCATGGAGATTACATCATCAAAGAGAAAGTACATGCATTACTTTTACATATAGAAAATATGTGTTATAAGGGTACTGCACCACACATCAAAGTGTTAACCTATGGAAGGAAACAACATGATAATCCCTAGTCCTAGAAAGCATACAGAACCTGCTGTTAACTTTGTTCCACTGGGACTGGGTTCATCCAAAGCTAGAACTTCTTATGGTCTTATCATCTATGTCCTAGTTTTGCTTGAAAGAAGAAAGATTTGAATTTTTAATTAGAATTTTGTTGTATAATTATTTTTACTTATTCACTTCACATCCTGCTCACTGCCCCCCTCCAACACTGCCTCCCAGAGTCCTTCTTCCTTCCCCCTCCCCTTCTCTGAGTGGGTAGGAAGCCCCCTGGGTATTCCCTGACCCTGGCACATCAAGTCTCTGTGAGACTAGGCACATACTCTCCCACTGAAGCCAAACAAAGCAACCCAGCTAGAAGAACATATCCTATGGACAGATAACAGCTTTTGGGACATCCTTTGCTCCAGTTGTTCAGGACTCACATGAAGACCACGCTGCACATCTGCTACATATGTGTGTAGGAGTCCTAGGTCCAGCCCATGTATGTTCTTTGGTTGGTGGTTCAGTCTCTGACAGCTTCAAGAGTCCTAGTTAGTTGACTCTTTTGGGGTCCAGTGCTGAAACCCAGGGAAGCTTTCCATGACGGCGGGTCCAATAACTCAAGAAAGTCCAAGAGTTTTATTGTTCATGGTGTGAGATAGATGGTCTAGATGCGCACTCCCCAGTTAAGCCAGGGGAGAGCCTGACTTAAATAGGGGGGGGAAAGAGGAGGGGCTGGGAAAAGGAATAACTTAATTAGCTACGCCCCCTGGCCTTTAGGTAACTCATGAATATGGAAACCTCTTGAGGCTGAACCCTATAGTCACGCCCTCTACCTGTGTGTGGATAGTGACACAAACCTCTCTGGGAGGGGCTGCTTAACGAAACGTGATTTCAAGGCACAGGTTAACGGAGATGTAGACTGCATATCAGGAGTCTGGAATCCAGGGGCATGGCGAGATATGTGCCATCCCTACACAGGCAATGGACACCTGTTGGGTCTCTGGCTATCTCAAAACCAGTTCTCTACTGGGGATACCAAATCATCCTATTCATGGTCCTACAGACTCTGTTGGTCTTCATGTGGAGTTTCTAACTCCTTTGGGGCTGCAACCCTTCCTCCTAGTCTTCCATAAGAGTACCTAAGCTCCATCCACTGTTTGGTTGTGGGTGTCTACAGAAAGATGCAAATTTTAAGGGTCACGCTTTTTTCCTCTGTGTGTTCAGTTCTGGTTCAGCTGTATGTCTGGCAATCTGATCCTCTGTGAGGAGACTTGGAGAGGTTACTGCATGAATTTATGATGATGAAGCTTAGGTTTCATTTTGAGATCTCAAGATGTTGAGATACCCAAGCTTTGAGACACCAGGCATGATTATCTGCATATAAAGAGTGGAAATAGCTAAAGAGAGATGTATGAGAAGTTGCAGAGATAAATAGCCATCTAAGCCCTTTGAAACTGAATTCCCGCGGGGCGGTGATGGCACACACCTTTAATCCCAGCACTTGGGAGGCAGAGGCAGGCGGATTTCTGAGTTCGAGGCCAGCCTGGTCTACAGAGTGAGTTCCAGGACAGCCAGGGATATACAGAGAAACCCCATCTCGAAAAAACCAAAAAAAAAAAAAAAAAAAAAAAGGAAACTGAATTCCCAGATGTTTGACACAGAGATGTATGATTTGATTTTTGCTCCACAGTGTTTCAGGGTTGCCTTGGTCCAATTTTTCCCTCTTTGCAAAGGAAATGTGTATTCTGAGCCTTTGCATGGTGAGAAGTTATAATTTATATTTATTTTTTTATAGCCATATTCACACTTTACATTTAAAGTCCATACCTTAAATTGGTTATCCAAAATGAAAAATGGGCAACAGTCCTTCCTCTGTCTTATGGATGCCCTCATGAAAACTCCTTAAACTTCAAAAACCCAAGTGAAAAGGAAGACGAAGACATAGTAACAAAGCCCAGGGTGACCTCTGCTAAAAGCACTGGCTTCACTACTTCTCCAGTGTAGACAGATGCTGGTCTGTAATGGCCCGTTCTGCTCAGTCAACAGGGTCTAGCAAGAGAGAGAGTGGGGATGGAGGGACAAGAGACTCGAAGAATGGAGACAAGACAGAATCTGATCACGTCTCTCTTCATTGAAAGGAAATCCTGGGTATTTATACCCTTTACCACGTGCCTTGCCCTTGTGGACAAGCACAGCTTAAGGCACTATGTCATGTGCCTTGCAGCATGGATACCACATGCGCCTAGCAGTGTGGAAACCATGTACACCTTGGCTGGCGGCACTAAACAGCAAAACAAGATATGTGAGAAAAACAAGATGTTTATCAGAGTGTGCTCAGCTGTTGTGAGCTGTTGAAAACAAGTCTCTTGTCAGGGTATATGGCTCAAGATGGCTGTAAAGATGATAGCCGCTTTCTGCTAGGAGTCAGTTCCCAACAGGTCCCCCTTTTTAAATTTTCTTTTTTCAAAAGGGAAGGCTGGGAAAACTTAAGGAAACCATGTCTGTCTTAGGTTGGAACAAAGGACTCCCTTTCCCATCTTTGGATACTCAACAGCCATTGGTTGAGCTCTTGTCTTAGGATGGTGAGGCCTCCCAGTTCTCTTACCCGTCATTGACTATCCGGCTTAGCGCGTAAGTTAGGTTAATCCTTGTCAGTCTTGATGACAGAGGTTTTAGAGTCCCCTACTTCCAGCCTGTAATATTGGACCTCTATGAGTTTCATTTGAATAGCATCTATCTGTTGTAGAAAAGCCATCAGTCTGTTGAACAGCATGAACCCGAGAGACAAGAGACTTAACAATGCCTAAACGGTAGGTGCAAAAGCAACACTCTTTTTAAAGGGCAACACACAATTCCCTCTGTTGGAGAAGTTAAAGGTCTAAGCCTTATACTCACAAATTTTGAATAGAAGAAATTATACCAATGAAGTCCTTGAATTTGCATCAGCTTAGTAACAATTATACAGGTTTCTACCAATAGATTGTGACTATGTAATCAATTTTAGCTCTTCCTCCCTGTTCCAATAAAACCATTACTTTTCCCTAGAAAGACAGCCTAATATTAACCACCTCAGTCCCCAAGTCCAGGGAATTGGGGTGCTGACTCTTCATTAACTTCTTCAAGCTTAATATGGGTGTTGACATATTAGAAGAGGGATGAGGGGAAGGGTAAATTGATAAGCCTCTGATGTCTGTCTTAACTGCATCCAGCTTGAAGTCCAGGACATCAGTAGTTGTAGGTGACAAGAAGATTCATCAAGGCTGTGTGTATTCTGTAATATACAAATCTCAAAACAAATTTTAGTATCAAGATAATTATTTTGTTTGATTCTCTGGAATCTAATCTTCTGGAGGCCTACCTCTGTCATGTCTGATCCATATAATTCTGGAAGATATAACTACTACCTTAATGATAGATGTGTTCAGAAACACATAGAAAAACCTTTTTTCCCAAATATGCCTATACTTGAGCCAGTAACCAGAAAAACCTTTACATTGACCTTTTATCCAGAGGAAAAATTAACTACACAACTCAGAATCACACCCATTGTGAAAGTTAAATCAATCTAATATAACTGATTATCGCTATCTTTCTGTTCAGCTCTCTGCCTAGAGCAACCTTCTATTTATCTATTTATCTGTTTATCTGTTTGGCTCTCTTGACTCAGAGCAGCCTGCAATTTACTCTTCGCATCTCTAAAGCTTTTTTCATCTGTTCCTGCTACTTATTTCTTGCCCCATTTTCGTTACTATAACCTACTGGTCTCAATGCTGCTGATTCCCTTGGCGATCACCTTTGTTCCACTTCTGATTTTTTGGCAGACCCTTCTTCCAGTAACATCCCTCACTGGGTCTCTTGTTCTTGCTGCCTCATGTTGAGCACCAGAGCCAAGCCAGCTCTGTCAGTCAACAGGTTCTCCAGTACAGGAGTAAGGATGCACGCTTCCAATTCCAGCTAACTGGAGCTCCAATGTTGAGACGCCACTCTGTAACGACCCGTGCTGCTGCTCTGGTCTGTGGGTCAGGGTCTAGCAAGAGAGAGAGTGGGGATGGAGGGGTAAGAGATGTGAAGAATGGACACAAGACAGAGTCTGATCAAGTCTCTCTTTTACTGAAAGGAAATCCTTGGTATTTATACCCTTTACCACGTGCCTTGCCCTCGTGGACAAGCAGGGGAACACAACTGAAGGCACTATGTCATATGCCTTGCAGCATGGATACCATGTGCGCCTTGCAGCTGGCGGCACTAAACAGCAAAACAAGATATGTGAGATAAACAAGATGTTTATCAGAGTGTGTTCAGCTGTTGTGGGCTGTTGAAAACAAGTCTCTTGTCAGGGTATATGGTTTGAGATAGCTGCAAAGATGATAGCTGCTTTCTGCTAGGAGTCGGCTCCCAACACTGGTCTAGGCCCTGACTCAATTCTACATTTGTCAATTACTCGAGTAAGAATTACCTTTCCCCTTGGCTATGTAGTGATTCCTGTCATGAACAAGGGACAGTCAGCAAAAGGTAGAATACACATTACTACATGAATTCTTTCCTTGTAGAACTTTGTCTTGTATTCAGAGGATTGTCCAGAGGATTGATTTAAGTTTTTCTCCTTGTTATTAGATAATTACCCACTCAGTACATCCTATACTTTATTTTATTTATGATTAGTTACCACAATGTGGAATCTTCATTCACAAGGGAGGGGTTCATTTCTCTGTCTCCATTAAGTTTCCAGTATACTTATTTTGGATAATTTCATTTCTTCTTCCAAGAAGAAAGTTGAGTAATATTCCTTTAAAAGCCAGACAAGGGTTTTGATGTTTCCTTTAGTCACCGATGAGAAAGAGAATTTATTACAAGGGTTTTGTTTTGTGCAGAGTCACATGGGCGGGAGACAGTACTACCTCAAACAAACATTTCTTTCCATTTCCTGTTCCTGATTTTAGAAACCTGGGGTTCCCTCCCAAGTCTAGAAGTCATGTGATTTCCGTCTGTCTCTCTTGTCCCTATCAGAAGGCTGCATACACAGATATTTCTTTTTTTTTTTTTTGGTTTTTCGAGACAGGGTTTCTCTGTGTAGCCCGGGCTGTCCTGGAACTCACTCTGTAGACCAGGCTGGCCTCGAACTCAGAAATCCGCCTGCCTCTGCCTCCCAAGTGCTGGGATTAAAGGCCTGCGCCACCACCGCCCGGCCAGATATTTCTGCCTAGGCTATCCAGCCTGAAGGAGGACTAACATTTTTATCTTCATGTTTAAAGCCAACACCCCCAGCTTTCAAATTGTTCCTGGAATCAGGTTCTTTGCCGAAGGAAAAAGAAATCAGAACTTGTTTTTATCTATGTTTTTTTTTTTTTTTTTTTTTTTTTTTAGAAAATTGAAGTTTTATTTACTTTTCAAGGAAAAAAAATGTTATAAATTACCAAGTCTCCAGTAATCGTTCATAGCACTAGAAACCGAACAATACACACATTCTTCTGAAATCATTATGTTCATTTAATACATATATCAAGCAATGTGCTAACACAATGCATGCAGCTTTAATTCCTTTAAAATGACTGTGTACTTTTATTATGAATATGCCATAGTGGATTAGTTCCCATAAGGTTACAAGTCTTTGGATGATATATTAAATATCCATGTGTATCTTTTTAAAATTATTATAATTGGATTCAATTTATTTATTTATTTATTTTTAGGTTTTCCGAGACAGGGTTTCTCTGTGTAGCCCTGGCTGTCCTGGAACTCACTCTGTAGACCAGGCTGGCCTTGAACTCAGAAATCCACCTGCCTCTGCCTTCCAAGTGCTGGAATTAAAGGTGTGCCACCACTGCCCGGCCATGGGATTATTTCAATCTTCTTGTATCTGTTGAGGCCTGTTTTGTGACCAATTATTTAGTCTATTTTGGAGAAGGTACCATGTGGTGCTGAGAAGAAGGTATATTCTTTTGTGTTAGGATGAAATGTTCTATAGATATCTGTTAAATCCATTTGTTTCATAAATTCTCTTAGTTTCACTGTGTCTCTGTTTAGTTCAGTTTCCATGATCTGTCCCTTGCTGAGAGTGGGGTGTTGAAGTCTCCCACTATTATTGTGTGAGATGCTATGTGTGCTTTGAGCTTTAGTAAGGTTTCTTTTATGAAAGTGGGTGCCCTTGTGTTTGGAGCATAAGTGTTCAGAATTGAGAGTTCATCTTGGTTGACTTTTCCTTTGACGAGTATGAAGTGTCCTTCCTTATCTTTTTTAATAGCTTTAAGTTGAAAGTTGATTTTATTTGATAGTAGAATGGCTACTCCAGCTTGTTTCTTAGGACCATTTGCTTGGAAAATTGTTTTCCAGCCTTTTTCTCTAAGTTAGTGTCTGTCTTTGACACTGAAGTGCATTTCCTGTATACAGCAAAATGCTGGGTACTCTTTATGCATCCAGTCTTTTATAGTCTGTGTCTTTTTATTGGGGAATTGAATCTATTGATGTTAAGAAATATTAAATAATAGTGATTGTTGCTTCCTGCTATTTTTTGATGTTAGAGGTGGAATTATGTTTGTGTGGCTATCTTCTTTTGGATTTGTTGGAAGAAGATTACTTTCTTGCTTTTTCTAGGGTGTAGTTTCCCTCCTTGTGTTAGCACTTTCCATCTATTATCTTTTGTAGGGCTGGATTTGTGGAGACATATTGTGTAAATTTGTTTTTGTCCTGGAATATCTTGATTTCTCCATCTATGGTAATTGAGAGTTTTGCTGGTTACAGTAGCCTGGGCTGGCATTTGTGTTCTCTTAGGGTCTATATGACATCTGCCAGGATCTTCTAGCTTTCATAGTCTCTAGTGAGAAGTCTGGTGTAATTCTGATAGGTCTGCCTTTATATGTTACTTGACCTTTTTCCCTTACTGCTTTTAATATTCTTTCTTTGTTTTGTGCATTCTGTGTTCTGACTATTATGTGATGGGAAGAATTTCTTTTCTGGCTTATTCTGTTTGGCATTCTGTAAGTGGTTTTTTTTTTTTTTTTTTTTTTTTGTTTTTTTTTTTTTTTTGTATATTCACGGGCACCTGTTTCTTTAGGTTAAGAAAGTTTTCTATAATTTTGTTGAGATATTTACTGGCCCTTTAAGTTGGGAATCTTTGCTCTCTTCTATATCTGTTATCCTTAGGTTTAGTCTTCTCTTTGGGTCCTGGATTTCCTGGATGTTTTGGACTAGGGGTTTTTTGCATTTTACATTTTCTTTGACTGTTGTGTCAATGTTTTCTATGGTATCTTCTGCAATTGGGATTCTCTCTTCTATATCTTGTATACTGTTGTTGATGCTTGCATCTAGGATTCCTAATCTCTTTCCTAGGTTTTCTATCTCCAGGGTGGTCTCTCTTTGTGATTTTCTTATTGATTGCATTTTCATTTTTAGACCCTGGATGGTTTTGTTCAATTCCTTCACCTTTTTGGTTTTGTTTTCCTGTAATTCTTTAAGGAATTTTTGTGTTTCCTCTTTAAGGCTTTCTAGCTATTTACCTATATTCTCCTGTATTTCTTTAAGGGAGTTATTTATGTCCTTCTTAAAGTCCTCTATCATCTCATGATATGTGATTTTAAATCAGAGTCTTGTTTTTTTGCTATGTTGGGCTACCCGGGCTCACTGTGGTGGGAGAACTGGGTTCTGATGATGCCAAATAACCTTGGTTTCTGTTGCTTATGTTCTTGCCCTTGCCTCTCACTGTCTGAATATCTCTGATATTAGCTGGTCTTGCTGTCTCTAATTGTGGCTTGTCCCTCCTGCAAGCCTGTGTGTCAGCCCTCCTGGGACACCAGTTCTCTCTGGGAGGAATTTTGATATGGAGAGCTGTGGCACAGGGTCAGCTCTGGGACGCAGATAGAAACCTGAAGGATCCTGTCCCCAGCTGTTGATTGGTTCTTGTGTCCTGATGACTCTGGGCTGGTTTCTCTTGGGCCACGAATTTGAGTAAAAGTGGTGGTGTTACCTGTGTTCACAGGTGTGCCAGCTCTTCTGTATTTGGGAATGGAGAGCCGTGGCACAGGATCAGCTCTAGGCACAGACAGAAACCAGAATCTTTCGTAAAATGATTTTCCCCTGGGTCTTGCCTATCGGAGTTTCATAGTAGAAATTAATCTAAGGTGGTCATCTCATGAAGATCACCTGCTAGTTATTAGCTTGTTCTATGATGGCTCATGACAAGTAATTTTGATATAGTTTTGCTGATATATCCTTAATCATGCTGTTCTGTTTGCATGTTTCTTTTTATATGTTAGTAGGCATCTCTTCCTCAATGCCATATCTTATTTAGTTTGCACAAAAATGAGAGATGTGATTCTCCTTTTCTGTGTCCTTCTAAAATGAGTTGGTGATTGCATTTGAAATTCTCTGACATGGAATTAATATGTCAAACACACAGAATTATGTAAATATATTTTTAGTGAAGTATACATTTACAATACCTTCGGTCTCACCATTTCTATTACCTATGTATGCATAGTTTACATACTTACATATATATCCTACATATACATACATATATATGTTGTACTTAGGATGCAGTGACCTATGAGGATGTGCATGTGAACTTCTCTTGGAAGAATGGGCTTTGCTGGATCCTTCTCAGAAGAGTCTCTACAAAGATGTGATGCTGGAAACCTACTGGAACCTTACTTGTATAGGTAATTATGAGCATTTTCCTTTACTTTTTAACTTAAGGGAGACTTTTTTAGACGTGGACTCTTCTCTGTGATACTCATTGTGAAAGAGGTAGAATGTGTATAAATCAGCCATTGTTCTAAGGCTCAGTGAATATAATAATTTAAATTTTACATAATTTCCAGTAATATATCATACATTTTCTTGTACTGTGTTTTAGGCTACAAATGGGAAGACCACAATATTGAAGAATATTGTCAAAGTTCTGGAGGACATGGAAGGTAATTTTCGTGTGTAAACTGATACATTTGCGCTTCTGAAGAAATTTTAATGTACCCTGAATTTTTAATGTAAAAAAAATGTAAAAAAGCATAGCTTTGTGAGGAGTATTAAATTCTCACATTACCATATACTTCAATGGCAGGTAGTAAATCAGTATTTGCAAATTCCTTCAATAAATACGAAAAGAAAACAAGGCCTGAACAGATGTCTCAAATTTAATCATAGCCATGTGAGAACCATGTTATCAAAGTGTCCATTCACTCAGTGTTACACAGAAGAAGCACACACAGTGATTTGGGATTAATGTATGTCTGTCTGTAAATGAATTATTCTTAATATAAATGTTAGCAGTGAATTAATCTGGCAACTATATTTCTTTACTTTTTGTTAGTTCCCAGTAATCACACAGATAAACCAGTATTTAAAAATGCACATCAAGGGCCAGAGCCAGTTGGGCCGGAGTGAGTGGGGCTGGAGTTAGAGGGAGAAGGGAAGGGAAAAAGCAAAACAAAACAAAAATGCACATGAATAACTGACCGATTAAATGATCTACTTTTACTTTTTATACTAATCTAGTTACCTCCCAGACCTATTCCATGATTCTTGTATATTATCTGACTCTTTAGACTTCTCTTTCATGGTTCCAAATCCTCCTTCTTCCTCCATGGTCTGAGTCTCTCTCTCTGCCTTTCTCCTTCTGGCTGATGGATGTGCCACCCTATTCTCTATTCTGCCCAGCCACTGCCTGATCAGCATTTATTGACAAGACAGGAAATAAAACTGTTTGCAGAAACTTGACACAGGAGATTCTTGGTGTAAGCATTACAATGCTGTGTCTGGATTGTCCAGATTGAAACAAGATATAGAGTAGAGAAGTCAGCATTTGAATAATACAAGGGTAAAATTAACAGTGTATAAAAACATTATGCCTTCATATGTCTAAGACCTGTTATGAGCAAATTGCCCATAGTGAAGCTAATATTACTTATATCCATATAGTGACAGAGGCCATTTGTGACAGTCAAGAAGGTATTGTGTAGCATTAATTGATTAATCCATTTTAGTCTCCCTGGTGGTGGTGTGCTTGTTCCTTGTTACCTACCCCAATAGTCTGGATTCTTGAATTAAAGACACACACACACACACACACACACACACACACAGTCTTTATTTTAATTATGCCTTAAACAGCTCATTGGGTGGGTCACTCCCAGATGTCCATGTTTGTTATCGTATCCCTTCCAATAGTCCTGAGTCATTACTTATTAAAATCCAATTCCATCTTTGCTATCCTCAACCCAGGCCTACAGCCCTCCTGGGTCCCAGTCACCAACTCTTACGTGTTGTCAGTCTCTCTGTCTCTCTGTGTCCTACACTTCTCAGGCCTGGATCTTCTTCTTCCCCGGCATGGCACCTTTATCCTAAAGTCCTGCCTCTGTTTCCCTGCCCAGCCATTAGCCACAGGCACCTTTATTTACCAACCAAAGTCAACTGTGGGGGCAGGGACCCTCAGTGTCCTACATGTAGATGTGCAAATTCCTGTGTAATTTTGGGAACCCAGCTAACATAATATAAGCAATAAACCAAATCCCAGCAGTGCTGTGGTGGAGAAACTTGAATCCCTAAACTACATGTCTACGAGGAACAAAAGGTTAAAGTATATGAACAGAAACATCTTTTACTTTCTTTCTTCCTTTAATAGGTGTATCAGCTGTCCCTCCGGATATGGAGAGAAGCAGTGTCCCTACGATCTCTTTCCTAGAACAATTAGAAGAAGAAGATATGTAGTCATCCCCTTTGTGAGAAGAGGAGGTGAATGTGATACAGGTTTACAAGTACTCGGCTTCCCAGCTTCAGTGGGAAGACAGCCAAAGACTGACATTGGAGAAAAGCCCTGTGAGTACAAGGAAGGTGCAAAGTCTTCTGTCTGTCCTGGTTCACTTTGCACATGTAGTGTGACTCACACTCCGGGAAAATGTTATGAATGCAATCAGTGTGGTAAATCTCTGAGTTCTTCCAGTCCTCTTGAGAGACATGAGCAAACTCATATGGGAAAAGGAAGTGATAACTGTGAGCCAAGTAGTAAAAGCTTAACCCATCACAGCTATCTTCAGATAGAGAAGACAACCGATGATGAAGAGAACCTCTATGAGTGGAATCAACGTGGTAAATCCTCTTTACAGTTACACCAAAGAACTCACTTGGAAATGAAATGCTGTGAATACAGTCAAGCAGATAAGATCATTACACACCAGAATTGTAATACAGTAGGTAGAACTAATACTACAGAAAAAAATTATGAATGTAACCAATGGGGTAAAGCTTTTGCATATCCCAGTTATCTTCAAGTGCATGAAAAAATTCATACTGGAAAGAGTCTCTATGAATGTAATCAATGTGGAAAGCCTTTGCATATAAAAGTCATTTTCACAAGCATGAAAGAATTCATACTGGAGAGAAACCCTATAAATGTAATCGATGTGGTAAAGCCTTTTCATCTAACAGTAATCTTCAAAGACATGAAAGAATTCATACTGGAGAAAAACCCTATGAGTGTAGTCAGTGTGGTAAAGCCTTTGCATATCGCAATAGTCTTCACATTCATGAAAGAAATCATACTGGAGAGAAACCTTATAAATGTTATCAATGTGGTAAAGACTTTGCAAGTAACAGTAATCTTCAAATACACAGAAGAATTCATACTGGAGAGAAACCCTATGAATGTTATGTATGTGGTAAACATTTTTCATGTAACAGTCATCTTCAAATGCATGAAAGAATTCATACTGGAGAGAAGCCCTAAATGTAGTCAGTGTGGGAAAACCTTTGCATATAGCAGTAGTTTTCATATGCACGAAAGAACTCATACTGGAGAGAAACCTTATAAATGTAATCAATGTGGTAAAGCCTTTGCATATTACTGTCATCTTCAAAGGCATGAAAGGTGTCATACTGGAGAGAAACCCTATGAATGTAATCAATGTGGTAATGCCTTTGCATATCTCAGTAGTCTTCACAAGCATGAAAGAAATCATACTAGAGAGAAACTCTTTGAATGTAATCACTGTGGTAAGGCCTTGGCATGTCTCAGTACTCTTCAAAAGCATGAAAGAATTCACACTGACAAAAAAAATCCCCAAGGAAACTAATAAATGAGGAATAGTCTTGGATACCACATTCATTTTCCCCATTGAGCTCTCTGACTAGAACCATTCTATCATTAACACATTGTCTCCTTTACAAATTGTAGACATATTGTCATCCAGAAATACATGAACACAGGTCCATTTGAATAATCTACTTTCAAATCAAAATGATATTTATGCTATCATCCATTATCTTTTGGATTTTATTAGTTTATTCTGAGGCCTAAACCTTGTTTTTAACATTTTCTCAGAAACACAAATGAATACCAGAGAATTGTATCAGGGAATAAAGATGGTTGCTGCTAAGCTTGGTGTCCTGAGTTCATTCTCTTGGATAGCTGCATTACTCATGCAACTTTTTCTTTGAATACTACAGTTGGCTTGTATGCACACTTACATACCAGTATATCACGTAATTATTGGTGAAACTGAAATAAGGGCCAGTGAGTTCACTCACTAGTTTAGTGCACTTGCTGCCCAACTTTACTATCTCAGTTTGATATCCAGTAGTTACATAGAGGAGCTAGACAATAGACACCTGCCGGTTGTCCTCTTATTGGCACATGTACAGCAGGGCACAGGTACATGCACACAGTTAAATGTTTTAAAGAGATGCAATTAACAAAGCAAAGAAATTAACAAAAAATATCAAGAATACATGATTTAATACATTGTAAAATTCCTAGTATTATGTTCAGGACAACAAGGGTTTGTGTTTATTACATTATCCTTTCATTCTCTGATTCAAAGATAGGCCATTTTAAAAACATCTCAGCTGGGTGGGGTGGTGTACACATGCAATCCCAGCATTGGGAATACAGGCAGGTGGACTTCTTTTGAATTGAGGCCAGCCTAGTCCGAATAATGAGTTCCAGGGTGTCCCTAGCTATGTAGATAGATCCTGTTTCCCACCTCTACCCCAACAGGGTCTGGTAAAGATGTCTCAGACATCTTTAAAATCATTAACTTCTTCCAGAGGACCAGGTTCAGTTCCATGCCCCCAAGTAGAAACTTAGAACTGTCTGCAATTCACTGAGATGTATAAACACCCATGTGTTTTCTTCCTCCAGTACAGATTTACTAACATAGAAACAGCTTTCCTCCTCCAGTATGACCCATGTCCCTATCTTCAACTGTCAGTAAGTCCAGAGTTCTCCTGTTTTGTGAGGCAAGTCTCTTGAGGGATGTGATCTGTCACTGGAGGGACTTAAGACTATCTGTGGTAGAAGCCATAGCCTGGTCAAGCTTAGCCTGGAAATCAACAAGCCAGGTGGTGTGTTTGAACAATGCTGCCCTATGAGTTCCCATGGCACCCAGTGAGCCATGAGACCCAGTTCCATGAGCAGAGGGATGAAGACCTTCCTTTTCTTTCGGTCCCTTCGCAGGCATAAAGGAGTTCTTTGGGCTTGTAGAGATAAACCTCTGGAACAATCATTTCAGGCATGGAGAAACCTTAAAAAATGAGTTAATACTGGTAATGTTATTGCACCAGATAAGAGTGGGATGGGGGAAGATGGTGGTAGTTAACACATACTGGCTTGATGACAGTGATGTTACACGGGAACGTGGGATGGGACATTTTGCCTATGTGGCAAAAGTATAGATTAAAAAGAGAAATGTTTTGTAACTTTCATGTGGGTTAGGGCCCTGGGGTCATAAAGCAAGATGTCATTGGGAACAACTGTCAGTAGTGGCTGGAAGGGGGAAGCACAGAAGAAGCATCAAGAGGAGTTGGGGCAGGTGGTTAGGGGAAGGAGGTCGGCTGTATTTGGATGTATTATATATAGTCAGGAGAGAGTAGTTTGGACCTCTTTTGATGTTTGGTCCTTCTGTTTAAGAGTGTTAACATGAGTAAAGACAGAGACATTGGTGGAGGTGGAGACACGCTGGTGGGAGATATGTGGGTCAGTCATGGGGTATGTGGTGTAGCTATTAGGGTAGAGCTTACCCACAACTCCCATTCCTGTTGGATAGTTGAAAATATGTATTACAGTTGGTGAGCATGGTGCCACCATAACTGGTGGATTCAATTCAGTATTTCCAATGTCTGCAACCTCTATATATGGAGGCCTTTTGGAGGCTGTTGCCTGTATTGTGGTAAGGAAAACAGAAAAGAGCTGGGGATAGTGAAACTGGAATTGGAGTGTAGAGGAGTCTCAGTCTTGTGTCCATTATAGGTTTCCCTAGCAATGAATTTCCAGTGGTGGTATTTGGCGGGGGGAGGGAGGCATTTAGGGAAGAGGCTTGGTGGTAGTGGAGTTACCATGAAGAATAACAAAACCAGCCATAAGAATAGAGGAGAGGGAAGCCTATAGAGGGCACATGGCATCACTGGGTCATGAGTGGGCACACTGTCATTGGGTCATGAGTGTCCTTCCAGGAGATCTTGTTGTCCCAGTGGGAGCAACATCTCTGTATCTTCAGTCCTTGATCCATCAGCAAGAGATGGACCATTTTCTTGGTTGAGGAGTTGATAGTGGACATTTTTGTCTGGAACCCTGATAGGTTTGTGCAGGTCCTGTGGAAAGGCACAAACAAAACCCCCTTCCACTTTTAAGGAGGGGCTCTGGTTCCTTCCAAATCCTGTTCAAGGGATTGCACTATTATGTTAGGATGGGAGGAGTTACCCCTGGTGAGTGTCAATGGAGGGAGATAAGAGGATGTTTGGAGCTTTTGTAACTACTAAATAATTTTAGAAAGGCTAGGGTCATTGCTAATTTTATGTTGGGGGTAGGTAGTTTATTGTGTTTTAAGTTGAGTTTTTTAGGGTTTGATGTATTCTTTTTATAATCCCTTGGCTCTGAGGGTTTTAAGGAATCCCTATGTGTTGGGAGATTTTACATTGTGAAGAGAAGGTTTTGAATTAGAAGCTGGTAAAGGAGGACCATTATTAGTCTTTGTCTCTTGAGGAATGCTCACAATGGCAAAGGTGAATTAACACAATGGCATATGGTGAATTAACCTTTTTGACTTTTTCCCCCATTTGGGCTCTAGCCCATATAAAATGTGAGTATGTGTCAACAGTGACAAAGACATTTTGGTGAAGAATTGGGGAATGTGACATCAATTTCCAAAAGGCATTGGATTTGAGACCTTGGGGGTAAATGCCTATGGTTTGCAAAGCTGAGGTAGGTAGTTATAAGGGATGCATAAGAGGAGCATGTTTTTATTATTCTTTGAAGTTCAGCAAGAGAAATGTGGGGAAGTGGGTGTGAAGCCCCTTTATATTGGTGTATATGTGTGAGTGGAATTGATCGCTTGTTCAACGGAGGATGTGAGTGTTTCTGTAGAGGTGATCCAGTCATTGAGGACATTTCCCTCAGATATTGGTCCTGGCATGGCATGGTGGACACAGAGGAGAATGGCCTTTCTCTAAAGCGATGTGGAGATGCAGAGAAGCAAGGGAGAGAAATGATTTTCATCTAATTGGATAAAAGATCTAGCTAGTGAAGGGAGTAGGTTGACAGTGTAAATGCTATGTGAGAAGAGACTAAAAAGTTTTAAAAGTTCTTTTAAGGCTAAATAAATGGCATACATTTCTTTGTTTTGGGGGAGTGATGGGTCAGTTCTTTGAATCGAATAATGAGGGGGTTCATTTCTGAGGGAGTGGTATATTATTGCTGCAATGCCCATCTTCCCTCGATCAGTAAATATTGAGAGGGCTCTGGTGATGGGCTTCTTTGCAAAGAGTCCAGGGGGTAGCCATTGCAACAGACATAGGACAGAAGCCTATCTTTCATTAGGGTAATGGTTATCAATTTGTTCCGGGAATCTGGAACAAATGCTATTAGGCTAATAGCAAAGTGAGAGTGATTTCTGAATAGCCATTAAATATTAGAGGTAGAAAAAGGGATAACAAGGGTATTAGGTTCTTTTCCTAACGTTTGAAGGCTCCATTCCTGTCATTTCTGATCTTAACAGAGAGTGCGTTTATTTCAGTTAGAATTCTAGGTGCACCAACCACTGGGGTGTGTAGCAATTCCAGCGCTCCCTGGGGTTGGTAGAGTATTCCCACGAGAGTAGGGGAGAGTTAAAAATAAGAAGCTGTATGGGCACTGTTGGACCATACCTAGTGAGTGCCAAGTCATCTAGGGCTGCATTAATAGCAGCTAAAACCCCAACTGCCTCAGAAGACAGAGCTCTCAGGGAGGAGGACATTTTAATCCCCTTTTAGAAGATTAAACAGAGGTTGCAGAGTACTGGTGGGGAGGGAAAGTCATGGTGGAAGACAACTAAGGTTTCCCAAAAAGCTTCCTGGGGAGGAAAGAGTTAAGGTTTACTGGAAGGAAAGGGTAGGTTTAAGAGGGCATATTGAAGGGAGGGAAATTTCAGTTTCCAAAAATGTGGTGGGTGGAATAAGCTGTATTTTGAGAGGAGCTATTTTGAATCCTAAGGAAGATAGGGAAGGTATTTATTCATCCTTAAGTTGGGAAGGGGAAGTGGAAGAATCTTCCCACACTAAGATACCATCCATATAATGATAAATATAGATAACTTTGTCTAAGTAAAGTTTTAATGCAGTGGCAACAGCCTTTTGGCAGTTAGTGGGGCTGTTTTCCATTTCTCGAGGAAGAACTGTTCATTCATATGAGGCTGGTCCAGACTTATTAATAGGGAGTTCTGAAAATGCAAAACGTTTAGTCTTGAAGGTGGAGGAGGGTAGAAAAAAAGCAGTCTTTAATGTATATTGCTAATATGGGGCATTGGTGGGAATGGTGGAGATGAAGAGTAGCCCTTTAGGAATGATCCCCAAATCTGCATAGGTTTATTAACTGTTTTTAAATCTTGTAGCAGTTTCCATATCTGCTGGAGATAGCATAACATGACATGGATGGCATCTGGGACCCGGAGAAGCAAGAGATACATCTCTCCAAGGGAACTGCCATAAGAAATAAGGAACTACCTGCAGCAGGCCTGGATGGAGACATCTCAGAAGCCTGCAGCAGCCAGTTTCTGTCTGGGCTGGGAGCTGACCCTGTGCCGTAGTGCTCCATACCCAAATTCCTCCAGAGAGCACTGGTCTCCCAGGAGTGCTAACACACACAGGCTTGCAGGAGGGACAAGCCAACATCAGAGACAGCAAGACCAGCTAACACCAGAGATAACCAGATGGCAAGAGGCAAGGGCAAGAACATAATCAATAGAAACCACCCTGGAGATAGAAAACCTAGGAAGAGATCAGGAGTCATACAGGTAAGCAGGGTCTAGCAATACAATAGATGCAAATAGTCAAGGAACAAGCAATACAATAAACACAAATAGTCTAAGAAAAAAGCAAGGCATCACATCCAATTACGTGAACACTCCTATGATCACTGTTTCTAAGGGCTTATCAGAATGACCAAAGTATCTGAGCCTACTTCCCTGTCCTAGCCCAAGGTCATTTTCATGTCTGAAGCCTACTTCCTTGTTTTAGCCTAAATTTAGATAGGAGTCTGAAATTACTTCTTTGTTCTAGCCTAATATTTAGGTTCCTGCCTGAAATTACTTCTTTGTTTTAGCCTAATGTCAGATTCCTAACTGAAGCCTACTTCCTTGTCCTTGGCCAATGTCATATTCCTGCCAAGCAGCCCATTTCCTTGTCCTTGGCCCATGTCAGATTCTTACCAAGCAGGCCCAAAGGCTCTCTGCCTCTCCCCCTTTTTTATTTCATTAACAAGATTGAGCCTGTCTTAGGTCATTCTGACAAGAATGCCTTCCATACTTTGGAATGCATACACGGAATATACATTATCAAAAGCAATGCACTTCTATCTTAGGTTGGTAAGGCTCTGTGCAGAATCTTACCTGTTTTTGGCTTGCCAGCCTGTTAATTTAATAACTCTGTCTGGGAGTCTATTTTCAGGTTCAAGCCATGTACTTGGCTGCCAACATGTTGATGTTGTTGAAGAAAAGCTTTAACACAATGGACAGAAATAAAAGTATTCCCAGACAAAAAGGGCCAGCATAATCAAGCTATATATGCCATTTTTGAAGCTTGACCAAAATCGAAATATTGACTTCAGGCCATGGGTAATTTTATCTCCTAAACTGGTGTTTTTAAGAAAATATCAAGACCCCTTCTTGCCTGTACTTTCTGTTGGTACAGATTACCAACTTGGCTGCTCCTCTGAAGACACCACAGTCTGAAGGCCTCCCAGGAGTTCTGCTGTAAGCAGGACAACTGGTAAGAGGCCCTCCCAAACAACCGCAGCAACTGGGAATCCTGAGGATCCTAGTGGACTCGGGACCCATAATCCCCAAACCCCTTCTGCCCTCCAAATTCTACTCTCCTGCCCTGGTCCTTCTGCCGGGGCAGATCACCAACTCTTCCATTGATGGTGGGATTGCAAACTGGTACAACCACTCTGGAAATCAATCTGGAGGTTCTTCAGAAATTGGAAATAGATCTACCTGCAGACCCAGCTATACCACTCTTGGGCATATACCCTAAAGATACCCCACTAAGCCACAGGAGCACGTGTTCCACTATGTGCAGAGCAGCCTTATTTGTGATAACCAGAAGATTGAATAACCCAGATGTCCCACAATGGAAGAAAGCATACAGAAAACGTGTCTCACTTACACAATGGAGTATTACTCAGATGTTAAGAATGAGAACATCATGAGTTTTGCAGGCAAATGGATGGAACCAGAAAATATCATCCTAAGTGAGGTAACTCAGACCCAAAAGGACATGTATGTTATGTACTCACTAATAAGTGGATGTTAGCCAAAAATACAGAAATCCTCAGAACTCAAAAAGCTTAACTAGCTGAAGGGCCCAAATGAAGATGACTCAATCCCACTGGGGAGGGAGAAGAAAGCAATCTCGGGAGAAGAGGGAGGGAGGGGCCTGGGTGGGAGGAGGGAGGGGAAAGGAGAATATGATCAGGTATTGTTGGGGGAACAGGACTGAAGCCCTGAGGGCCGGCAGAAAGAATGGAAATGGGCAACCTTGGAGATAGGAGGTAGGGGACCCTCTAGAATGGGAGGTGAGAGACTCTCAGGACTCAAAGGAGGGCCTTAGGTGAAATGCCCTACAATGGGGAGAGGGAACATGTACAGTCCACCTCCAGCAGAAAGACAGGGCATCAAGTGGAGGGATGTGGTTGCCATCCCACAGTCAAAAGCTCTAACCCAGAATTGGTCCTGTCTGAAAGAACTGCAGGGATAAAAATGGAGGAGAGCCTGAGGGAAAGGAGGTCCAGTAACAGGCCCAAATTGGGATCCAGCTCAAGGGGAAGCTACAAGGCCTGACAGCACTACTGATGTTACGGTGTGCTTACAGATAGGAGTCTAGCATGGCTGCCTTTCGAGAGGCCCAACAAGTAGCTAAAAGAGTCAGATACAGATACTTACACCCAACCAATGGACAGAAGCCAGGGACCCCTGTGGTTGAATTAGGGAAAAGCTAGAAGAAGCTGAGGAGGAGGGCGACTCCATAGGAAGACCGACAGTCTTAGCTAACCTGGACCCTGGAGATCTCAGACACTGAGCCACTAACCAGGCAGCATACACCAGCTGATATGAGGCCCCTGCCACATATAGAGCAGAGGACTGCTTGGTCTTGCCTCAGTGAAAGAAGAAGCACCTAACCCTTGAGAGACTTGAGGCCCCAGGGAGCGGGGAGGTCTGGTGAGGTTGGTTGGGGGCTGGGGACATCCTCTTGGAGGTGGGGGAGGAGGTATGGCAGGAGGAACAACAAGAGGGTGGACCAGGAGGGGGATAATGGCTGGTCTGTAAAAAAAGATTAATGAACAATTAAAAATAAAAAAGAGTAAAATAAATTCCTGCACCAATTGGAAAAAAATAAAGGAAAATAATGATGAACTCTGTAAAAACAAAAACCCCACATCCATTGCAGAGAGTATGAAATGCAGTTTGAAGATCAAAAAACATAGGGTGTGTTTGGAGGAATGTCCTTGCTTTCTCCTTAAAAACACATGTTTAAAACTGGAGATACTTAAAGCTAACCGTACAAGGGAATACTAATCATGATACTGTCTTGTCATTAGCACAAAGAGCAAAACATAGGCAGGTACATTTCCTTTCAGCCAGAAAGAATTTTATTGTTTTCTGTGAAATGTGTATGTGAAAGTTCAGCAATGAAAGGATGAACTGTGTTCATATAAAAACAGAAGCATATCCATTGCAGCGATACACACAATTCAGATTGAGGATGTAACAACAAAGGCCAAGTTTCTAGAAACTTACTTGCTTTCTTCTTAAAAAAACAAAACAAACAAAAAACATTATTACGACTGAAGGTACTTAAAGCTAAGGGTAAATTGGAACACAAAATATGACAGATCTTGTTATTAGCATAGAGAGTAACACACAGGCATGCACATTGCTTATCAGCCATAAGGAATATATTGTGTTCCGTGAAATGTGTATGTGAAAGTACAGGAAAGTAGTGACAACTGTGTTCCCCTAGAAGAACAAATCACATCTTTTGCAAAGAATACAAATTACTGTTTGAAGATGTAACAACATAGGCCATGTTTTGAGAACCTTCCTTGCTGTCTTATTAAAAACATATGTTAACTTCTGATGATACTTAAAGCTAACTGCAATGGGAACACTTTGTGTGACACTATCTTGTGATTGGCACAGAGAGTAACACACAATTGTTCAAATTGCAGTTTGAAGATACAACTCCACAGGTCAAGTTTTGACAATTCTTAAAAACACATGTGAAAAACTGAAGTTTCTTTTTTTCTTTTTTTTTTTTTTTTTTTTTTTTGAGACAGGGTTTCTCTGTGTAGCCCTGGCTGTCCTGGAAGAACTGAAGTTTCTTAAAGCTAAATGTAAACGGGAACACTCAATATGACATTACCATGTCATAAAAACAGGAAATCACCATATTAATGGGTCTCCCTTTATTGCTTCCTCCCTTGCAGCAGCTTCCAAAGGGGTTCCAAGTCTACTGGGTTTTTAAATTTTTACTTTAATCTTTTTTGTAAAGCCATTAATTGGAGGAAGCCAATCTTCATTATAATATTTAACTGCCTCCTCAAAGGCACCCTGATCAGAATCAAAATCAGTTTCCTCCTCAAAATCCTCGAGTATTAATTGATCCATAAGGGAAGCAGAGGGCTTCTTGATTTTATTTTTAATAAAATTAATAAAATTAATAAAGTTTTTCAGTTATGTTTCTAGAACTATCCTTTAAAGACTTGAATTTGAAGAACTAAAATCTGGCAAATCCTCTATAGTTTCAGCTTTCAAGTTTGTTTAATTGTAGTCCATAAAGCAAAGCATATGCAGCTATCCCTTTACCTTCTGAATCCACTTCTTAAGGTCTTTCCCCACTCTTTTCCAATTTTCTACACTTAGTGTTCTTTCCTCAGAAAACCAAGGGCTAACTTCTTAGGTAAAATTCATAAACTCTTGAGGGAATTCAATATGCAAAGAAATTCCCTTCTTTTTCATAGTTTGCTGCAGTCTTTTATTATACAGAACTCTCTGCTTGGAACCTGTCTGTCCCATGATTTTTCATCTTTCCTGCCTGGCTTTATCTCTTGCCAGGGAATCTGTAACACTCTGAATGCAAGCCTTCCCAAACCATTATCCGTTCTCTTTTCTCTCTCTCTCTCTCTCTCTCTTATTATATATATATATTACCTTCCCTTACTTCAGGTCCCTGTCTCTGGGTGCCACTTGCAGAGGACTAGCCTAATGGAGCTGACTCGGAGTCAGTAGTAGGTGCAAGATGCTAGTTCAGGTACTCTCTCTGTTCTGACATTTCTCAGTATTTGTTTCCACTTCAGCATTTTAATTGTTCTTCAGCTTAATGATCAGAGAGAGCCTGAACACAATCTTTTATTTACTAAAGCTACATCGCCAAGGCTTTGATCATTGTTAATAATTATCAAGAATTCTTAAATTCCCATAAACTCTATGAGAACTGGATCAATAGTTCCAGCCCTCATTTCCTTAGAGCAGAACCAAGCACAGAGCAAAAGCACACTTCCTTACAGGTTTACACAGCCTGTTCTTCACAGGCAGCTGGGCACAGCTCTTCCGGTTTCCTGGTACAGCAGACAGCAGCCTTTAGTAACTATTCTCATATAAAAACAGAAAAATAACAGACTACTAAAATTAAAATGACTCCTTACAAAACTTTGAATTTATGTAAGTAAAATGGTTAGCTTTCTCTAATATCTTTCTAGGCATTGTTATCTCCAATTTTTCAATCAGCTAAAAAACAGAGTACTAACTTTTTATATGCTTCTACATCATCTTTTGATTCTCTAGTCTTCATTTTCTCATCCTAGCAATTCCATAATCTCATGTACTCTCTTTCTAATTCTATTTATTCCTAAATTATATATAATTTCCTATTTTTCTATTCTTACCTTTTCTTCCTAAAACCACTTTAACTCTCTATTCTTTTTTAAAATTTTTTTATATTTAATGTATATTGATTAAATGTATTCACACAGGAAAAAAAATATACAATATACCTTACACTGGATTATACATTCTTTTATTTCCCCAATCTGCTTTTAAACCATTTTAATTACATGTATGTATTAAGGTCAGTTATAGGTTGAGGAACTAGTAATACAATAGATGCAAATAGTCAAGGAACAAGCAAGACAATAAACACAAATAGTCAAAGAACAAGCAAAGCAATAAACAAAGTCCCATTCTCACTCCTGTGATCATTGTTTCTAAGGGCTTATCAGGATGACCAAAATATCTGAGCCTACTTCTCTGTCCTAGCCCAAAGTCATTTCCATGCCTGAAGCCTACTTTTTTGTTCTAGCATAAGATTTAGATTCCTTCCTAAAATAACTTCTTTGTTCTAGCTTTAGATTTAGATTCCTGCCTTACACAGGAACAGTTAGCCAAACAATCTTTTTCTTTACATCATCAAAATAGTAATAGTGTGAGACAACAATTTGGTATTTCTGGAGAATGTGCACATCAAATTGTAAAGACTTGTCCTGAATGTCCTCAATTTCTACCTGTACTTCAAGGACTCATACCTAATCAATTATATCGAATGGATGTTACTCATATTTCTGATTTTGGACAATTAAAATATGTACATGTGACTATTGATACCCTCTCAGGCTTTCTAGTTGCAATTACTTTAACAGGAGAAGCAACTGAAAATGTAATTAGTTATTGCCTACACTGTTTTTCTATGCTGGCTGTTCCAAATCAGATTAAAACAGATCATGGAACTGGCTATTGCAGTCGAGCATTTGAGACTTTTTGTCAACAACTTAATATTATACATATTCTTGGGATTCCTTATAATCCTCAAGGACAAGGTATTGTGGAAGGGGCCCATGGAACTTTAAAACAATATCTTCATAAAATAAAAAAGGGGGAGGTATATCCCCATATACTACAAATTTATTTAAATCATATTCTATCTATCTATCTATCTATCTATCTATCTATCTATCTATCTATCTATCTATCTATAATTCTATCTTAAGATTTATTCATTTTATGTATGTGAGTACACTGTCGGTGTCCTCAGACACACCAGAAGAGGGCATCAGATCTCATTTTACAGATGGTTGTGAGCCACCATGTGGTTGCTGGGAATTGAACTCAGGACCTCTGGAAGAGCAGACGGTGCTCTTAACCCCTGAGCCATCTCTCCAGTCCCTGCTCTTTTTATTTTAAAATTTTAAAAATGTGGATGCCAAGGAACTTCCTGCTGAGTGTGTATGGCCCCCTACTTATGCCTAGGTGAAGAGGAAGGATCCACTTACTGGCATATGGCATGATCCCAATCATGTATTTAATATGGAGAAGAGGGCCTGTTTGTGTTTTTTTCTGCAAGATGCTGAAGGAGCATGGTGGCTGCCAGAGTGATTGGTAAGACACACTGATGCTGGGACAAAGAATGATGCTGACCTGTGAGCTTGCTGAGTGCCCTGACAATGATGACTGGGAAGCTGTATTGGACATGTTTCTGACCCAACTTTGCTTACAAATTGATATTTGATATCTGTCTTGATATTTAGGGAACACAGCTGCCCCATGGGTTGTGGGGAATTATGACATCTTATAATCTGTCCAAAATGCAAAAGTGGTATGCAAACCCACATCTCAAATTAAGAAATGTGAATTCAGTTTGCTGTCAAACTCTTAAAATATATCATGATAGCAAATGAAGTTGGAAGACTACTATAGGCTGCTTGGAAGAGACGCTCTATATTGAATCTATTATCCCAACACAGTCATTACTTTGGAGATGTCTTTTTTACATTGTATTAAGGTGTGTCTCTGTATTTTAAATTGTTATTTCTCTACTGGCAGAGAGCTAAGTGCCAGCAGGATTTGCTATTGTAATTTCTATGATCTATCACCTGGTCTTCTATTTTGTGAATGTTTTTCCTTCCTCAGTTGCCTAAAGGCAATCTAAGATATTTATCAAGTGTTCTCTCACTGCTGATTGGTTTTAATAAAGAGTTGATGGCCAATAGCTAGGACAGGAAATATGAGGGTAGAACTTCTGGGCAGAGAGCATTACACAGGAGAGGCAAGCTGAAGGAAGAAATTTAAAAGCAGGGAAGAAAGGTACCTGACGCTGAATACAGAGTGGATTGCTGGCTAGAATAGTCAGGTTAAGTTTAAACAGTAGCTGGGAGACTGCTTCAGCAAAAGTTCTAAGTCTTAAACTATATTAAAAGTATCCATGTCATGATTTAAACTACTAGTAGGTCCAGGAAAGTCCAGTAGTACATTATTTTAGCCTAGGATAACATTTTCCATGTCCACTCTTCTTATCCCATAGTATAAACTCTTATCTAGCATGAACTCGAGCATGGCTAGTGCAAATCCTGATTAGGAGTAATTTCTCACTTATTATCAAAGTACTACTAGAATATATATACACATACATATGGATGGATTGTTCCTTTACAGGTTTGGCTGCTTTGTCACTTGTGTGTCAGTAGGTGGCAGAGAGGAGACATGCTATGTGTACTTGTGTACTTTCATTGTTCTGACCTATGAACATCTGAATGATTAGTAGCCTAATATTGGGGGGGGGGAAGCAAGCCTGAGATCAAACACCTGTCTAGCACCAGGGTTCTCAGACAGAGACCTAGCCTGAGATCACCACCTGGGGCATGAGAGCAGGAGAGCTGACCCCACCTCTAGCCAGCTGTAGTACTCAGGAGAGTGAGCCCTGTACCTTACCTGGGCAGTGCAGTAGATCTGAACGTGGTAGTGGGAACACAGGTGAACCAGCCCCAAGGTAATGATCATGGGAGAGTTGGTCCCACTACTCGTTTGTTATGAGGTGACATAGGCAAGGGAGAGATGCTCCCACCTCTTGCCCCTTGTCACCTATTCCAGGCAGGAGAACTGGCCCTGAGGTCAACAGAGTGAGAGAGCTGCCCTGCCCTCACCTGCTGCAACACTTGGGAGAGCACGCTCTGAGCCTCACTTGGACTGCACAACAGATTTGAGCCTGGATGTGGGAGTTGCAGATGAGATTTCCCAAGTGAGTGTAGGGCTGTGAAAGGGGTCTTGATTTTTGGTAGAAGCGCTGGCTGGAAGGAGCCCAGAGACCCTGCAAGGGATGGGCATTTATTCCACTGCACTCCCAGAATCCAGGCTCCTAACACGTGTCGTGGAACTCCATTGACCTACACCTGTTCAGTTATGTAGGACAATGAGCCCCTCCCAAAGAGCACAGGTAGAGGGTGTGACTACAGGCCTCAGGCACTGGAGAGATTTGCATAATAATGAAGGCCAGAGGGCGGAGCCAATTAAGCATTCTTTCCCAGACCCTCCCCCTTTCTCCCTCCCTATTTAACTTAGTTCTGCCCTGAGTTTCATGGAGGGTACTGCAAGATCCATCTACACCCACCATGAAAGTAAACCTCTTAAACCCATGGACTCCACATGTCTTCTGGGGCCCACTGTGGGAAACGTGGAGAAGGCCTTTAATGCAGAGGCACCAAAGCTGCAGTGTGTAACTTCCCACCTGGAGGACCTCTCTGCATTCCAGCCACAGGGACCCGCATCTTCAAGCAAGCTAGCCGGGCCACCGAGTCTGCTAAATGAGTACAGTAACCGAATCTCTCCCGTGGGGTGCTGCCGGGGCCTCTTTCTTCTCCCCCCACCCCCGTTTCTCTAGGCTGTGGGTCAGCCAGTCCGAGCCCACACCCCCCCAGTCTTGGTCTTTCCACAGCCTCTCAGCAGTGTCTGAGAGTCCAAGGGCTTGAGACCAGTCAGTCCCCGGCCGCCTCCTGGCCCACGGATCCCCAATCCAAGAGCCCTGCACCCCCACAGAACTTCAGACTGAATGAGAACTCCCCCTGCCGGGCAGGGCCCATGGCGCCTACCTGTTCCTGCTCGAGGAGTGAACTCAGTCAAGACTCCTGCACTCCAGTCTCTTTGGAGCCGTGGGAATCACAACAGCCCAACAAGATTCAAGAATCCACACTCACTCCCACACATGAGTTTATCATTCCCCGCACATGAGTGTGTGAGAGCCGTGTCTACCTCTTGTCTGTTGTGTCCTCCTCACCACCCCCACTCTTACCACTTGCCACCTACAGCAGGTGGGAGAGCTGACCCTGATTATGAGAGTCTTGAGAGTAGGAGAGTAGGCCCTGCACCTCACCTGGGCAGCATGATAGGGATGGCCCTGATCATGGTAGGTTGCTGGTAGGCTGACCCCAAGGGAGTGAGAGCAGGAGAGCTGGCAGTCTGCCCAGGTCAACACTTCTCAAGCTCAGATCTAGGGATCTGAATTGGCCCACCTTGACATCTACTCCATCCATGTACTGCCAAAGTACCTGAAGGGACCTGTCCTACAAATCCAAACCTACAGGATCTCCATGACACAGGGCAACATCAGGATATCTGAGAGGAGTCCTGGTGAGGTTCTAGTACTGATAGAGTAGCAGAAGCCAGAGATTTCATACCAGACCAACAGCTCATTACAATAAACATTTGCAACCAAATAAATGTGGACAAAACAGTATACTGTAGAACACACTATAACATACTACAGCTTCCAAAAGATTTCTTTTCCTCTGTTGCAGGACAAGTTTCAAGGGAGGAGAGCAGATGTGAGGGGAAGGAGAGATGAGTGGGATAAAAATGTGTGATGTCAAAATCACAAAGAACCAATAAGAAGTTTTTAAAACTGGACTGTTCACATTCCCTATCATAGGAGTCATACAGAGCCTAACTAGATAATAATATTTAGTTGCTTTAGGAAAGAATAAAGAGGTTAAGTCATTGCTTGGGTTTTTGTTTTACTTTATTTTTAATTTTGTAAATATATATATATTTGGTTTTTCAAGACAGGGGTTCTCTGTGTAGCCCTGGCTGTCCTGGATCTTACTCTGTAGACCAGGCTGGCCTCGAACTCAGAAATCCGCCTGCCTCTGCCTCCCAAGTGCTGGGACTAAAGGCGTGCGCCACCACTGCCCGGCGTAATTATATTTATGTACAGAAAACTTAGTGTACATTTAACCCAGTTTAGTGGCGAGTTCTTTAGCCTTTGCCTTTTCCAGCTTGGCAATGCGAGCCACAGACTTAGGACCTTAGGGAGGCGTTGCCTCCCTAGTGGCGGCAGATCTCGTCATATCTGTCATTATAATTGGTTCTAATAGCTTCTACCAGCTTAGCCAGAGAGCACCCTTGTCTTCCAAGTTAACCTGTGTGAAGGCAACGGTGGTGCATGTCTTCCTGTGGACCAGGCGACCCAGCCTGGTCTTTCCCTTGATGATGCAGTAGGGCACCCCCATCTTTCAACACAGGGCAGGCAGGAAAACCACCAGCTTAGTGGAGTCAAGGACACCACAAAAAACTCACAGAATCAACAAATCTGAACTCATAGGGGCTCACACAGAGACTGAACAGCAAACCAGGGAGCCTGCATGGGACTGACGTAGGTCCTCTGCACATATATTACAGTTGTGTAGCTTATAGTACTCCTAAAAGTGGGACCAGGAGATATCTCTGACTCTGTTGTCTTCCTTTGGGATCCTTTCTTTCTTGCCTTGTCTACCCCTATAATTTCTCCCCTCTTCCATAAGATTCCCCAACATTGTCTAGTGTTGGACTGTGTGTCTCTGTATCTATTTCCATCAGTTGCTGGAGCAAGGCTCCCTGATGACAACTGGGCTTAGCACCAGTCTGTGAATATAGGAGAACATCATTAGAAATAATTTCATTGACTTTTTCTGCCAGTCATGTTTACTTCTATCCTGTGTCTCTGGACTCTCCAGCCGCTGGTTGTTGGCTCTCCAGGCAGTTTCAGGGGTGGATGCACATCATGGCATGAATCTCAAGCTGATCCAGTCATTGGCTGGCCATTGCCACAATTTTCTACCACTTTCCCCCCCAGCAAATAATAGGTAAAAGGTTTTGGGGTTGGGTTGGTGTCTCAATACCCCCACTGGTCATTTCAGGCTCTATATACCCCATTGCTAGGAGTCGCAGCTAGGAGGATTACCCTCATCAATACCTGGAGTTTCCATTACCTTGGGTTTCTAGCTCATTTCAGAGATGCTGCTGATTCCAGTTGTCTCTGCCATTAGACTCTTCGTCCACTCTCCCCACACTTAATCGCTCCTTTTCCCATCCCAACCCTATACCCCTATTCAGTTCTCTTTCCCCTATTCCCCTTTTCCCTTTTCTGTGCAATTCATACACCATCCCCATCCCTGAGCTTTCCTTGTTACTTAACTTCCTTGGGTCTGTGGATTATAGCATGGTTATCCTTTATTTTATGGCTAATAATCCATTTATAAATGAGTACATACCATATTTGTGTTTTGGGGTCTGGATTCAAGTCCCACCCATTTGCTGGCAAATTTCATGATGCAATTATTTTTAATAGTTGAACAATACTCTGTTGTGTAAATGTGCCACAATTTAATAGTATTTTTTTTTTTTTTTGAGACAGGGTTTCTCTGTGTAGCCCTGGCTGTCCTGGAACTCACTCTGTAGACCAGGCTGGTCTTGAATTCAGAAATCTACCTGCCTCTGCCTCCCAAGTGCTGGGATTAAAGGTGTGTGCCACCACCGCCCAGCTCACAATTTATTAGTTTTGAATTGTCATCTTATTGTTATAAACATGAAATTAAACTTTTGGTATAAATGCATTAGCATTTGTTGGCTGATGGTGAAAAAAGAGTTTTCTCCTAAGTCAACATATCCTTGTTTTTATTCCAGGAGTGAGGCTTTACACATTTCCACTTATGAATCTTTTCTTGGGCCTGTGAAATGGCTTAGTGGTAAAGACACATGATGACAAACCTAACAACATGACAATCAAACCTAAGTACCAAGGAACATAACACACACAAAAAGGGAGGGAGGGAGGGAGACACAGAGACAGTGACAGACAGAGAGAGATGAATAAACATTTCTAAAATCTTTTGAGAGGAGCTCAGGGGCCATTTTGTGAAGAGACAGAGGGCAAACTGTCCTGTGGTTCCTTGCTGTTGTGGCCCCGGCGAATCACCGTAGACTGCAGTAGGAGAGGCAGTCTCTTCTCTCTCTGCTTCCTCTTGTGAAATTTTTTTCATCTTTAGCTACATTTTCAGCGTTGTGAGAAACATCATCATTAAAGGAGACGGCTAGCAATGTTACCAACAAGACAGAGCCTCGATCCATGAATTCCTGTTCATTCATTGGGAATCTCAACACTCTGAGGGTGGTCAAGAAATCTGATGAGGTAGAGGCTATCTTTTCAAAGTATGGCAAAAATGTGGGTTGCTCTGTGCATAAGGGCTTTGCCTGTGTCCAGAATGTTAATGAAACAAACACCCAAGCTGCAGGTGTAGCTGGAGAGGATGGCAGAATGATCATCGGCCAGGATTTAGATATTAACTTGGCTGCAGAGCCAAAAGTGAACTGAGGAAAAGCAGGTGTGAAACGATCTGCATTGGAGATGTACGGGTCAGTACCAGAACACCCCTCTCTGTGCCCTCTACTCAGTTCCTCATTTGACTTGGACTACGACTTTCAACAGGATTATTATGACAGGATTTATAGTTACCCAGCATGTGTTCCTCCTCCTCCTCCTCCTCCTCCTCCTCCTCCTCCTCCTCCTCCTCCTCCTCCTCCTTCATTGCTCAAGCTGTGGTGCCTCCCAAACGCCAGCGTGTGTCAGAGAACACCTCATGAAGAGGCCAAAGTGGATTCAATTCAAGGAGTGGACAACGGCGAGCTTCTTCCAAGTCTGGGAAGTTGAAAGGAGATGACCTTCAGGCTATTAGAAAGGAGCTGACTCAAAACAAAAAGTGGATTCTCTGCTGGAAAGCCTGAAAAAAAACTTGAAAAGAACAAAGCAAACAAACAGACTTGTCCCTCTCATCCCAGTAGATAAGAAGAATGAAAAGTCTGGAGAAGAGCACAGCAGCACCTCTGTGAAGAAAGACGAGACTGACGTGAAGACGGAGTATAGAAAAAGGAAGAAAAAAGCCTTTTTCCTTCTCGGGGTTCCCTCGTGCCCCCCCAATTTTTTCCTTTCTTTACTTTTTTTTCCCTCTTTTTTTGGGAAAACACTTTAAAGGGATTGAAGCGGGAATGTTACCCCGGGAATTGGCCCCCTCCCCCCCTTTTCCCCCCTTTCCCTTCCCCCTTAAAACCCCCTCCCCCTTCTTGGGCCCTCAGTGGGCCCCAAAAGCCACGGTTGGGTAGGGGAAACCTTTAAAGAGGAAAAAAAGTGGCTTCTCCCCGGGGAACAAAGGGTTTCTTCCTGTTCAAAAAAGGGAAATTGAAAAAAACCCCGCTTTTTTGAAAGGAGTTTGGACTGGAAAAAAAATTTGGAAAATTCCTCTCTGGGGGTTTTAAAAAAAACTTGGGCAAACCCAAAAAAAGGGAAACTGAAGGAAAAAAAGGGTTTAAAAACAAAACCCCCCTGCCATTGGAAAAAGACGGGTTTTCGTAAGAAAATTGGGCGGTTCCCCTTACTCTGTTAATTTGCCCTTGGGGAAATACGCTTTAAAGGGGGGGTTTTTATGCGGATTTATATTTAAAGGGGGCAGGGTTTATCCTTATAAGATTTTACCCAAAGCAAAAAGGGGGGGGTTGAACTCGAAATGATTGATAGGATGAGGGGGTAATCCCCCCCTTTTATTTGTTTAAGTGGGGGGGGGCCTAACGGTTTCAAATTGTGTGGTCGGGGAACCTCTAAAGAGGAAAGGGGATATAATTTGGGGGGAAACAACGGCGGCTTTTAAGTTGGGGAAGTTGAAAGGGGGGGATGCCCTTGGGGGGCTATTTGAAAGGGGGAGGGGGACCCAAAAAAAAGGGGTTATTGTAAAGGGTTTTGGGAAAAAAACTGAAAAAAAACGGGAAAAAGGGGGGTTGGGGTTCCCCTTATAGGTTTTGGGATAGGGGAATAAACACGGAAAAAGGGAAGTGAATTGGGGGAGAAAGGTTCGGATGTGTGTTTGTAAGGGGTCTTGAAAGGCGGGCAGAGGGATTGTAAAGGGGGTAAAATTGTTTGTTTTTAAAAAAACCGCGGGTGTAGTGAAGGAAGGGGGATGACGCTTGGGAGATCCCTGATAGTGGAGATGGGGATCCCGTGGATTCTTTTGTGAAGAGGGGGGCAAAAAACCAGTGGATGAGTGATAGTGATGTGGGGGTTTTTGCCCTGCTGGATGAGTTGAAAAGGGAAAGTTTGGGGGGATTTAATTCCCCCCCTTTTTTTTTGGGGTTCCCCCCCTTTAAAAAAACCCCCCCCCCCCCCCCCCCCCGCCCCCCCCTAAAAAACCCCCCCCCCCTTTTTCCCCCCCCCCCCCCCCCCTAAAAAAAAAAAAAATTTATGTGAAAAACCCGTTTGGGATAAATGCTGATAGTAAAAGATGGGGAAATTAATAAAGGGAAAGGGGGGGTTTGCCCGCGGGTTTGGGGGAAAGGGGGATGGGGGGAGGGGAAGGGGAACCTACGGATGAGGGTTTTCCCGCCCCCCTTTCCCCCCCCCTCCCCCCCCGCCCCCCCTAAAGGGAGGGGGGTGCCCGGGGAGGGCGCTGTAAGTGAAGTTTGGGGAAATGACCAGTGGTGACGGGGATGTAAAGGAGGGGGGAATGACTGCTGGATGAGCTGAAAAGTGAAGTGGGGGTTGACCAGGCGGGAAAGATGTGATGTGAAGAGGGGGAAAATGCCGCTGGATGACGCTGATAGTGAAGATGGGGGGAGGACCTGCTGGTGATGTGTAGGGGAGAGGGGGGAGACGTGGATGCGTGATGGGAAAGAGGGGATGACTGTGGTGCGCTGATAGTGAAGTAGGGGAAAAAACCAGGGATGAGTGATAGTGAAGATGGGGAATGACCAGCTGGATGACTGATAGTGAAGATGGGGATGACCAGCTGGATGATGCTGATAGTGAAGATGGGGATGACAGCTGGATGAGCTGATAGTGAGATGGGGATGACCAGCTGGATGAGCTGATAGTGAAGATGGGGATGACCAGCTGGATGATGCTGATAGTGAAGATGGGGATGACCAGCTGGATGAGCTGATAGTGAAGATGGGGATGACCGCTGGATGATGCTGATAGTGAAGATGGGGGATGACCAGCTGGATGATGCTGATAGTGAAGATGGGGATGACCAGCTGGATGATGCTGATAGTGAAGATGGGGGATGACCAGCTGGATGATGCTGATAGTGAAGATGGGGGATGACCAGCTGGATGACTGATAGTGAAGATGGGGGATGACCTGCTGGATGATGCTGATAGTGAAGATGGGGATGACCAGCTGGATGACGCTGATAGTGAAGATGGGGTTTGACAGCTGGTTTGAGCTGATAGTGAAGATGGGGATGACCAGCTGGATGAGCTGATAGTGAAGATGGGGATGACCAGCTGGATGATGCTGATAGTGAAGATGGGGGATGACCAGCTGGATGACGCTGATAGTGAAGATGGGGATGACCAGCTGGATGATGCTGATAGTGAAGATGGGGGATGACCAGCTGGATGACGCTGATAGTGAAGATGGGGATGACCAGCTGGATGATGCTGATAGTGAAGATGGGGGATGACCAGCTGGATGATGCTGATAGTGAAGATGGGATGACCACTGGATGATGCTGATAGTGAGATGGGGATGCCGCTGGATGACGCTGATAGTGAAGATGGGTGAAGAGCGATAGCTGATAGTGAAGATGGGGGATGACCAGCTGGATGATGCTGATAGTGAAGATGGGGATGACCAGCTGGATGATGCTGATAGTGAAGATGGGGATGACCAGCTGGATGAGCTGATAGTGAAGATGGGGATGACCGCTGGATGATGTGATAGTGAAGATGGGGATGACCAGCTGGTGATGCTGATAGTGAAGATGGGGATGACCAGCTGGATGAGCTGATAGTGAATAGTGGGGGATGGAACTACAGTGGATGGATGCTGATAGTGAAGATGGGGGATGACGTGGATGAGCTGATAGTGAAGTGGGGATGACCGCTGGATGATGCTGATAGTGAAGATGGGGGATGACCAGCTGGATGAGCTGATAGTGAAGATGGGGATGACCGCTGGATGATGCTGATAGTGAAGATGGGGATGACCAGCTGGATGATGCTGATAGTGAAGATGGGGGATGACCATGCTGGATGATGCTGATAGTGAAGATGGGGATGACCAGCTGGATGATGCTGATAGTGAAGATGGGGGATGACCAGCTGGATGAGCTGGATAGTGAAGATGGGGTGATGACCAGCTGGGTGATGCTGATAGTGAAGATGGGATGGACCAAGCTGGATGATGCTGATAGTGAAGATGGGGGATGACCAGCTGGATGAGCTGATAGTGAAGATGGGGATGACCAGTGGATGATGCTGATAGTGAAGATGGGGATGACCGCTGGATGATGCTGATAGTGAAGATGGGGGTACCAGCTGGATGATGCTGATAGTGAAGATGGGGGATGACGGTGGATGATGCTGATAGTGAATGGGGGTGACCTGCTGGATGATGGTAGTGAAGTGGGGATGACCAGCTGGATGATGCTGATAGTGAAGATGGGGGATGACCTGCTGGATGACGCTGATAGTGAAGATGGGGATGACAGCTGGATGATGCTGATAGTGAAGATGGGGGATGACCAGCTGGATGAGCTGATAGGAAGATGGGGTGACCAGCTGGATGATGCTGATAGTGAAGATGGGGTATGACCGCTGGATGATGCTTGATAGTGAAGATGGGGGTGACCGCTGGATGACGCTGATAGTGAAGATGGGGATGACCGCTGGATGATGCTGATAGTGAAGATGGGGATGACCGCTGGGAGCTGATAGTGAAGATGGGATGACGTGATGAGCGTAGGAAGATGGGGTGACAGCTGGATGATGTGATAGGAATGGGATGACCCCTGGATGAGCTGATAGTGAAGATGGGGATGACCTGCTGGATGATGCTGATAGTGAAGATGGGGATGCAGTGGATGATGCTGATAGTGAAGATGGGGATGACCGTGAGATGTGATAGTGAAGATGGGGTGTGACCAGCTGGGGAGTGATAGGAGTGGGGATGACCAGTGGTGATGGATGTGAAGAGGATGGGACCTGGGATGAGCTGATAGGGATGGGATGACATGCTGGATGATGCTGATAGGAAGATGGGGATGACAGCGGGGATGATGCTGATAGTGAGATGGGTGACCAGCTGGATGACCTGATAGTAAGATGGGATGATGTGGATGATGGATGTGAAGTGGGATGACGCTGGATGTGATGATTAGTGAAGATGGGGGTGATAGAAGATGGGGATGACCCGTGATAAGGGAAGATGGGATGACCAGCTGGATGATGTGATAGTGAAGAATGGGGGGACCAGCTGGATGACGCTGTAGTGAAGATGGGGATGACCAGCTGGATGATGCTGATAGTGAAGAGGGGGATGACCAGCTGGATGACGCTGATGTGAAGATGGGGATGAACCAGCTGGATAGCTGATATGAAGAGGGATGACCAGCTGGATGATGCTGATAGTGAAGATGGGGGATGACCAGCTGGATGACGCTGATAGTGAAGATGGGGATGACCAGCTGGATGATGCTGATAGTGAAGATGGGGGATGACCAGCTGGATGACGCTGATAGTGAAGATGGGGATGACCAGCTGGATGATGCTGATAGTGAAGATGGGGTGACCAGCTGGATGATGCTGATAGTGAAGATGGGGAGACCAGCTGGATGATGCTGATAGTGAAGATGGGGGATGACCTGCTGGATGATGCTGATAGTGAAGATGGGGATGACCAGCTGGATGATGCTGATAGTGAAGATGGGGATGACCGCTGGATGATGCTGATAGTGAAGATGGGGGATGACAGCTGGATGACGCTGATAGTGAAGATGGGGATGACCAGCTGGATGATGCTGATAGTGAAGATGGGGGATGACCAGCTGGATGATGCTGATAGTGAAGATGGGGATGACCTGCTGGATGAGCTGATAGTGAAGATGGGGATGACCGCTGGATGATGCTGATAGTGAAGATGGGGATGACCTGCTGGATGATGCTGATAGTGAAGATGGGATGACCAGCTGGATGATGCTGATAGTGAAGATGGGGTGCCCAGCTGGATGAGCTGATAGTGAAGATGGGGATGACCTGCTGGATGATGCTGATAGTGAAGATGGGGATGACCTGCTGGATAAAGCTGTTTGGTGAA